>BSBN01000794.1:2470833-4941666 GCA_027924645.1 Cunninghamia lanceolata
CAAGTTGTGATTGATTTGAAAAAGATGTCAAGGTCTCTTGGTCCACATATTTGTACTTGTGATACAATCAAGCTTCAATAGTTTCTCCCTATGTTTCAACCTTAGGAAGACTATTTTTGGGAACCTTTATAGATGTCGAGGGCTGAATTAGATTGAATATGTAGTGATGAAATTTGATCCTAGAGGAATGAAATTGAATATGTAGTGGGTGAGAAAAACTAGCAAGTCTATAAGGTTTTGACACGGTTACAGTTAGATTCGATAGGGAGAGTAGATGCTCAATGTTTCCCTATGGTTGTGGTGTATTGTGATTGGGAATGATTAGGATGAAATTGATTGGATTGGAATGAATGGTTAGGATACGATTAGGATGTGATTGGTCAGATTAGAATGAAGATGATGATGTGTGGTGATAAGATTGGATGATTTGGATGGATTGGGATGAAGTTGATTGGATTATGAATGAAGATGTGTATGTGTTTTGACTAGGATGATTAAGATGATGGTGATTAGATCAAAGAAGCGATTAGGGCTTGACAAGGATGATTAAGATGATGGTGATTAGATGAAAAAGGTGATTAGGGTTTGATAAGGATGACATGAATATGATTAAGAGAATGATTAGGATGATGTTGATTTGGTTGAGGATGACAATGTGTAATGATTAGGAATGATGACTAGGATGGATTAGGATGAAGTTGATTGGATTATGAATGATGATGTGTATGTGTTTTGACTAGGATGATTAAGATGATGGTGATTAGATGAAAGAAGAGATTAGGGTTTGATAAGGATGATTAAGATGATGGTGATTAGATGAAAAAGGTGATTAGGGTTTGAAAATGACGTGGATATGATTAGGAGAATGATTAGGATGATGTTGATTGGGTTGAGGATGACAATGTGTAATGATTAGGAATGAGGAATAAGATATTATTAGGATAAGATGAAATGATAAGGCATGATGAATAGGATATGGTGACTTGGAATGAATGGATGGATTAAGACAATGAGATTAGGATATGATGTGGAATGATGAGATTGGATGACTAGATGTTGGTTTGACTTGGAATGGTGTTGATTGGATTAGAAAGAGGATAATGTGAAAGGATGATAATGTAATTAGGATGTGATTAGGATAGGACATGTAGGATGATTAAGATATGGGTTATGTGAATGATAAGGATAATGGAATGACAAGGATGAATGTGATTAGGAAGAGTGATTAGGATATGGTGACTTGGAATGAATGGATGGAAAGAATGTCTAAGGGTGATGATTAGGCAATCACACACATCAATCATAGAAGACATTTGGTAGTTAGATTAGCTATTTTTAGTGACTCTTGATGTTTTGCATACACTTGTAAACATGCACGATCCTAGGCTAGGAAAGGACAATATTTGCTTAATTCCCACTTGGATTGCTCCAACCGCACTTATTTAAAGAGGATAACTTAGAAGCTTGGTGGCACTAGCTCCCCATTACATGACACTCACTTCTCGGGCACACCAAGCTTTGAATTCCTGAAGACCTGAAGATCTCAAGAAATTTATCATCTCTACTTTAAACTACGAGAGTGTGGGATGACTCTAGAGATCTATCTTCTGACCCCCTGCGTCAGCAAATAGAGGGATTTTGGCTACTAAACAAAGGTTCGTAGTGAATATTTGGGGGACCGGCACCTTACGAGCATCTATCAAGCCACTAAAGGCTTTGACTAGCCCTACTAGGAGTTTAATATATGCAAAGGTATGCCTCCTTTCGAGCTAGCGTTGCACGGTAAGCGCTAATTCCAGTTTGGACTTGGCTTTTACCTTATCCTAATTTGTATAGTAGACTAGACGAAAGTACCACTTGGGGTTGCAAATGAGTTCTCCTTGTAGATGTGTCTCAAGAGAAGGCCCACTCTAAAGGTTACACAAAAGCAAGACAAGTACATGTTTTTGATCTCCAGGCTCATACTAAGATGCAAGGAGAGAGCATACACATGCAACTTGCTCACACTCGCACATGTTCATTGACCTTATAAATTTGAATGTGTGGTGTGATTATAAAAGTGTTGAGAGATGCTTTTGATTCCCGATATCACATAATGTGTGAGGGAAGAGTATATACACCCCAAAACACCAACACAATCACCAAGCAAAAAAAAATGATTCATTTTAAGCCCCCAAAAATATGTGTGAAAAAGCAAGCCAATGTTCATTTTAGTGCACCAAAATCCAAGTGTTCCTATGATATTAAAACACACACATGAGAATGAAAGGAACCCTACATCAAATGTATTAGTAGTTTTAGTCAATAGTCTTCTCCCAATGAGTGCCACAAGATGAAATTTAGACATTAGTAACATAAGAAATCCCCATGATAATGTAAAAAACATGAAATTTGAAGTAAATGCCTCATTTTGCAAGCCACCGAGTCAAAGAGGTCAAAAAAATCAAATCTGATTAAAATTTGCAAAATCTGATCAACTACAGAAAATTAGAGAGCAAAATCAAAAAATTCAAGAAATTTCATGCACTTGTAATAAATATTGCATGAAAAATGGATCAATTTTGCATGATTTATAAGTGTTTGAAGTTCAAATTGACTGTTAAATTTGACCAATAAAAAGTTTGACAAAATGACATTGTTACCTAATGAGATTTGTACTGTTATGAAGTTCATGGAGTCCCTTTCTGATGAGCCCTCATTTGCAAAATTTTGCCTCCATATGGCCGAGTTATGAGCAAAAGAAAAAATCTACCCCCTTTAGGGTTTTAGAAATCAAAGAGGCAAGTCTGACTGCCAGAGGACAAACCACTAGCAGTCCGTGGGTGTTGATCACATGTGCACAGTCAAAATTAGATGGTTATGGTCAAGGATGGTGGTTAGTGAAACTGCTAGCGGCTAGTAGGAAAGTGGTCATATGGTCGCAGTTTAGGTAGAGCAGTTAAGTTTTTATGCTGGTGGTTTAAAGGCTATAGCGGTGCTCCTGGTCACTCATGTGACCAAGAGCCGAAAAGTGCAAAAAATAAAATAAGGAACAAAAAGGGGGGCTGCTGGCTTTTTTAGCCCCTTGCTCCCTGTGTGACCGACGGTCAGGGATTCCAAACCCTGATCGCCACTACTAAGGCAAAGACCAGCACATTAAGATTTAACGCCTAGAGTTAGGGTTTATTGGCGACGACCCTTAATGGTAGCTGAGGGTTTATCGCAGGTGAAGGGGAGGCGTCGCAAGGATTGAGAACCGCGACCACACCTTTGAAGAATGCAACAAAACTCTTGAAGATTGCGACAGGTCGGCAGCTGAAGGATGAGTGAGTGGTGGAAGTCGAAATGCGAGCAGGAGCAGGTGTCGACCAGGCCATAAGGGAAGGTCTGAAGACTGCAAGCGGCGATGCGATGGCTATGTGGGGTGTCGGCGGGCCTGTGAATGGTGTCGACTGCCAAATGAGAAGCGATAAGCTTGGCAGTGGAATGGAAAGTAAAGGGTTTAAAAGGAGGATAGAATATATAGAGTGGAGGAAAGTCAAAGGTCACAGCTGGGAGGTCGAAGGTCACCTTAGGGCTTGAACATGGGAATGGAGGGGTCAACGGGAGGTTTGGTTGACAAAGACATAAACCAAGGACATTAAAACCTACAACACATAATCAAAGCAAAACCCAAAATGTCAAACCAATGCCTACAAAATGAAACCAGAGACACAGTTAGCTCAAAGAGGGGTGGTGGATCCATATGGTATGGATCCATACGGATCCGTACTATACAGACTGCCGCCCCTAAAAAAAAATTAAATTTTTTTTTTGCAGAGACCAAACCCTATCAAATTTTATGTTATTTTTTGCCGAAAGGGCCTCCTGGACTCAACGGTGAGGTCTGTTTGAGCTCCAGAGGTCACCCGCGAATTTTTCCTTTCAAAAGTGGAAAAAAAACTGATCTTTTCACGTCGGGTTCACCAAATGAAGTCAAGGGAAAAGCTAGCTATCATGCAGAAATGAAAACACAGCTAACCCTAGCTCCCAATGGAGAGCAATCTAGCCTAGAAAACATCCAAACAAGCATGAAAACAAGTAAAAATCTAAGCTAACATTGTCTAATCTTCATTGTCCTCCTCCATCTTGCACTATTTGTTCTCAGATTTGTAGGTTATGAAAAGATCTTGAGAAGCTCATGTGTGTGGGCAACAAGACATTGGAGAGTTACAACAGATTTTTGAGTCTCTAAGAGTATAAGGGATCAAAATGAAGCTGGATGAGTGATTTTATAGAAGACACGATTTGAATGGAGGGCCAGGTTTAAGAGTTGACTTTGGAGGCAAATGGAGGATTGAGATGAGTTATGGTTTTCTCACCACAAGAGGACAAAATAGAATTTTAAATTAGAAGAAATGATGAGATGGATAATGGTATTCAAATTAAATAAATTTGTTCAATTTATTTAATTTATTGAAAGGATGCATGTGAAGGGGAAATTTTGGCAATTAGGTGATGGGATATTTAAGCAAATGTTTTATTTGTTTAAATTAATGAAAGCGGACGTTAGGAAGATGAATGATTAAATAATTAATTAATTCAAATTAATTACTTAACCATAGATGAAAATTAGGAAAAATAGGAGAATGTGGGAGAAATTAGGGTTTCACGATCTAAGGACACTTTTAGGTGTCTACAAAGTGCACAGTTTCATGGGGTTAGCTAGATATTATAGAAAGTTCATTTTGAACTTTTCTAGGATTGCAAGCCCAATCACTTCGCTTCAGAGAAGGGAAAGCATTTTGACTTGTCAGAAGAATGTCAGGAGGCATTTTATTACTTAAAAGAGAGTTTGACAACTGCACCAAATTTGAAAGTTCCTGATCTAGAGAGTTAGTTTGTTGTCATCATTGATGCCTCAGGAGAAGTTATAAGTGGAGTGTTTATGCAAAATGGGTAAGTGATAGCCTATGAATACAAGAAGTTGAGAGCATATGAGTAGAAATATGCTCCTCATGACTAAGAGTTAGCAATAGTTGTGCATGCTTTGCAAGTATGGCGACATTACTTGCTAGGGAAGCCTTTTGAACTAAAGATGAATCATTGTGGTCTTAGGTGTTGTCATTGATGGCAACTAAGATCATCCCAATCATCCACATAACACAATTTGTTCACACTAGAAGTTAGAATCATAATGTGTCTAAGTCCGGGCAGTCAGGAATAGAGCAGGTGACAGGGTCTGGTATCTTGGTCCGGATCTATCCGGTGGAAATGCATGGTTTTCTACGGATCTGAGGTAGTTGTAAGCATTGTCAAGACACTCTAAATTCATAGTTTTTTCCTCCAGAGATAAAGGAATCAAAAGATATTAGCTTCTAAGTATCAAGTTTCAGTTTGACAGAATAAACAGAAGAAGAATAGGCTGACCTTGTGAATGATCTTATTTCCGGATGTATAGAAGTTGTCTATTGGGCAATTGGTGATGATAAGTAGTGATAGCTGACATGATTGATGATTTACAAGTGCAAGTTTAAATTTGCATCCCATATTATGTATGGATCTAGCCGACAGAGCAGAGTACTCTACAAAGTTCTAAATGTTCTTGAAGCCGACTAGTAAAATGATTGTAGATCATGTTACGGATATATATATATCTGATGAAATTGGATGATTTTGGTGTGTGTGTGTTGCGACTATGGAGTAATTGCAAAAAGAAGCAGAGATCAAAGTTTAGATGCTAGCAGAGTGGTAAGAGGAGGAGAGTAAGGATGAAGTGTATCAAGTCAGTTTTCTATGCTTAACTAGAACTGAACTCCAGCATTGATAGATGCCAAATATCGGTTCAAATTTATTGTAACTCTTCTTTCTTGTAGGTAGTGAGCCTTCTTTTGAGCAGTGAGCTCTGGACAGTGAGCCCGAATGCATGTGCATTCCCCATTGTAATACTTTTAACATAGTATAATCTTTGTGGGTCAACCCCCACCATGGTTTTTCCCTTAACCAGGTTTCCACGTCAAAAATCTTGGTGTCAAGTGTACTATTTATGTTTCTGCTCATGTGTTATTGATTAATTCTGAAATATTTACATCATTGATTTGATTATAAGTTGTAAAGGAAGATTAAGAGAAATATATTGTTAAATTGTGTGACAACTGATTCACCCCCCCCTCTTAGTTGTCCGGACCTAATTCAACAATTGGTATCAGAGCGAGGTTCCTTAAAAGAAGCTTAATAGATTGAGGAAAGATCTTGGAAGGAGTTTTCAATGGGTTCACTCAAAGATCAACTTCAGCTGGCTCTAAAAGATCTTGATTAGTCCAAAGTAGAAATATCTAATCTAAAAGATGAAATCAAGGATGCTGATGATACCATTAAAATGTTAAAAGATAAATTAAAGAAGTCTTTGGGAAGGAATAAGGAGCTACTTCTGCAATTATCTAGTTTAACTAAAGAAAATGGCATGAATGAAGCCTTGGAAGAAAATACAAAGGAGTGTGAGAAGCTATCAAAAGAAGTTTCTATTCTACAAGTTGAGATGGAATCTGGGGCAATGAGGTTTACCAAAGAAATTGAGAAAAGGAAGAAGACTGAAGAAGATTTGAATCAAACTCTAAGAGAAAGAATTGATGAATGCTACAGATTGGATAGTATTGTTGGTAATCTAAAATCTGATCTACAAGAAAGAAAAGACAATGAAAGAGATCTTGAAAGATAAATTGTCATTCTCAGACATGATCTAGAAGTTGCAAATGAATACAAGGAGAAGTTCAAGATAAGTTCAGCTAAACTTGAAGCAATACTTGAGGGTCAAAAAAGGGTTGAAGACAAGCATGGTCTTGGATATGAGAAAGGTGAAAAATTTGGATCTGGACAAAGAAACTTTCAACCGAGGAATGGGAGAAACAAACCTAGAAGACCTCTGACAAGACAAACTAATGCTCAAAGGTATCCATCTTTCAATGGAAATTGTTTCATGTGCAATAAATTTGGTCATAAAGCCACTCAATGCAGAAGTAGAGTAAATCAAAATAATCCATCCTTCTCTGGACAATGCTTCAATTGTAAGAGGTATGGTAAAAAATCCAATGAATGTAGAAGTATGATAATGAATAACTCATCAAATAGAGGAAATAGGAATTCTTTCAATGGCAAATGCTTTGCATACAATAGATTTGGACATATGGCCAATCAGTGTAGATCAAGAGGAAAACAATCAAATGGGCAAAGAAATGTTGTGTGCTTCCATTGTAATTGATCCGGTCATTTTGCAAGATTCTCCAGAAGTAGGACTAATGAAAGAAGAGGTCCGGTGAACATAAAATCGGATGAGCAGAGACAAGACAAAGGCAAAATAAAAATTGAAGAGTATGAGATCCAAAATGAAACAAGTGAGACATGGGTCAAGAAAGCAATTGTGAACCATAGTGATGGGTCCGCACCAGAATCTGATGCAGATAATTCCTCAGGGAATTGAATTAGGAGCTCTGGCTCAAGGGGAGCTGTAATCAAAATCAAAATCCCCCAGCTTGTAAGTAAGTGCCTGAATCTGGCATAGTGAGAAAAGAGATCTTGGATTGTTTCAGATCATTTGGAAGGATTTCTGAAAGAAAAAAGGTGGATATGGCAAATTGTGGAATAATTCATGAGAAACTATTCAACAAATAGAGTAACCAGATGTACTAGGGAAGAGAATTTATTACAAAGACAAATTAAGCATGGCGGAGCGTAAAAGGATCATTCATTCCCTAGACAAATCACTTTGCATCATAAGAAAGCAAGAAGTGAAGGAGTGAAAGAGCTCTAAGCTGAGAATTCTAAAGAATTGAAGCGCGAAGAGGATCCTTAAGCAAAACCCTAACCTACGGAACAAGATTAGTCCTTGATGGAAGCTGTAGAACCAAGGACAGTTTGGATAATGCCTATGGGTTATTAGGTGGATGAAAGAGTTTTGGATATGTATGCTTTGCATCTTCTGAGCATACCTAAAGATACCTCTGTGGAAAGGTTTGGAACGTACAAGGAACTGAGTCTAAAATTGCATGTGGAACTTAGATAACTAGAGACCAAGAGGAAAGTGCAAAGGCAAGTTGAAAAGTATGCTGAGAGCATTAGCCTAACCAAGGAAGTAGTGAAACAGAATAGAGAAAGAATTGAGAAGGCTGAAAAAGAAAAATAGGACAAAAAACAAGAAGATGCTCCAGTGGAACCATCCTTCACTTCAAGGACTACTAGAAGCTCTACTGCTGCTTCTATTCCTTCTAAAACTACAAAACTAAAAGTCAAACCATCCGGTGAAGCAAGTAAGAGAAAGAAAACAAAATCCATTAGAACGAGTGTGGGCACAAAAGATGATGAGAAGACAGAGATAGATGAAGAAGTCAAAGAAATAAAATTTAAGAAAGCCAGAACTTCAAAGACTTCTGAAGACCAGCCTTCTGGAAGCATTAAGACCGGTAAAAAGCAAGTACCTAGTAAGGTCGCTATGACTATTGATGAAATTGTAAAAATAAGCATTGTTCATGGAAACTTAAAGCCTATCAGAGTTTACTATGATAATTTTGATCAAGCAAATAAGAAAATTTTGGAAGATGCCATTATCATATATTTGAACAAATTCAATAGAGCCCTATTGGAAATTTTACAGGAACTTCCTAAGGGTTTAAGGAAAGTACTGGAAATGAGGAAAGAAATAGCCAAGGCTAAAGATCTAGATCTCAAAGAGTATGTCCTTTCTACTTTGTGTCTTGTAATGACTAGAAAAGAAGCAGATAAAATCCTCAGAGAAGTTAAAGAAAAATTCAAAAGCAAGGTTCGGATGAACAAGCTGATGCTTGGTAAAACTAAGGAAATTGCAAAAGAAACAGAGGAAATTTTGAGAAAGGCCATAGACAAGAATAAATATTATATTATTTCAAAGAAAGAAGTTGAAGAAGACAATTCTCTAGCTCTAGAACTAGAAGCTCTAGAAGAAGAGATTAACAAGGGAATTGATGACCAAGGTGTTAATTTAGATCCTCCAGAGTTAATCCATGAAGAGACTAATGTTAGATTTGATTCATCAAATCTGAATGTTGGAGAAGTTCAGGAAAAGAACATCATTAAGCAGCAATCTAAGTTTGGTGAAGCCTCTGTTCTGGAAGAGGAACAAGTCAGTCAAGAGGACATAGAATTGACAGACAAAATAATTGATGTAGAAGAAACTCTTCCACCTGATCTTTCTGGAAAAGAAGAGGATATTTCTGCAAAATAGACCCCTCCGGATCAGGTAGTGAGTGGTGAAGACAAAGAAAAGATTTCACTTGCAAGTGATACAAGAAATGATAAAGTAGAGGAAGAGAAGGAAGAAAACCAAGAAGACAAAGCAAAATAAGTTGATGCAAATGTTGAAGCACCCAAAACAGATGCTAAAATTTTTGATGAACAAATGGATGATTCAAAAAATGTTGTAAGAGACACTACAAATGCAGTGAAAAGTCTTCTTGAAAAAGAGATGATTGAGCTTGATGAGCCTGAACTACTCCAAAGTCTAACTAATCCAGATGCTCTCTTTCCCATTCAATTGATGAAAATAGCATCATTCACCCAAGTAAAGGCTAGAGAAAAGTTGCTAAAGTCCCACATGGAGGATAATGAGCTACTGGGGCTTACATCCAAGATTTTGGAGAAGTTAATGCCTTCCTACCAGAAGAGTCCATTTGATTCCCCATCCGGACATCTGAAAAATCTTGTAAGTTCTGTAAATACTCATTTTGAATCCTTTGAAAAATTTGCAGAGGCAAAGGTTTGGAAAGAGTTTCTGGATAAGAAATTTAGTGAAGTGCAGAATTTAATAGGAAATGATAGGATGATACTCGACATTAGCATAAGGAGTATTCAGAATGCTTTAAATGATGGAAGAGATATGTACAAATTTTGTCTATCATGGCCCAAAATTAGTGAGGATATTGAGAAGAAGATAAAGGAGCAAGAACAGAAATTGTCAAATCTCTCACAAACTTTTGATCCTCTAACAGTTTCACCTATAAGTCAGGAATGTCAAGTAATTAGCTTGACAGATGAGATAAAGAGGCTTAGTAAAGAAAAAAGTAACATTATGAAGAGAATGTGTGAGCTCCGGGAATTGATTGCCCCTAAGTTAGAAACCATGTTTAATGCCTTATCAGAAGCTCAAACTGCACTTCAGACAAGTAATCTTTCAGATCTGACAAAGGCAGAAGCATATGCATTTTTGTTAAGTGGGTACATGTCTATTTTGGATGGAATAAAGATTACTTGGGCCTCTGAACCTGTGCAATTGAAAAATAATTTTGTAGATATTCTCAAGTTCATGTGAATAGAACTTAATGACTAGTTGTACATATGCGATCCTATATACAATTTCTGGAGAATTTTGGCTTGCGGACCCCACCCTTTGCCATTGATGTCAAAGGGGGAGTGAAGTTCATTGAAAAATGAGGAATCTAGCTAAGGGGGAGCACCAGAAAGTAGTGTGAACAATAGTATGGAGCACAAGCTAAGGGGGAGCTATTTCAACACTTAGCCATTTTTCACTAAGTGTTGCCATCAATGCCAAAGGGGGAGATTGTTGGCAAGAGACATTGATAGGCATGATAGGTGTTGTCATTTATGGCAACTAAGATCATCCCAATCATCCACATAACACAATTTGTTCACACCGGAAGTCAGAATCAGAATGTGTCTAAGTCCGAGCAGTCAGGAACAGAGCAGGTGACAGGGTCCATTATCTTGGTCCGGATCTATCCGGTGGAAAGGCATGGTTTGCTGCAGATCTGAGGTAGATGTAAACATTTTCATGACACTATAAATCCATAGTTTCATCCTCCAGAGATGAAGGACTCAAAAGATATTAGATTCTGAGTATCAGGTTTCAGTTTGATAGAACAAACAGAAGAAGAATAGGTTGACCTTGTGAATGATCCTATTTCCAGATGTATAGAAGTTGTCTATTGGGCAATTGGTGATGATAAGTAGTGATAGCCGACATGATTGATGATTTACAAGTGCAAGTTTTAATCCGCATCCCATATTATGTATGGATCTAGCAGACAGAGCAGAGTACTCTACAAAGTTCTAAATGTTCTTGAAGCCGACTGGTAAAATGATTGTAGATCATGTTGTAGATATATATATATATATATATATATATATATATATATATATATATATATATATATATATATATATATATATATATATATACTAGCAGACAGAGCAGAGTACTCTACAAAGTTCTAAATGTTCTTGAAGCCGACTGGTAAAATGATTGTAGATCATGTTGTAGATATATATATCTAATGAAATTGGATGATTTTTGTGTGTGTGTGTTGTGACTATGGAGTAATTGCAAAAAGAAGCAGAGATCAAAGCTCAGATGCTAGTAGAGTGGTAAGAGGAGGAGAGTAAGGATGAAGTGTATCAAGTCAGTTTTCTATGCTTAACTAGAACTGAACTCTAGCATTGATAGATGCCAAATATCAGTTCAAATTTACTGTAACTCTTCTTTCATGTAGGCAGTGAGCCTTCTTTTGAGCAGTGAGCTCTGGGAAGTGAGCCTGAATGCATGTGCATTCCCCATTGTAATACTTTTAACAAAGTATAATCTTTGTGGGTTAACCCTCACCGTGGTTTTTCCCTTAACCGGGTTTCCATGTCAAAAATCTTAGTGTCAAGTGTACTATTTATGTTTCTGCTCATGTGTTATTGATTAATGCTGAAATGTTTACATCATTGATTTGATTATAAGTTGTAAAGGAAGATTAAGAGAAAGATATTGTTAAATTGTGTGCCAACTGATTCACCCCCCCTCTCAGTTGTCTGGACCTAATTCAACATTAGGTACATACTTTCCTAACCTAATCTGAATGCTCAACAAAGAAGATGGTTAGAATTGATATCTAACTATGAATTTGAGACAAATTATATCAAGGGAAAAGAAAATCGAGTTGCAAATGCTCTGAGTTGACGGAAACATATCTCATCAATTGTCTCTATTCACTTGAACTTCAAGGATTTAGTATTACAAAATTCTACAAGTGATGAGTACTATAAGCAAGTTAAGCAGGCTCTCTTAGTAAATTCTCAAGATTCAAGGTATGATGGGTTCTATTTTGAACCAAGTGGGCTTTTAAGATACAAAGGAAGGATATATGTTCCAGATTTTGCAGAATTGAGAAACCTTGTGTGGAAGGAAGTTCATTCCACACCATATTCAGGTCATCCAGGAGTAACCAAACTCCTAGCTGATGTGAAGCCACTTTATTTCTGGAAAGAAATGAAGAATGACCCTGCAAGATTTGTAGCAAGTTGCCTAGAGTGCCATAGAGTCAAGGTTGAACATCAACATCCAATAGGACTTCTGTATTAGCATGATATTCTAGAGTGGAAGTGGCAGGTTATTAGCATGGATTTTGTTCAAGGTCTTCCAATGTCGTGAAATAGACATGACGCTATTTTAGTGGTGGTGGACAAAACTCACCAAGGTAGCTCACTTTATACCTAGAGATTTAACAAATGGAGCACCAGTCATAGCTCGCAAGTTTGTTCAGGAAGTGTTTAGATTGTATGGAGTTCCTAAGAAGATTATCTCAGATAGAGATGCGTGCATGACATCAATATTTTGGAAAACCTTGTTTTTAGTGCTACGAACTCAGCTAAATATAAGCTCGGCTTATCACCTTGAAACTATAAGTACAAAAATCATGTACAACCTCCACGAGGACCCCTATGATGATTTTAATCCTTGTCACGCACATGTAAGCGTGAAATAATGTCCTCTAAGCAACATACCTCTTGATGACGTGTCTTCTTTCTTGTCCAGTGTTGTTTCCTCTTTGTCATTTTCTCTCTCTCTCTTTATTTTTGACATTTTTGCGACACTTGTCGATTTGCATTTTTTGAGCTTTCGACCCAGTTCCTAAGCCTTGTGAGCATCTTGTAGGTGAGTTTTCACCTTCCCCTTTGGTTTTCATCCTCTACAAGATGATAGTAATTAGAAAATCAAAATTGCTCTTGGGAATAGTAATTTATTGCTTTTTCCTTGATAGATCTAGCATCTTAGAGATAGTTTGCATTCTTAGATTCGATTTGTTTAGTTGCAATTTTCATTTTCTAGATTAGTTGTTTCAAAACATACAAAATCCCAAAAACATAGTGTAATTGCATTAGGTTAATATCATTCTAGTTGCATTCATATTTCCTTTCATAGATTAAAAAAGTACTTTTCATTCCAAAATACTGAAAGAGCACAAAAAAAAGTTTGCATATCATTTAGCCTTGCATGCATGTAGAAACCCTAGAAAAGATAGATAACTTGCAAACCCTTGATTCCATCATGAGGTAAAACATGGTTAAACGATTAATTCAAACCCTTGATTACATCACAAGGTAAACACAAGTCAAAGCATAACTAAACCCTAGATCAAAACCCAAAGTCTAAGTTAAGGTTGGTCATTACACATTTATCTCTATCTTGGCTCATGAATGTGCCTAGGAGTAAGAGGTGAGTGGGCGAGGGCTATCCTCAACGAGATTGAGGAAATCAATCCATGACAACAACAAGAGATATTTACTTTACCACAACAAGATCCATTTGTCCTCATTTTGATAGAAGAACATAGACAACTCAAATACAATGAGAACTTATTCAACGAATTGAAAGACAAGAGGACATAAACGAAATTAACTGCTTACCCACACAAAGGTGGAATAAAAGAAACCCCAATAGGAGAAGAGAAACTAGTGACCCTTTGGGTCATAGGGTTATCTCTACAGCAATTGCCATCAAACGAAACATTCAACTTAGCACACAACAACAAAGGCCATAGAACTTGCCAACCCCTCTCTGCAAAGTCTAGCTCTCCAATGAGCTAGACCCCCACTGTGTCTCACCTCCTCTTGATTGGTACTTCCCACAAGAGCAAGAGTGACATGAAGGATTGCCCTGTGGCAAGGAGGGAAGGGTCCGCGTGCGTGCTAAAATCTGACTTGATAGCCCTAGGCAATCAAAGGCACAATTTTGAGCATACATATTTTGGTGAACCTGACATGAATTACAGAATCTTTTGGTTTTGTGATTTGAGTTCCCATTCAATGCTTCAAAAACATTTAAGAAAAAACTTCAAAACATTCTCACGCTATTCTTCATAGCCGCTTCCGTTGCTTCATCTTCTATCGCCTTCACCATCATCCGCTCCATCTATTTTGTGGTGTCTATAGCACTCCCGAATATGACAGAACCTGATTTAAACCAAGGGAATATTCCCTCAAGAGAACCAGAAACTCCTTCATTCGATAGGTATGTGCTGCCACATTTGGATCCACCAATCACCAACTTCTATGACTACGAAGACTCTGATTATGAACAAGATCAAAGAGATCAAAGAGAATCCAGGTGTTCTCTATCCTTCAACAACTCAACTTGGGAAAACAATCCAACCATACAAAATGCACCTCATAAAGCCAAAAGGGTAAGGTAAGCAATCCATCAACCCGATCAACCTTCCACAAGAACATCATGTACTCATCTTGATGAGGAAGTCAAATGATTAGAAAAACACTTGCAAGAAGCAAAAGACGCTCAAGAGGCATTGAAGATTGCCTTGCGAGAATAAAAAAGAGAAAATGCTACACAAGAAGAAGCATACCATCATGAACACACTCAAGGAGACCATCCAAGGAATGAAGAAAGACCTAGAGTTGCCACACCTATAGATTTAATTTCAACTCTAGTGCAAAGGATTAGAATGCTAGAAGCAAAACAAATAGTTCCTGAAAGAAGGCAAAAGTCCCACGATGACAATTGAATCAAATAGGACTAGGGGGCATCTTAACCTCCCCCTACCTCAACTATTTTTCAACGAATGCAAGCAATGACATATGCCAAAATGAGAATCCTCCCAGTCAAAATGTTTAAAACACGCTAGGCAATCCTGCAAACCAAATGGTGGGGTATCAACACCCCCCAGTTAGATTGTTGTTAACTACGCTGCAATCACAAAGTGCCTTTCTCAGAACATATCTCAAGTACTTGAAAGAACCTATTGATCAAAACATAAGAAGTGTGTGACTACCTCGGCCATTGCCAGATCTCTCAAAGTTCAAAGGAGGAGATCCAAACTGCCGCATTAAAGCCTACACCACGACGATAAGAGAACTCTTCCCTTGGGATGGGGTTGTAGAAAAAATATTTCTAAAAACTTTTGAAGGCATAGCTCTAGATTGGTACTATCACTTACCAGAAGCTTTAATTCACTCATTCAGACAACTAATCAGAGAGATTTTCATGGCATTCGACATGAACAAACTTGTTAAAACAAGGATCAGAGAATTCCTCACAATGAAATAGGAGCCAAACGAATCCATAGCCTACTTTGTCACTCGATGGAGGAAAGTCCTCTATTCCTCAACTAGTGCTCCAAACATAGATCATTGAGAACTATGTGACCTCTTCTTACATGCCTTGAACAAGGACATGAGAGAAGACATTCAAAAAATTGCCATACAAATCCTATGAAGAAGCATTGGAAAGTGCTTTGAGGATCGACCAAGAAGCCATTGACAGTGGCCAGAAGACTTATGATACCAACAAAAAAATTAGAATATCCAAAGGAACAAAGAAGACCACATCCAATGTACCTCAAGAGAGAGATATTAATGTTGTAAAAAGCAATCCTAGCTATTAAAGGAAAATTGGATTCAAATATGAATAAATAATAATATCAATATCAAGTTACCCAAAACTCAATGAAATGGTGAACAAAGAAGATTCAATAAACAATAAACAATAACAAAGCAAACCTCCTTAATTCGAAGCTTCCATTGATCGCCTATCACAATCGATCTTGCATGTATGAAATAGGGCCCTCAGAGAGTGCACTTCCTTGCTATGCTTCAAGAATGTCAATTGGGAATGACTGATAATACCGCCATGAAGAGGAGCTTCACAATGATGGTAATAGTGCGTAGTAATGAGTGTGATCACAAGCAATGAAGGAATGGGTGCCAAAGGCACACTGTAATTCCTGTAGAGTAATGATACTTAAAGCTTGGATGATTGAAATAGAAGAATGAGGTTGTACTTATAGACTTGAGAGAATGAAGATCAACGATATAGAAAGAATGAGAAGATCAACGGTTGAGAACAGTTGAGGAACGTGCAACGAATAATAAGAAGACATGTGTCTTGCTTTCTTTTGCATGAGAGGATTTGCTAAGAATAGAAGAATGAGTTAAAGCAATTAAAAGAATATAATAATCAGTTAAGTGATTTAAAACAAGAAGAAGGGATTTGCATGAGAATAAGAAGATATTTTGCTTTATTAAATGTTAGGAATATTTAATTGCATGTGCAAAAAGATTGAATTATATTTAGAGATAACTCAATTTAGAAGAAAAAGACAACTTAAATAAATATTTGATTTATTTAAATTTAGAAAAGATATTATTGGAAGAAATAATTAAATAATTGGTATTATTTAATTTAGAAGATTAGAAAGGAAATTAATTAAATAAATTTATTTAATTGTTGTGCATGATTTGGAAGAATAAATAAAATATTTGATTGTATTTTATTTTTGGAGATTGAAAGGATTTAAATAAATTTGATTTGATTTATTCAAATTTGGAAGAAAGATTTGATTTTATTAAATAATTAAGAATTATTTAATTGTTTGGGAAGAATTGAATTAAATAAAGGAATTTATTTAATTTTGACTTTAGAAGAGGTAATTAAATATTTCAATATTTAATTAATTTAGAGGAATATGAATCAAATAAATAAATTTGTTTATTTATTTATTGATAGAAGAATTAGAATGGAATAAACATTAAGAATATTTATTTAGACCAAATCGTGTCATTTTTAGGCGTATAAATTTTGCCCCTCTTTGATGCAATGTAATTTACGACGTTCGGGAGATTGGATGAGAAAAACTTAGAAGGACATGAGATGGACAATCTCACGAAGACGACAGGAAAATTAGGTTAGGCTTGAAGGAAACAAAACACATTTCAGAGAAATGGGAAGAAAACTGGAAGAAGCACATGCAGGAAGTAATCATAGTCACCACCTAGCTAGATTAGGGTTTGCATGGTATATATAAGAGCTGGGTCCACAAGAAAATTCATTTGCACACGTGTCTTAGTTTGATTTGCTTTGGAGAGCTTAGAGCAACATAGAGCATAGAGCAGTTCGCATGAGGATAGACATTCCACGTGAGGAGCATTGATTCAAGTGAGTCCGTTGATTCAACCGACCAGCAGAGGCAGGACCCCTGGTATGTATCTCAAAAAATTTCTCCTAGGGTTGAGTTTGATAGCAATAAATGCTAGGAGAAAATTAGGATAGACAAAAGCGCTGAAACACAGTGTGGCGCATATGCCACGCGAAATTGTGCATACATAGTTTTGCAGTGCATGTATGGAAAGAAACGACACATATATGAAAGATGCGCATGTATAGGTATAGGCGGCGCATGCATGATTCTGCAGTGCTTTTATGGTATGTAGCGGCGCATGTGATGGGGCAGTGCATTTATAGCAAAGGATGGTGCATGCATGGATTCTTGTAGTGCTTCTGCCAGAAGTGGTACATATGTCAAGAAATGGTGCATTTGTTAGGAAACGGCACATATACCACCTGTTATGGCACATATGATATAGATAAGTAGATTACTTAGCAAAATTGACTCAATTGGCATCCTATTTAACGCTTCAATCGATAAGCTATCTCTGAGATTACAGGAATATAGTCAAGAGATGCAGTGTGCTATTTTGATCAATTTGAAATGCTAAGTTAGTTGATATGGTTCTATAGATATGTTGAGTATGGTACTTGCAGCTTTGGGTTGACGCCTTGCTTTATGTGCTTGCAGGAGGATATACGAGATACACTTCAGTCGAGGGAGCAGTTCCCTATGTCTATGTTGCAGAGATACATGCTGACTGAGATGGATAGAGAGGTGCTCAGTGCGATGGGACTAGACTATGTTTGCTTCATGCCTGAGGTTTGGGAGAACCACGAGTTGCTGACTGCTGCAGTGGAGAGGTTCCATAGCGAGGACGGGACTTTCCACTTCCCCACTGATGAGATGACTGTTACATTGGAGGATGTGTATAGGATCCTCCATTTGCCTATTCAAGGAGAGCTTGTGGAGTATGATCCACAGAGGGACGCAAGACTTGTTGAGTGCAGGCGAGTGTTCGATGAACCTGAGCTGGTCGGGCAGGTCATCCCTTGGCAGTATATCTATGACTGTTACGACTACTTCCCAGGGATTGTAGCAGGACTGATTGGAGATGTTGTTTTCCTTGACAGGAGATCACATGGGTTCCCCATTGGATGGGGTCAGATCATGGAGAGGATGATAGAGGGCACCTGGTATGCTTGGGGTGTCTATGTGCTAGTGCACCTATACCATGATATGCATTAGGTGGTATATCATAGGAGTATGAGCCTATCTGCAGGCATGTTGTTGCTACAGTTTTGGCTATGGGAGCACATAGCAATCAT
Source organism: Cunninghamia lanceolata (assembly GCA_027924645.1). NCBI lineage: Eukaryota > Viridiplantae > Streptophyta > Pinopsida > Cupressales > Cupressaceae > Cunninghamia > Cunninghamia lanceolata. Next base: position 2,489,324 of record BSBN01000794.1, read on the forward strand.
GAGACCGATATGTGTGTTTGACAGACAGAGAGGAGAGCCATATAGCTATGGCTACGTAGGAGTGATTTCCTAGCATAGGCTGGGGAACCTTGAGTACTGGAAGCATGCTTTGGATGGAGTAGATGTGGTCAAGTGGCGGCCATATCTAGACTGTGAGGAATAGGAGGATGAGGCAGATGAGCTACCTTACTGCTATCAGACGCGGTGGCTGATAAGGCAAACATGTTTTATACTAGAGAGACAGATTATCAGCTGAGTACAGAGATAGTTTGGGAGGAGACAAGGCATGCCACAGGGGCAGGCTCAATTTTCTAGGACTCATGCCGAGAGGCTCAGATGGGGACCGATGGCATCCTATGAGGAGGCACTGACAGAGTTTTGGTAGACACCATATGTTAGCTGGGATATGAGGAGGGAGATAGCAGATGCTGGGATGACCCAGGATTACAAGGATTGGTTCACAGCATACCCATTTCTGAGATACTTAGGGCCTGGGGTGCTGGTGCCTCCGATAGATGAGGCAGACTCAGATGATGAGGGCCTAGTTGGCTAGAGGAGGAGGAGGGGGAGAGGAGGATTAGGAGGTGGCAGAGATGGGGGAGATGATGGAGATGATGGAAGCTGACCTAGACAGAGGAGGAGAGGCAGGGAGGGACCTTCCCACACCCAGCAGGTAGTGCCACCACAGGTTGCACAGTAGGCACCGTAGGTGTAGATGTCGCCACCTTAGTAGGTGGCACAACAATAGGGACCCCAGCCACAGGGGCAGGGATAGGCACAGGCAGCCCAGGGTCCAGCATAGTCAGACGTCTAGGAGAGGACTATAGCTACTTTAAGGGGAGAGGTTAGGAAGCTATGGGCATAGCTCAGGAGGGCCGATGCCTGGTGAGAGAAAGAGGCAGAGGTCATTGTAGGGCTCACTAGAGAGAGAGATATGGCAGATGCATGGATACGAGTTATCCGAGTAGAGCGGGATACCGCAGTGGCAGCCTTGGGGACAAATGCAACGAGCAACTTTTTAGTTTGGACAGGTGCACCAGCCACAGGCATAGCTAGCGCAGGCACAGACACAGCTAGCACAGGCACAGACACAGCTAGCGCAGGTATAGGGTGAGCTTGCTAGAGCGTAGGCTCAGGCACAGTATTACCGGGGTTTATATCATGGTACCATGCCAGCTAGTCAGAGGACTTCGAGCTACATGAGCCAGTCTATGGCTCCCCAGAGTGCAGGTGGATCGAGGTCAGGAGCCTCCGTGATGGGCCCACAGCAGTTTGGGGCTAGTGGAGGAGGAGGAGGAGACACTGCTAGTAGCAGTGGTCCATAGCAGTAGGGATAGAAGAGACTAGCAGATTTTGGATCCTATGTACCTTTTTGCACTTTGAGACATGTATCACCATTCTTGGGATGTATTTATTGTATATGACATTGACTCAGAGATGGAACACTTTGATATTGTACATTTGGACATGTTTTTGATATTTATATGATGATGCAACTATTTTGATGCTCTCTATATGTATGAATTATGATGCATTTTTATTGTATGATCCGATGTATGTGTTTATCTAATGCAGACTTAGATGTTTACTTGATGCTATATGATGTAATCTAATGCAGATTTTGAAATGATGTTATGTGATGCTATATGACCTAAATGTAGACTTAGATGTTTTATTTGATATGTCTCTAATGTGTATGAGTGCAAATGGTATCTATATGAATATGCAACTTATGTGATGCACTTATCTATGTTTTTGATATTTTCTGTTTTGACACTATGTGATGATTGTGTATGGATGACCTGATGCACTTACTATGTATGCAACTGATTTAATCATGTAAATGACTATCTCATGTGATATGATATGCAACTATATGCTATTTTTTTGTGATGTCCAAATGTACTCTATCGACACAAAGATGATATAGAATGACAGACAAAAGATTTGATTGAAAGAATGACTCGATAGAAAGATTCACAAGCTTTGACTTTGTATTGTTACTCTGCATTGTTTGGATCTTTTATTGCATGGAATATGGATGTATGGATGTATAACTGGATGTATGATGGATGCTTTGATTTTGACATCTTGATGGTGCAAGTATTTTGAAGTGCTTTATTTCATCATTGGGCAATTTTTTTGGTACTTTTTCAAAATGTTGTAAGTTAATACAAGCATCTAGGTATAATTGAACTGAGATGACCTAAGCATTGCTTACATGGATTTTGATTTAGCAAGTTAATACAAGCATCGATGTATAATTGAACCGAGATGACCTGAGTATTTCTTGTGAATTAATAGTCAAGGATTGCCCCCATTCATGTTAGACCTTTGATGTCCTCGATGATCTTTTGTCGATCATGTCTTTAAACAAGGCTTCACATTACTAAAGTTTAATACACAAACAACAAACAAAGAAAATAATCATGCCCCCATCATAGCATCTCTAGTTTTTGGCATCCTCGAGTAGCATAGAAAGGCATGATAGTAAAAATCAAGACTCTGTATTTTAACCATGTTTCCAATCCACAAAACATTTTTGCATTTAGATGTGTTTGTTTCTTGCCATAATTTGGGTAAAATCATTTAGAAGGCCTTAGGAGTTTGTTTGTCTTGCGTCAGGATTTCTACTTGAAAGTGGGCTTTGCTTGCGTTTGCTTGCCCGGTGAGAAGATTCTACAATCTTTATTGGTGAGATGGACCCTAAGGGACTGACCTAGTGCCTCAGGGACTCATTGCTAAATGGCCTTGCCTACGTGACGACGCAGAGCCAACGTAGTTCAGGGTAAACCCTAATGGACCATGGATGGACTAGAAGAAAGATGACAAGAAATGGGATGGATGGGATCATGGGAGCCTCGGGGGCGCATTTGAGAAATGGCCTTGCCTACGTGACGACGTAGAGGCAATGTAGTTCATGGACTTGGACCATGGACACCAACGAGAGACACTATACTAGGCTAACACTATGGATAGGATATGAGATAAAACCTTGGTTAACAAGGCAACAAAGAGATAGAGTATCAAGCCATGATAGGTTATCATTAGGTTTTTATTATGGAACGGATATGGGTTGAATGGGACACGAGGAAGATGGACACAAGGTGATTGGTTTCCCAAAGATGGAGGAAGCGGTTTATCACAAGTAATGCCTATTTACCAGGTTTTCACCACTTGTTTTAATTTGCACAAAAAGCTAGAAAGTAAACATGACGCCTGTTTGCCAGGTTTTCATCATGATACCTATCCAAGGCGCCTGTTTGCCAAGTTTTCACCAAAGGATTATTTTTTAGTATTTTTCTGATTTTTTGATTTTTTTTTTTGTATTTTTTCTAATTTTTTGATTTTTTTGTATTTCATGCCCCCCTTACATTGGGGTTCTCCTAGGTATAGAACTGGAAAAGATGCATGCTATTGATTGGGTCATCTAACAACTCACCCTCTGATGTTGCTAATTGATATACCCCCGAGCCATAAGCAGCTACGATCACATAAGGCGCAAGCCAGTTGGGTTCGAACTTGCCTTTCTTTTCCCTATCCTATTATTTACGGGGATTCTCTTTAAGTACTAGATCTCCAACTTTAAAGATTCTTGGATGAACTCTATGATTATAGCTTTGTAACATCATCTGTTGATATGCTTTGAGATGGTCAAAGGCTTTCTATCTTCTTTCTTCTAGCAATTCTAGTTCTTACAATCTGGAAACTCTATATTCTTCATTTGATATGAGACCTTTTAACGACACCCTGAGAGATGGTAACTCAACCTCAATGGGGAGGATAGCTTCTGAGCCATAGACAAGGGCATAAGGGGTAGCACCTGTGGGAGTGAGTATACTGGATCTGTAGGCCCATAGAGAGGGATTGAGTTGGATGTGCCAATCACAGCCAACATCGTTGACTATCTTCTTGAGGAGTTTCAAGATGGTCTTGTTGGATGCTTCAGCTTGACCATTGCCTTGGGGGTAATAGGGTGTGGAGAAACGGTGTTGGATTTTGAATCAGTTACAAAGTTCTTGGACATCCTAGTTTTTGAAGGGTCTTCTGTTATCCGTGATAATGGATGAAGGAATTTCGTATCTGTAGATGAGGTAATTCAGGATGAATGAGGAGATTTGTTTACCTGTAATAGTGGTGAGGGGAACGACTTCAATCCACTTGGTAAAGTACTTAGTGGCGGTTATGATGAATTTATGGCAGTTGGATGAGGGTGGATGGATCTTTCCCACAAGGTCAAGTCCCCATTGGCAAAAGGGCCAAGGCATCGTTAAAGGTCTCAACTCTTGAGCTGGTGCATGTATCAGGTACCCATGTATTTGGCACTATTTGTACTTCTTCATAAACTAGTATGAATTTGTTTCCATGTTTGGCCAGTAATAACCTAAACGCATGAGTTTCTTAGCTATGGAAGGACTGCTAGAGTGTGTTCCACAGATCCTTTCATGTACGTCTTGTAAGGCGGTTATGGATTCTTCTCGTTCTAAACAATAGAGTAAAGTACCATCTAGACCACGTCAGTGTAGGGTGTCGGCAATAATGGTATAGCAAGAGGTTTGTCATTGGTTTGAAGATAAGTCAGGTGGGAGGGTGTTGTCCTTGAGGTAAGTGTAAACTTTACCGTACCAAGGTGAATTAGATCCAACTAAAAGGCATATGGAATGGGTCTTAGGAAGATCATAAGCTGGTTGTCGAATAGTTTCCACTAAGAACTCATACCCTGACTCATTCTCTGGTATCTCGAGAAGAGAGGCAATGGTCGCCATGGCATTTGCTGCTTTGTTCTCAATGTGAGGTATCTACTCAAAAGATATAATCACAAAGTATTCCTTAAAGTCATCAACCATCCGCTGGTATGGGACAAACTTTTCATATTTGGTTTGGTAATAATCATTGACCTGATTTATCACTAGTTGAGAATCACTGTAGACATGTATCTCTTTGATTTTCCAATCTATTGCCATCTTGAGACCAATGACTAAGGCTTCATATTCTGCTATGTTATTGGTGCATGGAAATAACAGACGGTAAGACTTCGGTATGGTGTCTCCATGAGGAGTTACAAACAAGATTCCTACCCCCAATCCATGGTTTGTGTAGGACCCATCAAAGTATAGTTTCCAAGAATGTGTTGAGATATTGAATAAAGATTCATCCGGAAACTCAAATTGCATTGGTTGGTGTCCTGTAGCGGTGCATCCCTAGCTGGTCAACAATGACTTGCCCTTTGATAGCTTTTCTGTCTACATACTCAATGTCATATTCACTTAGGAGCATTACCCATTTGGCTAGGTGACCTGTTAGAGCTGCTTTGCTTAGTAGGTATTTCAGTGGATCTATTTTTGTAATAAGTTTGACTAGATGTGCAAGCATATAATGTCAGAGTTTTTGGGAAGCAAAAACTACCGCAAGGCATGATCTTTCTATCTGAGAGTATTGCAACTCATAGCCCACCAATGTATGACTGATATAGTAGACGACTCTTTCCTTATTCTCATAATCATGTTGTGCTAGAAGAGCCCCAAGAGCTGTAGGTGTAGCAGATATGTAGAGTATCAATGGTTTCCCTTGGATAGGAGGCATGAGAATAGGCAGATTCATAAGATACTCTTTTAGTTTGTTGAATGCCTCTTCACATTTCTCATCCCATCTGAATGGAATGTTCTTGTGCAGGAGATGACTGAATGGTTGACACTTGTCTGCTAGTTGTGATATGAATCTACAGATTGCTTGTAGCTTGCCTTGTAGAGATCTTAGTTGAGTAAGAGTCTTGGGTGGTGGCATGTCCATAATAGCCTTGACTTTGGCGGGGTCCACCTCTATTCCATTTGCTGACATAATAAAACCTAGGAGTTTGCCTGAGGTGACTCCAAACACACACTTCTTTGGGTTCAACGTGACTTTAAATTGCTCTACTCTCTAAAAGACTTTCTCTAATACATCCAGGTGTGATTCTCTTGCAAGTGATTTTTCTAGGATATCATCTACATAATCTTCCATTGTGACATGAATCATATCATGAAATACAGTGGTCATAGCATGTTGATATGTGGCTCCTGCATTCTTTAGCCCAAATGGCATGACGTTCCAATAGAAAGTGCCCCATGGACAAGTAAAAGTTGTCTTATGCTGGTCTTCCGGTGCTATCCTGATCTGATTATATCCTGAGAAGCCATCCATGAGAGATAACATGGTATGCCCTGCTGTTAAGTTGACTATGATATCTATATTTGGCAACGAAAAATCATCCTTGCGGAAAGCTTTGTTTAGATCTCTAAAATTGTTGCATAATCTAACTCGGCCGTATGGTTTGGACACTAGTACTATGTTGGAGACCCATTCCGGATAGTCTATAGCTTTGATGAACCCTACATCCAGTAATTTCTTGAGTTCTTCTTTTACAAGCAGTGCTATGTGTGGATGTATCTTTCCAAGCTTCTATTTCACTGGTTTCACTCCTGGATCTAATGGAAGATGATGTAGAATCAAATCTGGATCTAACCCTGGCATATCTGCGTATGGCCAAGCAAAGTTGACTCATTTTTTCTTGAAGAATGGTACAAACTTAGTCTTTTCTGGTGGGGTTAGAGACTTAGCAAAGTGAATGATCTTAGGTTGTTCCTCTATTCCAATGTTAACAGGCTTTATGGGTTCCATAATAATCTGAGACTTCTCCTGGTGCATGTCATTGGGGAGAGTGTCAAGCCTTCCATCGTCAGGTGCCACATTTGGGTTTTCACCTTCGGATGCGTCCTTTCTTTTTACTATTTTGGGACTTGACACTGTCGTAGAGCAGTTTTCACCGTCAGATCTAGTTTTTATTTTGATATTTTTGCGACTGGAAGGCTTGGTACCCTCTCTGAAATAAGCCACAGTATTAAGTTTAATAGTGAAACCAGCTTTATGATCCCCTTTGGGTAGGTGGTCCCTAAGTTCCATGTAGTCAATATAAGCATCGTCATTTTGGAACATATCTAGTTGAGGGGTTCCTCGTAGATACCAGTCAATAAGCTCAGGATGCACAAGGGGGAGGGAGTCAGAGGATAGATCTGATTCGTTGATAGTTTGAATGGATATACTAGGTGTATTGGGAGGGGGAGTGTTTGGGATGGTACTTTCCTCCAAGTTGTTTATTGCGATAGAACTCGAACCTTCCTCGAAAGTCGTACTCTCAGAGATAGGCAAATCAGACTCTAAAGGCCTATTCGGTAACGTTTGTCTCTCATGGTAGGGGCTATAAGTTTGAATGATATCAACCTCTTTGTCATCATAGGAATGCTCTGTCATCTCATCCCACTCATACTCATTGGAATTTGTGTCACTGTCCACTTGAAGTGTATGGATCATTTCCACTAGACAAGCATTTTCTTTAGCTTTTCCCTTATCCTTATATCCTAGGCCTTTTGTATTTTTAGCTGATGAGGATGAAGAAGGTTGAATGGGGCCTTGTCCTTTGTAGCCCATTCTATCTAGGATAGATTCACCTCGCCCATAGATTTCTGTTGGGAGCCTAGGTGGTTCTTGTTGTATGTTCTCTTCTTCTTCGGTATAAAGCCATTGTAGGACATCTCTTTCCTCTGTCTCATCTGATAAGGTCCCCCATTTTACAAAGGGAGCTATGGGAGGTATAGGAGGAGAAGATGGCTTTGGAAAATGCTTGGGTCAACCAAAGGATCTAGGAGATAAAGGCATCTTGGCTAGATTGAGGTTGTACTCTATGGAGTATTCCCCTACTCCTTTTTCTTTGATGGTAATTTTCTGCTCTTTGGGCCTTGATGAGGAAGCTTTAGAGATAGAATCAAGCTGTGGGGTAGGGGATGTAGATTCTCTATTGTTTGGTATGATGCAATCGGGTTTTGAAAGGACAGAGTTGCAATGCTGGAAGGGGTCAGGGTCGCCTTGGATGGTGACTTGCTTGCCATTGTGCATAAATTTTATGCATTGGTGATAAGTAGAGGGAACATCTTTCATGGCATGAATCCATGGTCTACCTAGGAGAATATTATAGGTGAGCTCCCTATCTAGGACTTGGCACACAACATCTTTGATTATCAGTCCCACTTGTATGGGCAACACTTTTGTTCCTTTTGTAGTTCTCTCCTCTTCATGATAGGCTTTGATAGTTATCTTCTTTCTTGGATCAACTGCATTTTTTAGAGAACCCCAATGTAAGGACTAGCTTTAATGTGCAAATATTTAAACTGGCTCCCCCATCAATGAGAACCATCTTGATGCGGTGCTCGTGGATGAAGGTGACAATGTGAAGAGGGGTGTTATGGGGTTGAGACATTGAGAGGTCATCTTGTTCGGTAAATGATATGGTACTTGAGGAGGTTAGATTACCTACCATGACCTGAAACTTGTCTTGGGCCAAGTTAGTGGGTACAATCATTTCCACTAAGGCTTTATTGAGAATCTCCTTGTGGGAAGGAGATAGAAGCAACAACTCTAAGATAGAAATGTGGGCCGGAGTCTTCTGAAGTTGTTCTATGACACTATATTGATGGGGATTGGACTGAGAAGGTGATGACCTTGGAGGGATGGTACGCAACGTGACTTTACCACTACGGGTAATGATACTATAATTATTTTAGTTAGGCTCTGATTGTTGGTTCGGCATGACCACATTGATATGTGGGACATGCTCTGATACGCAATTGATGGTATAGTCGAATGGCACACTTGCATAGTTGGCATTACTATTCCCACTATTCTAACTTTGCCTATTGCAGTTGTTGTTGTTGTTACCATTGTTGTTGTTGCCATTGTTGTTATTGCCATTGTTGTTATTGTTGTTGTATAGCCTGTCATGATTGAGAAGTGGATCTCTGTAAGCCACATGTGTCTCATTGGAGGTATGTTGTTGGTTTCCTCCTTGATTTTGATCAAGCACATCTTGAATAACATGTTTGAGACAGATACAATTGTTGGTTGTATGTCCCCTTTGTCTATGATACTCACAATATCGATGTCTTTCCAATAGTGAGGTTTGATTTGAGGTTCGTAATCACTTGTTGGCGGTAGAGATATTTCATTGTTAGCCAATAGCTTCCTTAATGCAGATTCTTGGGACTCACCCAACGGTGTGAACTTTTGCCTTGGATTTGAGTTGAACCATGGTCTTGGCTCTCGAGAGAATGTTTTGTTGGGTGTGACATTGCTTGCCTCTCCTTTGAGAGTGAATATAGGTTGTTGTTCGGGAGCCGCCACCTTGGCATCAACTATCCCATCGTTGACGACATTTTTGTTTTTAGTCCAAAACTTTGATTTGTCAGTCATATAATTAGAGGTAGGTGTGTCCTTGTATAACTTGATTTGTCCCTTGGAGATTATAGATTTTTCGATGAACAATCCCATTTCAATCACCTTTGAAAATGAAGTAGGGCATTGGATTTGTATTTGATAGCTAAGATCGGTATTGAGGTTATGGACAAACATATCCATTAATTGTTTCTCTAGTACATCATATGAACATTTACTTCCTAGTTGTCCCCACCTTTGTAGGAAAGTGGTGAATGATTCACCACTCTTTTGTTTGGTGTTGCATAAATTGAGCATAGACACTTCATGTTCAATATTGTAAGAGAAGTGTGTGATGAATTTGTTGACTAACTCATCAAAAGATTTGATGCCCGGTGGGAGTCGTGAGAACCACTTCATGGCTTGACTACCTAGAGATCTAGGGAATAGTCTCATTAAGTCAGTCTCATTGTGAGTTGCTTCCATACATGCTGTATTGAATTCCCTAATGTGATCTCTAGGGTCCCCTTTCCCTTTGTATTTATCAAACTTAGGAACTTCGAATTGAAAGGGAAATGGTGTCATGTTCAAACTTTTATCAAAGGGGTATGGTGCAATATCTTCCAAGGAATAGGTTTTAGTGTTTGTACCGGTCTTGAGATCTGACATTCGTTGCTTTAGACCCTCGAGTTGTTTCCTCATTTCTTCCATAGGAGTGTTTGGGTCTATGGCTTTCTTTCCCCTTTCTTCATGATTATTCTCAACATTTTCTTGGATTGTGCTTATATTAAAATCTACAGGGAGTTTAATTCCAAGATTTGCAAGATAATAAAAGTACTTGTGAGGATCATCATGGAGCACTTTCTCTAACAAGCGTTGGAATTTTTGATCTTGGAGGCTTCCTTGATAATCTTCGTTAGAGATTTCCTCATCACTATCATGAGGTGTGATGATGTGGTTGGATGATTCGGCCATTTCAAGTTGCTTTTGGTATTGAGATCTAGTAAGAACCATGCAAGGTGACGAGGGATGAGGTGGGATGAAACTAGAGATTTTGGCAAGATGCCGATGGAGACTGCTAAGAATAGGGTACTTATGACAAGATTTGGACAAGGGACTTTCTCAATCAATGATTCCAAGTAAGACGATTGATACAAGATGGTAGTCACTAGTAAGGGTACTCAATACTTGTCTTACTATGTAGGGACTAGTCGTGTACCAAGACCACTAGCAAAGTTCTGCGACCTACTAGGGTTACTTGAATCCAAAGCAATACAAAAAAGGGACCTATGCTAACCTGATATGGGATACTTTGCCTTAAGACTAGAAAGACTCGATAGAAGATGAATGGGATGACTAACGAAAGAGAGATTTTGACTCAAAATGGATGGAAAAAAGACTGCAAGGTAAGACCTGATCTCTGAACCTGAAACTAGACTGAAATGGGTAACCAGAACTGGTAAAATTTTTCTCTCACAAATTGTGTAAGTGCTCACTGTCACGCATGTGCCGAAATAGATATACTGTAGAAATTGATAAATGCACTGTAAGTCGAAACAAATGTGTTGCACTGGTAAAATGTAAATGCGCTGCAACAGACAGTAAAAGCGCTACATGTTGAGATAGATGCGCCATAGGTCGGCACAAATGCGTAGCAATAGAGGACGGATGTGCCACTCTGGCTTTCTAGATATGTTTTGCAATTTTTGGTACTTTGTTTGCAAGGTCTTTTTGATCTGATTTTCTAAAATTATGGCAAGAAGACACAACAAACACAGAATATTTTTATGGTTTTTATTATTATTTTTTGTGATTTTTTTACTCTTTTTGGACTAAAAGGAAAAAAACAAGTACAAATCTAGGCTTCAAATAGATTCCAAGGGTTTTTTGCCACTAGAACAAAGGTGTTTAATGAAGCCAACCATTTGAGTGGTTATACATGCGGCAACACTACTCTCTATTATGGAGTCTCTCAACCTGCAAGGGTTGCACCTTGGAGGGTTTTGGGGGAGGTTGGTTGTCGGTATAACACAACTTCACTCGTTGTTTGAAGATTTCACTCCAAACACAATTTATTTATAGTGGCTTGGAAGGGCTTGGCGTCTAGCCTGTTACCACTTAGGGTCATTCCTACTTGGATGAATGGTATCCAAGAGCAGGCCCCTCTAAAGGAAAAACACATGTGAAAATGATATATCTAGCATTTTGGTCACCCAAGATAGGGGAGAACATAGGCCTGGTATCATTCCCAAAACACATAATATAGTGGTTCTTTTCCCCTGGTTGAAATGAAAAAAAACTAGATGAGCTATCTACTTGGGCAAGCACAAAACTTTGAAGTGATAGTAAGATAGCAATGATGAGTTCAATTTTATCCACGTAGCACGATTTGTTAACTTTGAAATGATGGTTAATCAAGATAGCAATGGTTCAATTTTACCCAGATAGCAATGATGAGTTCAATTTTATCCACGTAGCACGAGTTGTTAACCTTGAAGTGATGGTCAATCGAGATAGCAATGGTTCAGTTTTACCTAGATAGCAATGATGAGTTCAGTTTTATCCAGATAGCAATGAGTTGTTAACTTTGAAAAGATAGCAATAGCATTGATTCAATGATATGCAAGATAGCAATGATTTAATTACCACTTTCCTAGTTAAACTATGTGAGATTTGCATGAGCATCCATTTTACTTTCTTGTTAGAAATCGAAGTGTGAGCTAACAAGTGCAACTATATGAATCTAAACCAGTACCTAGCCTACAAAATAGATAAGGAGAGTTCCTGCAAAGACATCAGCGTTAGCAAAAATCTTCAAGAAAGCCCTAAAATCATTGCCTAAAACAGATGTGTCGCTTCAGAGACTGAATGCGCAGAAACAGTGAATAGAAGCGTCATATTACATATGCGCTAAAACAGAGGTTAAAAGCACTGCAAAATAGAGTATATGTGTTGATCTGGTGTATGCGCTATGATAGGTAGTAAATGCACTGGAACAATGTCTGTATGCACTGCAGAAATGTATGTGCCATGACAGGTAACAGATGCGCCAGAACATAGACTGTATGCGCTGCAAAAATGTATGCACCGTGACAGGTAACAGATGCATGTTAGGATGTATAAGATGCACTATTTCCTCCTGTGTACAACTTTCTAAAACACAAAAACTTAGTTTTTGGGTTAAATTCAGGGCTAGGCCCCATAGTGGGCGCCAAAAATGTTAAGGGAAAATTGGATTTAAATATGAATAAACAATAATATCAATATCAAGTTACCCAAAACTCAATGAAATGGTGAACAAAGAAGATTCAATAAATAATGAACAATAACAAAGCAAACCTCCTTAATTCAAAGCTTCCATTGATCGCCTATCACAATCGATCTTGCATATATGAAATAGGGCCCTCAGAGAGTGCACTTCCTTGCTATTATTCAAGAATGTCAATTAGGAATGTCTATGATAATACTTCCATGAAGAGGAGCTTCACAATGATGGTAATAATGCATAGTAATGAGTGTGATCACAAGCAATGAAGGAATGGGTGCCAAAGGCGCGCTGTAATTCATGCAGAGTAACGATACTTAAAGTTTGGATGATTGAAATAGAAGAATGAGGTTGTACTTATAGACTTGAGAGAATGAAGATCAACAATATAGAAAGAATGAAAAGATCAATGGTTGAGAACAGTTGAGGAATGTGCAACGAATGAGAAGAAGACATGTGTCTTGCTTTCTTTTGCATGAGAGGATTTGCTAAGAATAGAAGAATGAGTTAAAGCAATTAAAAGAATATAATAATCAGTTAAATGATTTAAAACAAGAAGGGATTTGCATGAGAATAAGAAGATATTTTGCTTTATTAAATATTAGGAATATTTAATTGCATGTACAAAAAGATTGAATTATATTTAGAGATAACTCAATTTAGAAGAAAAAGACAACTTAAATAAATATTTGATTTATTTAAATTTAGAGAAGATATTATTGGAAGAAATAATTAAATAATTAGTATTATTTAATTTAGAAGATTAGAAAGGAAATTAAATAAATAAATTTATTTAATTGTTGTGCATGATTTGGAAGAATAAATAAAATATTTGATTATATTTTATTTTTGGAGATTGAAAGGATTTAAATAAATTTGATTTGATTCATTCAAATTTGGAAGAAAGATTTGATTTTATTAAATAATTAATAATTATTTAATTGTTTGGGAAGAATTGAATTAAATAAAGGAATTTATTTAATTTTGACTTTAGAAGAGGTAATTAAATATTTCAATATTTAATTAATTTAGAGGAATATGAATCAAATAAATAAATTTATTTATTTATTTATTGATAAAAGAATTAGAATGGAATAAACATTAAGAATATTTATTTAGACCGAATCGTGTCATTTTTAGGTGTATACACTAGAAATGACAAATGACGACAAAAAGGAAATCAAGGATCAAACCTGTTTAGGGTAAAATTGGATTTTGTTAATCTTTTGTTCTTTAGATGTTTGAATCCTTCTTTCACCCTAACATTGAAGGATCTAGGGTCAAGTGGCGAGCACTATCATACCCTAGGTCACTTGCAAATGAGGGGAAGCTTGGATTAGGGAATTTAATTATTAATTTTCCTTCTCTTATGTCTAATTAACCATTAAAACCCTAATTATGTAAATACGGCAACAAATTGATGAAAGATAGAAAAAGCTCTTATAGACCGGAGTAAAATAACAAATTACAGAATACCTATTTTTGGGCTTCCAAGGCAGAACAGTCAGGGACACTGTTGTGGGCGCCCAAGTCCAAGGTACCTACTTTTTCAGGGAATCTGGACCTCCTTCCGACACTGATCAACCCTGTAACTTCTATTTTCTAGAATCTGTCTGCGGATGACACTTTTGCAGGCACCCTAGTCCTGGAAGTGCTCCTTTGTCTGACTTTATTTCAGATCCCAGATCCTTGATGTCTGCCACTCCTTCCTGTAACTCCACTTTTCCCAAATGTGACACCTGTAACCTACAACCACAAGACTTGGTTTGGGGGTTGTGGTGTTTAAAGGCTTGCCTTAGTCAAGCCCTAGAGGACACTTAAGTCTCCAAACACCATTGTCAGACAAAGAGTGCGTGCCCTTGTGAGGCAGAGGCAAAAATCAAAGGAATCAATGATAAAAACACAATGATATGTCACCTTGTAGTGAAGCTCTCATGGAGGAAGACACTCTTCATGCCATGAGGAGATTGAAGCTCAAATCTACAAATATCAACACACAAAACATACAAGTCTGCTCTTGCAACACAATAGAAAGCCTTGAATCACCTTGAGAATGCCTAGAGTTCACAATGATCATCTAGTTTACAAATGAATGCCTACACATGCTTATATATGTACCTACAAGCATTCCCAAAAAGATATTAAATATCAAACTTTATCGTGTCGGCAAAATAACCTCCTAACGGTCATAAACTAACACCTAAAAATTGGGCTACCCTAAAATAGGGAAGGACTAGGGTGTGGCGCCCAAGTCCTCCCCTCCTATTTTGGGTAGGGTACAACTCAAGGGGTCCACCTATGTCCTATTTGTCATGGAACCTAGGTCTCATTCCATCGGGATACTAAAATATGAACTAAAATGTCCTAAATGCACTCTAAAGACCCAGGAGCTAAACCTTATGAGGGAAAATCCCCCAAGGGAACATTTTCTGACATTACATTTAGCCCCCACTTTAATGTATGTATGAACGCAAGGCCCAAACATGCATTAAAGTAAGGTCACAAACACAAAAAACACACCAAGCACGGAGAAGACATGCCAACCGCATAAAAGATAGTAACAGGCATGCAAAACATGGAGAAGACAGTAACAGTCAGGCAGAACACAGAGTAGACAGTCAATGCATAGAAGACACATTAATGCATGGAAGACAGAAGTGATATCTTTTCTTTTCTTTTTCTCATATATATGAAATGCAAATGCAAGTACTAGAAAGTAAACAAACCTCCCAAAATGTAGGAAGCACTACTCGGAGGTGTTGGCCTCTGCATATGGGGCAACACACACGCAATACACACAAAACCTCCCAAAATGCATGAAGCACTACTCAAAGGATCTAGTCTTTGCATATGGGGCAACAAACATGCCATACAAAACAAGCACACCAAAACACACACACTTGAAGACACGGAGAAAACATGACAGATAAGCGATGGAGTGTACCTATTTCTAGGTCCAGCACCATCTCAGGAATATTACAGGCACACACCAATGATTGGGCTTCACCACAACAATCGCCAAAGAAATGCTTAAGGGTTGAGTTAGTCACAGAACCGCTCCCCACCTCTGCAGAGGACTTTTGAAAATGACAGGATGATGCAATCTGCTCCGATAAATACACCATCCCTACCTCCATAGAGGACTTAAGAAAAAAGATATGCTCGATATCCCACGTCAGTAGAGGGCTTACATGATTGATTGATTGATTGCAAATAAGCTTAGGATGCACGATGCACTACTCTGGGTCGCAAGTCTTTGCATCTGAGGTCAAACACATTGCCAACATCTATAACAGATACCTTACCTTATATGCCCCCACCTTGAGGTGGTTGATATCAGTTATCAATATCAAGCATGTTAAGGTAGGAAGAAAACACACAAGGGAACACCGACTTTCACAAAGCCCATGCCCCCCGGAGGTGACATGTACTTTACGATCGCCAAATGTTCCCACAAACACATCCCTGCAAGAAACATGTTAGTGTCTACAACATCATGATAAACAACATCAATTCATATGATTAACCACACAAAGAGCCAAGGTTATACAATGAATTCAGAGTTCCGAGGATAACCAAGGGCTATATCACGAAGCTCTCTAAATTGAGTACCGCCAAGGCTAGATTCAAAGGAAAACAAAGGTGCACAGAGCAACAACATTGTTAAGGTTTATAAATGCGATAGGAACATCATAAAATTCACTACATGAAAAGCATGAGTGCTTCCACTAGCCAAGCGTCGAATAAGATATACAACCCCATCGTCATGTTAGGAACTATAGTCCATTTTTTTACTGCTCTCTAAAGGGACACTAGGTCCGCATCAGTATAAATGTTTGTTGTCATCCGCCCGCTAGGTGGAAACACTAGAGGAAGGGAAACAATAAATAAGAGAGGAGAAACAAGTGTCTTAGGGACAGTCGCCTAGGAGGGTGCCCCCAAGTCACCAACCACGATGCTATGTTTGTAAGACACAACACACAACAATGAAATCAGAGAGAACAATTTAGAAGAACGATGATACAAATAGAAGAAGGTCACAACAGAGGCGGTCTCCTGGTATCCCGAATCTTATGGGAGAATCCAAGGTCATTCCAGGAAACCGAAACAACACATAACACATCACGGGGGAAGATCATGAGAGAAATAAAGATTAGAGATACTTACCTGTAGGGCCCCTGCTAGGCTAGAAGTTATCTATAAGTGAATCATCGTCATCATCTTCCTGTTAGATCTAGGGCATACAACTAAGAGGGGGGGCTGAATCAATTGTCCAAAAACATGCTCTAATTCAAATACTCAAATCCTCTTTGTTATTTAATAGCATTTCAATTAATCACTCATGAAAGCATAAAGCATAAACACCAGAGCAGATACACATCAACACATGAGACACCAAGATTTTGACGTGGAAAACCTGGTCAAGGGAAAAACCACAGGGTGATTAACCCAAGGATTATTCTCTGTTAGAAGAATAAGAAAAAATAGATGGCACATGCCAATTAGGACTCACTGCCTGAGCACACTGTTCACAAGAGGCACACTGCCTACAAGAGACACACTGTCTACAAAGTAACAAGTATCACAAACTTGAACTAGAGATTGACATCTTTACCATGTTTGGATCAGTTCCATTTAAGCCCAAAAACTCCTGCTCTACCTTTCACACTTCTCTTCGCTATACCACACTCACCACCGCAAGACACCCTTCAAAATGAATTCACAATCCCTTATTTATACAAGGCATCAACTTAGGAACAATCATCTAAGTCGGCAAACACCTACAATATCATTCGCAAGATGTGTAATACATTCGGTCGACCAGTCTCAAGAAGAACACCAATATCCATGGTTATTCTTCAAATGCAAACTCTAACTTCAATGCGGACTGCCAATAAGAATTTTACATGATCCAAAGATCCCCAAAACCTTTCCTGAGTCATCAAGAACATCCGTACTTTATCATCTTACTGGAATTCTTTTGTTCTTCATCCGGAACTTCAAGAACACAGTCTGTCATCACTGTCATAATGAAAAAGGTGCTTCCAGACCTCCAAACCATGAACAAATCTAGTTGTCACTTCAAACAAACTTCTTCAACACTCTCTCCAATCCGCAGAATGAGATAATGCAATTACGGAGCTCATTAGACCAATCTGTGACACTCTATCACCACTGAACACCTGCTGGAACTGATTCTTCTTGAGCGATCATAACTTCTTCAGATCTTCATGTGGACCTCTAAAATCTTGACTAGAACATCTCAAGACTCATATCTACAAACCCTTTAAACCACATCCTCTGATCCTTAACCTATGGAGGACTTTTGCCTTCTTCTCATCACTGTTCTTCATTGTTCCTGATTGAGACTAATTTCCTCAATAACCTTAGCACATAGCTCATCCAATCCTTCTCATTAATGCAATATGAGTATGTTGACATCAATGAAAACATTGGTTATCCTCATACTTGCATTACTTCCCACTCCCTAATGTTGGAGGATAGTGGGACATACGGTACCATAGCCAAATTCATATCTTGTTCATCATGTTGTTCATCGTTAGGATCATTATTGTTTGTTTGAATGTTAGGATCAATGCTTTCTTGTTGAGAGGCAAGGTTTATAGCATATTCTTGTCTTCTTTTTCTTCTTTCTCTTGCTTTTCTATTTCGTTTTGTTTTACCACTTATCTTTTGTAAGATAGGGCTATCCTCTTTCATAGGCTTGTGCAAATTAGAAGATGAAGCACCGGGATGAAACCTCATTTGTTGCGGTGGAACATTTTCTTGTTGACAATGACCTCCCAATCTTTGTAAGGATTTCGGGGGAGGAACCTCAGCATAGGGACCTTGTCCTTTTGGCCTAAAGTTCTCTTCACATGCAGGTTGTTTCTCTTTTGTCATTTCTTGTGTAGGAGGACTAGGTACTGGATGTAATAGTTTCGCCTTGTAATTTCTATAGCTCAAGAATGTAAAGTCTGTTCGTAGCTCTAATTTTTCGCTAGTATGTTTGTTACAAAAGTAATCCAATGTGAAGTGTTGTTGTGTAATTGAAGGTTTGTATGTATTTCGATGAATGGTATGCACTTGTCCATTCAAAGGAAATTTAACACATTTAAAGATAGTTGAAGGGACCGCTTTCATAACTTTTAACCAAGGGATTCCAAGTTTTATGTCAAAGGTATCAGAATTGGGAGTAACATCAAACCATTTCTCAACATGCTTCTCAAATACAGTTACTATCAATGATATCTTACCCAGTGGTTTCTTTAAAGCTCCCATATGTGTCTTAATCATCAACCTCGAAGGGCTATAAGGACCTTGTATTAATTGATTCGAAAGGAGGAATTTTTTAGTGGAAACATTAGTCATGCAATTAAAATCAATCAGATTTCCCTCCACATTGTTTCCCATTATTTGAACGGTGATGTAAAGAGGTCCTTCGGAATCACCAATTGTTCTATCATGAGGAGTGAAAACAATTTTAGGTTCAGGAGCCTTTCTTTTCACGTATGGTCTAGGAGGGAACCTATTGTTTCTATTATGATTAGAGGCCATGTTTATATGCTCAAACCAATGCAAAATCATATTTTTGAAATCTTTTCAAAATCGGTGCAAAAGATGAGAGCAAAAATAGCCTAAAATGCTTGACTTTTCAATACTTTTCAATACTTTTCAATGTAAATGAATGAAACAAAGGATGCTATGAGGATTTCAATCAAGGGAAGTAAATTATATGTCTGATATCAGTCCAAAACATAAATATTATCACTCTAAACACACTCTTGATGCAAATTCAAGATAATGCCAAGTCAAAATATAATGAAAATATGTCAAAATAAACACTTTTTTCACCAAAACTCAATGAAAAAGAGCATAACAAAGGGTGTTGTGAGGAAAATGATGATGGAAAACAAATAATATCAGTAATAATAGCCACTTGGTGCCAAAATACCCAACACAACATGCTTTTAGCACCACTTACCCTAGTGATAATATAGCAAAAATAAGCTATTTTTTCATGATTTTTCAATTCCAAGACCTAGTAAAGGAGGTGTTGTAAGGAATTTTAGGAGGTAAAGAGAAGAATATAAATAATATAATTCAAATCAATCCATAAAAGTGATCACAACACGCTTGGAGTGCAAACTAGGTCAAACCCTAGGGCAAAAATGGTCAAAATGTGTAGTTTTTCGCCAAATTTTCACTACAAGCGCTCGATAAAAGGGTGTTGTGAAGCTTTTCATGAGGGGTAGTAAATTATTACCCTGATAAAATCAAATTAATGCAAAAATATCCTTCACAACACACATATAGTGCAAATTTAGAGAGTCGATAAGGCCAATTTTAGTGAAAATTGTTGTTTTCGAAGCCCTAGGTTTGAGATCTTGGGACAAAATTCTATGTGAATGATTTGAAGTCTGATTTATGATAAAATTTACTTACTCTTAGATCTGAAAATTATTTTTAAGCCTTAACATGCAAAATGCCCATGCAAATTTAATGAAAATGCACCAAAATTGCTAGGTTTTGTTGAATTTTTCTATGTAAAAATGCAAATTCACACTAAAATGCAAGACCACAGCCAAATGAAAATTTGAATGAGACTCTAAAATCAGTAGAAAAATCTGATAAAAGATTTTTCCTACAAACCCTAGATGTTGGAATTACTAGGTTATATAAAATTGTCAAAATTTCCACAAAACCCTAGCAATTAAATGATGAAAATGCAAGGCAAATTTTGAATTTTTATATTTTTCTGTAGTATATATCATATCTAATGCAAAAATCATGAATTAGGAAAATTTAGAAAGAATTGATGCAATTTAGTAAGCCAAACAATGCAAATTTTTTGTATTTTTCTAATTTTTCAATTTTTTTGAATTTTTCTCAATGCAATAAAATAAATTACCAAATGAATGAATGAAACCACACCAAATCTGAAGACAAACACTTAGAAAGTTTCAATTTAAGTCCAAAAACATGGGTTCACCAAAATGTTTAGGGTAAAATTGGATTTTGTTAATCTTTTGTTCTTTAGATGTTTGAATCCTCCTTTCACCCTAACATTGAAGGATCTAGGGTTGAGTGGAGAACACTATAATACCATAGGTCACTTGCAAATGAGGGGAATCTTGGATTAGGGAATTTAATTATTAATTTTCCTTCTCTTGTGTCTAATTAACCATTAAAACCCTAATTATGCAAATACAACAACAAATTGATGAAAGACGAAAAAAGCTCTTATAGACTAGAGTAAAATAATAAATTACAGAATACCTATTTTTGGGGTTCTGAGGTGGAATAGTCAGGCACATTGGTACGGATGCCCAAGTCCAAGGTAACTACTTTTTTAGGGAATCTGGACCTCCTTCCAACACTGATCAGCCCTGTAACTTCTATTTTCCAGAATCTGTCTGTAGAGGACACTTTTGCAGGCACCCTAGTCCTGGAAGTGCTCCTTTGTCTAAATTTTCTTTAGATCTTGGATCCTTGATGTTTGCCACTCCTTCCTGCAACTCCACTTTTCCCAAATGCGAAACCTGTAACCTGCAATCAGAAGACTTGGTTTGGGGGTTGTGGTGTTTAGAGGCTTGCCTCAGTCAAGCCCCAGAGGACACTTAAGTCTCTGAACACCGTTGTTAGACAAAGAGTGTGTGCCCTTGTGAGGAAGAGGCAAAAAACCAAAGGAATCAATGATAAAAACATAATGATATGTCACCTTGTAGTGAAGCTCTCATGGAGGAAGATGCTCTTCATGCCATGAGGAGATTGAAGCTCAAATCTGCAAATATCAACACACAAAACATACATGTCTACTCTTGCAACACAATAGAAAGCCTTGAATCACCTTAAGAATGCCTAGAGTTCACAATGATCATCTAGTTTAAAAATGAATGCCCACACATGCTTATATATGCACCTATAAGCATTCCCACCAAGATATTAAAAATCAAACTTTACCATGTCAGCAAAATAACCTCCTAATAGTCATAAACTGACACCTAGAAATTGGGGCTACCCTAAAATAGGGTAGGACTAGGGCACGGGCGCCCAAGTCCTCCCCCTTATTTTGGGCAAGGTACAGCTCAAGGGGTCCACCTAGGTCCTATTTGTCATGGAACCTAGGTCTCATTCCATCGGGATGCCAAAATATGAACTAAAATGTCCTAAATGCACTCTAAAGACCCGGGAGATAAACCTTATGAGGGAAAAGCCCCCAAGGGGACATTTTTGACATTAGAAAACTGACCCTCATACGACCCCAATGCTTATTGTCGGTTCCCTAGAACAAAGGCTCATGAAACAAAGACTTGCTATGGGTACAATAAAGCTATCTCCAAACTTACTCCAGATCAATAGCAAAGCTTCCTCAAACTCCTCCAATCCCAAAGAAAGGAGAAGCAACCTCAAACTAAGAAAGGGAAGGCCAATGAAAACAATTCCAATCACATAGAACTAAACCAAGAAGTGTTTGTGATCCATAAGGAAGAACAAATAGATCAAACTAAAAACGTCTTCTCGCAAGTGATAAATTTGTTAAGTGCCTCTCCCTCACACCACAAGACATTCTTGGAAGTATTAGAAGTAGGATGTTTGACATAGGAGGAACCACCTCTCACATTTGATGTTTCCAAACTACCCCAAAATGAAGGAAGTAAGAAAAAGGATTTGCCTCTATACATACAAATTTAAGTCGAAGAGGTCACTCTAAAAAGAGTTGTGGTGGACGAAGGATTGACAGTCAACCTTCTGCCAATATCATTCCTATAGAGGATGGGATATAACAAAATGAGAATCAAACAAAAAAATGCCACATTGAGGATATACAATAGTCATGACATTCAAACAGTTGGAATAATCAACCTACCACTCACTCTGATGGGTAAAACCATCTCTGCAGATTTCTATGTTATCAACAGAGAAACCAATTATAATATGATCCTTAGAAGACCTTGGATTCATGCCATGAAGGACATCACCTCCACTTTGTTCCAATAAATCCATTTCCATCATTTGGGAAAGGTTGCCATCGTCAAGGCAGACCTTGATCCTTTTAGTATTTACAGAAAAGAACAAGAGGAAAAAGACAAAAAGTTAAAGATTTAAGAGAAACTAAAAGAAGAAGCTCAAGATATCCAAACATATACAAGAACTCACAACATATATTATCAAAGAATGGATGATCTTAGAGAATTCCCCTTTGATTTGCATACCACCAAGTCCCACGCACCATTCAACCTATTAGCCATTCCATGTACTGACGAATGGGATATCAAAAACCTCTTGATTGGAACAATCAAAATCATCGAAGGAGAGGAAAAAGAGGAAAAATGGACTTCCACTTATGAGTTTGGTGAAACATCTCAATCACAAAACCATCAAAGCTTATGGACCCTACATTTTAACGGAGCTAGTTGCAAAACTGGGGCAAGGACGGAGATAATCTTGACATCTCCCGAAGGGAAAGTCTTCCCCTTTGCCTTCAGACCAGACTTCTTTTGCACAAACATCACTGAGTATGAAGCCCTATCCCTAGGAATCATGCTAGATATGAGAATGGGGATCAAGAAGATCTCTGGCTTTGGAGATTCTCAATTAATAATCAACCAAGTGGCTGAAAATTACAAGACAAAATTAGAATGATTATGACCTTATAAAGACACCACCAGGAAGTTGCTTCAATTCTTCGACTTCTTCTGCATAAAAGATGTACCCCGAGAAGAGAATCAAGTGGCAAACTTGATGACTACATCAGCCGCATTATTTTTGCCACATTCCCAATTACAAAATTTAGAATACATTGTGTTAGTACATGGAGAGCCATTGTTAGAAAGTGAAGAGTTACCAAATATCCTGAAATATGCCATGGCTCAAGAAGAGAGACCAACCCGAGACTACGCTGAGAATGACAAAGCCATCCTTGAATATTTACATGCTTATGATGGGCTTCCGAGAGTACACCACAAGAAAGGATACATGGTCCTCCCTCACCCAAAGGACTATTTTGGGAATGAGAAATAAGTCCTCCAAATAAAAGAAACTCAGATTTACCACCTACTCCTCAAAAGTTTGAGGAAGGACACCCATCCCTAACTAGAGATATGATTGACATCAATGTTGGAACACCCAAAAAACCTAGGATGTTAAAGCTAGGAGGAGAACTAAATGATGAACAAATAGAGGAGTACATAGAATTCCTCATCGAATATTCTGACATATTCACGTGGGCATATTCAGACATGCTAGGTTTAGACACAAAAGTTGTGGTGCACAATTTAGTGACAAAACCAGATGCAAAGCCAGTGAAACAAAAACCAAGGCCCGTAAAGCCATAGGTGGTTAAAATGGTGAAGGAAGAATTAAAAAAGTTATTAAATTTTGGCGTCATCAAACCGGTAGACTATTCAAGTTGGGTGTCAAACATTGTCCCATTTCTAAAGAAGAATGGAAAAATTTGGATATGCCTCAATTTTAGAGACATCAATCAAGCTTTCCCAGAAGATGATTTCCCTTTACCATCCATTCATCAAATTGTTAATTCAATGATAGGATACGAGATCCTTTCTCTCATGGATGGATTTTCAGGATATAACTAGATCAAGATCGCAGAAGTTGACCAAAACAAAACAACGTTCACCACCCCTTGGGGAACTTTCAGTTACATAGTCATGCCATTTGGGTTGAAGAATGTAGGAACAACCTACTAAAGGGCAATGACACATATCTTCCATGATTATATCCACAAGATAGTTGAAACTTACGTTGATAATCTTCTGGCTAAGTCAGAACAAAGGTCAAGACATGTGGAAGACCTTTGCAAAATC
Organism: Cunninghamia lanceolata; assembly: GCA_027924645.1. Classification (NCBI taxonomy): domain Eukaryota; kingdom Viridiplantae; phylum Streptophyta; class Pinopsida; order Cupressales; family Cupressaceae; genus Cunninghamia; species Cunninghamia lanceolata. The sequence continues at coordinate 2,513,657 of BSBN01000794.1, forward strand.
TTCAATAGACTTCGAGAGTATAAAGTAAGGTTGAATCCTGAAAAATGTGTTTTCAGAGTCATGATAGGAAAGTTGTTGGGATTCATTGTCTCACGAAGAGGAATAGACATCAACCCAACTAAGGTCAAAGCAGTCTTAAATGCAACCCCACTGACGAGTGAGACAACGGTAAGAGCCTTTTTAGGACAATTAAGAGCAATCAGACGTTTCATACCAGACATGACTTTCAAAATTCATGCAATCAATCAATTATTGAAAAAGCAAGTTGGCATAACTTGGATGGTAGATTGTCAAAATACATTTGAGTTAGTAAATAAATTCTTGCTAACTCCGCCCACGCTGATGCCACCAAAACATGAAAATCCCTTCATCTTATACTTTAGAGCATTCACTATCTCTGTAGCATGCATGCTAGCTCAAGAAGATGAAGGTGGGAGAGAAAGAGCCATCTATTTCATAAGTCAAACCTTATTGGAATATGAGAAGAACTACACTCAATCCAAAAAAGAATGTCTAGCCATAGTTTTCGCAACTTAGAGATTACGAAATTACATGTTGAATCAAGAAACAAGGGTTATGATACGATATGAGCAATTGAGGACTTTCCTTAATCAACCCATGCTATCAAGAAGAGTTGGTTAGTTCATAACATTATTGAGTGAATTCAAGCTAACCTACGTCAATCAAAAATTGGTCAAAGGATAGGTAATAGTAGATTGATTAGCAGACAATATGATTCCTCAGGAGGAGCCTATAAATGAAGATTTCCCTGATGAAGAGATTTGTGTAGTTGACCTTGAAAAATATGCAGTCTGACATTGGTATAGAGATGTTGTGAACTACCTCGCAAACAAGACTTATCCTAAAAACATGACCCCTTTGGGAAAGAGATGATTACGTGACCTCACTACAAGATATGTTTTAATAGATAATGTGCTCTATCGAAGGGCCTTAGACGGAATGCTGCTTCGATGTGTCGATAAAGAAGAAGCACATAAGATCTTAGAGAAGTGTCATAGCGAAATCTGTGGAGAACACTTTGGTAGTCACACCATGGCAAGGAAAATACATAGAATGGGATACTTTTTGGCCATGTTTACAAGGGGATGTGATTAAATTCGTAAAGAGGTGTCCAAAATGTCAGGCTTACGCTCATGTTCACCACACACAAATAAGAGATTTACAACCGATTGTTACCCCTTGGCCCTTTTCTATCTGGGGGTTAGATTTGGTGGGGAAGATATCTCCCCCATCAACGGATGGACATTTGTTCATCATTACTGTGATAGAGTACTTCACAAAATGGGTGGAGGCTATTCCTCTCACTATAGTTTTAGGGACCATAATCGCTAAATTCATATTGAATCAAACCATATGTCAGTTCGAGATCCCCCAAGTGATAGTGATAGATAATGCCTCATCATTCAAAAATCCCCAAGTAAGAGAGTTATGTGAGAGATTCCACATCAATCACAACTCTCCATCAATCTACTATCCTCAAGGAAACGGACAAGTAGAAGCCACAAACAAAACTTTGAAGTCAATACTGGTCAAGATCGTGAAAGACTCTAAAAGAGATTGGCATTTACAACTATATCTAGCTCTATGTGCTTACAAAGCAAGCATCAGGACTCCAATTGGAGCCACCCCTTATGCCCTCACTTTTGTGTCAGAGGTGGTATTACCATTGGAAGTAGAGTTTCCTAGCCTGAGAGTGTTGTTACAAGGATTATTTGACAACGAAGAATTACAATACTAAGATTGGCTGAATTAGAAATGATGGATGAAACATGCTTGAGAGCTATCCAAAGACATGATTCTTATCTAGCAAGAATGAAAAATCAATATAACAAAAAGGTCATCCCAAGGCCTTTTCAAGTGGGAGACCTAGTGCTTAGGATAGATAATTTGATCAATAAAAGAGATGGTGAAGGACGTAAATTCAGACCCAATTGGATAGGTCCTTACATCGTCAAAGCAGACATCAGAAATGGTTCCTATCTCTTGTGCACAATGGAGGGAGAAGAATTTGGAGAAATAGTCAATGCCTTTCACCTCAAGAAATATTGTCTAAAACCTAAAAAAATCATAAAACATAAAAATACAAAAAAATCAAAAAAATCAAAATGTCAAAAATAATTTATTTCTTGCATTTCAATATCATTATGTTCATCTTGCATTACAGTTTTTGACTTTCTCTTGTACTATTTTATTTTTAGTAAGGAGTTTAAGGTTTCCTAGGTATATATGATCCTTTCAGGACCTAGAGATTCCTCATTCTCACAATCACCATTATCCCCCTTCACTCCCAGTGATTCTAATCAAAGCCTAGCTCTTAGCTTTACACTGATCTCAGTCTTAATGAGTCAAGATGCTAGGTCTAAACAAAGTCAGTATTCAAACCTATAGTGTTCAAAGGGAGCTTGCAAGTAGACCTTCCCAATTCTTCCCTAGAAGTAGAGAAGTCTGACCAGATTACAAAACTTTAGGTGGTGCTCAGCCCCTTATCTTTCCTGGCCAAAAACATTAGGAGGATCAAAATTTTGAAGGAAGCATTCTAAAATTTGAGTGAATAAAAAAATGAGTGATCAAAATAAGAGTGTGAGATCAAATTATTGCATATCAAAGTTCTAAAAACATTCATTTCTTGAAAAGTCAAAAATCCAAAAAAAAAAAGAAAAATCAAGTGAGGCATTCTGAAAAATACAAAAAAAGTGAAAAAGCAAAAAAAAGAGGAGAGAGATATAAAAAAAGAGTGAAAGAGAGAAGATTGTTGAATGTCCATACTCTTGGGTGGAGATCAGTCTAAGCTCGAAGCCTCAAGGGTGACATTCTAACAGAGAAAATAAAAATAAAGGTACAAAGCACACACACACACTAGCTGAGCAAAACTAAGAGTCTAGTAGTCTCTAGGATCATCTTCTACCAAGGGACCCTTGTTCTTTCCTATTTATCCTTTACCCCGGGTCTACCTTGCTTTCCATCTATGATCTAAGTCTAGCGAACACCCATAAAATTTGTTACTTGTCTAAATTAAAAGCTTGTCAGATTGTCTTATCTAGATAGGGATCAGTGTTTAGCCTTTGGCAAAGCCCAAAATTAGCAATGCTCCATTTTCATTCCCGCTCCCCACTTGAGTTTTAAAATCTTATCTCACAGCCTTGATTAGGTCTCTTATATTCGGACAACTCGCAATCCCCTGGATGGAAAATCGTATTAAAGAGCAGTCACATTGTTTTTTCCACATTGCATTCATGCCAAAATCAGAAATGGAATCTCAAAGAAATAAATTCAAATTTCATATCTCATGACATTCAGTAGAAGTAAATGTTTCATTTCAGTATTTCCTATGTCCCTGCATCTACATATCATAAAATGCATCTCATACATATGCCATAAAAAAATACAAAAACATGTCATCGTTGTCATACTTGCATCATTAAAAGAGTTGAAAAGGTCAAAAACATAATCAAAAAGTTTTGAAACCTTCCAAACATGTACAAGAGATGAGTATAAATCTGATAGGTGAAAACCATAAAAGGATAAACTTTCATAGATACATCCAAAGTTTACATATACAAGAGTATCAAAAAGCTACGACAAAATGCTCTCAAAAGAAGTATAGGCTCCCCATGAAAGGGGGCACGATTTCAAGAAAAGAAGTCAAGGTCAGTTACCTCCAACGGAACCCTCATGACTTCGGTTCCTCTATCTATGAATACCACTTGTCACTCCATGAGACCTATAATGGGAGCAAGGTTCCTTACTGTGAGCATGTGACTGTGAAGACCCCACCATACTAGCATCTCGTCGTCCAAAACTGAGATGAGCCATCTCTTAGAGCACCTAAGTCTCACCCTTAAGGGTGTGAATCTCGACCTTCAAGTTTGTATTCTCCCAACATCCATGGTAGATAGGAGAAAAAATGTCTGTGTGTCACCCAGTAGCAGGGGGCACACCAGGATCATCTAAAAGATGGTCTTGAGTCAGCTTAGTGAAGGGAGAAGCCAAGCCAACATTAATCTCATGAACAAAAGCCCTCCACTCTTTGACATTACACTAGTACAAAAACAACAAAATGTGATTAAAAAACTACTAAAAACTGCTTATAAATGACTAAACTTGATCACATGACCATTAGTAGTTTATTGCCAGTCTTTTATAACACGATCAAATTTATGACTAAACCAATTTTAGTCATTTATTTGGTCATTTTGATTGATTGATTTGGTAGTATATTTAGTCATTAATTTAGTCATATTATTCACTGAGCTTGGTCACGTGACCATTAGTGGTTTATTGCCAATCATTTATTTGGTTGTTTTGATTGATCAATTTGGTAGTATATTTTTAGTCATATTTATTCACTGATTTCTATCAATTGGTAGTATATTTATTTAGTAGTATATTTAGTCATATTTATTCACTATTTTTATCAATTGGTAGTATATTTAGTCAATTGGTAGTTTATTTAATTGATTTTGAGGTTTAAACATAAAACACAAAAAAATAATCAATCATTCATTTGAACATAATGAAACAACTATTAAGAAGGTAAAATACTAAAATTTTATTGAGAAAAGGTGTTCTTACAACAAATACAAGACTTAAATATGTCTTTGCTTTGAAAAATGTGTTACAAAGTGTGTTTCTCAGTGCTGTGACTGAGAAAACTGAGTTACAATGCTCTATTTTTTGCTTATACAACTCTAAAACATGAAAGAACTACTTGAAAAATGAAGCCTAAATATTTCATCATGGGCTTTTACATCTCAAAATATGAATAAATGTATCAAAACTTGCTTAATATTGCTAATTGTTGCATTACTTCTTCTTTGCTGCATCTCCTGCCTTGGTCTGCACAAATAGAACCCAATAATGCAATAAGTAAATTGCCCCTTTGTAATAGAAAGCAAATATGTAACTTACTTTAACATGTTCTTTGAAAGAATATTTACCTTCTTGACTCCACAGATCTTCTTAGATCTGTTCTTAGAGGAGCACAAAAAGACAAGAGGAGAACAAAACACATTCCAAATGGTTTAGGGTGAATCAAACTTACAACATATCCACTCCTTCAACCATAGTACTTCTGTGCAACAGTGATGCTGCTATCATATTTGCCTCTATATGTATCAACAAATGTAAAGTATTTAATTGAGTCTGTAAAGCATTTCCAAGCTAAATGCACACAAAAGATGCAAAAAATCACCTTTAATACATCACTAGGTAATTAAAAAAATTCAAGTACATTTTTTGAAACATCAGAAATCTTACAAAATATTTTTTAAATAACCTCTTACCTGTTGATTTCTGAAGGCCACAAAATAATTTTTAAAGAAAATGCAATTGGCTGGTGTAAAGCAAAATTCCACAACCTTTTCTAGCATCCTCCCTGCCTATTTCAAAATGGGAGCTTTGGAATAGGGTAGGGACATCCATCAAAACATAAAGGATAGAGGAATTTTGTCAGATGTTGTAGTTGCAACTGTCCTATTAGACATGTATGCAAAATGTGGAAGCATAGACAAGGCAGGTGAACTGTTTGAAAAAATGCCTCAAAGAAATGTGGTCTCATGGACTGCAATGATTACAGGATATGCACAAATTGAACTTTTTGATAAGACTTTAGAAACTTGGAAGCAAATGCAATTGGCTGGTGTAAAGCCAGACTCCACAACCTTTGCCAGCATCCTCCCTGCCTGTGCCAAAATGAGAGCTTTGGAATAGGGTATGGACATCCATCAAAGCATGAAGGATAGAGGAATTTTGTCAGATGTTGTAGTTGCAACTACTCTGGTAGACATGTATGTATATAAAATATGGAACCATGGACAAGGCACATGAACTGTTTGATAGAATGCCTAAAAAAAATGTGGTCTCATGGACTGCATAGAGAGAGCTTAGAGAGAGCCTCTTAATCAACTGCAATATAAAGGAGGAAAGAAGAATGAAGAGAGGTGTAAGTAATGCAGTCATGTAGGATGAACCTTCTTAAAAATTCACGGAAGACATCTCTTGGGTATTTCATTTGGCTTGATTGCTGCCTCACCTACTTATCTCTATGCATCCAAGCTCCTCCACATCCCCGCAAGGACCAGGGCATGAGGGTGCGGGATGGCGGGCTCTCCCCTCATCCTTGCAAAGGAACTTTTGTGTGTGCACGGGGATGCGGGAAGAGCAAAAATGTGGTCTCATGGACTACATAGAGAGAGCTTTTAACCTCTTAGAAAGATCTCATATGATTGAGAAGGCGGCATGAAACTTTCATGGTATGTACAATGATTTGAATGGTAGTGTGTTCATATTGTTAGCCTCCTGATCGACTACAATATAAAGGATGAAAGAAGAATGAAGAGAGGTGTAAGTAATGCTGCCGTGCAGAATGAACCTACTTAGAAATTTAGGGAAGACATATGTTGGGTATTTAATTTGGCATGATTGCTGCCTCACCTACTTATCTCTATGCATCTATGCTCCCTCACAGCCCCACAAGGACCAGGGAATGAGGGCGCGGGATGGCGGGCTTTCCTTGCATCCCTGCGAAGGAACTTTTATGTGTGTACGGGGATGCAGGAAGAGCAAAAATGTATGCAAAATGTGGAAGCATTGACAAGTCATGTGAATTGTTTAGCAGAATGCCTCAAAGAGATGTCATCTCATGGAATGCAATGATTGCAGGATATGCACAAAATGGATTTTTTGAAAAGGCTTTAGAAACTTTTGAAAGCAAATGCAATTAGCAGGTGTAAAGCCAAATTCAAAAACCTTTGCTGGCATCCTCCCTGCCTGTGCCAAAATGGGAGCTTTGGAACAGGGTATGATATCCATCATAACATAATAGAAGGGGGATTTTTATTAGATATTATAGTTGGAAATGCTTTGGTAGACATGTATGCAAAATGTGGAAGTATAGATAAGACACGTGAACTGTTTGATGGAATGGCTCAAAGAGATGTCATCTCTTGGAATATATTGTGACATTCCCTAAAACCTCAATTTTGCATTCCAAGGATATATCCTAGGTATCATTTATTTCAAAATGTTGGTATATCATTTACACTAATACTAGAAGGGTAGTCAAGACCAAATCTATAGGCCTGCATGCATACACACTGAAACTAGAAATGTAAACAAGTCGACAGGTATACACATGCATACATTCATACCCCCTCTGTTGTCTACATACACAAAAGAGAAGATAGAGAGAAACATACATTGAATCAGTTTCCATGTCAAGCATTGAAAAGTGATCCTCCTCTATTCATTCATGAATCATGACAACCTATAAAAAAATTGTCAAATACATAATTTTCTGATGATTTTGAATATAATTATAAAGAAAACTATCAAATGAATAAAATATAAACATAGCAATTTTACAAGAGAAATTGTCAAGAAAATAAAATCTTCATATGTGATTTTAACAGTGTAATCCTAAATTAAACAACATAGTAAAATGGATATAACACAGACATCTAAATATGCCCAAGACTTGCCAAAGCTAATCACCTTCTAACTACTGAGACACCATTTTGATTGTAAAATACTTAAAATGTTTTCACACGTTATATTTAAACTACAGTTCTTAGATTTGGAAGAATGCAAACAAAATTATCAACAAGAGATAGACAAGACCAAACACCATGAATAGTTAGTTAAATCATAAGAGAAAAGAGCATAGAAGTGTGCAAGTCCCTTCTATGAAGCATCCCCTATAGGAAGATCTTTCCTTTACAATATATATATCGTAAGGATTTGCTTCCTTAGCCTTCTATCTCTAGTAGGCAAGATGCCCTTAGGCAATAAAATCAATTTTCCTCATGTAGTTGCAACTACCTTATTAGACATGTATGCAAAATGTGGAAGCATAGACAAGGCACATGAACTGTTTGACAGAATGCTTCAAAGAAATGTGGTCTCATGGACTACAATGATTGTAGGATATGCACAAAATGGATTTTTTGAAATGGCTTTAGAAATTTTAAAGCAAATGCAATTGGCTGGTGTAAAGCCAAATTCCACAACCTTTGTTAGCATCCTCCCTGCCTGTGTCAACATGGGAGCTTTGGAATAGGGTATGGACATCCATAAAAACATAAAGGATAGAGGAATTTTGTCATATGTTGTAGTCACAACTACCCTATTAGATATGTATGCAAAATGTGGAAGCATAGACAAGGCACGTGAACTATTTGAAAGAATGCCTCAAAGAAATGTGGTCTCATGGACTCCAATGATTGCAAGGTATGTACAAAATGGATTTGTTGAAAAGGCTTTAGAAATTTTAAAGCAAATGCAATTAGCTGGTGTAAAGCCAAATTCCACAACCTTTGCCAGCATCCTCCCTGCCTGTGTCAAAATGGGAGCTTTGGAATAGGGTATGGACATCCAACAAAACATAAAGGATAGAGGAATTTTGTCAGATGTTGTAGTTGCAACTGCCCTATTAGACATGTATGCAAAATATGGAAGCATAGACAAGGCACGTGAACTATTTGACATAATTCCTCAAAGAAATGTGGTCTCATGGACTGCAATGATTGCATGATATGCAAAAAATGGATTTGCTAAAAAGGCTTCAAAAATTTTAAATAAAATGCAATTGGCTGGTGTAAAGTCAAATTCAACAACCTTTGCCAACATCCTCTCTGCCTGTGTCAAAATGGGAGATTTGGAATAGGGTATGGACATCCATCAAAACATAAAGGATATAGGAATTTTGCCAGATGTTGTAGTTGCAACTACCCTGTTAGACATGTATGCAAAATGTGGAATCATAGACAAGGCATGTGAACTACTTGACAGAATGCCTCAAAGAAATGTGGTCTCATGGATTGCAATGATTGCAAGATATGTACAAAATGAATTTGTTGAAAAGGATTTAGAAATTTTAAAGCAAATGCAATTGGCTGGTGTAAAGCCAAATTCCACAACCTTTGTTAGCATCCTCCCTGCCTGTGTCAAAATGGGAGCTTTGGAATAGGGTATGGACATCCATCAAAATATAAAGGATAGAGGAATTTTGTCAGATGTTGTAGTTGCAACTGCCCTGTTAGACATGTATGCAAAATGTGGAAGCATAGACAAGGCACATGAACTGTTTGATAGAATACCTCAAAGAAATGTGGTCTCATGGACTGCAATGATTGCAGGATATGCACAAAATGGATTTGTTGAAAAGGCTTTAGAAATTTTAAAGCAAATGCAATTGGCTTGTGTAAAGCCAAATTCCACAACCTTTGCTAGCATCTTCCCTGCCTGTGTCAAAATGGGAGCTTTGGAATAGGGTATGGACATCCATCAAAACATAATGTAAGGGGGATTTTTTTAGATATTATAGTTGGAAATGCTCTGGTAGACATTAATGCAAAGTGTGGAAGCATAGACAAGGCACAAGAACTATTTGAATGGAGCGGTTCTGTTTGTAGTAAATCTCCAGGCAAGGATGTAATTCTCTACAATATAGGTTCTTGTAGCTGTTGAGAAACCAACATAGATTTCTTCTTCAATAATATTAGATATAGACAAATTTTTCACATATATCAGTGGCTTTTCTAAGTGATATGAACCAACCTCTCTAATGGTGACATTGAGCTCCTTTTCAAAATGGCCATAATCAATCCAAGCTTGAATATTATGTCTGTTGTTGAGACCCAGAAACTTGTAGTTTCCATAAAAATACTCTTGCTTTGTGCAATTATGAATGACTATATAGTTAAAACAAAGATATAACTGTACGAAGTGTGTAAGTTATCAACCATCTTTTTGACTTAAAGGCAATAAGATAACAAATAATTTTCTCTATATTCAAATTAAGTGTCTCCAAATACTCTCTTACCAGCTAGACGGATTAAATGGATATGAATATAAAACAAACTATTACAATAGAATTTCAAAAAAGAGAGCACAACACTAGAAAACAACAAACTTTAGCTACGCTGATGTTTTAGTCATAAAGTACTGCAATATAGCACTTTGTGTGTATGATTAGGAAACCATTACCTTGATGTACTAATGGAAGACAAAGGGTGAGTGTGAAGCCATCACAAGTCTAGTGAATACAAGAGCCTCAATCTTAAGATTTGAGTTTGATGAGTTGTCCTGATACAATACATTATTCAGAAAAGTGACAACATAATAGATAATGTTGATAATGGAAAATCTTAAATAAAACATATGCTCTTTATCTTACATTAAGTGCTTTCTCAATTCCTAGCACCAGGGAACCACTATGATTAGCTAAGCAATCAGGTAGCACAATCACAAGCTCCTTCAATACTAAAAATGCTCCAACCTGCATAAGCATTCTTAGTTCAGGATAGTAATATCACAAAAACATCAAAATTCAAGGAGAAAAATAAGAAGAATCACAAGCCCTCTTTATATACAAAAGACGATTCAAACTAAAGAGTAATATGTCTTGCAGAGCAACATCATTTTCAACATATAGATTTGACACTCACCTTAGTCTTTACTAATTTTTCCCTGAGTTGCTTGTTCAGAGACTTGACTATTTTTGGGACTTCTTGCTTCAACATCAGTAATGGGTTGCCGAAGCATTAAATGGTATAAGCCAAATTTGAAGTTTATTATGTTAAAAGACGTACTAAAGTTATATTCACTTTGCTCATCAATTACTCTAAAATATTTAGATAAAAATAAATTACCAAGGTTTCATTCCCAAAATTGTCATGCTATGGATTAGAAAGGTAGACCAGTAACCCAACAACTTGACTCAAAACTTGATTAGAAAAAATTAACTAAGATATTCACCATCACTCATTTCAATCATGACCATAAAATAAGTGGCCTTCACGGAACCACATCTTGAAAGATCATTATAGTGAATGCAATTACCAGAGTCAAAAATATCCAGTCACTCTTAAATGTAGTTTAGTTTGATTCCTCCTTTTTAGTGAAGTGTGGAAGATCCAAGACAACTTCCCACACATTTCCTCTGAAAAGTCAACCAATGATGTTATTTCCCATCTCAAGTTTTATCCTTTAGTCCACTCGGCCATGTCAAGACATGATCACATGGTAGTATCATTACCTTGTTGATATAAAGTAAATTCATATAACATAATTGCATAAGACTTATCCAGACTGAATCACCTTTGACAAGCCCCTTCAAGTTCAAGAAACTAGCCTCTGAAACATTTTCTTCAATTTTCAAATGAGATCAGGATAGTTTATTGTATCCATTATCTACAATATTGCATTTCACATATGATCTTGCTTTCAAGACAAACTATGAAATGGTGTGATGAGCCACACAATGGGATACCTAAAACAACTTCATGCTCTAGGTAATAGGGGTCCAGGAGTGTGATGATGTTTATCTACTTCAACAACCATTATAAAATTTCTGAGTTAAAATCTTATAAACTAACATTCTATAATTATAAAAGATTTTAACTTAGTAATTTTGTAATTTTAAGAGATTTTAAAGTTATGGAATAAAATATTAAGAACATACAGAGAAGATCCATGCCCAGCAGGTGTAAAAAGATTATGGTATAATACCATTGACATGCAGAGGAATTAAAAGTATGGATTTGAAGCCATTGTCATGTAGAGGCAAATGAATGAGTGGATGAAAGAGAGATTTGATTCTATGCAAAATAGCTCCCAGAATAATACCGTAAATAAATTCTTAACTAGAGATATGACATAGCCAAAGAACCATTGGAAACATTATCATCTTTAAATTATACAATACTAAGAAATTTAGATTAAAATTCACTTACCTGATTCTCCAGTTATTCCTTATGATTCCTTCAACCTAGATACCTGGCTACCTACCCCTGTTATCACCATCTAATCCTCCCATGAAAGTATTCATATTCACAAGAAGAAGAGAGAAAAATAGAGCAAAATGAATGAATGGAATCAAAACCCCTTCCTTCTCAAATCTTTTAGGCATTTCCATTATGAAAAGTGATCCCCCAATAGAGAAAAAAGAAGAGTCCAAACAACTTCATGCTCTGGGTAATAGGGGTCCAGGAGTGTGTAAACATAACTTTTCTTTGTGAATCGACAAACAAATTATTGGAGAAATCATTGTCATAATGGTTGTGAATCGACAAGCCGCATAGGAACCTATCAACACAAACCATATTTAGTTCTTTGCTCGCATTGGAAGTGCCCTAGCAAACAATAGAACATGTAAAATGTAGAATGTACAATGAAAAATACAGTGATGAATAAAGGGCATACACACCGACAAAACAATATTTTAAACTATTACCTATTCAAATCTGTGACACGATGCTTGGATAGACTAGGATCTATAGGAAAGAATGTCAATGCCATTTGAAAATAAGTTATTTAAACCCTCTTCTTTGTCCTGGTAGCTATTTCACCTTGTTCTGGTGCCTCCATGAAGAGAAATGTTTGCCACATATGTATCCCAACATGCAAAACACACATTCCTGTCTGCAAAAAACAACAAAATAGGAATTTAGGTTTTGCCCATTTTTCCACCATGAAAGATGCCTCAGAAATCAAAACCTTACATTTTGTCCATTTTCCCTCCATGAAAAAATGCCTCAAAAATCAAAATATTAAAATCTTATTGTATAAGTGAGTTATTCTATGTGGATAGGAGGGAAAAATTACCCACTTTAATATGATATTGTGACTAGTTATTTAGTCATTTTTATTTGTGTGACTAATTATTTAGTTGTGTTTTTTACCTGACCATCAAATTATTCATTTATTTAGTCATTTATAGCTGTGTTGCAAAAAATAAGTAGAATTTAGTCATTTTTAGTTGTCGTGACTAAAAGTTTTAGTCACGCAGTCATTTATTTGCCAAAATTCTACTAGTGTTACCTGAAAAGGTGAACCAAAAGAGAAAGATGTGTTAGTTCCCCATGAAAAGAGAAAGGATGAAAGTGCAAAAAATAACAAACAAAACTCACGTGGATCACCTGGCTTCTAATCAGGGTCAAGTTGTGGCATCACCTCATCTGAATGAGGAGGTTGGGGAACAACAAGAGGACCCTCAGGGATGTCACATGCATCATCTGCATCGTCAGTAGCATCAAGACCCTCATCCTATGCATCCTCAGGTAAGCCCTCATCTAATGAATCATCACCATCAGGAATATAGTCCTCGTCAGTAGGCTCTGAATCCACAACTACAATGAGAGATTGGGAAGAAGTCCCTTTCCCTCTCCTCTATCCTCCTCTGGGAACTCTAGTAATGAAGACTCTAGGAGTCAAAGGAGTCCAAACAACTGACCTCTGTCCAATCTCACCCATCTCTTGAACAGACCTATAATAAGTGGACACTGGGGGCAACTCCTCGAGGAAGTCCTTGCCGAACTAATGTAATACAAGCTCAACATGATGGGCCTCAACTAGACCATTACGGTCTGAAACCTCAGATACTCCATGACAGTACTCTCTGATCTTGCCATCATGAGCCTAAGATCCCTCCATGTCAAGATAAGGATCAAAGATCATATCCTCATCCATAAGAGTAGAAACAGTGGGCAAAGAAGCATCAAAGTGACCCACATGCATCCATCTAGCTACTCTCGGCAAATGTCTATCCAAAATTAGAATAAGCTTCTAATAAGGCCTAATGTGCTCAAATATCCATGTCATAACCAAGGAAGAGTGGCTAAAAGCTAAAGCCCCTTGTCATGCAATATGATAGAAGTCCCTGTAGACCATGGCCAAAATATCTGGTCCCCAAGCATAGACTGTGCCCTCCTCAATACCACAAATGATGGGTGCCCAACACCATCTCAAACGAGCCGAGGCCTTATCTCTAGACAACTTCGATGTAATCAAACTGATCAAGAATCTCCTCAGAAGTGGGATGTGAAGTCAAGACATAGAAGTGAGATGGACTCCTGTCTGATCCCTGGGGCGACTAACCCCCATAACCTCTACCCAAGATGTCTTGTCCTCAAGGGACTCGCTAGCTAGAAGGATGAGAGGATGTCCTCTCACAGGAACTCCATGTTGTTATATGGAGCCTAATCAGACTTAGAGGTTACATTTTCCCCACTTTTATCAGTGCGGTTTCCCCCCAAATTCCTACGGGGTCAAGGGGCAGCACCCCTTGTGGGGGTTTGGGGGCAGCGCCCCCAAGACGGGGTCAAGGGGTAGCGCCCCTTGCGGGGTCGAGGGGTAGCGCCCCTGGCGCGTTCCCTATCGCAATACAGGGTGGGGTCGAGGGGCAGCGCCCTCGCGGGGGCTCGGGGGCAGCACCCCTGAAACCTCACACGGTTTTTTATTATTTTATAAAGGCACCGGGAGTTATTTTTCATTGACCGACATAAGAAAACCCTATATTTTTGTAACTAACGAAAAGCTTGATAAAAGCAGCTAAGGGTTAGGGTTTTGATATATTGTATTGTAGCATTTTGCAGTGGTATTGAGTTGTAGGGATTGCTGATTGTAATTGGTTTGATTTACTAGATAATAATATTGGACTCTCTATTTGGTGGATGTAGCCTGAGTTTGGGTGAACCACGTTAAAACTTGTCTCTCACTGTTATTAATTCTGTGTATTTCCATTTCTCTGTTTAATCTTTATTTTAATTTAATTGATATCTTCTGCCGGCTAACCCTAACACTCCAAGAATATGGTAAACATCAAACAGAGTAATGGTCCACTCTTCAGAGACCTGTGGGAACCTAAAGGTGTTCATGTCCATATCCCAGTAGGTTAGAATATCATAGAATATGTGGGACACAAGGTGAATAACAGGCATGTGACAAAATCTATCTAGATTTGCTCTCCTCAAAATAGCACGGTCCTCACTACTAAGTGAAGCAAACATCCCTGAGAGCCATCCCTACTCTCAGCAGGCATTCCATTGGATACGCATGTCCTACAAAATTAGAAAAGAACTGTAGATTAGATCTTGTGAACTAGCAAAAATACTAAAAATTGTAAAACTTACAGAAAATCGCACAAAAAAAGCATATAACCCCTCAAAATTGCAATAAACAGGCGAACATAGTAGTCAAAACAAGTCAGATCAAAGTAAAACAAACATCAGAAAACATAAAATTTCAAGCCAAATCAACCCAATAGGGTCGCCCTCGGGTGACCCAGATGACGACAGGATCTCCCTCGGGTGACCGTGCTATTCTGCAGGATCTCCCCCGAGCAACCCTGCTATTTTGTAGGATCTCCCTCGGGTGACCTGCCTAACAAAAGGGGAGACCCTAGAGGGAGATCCCTTAAACTAAAACTTCTCTAAAAAATTCATTTCTCAACCAATTTCAGAAAACAAAAGACCAATCCTACTCTAAATGACAAAATAGAGATAATGCAACAAGAAGAATTGACATAAGTAGACAATTTCAAGAGATTTTTCACAAACTTCAAACTAGGGTTTAGAAAAGGGTTTTTCACTATTTGTGTACCCAATTATCTGTGGCTGAAGAAGAGGCGGCCATCTTTGTGATCTCCTCGATGATATCTTTCCAACGACTGCTCACACGATCAATTATGTCACCGTTTCACTCCAATCTCACAATTTGACCTACTTTGTTTGCCCTTAGCTTAGTTTCATTTATGCATTTTTAGATTAGTTCTTTGCTTTTATGCATCTCTTTCATGTGTCGTTTTGCATGCATTCATTCCTATAGGTCTCACCGACAAAGGTAAACAACTAGTCGAACTCGAACAATCCATGGTAAGTTTGTCATTTCAGTTTTCATTATTCATTTTGATACATTCAAATCCTAGACTAATACTAGTTATTGTAGGTACAATTACGGGAAAATCGACAACAGGTAAGGCCTAGTTCGGGAATGGTACCTACCTTTCATGTAGACTACCGTCTCCAAGGGGGCAAATATGTAAGCACAAAAATCACGCATAGCCTCCACGAGGACCCCTATGATGATTTTAATCCTTGTCACATATATGTAAGCGTAAAATAATGTCCTCTAAGCAGCAAACCTCTTGATGATGTGTCTTCTTTCTTATCTTATGTTGTTTCCTCTTTGTCATTTTCTATCTCTTTATTTTTCGATGCTTTTCGACACTTTTGTGACACTTGTCGATTTGTATTTTCTGAGCTTTTGACCCTGTTCCTAAGCCTTGTGAGCATCTTATAGGTGAGTTTTCATCTTCCCCCTTTGTTTTTCATCCTCTGCACCCCCTAGAAGCCTTCTAGAGGCCCCCCCTATCCATCTCAAACTTTCAGTTTCTAGTTTCACTCAACCAATCCAAATCTCCCCCTATTATTTACAGATCTCCCTTGGGAGATCCTATGGTGGAAGTGGAGATTTGGATTCTTGCACATGATTGACCTATTTTTGGAGGCAGAACACCTCCTATTTTTCTTCTCTACCATCTCCCCTCATGTTGTTCTTCTGAAACCCTTTTTTGTCAGGATCTCCCCCGGGTGACCTAGGGTCCCCCCCGGGCGACCCTACTGGAAAAAGGGGCGACCCTATGATGTTTATAGCCACGGAAAAACTTGAGTTTCTCACTCAAAAAAAGCTCTATTTTCACCCGTTTTTCTTCCAATTCATATGATTTTTTATACCTAATATGGAGTTGACTATTTCATGCACCCACACAGGCATAATTAACTCCATTTGATCTAAAATTAACAACTCAATCAATCTCATGCATCCTTCCAACTCCAATCCTTCTTCAATGATAAGCTATTATTGATTTATCACTCGTTAGTTAGTTGAGTTCACTAAGTAATTAACCTAGTTCACTCCCCAATCAATCTTCATCAATCAATTGAGTTAACTTCTCAATCAACCCCCTTCTTCCAACCTATAAATAACCCCCTCCCTCAAGCACAAAGGGAGGCAAATTCATTGTGCACACAACTCTTGCTAAGTTTTGCTCTGCAAATAAACATTCTAATGCTCTCATAGGATGAAGGTGCCTTTTATTTTATTCATTGTTCAATCAAGTATCATTATGCTACTTCAATCAATGCCATTGTGCTCATCAAAATCTCTCATTGAGCTCTTTCAAGCTTCAACAAGCTTCTTTTGCTTCTTTGTGTCATCTTGTCGTCAAGAGGTCTTCCTATTACTTCAAGAGGATTCAAGGTTGCCAGCATCAAGGATTTCTAAGGGTAGTGGAGTCACACAAATATTCATTCTTTCAAGTTCCTCTATTGCTTTATTCAATTGATTGTAATTAGAAAATCAAAATTGCTCTTGGGAATAGTAATTCATTGCTTTTTCCTTGATAGATCTAGCATCTTAGAGATAGTTTGCATTCTTAGATTAGATTTGTTTAGTTGCAATTTTCATTTTCTAGATTAGTTCTTTCAAAACATACAAAATCCCAAAAACATAGTGTAATTGCATTAGGTTAATATCATTCTAGTTGCATTCATATTTCTTTTCATAGATTAAAAAGCACTTTTCATTCCAAAATACTAAAAAAGCACAAAAACAATTTTGTATATCATTTAGCCTTGCATGAATATAGAAACCCTAGATAATATAGATAACTTGCAGACCATCGATTCCATCATGAGGTAAAACATAGTTAAAACAACTCAAGCAAACCCTTGATCACATCACAAGGTAAACACAAGTCCAAGCATAACTAAACCCTAGGTTAACTAAACCCTAGGTCAAAACCCTAAGTCTAAGTTAAGGTTGGTCATTACACATTTATCTCTATCTTGGTTCATGAATGTGCCTAGGAGTAAAAGGCGAGTGGGTGATGGCTATCCTTAATGAGATTGAGGAAATCAATCCACGACAATAGCAGGAGATATTTACTTTACCACAAAAAGATCAATTTGTCCACATTTTGATAGAAGAACATAGACAACTTGAAATGCAACGAGAACTCATTCAACGAATTGAAAGACAAGAGTGTTGGCAAGAGACACTGTGTGGCTTCATTGGTGTTGTCATTGATGGTAACAAAGACCATTCCACACATCCGCAGGACTTGGTGTCTTTACCGGAAGTCAGATTGAATAATACTTTGGTCCGGTAAGCAAGAACAGAGCATGCAGCAAGGTCTGACAGTTAGGTCTGGATCTCTTAGAGGAAGTATCTTTGTAAAGTGTGGACTTGGGGAAGTCAAGAGGAGTACCTTGACTAATAGATTCCAGGGATTGAGCCTCCGGTGATGAAAGAGTGAATAGATATGAGCACCTAAGTAATGGGTTCCTGTTTGGCAGAGTTGACAGAGGAAGAACTGACCGGCAGAGTATCAAACCTTAATCTGGATGAGTTATTGATGGTGATCAAGGTTCTTAAGGTATCATCCATGATTGAACAACATGTTAGATGACTTCTATAAGTATCTCCTTGATTCGCATCACTTGGTAAGCAAGGATTCAGCCGACAGACTAGAGTTTGGGAAAATATTGACTATTCTAGATGCCAACTAGAAAGAGGATGAAATCCTTTGTGCAGATATATATACCTGATGGATTTGGATGTGAAGTGGTGTGTTGTGAACTATGGTATGCAAAGAAAAGTAGAAAGAATAGTGTGGAAACTGTAAGGCAGGTTAGGTATGTGAAAGGAAAGCAGCACAAAAGAAGAGAAAGGATGAAGTGCAGTAGATCAGTATACTGAGCCTAACCGAAACTAAACTCCAGCATAGGTGGATGCTTCTTATCAGTTCAAGTATCTTGTTACTCTCTTTATAACTTGTAGACAGTGAGTCTCTTGTAGGCAGTGAGCCTCCTGTGAGCAGTGTGCTCGGGCAGTGAGCCCTAATTGGCAAGTGCCATTTTGTATTTCTATTCTTCTAACAGAGAATACATTCTTGGGTTAATCACCCTGTGGTTTTCTCCCTTAACAGGGTTTCCACATCAAAAATATTGTGTCACGTGTACTGAGTTTATTTCTACTTTCATATTCATTTAAGCTTGTGTTTTGATACTGTACTAGTTGCTAAAGAAGAACAGAAAGTTAAATTAATTAAGATAACTGATTCACCCCCCCTCTTAGTTATCAACAATTGGTATCAGAGCCAAGTTCCTCCAAACAGAGCCTAATAGCTTGAGGAAGATCTGGGAATTCAAATGGATGTGTATGGTATGAGGGAACAACTTCAGTCTGCCCTAAACAATCTTGAGCAATCTAACTCTGAAGTCAATGAATTGCAGGAAAGACTCAAACAGGCTGATGAATTCATAAATGAACTAAAAGGGAAACTGGGTATCTCTATGAAAAAAAGAAAGGATCTACTTCACCAATTGGCAAATCAAGGTGAAGCAAATGATACAAATGAAGATCTGAAGGAGAAAACCAAGTTATGTGAAAAGTTATCAAAAGAGGTCATTATGGTAAGACATGAAATGGAATTAGGAGTTATGAAATTTACCCAAGAAATTGAAGAGAAAAGAAAAACTAAAGATGATCTAAGACAATCTCTCAAGGAGAAATCAGAAGACTACCACAAAATGGATAGAATAATCAGGCATCTGGAATCTGATCTTGAAGATGCTAGAGATAATGAAGAAAAATTTGAGGATCAAATAGACACTCTTAAAAAGGATCTTCAAACAACAAATGAATACAAAGAAAAATTCAATATAAGCTCTGCTCAACTTGAAGTTCTTCTTGAAAGTCAAAAGAGGGTAGATGACAAGCATGGTTTGGGATATGAGAAAGGTGAAAGCTCAGGATCTGGTCAGAAGAATTTTGGATCAGGAAATCAAAGGAACAGGTCTAGAAGACCTCCGGTAAGGCAACCTAATGCTCAAAGATATCCATCCTTCAATGGATACTGCCACAACTGTAATAACTTCGGTCATAAAGCAAATCAATGTAGAAAGAGAATGAATCAGACTAATTAATCCTTCTCCAGACAGTGTTTCAACTGCAAAAGGTATGGTCACAAATCTCATGAATGTAGAAATATACAAATGAGCAATTCATTCAATGGTAGATGCTTTGCATGCAATAGAATGGGACATATGGCTAATCAATGTAGATCAAGAGGATATCAGTCAAAAATGCAAAGAAATGTTGTTTGCCACAATTGCAATAGATCCGGTCATATTGCCAAATTCTGTAGAAGCAAGAATCAAGATAAAAGGGGTCTGGTGGATCATAATCAGAATCAAGACAAAGGAAAAGGAAAAGTAAATGTGGATAAAGTTCAAAGGGAGATGAACAAGATTTGGGTGAAGAGGAGTACAGAAAATATTGGGGATGGATCCGTACCAGAATCTGGTGTTGATATTCCTTCCAGAAATTAAAAAGTGAGCTCTGGCTCAGGGGGAGACACAAGGAAAAGCATTTTCCCCCAACCAGTTAATTGGTGCCTGAAATTGGCACAAGGAACATTGTGGATTAAAGGGTTCATAGAGGAACATCTAAATAAGCTTTGGTAAAGAGATGGAAGATCCGCAAGTGGGTTTGAACAGGTTAAAGACTAATCCAGTTCAATAGTCATCTGGTGAGATTTAAGTTTTTCACAGTTAGATCTGATATGATTCAAACTGAGGAATCTTGATCTGTGGATAGATGAAATGTTTGGGGAAAGGAAGATAGACTATCAATCATCACCAAGAACAACTCTGGATGCTTCTTAGTGATCCGAAAAAGATTTTTCTCAGAACAAGGAGAACAAGGCAACCAGAATAACTCAAGTTGCGCATTTATTGCAATGTGAAATTAGGGTTTGCTTAGAGATAAAAGGGTTCATTTGATCGTCATTTACACATTTGCACTTGAGAAGAAGAGAAAAAGAGCTCTACAAACAAATTATCTCAAGCCTCTCAAAGATCAACCATAAAAGACAACTCTTCTAGCAATCTGATCCAGCTCATTCCATGAAACCTAAAAGCGTAAAAAGGTATTTTTCACTCTTGATCAAACTTTCTCTGAATCTATAAGATGGATACTCTGAATGTGGTAAAGATTTCTGATCGGCCTCACCCCAAATTTAAGAAACATCCCTACAAATCTCTAGAAGTGGATCTCTTAGGGGCATTTTCCAGCATTCTGCATGGGGTTTTGCATGTAGAAGATGTTAGGGTTTACATTCATGCGAATATTGAAGAATTTGGGGAATCCAAGTTAATGGATATCTATCACAAACAATTGATAGATGACTCTTTTGAACTCAAACCCTAGTACAAGGCTATTCGGGACAAACACTTCGGTCAGTACATCCATTTCCCCTATTTTGAAGAAGATGAGTGGGTCCGGTATGCATTGAGCAGAGTGCATGATAACTTCTTATGGTTGAATAGACCATTCAAGATCACCATGGATGCAATTAGGGCAGTAACCAGTCTGCACTCTTCTAGAGGGTTACCTGTTCTCAAATCTGTCAAAAACCAAACTGTGAGTGAAGCTACCAGATCAAAATTTGATAAGAGAGCAATGACCATAGAAGATATCACTGATCTAGATATCAAGTTTGCATCTATGATAATTGGCTATAAGATATATCACTCCAGCAGGGAGAATTCAGTATCGAAAACTGCTATGTATACTACTTATGAAATGTTGAGAAAGAATGTAGATTATGATCTCTGTGAACTCCTTCTGAGCCAACTGATGGAAAACTTACAGAAGATCAAGAAGGACAAGAAGAACTCTTTTAAGTATGGTGGACTGATATTGTGTCTATATTTCTACTTTATGAATGAGCTGCCCAGATCTAGTGGTTGGGTATGGAAGAATGACAGACATGTTGCAATTCAAATCAGAGATTACTTGCATGGGCTTGGGGATGCTAAGGCAAGAAATACAGATCTGTGGGGTTACTTCAAGAACTTTCAAAATATGATGTAAACCAGAGAAAGAATTCCCAAATCATTGGTTGAGAAGTACAAAGATACAGTGTGTTTCATGGTAGACACTGATCAATGCCTAATGGAGGTAGTAGAGCCAAGGACAGTTTGGATCATGCCAATGGGGTATGAAGTAGATGAGAAAATCGTAGAGCTACATATCCAACATCTACTAGGCCAGCCCAAAGACCCTAAGGAAGAAAGGTTTGGAACCTACCAAGAGCTGAGTGTAAAAGTTCATGTGTAACTTAGACAACCTGAAATCAAGAGGAAAGTGAGAAGGGAAGTTGAAGAAGTCACCAAGAAATATGAAATATCAAAGGAGACACTTGATGCAAACAAAGAAAAGATAGAAAGGGTAGAAAAAGAAAAAGAAAAAGAAGAGAAAGAAGGTGCTCCGGTGGAAGTCCCCTCCCAGACCAGATTCTCTAAGACCTCTACACCTGCAACTACTAAAAGCTCAAAGGCATCTAAACCAGAAGCAAAGTCATCTGGTAAAGTAGAGAAAAGAACTAAGACAAAGGTCACAAGGTCTTACAACAGTCAGAAGGATGATGAAGAAACTAAGTCAGATGAGGAGGTAAAGAAAATGAAGAAGAAGAAGAAAGGATCTAGTGAATCCTCTACAGATCAAGACAAGGAAGAGATGGCAGAAGAATTTGTTGAAAGGCCCACTCTGTCCATTGATGATGTAGTCAAATCAGTCACTGTGGATGGAAACCTAAAACCAATGACTAAATTCTATGATGATTATAATGAAGCCGACCAGAAGATCTTGCAAGAAGCTACAGTTAGATAGTTGAATATCTATAACAAGGCTTTTATTGAAATCATCTCTCATCCCAAAAGCCTAGAGAAGGAATTAGAAATAAGAAAGAATAATGCTAAGGCAAAGGATCTTGAGATCCAGGAATAGATAGCCATTCAGCTCTTTCCTTCAATCACTCCGAAGAAAATGAATATGATCTTCAAAGATTGCAAGAATGAGTTCTAGAGCAAAGCTAGAATGAATTAGCTTATGCTTGGCGAAACTGACAAAATAGCAAAAGAGACAAAAGAGATCCTCTAGAGTGCATACAAAAGATACAACATTCCCATTTTAGAGGACTTAGATAATGAAACCTCTGCCATGGATGACAAAGAAGAATCCACTAAGACAGTAGCAGAAGAGGCAAAGGAGACTAGTGAAGAAAAAGCTAAGGACTTAGATTCCTCTGTTCCAGAAGAGGAAGTCCAAGGAGAAGTAAATTTGGATTCTCCAGCAGTCTCTGGATCTAAAGGAGAAGAAAGAATAGCAGAGAAAGAAGAAGAAGTGAAGGGAAGAGAAGAAGGTCAAGTTGAGAAGAACACAAGTGACAGTGTAGAAGGAAAGAAAACTCTGTCTTCGACAAGAGACACTACAAAAATTGTCAAGGATTTCTTGACTAAAGAAATGATGGAGATTGATGAACTAGAGTTACTTCAAGGACCATTTGACTTTGATTCTCTCTCCCTGGTTCAAACAATGAAGATAGCATCCTTTGCCCAAGAAAAGGCTAAAGAGAAACTTCTAAAGTCTCACATGGAAGACTGTGAGCTGCTAGAAATTACATCCGGTGTGCTTGAAAAGATCATGCCATCCTTTCAAAAGGATTCCTCAGCTTCTTCATCCGGTAATCTCAAGTCTCTTGTTAGTTCTGTCAGCACTCATTTTGAGTCTTTAGAAAAATCACCTGAGGCGAAGGTCCGGAAAGAGTTTTTGGATAAGAGATTCTTTGAGTTACAAGGCTTTATAACCAATGATAGGAGAAATATGGATATTGGGATAAAGAGCTTAGAAAATGCTCTTAAGGATGGAGGAGAAGTATATAAATTTTGTATATCCTGGACTAAAGTAACAAAGGATATTGAGAAGAAAGTGAAAGAACAAGAGGATAAATTGTCAAACCTCTCTCAGAATTTTGATCCTCTCACTGTATCCATAATAAACCAGGAATGTCAAACTATTGTAGTCATGAATGAGATTAAGAAGCTTGAGAAGGAGAGGAAGAACATACTAAGCAGGATGGGTGAACTTAGAGGGATGATTATCCCTAAATTAGAGGCCATGCATGAGGCCCTAACTGATGCCCAGACCACAGCCCAAACCAGTGATCCGACAGATCTTAAGAGGGCAGAAGCTTTTACATTCCTGTTGAGTGGTCACATCTCAATTTTGGACAGGATGAAGCAAAGTTGGGCAACAAAATTTGCCTAGTTGAAGACATCTTTTGCAGATATACTTCAATATATGTAAGTGTATCATGTATTTATACTTATGCGGCTAAGTATAGTTGATTTTTTTGAGGATTTTTGGTATACGGATTCTACCCTTTGCCATTGATGTCAAAGGGAGAGTGAGGAGCAGTGAAAAATGTGGAATCCAACTAAGGGGGAGCTCCAGAAAAATGTACATTAAAATAGAGCATCAGCCAAGGGGGAGTGTAGTGTGACAGTCATTTTTCACTAAGTGTTGCCATCAATGCCAAAGGGGGAGATTGTTGGAAAGAGACACTGTGTGTCTTCATTGGTGTTGCCATTGATGACAACAAAGACCATTCCACACATCCGCAGGACTTGGTGTGTCTTTATCGGAAGTCAGATTGAAGAATACTTTGGTCCGGTAAGCAAGAACAGAGCATGTAGCAAGGTTCGACAGTCAGGTCCGGATCTCTTAGAGGAAGTATATTTGTAAATTGTAGACTTGGGGAAGTCAAGAGGAGTACCTTGACTGATAGATTCCAGGGATTGAGCCTCCGGTGATGAAAGAGTGAATAGATATGAGCACCTAAGTAATGGGTTCCTATTTGGCAGAGTTGACAGAGGAAGAACTAACCGGCAGAGTATTAGACCTTAATCCAAATGAGTTATTGATGGTGGTAAAGGTTCTTAAGGTATCATCCATGATTGAATGACATGTTAGATGACTTCTATAAGTATCTCCTTGATTCGCATCACTTGGTAAGCAAGGATTCAGCCGACAGACTAGAGTTTGGGAAAATATTGACTATTCCAGATGCCGACTAGAAAGAGGATGAAATCCTTTCTACAGATATATATACCAGATGGATTTGGATGTGAAGTGGTGCATT
The DNA here is from genome assembly GCA_027924645.1 of Cunninghamia lanceolata. Lineage (NCBI taxonomy): Eukaryota > Viridiplantae > Streptophyta > Pinopsida > Cupressales > Cupressaceae > Cunninghamia > Cunninghamia lanceolata. The sequence continues at coordinate 2,538,504 of BSBN01000794.1, forward strand.
GTGAACTATGGTATGTGAAGAAAAGAAGAAAGAATAGTGTGGAAACTGTAAGGCAGGTTAGGTATGTGAAAGGAAAGCAGCACAAAAGAAGAGAAAGGATGAAGTGTAGTAGATCAGTATACTAAGCCTAACCGGAATTGAACTCTAGCATAGGTGGATGCTTCTTATCAGTTCAAGTATCTTGTTACTCTCTTTATAACTTGTAGACAGTGAGTCTCTTGTAGGCAGTGAGCCTCTTGTGAGCAGTGTGCTCAGGCAGTGAGCCCTAATTGGCAAGTGCCATTTTGTATTTCTATTCTTCTAACAGAGAATACATTCTTGGGTTAATCACCCCGTGGTTTTCTCCCTTAAGAGGGTTTCCATGTCAAAAATTTTGTGTCATGTGTACTGAGTTTATTTCTACTTTCATATTCATTTAAGCTTATGTGCTTTGATACTGTACTAGTTGCTAAAGAAGAACATAAAGTTAAATTAATTAAGATAACTGATTCACCCCACCTCTCAGTTATCAACAAAGAGGACATAAATGAAAGTAACAACTTACCCACACAAAGGTGAAATAGAAGAAACCCCAATAGGAGAAGAGAAACTAGTGACCCTTCGGTTCATAGGGTTATCTCTACAATAATTGCCATCGAATGAAACATTCAACTTAGCACACAATAACAAAGGCCACAGAACTTGTCGACCCCTCTCCACGAAGTCCAGCTCTCCAACTGGCCAGACCCCCACTGTGTCTCACCTCTTCTTGACTGGCTACTTCCACGAGAGAAAGAATGATGTGGCAGATTGCCCCGTGGAAAGGAGGGAAGGGTCCATGTGCGTGCTGAAATATGACCCGATAGCTCCAGGCAACCGGAGTCATGATTTTGAGCGTATAGAGATAGATGGTCAGACTGAAAGGGTAAATCAAGTACTTGATCATTTGTTGAGAATGTATTGCATGGATCAGTAATACAAGTGGGAAGAGTATCTACTACTTGTGGAGTTTTCTTATAACAACTCCTACAATTCTGCTATCAAGATGTCTCCATTTGAAGCATTGTATGGAAGAAGATGCCAAACTCCTATAAGCTGGGATAAGCTAGAAGATAACATTAGCATTGGTCCAGAGATGTTATTAGAAATGGAAAAATAGGTTAAGATGATTAGAAATAGATTGGTGAAAGCGAATGATAGACAAAAAAGTTACGTGGATGCCAAGCATACACCAAGGCAATTCTCAGTTGGAGAAAAAGTTCTTTTGAGGGTCAAACCTTAGAAAAGTTTCATAAATTTTGGGAAGTCTTCCAAACTAGCTCCTAGATATGTAGGACCCTTCGAAGTTCTTGAAGTTATCAATCCAATTACCTATAGGATCGCTCTACCACCAGCTCTTGCTAGGATGCATAATGTTTTTCATGTTTCATATTTGAAAAAGTATATAACAGGTGATAATCATATTCTTGACTGAAATGCTTTATAGGTATAGGACCCAGGAGTGATCATGATCGAGCCTCTCAAAGTACTCAAAGTTCACAAGCTCTACTTGTGTAACAGCGAAGTTACTTAGTGCAAAGTCCAATGGGACCAGTATGTAGAGGATAATGCTACATGGGAAGATTACCATGATTTTTATCAAAGATTTCCTCATTTGTTTCATGCTTTTCAAAGTTAAACAAAAACTTTATTATATTGTTATTTTGGATACATTAGATCATCATGTAGAGTTATCTATTATACAGTGATGCGATTTTTCTATTATATATAGTTATCTATGCAAATGTAGAGTTGTACATGCATGTATGTAACTATGAACATTTATATATAGCTATGTTTATGCATATATTTATCTATTTAAGTAAATGTGTATATACAGTTGTCTACGTAAATGTAGAGTTGTACATGCATGTATACAACTATGTATACTTATATATACAACACTTTATTTGTGTATACAACTATTTATGAGTAATTAATCCACACACATATAGGACTTATACATACATATGTATACATACATACATACATACATACATACATACATACATATATGTATGTATGTATATATGTCACACCCCAAAGTTTGACTATGTTTTACTTTTTACTTTTAAGTAATTAGTAGATAATTTTGTATAGATTAATGATTTGACATTTAGTGAAAATGTCAAGATAAATCAATGATTTCATGAATTATGTTTATAATTTAGAAATGTGATTATATACTATCATGATTATTAATTTATAATGTATATGAATTAACTAATGGTGCACTAATCCTAGTTTGGTTGATTGCAAGTGTAACCAGGAAAATAGGTTTTCCACCCTCTAAGAAAGAGAGGGAGAGCATCATCTAAGAGAAGTGAATAGACGTATGGAAAGGATAGGTTGTTGCCATTTGATTCTTGTGTTTCACCTCTAGTGAACCCTTGTTAATCTGGTATGCTGTGTTCAACTCTTTTAGTCTAAGTTGATTTGTTTCAACAATCGATGATTTGTCGTCAAGGTCCTTTAGCTTAGGTTTGTCGTAAACCAAGTTAGGATGGTACGACCGTAGATAAGTTATGGTCGATTGTCATTATTGCCTTATGTATTATGAACATATTTTTATATTATTAAATATGGGTGGTTAAACTATTTAATTATCGATGATTTCTGATAAGGTTATCATTTTGATAACCTATCCTTGTGGCATTTGTGCAAAATAGAGAAGGGGGAGATAATCTTGACCCCATTCTCGTATTTTGTCAAGTGTTAGGAACAATGTGAGAATACATTATATTTACCTACACTATGATGTTATATAGCTATTAAAATATTATCTCTAAGTTATACGCATAATAGATGTCAAAGAAATTCTTTTCTATCGTGGTATGATTACATTTATGTAAACCTCTCCACGTATTTATGGAGCGCTCATCTCCCATCTCCACATTCAAATAAGGAGTCATGGAGGAGTACAATAGAGTTCATTATTGACCATCAACACCACTATGTCTGCATGCAAGCAAAGCATGATATTAGGCAAGAATTATGCCTAGATCCCCACAGATAGGTGGGGAGGTTAAGTCTTTAAAGAGGATATCATTAAAGGATAAGAGATCTCTGAATAGAGAGAAAAAGGATCTCCATATAATAATAAACAAGTTTTAGTGTTGTTATAACCAGAGGAAGTTCACAAAAAGACTCTGAGAGAAATAGAGAGCTTAAGGCATCGATTGTACAAGAAGACACCGAAGCTTCTCGTAACAAAGACCAGAGATTGTTGGTTGAATGTCTCTTGATCATATAACATGTTTTCTCCTTGTTAAAATATTTTAGTCTTATATTCTATAGTCACATTTTATTAATATGACTATTATCTTATTCTTATCTCTAAGTTTTTACAGTTGGTAAACTTAGAATATCTTCTAAGTATAGATGATTTATGATTTTGATTACCTCTATACTTATTTGATCGACAAACTAATTTATCTTTGTGATTAATGGTCTTCAATCTTTGATAGTATCTAAATAAGTCATAGCCAATAAACTATATGAATCTCTATAAGTCTTCAAGATAGTTTAGTCTAGTTTAGAGCCTTGAGAATATGTCAATAACCTTGTTATCCTATTGTGTTACTTTATGACCAGTAATTCTTATCTTTATTGAGTTTAATAAGTCAGTTTACTTTGCTTGTTGTGTAATATGGTAGGAACCAGTTTTGTAGGTTCTTTGTTTGTTTATTGAGTTAGGAGTAATATTGTATAATAAGGACTTCTATCCTTTGATTTATTGAAAATGCAACATAATGAAGAAGAGCCCAAGGCTCAACCACATCAACAATAATCAATCATTCATCTTCAACACTACAATTGATTACATTCTATGGCTTTATAAATCCATTCAACTTACTAAGTACCTAAACCACTAACTACCAACTAACCCATAAATAATAACTAACTAAAAACTAACATCTAATAAATTAACATCAACATGTTAATTTATTATTTATTACATTATTCTATGTCATGCACTAATAATTCCTAACACCCCCCTTTAGTGCTGATACCATATTAAAATATGGTGAGAATTTAAATATTTACACCATTGCACAACAAAAAAACACAAAATTTAATATGATTGTATTCCACTGTGTTTTACATTTGAGTGTATTGGCTTATAAAGCTACAGTTATTCCCATACAAGTAACCACAATAACTTCTTTAAAACTACTATAGGAATAACTAATTCTCTAAATTATAAAACCATTTATTTATTATCTATTAAACTAAACTAATAAATGTAAACTTCAATTTATTCTAAAACCCCCCCTTAAGGTTTACATGTAATAAAACCAACATTCCCCCCCTTATTACAAATTATCTCAAACAAAGGATGGAACACTGCAAGGACCAAACATAGCAACCCTTCTGGAGACATTAATGAAGCACCTTCACCAATCCTCCTCCCTCACCTAGGAAACACCAGACTAACACCATCAATCTCCTGACTATAAAACCTGCAAAACTTTGCACAACATGAGAGAACATAAAGTATCCCCAACCTCCTTGCACAATGATACAACAACTTTCCTCCGAAAGTCAACATCTCCTCCAAGTGTGTCAAAATGCCTCCTCAAGTGCTACACATGAGAGAACAACTCTCCTCTAAGAGTCCACATCTCCTCTGAGTGTGTCAATATCCCTCCTCCAGTGTTGTGGAAACAATCCCTCCTCTACTGTACAAAACCACTCTGAATACACTAATCCCACTTGTTTCATAGATTACACTATCCACAAACTAAGTAAATGTAGATACACTAACTCCACCTATTTTAGAAGTTACACTATCCACACATACTGTCACAAAATGCCAAGCCCCCCTTGGTCTATGAAGGGACACAGATAAAAAATGGGTGCTCCTCATGTAATGAATCATCACTGAGCGAGAAGCTAGCTCAGGATAACGAAAAACCTCCTGCCTCCGGTGCCTCCTACCTCCAATTTGACCTTGTTTTGACTTCTAATAAAGACATTCCTCCTCACTATCAGGTTGTGAAGATTCTTCCTTATGCATTGAAAAGTCACATTTTTCTTCCTTGGCTTCACCAACAATCAAAGCATTATTTGTTTTTATCTTGCCATCAATAAGATCTTTAGCTTGCTTAATACAATTCATTTGGACATGTCCACTTTTCTAAAAATAATAGCATTTGAACCCTTTCCCTGTTGAAATGTTAAATTTCTTCTTAAGGAGCAAAGCAGTTTCCTCAATAATTGAGTGACCCTTAGTAACTCTACTTTCTTCATCAATAAAAGAAGAAATCACTGTTTCCAAACTGGGATTAATTTTGTTTAATGTAAAAACAATATGATCAAAACTTGAAGGCATGCTATTCAGTAAGATTTCTTTAGCATCATCATTATCAATTGTAGCTTTTACACCTGCAAGTTGATTAAGAAATGAGCAAAATGTACTAATATGTTGTACAACACTTTCACGTTCTTTCATCTTTAGACCAAAAAGTTTTTGTTTGAGTGTCATCTTAGTGCTTGAAGTTTGTGAGCCAAATAAGGAATTAAGACCATCCCATATCTCTTTTGAAGTTTTTGAAAGATCAATATCAATATGATGCAAATATGAATCAGACAACCCCAGACCAATTAATGTTGTGGATTTACAGTCTTCTGATGTCCATTTCACTACTTCATCAACATCTTGTGGTTTTTTGATAATTCCACTCACAATATCCCACAAATATTTTTCTATTAAAACAAGTTGTACCTTGACTTGCCATGTATTGAATTCATGACCCTCAAATTTAGAAAGAACGTATGATTTCTCCATAAAAAAACTTATACCTCTCTAAAGATATATTCAAAATTCCAAGAAAAAACACTTATTTCTCCACTTATCACATGCAATTTCAAAACATTCTACTTATTTCTCCTTATACACCTTATTACTTCAAAAGGAAATGATTAATCTAGTTTGATATGAAATATGATTTCTTTATTTATTCAGAGCAATACTACACCCCATTAATCTAAGCAAAATAACTATTGTACCAAATTATCTTCTTTTCTCCATTAGCACTCCAACAATAGCTACTATTACAATATTTGAAGTATGTTAAATTATTCACAAATGAAAAATGGTCTCTCAACACATACCTCTTATCTAGTGGCTTCAATATATCCTCTATTCTTTGGCAACCAACATCTCATCCTCTTGTGTAGACTGTCTTCAATCAGATTTCAATCTTTAACATGCTAAATGCAAAGTTACGCATACCAAACCGTTGCCACTACCATTTAATGCTTACAAAAGACTATTGCCACTAAATGAAACTGTGTCTTTCATGACTAGAAAAAGAGGCTTTATGGGATGATTTGCCTCGACTCGAAGATTGTTGGAATCAATCAATATATCACATCACTGAAACTATGAAAAGAGGCTCAAATATTTGTTGTATAGGATGTGATAAAGGCATTCAAAGTGATCTGTAACTTCAAGTTTTCTTTTAGCAAACTGGCATCATCTATGAACGTCTTTCTGTAGCGGCCAACACTATTGCCTCCTTTACAATCATACTGCCGTCTATATACAAATGTTTGGAAATTTAATTATCTATGGCATCACTAACAGACCGCGGGTATGCTCCTCCCAAAGTGACTCAACTTTATTTGTTGGAGCCCAACGATATATGCAGTTGTTAAAAGGTATGTCTGCACCTCTGCTACTTAGGCATGATCAACAATTTGCAAATACTTCTTCTACATAGAGATGTATTCATTCATCTTCCTTTAAAGTTTATTCCTCAATGTCACTTCATAGGCATAGAAATAATTTCGCTCTGATACCATATTATTGTATTCAGGATGCTTGTTACAATGCAATATCGACAATTAACATGTCTCATATTTTCCCCCTTCAATGAAAACTTTTCTTTAGATGTTGGTTTCTACTGATAATGCATCTAATTACAATGTGCAAATAAAAAAATCTATTACATCCTTATGGCTCCAAAACCCTTATTTCTCCATTTACATAATGTTGAAAAATTATTACAATTTTACCTCTAACTTATGCATCAAACTGCTCAAGAAATATTAATTGAATTCTCAAATGATTTCTAGATTTTATTCCCCTCTTTAACAGATTTCTAGAACATTTTAAATTTATAAATTTTATTACAAAATGAGAAATATATCCCTGTTTTAGTGAGACTGGTATAAAACAAATTTCTGCAACACCAAAGATTTCTCCAACTTTGTGTCATGCCTGCATTTCCCATGCGGTCACGACACACAACACATGTGTCATGTCCACATTTTCCATGTGGTCATGACACGAATTACAAAAAACTTTTCTACCTATCCCTAGGAACCCCCTCGCACGCGTCTACATGCTCGGTGGCAATACACATAAGGCGTAAACATGTTAACATAATTCGGGGAGGTGCGTTGTCTCACCCAGTCCCCTGCGTGATGATATTTGTCTAGGTGGTATGCGACATGAAGTGTGTCACTTTTAGGGTTAGACTGATTTTAATCTGAACCCTAAGTTTCCTAGGTGTGAAGATGATTCCGCTAGCATCGAAACCTAACTCTAATTCAGGTCCAAACGAAAATGAGATAATGATTAAGTAAAATGGCATGATGGACACATGATTGAAGTGGAATGATGAAATTAAAATTAGTAAAATAATGTAAAATTTAAACCCTAGAAATCTAGGAAAAATTCGATAGCATAACACGTTTTCAATAAACGCAATAAAATTTTTAAAATAAAACACCAATAAGAAATTAAATAAAAATTTAAGTATAAAAAAACTAAACTTAAAAACAACTGAATACCATTCAAAATATCAAAAAAATAAATACCTTACCAAGGTCTAATAAATCAACCTTGCATAAAAGGGTTCGAAATAAAATAATTAAAATAGAACAATAACAAACGCCAAATCGAATTTCAAAATTTAGTCCATCAATAAATATAACTTTGGAATTACATTTATTAACGAACTTAGAATAAAGAGGAGGAAGGAGATTAAAATACCCCTTCCCGTAAAATAATAATAAAATAGATAAATAATTTAAACGATAAAATCACGCTAGGAAATAAAATAAAATAAATTAAATTCAAAGGGAATACTCTTCCCAACTTAGCAAAATCAATCCCCCAAAATAAAATTATTTTGCAAGGCAATAAACATGAATGCCAAAATCCCATTTAAATTAAGCAAAGTTAAAAGTAAAACAAAAATGAAATTAAAAACAAGGTAAAATGGAGGATTTAAAATTAAGAATTAAAATAAACTCTCTCACAAAACCTCTTTCCCTAACTCCCTTTTTAAAAAATTGGTTTGCTAAAATAGAAAAGCCCTAATATGCTATTGTTTCCTCTTTATTTTTGTTTCCCTAATTCCTTATCTTATTCTTTTCTCTTGTTGTCTTCTTCCTTGTTTGGTTTTCCTCTTACTTGCAGATTAGGGTTTGTAAGGAACCATGGAGGCCATGAATGGAGGCTACCTCTCACGGAGGTATACCTTCTGTTAACAAAAGTTCCATTTAACCATCTGTTTATACTATTTTTTTTTTGAGTGACAAAATGATATATATATATATATGCAGATGTCAAAGAAAAAATAAAATGTAAGTGTTAAGGTTTATGTATTTGTTACAGGGTTAGAAGGACTATTAAGGGGGCCGACGACGGCCATGGCTGAGGGAGGCATAGCGTAGTAATGAGCGGTGGAAGGAGAATCGCGTGGAAGGCGGCGGTGCTGAGTACTGGTTGAGGTGAAGGTAGCGGAGGGCAGGGGAGCCCGTGGGGCAATGGCCATTCAAAGGGTTGGGGTGTGGGGAGGAGGTGATGCCTCCACCCACACCCGTTGGTGTGGGTAGAGGCATCGCCTCCCCCCCACACCATTTGTAATATTCTGGAGGGGCTGTGGGCGTTGCCACCCACAGTCCCTCTCTCCTATTTTTTTTCTTTATAACAGTTACTAACTACATCATACATTCCGCCCTGCAGGATTCGTTCTCAGCAAATTTTTTTTTCTATATTTTTTTTATAAATTTTGGTTTATATATATATGTATATACTCAGCATGATATACACAGTTTAACTAAAAATATCATAGTATGGTTATACTTTCATCCATTGTATATTTAAATATATATATATATATATAATTGTATATGTATATATATATATATTATAATATATCCAACAAGTAAACAATATCTGTATTTATTTTTCTATCTCAACATATACACAGTATTCTTAAAATGAAAAGAACAACTAGATATATTCATAGAATAATAAGACAAACCAGTGGATATATATATTTATATATATATACCCATATATATATATGCATAAATATATCTATACCCATGGCACTCATTTTCTCAACAATATTATAAAGCAGAATATTAACATTCAGATTTAACTCTATATTTTTTTGATGAATACTAATATTTCATTTCTGCATAATAAATAGATAACTTAGTATTAACTTCTCTTTTTTTTTTGTGAAACATACAATAATAGAAATATATATATTTTTTTGAAATAGTTAACATACACAGAATACATTTTTTTTTTTTTTTGAAAAGAAAACATGACAACAAAAATGTATTTACTCATGCCTTTCTCACACCAAAAACTCACAACCCAGAGGGTAAACAACATTTTATTAAAATAAAAAGGATGTTTCTCATATAACATTTATTACAGCCAAACCCATGGCAGAACTAACTAATCAAAAAATTTACAATAGGACCACAATGGCCATGGCTCAAACAGCCAATAAAATACTACTAAAGCCACACAAAAATGGGCTTCTCAACAACTCCATTTCTTCATAAATGCACCTACAAATAAAACACAACAAGAAGGGCCACATCAAAATGCCCTTCTCCCTACTGTAGACCCGCAAGAGGGTCACCCCCGAGCTAAGGAGGTAGGGATTCACACGGGTGCAACCACTCAACAACAAGTATCAAAACACATCAACACAAGAACAACCCCAAGGATAAACACATAACTCAACTCATGAAAATGAGTTTGATGGGGGTAGGGAATGGACCCCTCTACTTCAAAGGCCACCCAAAATACTAAAATACCAATCTCATGGCCTCAAGCCAAAAACCTCCAAATACACAACCCTTCAAATATCTCAAAATATACTCCTATGGCACTCTTGCCATTCAAATATTCTCCACAACAAGTAAGAAGCCCTCAAGGCATAAATAACACAAATATGGGAGTGACCTCAAGGAGGTTCCTTTCCCTTACCCCAAGCAAGTTGAGCCTTACCTCCAAATGGAGGTGCTCTCACAATACTCCCATCCCACACAAAAATAAAGAAACAACAACCAACAAAAAAAAACACAAACACATCACAATAAAAAGCAAGGGTGGAGAACATAGTTCATGAGGCTTACCTTTAAAGCCCTATAATGGAAGCACATTTGGTGATGAGCTCCAAGCTTCTCCAAACCTTCCAACCTCCAAGAATTCCTCTAACTTCCCCAAAATTACTCAAAAATAGAAAAGAAATTCCAAAATGCAAGAACCCCACACTCCTCAACAAGAGGAGGTAATATAGGCCATCAATTTTGGCCTTGAGGAATGAGAATGTGGCACTTGTCACCTTCTCCTTCCTCCTCCAATGCCACTTGCAAGGGAGAGGAAGTGTGAGGATGACAAGTGTCATCCTCCAATTCCATCTCAATCCTCACCTTATCCACTTGTGCTCTCACACGTGTGAGAGGACAAGTGGTGAGGTGGCATTCCCATTCAACCTCCAAGAGGATAAGGGATGCCATATGGCATCCTCTTATTCTCTAAGAGAGCCATCTCCCTCCAATATGCTCTCCCACATGTGTGAGAGTCTTGGAGGAAGATCCCACACACTTGGGAGTCTTGGAGACCTCCCAAGTCCTCCTAGGGAAGAGATTCCTAAACATTGGGAAGGGAGATGAGTCTTTCCCAAAGCATGACTCATCTCCCACCTTATCTAATTTCAAATTTCGTCACTTTGACTAAACCATAGTTTAGAGTGACCAAAAGTGAGTTAATCCAAGGGTTAGTTAGTCAAAATTGACCCTAGACCCATGGGTAACCACCTAGGGTAGATTTTGGTACACTAAGGTTCACCAAGGGGGTCATAAATCCACTTTAAATGGCCTCAAAAATCAAAACAATTACCAAGTGGTATAAGTCAATAAAAAAATTATACAACACATAATATTAATTAATTACACAAAGGGGTACTAGGCCAAAATGATAAAATTAAAGCAAGTGCATAAATCAACACTCAATTTTCAAACGTGATCCTCATCCCTCTTGGGAATGGATCGGTTTCACAGGGAATAACATTGTGTGAATTCTACCTCCAATTTCCCATGGCCTGGGAATGTAAAACCTGCACATCTCAATCAAGTGTCAATCATATCATGAATAATCATAGCCGAAGCAAATAGAATTAAATTCATGCCATAGAATACAACAATAATAATCAATAACATAATTTTGAATTAAACTGCATTTTTCTATCACATGTTAAATAATCCTCATCACATAGATAACTAGAAATCACATCACAAGACATCATCTAATATATCTCGTATGTCGAATCACAAAATAGCATCAAATATGATCAAATCAAATCACCATATGTCTAAATAATGTCATATCAAATTAGGAGATATAATCAAATCTACAAAATGAAACCATAGTCTCTAAAAAGTCTGATAATGTCATCAACTAAAATGCATAACGATCAAAATAAGGAAGGAAAAATAATCGGCCTCACACTTTGGATGTATAAATTTTTAAATTTTCTGATCTTGTCTATGAGAATGAAGAAAATGGAGGAAAATACTATGAAAAGAATGTACACAATGGAGGATAAAGGCAATGCACATGAATGGCGAATGTCAATAGGTTCACTGCAAGGTTCGTGGTATCCGCTAGTACTGCTAATAAATATGCAAGAAGAGTGGATGCTACAAACTCCAAATTTCGCATGAGGTCCATGGTATCTGCTAGTCCTTTGTTTGCATCATTTTGGAGGAAATACAAGTGAATGGAAGGCAACCAAAGAGGTCTCACATGACACCTGCTCTGATACCATATTGAAAATGCAACATAATGAAGAAGAGCCCAAGGCTCAACCACATCAACAATAATCATTCATCTTCAACACTATAATTGATTACATTCTATGGATTTATAAAGCCATTCAACTTACTAACTACCCAAACCACTAACTACCAACTAACCCATAAATAATAACTAACTAAAAACTGACATCTAATAAATTAACATTAACATGTTAATTATTATTTATTACATTATTCTATGTCATGCACTAATAACTCCTAACATGATTTACTCCACAACCATAGAATGAAAACTTAGTGGTATTCTTTCAATGCATAGAATGTTAAGATTCTCAGACTAAATAATAGTTAGACTTAAAACTTATAACAGATCAAATTAGTTACTATATAGTTTAGTAAAACTTCATCTCACTATCTTGTTTGGCATTGAGACATAGTAAAAAGCATTTAGATGACCTATTTGTCCCGAGAGCTGGAGACTTTTTTTTAAGTTGCCTTTCACCTTCTTTGCATTTAGAGTTATTTTAGAGTACAATTGTTGTCTTCTTCTATATTATACCTTGAAGAATATATCTTTTTTTATAATCAAAATTGAGCCTCTAGAATTTCTGAGTGGACTTAAGAGTCAAGAACAATTAGTAGAGATTGAGGGGAAATCTATTTATCTCTTTAGCTCATTTTAGTTTTATTATTTATCAATCAAAGACTTAGAGATAGAGATCATTTATTTAAGGTATAAATAGGGATATACCTATATATATTGTAATATTAGAAGTACTCTAGATGTGATCTGTATATAATACTACATATATGCATACTTCAATTATAGTAAGTATTTTTGTTATGTACAAGATAATGTGCATATGATCATAAATCTTTTTAAATCTAGAGTTAGTGGATGAAAGGAGACCTTTAGGTCAAGTGCTTTATTATCTAATTTCTTTAGACTCAAACCAATTTTTGAAGATAGTACTTAGATAAGAGTATCTATATATTATTGGAAGTACTAAGATCTTTTAAGCATAATGAGAGAGACTCATGTTCTATGTTTATTTGGGAAAAACAAGAAGACGAATAGTGTCTAAGTAGTCTAGAGAAGACTCGAGGATTTTATGATCATGTTATATTGTTGTCTTTGAATTACAAGAGTTGAATATTACTTTATATTGGATAGAGAATTTTAAACCCTAGAATTATCAAGATGGGTTTAGAAAGCTTCAACAACTCTCAAGTCAGTTATGACTCTGTTTAATCTATTATAAGTTTTGGTCGATAGTAAATTATCAAGAAAACCATAGTTTAAGATAGTGTAAGTTTGAGTAAATCTAAGTTATACTTTACTCAGATTATATGATTCCTTGTTAGAATCAACAAACTTGTCTTATAACACAAGATTGCTTAATCTTTTCGAGTCTTTGAGTAGAATGAAAGGAAGTCATAGACCCTGATATTGTGTGAATGCAACTAGGGACTCTTCGAAAAGTTAAAATCATCTAGATCTACACATTATATATGTATACTAGATTATGGGTAAAATTCTAAGTCAAATAGACTAGAATTTGAATTAGTCGAGACAATTCATGTCTAGAGTTACTAGTCAGACAAATTAAATTGTAGGATGAGATAGTTATCAAATCAAGTTAGAGGTGTGTTAAAACATGACTTCGTTTATTGCAAATGACTATTTATATAGAAAATTTGGCCAAAGTGATGCATTTGTCTCTGCATGCATTAGTCAGTTCACAGTGTCTAGAAGACGTGACATGTTAGTAGGATCATACTTACCTAGAAGATTATCTAGAGTTGTATGGTTGATTGTGTTATGTAGGACACAACACTAGAACTCATATGGCAAACCTTTTGGTTCCTTATTTCTATACTCTTCGTGAAGGGTAGGGCCACTTCCAAGAAGGAAAGTGAGAGAGGGACCGCCGGTCTTTGGTTAGAGGTAAAGAACTTGGATGATGCTCTCCCTCTATAGTAGAAGACTCACTGAGACTTGAGTGACAAATGTCAAGATTCCAGATGCAGTGTACTTCATGCTATGACTTATGATAGTCAAACTTATGATGTAAAATTATTCTTATTACTAAGTGCAATAAATGTATTGTAAATGTAAAGTGAAATGTTTCTCACTATGATTCATCTTTGAGTATATTGAATTACAAGGTTGAAAAATATTCAGAAAAGATATGTATTTATGTTCTTGTGATTAAAAAAACAGTATTCATGTTTACCATGCTCTTTTACTTTCTTGTAAAATGTTGTGTAAATCTGAGTAATATGAGAAGGCATGTTACAATATATATGTATACATATACATAAACATAAACATACACATAGACATAGACATGCACATACACATACACATACACATACACATACACATACACACATACATACATACATACATACATACAAGTATACACATTTGGAAATAAGTTTACAAGCATCAAGATTTCATTTTACACATAATTTTTTGTTAAATCATGTGCTTCAATGGGAAAAGAATTCACATCCTTGTAAAACCACTCAAAATTATCTTGCAAAATCAAAGTCAAATCATGCATAAAAAATTAACTTCCCCATATTAAGTGGTGGTAACTTCATGACAAGGATCTTTGCATTTTATCCTTCAAAGAACACTAATAGTCCTAGCAGTTATATTTATACAACAATTTCTAAACATCCAAAAAATTCATAGAAGAGTTCCTTGGTAATTGAGAGGATAATAAACTCAGTTCAACTTGTAACCAACCCCAAAAGTCTCTATATATAATATAGTTTTAAAATATATGATTACTATCTTATATTTCCTATACACAACATAAAAACTAACCACAATATCCACCTTATTCGAATATTCTTTCACAACTAAATCACGATGCATTACCATCCATCCTAATATATTTCAACTCATTTTTCATGAATGACTTCACACTACCATTATCACTTTACTTCATCATCCATAAATTTTTCCATTAGATGATAATCTACAATAGATTGTCTCAATTAATTATACTAAACATTTGTACCTTATAGTTAAAGGATTTTATTTGGTGTTTTACTTCCAATCTATGCAATGAAAGATTAGACTCTATAATACTTAAAGGATGAATTACTTCATAGTTGTACCTTAACAATTGTATGTTGTTCACAACATTAGTAGTTTTTCCTTTTCTTGTATGGAATGTTTAATTAGAGTAGTGTGATTGTGTAGATCAACCAAATTCATGTCTTAGAATCTCCAATTATGATGTTTAAATACTCCATTACTATCTTGTTCTCATGAAGTAGGACTTAGAGTTGATTAAATATTTAAAACACTTACTGTTGGAATTAGAGGTGATAACTGAGAGGGGGGGGGGGGTGAATTAGTTGTCTTAAAACTTTAAAACTTGCAACAGTTAATTCCTCTTTACTACTTCATTAATAGATTAATAATGTTATCATGAAAAGCAAGAATCAACAACACATGAGCAGAAGTAGAAATAACACATTTGACACCAAAATTTTTGATGTGGAAACCTGGTTAAGGGAAAAACCATGGTGGGGGTTAACCCACAAAGATTATACTATGTTAAAAGTATTACAATAGAGAATGCACATGCATTCGGGCTCACTGCTCAAAAGAAGGCTCACTACCTACAGAAGGCTCACTACCTATAGAACGAAGATTACAATGAGTTTGAACTAATAATTAGCATCTACCAATGCAAGGATTCAGTTCCGGTTAAGTACAGAATACTGACTTGATACACTTTATCCTCACTCTGCCCTGTTTACTATTCTGCTAACATCTGAATCTTAGATCTTTGCCCTTTTCACACTTATTCCATAGTCGCATCACACACACATACAAATCACTTAAATCCATCAGCTATATATATCCACATCATGATATTCAATCACTTTTAAGTCAGCTTCAAGAACACTTAGAACTTTTTTGAAGACTCTACTCTGTCGGCTAAATCCATGCATAAATTGTAACACGGACCAAAACTATCATTCACAAATCATCAATCATGTCAGCCACTATCACTGATCATCACAAATCATTCACTTGACAACTTCCATTTATCCAGAACCAAGATCAATTACAAGGTCGGCCTGTTCTTCTACTGTCTACACTGTCAAACTATAACCCCATACTCAGATGCAAATAACTTTTGAATCCTTCATCACCGGAGGTTAAAATTCTGGATTTAGATTGCCCTGACAATCCTCATGACTCCTTTATAACTGTAACATACTCTAATTTACCACTGGAGAGATCCAGACCAAGATACTAGACCCTGTCACATGCTCTGTCTCTGGCTACCTGGACTTAGATAAATTTTGATTCTAACTTCTGATATGAACAAATTATGTTATGCAGATGAGTGGAATAGTCTTAGTTTCCATCAGTGACAACACCTGTCATGTGAAGTAGTGTCTCTTGTTAACAATCTCCCATTTGGCATTGATGGAAACACTTAGTGAAAAATGACTAAGTGTTACTCCCCCTTACTCTATACTCTTATGTTCTCCACTGATTTCGGAGCTCTCCCTTTGCTGGATTCCTCATTTTTCACTATTCTTCACTCCCTCTTAGACATCAATGGAAGAGGATGGGGTCCGCAAGCCAAAAATCAAAAATTATGTATACAATGTCACATATGTACACCTAATCATTAAGTTGTATTTACATGAACTTGAGAATATCTGCAAAACTACTTTTCAATTGGCCCAACTACTTTTCATGCCATCCAAAATTGAGATGTACCCACTCAGAAGAAATGCATATGCTTCTGCCTTTGTCAGATCTGATGGATCACTTGTCTAAACTGTAGTTTGAGCTTCTAATAATGCATTAAATATTGTTTCTAACTTGGGGGCAATCAATCCCCAGAGCTCACACATTCTCTTCATAATATTGCCTTTTTCTTTAACAAGCTTCTTTATTTCATCGGTCAAGCTAATTACTTGGCATTCCTGACTTATAGGAGAAACTGATAGAGGATCAAAATTTTGAGACAGATTTGACAATTTTTGCTCTTGCTTTTTTATCTTCTTCTCAATATCCTCACTAACTTTGGGCCAGGATAGATAAAATTTATATACATCACCTCCATCACTTAGAGAATTTTCAATACTCTTTATACTAATACCAAGTATCATCCTATCATTCCCTATTAGAGTCTTTATTTCACTGCATTTCTTATCCAAAAATTCATTCTTGACTTTAGTCTCTGCAGACTTCTCAAAAGACTCAAAATGTGTACTTATAGAATTTACAAGATTCTTCAGATGTCCTGAGGGAGAGTCAGATGGATTCTTCTGGAGGGTTGGTATTATCTTCTCCAATACTCCAGTTGCAAGGCCTAGTAGTTCATTGTCCTCAAAGTGAGATTTCAATATCTTTTCACTTGCCTTAGCTTGTGTGAAAGATGCTATTTTCATCATTTGGACCGGAGAGAGAGTATCCAGGTTGATTGGTCCTTGAATCAGTTCTGGTTCATCAAACTCTAGCATCTCTTTACTCAAAAAACTCTTCACTACATCTGTAGTGTCTCTTGCCACATTTTCTGGACCACTTTCCTTTGTAGACACCCTAAAATGACCAAGTCGTCAAATCACTGGCATTTCATAATCTATCTACTCAGCTGCATTTCACACATTAATTAAATAATCTAATTATTTAATTAAAATCATCAAATTCTTCTAAATCACATAAATTTCAACATTAATTAAATAAATTCTCTTTATTTAATTAATTAAATTAAATTCCTCTATATTCTTCCACAATTAAATAATTTTTAATTATTTAATTATTATCCTCTTTCCAAAAATCAAATCCACATTAATTAAATAAATCCAATTATTTAATTAATTCAACAAATTCCCTCTTATCTAAAATTAAATAATTCTTAAATTATTTAATTAAATCAAAATTATTCTTCCAAAATCATGCACAACAATTGAATAAATTTATTTATTTAATTTGCTTTTAAAATCTTCTAAATTAAATAATTTTAATTATTTAATTACTTCTTCCAAAATATCTTCTCTAAATTTAAATAAATCAATTATTTATTTAAATTGCTTTTTCTTCTAAATTTGAGTTATCTCTAAAATAACTCAAGCTTTCTTGCTCATCAATTAAATATTTCTATATTTAATAAAGCAAAATATCTTCTTTTCTCATGCAAATTTCTTCTTCTTGTTTTAAATCACTTAACTGATTGCTTTATTCTTTTAATTGATTTATCTCTTCAGTTAACTCATTCTTCTATTCTTGATAACTCCTCTCATGCAAAAGCAAGCAAGACACATGTCTTCTTCTCATTCGTTGCACATTCCTCAACTATTCTCCTCCGTTGATTCTTCTAAATTATCTAGACTGTTGATTGATCTTCCTTGAAATCTATATAAACCCCCCTCATCTCCTTCATTAGCTCTCTCTTCGATCGTAGTCTCAGGCATACTTAATAGCGCTTTGAGCATACACAACGTGTCGATTGAGCACTATCACAATCTTTTGACATTGATCTCTTGAGTACACTACTTGCTTGTTGCAGCTATGGCTTTGCAACTTCATTGAGCAATCCACATTCAATCCAAAGGAAACAATACAGATTTTGGTAAAAGTCTTTATTTCATTGATTATTTGTCATGGCTTTTATTTAAATTCATTTTCTTTATGTTATTGGGTTCTTTGATTTTATTTAGTTTAGATTTAATCGATTTTTCTTCATACACATTCTGGCACACCCGGTGGGACCCACAATCCCTTTGTTTCTTTGAGAAATTGTGTTTTTTGAAGTCACAGTACGGCACAGCGCAAACGATATTGCATAGCGCTTCTGGTAGTATCTTTCAATGCTCTTGGAGGCACAGTTAAGCGCCCTTGGGGGCATTGCCGTGCTTCTGCTACCACAGAGCAGCGCTTTCGGTAACACAGAAAAGCGTGAACGACAGTCTTGTGAAGCGCTTCTGACTTAATTAGGTTTTGACCACATTAGGGGTTTTCGCAGGGTTTTCTCATTACATATCAGTAGGGTTGTTTCACAAGCTGTTGTATTTGTCTTTCCAAACCTGCTTTTAATACATCCTAAGCTGATTTATTTAAGGGTATCTTCGGTAGTTGTGTTAATCTATTGTATTGCTACACTTTCTGAGCTTTCTGGATTTTACTATTCAGATCTGTTAGATATTATTGTTCAGAGCAGTAGATTAAACATGAAATCCCATTTTGATCTGGTCCTTTTTGACAAAAGCTAATCTTTTCATGATCTGAGACTGTGCGGCGCACTCGGCATAACAGTACAGCGCTTCTGGTGGTGTCCTACAGTGCTTCCGCTATATACGACATCGCTTTTGGCAAAACAGTGTTGCGCTACTAGATGCACAGTACAGCGCTTCTGGGTATTTTTCAACGCTGTTGGTAATATTCTGCATCACCTCAGGTCTATCTTACAGTGCTTTTGAAATACAGTGAGTCGCTTCTGGTAAGATTGTGCAGTGCTTTTGGTCAAAATTGATTTGTTTTTGCTAACTTGTGAATTTTTGGTGGAACTAACTCACTTGTTGCAGCTTCTTATTACTCACACAGAGCAAATAGGTGTTTTTAACATGTTCATGCAGGACGAGCGTTGAAGAAATTCTTGATTTATCTCACTAAGTCTTAGAAACACATTGCATGCTTAAAAGGATAATTGAACAAATCTTTTCTTGCAATCTAAGTCTTAGGAACATACTGCTTTTCTTAAGGGACAATGGACATGTATGAACAAACACCTCAATTTTCTAAAGGATAATAGACATGAATGCCAAACACTTCATTTCATAAGGGACAATTTACGACTACAAACGTGTGTGTGCCTAGCTTAGTTGCACCTTATTTTTCTTATAACAGGACAATTGAACCTTTGTTTGACGTGCTTGCTCTTACTTTTTTTCTACTTCCTTTAGAAGGGCCTGCTTTTGGATTGCACTTCATCCAAAAGGGACGACCCTAAGCGGAGTTTTCCTTTGAACCGCTATATAAGAGGGATAAGGCGAAAGCCAAGTCCTAACCGACGTCAGCCTTACCTTGTGGTGCCAAACTGAAAAGAGGTGTACTAGCTCTTTGTGGAAATGATTTTCACATTGAGAGAAGTGTTTGAAACTCTTAGTAGGATTGGTTAAAGCTTTTAGTAGCTTGTCGCATTGCTCGTAAGGCGTTGGTCCGTCAAAGTCACTAAGAACCATTTTAGATAGAGACTACCCGACCTACCTCCAAACATTGCGGTAATCATCAGTGCAAGGGAAATCGATTTAAACCCTTAAGATACTCACCATTGGCTCCCTTGAGAAGTGATAGTATTCCCTTGGACATAAAGCTCTTGTGACCTACTTGAGCTTTCCAAGGGGAGGGTGAGATATCCCTACCTATCGTCTCTCGTAAAGATACTAAATATCCGACACCTTTATGGAATGATATTTTTATCGACGGAGTATTAAGCTGTGAGCTGATCTACTGCAATGAAACCTTGTCTCTAGGGATAAAAAGTGCTTGTTATTGATTGCAATTGTCTTAGACCTATGGAAATATTGGGCTTGTTTGGAGCCTTGAACATACACTATCTGTTGTGTCAGTCCTTGTGCCTTTTTTGACCACTTGTTTGCTGTGTTTTCTCTTGCCAAACCAATCCAATCAGAAACAGAAAAATTTTGCCTTTGAAAAACATTAGACACTACTTCAGCGCCCCTGGTATTACAACAGCTCGCCTTTGGTAGTACAGTAGATCGCCTTTGGTCAGCAGTAACCCGCCTCTGGCAAAACTCTACTTCAGCGCCCTTGGTATAACAGTAGCTCACTTTTGGTCACTGTAGCTCGCCTTTGGCATAGCAGTAACTCGCTATTGGTAGCTCAGTCCGTCGCCTCTGGTCCACAGTAGCACACTTTTGGTAGCACAGTCCTGCGCTTCTAGTCAAACAGTATAGCGCTTTTGGTCCAGTACTTTGTGCATCAGAAGTTTGTCCATTTCTTAAAGCATCTCACAGATTCCCAGCATTACATTTTGTCCTAGTGTATCCCATGGTAACCACTAGGCTACAACAAACTATGAAATCCAAGCAAGTTGTCCCTAAGAAGCACAAGTCGCCTCCTCGCACACCACAATCAGGTCGTCTCAACATTACTCCCAAGGTGACTCCTAGTACACCCGTGGTAAAACCAAATAGCTCTCCGAACATGCCGCACATGGATGAACCAAGTAATCCTCATGAGGATAACACCCCTTTGATAAATGCGCCTCAGTATACCACAGGCTTGCCTCTGGATTTTGTCCCACAAGGTTATATCGTAGATCAAACCCCATCTCAAGAAGAGCGACACTTTGAAATAGGTCAATCCTCTCAAGAAAATGGGTAAGATCTTGATGAATTCATACAAGATCCTAGAGCTATAGCTGCCTTTGATAAAATCCTTAGTGAGAACCAGGATCATTTCTTTCGCTTGCTTGCAAAGCAAGGCGCCAAGTTACCTCAAGATTTTGATGTGTCCACTCTCAAGGAGAGCAACAACGCCCAAGAAGCCATACAAGCGGTGCAAACCATGTCCACGGTAACTACGCCCTTACCTACTCAAGGCTCGCAGTATAGGAATCCCCTTTTTCAAAACCCAACAGGGGAGAGGCCCATATCACCACTTTTGACTCCTATGGAGATCTATCAAAACCAACAAGAAACTCTCCAACGTCAAGCAGAGTTAGCTAAGCAAGCCACCTTAGCTCGATCGAATGTGCAACCTCCTCCTAAAGTGTCCACCCCAATCGCAAGTGGAATCTTGGTTACCCCATCATGCGTAGGTTTCCCACCCAATTACAATCCGGGGAACACTTATGTAGCCATGCAACAAGGGTCTCAACAAATGCCACCTCCTATATCATCACACCTGCATGTCTCTCAACCAATTAGAGTCACGCAACCCCAACCACAACATTCTTCTACTCTCGTCCTCATGCAGCCCCAATCACAACATTCTTCTACTCTCATCCTCAATCAACCCCAACCGTCGCAAATCACTTCTACCTATGTTCCTCCTCCACAATGTTCATCCTCGCTCAACTTCTTTCATACATTGCCTAGCCACTCCCAACATTCCCAACATCAGTTTTCCCAAAGCTATGTGCCACCATCACAACCTAATCAAACACACTTTATCTTTCCTCCCCCCAATACTTTTCTTCAACCATCGCAAAGCCAACATTCTTACCTAGCGCCACCTCCACCTCTGCCTAATCAAGGCCTCCAATTCCAACCCAATCTGAACCAATCGTACAACCCATATGATCCCAATCAATCTTATGACCCTTATAATACCAGTGCACATGGCTTACACTATAATCTTCCATATGGGCAACACCAACCACTCTTCGGACAACAGGAGATGTTACCAACCCCTCCCACGACTATGGAGCTAAAGATCGCAGAAGTTCAACAACAGCTATCTGATCTTACGTTTGGCCACACCAAAAAGACCTTCTCCTTAGAAGAAGTATGTCCTTATCCTTTTGATCGGTCATTACCAATGATCCCTTTTCCTCAAAATTTCACTATTCCCAATTTTGATAAGTACAAAGGAAAAGGTGACCCAAAAGACCATCTTAGGGAATTCTATCTTGCTTGCTTCGAGGTCTCACACAATGACACATATCTTATGCGTCTCTTTCCTCGCAGTCTTGGAGGTCAAGCAATAGAATGGTTCTCACACTTACCTACGGGTATCAAGTCTTTCAACGAGCTAGCAGAGAAGTTTGCCACCCATTTTTCTTACAACACAGAGCATGAGATTTCCATGACGGACCTATGCAACAATAAACAAAAAAATGGTGAAACTTTCATTTCTTTCCTTCAACGATGGAGACAAATGGCTAGTAAATTCCCTTTCAACATTCCAGAGAAATAGCTTGTTATCATATTTGTGCAGAACCTCAACCAAGAGTTAGGTTTCCATTTGCAAATTCTTAGTGCTACAACCTTCGATGAAATCACATACAAGGGTATCAACATTGAGAAGGCCCTGATTGCTAAGGGTGTGGTCAAAATCTTTAAGGAGACAAAAGATAGCTCTTCTCATCAACAGTCAAACGATAAACCCAAATATTGGAACAAGAACAAAAACGTGGTCAACGATGGGGTGGTCGATACTAGGCATGTCCAAATGTTGCAAACACCGCTGCAACTCTCCAAACCAAGTCAAGCTCCACCTCAACAATAGCAACAACAAAGGTAGCCTTATCCCAACCAACAGCAACGACAACAAGAGCAGCCCCAACAAGATTACCCTCCGCGACGTCAATTCACTCCCTTGGGAGTGCCCATCGAATCGGTCTTACAGCAAGCGTTGTAGAAAGGGCTCATCACCTTACCTGATGCTCCCCCATATGGAGAACCTATCTACAAAACTGCACATTACAGAGACAATGAGTATTGTGAGTTCCATAGGAGCAAAGGGCATAGAACTGTGTCTTGCATGAAGCTTAAGCACCTCATCCAAAACCTCATCGACTGTAATCAAATCACTTTTGAAGATGAATCACCAGTGCAACACATGAACAAGGATCTCGATATGTACAAGGAACCATTCCCTCATCACGGTCCACCTCCTCCTCAGGATAGAGGTAAAGGTATCAATCACGCTTCCACGTCTTTCGATTCCATTGTAGGTCATTTTGAAGAGAGTCGAGTGTCTACCCTCACCATCAAAGGCAAATCTACGGATTGTGTTGTTACTACTCGTCGAGGTCATGTCACCATCCGTACACCTACACCTAGGCTTCCGGTTCAGTCTAATTATAATCTTGTCTAACATCTAGGGAGAACACCAGCACAGATCTCTATTTTGGACCTTCTACGGTCATCACCTGCACATAGAGTGGTGCTAGAAAAAGCCCTCCAAGAGTCTTCTGTTCCTAACAACATAGCAGTCACAGATTTCCAAGCTATAGTGGGTAATATTGCTTCGCCTTACAACGTGGTCTTCTCTGAGAAAGACCTCCCCTCCCACGATCCATGTCACAATGATGCCCTGCATATTGAAGTTCTCATCCATAAGCGCAAAATCAAACGCATCCTCATAGATGGTGGTGCTGGTCTCAACATCTGTTCTTTAAAGTTACTAAAATAATGGGGATACTCTGAGGATCACGTCAACACTGATCATAGTATTACAATCAAGGGGTATGATGATGCAGAACACAGTTCAGAAGGTGTTATTCACTTGCCTATACAACTGGGCCCTGTCATGCTTGAAACTAGGTGCCAAGTCCTTGATATTGAGCTGCCTTACAACATTATCCTAGGCCGCCCATGGATCCATGCAATGAAAGTTGTTCCCTCCACGTACCATCAGTCCCTAAAGTTCCCATACAATGGTACGGAGATCACCATCCCAGGAGACCCTAATCCTTTTGAATTTTGCCGTGTCTTGCAAGGAAGCTATAAGAATTACAACCAAGTGCCTAAAAATGACAAAGCCCTTGAATCCCCTCTCTATGTTGACCCTGAAACTCTCATGCAAGCCTCTACAAGTGAACCTACACCCCTCCCCAAAATCACAGCTCGCGTCTGAGATATAGGCTTTGGCACTTATGATATCTCAGAATCTTGTTGTGTAGGGCGGATGCCTTTATCTCCAAAATCTTATGGCAAACCACCCATTGCCAAAGTAACCAAAAAAGTAGCTATTCCTCCCCCAACATTCCTAACCCAATTCCAACATGGATGGTTATTGGAAGAGGAAACTATTGAGGACATCTCTTCTTGGCTCTACAAGGAGAAAGAACCAGTCACGATACCAGTCAAGCAATATGGCAATGGCTTAAGGATAGTGAAAAACATGGGCTATAAAGGCAAAGGTGGCCTTGGGAAATAGAATCAAGGAACTATGGAACCCATGGTGGTGACAAAGAAGCTAGACAAGAAGGGATTAGGATTTGGTAAGAAGGTACCACGCGCCTCAGACATCGAGTATATCCTCGACGAGGTAGCTGACACTTTTCCCGCTGATTCGACGTCTACAAAGGATATCATCGATGACTCTTCCCTCCACATGACCAATCTATTCGCAGAATCCTCCATTTTTACACTATCCTCCGTCTCCTTAACTTCCACCACCAGCACCTAGAATGTCACGCTTGTCTACCCTGAACTTATCGATTGGGACCAACAAGGGGCCCCCATTATAGATATATTTTAGAATGACGAAGCTCTAGCTGAGTTCATGGGACTTCGGGAAGGTATCCCTCTTGGCGATCACAAAGCAGGTTTTGTAATGGAACTAGAGCCCACAACTTATTTTGGTGAGAATGCCAAATCCTCCAGTCGCAAAAGTGCAAATAAAGAAAGATCTCTAGGTGAAAACCACACTGTGGCACCTCTTGATCCCAAAATAGTAAAAATAAAGGATGTATCCAAGGGTGAAAACCCAACTGTGGCACCTGAGGATGGAGGATTTGACCTTCCCTTACCATCTAAGTATCAAGAGAAATCAGCTCTCTTAGTGGAGGATTCTACAGAAATAAATCTTGGCACAGAACAAAATCTAAAGACAACATTCCTAGCAGCATCCTTATCTGACACAGAGCACAGAAATCTTAACAGCTTCTTCTTGCAACGAACCATCAACTTTGCATGGACCTATGCAGATATGCCAGGGTTAGACCCTAAGCTAGTTGTTCATTATCTCACAGTTGATCCCAAGGTGAAACCAGTCAAGCAGAAGTTGAGAAAAATGCACCCACAGATAGCTCTCTTGGTGAAGGTGGAAATACAAAAGCTGTTAGACGCAAAGTTCATATGACCAGTTGACTATTCAGATTGGGTCTCAAACATTGTACCTGTGTCTAAACCTAATGGGCGCATCCGCATGTGTAATGATTTCAGAGATCTCAATAAGGCATGTCCTAAAGATGACTTTCCACTACCAAACATTGACATTATAGTGGACTTGACAGCAGGTCACGAGATGCTTTTTCTCATGGACGGATTCTCGGGTTATAATCAGATAAGGATAGCTGAAGAAGACCAACATAAAACAACCTTTACTTGTCCTTTGGGCAATTATTGTTGGTGTGTCATGCCGTTTGGCCTGAAGAATGCAGGAGCAACCTATCAGAGAGCCATGACAGTGATCTTCCACGATCTGTTTCATCACATCATGGAAGACTATGTTGATGATATACTAGCAAAATCTTCTCAGGCAGATCACATACAGGTCTTAGGATAGATCTTTGACAGGCTTGAAAAATACCAAGTAAGACTCAATCCAAAGAAGTGTGTATTCGGTATAACATCAGGGAAGCTGTTGGGATACATTGTATCTCGTAGAGGCATCGAAGTAGATCCAGCAAAAGTAAAGGCTATAGTGGAGATGCCTCCACCCAAGAACCTTAAAGCACTGAGGAGCCTTCAGGGAAGGTTGCAGTCCATTCGGTGTTTCATATCACAGCTAGCAGATAAATGTCAACCCTTTCAACACTTGCTCTGAAAGGATGTCTCATTTCGATGGGACAACAAGTGTCAGGCAGCGTTTGATCAACTTAAAGAGTATCTAGCTACACCTCCTGTATTGGTTCCACCAGTTGCGGACAAACCTTTGATCTTGTACATCTCTACTACAAACTCAGCCTTAGGGGCCCTGCTAGCACAGAATGATGACACAGGAAAGGAGCATGCAATTTATTACATCAGTAGAACCTTGGTGGGATACGAGCTCAATTATTCACCAATGGAAAGGGCTTGTTTAGCAGTAGTGTTCACCTCCCAAAAATTGCGGCATTACATGTTGAACCAACACACAATTCTTATAGCCAAGATTGATCCCTTGAAATATCTACTAGCAAAAGCATCTCTCACAGGCAGACTAGCTAAATGGGTCATGATCCTTAGTGAGTTCGACATTGAGTACACGAATCGAGAAGCTCGAAAAGCAATCAAAGGACAAGCCCTCGCAGATCAACTAGCAGATGCACCTATGAAAGATACACATTCTATGATAGCAGACTTTCCTGACGAGAATCTCTTCACTCTTGCTACCTCCATAATGTGGAAGTTATACTTTGACGGTTCTTACACACAGCATGGATCAGGAGCCGGCATCTTATTTGTTACACCTCAGAATGACTACATTCCAAAGTCATATCGGCTTGCATTCCCTTGCACCAACAATATAACCGAGTATGAAGCACTCCTCATAGGTCTCAATACGGCAGTTCAATGGGACATCACAGAATTACAAGTATATGGAGACTCACAACTAGTCATTCGCCAAGTCACAGATGAATACCAAACAAAGGATGAAAAGTTGGTCCCCTACAAGCAACTAGTGGATGCCTACAAACCACACTTTTCTAGCATCACATTTGAGCAAATTCCAAGAGAGCATAACAAAGCTGCAGATTCTATGGCTTCTGTAGGGTCACTGATTGACATGCCTGCAAATACACAGAAGTGTGAATTCTTGATCGAGCAATTGTTAATACCAGCCGTCGATATTCCTGTTACTGAAATCATTTGCGAACTTGTTGGTCCCAATTCCCCATGGTATGAAGATATCTATGAATATCTCAAGAACAATACCTTTCCCCCTGACCTATCATCCACCCAATGCAAAACCTTTATCCGTCGATCCTCTCGGTACATCATTCTGGGTGATACACTATATCGTCAGAGTCTCGATGGTATCCTCTTACGATGTCTTAACGCGGAAGAAGCTGAAGCTACCTTACGAGACATACATGAAGGTGTTTGTGGTGCACATTCTACCAGTCCTAATCTTGCTAAGAAGATACTCAGAACAGGTTATTACTGGCCTACAATAGAGCAAGATGCTGCATAGTTTGCTAAGAAGTGTCTACAATGTCAGCAGCATGGAGATCTGATTCATGCACCAGCTCATGAGTTGCAACCTGTGACAACTCCATGGCCTTTTTCTCAATGGGGTCTCGACCTCGTAGGACAAATCCACCCTTCCTCCTCCAATGGCCACAAGTTTATCATTACTGCCACTGAGTATTTCACGAAGTGGGTGGAAGCCATTCCTATGACCTATATCACCGGTAAACAAATAGCCAAGTTTATTCTAAACTACCTCATATGCCGGTATGGTATTCCCCAAGCCATTGTCACTGATAATGGGAGACCATTCAAGAACCAAGATGTTCGTGCCTTATGCATACAATACAATATCCAACATCACTTTTTAACTCCCTACTATCCGCAGAGTAACGGCCAAGCTGAGGCTTCCAATAAAACCATTCTCAAAATCCTCAAGAAAATAGTCAATGAAGCTGGTCGTGATTGGCACTTGCAACTCAATCCTGCCCTATGGGCCTACCGCACTAGTATCAGAACACCAACTGGTGCCACACCATATGCCTTGGTCTTTGGCTCTGAAGCCATCCTCCCTATAGAGGTCGAGATCCCATCCCTCAGAGTATCCATGCAGGACCTGATCGGCGGAGATGAGTATCGCACTTCCAGATTAGCTGAGCTTGAACTACTAGATGAGAGGCACCTTGCCGCACTTAATCATCTCCATGTCTATCAAAACCACCTCCGGCATAATTACAACAAAAAGATCAAAGAAAGACGGTTTCAAGTTGGTGATCTTGTACTTAAGGAGAATCAGAGAAATCAAGCAGATCAAGAGAAGAAGGGTAAGTTTGAGCCTAACTGGTTAGGTCCCTTCATTGTGATAGTAGCATATGGATCAGGAGCTTATACTTTAGCTATGCCTGACGGAATTCCTCTAGATGAGCCACTTAACAGTGTCCATCTCAGGAAGTTCTATGCCTGATCCTCAGAGTATTCCAAAAAAAAAACAAAAAAATAAAAAATAAAAAAATAAAAAATCCAAAAAAATCCATCCTCTGGTGAAAACCTGGCAAATAGGCGCCTTGGATAAGTACCATAGTGAAAACCTGGCAAACAGGTGCTATGCGTAGAGTCAGCATCCATCGTCTATCAAGTCATGTCCACTCCTTGTCCAGTTCGCAACAACACACTCCATCCATCCATCCATAATAAAACCATTGACTTTGTTTGCCTTTCCATATCTAGTATAGCTTGGAAATTTGTCAATGTCCCTCATCATCTTCCCATGTCTTGATCTGTGTCTACAGTTAACACTATCTTGTCCTAGGTCATGTCTTTTTGTGTCTTCTTCGGCGGTCACCCCTAAAGTTTCCTCTACCAGAATGGGGGCAACTCTTTCCTTAGCTTCGGTCTAGGATTGGTTCCTTGTTCGTGGTTCGCAGCGCATACTTCAATCTTGTCTCATTTTCACAGGTAACACCCTTTAATGGACATAGAGTTCCTACGATAAGGCTGTTATCTTCCTACGATAAGGCTGTTATCTTCTCAACACTTTTCCCCCTGCATCACATCAACCAGAACTACATATTATCATCTTCTCAGTCTTAAAGTACCTTGATCCCATGGATATGGGTATGTAGGCAGTCTGGATTATGAAGGAAGTATCCAGTACTCAGGTACATAAGATCACCTCTTCTCCGTACTTTTCCCACATCATCACATCTACCCAG
Source organism: Cunninghamia lanceolata (assembly GCA_027924645.1). Classification (NCBI taxonomy): domain Eukaryota; kingdom Viridiplantae; phylum Streptophyta; class Pinopsida; order Cupressales; family Cupressaceae; genus Cunninghamia; species Cunninghamia lanceolata. The sequence goes on from BSBN01000794.1 coordinate 2,568,179, forward strand.
AACTACATATTATCTCTTCTCAAATCTTAAGGTACCTTGATCCCATGGATATGGGTATGTAGGCAGTCTGGAATACAGAGGACGTTTCCAGTACTTAGGTACATAAGATCCCCCCCTTCCACCTCGATCCGTTTCATCACTCTGTCTAGAACTACATATTTATCATTCTCATCATTCTATTGTAAGTGTGCCTTGATCCCATGGATACAGGGTATGTAGGCAGTCTGGAATATGAAGGATGTATCTAGTACTCAGGCACACGTGATCCATCATTCTCCACCCATCCCAGTCCATTAGCACTTCCATCCTTCTAGTCTTCCGTGTCAAAATCCATTCGCCTCGACTTGACTAACTCAAGCAGCAAGCTAGCACATCCTTTCAAAGAAAAGTCCTTAACAAACTTGAAGCAAAGAGGCCAATTTCCAGAGTCATCTACTGTCCTGCATACCGATTGCCAACATCAGCTAAGTACCGCTTAACCAAGCCCTAGATCCACAAGCTTGTCTTCTGCGAAGTGTTCCATTATCGAGACCAACACACGCGTCTCCTACGACATGTGGCATTTCCCGCAGCAAGACATTGTCTTTTTCGGTAGATAGCACCCTTTAACGGACACAGAGTTCCTACGATAAGGCTGTTATCTTTCCTATCCAATCTATCCTGAGCAAACCTCTTTGGCAAGAGAATATGTTGGCTGTATGTTTACTTTGTAAGTCAGTCAATTTCGTGTTATGGTTTATCTTTTGTCCTTTATCCAATACCTATTCAAGACTACCTTGATTTATCTATAATCTTGGTATGTTGCGACGCAGTACGGATCGGGGGCATAGTCATTGCTTTCTATGTGCCGTGTTTGAGGAATGATCTTTAGTGTCTTTCTTGGCATTCTATTTATCTTGTGTGTGTTACGACCTAGCATCTTACATATTAATAATTCTTCTTGCATTCGCATGTATGGAAGTTTATTTTATGTTCAAGACTATGGCTTATTCACATGTTCCAACAAGGTTATATTATGTCTAATGGATCTAAGTTCAAACCGCTTGCTTGCAGAGTCAACGTCCATGCACTCGGATATTATTGCACCTTGGTCTTTTATACCTTGGTGGTGAACTATCCACATGCTATATCAAAATAAGGATTGCTCTTTATATACGAATGCGAAACCATTGCAACAAGCTCATTCATCCATTCCCACAACCTTTATATCACTTTCATTGCAGTAATCGATCAACAGTCTCTGTCTCCATCTCCTCCTGTTCTCCTCTCTGGTGCATATCTGTAAAACCCACATGTCAGATATCACTAGTCATCACATCTATATCATCATAGATCTCTATCATCATACATCTATAAGCATCATATAAGCCACATATGTCATCACATGAATCCATAATCATACATACATATCATCACATCCATGACATCAAAGAATGCATACACAAAAGCATGAACAACAGTGAGTCGAACAGATCATCATATATATATATATATCATGTAATGGCCATCATAATACAAAGTGTCTGTGTCTACATCAATAATACAAAAATGTGTATACATCCAAATATACACCAATATAGTACATCAAGGCTATCAAGAGCCCTCAAATTATACATCAGAATGCACGCAGGCATCTGTCCCAAATGATTCAATATGATACAATACAAATGAAGGTGCCCTAGTGGGTGGAGCTACCCTCCTGCTGTGGCCCCTGGCCTCCCCCTGTGCTCGGTGGGGGTCCCCCTGATGGTCCTCCTCCTCCCCCTAGCAGTAAGAGTGGTCCTCTAAATGAGGACGCTGACTGCCCTGTCCTCCGGGATCCTGATGCCCCCGATTTGCTCCTGTCTCTATAGCTCGATGCCTGCTGAGCTGCTGGCACCGCTCCCACGTACAAGCCCCTGTAGTACTTTGCCTCCTGGCTGGTGGATACTAGCTCGCCCTGCACTCGGACGAGCTCGCTATATAAGGTCCTCTGGTCTGCACCCAGTGCGCGGTGTGTCTCCTCTCTCTCCCGCCTCACTCTAAATAGTGTGGCCTCTGCTATCAACCGCAGCTGCACCTTTGTGTCTCTCTCTCTCCTAGCCTGTGCTAGCTCATCTGCATCTGCTGCTGGTGCGGCTGGCAGCTGCACCTGTACCTGTGCCTGTGCCTGTATCTAGGCCTGCAGCTGTCTATATGCCTGCACCTATGCCTGTAGCTGCGCCTGTACCTATGCCAGGGCTGTCTGTGCTGCTAAGGCTGCCTATGTCTATGCCTGGGCTGTGGCCTCTGCCTGCCTCGCATCTGCCTGTGCTGCATCCCTGTCTCTCCTAAGTCATGCCATTCGGAGCTCTAAGCGAGTCCTCCGGGCTATCTCCTCCTGCAGCAGTCGCTCTGCTCTCTGTAAATCAATCTCTACGACCGGGCCCACTGCCTCTGCCATCTCCACATCTGCCTGCTGGCCACTACCCTCTCCACCTACCTGCTGGCCCGCTGCCTGCTGCCTGGCTACCCTGGCCTGCCGCCTCATCCTCGCCTCCCCTCCAAGGACCAATACCTCTCCCACTGCCCCTGCTACACCTGGTGTAGTCAGTCTCATCGGCCTGTGTGTCTGCCAGTACTGATCGTACTCTGGCAGTGTCCCTGGGTCTACTAGCCCAGAGTCCCAATCCCATCTCATGGGGATAAGTCCCTGTACCTCTGTCAATGCTGTCGCCACTGGGATCTCAGCATCCCAGTCTCCAACCTCCCTCCGTATCCTGGCATGAGTGGCCTCCCCCATGGGTAGTCCCTGCGGCAATCCAAACTGCCTGTGAACTCGCTCTAGGAGGTATCTCTCTATCATATTTGTCTGTCTACCGAACAAATAGCGAGCCTGTCTGCAGTACATGAGCTACTCATGCTCGTCTACCCACTCCTCACATAGTAACCAGGGCCTCCATATAAATAGGTCCATCTTGTCTATCTGCCGCCTCCAGTAGCTAACAGACCCCATCCTCCGATGTGTCATCACCCTGTCATATAAAAATGCATATGGCTCACCTCTGTCTCGGTGGCGCTGTGCCATGGGTCGGATAATTGGAACGTGCTCCCACGCCCATACCTGTAGTAGAGTCACCCCTGCTGAGAGGCTCCTGCCTCTCATGTAAACACAATGGTGCATATCATGATATAGCTGTCCTAGCACGCAGGGCCCCCACGCGTACTGTCTGCCATGGGTGAACATCCCTGATAACACTGTACCCCAGCCAACTGATAATCCTCTAGATCTCCTGTCCGGGCACAGGAAGCCACCAATCAATGATGCAACGATCCATCTGATCCTATCGCAGAGTCTCGGGACCTCTGCCCATCGGATCTCCCCGTCCTCTATCCACAGGTCATCTGTGCAGAAGACCTCCTCCAAGCCTGCCTCGCCTCGTGCTGGGTCAAAGTCCACGATCTCTCCATCTATCCGGATCCTCAGGATGTGGTATACATCCTCCAGTGTCACTGTAGCCTCCCCCGTCGGAAAGTGGAATGACGAGGTCTCGCTGTGATACCTCTCCACGACTGCTGTCACTAGGGCAAGATTCACCCTAATGTGTGTCAAATGTGCCACATGCCATAGTCCTGCATGCTCCAGGAAGGCATCCTCCTCCCATGTCAGCTGTACAACCTCGTGTGCGATCGCGTGATGTCGCTCTCGCGACATCAGTGGTGGCAAAATCCTTTGCATCCATAGCAAATCACTTGTCAGTTTCTTTTCCAAATCCCTCAAAACCTATCTACATCTTCCCTAAACCCCCAACTCTCCCTTTCCTCTTTGGCACCCTAACTTTTCTTCTATTCAAACCAAAAGCACTTTGTTTTATACAAAAGTGCTGTCCCTCTCTACCAACAGCGCCATACTGTTCATCCAAACGCACTGTGTTTTTTAAACCACATGCGCCTTGTTTTTCAGAAGCGCCACTCTGTCCTACCAACCGCGCCACTCTGTCCTACCAGACGTGATGCGCTTTTCCCACCCACCCACCACTTGCGCTCACCTGCTTTGCCAAGTGCGCTACACTGCCTAACCACATGCGCTGCGGGATTTGCCAAATGCGCTGCGGCGCGCATCCCTTAGCCAAAAGCGACGCAATTTTTCCATTAGCGCTGTAGGTGACTACCAGCCGCGCTACAGCATGCCAAAAGCACTGCAACCCTACACCATACGCGCTGCGGCTTGCTAAAGCGCCTTTGGCTGACTTGGCTAACCCTACCTAAACCTAGCCCTAAACGACCCTAAACGACAAATGCAAAGGGGGTTTTCGATCACTTACCGCTGCTGAAGCTCCTGCTGGCCGCCGGTAGGTCCGCACCAGCTCCGCCCGATGACTGTGCACTGGAATCGGCATCTCTCCTCGCTGGCTGCTCCACTCTCTCCAACTAGGTTTGAATTCTCTCCTCTCTAAATTTAGATTCTCCAAGGGTGCAAATGAGGATTGTGGTTCCCATGGGACCTATTTATAGTGTTCCCCCCCCTTAGTTTTTCTTTCCCACCCCTTCTTCTACTTTTTCTTCTTCTTGGTCGCGTCCTCTTCTAGTCGAGCATCAACCCCTTTCCTCTGTCGCTTCCCTGTCTTCTCGCTCGAGGGGGCATACGCTGGGGCAACTACCTACACTGGGGCATATATATATATATATAAAATAAAAATTGTATCATGTATTCAACTATCGATTTCTTTGATGCAACGCTACATACTGCATCGCATCAAAGAGGGGCAAAATGTAGACACCCTAAAATGACCAAGTCGTCAAATCACTGGCATTTCATAATCTGTCTACTCAGCTGCATTTCACACATTAATTAAATAATCTAATTATTTAATTAAAATCATCAAATTCTTCTAAATCACATAAATTTCAACATTAATTAAATAAATTCTCTTTATTTAATTAATTAAATTAAATTCCTCTATATTCTTCCATAATTAAATAATTTTTAATTATTTAATTATTATCCTCTTTCCAAAAATCAAATCCACATTAATTAAATAAATCCAATTATTTAATTAATTCAACAAATTCCCTCTTATCTAAAATTAAATAATTCTTAAATTATTTAATTAAATCAAAATTATTCTTCCAAAATCATGCACAACAATTGAATAAATTTAGTTATTTAATTTTCTTTTAAAATCTTCTAAATTAAATAATTTTAATTATTTAATTACTTCTTCCAAAATATCTTCTCTAAATTTAAATAAATCAATTATTTATTTAAATTGCTTTTCTTCTAAATTTGAGTTATTTCTAAAATAACTCAAGCTTTCTTGCTCATCAATTAAATATTTCTATATTTAAAAAAGCAAAATATCTTCTTTTCTCATGCAAATCTCTTCTTCTTGTTTTAAATCACTTAACTGATTGCTTTATTCTTTTAATTGATTTATCTCTTCAGTTAACTCATTCTTCTATTCTTGATAACTCCTCTCATGCAAAAGCAAGCAAGACACATGTCTTCTTCTCATTCGTTGCACATTCCTCAACTATTCTCCTCCATTGATTCTTCTGAATTATCTGGACCGTTGATTGATCTTCCTTGAAATCTATAGAAACCCCCCTCATCTCCTTCATTAGCTCTTTCTTCGATCGTATTCTCAGGCATACTTAACAGCGCTTTGAGCATACACAATGCGTTGATTGAGCACTATCACGATCTTTTGACATTGATCTCTTGAGTACACTACTTGCTTGTTGCAGCTATGGCTTTGCAACTTCATTGAGCAATCCACATTCAATCCAAAGGAAACAATACAGATTTCGGTAAAAGTCTTTATTTCATTGATTATTTGTTATGGCTTTTATTTAAATTCGTTTTCTTTATGTTATTGGGTTCTTTGATTTTATTTAGTTTAGATTTAATCAATTTTTCCTCATACACATCCTTTCCTTGAGTTTTCTTAGTATCAGGACTATCAACATTTGCACCATCTTCTTCTCCTTCTTTATCTTCATTATCTTTGACTTCTTCCGCTTCACCTTTCTCTGTGTTATCTGCAATCGTATTCTTTCCTTTGACCACACTATTTGCAATTTGTTCCTGAGATTCTTGTGTAGCAGTAGTATTCTCAACATTATCTTCTTTTTCGGATTAATCAGGAGAAGCTAGAGTATCTCCTGCATCATCAGTTTGATCCACCATCTCTGTATCTTCTTTGTTTATTTGTTCCTCTTCCGGAACGTAGGAGTCATTAACCTTGGTTTGCTGCTCATCAGTTTTCATCTTTTCCATATTCGAGATTAATGAATCAATCCCATCACTAGTCTCCTCAACAAATGGAAGATTGTGCCTCTTTAATGCACTTAGAAGTATTTCCTATGTTTCTTTAACTATTTGGTCCAATTCTCCAAGCATTAGTTTATTCATTCTCTTCTTGCTCCTGAATTCATCCTTCACTTCTTTGAATATCATATTCATTTGAACTGGAGTGATCTGAGTGCATAGTTTTATCAATACACGCTCTCTAAGCTCCATATCCTTGCTTTTTGCATTTTCTTTCCTTAAATCCAAAATGTTTGCAAGACTTGGAGGGATCTCAGAAGTTATTTCAATCAAGGCCTTATTATAGATATTTAGATATCTAATAGTTTCTTCCTCTAACACCCTCTTATCTGTGTCACTGTATTCATCATAGAATTCAGTCATGGGTTTCAAATTTCCATCCACAGTGAATGATTTTATTACATCTTCCACGGAGATTGTGGGCTTCTCAACATATGTATCTGTCTTCTACCTTTTGCTTGCCTTTTTGCTTTTGGAGGGCTTCTCCTTAATCACTTTGGCAGCTTTTGTTCTAGAGGCTTTCAACTCCTTTACCTCAGCATCAGAATCTATTTCTTCTTCATCAACTTTTGTACTCTTATAGGTTCTTGTGGCCTTTGTTTTCACTCTTTTTCCTTCTTTTCCTGATGATTTTTCTTCCAGTTTCTCAAGATTGGCAGGTTTTGGGGGAACAGGGGCCACAACAAAGCTTCTAGTAGTCCTTGATGTGGAGGAGGATCCCACCGGAGCACTTCCTTGTTTCTTATCCTACTTCTCCTTCTTTGTCTTTTCAGTTCTTTCCCTGAATTGCCTCACAGCTTCCTTTGTGAGACCTAGATTCTCGGCCAACTGCTCAACTTCTTTCCTTACTTTTTTGTTGGTTTCAAGTTCTTTGAGCTCAGTATGTAGTTTTAAACTTAGCTCCTCATAAGTCCCAAATGTCTCAACTGTTGTGTCTTTGGCTTGCTTAGAAGATGTTGAGCGTACATATTCAAGATTTTTCTGTCAACTTCATACCCCATGGGCATGATCCAAACAGTTCTGGGTTCCACTACTGCCATTAAGCACTGATCAGTGTCAACCATAAAACATATTTCATTCTTGTACTTCTCAACAATTGATTTAGGGATTCTTTCCCTTGAATGCATCATACTCTGAAAATTCTTGAAGTATCCCCAGATTGCAGTTTTCTGAGCTTTATAATCACCAATTCTATGAAGATGATCTTTGATTTGAATGGCAACTGGCTCATCATTAGTCTAGTGCACACCCTTTACTCTAGGTACTTCATTCATATAGTAGAAGAACAAACATAGAACCAATGTACCATATTTGAAAGTGTTTTTCTTATCTTTCTTGATTTTGTTCAAATTCTCAATCAGTTAGTTTTGTAATAGCTCACATAAGTCATAATTTGCATTTTCCTTCAACATTTGATATCCTGCATATATAGTAGCTTCAGAGACTGAATTCTCTCTGCTAGAGTGATAGATCTTATAGCCAAAACTTCACATCCGGTTCTATAATGTCATTTATGGTGATAGCCCTCTTCTCAAATTTTGTACTGGTTACATCAGTAACAGATTGGTTTTTCACAGATTTCAACATGGGTAATCCACCAGTTGAGTTTAACCCAGTCACAATTCTGATAACATCCGTGGTAATCTTGAATGGTTTTAACAGCCATATGAATTCATCATGTATTTGACTCAAAACATACCAGACCCATTCATCTTCATCAAATGTTAGAAACCCCATAATCTGAATAAAGTGTTTATCATGCAGTGCCTTATACTCGGGTTTAAGATTGTGATTTTCATCCATTAGTTGACTCTCAAACAAATCTACAAACCTTGAGTCCCCAAATTCATCTATGCTCGCATCAATATAAACCCTAATATCTTCAATATGTAGCACACCATATGAAACACTTGAAAATGCACCTAATGGGTCAACTTGTGTAGATTTGTGTCGATGTTTCTTAAATTTGGGTTGAGGCCTTTCAGTAATGTCGACGACCAAAGGTGTAGCCATTGCAAAAAGATTATAAGTTCGAATCTTTGTAGATAAATACCTTTTTCATGAGATTAGGGTTGATGAATAAATTCATCGATCACACTTCAATTCCTTGTAATCTCAGTTAAGATACTATTCTTCTTGCTTTCTTTGAGTGCAAAGTGCTTCAAATGAGGAGTGAACACCTTTTTATGCTCCGCAAAACCTAATTTTCCTTTGTAATAAATGCTCTACCCTAACTTCATCCAGTTACTCAGTTTCTTGAACAGTTCTTCATGAATCACTCTGCAAATTTCCATATCAACATCTTTTCTTCCACAAATCCTTCTAAAAGTTCTAAAACAATTCAAAATATCTTCTCTCATTGTGCCAGATCTAGGTACCCACTTACTGGCTGGGGGAATTTGATTTTCAATGCAGCTTCCCCTAAGCCAAAGCTCCAAATTCAATTCCTGGAGGAATTATCAGCACCAAATTCTGGTGCAGACTCATTACTATTGTTCTTAATTGTTTTCTTGACCCATGTATTGTTCATTTCATTCTAGATCTCATTCACATCAATTTTGCCCTTGCCTTTGTCTTGTCTCTACTCATCCTGTTTTCTGTTCACCGGACCTCTTCTTTCATTATTCCTACTTCTTCATAATCTTGCAATATGACCAGATCTATTGCAATTAAAGCATACAACATTTCTTTGCTTATATACTTGATTTCCTCTTGATCTACACTGATTATCCATGTGCCCAAATCCATTGCAAGTAAAGCAGTAACCATTGAAAGAGTTGCCATTTTATCTAGAGTTATTTATTATCATACTTCTGCATTCATTTGATCTATGACCATACCTTTTACACTTGAAGCATTGACCGAAGAAGGATGGCCCATTTTGATTTACTCTACTTCTGCACTGAGTAGCTTTATGATCAAATTTATTGCATTTGAAGCAATTTCCATTGAATGATGGATATCTTTGAGCATTAGGTTGTCTTACTGGAGGTCTTCTAGGTCTGTTTCTCCCATTCCTTGGTTGAAAATTTCTTTGTCCGGATCTAGAGCTTTCACCTTTCTCATATCCAAGACCATGCTTGTCATCATCCTTTTTTTTTTCTTTCAAGCAGTGCTTCAAGTTTAGCTGAGCTTATCTTGAACTTCTCCTTGTATTCATTTGCAACTTCTAGGTCATGTCTGAGAATGACAATTTGCCTTTCAAGTTCTCTCTCATTGTCTCTACTTTCTTGTAGATTAGACTCTAGGCGCCAACTATTCTATCCAATCTGTAGCATTCTCCAGTTCTTTCTTTTAGATTTTGATTTAGGTCTTCTTCAACTTTCTTCTTATCTTCAATTTCCTTGGTTAGCCTCATCACCCCGAATTCCATCTCAAGTTTTAGAACAACAACTTCTTTAGCTAACTTCTCGCATTCCTTTATTTTCTCTTTTAGGGCCTTGTCCTTGTCATTGTCTTCATAATGATTTCCAAGTTGAAGAGGTTGTTCCTTCCTCTTTTCATTGGATTTACTCAATTTTGCTTTTAAAGTCTCAATGAAGTCTTCAACATTTTTAAGGTCTTCTTGCAGCCCTAGGGCTTTTGTTCTAGACTACTCAAGATCTTATAATGCAAGTTTAAGTTGTTCTTGGAGATAGTATTCATCCATTTTACTGCCTTCCCAGATCTTCCTCAAGCTATTAAAATTTTCAAAGGAACTTGGCTCTGATACCAATTGTTGGAATTAGAGGTGACAACTGAGAGGGGGGTGAATCAGTTGTATTAAAACTTTAAAACTTGCAGCAGTTAATTCCTCTTTACTACTTCATTAATAGATTAATAATGTTATCACAAAAAGAAAGAATCAACAACACATGAGTAGAAGTAGAAATAACACATTTGAGACCAAGATTTTTGATGTGGAAACCCGGTTAAGGGAAAAACCACGGTGGGGGTTAACCCACAAATATTATACTCTGTTAAAAGTATTACAATGGAGAATGCACATGCATTCGGGCTCACTGCCAAGAGCTCACTGCTTAAAAGAAGGCTCACTGCCTACAAAAAGAAGATTACAATGAGTTTGAACTGATAATTAGCATCTACCAATGCAAGGATTCAGTTCTGGTTAAGCACAGAATACTAACTTGATACAATTCATCCTCACTCTACCCTGTTTACTATTCTGCTAACATCTAAACCTTAGATCTCTGCCCTTTTTACACTTATTCCATAGTCATATCACACACACACACAAATCACTTAAATCCATCAAAGATATATATCCGCATCATGATATTCAATCACTTTTCAATTGGCTTCAAGAACCCTTAGAACTTTTTTGAAGACTCTGCTCTGTTGGCTAAATCCATGCATAACTTATAATGCAGATCAAAACTATCATTCACAAAATCATCAATCATGCTGGCCACTATCACTGATCATCACAAATCATTCACTTGACAACTTCCATTTATCCAGAACCAAGATCAATTACAAGTTCAGCATGTTCTTCTGCTGTTTGCACTGTCAAATTGTAACCCCATACTTAGATGCAAATAACTTTTGAATCCTTCATCACCGGAGGTTAAAATTCTAGATTTAGATTGCCCTGAATCCTTATGACTCCTTTATATCTACAACTTACTCTAATTTACCACCAGAGAGATCCAGACCAAGATATCAGACCCTATCACATGCTCTGTCTCTGGCTACCCAGACTTAGACAAATTCTAATTCTGACTTCTGGTATGAACAAATTATGTTATGCGGATGAGTGGAATAGTCTTAGTTGCCATCAATGATAACACCTGTCATGCAAAGTAGTGTCTCTTTCCAACACTTACATGTAACCAAGGTGACCCCCAAGTCACTCACCTTGTCAATTGTTTATAGTGAGACATTGCTAACATGTCCATCAAATTTGAGAAAGTGTTTTATTTTAGGAATGTCCACCTTGAATAAAATTTATGAAATCATATTTCTAGTGTAGAAACATCTCAATGCTCATCCATTATGATATAATTACTCAAGATCTCATAAAATTAGCATCAAAAGGAATTAGCAATTACTATCTAGTGGCTCTCAACCAAAGTAAAGTCATAGGATTTTATTGCACTCATTGTTTCGTGACTTTCATCTTGTACAAACTAGTCCCCTATTTGGCATACCTACACACATAAGATATATAATCCAAGTAGTAATGAACTTAGTGCAAAATATCCCAATGATGTTATTGTGTTAAAAAACATTTCATAGTATATTTCCATATTTAGTGGTGTATATTATGCACTTGTGTTAAGAAACACAAGTAAATAGTTTGATTTAAAACTTATAGGTGAAAACACATATGTATATATGCATATAAAGATGGAAATATGTATAACAAATATATAAATACATATACATACTTGTATTTACACATACCTATATAAAGACAAATTTTGTTATTGTTATTTTTATCTTCTTTGGGCTTGTAGATTTCTACATAGTTTTGTTAATAATTGTTTCCATGCTTTCCAGATTTCTACAAGGGTTTTTTGTGCCATAATTTTTATATTTTATGCCTTGAAATGGGGGTTGTTTGTTTTTTTATTATTGGTAGAAAAAGGGATTTTGAAAGGGCCTGAACCATTTTACAACAAAACAACCAAAAGAAAGATGGAATGAGTCCCATGAAATATGGGACAAACAAAAAACATAGCACCAGGGGATCAAAAATCTACACAACACTTGATCCTGAACAAGAAAATCTAACACCCTTGATCATAGGGTGTGAAAAAGAAACAAATTTAGGGAGGCCTTTCTTTCTTCTCTAAACCATCGTTCAAGAATAAAAATCCTTAGAATGATGAGAAATAAGGGCATCCTCCACTAACACTTCCACAATCTAGACAACTTGTGCAAAGAGGGGGATTGACCAATCCTGAGAGCAGGGAGAGCAGAAGATGAAACTAGAGAAAGAATCTCCACACTTACTTCCATGGGAGGGCAATAGTCAATGAAGGGGTATACTGGCCCTACCAGAAGAAGGGGACATGGAAGACGGATTTGCTGGTTCCACACCTATCATAGGGGGAACCACCACAAGACCATGGCTTAGGAGGAGCAATAAAAGAGGACTCAATATTCTAAGGATCATCATCCTGAGAAGAATCATCCACCTGAGAGTCAGATACACTGATGGTCAAGTGATTATCAAGGGCATTCCTCCACCAAGTTGCCACACCCTTGCGATGACTATGTATATACAATGATCAATGTATTATACTTGAAATTATGTTTATATGTCAAGTGGTCAATGAGGGTTGTCTATTAAATGCAACTATGTAAACATCTATTTATACATATACATAATAACACACACAATTGTAAAATTATGTATTATACTTGAAATCACTTTCTAACTCTTGTAGTGAGATGTATATCTAAATCTTTAACAAAACCCTATATAGATCTAGAAGCCCCAAATGGGGAAAAACAACAATAAAAGAAGACTTGTTTGTTAACTACAATCCTTAGCATTTGTGAGCAATAACAATGGAAATTGACCTAGGTATGTGATAAAAAAGAGGAGAATTTATTTTTGAGTGGTGGCAGAGGACCTTTTGTGAAGCATGAAAAGCATTGTTAACAAAACCATGTACAATTAAGAAGCTCAAAAATGATTAAACCAATAATAGTAGCAAATAGAAGCTTGTTCCTTGAAAAATAAATAGAAAATTCCCCAATGAACTAGAATTCCCATGGATTTGAGAGTGGTGGCAATGAAAAGTGTCATGTCATTTCTTGTCAAAATGATGGTGTTTTTTTTCCTATCAACGATTGTGCATGAGTGGAGATGATGGTGTTTTTGGTGTCAATGGCTATGCATGAGTGGGTTTTACCTATCAATGCCTATGATGGAGTCAAGATGATGGTGTTTTCCTTTTTCAACGCTTGCATGCAAGGGATTTTTTTCCATCAATGCCTACATGTGAGTGGAGACCCTAAGAGTGGAAAACCCCATCACGAAATATATGCCTTTAGGGAAGAGCTTCACTATCACACAATTTGTTGATTAAGTTTAGGGTTGACAATACCATATGTATTAGCATGATGGTGAACATAACTAGACCTTAAATAAAATTAAAACATGACTTAAAGTGGCATTATAAACATGTACATAAGAGTTATTATTTTTTCCATGTGATAAATAAGTGTAATTTATGTTTGAACATATATAAGTGGATTCATAAGTGATAATTAGAGGATGAGTTGAAGCACTATTGATATGCATAGTGTATGACTATTAGGGCCCTTCATGCATAGGTTTCAGTGACCATTTAAGGACCTATATGAACATAACAACTCATATCATAATTGTCATTACCACCTAGAAGACAAAATAATAGTATAAGTTGTTAACTCACGTGTGGAGATGTGGTGAAATTTTGTGAAAATTTGATGTACTGTTTAGGAGCTTGACATGCATGAAGTTATGGTGTGTGAGTATTGGGTCCTCTCCCCTACATACATAGACATATAAATTTTAATTTTTAATTGTATGTAACTTAAACTTTTACTTTTGCAAAAGTAACATATAAGTATAAAAAGTGTAGTAAATATTATATACTTATATGTTACTTTATAATAGTTTTATATTAATATACATTTTAATTTTTTTTTATGTCTGCATATTTAAAAATAAATATCAGCTCTAAATAGTTTTTTTCACTTCTTTTATGGTCATGACATCAGATGCTTCTCCCCTTATTGCCACTGTAGGTTACACCACTTGACATAACTAGTATAGATATCTTACATACATCTATCTAAACAAATGGTGAGAAATATTAGTGTCAAGCTATTTTATTTACTACATACATACATGGACACATAAATTTTAATTTTTAGTAAAAAATTATTTTATTTTCTCTACATTGTTTATTTTATTTTATTTGGAGGGTTATTTTACTTTTGTATGTAACTTTTAAATTTACTTTTGGAAAAGCCATAGTAATTCTTTTGTTTTGTTTTTACTTTGAAATGTGTAGTAAATAGTATATACTTATATTTTATTTTGTAAATAGTTTCATTTGTAGGTATTACTATATATTTTAAAATTTTGATGCCTTTATATTTAAAAAGTAAATAATAACTTTTCTACTAAAAAAATTAATTAGTTTATAATTTATATTTTTGTTGTTCACAAAGTCAAATAAAAATATATATTTTTTTGTTTTATATATTTTATATTTATATGTTTTATTTCTATATTAAGTATACCAACTATATTTTTTATTTTATATGTTAATTTTAAAAAAATATATGCCACCTGTGTTTTGGTTTTTATGTATATGGTCATGACACAAGACTCCATGCCCTGACGTCATCATAGAATGAAGTTCGTAAAATATTTAAATATGTAATGAAATAGATTATTTAAACTCAACATTTATAATAAATGTTGTACATTTTGGTAACCAGTGGTTCACTTGATCCAATCTAGAAATAAGAGTATCAATTTTTCATATTATCAACTTGAAACTAAAAATTATTTTTAGCTTCCAATTGCCTCAAAGCTCCACCCTCATAAAAAGAAGCAAGAGGCAAAGAGCTTCCTTTCATTTAAGACCACTTTGAAGAGTTCTTCAAATTGGAAGATCTTTGGGTCATTGGATGATTACTATTTACTTTACAAAGGTTCCTTATTCTTCATCTTTACCTCAATCCAATCTAACTCTTATGAATTTGATGCAAGAAAGTCCCTCTTAGGGTTGTTTGAAGGTTCCAAATTTGCTCTTCAAGCCTCCAAAACATATTTTGATTTGGTACTCTCACTCTTAAAATGTGAATGATCAAGAATGATATTGTCTATCTTGAGGTTGCACTTAAACTTATTAGAATTAGAATTTGAACCAATAGCCTCTTGCGAAGAAGAGAGGGATTCATGTGGGGAGACTCTTTAGCCTTTACAACTTTGGAGTTGTTGATTGCATCTTGCAGAACAATTAGATGGTGATGTTCTTTTGCTCCATCCTAACTATTATTTATTGCACACACATTGCATGTTGCTCAAGCAGATGGGGACCCTCTTTATTGTGTTTTAATGTTTTTTAATCATGTGTTCTTTCTAGTTTCCCATGATTCTAGTCATAGATTTTAACTTTGTTACCCAATTTATTTGATCTTGTGTAGCTCATGGATGCCTTCGAGGTGTTATCACATTGGTGTTTTGGGGGTTCATGTTGTTTCAATCTCTTGATTTTATCTCAGGTGATTTTGTAGCTATCTAAGGGGGCTAGTTTAAGAGATGATTATTTCTTTGACCTTCTATGTGTTGAACTCTTGGAGTTACCATTGACTTTTTGAGTCCTCCCAATCTCAAATATCCATGAGGTCTCCTTAGAAGGGAATAAGGGTATTTTTAACCTTGTTTTAAATTTTTTGTTGTCTAGTAACCTTTAAAGTTCTAAAAGGTTTTGTGAGATGTTAAAATCCCCTCTTCCATGACATGTTGATTTTCTAAGTTCATGCCTTTTTAAGTTTTTTTAAGGTGCTAAAGTTTTCAAAAGGTCTTAGAACCTTCAAAAAGGATCCTAATTTTGTCTTTAGAGGGAATTAGTTTTGAAAGTGGTTTTAATTCTTTGGTTTAGGTTTTAGGCCTTTAGGTTAGGTCTAGTAGGTGAAGTCCTTTTAGGACCGTGTTTTCTAACCTTGTAGGCTCAACTTCATGAAAAGGAGTGTGAATGAAGGCTCTAGAACTTTGAAATTTCTATGATAATGAAGAAGAGACAATGAATAATGAAGAAAAATCATTTTCATATCTACCAATCTGCTAAAATACACACTATGTATTTTAATAGATCGCTCAAATACATAGTGTGTATTTTAGCGTTCTAGAGTTTGCTCCAAAATACATGTTGTACATTGAAGTTTTCAAAGACATTGTGGATGAATATCTTTAGGATGAAAAATCACCATTTTTAAAATGAACATGCATGGATCAGAAATTTATACAGTGTGTAGAACCATCAGTTTCAAGGTCTTGTTTATCAGGTTAACATGCTTCTTGCCAGGAATGAGATCATCTGTGGCCCATAGCCAAATGAGGGCTTCTTTGTAGCCCTAGTCTATGAGTGGAAGTTCATCACAACTCAACACTTGTCACAAATCTCTTTATCTTATCTTTATTCATTTCAAACCAAAAGCTGGTTGGATTTTATTGAAGTCCATTTCATTGATAGTGATGGTGAGACTATGAAGATTAGCATAAGATTTAGGATGTCCTTAATCTTGGTTATAAGTATAGAGGTTCTCAGAGTGAAGGTCTGAAGTTAAATGCAATATGACCTTGTGCCTTGTGAAACTTGATATTCAATGTATCTATTACAGTTTCAACATCTAAGTTGAACCAAACCATGAATGGAAGAAAGACTTCTTGGATCTTCTAGAAGTGCAGACACTGAGAAATAATATAATGGGTCCAGTGAGTTCCAAGTCTATAGGAATGCAAACATTTAGATGTGAAGGAAAAGGTTGAATCCTATGTTGTTGCTAGGTCAGATCTGAGAAAAACATGGTTATTAGCACTTATAGGAAAATAAATCTAAATAAATCTGGTGAATAAGGGATTCTTCAGGACTACCTTCTACAAGATTACCACACCTTAGAAGGTCTATTAAACCTTAGATAACTTGAGGTGAGTTCTCCTTAACTCTCCCTAATGCCTCCTCATGTTTCAAGGGGGTACATTCTATGGAATGTATTGCATCAGTCACTAGTTCAGCATGAGATGGATAGCACTGCAGAGTTTCTTGATGTTATTCTCCAAGGAAGAAATGCATCCATGTTTTTTCTATGGAGTGACAGGCTAGTGGTTTTACTTTCTTATCTTAAGATCTACAATAAATCTATAAAGGGTCTCATGTTACTTGGAAGACCTTTTGTTGTGAGAAAGGATAAACAGGGAAACATGTCCTCACTTGGGATCAACCAATGTAGGGTTTGTTTAACTTAGGAGGTCTGCATACGTTATAGGTTTGCTTTTGAGATCCATAGATCTGCTAAATACATGGTGTGTGAAATTATTTTATAAAGGCCTATATAATCCAAAGAAGCTCTATCAAATATAGGAAGGCATGCACCATCATTTCAAAACCATTATAAGATCTGCATCTTTCATTAAAGGGTTTGTATGAACCCTAAGATATATATCAAATCATGTTAGGGTCTTTGTAATCGAAAGAAACTCTGTATAAACCCTAAAACCTCCTACATGAGATTATAAGAAGTCTGCATAACCTATAACCTATGTAAGGTCTGCATAATCATTATAAGGTTTGTATCTTTCATTAAAGGGTTTGTATGAACCCTAAGATATATATCAAATCATTTTAGGTTCTTTGTAGTCCAAAAAACTCTGTATAAACCCTAAAGCCTCATGCATGAGGTCTACATATCATTTAAGAGTCTATCCAACCATCTAAGAGGTCTGTAAACCTCTAAAAAGGTTTGTCAGACATTTCCATAGGACTATTATCCCTTCTACAAGTCTGTCAAAAAGTTGATGAGTCTGCATGACCATTTGTAAGCAATGTCCAACTGTCTAAGAGGTCTTTAAGATCATAGAAACCCTATATCAAACCATAGAGATCCTATCAAACTCTTGGACACTTACTAAACCTTGCAGAACTTATTGGATAGTCTTTGAAGTCTTATACAGGTCTGCAGACCCTTATACAATTTATGCCATCATTTTAAACCTTGTTAAACCATAAGAGGCTGTGTCAAATCGGTATAGGATTATATATAATTTGTAGATCTTTAGAGGGTTTAGAACAACATACACAGGTCCAAGAAGCATATACAAGTTTTAGAGACCATATACAAACATAAAGAAGCCATGAAGAGATCTCATAATCATTTTACACGCTTGGTCAAGCATAAAGGCTTTATACTACCTAGACATGTCTACAGAGCATATGAAGGGAGTGTATAGGGCCATGGAGTTAAAATAAGAGTTTAGAACCCTATATAATCCTAGGGTGTGTGATCAAAACCCAAATAAAATCCTATGAAGTGTCATCAAAGGATCTATGTGGTGCAGGGGTACCCATAGGTCCAAGAGGCCTATTGTGAGTTTCTAGTCATGTTGTTTTGTTCTTTGTTTTAATAAGGTCTTGAAGACCATTATGATGAATTGTAATAAGGTCTTATGACCATTTGAAAACATGTTGAGGTCATTTTGTAAGGCACTGATGCCAATGGTTGTGTGTAGACAATCAAGTCCAACTTGGTCAATTATGCTCAAATCCCTCATGAGTGTCAAAATGGAATGGTATTTATGTCATTGGTGTATGAAGGCCATTCATGGCATGTTAGCATTGTCCTAGAGGGGTTTGTAGTAGTGGTGAAGATTTGTTCATATTGTAGTCAACCACTAATGCACATTGTAAATAGTGTAAACAAAGGACAGTTTGAGATAGTTTGGAGGTTGTAGAGGTGGTTTTCTGTTACCAACCAACCCCAAACTGATTGATGGTGATGTAAACATGACAAAAATACCTCTCAGGAATCGAAGGATGTATGTTGTGGAAGTTTTCAAGAAGAAGCAATTGAAACTTTGTCTTTTCCTACATTTTTTTCTGTCTTCCTACTGTAATAGGCCATACAAGTATCTGGTATGGATGTGTCATGATCCCATAAGGCATTGAGTAGGTAGGGAAAGGTGTTAACTTTCACTTAAATCTAGTTTGAGTCTCTATAGTGAATATGGAGTAAGTTATGCATGTTTTTATTTAGACTGTTCTGTTAAAATCTGTATTTCCCAAACTTGCTCATTGTTCCAGGCCATACTCTGCACAAGTACGGAATAGTCTTCACCCCACCATACTCTAATTTGATAGGGCATGGAACTATCTTTCTTTTAAGTCTAGTTTGGAGCCTTGACATTGAGTTTGAAGGGAGTTATAAGGATTTTCCTGTAAGCAGTCTTTTAGAATCCTAAACTAGGGTTTTGCTCAAATGATGGGAAAATGACCCTTCTGTTGTCTTTCACCTCCATGAAGCTAGTGGAATGGGGCTTTTTTAACATGCTTTTAGTGTTTGAAACATTTGCAGGATAGGGGGATAGAGTTTGCATGGATTTCACGATCTAGGGCTTAATAAACCCATGTATTAAGCCAATATGGAATGGTATAGTGCTCTACAGTCCATATAGTCATCTAGGGAAACCCAAAACCTATTGAATTTGTGGTTTTGACACCTATCTAGCATGTATAAATGGTTTTTTTGGTTCTCTGAGATCATTTGAAGGTAGTCTCTTTGGGAAAGAGGCCTAATTGGAACTCTCTAAAGGGTTGCCAGTCATTTTTTGAAGCATTTGCCCCAAAGAAACCCTAACCCAAACCTATGTGTGTTGTGAGTATGTTGATGGTACACCTATAAATGGTCAGAATTGGTCAAGTTAAGGCTTTTGCTAAGAGTTATGAATGTTGTCCCCTAAAATAGGGCTATAATGACTATGGTAAGCCTACAAAGCAAGTACACTTTCCATGATTGCAGGACCCTATCCAATGGTTTGGGGAATGTTATTTTGGTGGTTTTGAAACATTGTCCATGACTGCCCCTATAAAATCATCTGCTTTGTGTCACACCTCATGTGGAGCCCTTAGTTGAAGACTTGTGAAACCTTGAAGGACTGTCCTAGTGTAATGGTGAAACTCCTTGCATGTTGAGTGTTTGTTAAACATATTGTAGTGTGTCTCAATCACCCTAGATCCTCTACATCATAGTGGTATCAGAGCCCAGTCTGATTTGGGAAAGTTGTGAAGAGAATTTGTGAGTTGAAGTGTAAAAGACAATGCCTCCAAAAGGTGGATCAGTGATGGCCAGGAAAATGAAGACCCTAGAAGATGAAATAAAGGCCTTGAAGGCTAGGGAGAAAAGGAGAGAGAGAGAGAAGAAGGAGACAGTGATTCTAAACAAGAAGAAGAAGGTGAAGAGGGGGAATCTCTAGAGCAAGAGGAAGAGTTACCCCCGGATGAGAAGATTTCTCAATGCCTTGAAATCAGTGAAAGGAGAGGCCTCTGATGTGAAGATGGATCTGCCAGTGTATGGAGGGAAGATTGATGCTGAGGAGTTGATAGAATGGATTGATGCCTTGAGCAATTACTTTGAATACAAAGAAGTGGCAGAGGATAAGAAGGTGAAGTTTGCAAAAACTAAATTGAAGGGATCAGTTTTGACATGGTGGAACTACACCCAAGGAGAAAGGGTGAAAGTGGGTAAGTCTATAATCCCTTCATGGGAGAGAATGGTGAACAAACTAAAGGCCCAATTCCTGCCTACTGACTATGAGGTCTAAGTCTACAAGAGGATGCAAAATCTGAAACAAAAAGATATGGATGTGGTTGCATATACCGAGGAGTTTCACAAACTCAACTTGAGATGTGGACAAGAGGAAAGTGAAAAGAAGAAGGTGGACAGGTACCTTAATGGATTAAGGTACAATATCCAAGATGAAATTAGTCTCCTAATCCCTAAGACAGTGGATGAATGCTTCCAAGTTGCATTGAGGGCAGAAGAGAAGTTGAAAAGAAAGGGTGATCAACAAAATAGGGGTAGAGGAGGCAGAAATTTTAGAGGAAGGGGCAGTTTTGGGGGCATAAATCAATCCCAAAAGCAGCAAGGTGAGTCTAATTCTAGTGAGAAAAGTGGAGATTCAAGTGTTAGAGGATGTTTTAGAGGGAGAAGACCAAATGGGACAAGCAGATTTGGTGGCCTAGGAAGAGGTTCTAACACATTCACAGGTAGATGCTACAATTGCAATCAAGTGGGACATCCAGCCTTCAAATGCCCTGAGAAACAAGGCTCTAGTTCTCGTGGAGGAGAAAGGAGAAGTCAGCTAGTGCAAGAAGAAGATTGTCAAAGTGTCAACACACCACCTAAACCTGCAGATCTAGAGTATGGAGAAATCCTAATGATGAGGAGAACTCTCTTGAAGATGCCAAGTGCTAAGAAGCCACCACAGAGGAAGTCACTTTTCAGAACTTCTTGTAAATCCAGTGGAAAAGTATGTAAAGTCATAGTTGATTCAGGATCTACAAATAATTTGGTATCATTAGAAATGGTTGAGAAGTTAGGATTGAAAAGAATCCATCATTCTACCCCTTATAAGGTGTCTTGGTTTAATAAGGGACAACAAGTACTTGTAAATGAGCAATCTTGGGTGGAGTTTCAAATTGGGGGGTATAGGGATAGAGTCCTATGTGATTTGATGCCCATGGATGCTTGCCATCTACTCCTAGGATGACCATGGCAGTATGATCTCAATTCACAACATGAAGGGAAGAAAAATACCTACACTATCACAAAGAATGGTGAGTCTTTTACTTTGAATCCTTTGCCAGATGAAGGCATAGATAAACAAGTGGGTTCTAGTGTCATGGTGGTTGGGGAAAAGGAATTTTTGTAGACCTTAAAAGAATGGGGAGGTCTAGGATTTGCCTTAATTGTTAAGCCAAAGTGTAGGTCTGTTTTGTCCACAAACAAGAAGGAACCAAACCCTAGTGAAGTCCAGGACTTGTTAGAGAAGTATAAGGACATTGTAGTGGATGAAGTACCTAATTCCCTGCCTCCTATTAGAGATATCAGTCATCATATTGACTTGATACCAGAGGCTACATTGCTTAATAAGGCTGCCTACAAAATGACACCAGCCCAAAATGAAGAGATTGCAAAATAAGTACAAGAATTGATGGATAAGGGTCTAGTGAGGAAGAGCTTGAGCCCATGTACTATACCTACTATCCTAGCACCCAAGAAGGATGGAAAATGGAGGCTTTGTACTGATTCTAGAGCCATCAATAGGATAACAATCAGGTATAGATTTCCTATGCCTAGAATAGAAGATCTCATGGACTGTTTGGGAGGAGCATGTTATTTTTCAAAGATTAACTTGAAGAGTGGGTACCATCAGATAAGGATTAGAGAGGGAGATGAATGGAAGACTGCATTCAAGACTAATGAGGGTCTTTATGAATGGTTGGTGATGCCCTTTGGGCTGTCCAATGCACCTAGCACTTTCATGCGCCTTATGAATGAGGTATTGAAACCTTTCATTGGAAAGTTTGTTGTGGTTTATCTAGATGACATTATTATTTTTAGTAGGTCCAAGGAAGAACATTTGAGGCACCTTGACATGGCACTAAAGAGGCTACATGAGGAGAAATTGATGATAAGCTTGGAAAAGTGTGACTTCATGAAAGAAGAGTTGGTGTATCTTGGCTTTATCATTTCCAAGGGAAGTTTGAAGAAGGATCCTTCCAAAGTGGATGCTATTCTAAGTTGGCCAACTCCAAAATCCAAGGGAGATGTGAGGAGCTTTCATGGACTTGCAAGCTTCTATCGAAAATTCATAAAGAACTTCAGCCACATATGTGCACCAATCCTTGACACCATCAAAGGAGGTAATAAGGGTAAGTTTTCTTGGACCCATGAAGCTGATAAAGGGATTAAATATTTGAAGAAGAGGGTAGCCCAATAGCCTATACTTGTGCTTCCTGATTTTGATAAGATTTTTACCATTGAATGTGATGCTAGTAACCAAGCAATAGGGGTTGTTTTGAGACAAGAGGGCAGACCCATTGCATTTTTTAGTGAAAGGATGAATGAGGCCAAGCAAAAGTATTCAACATATGATTTAGAGTTGTATGCTATGGTTCAAGCACTTAAGAAATGGAGGCACTACTTGTTACCCAAGGAATTTGTTGTTTATACTGACAATCATGCTCTAAGTTTCTTGAATGGGCAGGACAAACTCAGTCATAGACATATGAAATGGGTGGAGTACCTACAAGCCTATACCTTCACCACCAAGCATAAGAAAGGCCAAGCCAATAAGGTGGCAGATGCACTTAGCAGGAGGGCACTTATGGTGCAAGAAATGCAATTTCAAAGCATGGGAATAGATGCATTCAAGGACATGTACCATGATGATCCTGATTTCAAAGAAATTTATGAGATTTGCAATCAGTTTTCAAACACATTTCACAGTGAATATTCTAATTTTTTGGTTCAGAATGGTTTTCTTTTGAAAGGGGGTCAATTGTGTGTGGCTAGTGTAGACACCCTAAAATGACCAAGTCGTCGCACTACTTGTATTTCATCAAATCTGTCTAATCACCTGCATTTCAAACATTAATTAAATAATCTAATTATTTAATTAATTTCACCAAAATCGCTAAATTCTTCTAAATCACATACTTTCAACATTAATTAAATAAATCCTCTTTATTTAATTAATTTCATTAAATTCCTCTATATTCTTCCAAAATTAAATAATTTGTATTATTTAATTAAATCGTTATCCTCTTTCAAATTTCAAGTCTCCATTAATTAAATAAATTCAATTATTTAATTAGCTCATCCAATTCTATCTTATCTATAATTAAATAATTTACATTATTTAATTAAATCGATTATTCTTCTAAATTTAAATAAATCATGCAAATTTATTTAAATTATCTCAATACTCTAAAAATAAATAAAATCAAGTATTTTATTTATAATCTTCATATTCCTCTAATCTTGCACAGACAATTAAATAAATTTATTTATTTAATTTGCTTTTTCCCCTAAAAATAAATAAAATCAAATATTTTATTTATAATCTTTTGTTCCTCAATCATGCACAAATAAATAAATAAATTTATTTATTTAATTTCAGTTATCTTCCAATTCCTCTTAAAATATCTTGTTAACTCATGTGCACAACCAGTCTTATTTTTAGAACTCTAAAAAAGGTAAAATCACAAGTTGAGTTATCTATTCCATCAATCTTATTTTCATCATATCTTAATAAAAATATCCTTATGGATTGACACATGTCGTGTGCACATTCATCATGGTTATTTGTTTTATCTCCTCCATTGATTCTTTTGAATTATCTGGACCGTTGATCGATCTCTGTTGAAAGATATATAAACCCCCCTCATCTCCTTCACAAATCCTCTTTGATCACTTATTCTCAGGCATCCTTTAACAACGCTTTGAGCATACATCACATCAATTGAGCAACTTTACGATCTTTTGACATTGATCTTTGAGCACTATACTTGCTTGTTGCAAACATGGTTTTGCAGCACTATTGAGCAATCCACATTCTCCAAAGAGAACAATACAAATCTCGGTAAAAGCTTTTATATTTCATTGATTTATTAGTAATGGCTTTTATTTAGATTGGTTCTCTTTATGTTATTGGGTTTTTGATTTGTTAGTTTTAATTTAATCGATTTTCCTCATCACCCATTGCAAGTGGAATATTGGTTACCCCATCACGAATAGGTTTCCCACCAAATTACAATCTGGGGAACAAATATGTCACCATGCAACAAGGGTCTCAACAAATGCCACCCCCAACCTCATCGAATCTTCATATCCCTCAACCAACTAGGGTCGTGCAACCCCAACCACAACATTCTTCTACACTCGTCCTCAATCGACCTCAACCATCGCATAACACTTCGATCTATGTCCCCCCACCACAACAATCATTAGTGCTAAACTTCTTCAGCACATTGCCTATCCACCCTCAACACTCCCAAAACCAAACTTCCCAAAGCTATATGCCGTAATCGCAACCTAACCCAAATTTTAGCTTTCCACCACCAAACTTGTATCTTCAACCTTCGCAAAGCCTACATTCTTACCTAGCATCGCCCCCACCTCCTCCAAATCAAAGCATCCAATTCCAACCCAATCTAAACCCAACATACAACACGCATGACCCCAACCAATCATATGACCCTTACAACACCAATGCTCATGGTTTACACTACAATCTTCCATATGGGAAACAACAACCACTTCTAGGACAACAGGAGATGTTTCCAACCCCTCCCACGACTATGGAGCTAAAACTTGTAGAGGTTCAACAACAACTATTTGACCTTATGTTTGGCCACACCAAGAAGACCTTCTCTTTAGAAGAAGTGTGTCCTTATCCTTTTGATCGGTCATTACCCATGATCCCTTTTCCTCAAAATTTCACTATTCCCAAATTTGATAAATACAAAGGGAAAGGTGACCCAAAAGACCATCTCAAGAAATTCTATCTTGCTTGCTTCGAGGTCTTACATAATGACACATCATATGTGTCTCTTTCCTCGCAGTCTTGGAGGTCAAGCTATAGAATGGTTCTCACACTTACCTATGGGTATCAAGTCTTTTAACGAGCTAGTAGAGAAATTTGCCACCCACTTCTCCTACAACACAGAGCATGAGATTTCCATGACTGATCTATGCAACAACAAACAGAAAAATGGGGAAACTTTCATTTCTTTCCTTCAAAGATGGAGACAAATGGCTAGTAAATTCCCATTCAAGATACCTGAAAAGCATCTTGTTAGCATATTTGTGCAGAATCTCAACCAAGAATTGGGTTTTCACTTGCAAATTCTTAGTGCTACAACCTTCGACGAAATTACCTACAAGGGAATCAACATTGAGAAGGCCCTCATTGCTAAGGGTGTGGTCAAAATCTTCAAAGAAATGAAAGACAATGCTCCTCATCAATAGACAAATGATAAACCAAAGTTTTGGAACAAGAATAAAACATGGTCAACAATGGGGTGCTCGATTCTAAACATGTCCAAACATTACAAACGTCACTGCATCTTTCCAAACCAAGTCAAGCTCCACCTCAACAACAAAGACAACCTTATCAAAACCAACAACGACGACAACAAGAGCAACCTCAACAAGATTACCCTCTGCGATGTCAATTCACTCCCTTGGGAGAGCCCATAGAATCAGTCCTACATAAGCTTTTACACAAAGGGCTCATCACCTTACCCGATGCTCCCCCATATGGTGAACCCATTTACAAAATTGCCTGTTATAGAGACAATGAATATTGTGAATTCCATAGGAGCAAAGGGCACAGAACTGCATCATGCATGAAACTCAAGCACCTAATCGAAAAATCTCATCGAAGGCAACCAAATCTCTTTTGCAAATGAACCACCAGCTCAACACATGAACAAAGACCTCAACATGTACAGGGAACCATTCCCTCACTATGGTCCACCTCCTCCTTAGGATAAAGGTAAAGGTATCAATCATGCTTCCACTTCCTTTGACTTAATTGTAGGTCATTTTGAAAAGAGTCGAGTGTCTACCCTCACAATCAAAGGCAACTCTACGGATTACGTTGTTACAACTCATTGGGGTTGTGTCACTATTCGTGGTCCTACACCTAGTCTCCCAACTCAGTCTGATTATAATCTTGTTGAACATTTAGGGAAAACACCCGCACAGATCTCCATCTTGGACCTTCTACGGTCGTCACCAGCACATGGAGTGGTGCTAGAAAAAGCCCTCCAAGAGTCTTCGGTTCCTAACAACATAGCGGTCGCGGATTTCCAAGCTATAGTAGGTAACATTGCTTCGCCCTACAATGTGGTCTTCTTTGAGAAAGACCTCCCTTCCCATGATCCGTGTCACAATGATGCCCTTCATATTGAAGTTCTCATCCATAAGCACAAAATCAAACGTCTACTCATAGATGGTGGTGCTGGTCTCAACATCTATTCTGTAAAGTTACTTAAGCAATTGGGATACTCTGAGGATCATGTCAACATTGATCAAAGTATTACAATCAAGGGATATGATGATGCTGAACACCGCTCTGAAGGTGTTATCCATCTACCTATACAACTAGGCCTCGTCATGCTTGAAACCAAGTGCCAAGTCCTTGATATTGAGCTGCCTTACAACATTATCCTAGGCTGCCCATGGATCCATGCAATGAAAGTTGTCCCCTCCATGTACCATCAGTCTCTAAAGTTCCCATTCAATGGTACAGAGATCACTATCCTCAGAGACCCCAATCCTTTTGAATTATGTCAGGTCCTGCAAGGCAGTTATAAGAATTACAACCAAGTGCCTAAAAATGAAAAAGCCCTTTAATCCCCACTATATGTTGATCCTTAAACTCTGACACAAGCCTCTACAAGTAACCCTAATCTACTGCCTGAAATCAAAGCTCACATCCATGATATAGGCTTTGGAACATATGATATCTCAAAATCTTGTTGTGTGGGGCAGATGACTTTGTCCCCTAAATCTTACGGCCAACCGCCCATTGCCAAAGTAACTAAAAAAGTAGCTATTCCCCCTCCAGCATTTCTAACCCAATTCCAACAAGGACAATTTTTTGAAGAGGAAACCATTGAGGACATTTCTTCTTGGCTCTATAAAGAGAAAGAACCAGTTACAATACCAGTCAAGCAATATGGCAATGGCTTAAGGATAGTCAAACACATGGGCTATAAAGGCAAAGGTGGCGTTGGGAACCAAAATCAAGGCACAATGGAACCCATCATTGTGATGAAGAAACTAGACAAGAAAGGTTTAGGATTTGGTAAGAAGGTACCACGCGCCTTGGACATCGAGGGTATCCTCGACAAGGTGGCTGAAACTTCTATCATAGATTCGACATTTTTTGAGGATATCATTGATGACTCTTCCCTCCATATGACTGACCTATTCACTGAATCCTCTGTCTTTATGCTATCATCCATATCCTTAACCTCAACCACAAACACACTGAATGTAACACTTGTCTACCATGAATTTATCGATTGGGACCAACAAGGGTCCCCCGTTATAGATGTATTTTAGAATGACGAAGCTCTCACTAAGTTCATGGGACTCTAAGATGTTATCCCTTTGGGTGATCATAAAGCAAGTTTTGTAATGGAACTAGAGCCAACAACTTATTTTGGTGAGAATACCAAATCCTCCAGTCGCAAAAGTAAAAAAAAAGAAACATCTCTAGGTGAAAACCACACTGTGGCACCTCCCGATCACAAAATAGTAAAAACAAAGGACATATCCAAAGGTGAAAACCCAACTGTGGCACCTGAGGATGGAGGATTTGACCTTCCCCTACCATCTAAGTATCAAGAGAAGTCAGCTCTCCTAGTGGAAGATTCTATAGAGATAAACCTTGGCACAGAGAAAAATCCAAAGACCACATTCCTAGCAGCATCATTATCAGAAATAGAGCACATGAATCTTAACACATTCTTCTTAAAGAGAACCATCAACTTTGCGTGGACCTATGCTAATATGCCAGGGTTAGACCCTAAGCTAGTTGTTCACTATCTCACAGTTGATCCAAAAGTTAAACCAATCAAGTAAAAGTTGAGGAAGATGCACCCATAGATAGCTCTCTTGGTAAAGGTGGAAATACAGAAGTTGTTAGATGCAAAGTTCATATGACCTATTGACTATTCAAATTGGGTCTCAAACATTGTACCTGTGTCTAAACCCAATGGGCGCATCTGCATGTGTAATGACTTTAGAGATCTGAACAAAGCATGTCCCAAGGATGACTTTCCATTACCAAACATTGATCTCATAGTAGACTTGACTATGGGTCATGAAATGCTTTCTCTCATGGATAGATTCTCTGGCTACAATCAGATAAGGACAGTAGAAGAAGATCAACATAAAACAACTTTTACTTGTCCTTGGGGTAATTATTGTTGGTGTGTCATGCCGTTTGGTCTAAGGAATGTCGGGGCAACCTATCAGAGAGCAATGACAGTGATATTCCACGACCACTTTCATTATATCATGGAGGACTATGTGGATGACATACTAGATAAATCTTCTAGGGCAGATCACATACAAGTTCTAGGACAGATCTTTGACAAGCTCAAGAAATACCAAGTACGCCTCAATCCAAAGAAATGTGTCTTTGGTGTAACATTAGAGAAGCTGTTGGGATACATTGTATCTCATAGAGGCATTGAAGTAGACCCCGCAAAAGTAAAGGCTATAGTGGAGATGCCTCCACCAAAGAACCTCAAAGCATTAAGGAGCCTTCAGGGAAGGTTGCAGTCCATTAGGTGTTTCATCTCACAGCTAGCAGATAATGTCAACCATTTCAACACTTGCTCCGAAAGGATGTCTCATTTCGATGGGATTATAAGTGTCAAGCAACATTTGATCAGCTCAAAGAATATCTGGCTACACCTCCTATATTAGTTCCACCAGTTACTGACAAACCTTTGATATTATACATCTCAACTACAACTTCAGCCCTCGGGACCCTTCTAGCACAAAATGATGAATCAGGAAAAGAGCATGCAATTTATTATATCAGTAGAACCTTGGTGGGATACGAACTCAATTATTCATCAATGGAAAGAGCTTGTTTAGAAGTAGTGTTTGCTTCCCAAAAATTATAGCATTACATGTTGAATCAACACACAAATCTTATAGCCAAAATTGACCCATTAAAGTATCTACTAGCAAAAGCAGCTCTTACAGGTAGACTAGCTAAATGGGTCATGATCCTTAGTGAGTTCGACATTGAGTATATGGATCATAAAGCAATCAAAGGACAAGCCCTAGCAGAAACACCCATGATAGATACACACCCTATGGTAGCAGACTTTCCAGATGAGAATCTCTTCACTCTTTCTAACTCCATAATGTGGAAGTTATACTTTGATGGTTCCTACACACAACATGGATTAGGGGCTGGCATCTTGTTTGTCACACCTCAAAATGACTATATTCCAAAGTCATATCAGCTTGCATTCCCTTGCACTAACAACATTGCTGAGTATGAAGCACTCCTCATAGGTCTCAATACAGTAGTTCAATGGGACATCACAGAATTACAGGTATATGGAGACTCACAACTAGTCATTCGACAAGTCATGGATGAGTACCAAACAAAAGATGAAAAGTTGGTCCCCTATAAGCAACTAGTGGATGCCTACAAACCACATTTTTCTAGCATCATATTTGAGCAAATTCCAAGAGAGCATAACAAGGCTGTAGATTCTATGGCTTCTATAGGGTCACTGATTGACATGCTGGCTAATACACAGAAATGTGAATTCTTGATCGAGCAGTTGTTGATACCTGCCGTCGATGTTCCCATTACTGAAATCATCTGCAAAATTGTTGGTCCCAATTCCCCATGGTACGAAGATATCTATGAATACCTTAAACACAATACCTTTCCCCCTGACCTATCATCCACTCAACGCAAAACCTTTATTCATTGATCCTCTCATTATATCATTCTGGGTGATACACTATATCGCCGGAGTCTCGATAGTATCCTCTTACAATGTCTTAACGCGGAAGAAGTTGAAGCTACCTTATGAGACATACACAAAGGTGTCTGTGGCACACATTCTACCGGTCATAATCTCGCTAAGAAGATACTTAGAACAGGTTATTACTGGCCTACAATAGAGCAAGATGCTGCACAGTTTGCTAAGAAGTGTCTACAATGTCAGCAGCATGGAGATTTGATTCACACACTGGCTCATGAACTACAACCTGTGACAACTCCATGGCCTTTTTCTCAATGGGGTCTCGACCTCATAGGACAAATCCACCCATCCTCATCCAATGGCCACAAGTTTATCATTACCGCCATTGAGTATTTCACGAAGTGGGTTGAAGCCATTCCCATGACCTATATCACTGGTAAGCAAATAGCCAAGTTTATCCTAAACTACCTCATTTGCTGGTATGGTATTCCCCAAGCCATTGTCACTGATAATGGGAGACCATTCAAGAATCAAGATGTCCATGCCTTATGCACACAATACAATATCCAACATCGCTTTTCAACTCCCTACTATTCACAGAGTAATGGCCAAGCTGAGGCTTCCAATAAGACCATTCTCAAGATCCTCAAGAAAACAGTCAATGAAGCTGGTTGTGATTGGCACTTGCAACTCAATCTTGCCCTATGGGCCTACCGCACTAGTATCAGAACACCAACTGGTGCCACACCTTATGCCTTGGTCTATGGCTCTGAAGCCATCCTACCTATAGAGGTTGAGATCCCATCCCTCAGAGTATCCATGCAAAACCTGATCGGTGGAGAGGAGTATCGCACTTCTAGATTAGCTGAGCTAGAACTTCTTGATGAAAGGTGCCTTGCCGCGTTGAATCATCTCCATGTCTATCAAAACTATCTCCGGCATAATTACAACAAAAAGATCAAAGAAAGATGGTTTCAGGTTGGTGATCTTGTACTCAAAGAGAATCAGAGAAATCAAGCAGATCAAGAAAAGAAGGGCAAGTTTGAACCTAACTGGTTAGGTCCCTTTATTGTCACAACACCATATGGATTAGGAGCTTATACTTTAGCTACACCTAACGGCATTCCTCTAGATGAGCCACTTAACAGTGTTCATCTCAAGAGGTTCTATGCCTGATCCTCAGAGTATTCCAAAAAAAAATCATCCTACGATGAAAACCTGGTAAACAGGCGCCTCAGATAAGTACCATAGTGAAAACCTAGAAAACAGGTGCTATGTGTAGAGTCAGCACCTATCGTCTATTGAGTCTTGTTCATTTCTTGTTGTCACAACACACTTCATCCATCCATAATAAAACCATTGACCTTGTTTGCATTTCCATCTCCCTATCCAGTATAGCTTGGAAATTTGTCAGTGTCCATCGTCATCATCCCATGTCTTGATCTGTGTCAATAGTTAGCACTGTCTTGTCCTAGGTCATGCTTTCTGCGTCAGTCACCCATGCAAATTCCTCTACTGGAATGGGGGCAACTCTTTCCTTAACTTAGGTCTAGGAGTGGTTCCTTGTTCGTGGTTCGCAACAAGCTCTTCAATCGTTCTCCTTTCAATAGATAACACTCTTTAACGGACACATCGCTCCTCTGATAAGGCTGTCATCTTCCCAACACATTTCTAACATCATCACACCAACTAGAACTACATATCATCTCACCTCAATCTTAAGGTACCTTAATCCCATGGATATGGGTATGTAGGTAGTCTGGAATAAGAAGAAAGTATCTAGTACTCAGGTACATAAGATCTCATCATTTCCTCTATCGAAGTTCAAACACCTTGACCCATCTCATCACTCTATCCAGAACTACATATTATCACTTTCATCTTTCATCGTAATGTGCCTTGACCCCGTGGATATAAGGTATGTAGGTAGTCTAGAATATGAAGGATGTTCCAGTACTCAGGCACGTACGATTCATCATTCTCCACCCATCTCAACCCATTAGCACTATCATCCTTCTAGTCTTCTGCGTATCAAAATCCATTCACCTCAGCTTGACTAACTCAAGCAGCAAGCTAGCACATCCTTTCAAAGCAAAAGTCCTTAACAAACTTGAAGCAAAGCAGCTTTCTTCCAGAGTCATGTACTGCCCTACTATTTTGATTGCCAACATCAGCTAGTCCCTGCTTAACCTAAGCACCAGATCCACAGGCTTGTCTTCTGTAAAGTGTTCCATTGTCGAGACCAACACACGCGTCTCCTCTAACATGTGACATTTCTTGCAGCAAGACATTGTCTTTTTAGGTAGATAGCCCCCTTTAACAGACACATCACTTCTACGATAAGGCTGTTATCTTTCCTATCCAATCTATCATGAGCAACCTCTTTGGCAAGAGAATATGTTCGTTGTATGTTTACTTTGTAAGTCAGTCAATTTGCTTTTTGGTTTATCTTTTGTTCCTTTTATCCATTATCTATTCAAAGCTACCTTGATTTATCTATAATCTTGGTATGTTGCGATGCAGTATGGATTGGGGGCATAGTAATTGCTTTTGTGTGCTGTGGTTTAGGAATGATCTTTAGTATCTTTCTAAGCATTATATTTATCTTGTGTGTGTTATGACCTAGCATCTTACATATTAATATTCTTCTTGCATTTACATGTATTGAAGTTTATTTTATGTTCAAGACTATGGCTCATTCACATGTACCAACAAGGTTATATTATGTCTAAGGGATCTAAGTTCAAACCGCTTGCTTGTAGAGTTAATGTCCATGCACTCGGATATCACGACACCTTGGTTTTTTATACCTTGGTAGCAAACTATCCACGTGCTATATCAAAAATAAGGATTGCTCTTTATAAACATTTGTGAAACCATTGCAACAAGCTCATCCATTTACACCATCCATTTTTCCATGGCCTTATATAGTTTTTCAAGCAAAGATAGATCAACCGTCTTTTTCTCATGTTCTCTCCTATCTCCTTTCTTCTATCTATCATCAACTCAACCTCGTCTGTCTCCAACAAAATCTTCTAGTCGAGCGTCAACACAGTTCTTCTATCATTTCCTTGTCTTTCCTCTCGAGGGGGCACCCTACGCCAGCTATGCAGGGGCAACCAGCTACACTGCGGCATCAAAAATTGTATCATATCTTCAATAATCATTTTCTTTGACGAAATGCGGTAAACTGCATTGCATCAAAGAGGGGAAAAATGTAGACACCCTAAAATGACCAAGTCGTCGCACTACTTGTATTTCATCAAATCTGTCTAATCACCTGCATTTCAAACGTTAATTAAATAATCTAATTATTTAATTAATTTCACCAAAATTGCTAAATTCTTTTAAATCACATACTTTCAACATCAATTAAATAAATCCTCTTTATTTAATTAATTTCATTAAATTCCTCTATATTCTTCCAAAATTAAATAATTTGTATTATTTAATTAAATTGTTATCCTCTTTCAAATTTCAAGTCTCCATTAATTAAATAAATTCAATTATTTAATTAACTCATCCAATTCTATCTTATCTATAATTAAATAATTTACATTATTTAATTAAATCGATTATTCTTCTAAATTTAAATAAATCATAAAAATTTATTTAAATTATCTCAATACTCTAAAAATAAATAAAATCAAGTATTTTATTTATAATCTTCATATTCCTCTAATCTTGCACAAACAATTAAATAAATTTATTTATATAATTTGCTTTTTCCCCTAAAAATAAATAAAATCAAATATTTTATTTATAATATTCTGTTCCTCAATCATGCACAAATAAATAAATAAATTTATTTATTTAATTTCAGTTATCTTCCAATTCCTCTTAAAATATCTTGTTAACTCATGTGCACAATCAGTCTTATTTTTAGAACTCTAAAAAAGTCAAAATCACAAGTTGAGTTATCTATTCAATCAATCTTATTTTCATCATATCTTAATAAAGATATCCTTATGGATTGACACATGCCATGTGCACATTCATCATGGTTATTTGTTTTATCTCCTCCATTGATTCTTTTGAATTATCTAGACCGTTGATCGATCTCTGTTGAAAGCTATATAAACCCCCCTCATCTCCACAAATCCTCTTCGTTCACATATTCTCAGGCATCCTTTAACAGTGCTTTGAGCATACATCGCATCGATTGAGCAACTTTATGATCTTTTGACATTGATCATTGAGCACTATACTTGCTTGTTGCAAACATGGTTTCGCAGCACTATTGAGCAATCCACATTCATCCAAAGAGAACAATACAAATCTTGGTAAAAGATTTTATATTTCATTAATTTATTAGTAATGGCTTTTATTTAGATTGGTTCTCTTTATGTTATTAGGTTTTTGATTTGTTAGTTTTAATTTAATCGATTTTCCTCATACACACCTAGATGTTCAATGAGGGAGAATATTATAAAGGAGAAGCATAGTGGCAGTTTAGGAGGTCATTTTGGACTTGATAAAACCTTGGATTAGGTTAGGAGGTTCTACTATTGGCCTAAAATGTAAGTGGATATCATAAAATTTGTTAAGGGCTACACCATATGTCAAAGAGCCAAAGGAACTTCATCCAATGTAGGACTTTATCAGCCACTTCCCATTCCTAATAGGCCTTGGGAGAGTGTAAGTATGGATTTTGTCATGGGGCTGCCTAGAACACAAAGGGGTTTTGATAGTGTTTTTGTGGTTGTTGATCAGTTTAGTAAAATGGCACACTTTCTTCCTTGTAAAACCACCAATGATGCATCACATATTGCTGGCTTATTCTTCAAGGAAATAGTAAGAATACATGGTTTACCTCTAAATATTGTCTTTGACAGGGATGCCAAGTTCATAGGTCACTTTTGGAGGACCTTGTGGAAGAAGCTAGGCACAAAGCTGTCATATAGTTTTGCCTATCATCCTCAAACAGATGGGCAGACTGAGGTAGTAAATAGATCATTG
Source organism: Cunninghamia lanceolata (assembly GCA_027924645.1). NCBI lineage: Eukaryota > Viridiplantae > Streptophyta > Pinopsida > Cupressales > Cupressaceae > Cunninghamia > Cunninghamia lanceolata. The sequence goes on from BSBN01000794.1 coordinate 2,603,477, forward strand.
GGAAACCTTCTAAGGTGTTTAACAAAGGAACATGGACAGGCTTGGGATCTGATTTTACCCTAGGTAGAGTTTGCATATAATGACTCCATGAATAGGAGTATTGGGAAGAGCCCTTTTGAAGTGGTTTATGGAATGCATCCTAGGGGTGTCTATGAGTTGAGAGATCTACAAGGTTTGGATAGAAGGAGTGCTCAAGGGGAAGATTTTTCTGTTGCAATCAGAGATATACATCAGCAAGTGAAAGACACTCTTCAAAGGAATGTGGACAAATACAAGGAAAGGGCAGATTTGAAGAAGAGAGATCTTCAATTCAAGGTTGGTGACTTGGTGTTGGAACATCTAAAAAAGGAGAGGCTTCCAAAAGGCAAGTACACTAAACTCATGATGAAAAAGATAGGACCTTGCAGGGTGGTCCATAAATTTGGATAGAATGCATATGAAATTGAGTTGCCTCCTGGGATAGCCATATCTCCAATCTTCAATGTATCTAATTTGTATCCATACAAAGGCACTATGGTTGGTGATTCTAATGCAGGGGTAACAACAGATGAAGATGATGATTAGGTTAAGGAGTTGCCACCAAGCCAACCCATGCAACTTGAATGCATCTTGGACACCAAGGAGGTGAAGAAGACTAGGAGGAAGACATATAAGGAGTATCTCATCAAATGGCAAGGTCTCCCAACAGAAGATGCCACATGGATGTCTAAGAATGACATCAAACAACATGGTGTTTCACTTGAAGACCTCATCTCAAAAGGGACTTGAGATTTTTCTCTCCTCGGGAGCATGGTGCAGGGGCACCCATAGGTCCAAGAGGCCTATTGTGAGTTTCTAGTCATGTTGTTTTGTTATGTGTTTTAGAAAGGTCTTGAAGACCATTATGATGAATTGTAATAAGGTCTTATGACCATTTGAAAACATGTTGAGGTCATTTTGTAAGGCACTGATGCCATTGGTTGTGTGTAGACAATCAAGTCCAACTTGGTCAATTATGCTCAAATCCTTCATGAGTGCCAAAATGGAGTGGTATTTATGTCATTGGTGTATGAAGGCCGTTCATGGCATGTTATCATTGTCCTAGAGGGGTTTGTAGTAGTGGTGAAGATTTGTTCATATTGTAGTCAACCACAAATTCACATTGTAAACAGTGTAAACAAAGGACAGTTTGAGACAGTTTAGAGGTTGTAGAGGTGGTTTTCTGTTACCAACCAACCCCAAATTGATTGATGGTGATGTAAACATGACAAAAAGACCTCTCAGGGATCAAAGGATGTATGTTGTGGAAGTTTTCAAGAAGAAGCAATTGAAACTTTGTCTTTTCCTGCATTTTTTCTATGTCTTCCTATTGTAACAGCCTATACAAGTATCTGGTATGGATGTGTCATGATCACATAAGGCATTGAGTAGGTAGGGAAAGGTGTTAACTTTCACTTAAATCTAGTCTGAGGTCTCTATGGTGAATATGGAGTAAGTTATGCTTGTTTTTCTTTAGACTGGTCTATTAAAATATGTATTTCCTAAACTTGCTCGTTGTTCTAGGCCATACTCTGCACATGTATGAAACAATCTTCAACCCACCATACTCTAATTTGATAGGGAATAGAATTACCTTTCTTTTAAGTCTAGTTTGGAGCCTAGACATTGTGTTTGAAGGGAGCTATAAAGATTTTCCTGTAAGTGGTCTTTTAGAATCCTAAACTAGGGTTTTGCTCAAATGATGGGAAAATGACCCTTCTGTTGTCTTTCACCTCCATGAAGCTAGTGGAATGGGGCTGTTTTAACATGTTTTTGGTGTTTGAAATGTTTGCAGGATAGGGGGATAGAGTTTGCATGGAGTTTGTGATCTAGGGCTTAATAAACCCATGTATTAAGCCAATTTGGAATGGTATAGTGCTCTACAGTCCATACAATCATCTAGGGCAACCCAAAACCTATTGAATTTGTGGTTTTGACACATTTATAGCATGTCCAAATGGTTTGTTTTGTTCTATGAGATCATTTGAAGGTAGTCTCTTTGGGAAAGAGGCCTAATTGGGACTCTCTAAAGGGTTGCCAGTCATTTTTTGAAGCATTTGCCCCAAAGAAACCCTAACCCAAACCTATGTATGTTGTGAGTTTGTTGATGGTACACCTATGCATGGTTAGAATTGGTCAAGTGAAGGCTTTTGCTAAGAGTTATGAATGTTGTACCCTAAAATAGGGCTACAAGGACTATGGTAAGCCTACAAAGCAAGTACACTTTCCATGATTGCAGGACCCTATCCAATGGTTTGGGGAATGTTATTTTGGTGGTTTTGAAACATTGTCCATGACTGCCCCTGCAAAATCATCTGCTTTGTGTCATACCTCATGTGGAGCCTTTGGTTGAAGACTTGTGAAACCTTGAAGGACTGTCCTAGTGTAATGGTGAAACTCCTTGCATGTTGAGTGTTTGTTAAACATATTGTAGTGTGTCTCAGTCACCCTAGATCCTCTGCATCACTATGAAATCTTGGTGACAGAGTAATGAAGTTCAAGGAGTATGATAGAGGGTGAAGATGGAGGTAGATCATTCACTGGTATTCTAAGTGACATGGTAGTAAATGGAGGGTACAGAGAAACTTGTAGATGCATAAATTTTGAGAGTGTAGTGTGAAATTGTTAATAGCCAAACCAATATTCATCCTATGAAAGGCACCATAAGGAACCCTCCACAATCATTGAAGGTCTGTCAAGTAATTTGGGAAGCATTTTAGGGTTATAAAGGCATTCCAGGGTCTATGAAGTGTGTGTAAAGTTTGTGAAATTCTTAAAACCCTACATAAGTAGTAAAAGTCTATATGAACCCTTGGAAACTCATTAAGATCTTGAAGACCTTGTATAACAACCTACAAGCTTGCATAACAACCTAAGGTCTATATAGTAACATGGAGCCATGTATGACCTTTTAAAAGTGTTTGTATAACCTTAAAAGCCCTGCAAGGTTTATCAAGTTTTTGAGAGGTCTGTCAAGCTTTTGAGAGTTTGAATAATCTTGTTTAGGGTACATAGAAACCATAGGAATCCCATGATAACTCTAATAGCTCTACCCAACCATTGAAAGGTTGGCATCAATGTTGAAGGCTTTGTCAAATGTTTTAAGGTCTGTCAAAGAGAAGAAAACTATCAAACCAAAAGAACCCTTCCAAACCATCTTCAAGACTGTCAAAATATCTGAGTCTTTGATAACCCAAAAGTATACAAAAACCCATTGGATGATCTACAAATAAATGTGAAAGGTTTACCAAGCCATTCTACAGGTCTGCTCAATGTTGAAATACACAGTGTGTATTTCAACCTTGCTAAAATACACACTATGTATTACCATTTAAAAGCTAGGTAGAGCTATAGAAAGACGGTGAAACTCATGGGAAGTTTGTAAGACCATCTTAAACAATGTGGAGGCATTTTAAACCCTATCAGATCATGTGAAGAACCTATAAAACCCTAGGTTATGTTAGACCCCTATTGCTACTCTTAGGGATGACATGGTTGCTTTATCTATCAAGGGTAAGTGGATTTGGGTGTATAAGAGCAAAGTGATGGGAGAATGACTACCAAATCTCTCTACTTATAGAGAAATAATCTCAAAGGATTGCTATGACAAGCTGAATGACAACAAATAGATAGATGTAGTAATTAACTTCTTGGAGAGACGTCCATGGTATATCTCAACATGTTAAAATGATTATGTTGTAGATAAATTCACAAGTCCTTTTCAACAAGAAGTAATGTATGGAAGAAGGTTTGTTGAGAAATCATAAAAGAGTCAAAATATTTCAGCTAGAGTCCTGATAAAAGGACTTATCCCCACGTCACCAAAATAATAAAGCACATCAAGGTAGTTTAAAAGAGATAGGAAACATGCTCCTATTCTTATGCAAGAGCATTTTGAAGGAGAATGGTGGTATTTTTGGAGTTTTCCCATGAGATTTTCAGCTTGAAGACCTAGTCATGCTCAACAACCATGGAATCTCAAGAGGATTTAAGGTGCTTTTCCCTACGTTCAAAAAGGAGTTTCAAGGAGAGATTTCAGGAACTTGTCTTTTCTATGCCCAAAAAGACTATTCAACCAAGGAAGTTTGAGAAAAACATTGAAGGAGAAGTTAGTCTTTACTCTCCACTAAAGGAGACTGTTGGCAAGAGACACTATATGGATTCATGAATGTTGTCATTGATGGCAACAAAGTTCATCCCACACATCCGCAGGACATGGTATGTCTATACTAGAAGTCAGAGTGAAGAATGTTGTGGTCTGGTAAACAAGAACAGAGAAGTCAGTAAGGTCCGGCAGACAGGTCCGGATCTCTCAGTAGAAGTATCTCAGTGACGTGTGGATTTGGGGAAGTCAAGAGGAGTATCTTGACTAATAGATTCCAAGGTTTGAGCCTTTGGTGTGGAAAGGATAAAGAGATATGAATGCTTGAGTGTCAGGTTCCAAAGTGACAGTGTGAACAGAGGAAGAACTGACTGGCAGAACATCAGACATTATTCCAGATGTGTTACTGATGATGGAAAAGGTTCTTAAGGCATAAGTTATGTTTGGCCGATGTGATTGATGACTTCTACAAGTATATGCTTAATCCGCATTACTTGGTGTGCAAGGATTCAGCTGACAGATCAGAGTTTGTGAAAAGATTGACTATTTTGGGTGCCGACTAGAAAGGTGATGAAATCACTTGTGCGGATATATATACAAGATGGATTTAGTTATGAGTGGTGTTGTGGTTGGAAGTGATGTGCGAAGAAAAGTAATAGAGCTAAATAAAAGCAGAGAGGAAGATCCGATATGTGAAAGAAGAGTAGCATAAAGAAGAGGAAAGATGAAGTGCAGCAGATTAGTATATAGAGCCTAATTGGAACTGAACTCCAGCATATGTTGATGCACCTTATCAGTTCAAGTATTGTATTACATTATTTATAAATTGTAGACAGTGTGTCTCTTGTAGGTAGTGTGCCTCTTGTGAGCAGTGTGCTCGGGTAGTGAGCCCTAATTGGCAAGTGCCATTTTTGTACTTCCATTCTTCTAATAGAGAATACAATCTTGGGTTAATCACCCCGTGGTTTTTCCCTTAACAGGGTTTCCACGTCAAAAATATTGTGTCATGTGTATTTCTATTTCATGGTTATGTTTGCTTGTTTGATTTGATGCTGCACTAATTATCAAGAAAGTTTAGAAAGCTGAAGTAACTAAGATAACTGATTCACCCCCCCTCTCAGTTATCAACAATTGGTATCAGAGCCAAGTTCCTCCTAAACAGAGTCTAACAACTTGAGGAAGATCTAGGAATCCAAATGGATGCATATGGTTTAAGGGAACAACTCAAGACTACCCTTGATGATCTTGAGCAGTCAAATTCTGAAGTCAATGAATTAAAGGAAAGACTCAAACAGGCTGATGATTTCATGAGAGAACTAAAAGACAAATTAAGTCTCTCTATGAAAAAGAGAAAGGAGCTACTTCAGCAATTGGCAAGTCAAGGTGAAGCAAATGATGCAAATGAAGATCTGAAGGAGAAAACCAAGTTATGTGAAAAGTTATCAAAAGAAATCATTATGGTAAGACATGAAATGGAATCAAGAGTTATAAAGTTTACCCAAGAGATTGAAGAGAAAAGAAAAACTGAAGATAATCTAAGACAATCTCTCAAGGAGAAATCAGAAGATTGCAACAAGATGGATAGAATTATCAGACATCTTGAATCTGATCTTGAAGATGCTAAAGATAATGAAGAAAAACTTGAGGATCAAATTGTCTCTCTCAAAAGAGATCTTCAAACAACAAATGAATATAAAGAGAAATTCAAGATAAGTTCTGCTCAACTTGAAGTTCTTCTTGGAAGTCAAAAGAGGGTAGATGACAAGTGTGGTTTGGGTTATGAGAAAGGAGAAAGCTCCGGATCTGGTTAGAAGAATTTTGGATTCTGATCTGGAGTGAGCTTATATGCTGCTTTGTTTGGAAGTGTAGATCCTGGGATCAGATCTATACAATGGCTAATGTCCCTAATAGGTGGTAGGGAACTTGGCATTCCATCAAAGATAATGCCTTTGTACTTGTCCAATAGCTTTTGGACAACTGGGTCTATGAATTTTTGTCTCTTCTCTCCCTTGACTTGTTGATGTTGTTCTTTGTTTACCTTTAGGTAAGGGATTAGAGCATATGTAACTACTCCTTCTTCTCCTATTCCTTTCATGAATTGTTTGCCTTCTACCATCATCACTTTGACTTCTTTTCCTTTTGACTCCACCTCCTTCTCCATTAATGGAAGCAATTCTATCACCTTACCATTCTTGGTAATTGAATAAGTGTTTCTAACTCCATCATGGTATGCTTTCAAGTCATACTGTGATGGTCTTCCAAATAGGAGATGGCAAGCATCCATCTTGGCAATGTCAAACAATAACCTATCCTTGTATGGGCCAATCTGCAATTCTACCCAAGCCTATTCTTCTATAACTATTTGCTGACCTTGGTGGAGCCATGAGATCTTGTATGGGCAAGGATGTGGTAGTCTTCTAAGCTTAAGCTTTTCTACCATCTCAGTGGACACAAAATTCTCAGTAGATCCAGAGTCAATTAAAACTTTACATACCTTTCCTCCTGCCTTGCAAGTAGTTCTGAAGAGAGACTTCCTTTGTGGAGGTTCTTTTCCAGGCACCTTCATGGTGGTCATTGCTCTCCTAATCATCAAAGATTCTCCATTCTCAGGATACCCATAACTGTCAGGAGCATTCACACTTTGATTAGTGCTTGAGCTTGCTACACTTTGACAATCAGATTCTTGGATCAGATTGATCCTCTTTTCTCCTATTGAACTTGTTGCCTTTGCTGGACATCTGCTGGCTATATGGCCTTCTTGGTTGCAATTATAGCATCTAATTGGTCCTCTGCCCTGAGATCTTCCCCTGAATGGTGGTCTTCTGCCTCTAAAGTTTCCCCTCTGATTGTAGCTCCCCCCTTGATTCTGACTGCTGTCTCCTCTGCTGTTCTTTTTGTTGGATTCACTTTGGTATCCAAATCCTCTGCCTCTAAAAGGACTTCTTCCTCCTCTCTGCTATCTTCCTCTACCTCTATTGTTCTGCTCATGCCTTCTCTTCAATTTTTCTTCCACTTTGAGTGGTAACTGATAGCATTTTTGAATTGTCTCTGGGTTATGCATACTTATGTCTTCTTGGATATTAAACCTTAATCCATTGAGGTATCTTGCTACCTTTTCTTCCTCACCTTCCTTTACCTTTGTTTTTACACACAGTTTCATGAACTCTTCTGTGTATGAGCTGACATCTAGCTCCTTCTGCTTCAAATTTTGTTTCCTCTTGTGTAATTGGATATTATAATCGAATGGAACATAGGCTTCCTTCACTAAAGCCATCATTCTCTTCCATGTTGCAACTTTGTTCTTTCCCTCTTTCACCCTGTCATCTTGGATGAAATTCCACCAAGTCAGTGCAGCTCCTTTCATTTTGGATTGAGCCATCTTCACTCTTTGGTGTTCTAGTATCTCTTCTGTCTTAAAGAAATTATTCAAGGAGTCTATCCACTCTATCACTGAATCAGGTTCCATTTTTCCTGTAAACACTGGCAGGTCTATTTTCACATCCATGGTCCTTCTTTCCATGGACCTGAGGGCATTGAGTAAGGGTCTCTGGTCTGCAGGAACCACTAGCTCTTCCTGCTTTGGGGTCTCCTCTTCATCCCCATCTTCTCATTCACCAGAGTTTTCTTCCCCTTTCTCCACTTTGTCCCTCAACTTCTCTAGTTCTTCCTTCAATGCCTGATTTTGAGCTCTATCAGCTCTACTCTCTGCTATTTGCTTTCTTACCAAGGCCGTCAATTCAACATTGGTCATCTTTGTTGGGTACATTTCTGATCCTTCTCCTTCTGACATCTTGTCTCCATCTTCTTCCCAAAGAACACTCCTTAAGCTCTGATGCCACTTGATGCAGAGGTCTTCAGCAGAAACGTGCAAAATGTTTATTTTTGTGAATATTGGCAAGAGACTTTCAATGTCTTACTGATATGTGCTTCTTTTTTCCTTATCAGCCTGACTTGCCTTGTCGGCCTTGCCCCATTCTTTCTTTCCGATGCTCTTTCTCTCGTCGATGCCGTTGTGTTCATCGGCCAAACACTTGTTATCAGCCTAGCTTTCTCCTTGCTCCCTGAAACCAGAACTCATGCTGATATGTTAACCCTAACCTACTGAACAGGTTCCCATTACCTCTGCTACCGGTCACCTCTATCGCCAAGACATATAGCTATCGGCGAAGACTTCATTCCCTCTGCCGATGTCACTTGTCACTCTGAAACCCTTTACGCCAACTCCTTCATCGGCCAGACTTCCACCGTCGGTCAAACTTTTAGGCCACCCCACCGATACACCTCCTTACGCCGATGGGCATCTCCTACCGATCTCTATTGTCTCCCCGATACTATCAATGCCGGGACCCACCGTCGGCTAGACTATGACTATCAGCAACACCTTTAACTTCTCCACTGATGGCATATCTCATGCTGATATACTCTACATCGGCAAGACTTTCACCTTCGGTCGAACTTCACTCTTCTCTTTCGATCATGCTTCTCACACCGATATGCCTTCTATCGGCATGACCCTGCTGTTTGCTGTGACTTCCAAATTTGCTTCCGACGACACTCCTTACGCCGATACTCTTCATCTTTGACTATACATTTGTTGACTTGATGAGTTGGTTCTCCTCCCTGCTATCACCGGTCATCCCTTGCATCTACGGACCAAATACCCTTCCAACATGCAAACTAGCTACCATTTGTATCAAATACATTGTATGTCTTCATTGTATCTTCAACATACAACAGCAAAATGCAATTGTAGTATACACACAAATTGACACTCATATATAATAACTATATATACATACACTGTCTATGACATACCATGGACATATACACAGGAAATGTATTTCCTCAGACAATCTCGACAGACACAAGGTTTAACACAGGATGTACACTAGCGATATACACACTAATGGATACTTAGACGCAACAGCGATATAAACAAAGCAAATACCTACATTCATTTGCGATATATACAGGAAATGTATATTCAAATTTTCCCACCGATAACCCTCTCTGAAACGGATTCTGCCATTTCTATACTGTCATGTATAACAAACAAAAGAATGGAACAAAAATGGAAAATTATTTTACAAATCCATTCCACTAATTTCACAGAAATCCACCAGTGGAATGGATTTAAACCTGCATCACAGCAACAGAATAAATAAAATTAAAAATACAACGGTTCTATATAGATAATAAACAGAACAATTCGGTTCACCAAGATTTCACACAGGATTCAAAAGTTACAGAATATGATTTGCAGAATTTTCTATTCTCTCATTCCAACTTCTTACATTTGAACAGTTTCAAAAAAAGAAAAATGAAAAGACCCCTTTCTCGACCATCTCTCCCTGTTTTGTTAACCCCGACACCTCTGTTTGCAGGATTTTTGATCTGTGGGATTTTGAATTAACTAAGATTATTAATAGAAACCTTAATTAATCCCATGACATATGTTGTGCTTAAGACAACAAAACTCCTAATGACTAGACACATTGTATAACCCTTCACAATACCCAAGATGTCTGAAATGTAAAGTTTGATGTTTACAGACAGGAAATGCCAACATAAAATGTCACATTAGTTAATGACATACAAATGCTACCAGGTAACATGAAATGTCAAAATATATGTTAAAACCTTATTCTTCTCCCTCTTGTGCATCTTTATCCTGTTGAAGGGGTGCTCTTGCACCATCATCCATCTTGTAAAACAAGTCCTTGTTGTTAGCACAAGCAAAGCCCTCGTGCTAGTCTAAAATTTGATGGCTCAAGAGGATGAATGGTGTTACCCTTGCAATCATCCTCATAAACAGTCCACTTGTACTATTGGTGTGCATGGTCAATCTCTAATGGTACAAAACTTTCTCAATTAGCAAGAACCATTAATGGAGGTTACAAATTAATGGTTCTTGTTGATTGAGAAAGTTTTGTACCATTAGGCTCCTAAGGAGGCTACTCCTAATTCTAACATTATGTTTTGGAGTCTTGAAGACCATTGTGCATTCAATTAGCCTGTGGATAGTTTGGTTTTGCCTTTAAATAATGTTGCGGACAACACAAGGTCAAAGAAAAGGCATTTGGAAAACATTCCTACACCTTATATAGTGTAGAAAGAATTTGTGGTGGATCCTACAAACAAAAATTAGACCACTAGGCCTGTTATTACAAAAGATGTTCCATCTCATTCGAAAGCTCCTAACCAAATCATGGAATAGTCAAGGAGAGGACCTTGGGTCTCTTTAATGTATAAGCCTACAATCAGCCCTCTGAATATTATGGATTAGATAAAGAAAATGAACTTGAATGTGTCTATGTGGGATGCATTATCAATTCCATATTAGAGAGACTTGTTGCAAGATGCTTTGAAACAATTTCCATCAACTAAACCAACAATTCAAAAAGAGAAGAATCTAGTTAGGCTTGTCCAACCAAATGAGGATCAAGTAAGTAAAGTGAAGAAACCATCTCCTTTCTATTTATCCCTAATCATTAGGAAGTTTCTAGTACACAATTGTGTGATAAACTCAGATACTAGTATTTTAGTGATGCCAAAAAACATAGCAGACATACTAGGCATCAAATATACTCTAGTTTCCAAAGGTGTTTTGCATCTGGATGAAACTTTAGTTATCACAATATGAGTGATCAAGGGGTTGGATTTAACTCTTCATGCTTTCCCAAACTTGACTATTAGTCAAGAAATATCGGTCATTGAATTACCTCCATTCTTATCTATTTGCTTGTCAATGGACTTCATAGCTAAGGTTGGTGGTTATTTGTCCTCTGATTGGTCTCACATGCTCTTGATGACAAGGTACGAGACAAGGTTTACTATTAAATCTGATCCTATATCAAATTATCATGTGGAAAACTATCATCTCAGCCTCTTCAATCCAAATTACATGATTCTAGAAGAAGAAGAAAAGGACTCAGAGCCCATAAAGATATACACTTCACCTCTTTCAGTCCTTGATCTCTTATTTGATGAATGGGCTAAATAAAATTATACTTTTGATCCTTATGATGTTGCTAAAATGACTGGATTAGGTACATACATGATGCAACAAGAAAACTCATTTGTGCCTTCACTCAAACAAGAAGATGATTCAAATGGCCTTTGCAAAATGGTTTTTGATGGTGCAAGGAGCAAAAATGGGGCAGGGGTATGTGTATTGTTGATCTCTCCAAGTGGTAAGAAGATACATTTTACTCATAGGCTACATTTTTCTTGTACAAATAATGTTGAAGAGTATGAGGCATTTATCCATGGCTTGTTATTGTCTAAGAAAAAGAAGATTAAATAGCTACAAGTTTTTAGAGACACTGAATTAGTGGTTAACCAAGTAAGGAAGAGATGTGCTACCAAAAATGAACTTCTCAGGGATTATAGACATAGAGTTTGGGACCTTATAGAGAAATTTGATTCTTTATATCTGTAAGTGGTCCCAAGAAGATTAAATAATGAAGCTAATCAGTAAGCAACAATTAGATCTCAATTTTATCCTCCTAGAAACCTCTTTCAAGGTCACGATCAACATGTCAAGATGGTAATCAAACCTTCCATTCTGGATAATAATGTAAGTTGGAAAATATTTGACAGTGATGATAAAATAGTTAGCTTCATCTAGAATGAGACTAAGATTTCATCAAATTTGCAATCAAGGTTGCAAGAAGGATATGATGATCAAATCATGCAATTAAAGACCAACAAGCTGCCAAGAGGATTAATCACTATTGAAGACATTTTCAATCATGATGATGAGTTCAAGGGAGAAAAGAAGAACATGAAAAGAAAAGAAGAAGACTACCGACAGGTCACAGTTGCCCAAGATAAGGAGCTAATGCTAGGAAAGGTATGTAGTGATCTATTGAGAAACAAATTTTCATTTCTTTGTCTCAAAAGTATGGTGATGTTTTCTCATGGAGTTATGAAAACCTTAAAGGGATTGATCCAAATGTTTCCCAACATGCCATAGAATTGGATCTTTATGCCAAACCTGTTAGGAAAAAGAAAAGACTAATAAACCCCAAGATTGAACCCATGATGAGAAAAGAACTTGCTAAGCTCATAGAGTCCAAAATCATTTTCCCTATCAAGTGATCTTCTTGGGTGGCCAACTTAATACTTGTAAGGAAGAAAAATGGGGAGATAAGACTTTGTGTTGACTTTAGGGACTTGAATAGAGACTCTTTGAAGGATCATTATCCTTTGCCTTCCATGGATTAGTTTGTTTCCATGGATCAGATTTTATAAACTGTAGCAAGGGATGAAATGTTTTCACTTTTAGATGGTTATTCTAGTTACAACCAAAACTTGGTAAAAGGAGAGAACAGGTATAAGACAATATTTACTACTAATATGGATAAGAGTAGGATCCCTAGTATGGTTCTTAAGTTAGATATCTCCAAGGCATATGATAGAGTCTCATGGAAATTCTTGTTTAAAATATCCCTTCTCATTCGAGAGGCTGTTACTACTGCTAAATTCTCTGTTCTGGTCAATGGGGTCCCTAGGGGTTTTTTCTCTTCCTCGAGAGGGCTTAGACAGGGGATTCTCTTTCACCATATTTGTTTATCATGATGGTGGAGGCCCTGGGGAGATATGTACACTCTAAGATTACCTCTAAGGAAATTGTGGGTATTAAACCTGCTTCTTCTCTCTCCCCTATGATAGTGCAACAGTTTGTGGATGATACCATCCTCTTTGGTATCTCATCTATGGTTGAATCTTGTAGGTGGAGGAATATTTTAAATGACTATGCCAAAGCTTTTGGTCAATACATAAACTTTCAGAAGAGCAAGGTGTATTTTTTTAATACTCTGGCTGATCTCCATTGTAAAATCATTAATATTATTAGATGTGCTGAGGCTGATCTTCTTGCTATTTATCTTGGCCTCCCCCTCATGGTTAAAGAGGTTTCTCAGGGATTTTGGAATGGAATTCTGGAAAGAACTCAGAAGAAGTTGGTTGGCTGGAAGGGGAAATTACTCAGTAGTGCTGGTAAACTACAGCTTTTATGAGCTTCTTTACAGGGTATTCCTACTTACTTCCTTTCTATTTTTAAAATGCCTAGATTTATTGCTGACAAGTTGGAGCAAATCCAAAGAAAATTCCTATGGACAAGTGTGGAAGACAAATAGAGAATGTCCTTGGTTAGTTGGGAAAAAGTTTGTCTTCCCAAATCTCATGGAGGTCTTAACATTAGATCTACCAGGAATATGAATAAAGCCCTCCTTTCCAAAATAAACTGGAATTTGGTCCATAATAATAAAGAGTGGGGGGACATTATGCAAGCCAAGTATCTTTATGGAACTAATAACATTAGTTTCCTTCATCAGGAGGGACTTCCTCAGGGCTATGTTATTTGGAATAAAATGCTGAAGTCTAGAAGTTTACTTAAACAGGGACTTAGATGGAAACTGGGGAATGGTAATTCTATCAACTTCTAGGAAGACATTTGGTTGAATGATAAGGCCCTTGATGCTCAAGGTGATTATGGAGTTGTTGCTGGCATTACTAAACAATTTTTTGGGGCCAAAGTTTGTCATTATATTCACAATAATAATGGTATTAGGATTTAGAAAAATCTCCTGGATTGTTGTGCTCAAAGCCTTGAGCTCACTCCTAGGATGTGGTCTATCCAACATTTGATCCTAGGGGTTAGAATCCCTCTCTTTCCTAGGGAAGATGAGTTGTATTGGTGGCCGGATAAGAAAGGTCAGTTTTTTGTTACGTCTGCTTACCATCTGTTGACCCCTGATGTGCATAAAAATGAGCTTTGGAGGAAAGTTTGGAATCATAAACTTATCCCTAAAATTAATATGTTTTGGTGGGTTGTTGTTCATAACAAACTCTTAACTCAAGATAATTTATAGAGGAGGGGATTCACTCTAGTAAATAGGTGTTTTCTATGTTTTGAGAAGGAGGAAACAGTCTCTCATTTATTCCTCCACTGTGATTTTGCCTGGGAAATCTAGAATTCTATCTTAAGGAATTTTGGCATTCAATGGGTTTGTAATCCTGATGTTAAGGAAGTCATTGCCAACTGGTGCCCTACTTTCTCTCATCCTTGGCTCTTTGAGCTTTGGAATCAAAATCTGGCTTGTCTTGGTTGGACTTTATGGAAGGAGCGTAATAATAGAATTTTTAGGGAGACTGCCAGGGATACCTCTCAAGTCCTTCATTCTTTTTCTAAGATCCTTATGGAAAGTGTGATCAATTCCCACATCAAAACTTGGAAAAACCTCTTTCTCAAGAAGAAGAGCAAATTGCAACCAATTGGAGAATTCTAAACCAAATTTTGGCTCATGATAATTCTAAACAGTTGCAAAGATTAAATACCAGATGGATTCCCCTAAAGCCCCATTAGCTCAAATTAAACTTTGATGGGGCATCTAAGGCTGATGGTAAGGCTAGTGGTGGTGGGATTATAAGAGATGGCAAAGGATGGCTGGTTGCTGCCTATGCTAGTGGGATAGGTTTTCAAAGCAATAATTTTGCTGAAGCTGCTTCTCTTTTATGGGGTGTGAAGTTGGCTATTTCACTCGATATCCAGCAATTGTATATTCAGGGGGATTCTACATTGATTATCGATGTTGTTACTAACGCGTCGACTTGTGGCTAGAAACTAAAAGATATCATAGTTGATATCCAGATCCTTATGCAGCGGATCTCTAGAGTTGATATCTCTCATATATAGAGAGAGGGAAACGGGGTTACTAATGCCCTTGCTGACTATGGCCAACAATTTTCAAATTGGCGATGTTGGTGCCAAGTTAAAAACATCCCTTTAAAAATTAGGGATTTAATTCAAAAGGAGCTGACTTGTCAAGGATGACTCATCATACTAAGAGAGACAGTTTGTTCCATCGGTTTTGTTGGAAGAGGCTGACGTGTATCTCAAAGTACATACTTTTGTGTACTTCATTTCTTAATGTCACTTCAGCATTATTACTCCCTTGTGGTAAGGCGAGTTGCTTATTTACTAATTATAACGAATTCCTAATTATTATGTTCGAGCATGGGAAGGGAAGGCTTCAATTGGTTTTTCGAAAGGCAGCTCTAATTAATGATAATTCATGCAGCCCTATTATCATAATTCCTTATCAAGCTGATACTTTTACCTTTCACCTTTACTTTGTGAATTTCTAGTTTTGGGGGTTTTGTGTTATTGTTTGGAAAGCTAAAATGGGAGGTGATCGGATTCGAATAGAGCCTATTTCCTGTTGCGAATTCAAAGACAATGCTATGGTCTGGCATTACTGCAAGGAAGGAGGTATCAGCCCTTTTTTGGAATGACTTAATGGTTATGATGAGAATCTGTCTGAACAATTCACTCGAACCTAGCAAAACTGTAAAGTCACTATTGGGAGAATTGGATTTGAGATTTCTGAGAAAGTTATTGCTATGGCGACTGTTCTTTCTACTAAGCGGACCAAGTTGCAAAGGAAAGTGAAAGTGGTGGACCATTCTAACCAGAAGTTGTTCCTTGGGGAAGGTGAAGAACTTGTTCCCTACCAGGGAGGGTTTGAACGGGCCAAGCTGCCAGAGCCGTGGGATGAAATGTGTTTCCTCCTCATGAAATACTTCACCCTGGACGGTCAGTTTACCAGGTTTTACAATTACCACCTTCCTTTGCTTAATCATTTTAGACGCAATGCTCACATTAGTTTCCCATTCTATTTACTGTCTTCTCTTGAGCATTCGGTCTTTAGGGCTACTGCTAGGTTGGCTAAGAAACCCTCTACAAAACCCGTACCCTTGCATCAAGGTCTTATCCTCTACTTATACAATTTTCATCTTGCTTTGGAGCCACCTAAGCCTATCCAGACCCATAGCGGTGAAATTTCTGCCAATCTTGATGATACTGTCATCTCTGAAGAGCCTAAACCTTGCCCTTCCCCTGCTTCTCATAAATTGAAAGGGGTTTCTTTTTCATTGTCCAATGAGGAAACTACCATGGTGACTGTTATGCACACTCTGGCCTTTAAAGGGAGTGTGAAAAGTAAGAAGAGGAAAATAAGGGAGATATAAGAGGATACTGTGGGGGATGCTATGGGGACACCTTTAAATCTTAGCAGTACTCCTGTGGGACCTGGCAGTAAATCTACTCTATCTGCTAAAGAAAAGAAAGGGGGTTTATCTTCTAGGGTTAGGAGGTTAGGTAGGATTGCTGGCAAACCTGCGCCCAAAGATAAACTTATTGATTATTCTGAGAGTGCTTCTGATGCCTCCACTCAGGGGGATGATACTAAGGACTTTAAAGTTTAAGAGATCTCTGAAGATGCTAAGGGCAAGAATGTGGATAAACCGACTGATGTTTTGGGAGGTGTTGTCGCTGACTCTGAGGACAATGCTGACGAAGGGGGGAAGATGTTTGTGGAGGAAGTGGCTAATGAGACCAAGGAAGGTGATGGCCACAGGCATGACATTGTTGTCTTAAGGGGTCATGTGGAGAAGCTAGAATAGTTAATAAGCAATGTGCTCAGGCAAACAATGTTGCTTAATCTTTCTGTGTTGCCGGATATTGGGACTATTGATGTTGATGACAAAGAGGAGAATTTCAAAAAGTTGGATGAATTTATTGAAACTTTGGCTAAAATATGGGAGAATGTTTCTCCCTAGTTCTATTTTATATTATGTTGTCTATTCTCTGCTACTTTATATCTACTGTCTTTACACTGGTTATGTTGTCTATGTTGTTTATGTTGGTTAAGCGGGTTATGTTGTAACTATTTCGAGGCTCTTTTTCTCTTTTACCTCTGGGGTTTCTTTTTGCTGTACTGAAAGGGTTTGGCCCCTTGTTTTAGCTTCCTTATTATATCAAAAACATTTACTACTAGGTGGGGAACCTTTTCCTATAATAAAATTCTATTTGGTCTCTCTAATGTTGGTGCTACTTTTCAAAGGGCAATGGATATTTCTTTTAAATGCTTCATAAACAAGTATCCTAATCTATTTGAATGACATAATAGTCTTTTCAAAAGTAGGTGAAGATCACATGGAGCATCTTGAAAAGGTTTTTGAAAGGTGTACAGAGTTTGGAGTGTCACTTAACCCAAAAAAGTGTATCTTTGCTATCCCACAAGGTAAGCTTTTGGGTCACCTAGTGTCAAAGGAAGGCATCTCCATAGACCCTGAAAGGATCTCAACCATTCTTTCTCTTTATTTACCAGCTCATAAGAAGGCATTGAAATTTTTTCTTGGCAAGATAAATTTTGTTAGGAAGCTCATTCCTAATTGTGCGGGATTACTAAAACATATTACTTTGATGCTTAAGAAAGATGTTGTTTTCAAGTGGACCAAAGAAGGAAAGGAGAGTTTTGATAAAATCAAAGAGGTAGTTGCCCAAGCACATACTCTCATAAATCCAAACTTTGAGAAGGAATTCATCCTCTATTCTCATAGAGGAGAATCTAGTGTTGCAGTTGTCTTAACTCAGCAAAATGATGAAGGTTTAGAGTAACCTTTGGCCTTTTTCAGTCAAATATTGAAGGATTATGAAGTAAGGTACAACCTCATGGAGAAAAAAGTATTTTCTATCATGAGAGATCTCAAAACTTCAAATATATGATTGCTAACAACCATATCAAGTTGTTGGTCTCTCATCCTAGTGTAAGAGATTTCATAATGGGAGTTGAGATAAGTGAAAAAAGGGCTAGTTGGGTGACTAAAATTTTGGAATATGATGTTACTATCAAAGACACAAATTTGATTAGAGGTAGAGGTTTGTGTGAACAACTAGCTATGGATGTGTCAAGTGAAGAAAACTCATCTTATCTCTTGCAAGAAGAGCAAACAATAGAAGGTACAACTACTAGGAACTCTTGGACAATTGATATGGTAAGATTTTTATCTACTGGTGAGTATCCTTCTAAATTAAACAAGACTAAGAGGAGGCATTTCAGATTGCAATGCATTCCATATGTTGTGATAGATGGCATTCTTTTCAAAAAAACCTAGAAGGAGTTTTCTAAGGTGTGTAGAAGAAGACCAAGTTGACAAGGTTCTTAGTGACTTTCATGAAGGTTCAGCTGGAGGTCATTTTTCACCAAGAGTTACAACCATGAAGATAATGAGGGAAGGTTATTTTTGGCCCACATTGTTTAGTGATGCTCATAGGTGGGTTAGGAAAGGTAGAGAATGTGCTCTCTTTGCTAGTAGAAAGAGACTTGTTGCCCTTCCACTCCAGCCCATATAAGAAGATCAACCTTTTTCACAGTGAGGCCTCAACTTTATAAGCATGCTTAATCTTGTATCTAGTGTTGGTCATAAGTGGGTGTTGACAACAATTGATTACTTTACCAGGTGGATTGAAGCTATTCCACTTAAGGAGGCTATTGAATCAACTATCATAGATTTCTTGGAGGAGATTGTGACAAGGTTTGGGGTTCCTCATACCATTATTTATGATAACACAAGAGCTTTTATAGGTTTTAAGATTGCTGATTGGGCCCTCAAGCATAATTTTTTTCTAAAAAATTCCTCTAATTATTACCCATAAGGTAATGGTCTAGTGGAAACTACTAATAAGAACTTGACTAGGATCATGAAAAGGACTATGGAGATGAATCAAAGGCAAATTCATACAAAAATATGACTTGCTCTTTGGTTTGATAGGATCACATGTAGTGCCCCTACATTCTCATCTTGGATGTGCAGATAGTCTAGCTAAGGAGCATGAAGATGAAGGTAAAATAATAGGAATATTTAGGGTATGTTAAATAGTTGATGTTGTACATTATATGATGTTGGTAGATTCTACATTCATGTTGGTGACATTCCTGATTATCCTAATGTGTGGTTTCATACGATAGTTAGCATGTTTTATTGATAATCCTTGTTGCGACACTGATAATTCATATGCTTTGATATTGTTTTACATTCAGGTGATTATACTGTTGATCTTACTATGATTGTCATAAGTTAGAATTGATTTTTATGTGACTAATTTTGTATTATAGGATGATCTGATTATTGTGTGGTGTGAAAAGAGACAATTTCGTACCACTCATTCGTGAGCATCCAGCGACGTTGCAATTCTCTTTCACTCTGTGACCGTTTGATATTTATTATACTTGTGCATAGATCATGTTGTGTGCTGCAGGTTGTAGGTATCAGGCATCGACTCCACCTGAATTGACAGGTCTGAACATGCCTTAAAACCAATGGAACTATTGAATGGAGATAACATCTGGTCCCCTAGTTAGCCATCATCCTTGAAAAGGATGAGTATCCAGTTTTGCACCCAGTCAGTGTTGTATGTATGGGAAAGATAGTCAGTCGTTGTGGTCATGCTTTTTGATCGTGCATAGTGTCAGGTATTGGTTGGCATTTGGGTTATTTTATTTATCAAAAGTTCCTTCTTAACTTACTAATTTTATTTTAATGTAACAATTAACCAAAGCATTAATCAATTTTACGGTCAATAAATAATAATAATTATAATGAGGAAAAATAAAGTGTTATTAAAACTGGAATATAATTGATAAAATTAAAATAAAAATATTTTATAAACAAGTAAATGTTTTGTTAGTGGCAATAAAAATAAATATATAATATTTATGAGTTGTCATAAAAACTTATATATATATATAGCAAATTCTAAAATAAATAAATCAGAGAGAGATTATTGTCTAGTTAAAATAACATGTTGTAAGAAAGTATTAAAGGTAGAATTTATTGCCATTATAGAGGGAATCTTAGAAATAATTGCTTCTTTTGAGTAAAAGTCTAATTTTAGTAAGTAGAAAGAAATTGCTTTTTGAGAGGAAGTAATAAAGGCAAAATTTATTGCCTTTAATAAGGAGAATCTTCTAGAAGAAATTATGGGGGAGGAGTGTGCATTTAAAAATAGCAGAATATGTTTTATGTTTTGGTGGGGATCTCTCTCTCTCTCTCAGGAAGTTTTTATTTTTTCTTTTGGCACCATAAACCATAGCTTCCAGAAGAAAAGACTTGGGGAAAAATGGATGCGAGCTGTGAAATTTTATGAAGATGTGATAGAAGTAATATTCCAAGTATGGACTGAGATATGAAACTGATTTATTATTGCATTAGATTTAGTGAGATGAATTTGTCATATGCAAGCTTTATATTATTCTGTGAATTCTCTTCTACATATTCTGAACCCAATATGTTGCGTAATTGTTAGATATGGTGCACGACCTAGTTATCTAAATCATATCCAAAAATCAACCTTACCCAGTTTGTTATTTTGGAGATATGAATATTTTGTGACTGTCTACCTCTCACCTATTTCGTCTCTGTTAAAACAGTTAGTTGCATCACCAATAACTCTATATTTTCGTACTAGGTTTGTTTGAAATTTTTAATAAGATTCAACTCTTACCTATGAAAATCATATCCAAAAATTAGCATTACCCAGTTTGCAAATTTAGAGATATGTATCAATTAGTGATAGACATTCCTATGCCATCTTGGTTGTTGTTATTAAATGTACAAATCTATTTTGTGTGTATCCTGCAATCATTTTGATCCAAGGGATGGTGTCTCTTTGAGACGACTATCAAACAGTTCACAGACCTTGTCTATGCCTCAGTCTTTTGCATAGCCATCTACCAAAGTATTTTCAACTATATAAGTTATCACTTGCATATTAGTGGCATCAACTTATAAAAATTTGTCAATGGTTGTTAAGTTGAAATTTGATTTTTATGTATTGCATCACATTAAACATCGAACGTAATGGGGGTCTATGTGCAAGTTGTTAAGGTTAAATTCTAGAGGCCTAGGATGTTATGTTTTGATTTCATCTATTGTGTTGAGTAGGTGTCTTGAGTTAATGATGTTTTTGATTATATAAGGTGGCAAAAACCAGTGGCCAAACCCTAACAAAGCAGAACCCAAAAAGGGCAAAAGAGGCTCAGAAGACAAACAGAGACAAGACCACCACCAATAGCTTACATACAGCTGATATACAACAGAAAGAAACTAATAGTAGATAACAAACTAAAAGAAAGCATATAAAGAAGACTAAGAGAGGATATCTTCTCAGTCTTTGAAAAGAGATACAATTTTGTCAATATCTTTGGCTCTGTCATTATCAACACCATGGGTGAGAACACCATGCTCCTTCATCAGAGAGAGATTTGCCATAGTCTATTTACAGAGCATACTAGTAATGAATCTGTCAAGGGAAGAGACCCTTTTTTTCCAAAAGATCCACATGCTCCTTCAACTAAGTCAGAGCGATAGAATGATTACCTTCTTCATTAACAACCTCTTCCATACCATCATCAACATTATTAGAATTCTTAGGAATCGAAACAGAATCACTAGGAACCTCAGTAGTGTGAGTTTCCTTCTCATTATTGTCATCAGTGTCATTAGCCTCAATATGAGTTGTATCAACCATATCTATACCTTCACCACTGGGAGCAGAATTAACACATTGTTTATTACCCTCAGTGCCAATGGTGTCCTCCAAAATGTCTTTCCCATCATTCTCCTCATTGCCACCAGAAACTTCAACAACAACCTCCTGAACATCATATCCACATCCTCTTAAGTAGAGGCTTCAGAATTACTTTCCGAGTAGTCTATCAGCTTCATTTTAGGCGCTGGTTTGCCAGTAATCTGGCCAGACTGCCTAATAACAGCAAAATTACCCTCCAATTTGGCTTTTTTCAAATTCCTTGAGGAACCCTCCATAACCAAATCCTGAACATTCGAGGTCCTAGAATCCCCAAGGTCTTTATTAGAATCCATAGTAGTATCTGAAAGGCATTTTTTGGCTTTCAATTTGGACTTAGAAGGGGTTTGCACTTTTTTATTAGAAGAAGACTTAGGAGTATCCTTGGACGGAGCACATTTGAGAAGTAGCTTAGGAGAATTAATAGCAGTTTTCACAGAAGTGGTAGGGGTCTCAGCAAGAGGATCAAGACCAGCGGGCTGGATAGGAGAAGCAAGAGACAGAGCCAAATGGAACTGGTATAATCTATGAATAAGCCCTTGATGAAGGGGAATGGGCTTCTCATCAGGCTTCTTAATCAATGTCTTCTTAACATGCTTAACAGAGCCTTCCAGGGAAGAAAGCAAAAAGAAGGGAAAACTAATAGTAGCATTCCGCTTAAAGTGATTCAATAAAGGAAGGTGATAGTAATAAAACCTCGAAAAATGCCCCTCTAGAGTGAAGTATTTCATCACCATGTAACACATATCCACCCACGACTTAGGAAGTCTGGCTCTTTCAAAGCCACCTTGATAGGGCACAAGCTTCTTGCCTTCGCCAAGGAATAATTTCTAGTTCTACGCATCTGAAACCCTAGACTTCTTTTATAGTTTAGTGCCCTTAACAGATAAACTCATGGCCACTACAATTTCATTCTCAGAAATCTCAAAACTAACACTACCAATTTGAACTTTCTGATTATCCCAAGACAGAGCAAATTGAATAGACAAATTTTTGTCATGTCCATTCAAGCATTCAAGGAACGGTGTTATACCACTTTCTTTGTAGTAATACCAAACCAAGGTGTTGTCCCTAAATTCCCCACAGTTGTTCAGTTCAGTACAAATCCTATCTCCTCCCATATTGATGAACCAGCAAACCCCAAAGAACTGATGAAAAGAAATGAAGTGAAGAGAACCGACCCAGAGATTCTGAACAATATTTTGAGAAGCTCGAGACACTTCAATCACCAGGAAATGAAAAATGATTATAAAGGCAATTATGTATATACGGGAAAGGTTAGGGCAATCATTAAATTGAGAGGCCCAAGTATTTATGCAAAAAATCCTCATTAATTGTCTGTCCTTCGCACACTTGTTTAGCTGTCCAATTCGGCTCCAAACACCAACAAGGCATCTAGTTAGCATGAGCTGAGATAAAACACAAGCCATGTCAAGTCTATTTACATGATGAATCCTCATAATATGGTAGCTTGTTCTTTTTGAATCATATCACCAATGTGGCACAAGATATTATGCAAATGGTGCCAACACCGCCAATCTTGAAGTTGCTGACCCAAATTTGCCAGGCCGTCAGCGACAATATTCCCTTCTCTATATATATGGGAAAAGGAAATAATAGGAATGGCTTGAATAATAGTTTGAATATCAACCACAGTATCCTAAAGTTGCCAACCACACTCAGAGGCATTGGTGACTACATCAATAATAATTTTAGAGTCTCCTTAAACATGAAGTTGACGGATACCCAAGGATATAGCCAAATTAAGCCCCCATAAGAGAGCTGAGGCTTTAGCAAAATTGTTAGTCTGGTTCCCAATTCCTCCAACATAAGCAACATATAAACCACCTCTGTCATCTCATATAACTCCCCCTCCACTAGCCTTGCCATTAGACATAGCAGCACCATCAAAATTTAGTTTGAACCACCTTGGGTCAGGAGGGGTCCAAATCGTACTTAACCTTTTAAAGCTTTTAGAATCATCAAAAGTAGGAATTTTATTAATAATCCCCCAATTAGTAGCCACTAGGATCTCATGAGAGGTAAGAGGTTTGTCAGAAGCTTTAATGCTGGAAGTAGAAACAATTTCCAAGAGGGCCTTAGACAAGGAATGGAAGACCTGAGTGGCATTTCTGGCAGTTTCTCTGAAAATTCTATTATTTCTTTCCTTCCAAAGGAACCAAGCAACAAAAGGAATAGTTTGATTCCAAAGTTCCACTAACTAGGGATGTGAAATAGAGGGAATCCAATTATGAATGAGATCACCAATTTCTTTATTGCAAACCCATTGTAAGCCAAAATTCAAAATAACTCTGTTCCAGATTATAGTCACAAACTCACAATGCAAAACAAGGTGAGAGATAGATTCTTCTTCTTTTAAACACATGATACATCTATTGACCAGTTGAAAACCCCTTCATTGAAGATTGTCCTGAGTCAAGATCTTGTTATGAATAGCGGTCCACCAGAAAAAGTTGACCTTAGGGAGGAGTTTATGATTCCAAACTTTCCTCCAAATGTCATCCAAAGAATCCCTCTCAAACAACAAATAGTAAGCCAATTTGACAGAGAAAAACCCTTTCTTATTAGTAGCCCAAAGAAGTTGATCATTTCTAGGAAACAGGGGAATCCGAGTATTAAGAAGCATTTGATGTATTGTATTAGCACAACGATAAAGATTGGGATAATTAGTATAGCATTCCAACATATTTTTCCATTTTCTAATACCATGATCATCAGAAATATAATGACAGACTTTAGTACCAAATTTTTTTTTTACAAGAGAAACAAAAGGAACATTTTCCACCTAATTAGAAAGAGGACCATTTCCTAACCAAGTGTCCTCCCAAAAATTGATGATAGAACCATCACCAAACTTCCATTTCATACCCTTCTTAACAAGATTTCTAGATTTAATCATTTTGTTCTAGATAATAGATCCTTGAGGAAGACCCTCCTGAGAGAGAAAAGAAATTCTGTCATAATCTCTTAGATACTTAGCCTTTATTATTTCTCCCCAATCAATATATCTATTTATGAAGTTCCAAATAATATTAGACAAAAGGGCCTTATTCATCTTTTGAATGGTTCTAATGTTAAGCCCACCATGAGATTTAGGAAGGCAAACTTTGTCCCATCTCACCAGAGAAATTATCTTTTTCTCCTCAGTACTAGTCCACAAAAAAATTATTTGAATTTGCTCCAGTTTATTAGCCAGATATTTAGGCATTTTGAATAATGACAAGAAACAAGTAGGTATTCCTTGAAGAGAAGCCCTAAGAAGATGCAATTTACCAGCACTACTTAAGAGCTTGCCTTTCTAGCCCAAAAGTTTCTTTTGAGTTCTTTCAATAATATTATACCAGAAAATAGGAGTCACTTCCTTAGTAGTAAGAGGGAGTCCAAGATAAATAGAAGGAAGGTCAGCAACAGCACACCCAAGGATATTAATAATTTTTCTTTGAAGATCCTTAGGAGTATTAAAGAAGAAGACATTATTTTTTTGAAAATTAATATGCTGACCAAAAGCCATAGTATAATCATTGAGAAGATATTTCCATCTAGAGGCTTCTACAATAGAGGAGATGCCAAAAATAATTGTATCATCAGTCTTCTTTGGTAAACGATAATGTGAAATGATGTACATTTTGTGTTGTAAATGCATCATGATGAGGTAATAATCTCCTTCTAGGATGTATTATTTGTTTGTTTAATGGTATCAAACTTTTGTTTAGTATTGTGTTTGACAATGAGGGAGATCTTGATATTCGTAAAAGGAAGTATTTTGTTTATGATTATTGTTTTTCCATCACTGGGAAGTTTTGAAACAATGATTTTAGAGTTGACCCTTGTGATTATGTTTAGTATGCAAGAAGGTAAATGCCTTACATTGTATATGAATACTTGTCGTTTTACGTCTTGCTTGATGGATAGGGTCTTCTAAATGAGGTAGGGGAGTGGCTTTCAATGTGGGGCCAGGGCCCAAAGTGGCTAGCCAGGATAACCCATTGAAAGTTGGTAACCAAGTGATAACCTAATTAATGAATTAAGGGGTTGGGTAGTTTATCACATTAAATAAGATAATGTTATGCCTCACTCATGGCTCAAGTGCTCATTTAGGCTTGAGATGAGATGAGAAGGCTTGGACTGGCAAGATCAACTACCTTGTCATCATGAAGGGTATGTTGATTCCACATGATTTTGTATGGGGGTTGGGGATCAAGAGAGGCTGCCAAGACAACCCAGGATGGGGGTTGGGGCCTAGGAAGGTCCACCAAGACAACCAATACCAAGCCATGTGATGACACTCCTCCCTATTGCAGTCTAGCACTCCCTAGTTGTATTTCCTCCTTCAGTTGTGTGAGTGCCTCTGGAAGTCTAGTTAAGTGTGTAAGTGATGATTGTCGTCAGTTTGGTGATTGGTGTCATGTTTCATCCTATTGTTTATGTTAGTTTATTGTTTTCTTAACTGTTTCATGTTGTGGGACCTTATTGTTATCTCCTAGCACGAGGGGTGGACCTTAGGGTACCACATGGTTGGGTGGTTGTGCTTTTATCTCCATCGGTTCCCCTTGTTGTTTTTCGTGTGTGAGAAGGATGTACCTTATGTGACAGATTTTAGATCTTGTTCTAGCTTGAGGAGACAAAAACTTATGTTCATGTTCTAGGTTTGTATATCAATAGAATCATGTATTGTTATCTTGATGTATGTACTCCAATGTAATCAGGAAAGCAATATTGTAAGCAATGTAATGGTGTACCCTCATGTAAAGGGAATTGTATATGTACTTGTAATCCTTTATACAGGACCTTAATGATTACTTATCTGATGTTAAAATATGAAAATGTATGTGTCTATTCAATTGATGCAATTAGATTTAGAATGAACTATGGTTGTTAGTTAATTCATAATGTTGGTTAGATCTTGTTAATAGTTTGTTAGTAATGCAGTCGTGGAACCCTAGAGGATAATCTTAACTTGAAGTTATTGTTGGGAATTAAGGTGTCTCAACCTTGGTAATTCCTTGTATTATTTCATTGTATTTATTTATTTATTTATTTCCTATTGTATAATTTGGATGCAAATCCTGTGTTGTCATATTGTGGGAGTTGGCACGGTGATGTGTCATCCTACATGGCATATGACCACATGTAATTTTGTCCTCACATGAGGAGATAGGTGTCCCACTTAGTGGTAGGAATATTTTTCCATGTGTTAGCATCTTGGATGTTGTGTAAGGGAATGTTGACTATAATGGTCATGACAGATTTCTATGTTGAAGTTATGACATGTAAGAGTCAGAAATAGAAGCTTGTAAGACAGGTGAAGACATGTGTCGAGAAGCATTTTGAAAAAGGCATCTTTGGGTGCCCCAAGGTGGACTATGACATGTTGTAAGAGAATATGCTATTTATAGCATGTGTATGACAGATTCTCTTATAGCTGTAAGTTGTAACTGCTATGACAAATTCTATGACGGTCGTAAGAGTCGTAAGAGCATCTATCATAGCTCATTTTGGAAATAGGAGACCTCTTTGGGATGGGGTGTGTGGACAAGTGTTAGATGCATATTACAATGTTGACCAAATGTCCATAGGCATGGGTTTTGGGCCATGAGGCCAAGTTGGACGCCCATTCCAAGATAGAGGCTATTTTGCCTTGTATTTTCTATATAAATAGGTGCTTTGAGGAGTTATATTATGTGATTGATAGGTACTGTTATGCTGCTAGATTGACTCTAGACATGAGTGTCGAAGACTATTGAGAGCTTGCATTGCAAGTGTATTGTAAACTATATTCAATTTTGATAATACATTGTGCAGGTTTTCGAGTGTGGGGTTTTTCACCCGATAAGGGTTTTCCCCACGATATATCTTGTCTCTCTTCTTCTGTCTTCTTTCTGGTTCTATGTGTATTGCTGCAATATCTGTGTTATATGTTTCATGTTGCTGTAATTGTAAAGATTAAATTGAATTTACATAGCTCTCCCCTCATTAGATTAGTGTAGAAAGCAATTTCTGCACACCTAGCTTCCTTTCAGTTGGTATCAGAGCTTGATCACCTTTGGTCCTAGTTGTTGGGTAGGGTTTTTATGAGCTGATCTTAAGTTGAGTGGGAGTATGTGTAGAGTATTCTGAATCTTATTGCAGCAAGGAGATGGCAAGCACATCTGGAAGGATAGAGGTGGAGAAATTCAATGGCACTAATTTCGAGCTATGGAAGCTCAAGATGGAAGACATGCTTGTTGATCGAGACCTCTGGGAAACTATTAGTGGCACAAAACTAGTTGCTATGGCACAAGCTAATTGGGATCTCAAATATCAGAAGGCTAAGGGTCTCATAAGACTCAGTCTAGCTGATTATATCCTATTAAATGTCCATGAGGAGAAAATTGCAAACTTGCTTTGGAAGAAGTTGGGAGATGTGTATCAGGCCAAGTCCCTGGTAAACAAACTTTTTCTGAGAAAGAAATTGTATTCCTTGAAGATGGAGGATGGAGGATCTATTGCAGATCACCTGAATGTCTTTAACATGTTGATTGCTCAATTGACATCAGTTGGTGTGAAGATGGAGGAGGAGGATTGTTGCATGACCTTGCTTTGTTCTTTTCCGAACTCGTGGGATCATCTTGTGATGGCTATCGGGAGCACCACATCCACTTTCGCAATGGATGAAGTGGTATCTTCGGTGTTATCTAAAGAGATACAGAGAAAGTCTTCTAAGGCAACCAAAGAGGCTCATGTAGTTCGTGGAAAACCCAAGGAGAAAGGGAAAAAGAAAGACAAGAAAGCTGATAAGGGTAGATCCAAATCCCATGGGAGATCCAAATTTCCTAGAAAGTCCAAGGATCTCTGTTGGAACTGTGGTAAATCTGGGCATTTCTGAAATGAATGCAAAGAGGAAAAGAAAAAGAAGAAGAAGAACCTAGATTTGGATTCTAACAAGTCACAAGATGATGGTGATGCTTTCATTGCAGCCCTGGCAACCCACGCATCTGATGATGTGTGGCTGATTGATTCTGGTGCATCATTCCACATGACCTCGCATCAAGACTAGTTTACTAAGTATGAGGAGTTTGATGGTGGAAGGGTGTACCTAGGTGATGACTCTCATCTGAAGATTGTTGGTCATGGAAGAGTATCTATTTGATTCCCTAATGGACGAGTGAAGGGGATCTCTGGGGTTATGCACATCCCAGGCTTAGCACAGAACCTACTTTCTATAAGTATGTTGAATGATGCAGGTGTGTAGGTTGTCTTTTCAAAAGAAGGATGCAAGATGACTAGAGGAGCTATGGTGCTTGCTAAGGGTACTAGGAAAGGTACTCTATTTCAATTGGAGGCATGCATTTCACAATGTAATAGTTCTTTTGAATCAAGGAAGAGGGCAACAGTCACTGCATCCCCACAATCTGAACCAGTAGTGAATAAATCTATTGTATCTAGTCCTAATGGTTGTATTCATGCTTTGGAAGTTAAGCTTCCTGCTGAAAAGACAATGTTATGGCATAAGAGATTTGGCCACATTGGTGAGAAGAGTCTTAGAA
Source organism: Cunninghamia lanceolata (assembly GCA_027924645.1). Taxonomy (NCBI): domain Eukaryota; kingdom Viridiplantae; phylum Streptophyta; class Pinopsida; order Cupressales; family Cupressaceae; genus Cunninghamia; species Cunninghamia lanceolata. The sequence goes on from BSBN01000794.1 coordinate 2,632,581, forward strand.
CCCTGAAAAATAAAAACCTCGTTGCGGGGTTAGATGATTGTAATCTTGAGTTTGACTTTTGCGAACATTGCATATATGGAAAACAAAACCGTGTTCAGTTTTATTCGAGTTCTCATAAGTCTTCTGGTGTGTTGGACCTTGTTCATTATGATGTATTTGGTCCTGTTAATGTTCCTTCATTATCAAAATCTTAATATTTTGTATCTTTCATAGATGACTACAGTAGAAGGACATGGATTTATTTTCTCAGAAGCAAATCTGAAGTCTATAGTAAGTTTAAGGAGTTTAAAGCCTTTGCTAAAAATTAGAATGGTAAAAGGATTAAATGTTTGAGAACTAACAATGGTGGTGAGTTCTGGTCTACAAAATTTGATAAATGTTGCAAGGAACTTGGGATTTAAAGACATAAGACAACTCCATATACCCCACAGCAAAATGGAGTTGCAGAGAGGATGAATAGGACACTGATGGAGAAGGCTAGGAGTATGCTTAGTGGAGCTGGCCTAGAACAAAAGTTTTGGGCTGAAGCTATTGCCACTGCTTGCCATCTGGTAAATAGATCTCCTACATTAGCTCTTGTTGGTAAGACACCCATGGAGGTGTGGTCTGGTAGAAAGCCTTCAATAAGGCATCTTCACATTTTTTGGTTGTGAGGCATATGCACATGTGCCTAGGGACAAGCAGTCAAAATTGGAGAATAAGGCTGTTAAGTGTATCTTCATTGGCTATGGTGTTGGTGTGAAAGGATACAAGCTTTGGGATCCTATGGTTGAAAAAGTGTTGTATAGAAGAAGTATCATCTTCAGAGAGCTAACACCTTCTTCCACTATTTTACAACCAGAAGAAAAAGAAAAGAAAGAGGATATTGTTCAGTTTCCTTCTACCCCTGAGAAGACTGAACAAAAAGACAATGTTGGACCTAAAAATGAGGAGAGTTCTAGCAGCTCTAAAAGTTCAGAAGATGAAGTAGAACCTCCACCTCAGCCTTTGAGGAGGTCCACACGAATTAGGAAGCAACTTGGTTATACATTGCTTGATTCTAGTTGTGCCTTTTCTTTTCTTACTAACAATGATGAACCTAGAACTATGTCAGAAGCTATGGATATGAAAGATGCAGGTTCCTGGAAGGAGGCCATGGAGGATGAGATGGATTCTTTGGAAAAGAATCGAACTTGGAACTTGGTGCCTTTGCCTCCTGGATGGAAACCCATTAGATGCAAATGGGTGTTCAAGAAAAAAATTGGTGCAGATGGCAGTGTTGAGAAGTATAAGGCTAGATTGGTTGCGAAGGAGTATTCACAAGTGGAGGGTACAGATTATGGTGAGATCTTCTCTCTCATTGCAAAGATGACATCCATTCGATTCCTGTTATCTCTTGCAACAACTTATGACTTCTAAGAGGTGGAGCAGATGGATGTGAAAACAACTTTTCTTCATGGTGATTTGGAGGAAGAGATTTACATGTCACAGCCAGAGCATTACATGGTGAAAGGTAAAGAAACTTTGGTTTACAAGTTAAAAGAAGTCTTTGTATGGATTGAAGCAGACTCCTAGGATGTGGTACTTGAAGTTTGATGCCTTTATGTTGTCAATTGGCTTTGTGAGATTGAAATCAGATCATTGTGTGTATTATAAGTATGATGGTGATCGTATTCTCATTGTTGCATTATATGTTGATGATATGTTGCTCATTGGGAAGGGTAAGAATGTGATTTCTGATTTTAAGTCTCAATTGGTAGCACAGTTTGAAATGAAATATTTAGGGGCAGCCAGGTACATTCTTGGAATGGAAATCAAAAGAGACAAAACTAACAGAAAGCTTTAGTTAAGCCAGAGTATGTGAAGACCGGGTTGGATAGGTTCAACATGGCAGATTGTAGACCATTGTGTGTTCCTATTTCTTTAGGGACAAAGTTGTCTATTAGTGATTGTCCAAAATCTCCTAGTGAGGTGGAGGACATGAGAAGAGTACCTTATGCTAGTTTTGTTGGTAGTTTGATGTATTCTATGGTCTGCACAAGACCAGACATTGCCCAAGCAGTGGGAGTCCTTAATAAATTTATGGCCAATCCTGGATGGGTACATTGGGATGTAGTTAAGCAAGTGTTTAGATATTTGAGGGGTACTTCTAAGTATTCCATATGCTATCATGGTAATGTTACAGGACCTCCAAATTTTGTTGATATTCGTGGATTTGTGGATTCAGATTGGGCAGGTGACATTGATAGTAGGGGATCCACCAGTGCTTACATGTTTACACTGTTTGGTGGTGCTATTAGTTGGATGAGTAAGTGATAACCTATGGTTTCTTTATCCATGACAGAAGCTAAGTACATGGCAGCAACTCATGCTTGTAAATAAGCCATTTGGCTTAAGAGATTGTGTTAAGATATTGGTGTTGATGCAGGACAGATTACGATTTGTTGTGAAAGTCAGAGTGCGATTTGCCTTGTGAAGAATCTAACTTTCCATGCCAGAACAAAGCATATTGATGTACAATTTAACTTCATGCGAGACATGGTAGAGGATGGGAAGGTAAATTTGGAGAAGGTAGATACTTTGAAGAATGTTGCAGATGCATTGACAAAGCCAGTGGGCACAGAGAAGTTCAAATGGTGTTCGGAGTCTATAGGCCTCTCGGCCTATAGGAGTTAAATCTTGTTATTCTATTGGCTCTTACAAGGTGTTGGACAAGTGGGAGAATGTTGGGAATTAAGGTGTCTCAACCTTGGTAATTCCTTGTATTATTTCATTGCATTTATTTATTTATTTCCTATTGTATAATTTGGATGCAAATCATATGTTGTCTTTAGGATGGGGTGTGTGGACAAGTGTCAGATGCATCTTACAATGTTGACCAAATGTCCATAGGCATGGGTTTTGGGCCATGAGGCCAAGTTGGATGCCCATTCCAAGATAGAGGCTATTTTGCCTTGTATTTTCTATATAAATAGGTGCTTTGAGGAGGAGTTGTATTATGTGATTGGCAGGTACTGTTATGCTGCTGGATTGACTCTAGACATGAGTGTTGAAGACTATTGAGAGCTTGCATTGCAAGTGTATTGTAAACCATATTTAGTTTTGATAATACATTGTGCAGGTTTTCGAGTGTGGGGTTTTTCACCCGATAGGGGTTTTCCCCACAATATATCTTGTCTCTCTTCTTCTGTCTTCTTTCTAGTTCTATGTGTATTGCTGTAATATCTCTATTATATGTTTCATGTTGCTGTAATTGTAAAGATTAAATTGAATTTATATAGCTCTCCCCTCATTAGATTAGTGTAGGAAGCGATTTCTGCACACCTAGCTTCCTTTCAGTTATGAATAAATATGATTTACATTTCTTTGCTATTTCTTTCCTTAAAAACAAATTGTCCTTTTTTTATAGCATAGTTAAGTTGTTCTCTGGGGTTTCTTGGTGAGGCGTTACATCACACCCAAGAGAGAAATAGTAAATTCTCCCTTTGTCATTGTTTATGGAAGAGAAGCAAGGCTTCCCTTGTCCTTGAAGTTGCCTTCACTAGAGTTAGCTCAACAATTGTAGCTAGAAGGAGAAGATGCAAGGGATGTTAGGATGGTTGAGTTGATTGAGTTAGAGGAGTTGAGGCAATCAGCCATGACATTCTTCAAAGAATATTAGAAGACAACCAAATATCACTTTGAAAAGAGAGCTAGAGATCAAGTTTTGAAATAAGGAGACCGTATTTTGAAGTGGGATGCTAATAGAGCCAAACCAAGGGGCACACAAAGTTTGATTCCAATTGGAGTGGCCCATACATGATCACCAAATGCAAAAGAAGCCAATGCATTTCATCTTTTAAGGCTAGATGGAGAAGCTCTTCCTATCCTAGTCAATGGGATACACCTCAAACCATGTTTTTGAGGTTCATTTATCAAACTCATATATATTAGGATAGTTGTTTTTGCAAATAAGTGCTTTGTACATGCTTAGTTTGTCTTATTTTACTCCAAGTGCTACTGTACACTCTACATTCTCATTAGGAGAATGTATGATTAGTTGTCCTTTAGGTAGTCTTGTTTTCCTCCTTTGTGTTGTGTGCTATTTGAGGTAGTTTTAGTTTTGTTTAGCTAGTTGTTCAGTCAATTTTTTATTTTCAGTTAGGTCTAGGTTCATATGTGAAGGTTGTTTCAAGCTTCAATGACTCCTATGCCCAATAGATTTCTTAAGGCTACTGGTTTTAAGTGTTTAGCATGAAAACACCCTTGAGAGGTCACCAAAATGTTGGCTTTTTGAGTCCTCCCAGTCTCAAATAGCCATGAGGTGTTTCTAGAAGGGAGTAAGGGTTATTTTAGCCTTATTTTAAACCTTTTTATTGTCTAGTAACCTTTAAAGGTCTAAAAGGTTTTGTGATATGCAAAAATCCCCTCTTCCATGACATGTTTATTTAAAAAGTTCATTCCCTTTTATGTTTTTTTAAGCTATTAAATTTTTTAAAAGGTCTTAGAACCTTCAAAACGGATCATACTTTTGGCTTTGGAGGGAATTATTTTTGAAAGTGGGTTTAAGTATTTGGTTTAGGTTTTAGGACTTTAGGTTAGGGCTAGTAGGAGAAGTATATTAAATTAACATTAAATATTGGGGAAATATCTATACCTGTTGGAATCTCAATTTCATATGCATTTGATGAAAACTTCTACAAAATCTTACATGGGCCTATTTTCTTCCACTTCAACTTGTTATATGTTCCTTGTGGGAACCTCTCCTTCTACAAATGTGTCATCACCAACTCACCAATCTTAAATTCATGCTCCCTCCGATGCATATCAGCATATTCTTTGTATTTGATGGCACTCTTCTCCAAGTTTTCCTTCACTTCCTTGTGCAGAGCATAGATGTATTCAGAAAAATCCTCCTCTACAACAATCTTTCTACCCAAAAATGCACTATCTCTCAACTCATCAATGCCCCTAGGGCTATACCCATACACAATTTGAAATGGACTCTTTCCCACACTTCAATTGACTAAGTTATTGTAGGCAAATTCTACTTATGCCAATGTCAAATCCCACTGATTTGGTTTGTCACCTACTAAAAACCTCAAAAAATTTCCCAAACTTTTATTCACAACTTTAGTTTGATGATCAGTTTGAGAATGGTAGGCTGAACTAAACCCCAATTGTGTTCCCTTCTTCTTCTACAAAGTGCACCAAAAATGACCAACAAATTTGGTGTCCAAGTCTGAAATAATACTCTTTGGAAAACCATGCAATCTAACTACTTCCTTGTAAAATAAAGTAGCTACGTGGGAAGCATCATTACACTTTTGACATGAGATAAAATGAGCCATCTTAGAAAACCTATCCACCACAAAAAAATAGAATCGTTACCTCTGTGTTTGTGGTAACCCTAAAATGAAATCCATGCTGATGTGTTCCCATGGTCTTTCCAGTATTAGCAATGGCTGATACAACCCTATATTTTTCCTTACTCCTTTAGCATATTGAAAAACCCTACAACCTTGCACCATCTTCTTTACATCTACACTCATCTTCGACCAATAATAACTCTCATTCAGTTATGCCAAAGTTTTGTCCACTCCAAAATGACCACTGAAACCTCCACTATGTTTTTCCCTTATCAAATTCTCCCTCATTAAACCATGAGGTACACATAATCTCTTCCTCTTAAACAACAAACCCTCTTGAACAAGATACTCCAAACATGGAGTTCTTTCCCTCTTTACTAGATTGTTACAATCTTCCCATGCCTCTTTGAAATCAGCAGATCATCTTCATACAACTCCCACATAGAGTCTAAACCAACAACATTTACCCTCATCTCATTCAACAAAAAACACCTCTAACTCAATTCATCAACCACTTTATTAGATTTCCCACTTCTATGTTTCAACACAAATGAATAACTTTAATGAAATTCAACCCACTTCACATGCTTTTGATTTATCTTACCTTGGTTGTTTATAAACTACAATGCATGATGGTCGGTGTACAAAAAAAACTCCTTTGGTAGCAAGTAGTGCTGCCACTTCTTAAGTTCTTGTACAATGGTATAAAACTTTTGGTCATACACAAAGTATTTTCTTTTCGCATCATTCAACTTCTTATTGAAATATGCTATTGGTCTACCCTCTTGACTCAAGACTCCTCCAATCGTTGTCCCACTTGCTATTAGAACACACAGATATACTGAGAGGGGGGGTGAATTAATTTATGCCACTTTTTAAATCAATTCTATTGCAACAAACAGATCTTTACTGCATCGATCAAATTATGTAAGAACTATGAAAACATGAACACATCCACACAAGAGACCATAACACCAGATTTTACATGGAAACCCAAGAAGGGAAAAACCACGGTGAGTAAGCTGCTTGGATCTACTGTCCAAATCCAACCTCACAAAATAAAATAAATTTTACAATAATCTTTATGAGCACCAACTCAAAGTTATACAGATTTATGGGCATCAACCCAATGGAAGCACTAGCTCCCTATAGCAATGATTTATGGGCACCAACCCAATGGAAGCACCAACTCCTCACTCCACTGAAACACAAATTAGATGAGGCACTAATCTCAAAACACTAGTATAAAAATATAAATAAATGACTAAATAAACTACCAAAAATTGGTCATGTGATTAGTAGTTTGGTCACGTGACTATTGGTAGTTTATTGCCAGTCATTTATCTCGTGACCAAATTTATGACCAAACAAATTTTAGTCATTAATTTAGTCATTAATTTGGTAGTATATTTAGTCATTAATCTAGTAGTATATTTAGTCATCAATTTGGTAGTATATTTAGTCATCAATTTGGTAGTATATTTGGTAATTTGGTAGTATATTTAGTCATTAATTTAGTCATTGATTGTCGTTAATTGGTCATTTATTTAGTCATTGTAATCATTAATTGTCATCAATTGGTAGTATATTTAGTCATATATTTAGTCATTTATTTAGTCACTGATTTCCATCCATTGGTAGTATATTTAGTCATTTGTATTAACTAATTTCTGTCCATTGTAGTATATTTGGTCATTTTAATCGTTATTTTTTTGTCAACTGGTCATATATAAACAACTAGTACATGATAAACATCAACTATGCCATTTTTTGTTGATAAACTTCAACAAATCTCCTTAAAGGATTGAAACAACAATGCTAGAAAATAATTCACTGTATATTCAAACTGTATATAAAATATGTTACGAACTCGTTTATCAACAAATCTGCTCAAAGGATTGAAACAACAATGCTGGAAAATAATTCACTGTATATTCAAACTGTATATAAAATATGTTACAAAAAACTCTATATATGGAGTTTTCAAGATAGAATCTTTTTGCAGTATGCAAGCTGCTGATTTATTATGCTTTTAAAACTGAAAAAAAAAAAAAAAAAAAAACTAAAACTAAAGCTAAAAAGCCATCGGTGTGAATGCATGTCTTCAGTGATGCCATTTTTACACATGGGGTGGGCTGTAAATGCATCTAGAAGGCACTGGTTTTGCATTTTCTCCTTGCTTTGTACCTGTCACAATAAAAAAACTCAAAATTTGTTAATATTTTAAAAAGATTTATGAAACTTTGAAATATGAAAAACAAAGTGGGATGATAAGGAATTTTACAACAATATAGGCATATATTATGAAAGTATTCAAGAAGAAATGCATATACAGGTCTGATATTCAAGAAGAAATGCATATGTTGTTGGCAAGAGACACTATATGGATTCATGAATATTGTCATTGATGGCAACAAAGGTTATCTCACACATCCACAAGACATGATGAGTCTCTATCGGAAGTGAGATTGAAAGAGTGTTATGATCCGGTAAGCAAGAACAGAGCAGTCAGCAAGGTCCGACAGTCAGGTCCAGATCTCTCAGAGGAAGTATTTCAATAAAGTATGGATTTGGGGAAGTCAAGAGGAGTACCTTGACTAATAGATTCCAAGGATTTAGCCTCTGGTGATGGAAGGGTGAAGAGATATGAGCACTTGAGTTTTGGGTTCCTGTTTGACAGAATAGACAGAGGAAGAACTGTACTGGTAGAGTGTCAGACCCAAATCCGGAAGAGATATTGCTAATGACTAAGTTTCTTAAGGTATCATTCATGATTGGCCGACATGATTAAAGACTTCTACAAGCATATTATTGATCCACATTACTTGGTATGCAAGGTTTCAGCCGACAGACTAGAGTTTGAGATAATATTGACTATTCCGGATGCTGACTTGAAAAGTGTTGAAATCACTTGTGCGGATATATATACAAGATGGATTTAGATGTGAAAGAGTGTGAAAAATATATTTTTAAGTGTGAATAAAAGCAGAAGAATAAAAAATAGAAAAATAGGTTTGGAATGTAAGAGGACTGCAGCACTTAAGGAGAGTAAGAATGAAGTGCAACAGATCAATCTATTGAGCTTAACCGGAACTGAACTTCAGCATGGGTGGATGCTTCTCATCAGTTCAAGTTTTCTTCTTATAGACAGTAAGTCTTTTTGTAGGTAGTGAGCCTCTTGTGAGCAGTAAGCCCTAATTGGCAAGTGCCATTTTGTATCTTCTATTCTTCTAACAGAGAATAATATCTTGGCTTAATCACCCCGTGGTTTTTCCCTTAACAGGGTTTCCACGTTAAAATCATTGTGTCATGTGTATTGGTGTTATTTCCATTTCATGATTATGCTTGCTTATTTGATCTAATGTTGCATTAACTATTAAGAAAGCATAGAAAGTTGAATTATTAGGATAACTGATTCACCCCTCCTCTCAGTTATCAACATATGCAGTGTTAAGCCCTGGGCATAGACCTCCCCATGTTACTATACAAGTACGTACTTCATTTGGTTTACAATAGACCTATTAAGAAAAATCAGCATCACATATTCAAGTTGGGCTATCTTGAAATTTTACTTTGAAATCTATTTTCATCAAAGAGACATACCTTTTTCCTTGGTCCTGCATGACGAAAATGAGATCCTCTTGGACTATTTAGTCTGACAACAATCTGGAACTCAAGAAAAGGCACAAATTCAGATATCAAACTAGACTGAAACTAAATAAGATGCACAAAGAAAATGCATTGAAAAATTAAATGAACAAAGAAAAAACACATGGATTGTAGTCTTATATAAAAGACTTGTATCTTTTGCAACTACATCATCTGGGTGAACAAAGGACTACCTGCAAATGGAAAATTTAATATCTTACATTAAAATAAGACTAGACTCCAAAAAAACCTACTTCTTATTGTTGTGCACTGTGGATTCTTTCAAAAAAAAAAATTCATAGATGTATATTAAAATAAAATGGATTGCAAAGAAAGTCCACTAAGATATCAGTCCACTATGATTGCAAAGAAAGTCCACTAAGATATTGCAAAGAAACTACACCCTGGGATCTTTTTAATTCCTCTATTTTTCATCAATCTCCTTATCATTTGAACCTTGCCCCAGCTGCCCACTTCTGCATAGATATTTGAGAGAAGAACATAAGTTGTAGCATTTTTAGGATCCAAATAACAAAGCAACATCGCTGTAAATTCCCCTAAGCTTATATTCATATGTAATCTACAGGCACCAAGAAAACACATCCACACAACAAGCACATGTTTAACTAGAATCTTAATGATAAAGTTTAGGGTGTCCTCAAGATAGCCAGCAAGGGCAAGAAGGTCAACCATGCACACATAATGATCAACTGTAGGTGTAATGCAATAAGGGTTACTCATGTGATTGAAGTTTGTACAACCCTCATCCACTAATCCTGCATGGCTGTATGCACATAGAACACAAGCAAAGCTTACAATGTTAGGATATGTTCCAGAGTGCTTCATTAATTTAAAGATTTTAAGAGCATCCTTGCAAAATCCATTTTGTGCATATCCTGCAATCATGGCATTCCATGGAGACCACATTTCTTTGAGGCATTCTGTCAAATAGTTCACGTGCTTTGTCTATGCTTCCACATTTTGCATACATGTCTACCAGGGCAGTTGCAACTACAACATCTGACAGAATTTCTCTATCCTTTATGCTTTGATGGATGTCCATACCCTGTTCAAAAGCACACGTTTTAGCACAGGCAGGAAGAATGCTAGCAAAGGTTGTGGAATCTGACTTTACTTTTGCCAATTGCATTTGCTTGAAAGTTTCTAAAGCCTTTTCAACAAATCCATTTTGTTCATATCCTACAATCATTGCATTCCATGAGATGATATCTCTTTTAGGCATTCTGTCAAATAGTTCACATGCCTTGTCTATGCTTCCACATTTTGCATACATGTCTATCAGAGCATTTCCAACAATAATATCTGATAAAATGCCCCCTTCCATTATGCTTTGATGGATGTCTATACCTTGTTCCAAAGCTCCCATTTTGGCACAGGCAGGGAGGATGCTGGCAAAGGTTGTGGAATTTGGATTAATACCTACCAATTGCATTTGTTTGAAAGTTTCTAAAGCCTTTTCAATAAATCCATTTTGTGTATATCCTGCAATCATTGCAATCCATGAGACCACATCTCTTTGAGACATTCTGTCAAACACTTCACGTGCCTTGTATATGCTTCCACATTTTACATACATGTCTACCATGGCAGTTGCAACTACAACATCTGACAAAATTCCTCTATCTTTTATGCTTTGATGGATGTCAACACCCTATTCCAAAGCTCCTATTTTGGCACAGGCAGGGAGGATGCTAGCAAAGGTTGTGGAATTTGGCTTTACACCTGCCAATTGCATTTGCTTGAAAGTTTCTAAAACCTTTTCAACAAATCCATTTTGTGGATATCCTGCAATCATTATATTCCATGAGATGACATCTCTTTTAGGCATTCTGTCAAATAGTTCACATGCCTTGTCTATGCTTCCACATTTTTCATACATGTCTATCAGAGCATTTCCAACTATAATATCTGATAAAATGCCCCCTTCCATTATGCTTTGATGGATGTCTATACCCTGTTCCAAAGGTCCCATTTTGGCACAGGTAGGGAGGATGCTGGCAAAGGTTGTGGAATTTGGCTTAACACCTGCTAATTGCATCTTCTTGAAAGTTTCTAAAGCCTTTTCAATAAATCCATTTTGTGTATATCCTGCAATCATTGCAGTCCATGAGACCACGTCTTTGAGACATCCTGTCAAACACTTCACATGCCTTGTCTATGCTTCCACATTTTGCATACATGTCTACCATGGCAGTTGCAACTACAACATTTGACAGAATTCCTCTATCTTGTATGCTTTGATGGATGTCAACACCCTGTTCCAAAGCTCCCATTTTGGCATAGGTAGGGAGGATGTTGGCAAAGGTTGTGGAATTTGGCTTTACACTTGCCAATTGCATTTGCTTGAAAGTTTCTAAAGCCTTTTCAAAAAATCCATTTTGTGCATATCCTACAATCATTGCATTCCATGAGATGACATCTCTTTTAGGCATTCTGTCAAACAGTTCACATGCCTTGTTTGTGCTTCCACATTTTTCATACATGTCCATACCCTATTCAAAAGCACACATTTTGGCACAGGTAGGAAGAATGCTGGCAAAGGTTGTGGAATCTAACTTTACTTCTGCCAATTGCATTTCCTTGAAAGTTTCTAAAGCTTTTTCAACAAATCCATTTTGTTCATATCCTGCAATCATTGCATTCCATGAGATGACATCTCTTTTAGGCATTCTGTCAAATAGTTCACATGCCTTGTCTATGCTTCCACATTTTGCATAAATGTCCATACCATGTTCAAAAGCACACATTTTGGCACAGGTAGGAAGAATGCTGGCAAAGGTTGTGAAATCTGACTTTACTTCTGCCAATTGCATTTCCTTGAAAGTTTCTAAAGCCTTTTCAACAAATCCATTTTGTGCATATCCAGCAATCATTACATTCCATGAGATGACATCTCTTTTAGGCATTATGATCAAACAGTTCACATGCCTTGTCTATGCTTCCACATTTTGCATACATGTCTATCAAAGCATTTCCATCTATAATATCTGATAAAATGCCCCCTTCCATTATGCTTTGATGGATGTCTATACCCTGTTCCAAAGCTCCCATTTTGGCACAGGCAGGGAGGATGCTGGCAAAGGTTGTGGAATTTGGCTTAACACCTGCCAATTGCATTTGCTTGAAATTTTGTAAAGCCTTTTCAATAAATCCATTTTGTGTATATCCTGCAATCATTGCAGTCCATGAGACCACATCTCTTTGAGACATTCTTTTAAACACTTCACGTGCCTTGTCTATGCTTCCACATTTTGCATACATGTCTACCATGGTAGTTGCAACTACAACATCTAACATAATTCCTCTATCTTTTATGCTTTGATGGATGCCAACACCCTGTTCCAAAGCTCCCATTTTGGCACAGGTAGGGAGGATGCTAGCAAAGGTTGTGGAATTTGGCTTTACACCTACCAATTGCATTTGCTTGAAAGTTTCTAAAATCTTTTCAATAAATCCATTTTGTGCATATCCTGCAATCATGGCATTCCATGAGACCACATTTCTTTGAGGCATTCTGTCAAACAATTCGCATGCCCTATCTATGCTTCCACATTTTATATACATGTCTACTAGAGCAGTTGCAACTACAACATCTGTCAAAATTTCTCTATCCTTTATGCTTTGATGGATGTCGATACCTAATTCCAAAGCTCCCATTTTGGCACATGCAGGGAGGGTGCTAGCAAAGTTTGTGCTTGATTTTTACAAATCCTAAGGTAGTTGGTTGTGCTCTTACCCATATTGTTATCTTGGCTTACGAAGGCATTATTTTGCAGTACTGTCAACAACTGTTAGGTGGGGACTTGTCAAAACCCTAGGTGTATGGTTATTATATCCTAACACCTTACCTTGGGGGCCATTGCTAGGTCTTGCATCATGGTTAGGGTATTAATATACTAAGAGAGACTGGAGATATTCCATGTAAATGATGTCACAGTCAAACAAAGACTATCCAACCCTAGAGAGATGTTTTTGGTAAAGTGTTGCCACTTATGTGAAGCCATGGAAGAATGGGTTGACTAGATCTGAAGGAAACATGAGGCCAATCATTATGAATGCCAGTCCATCTTAGGTTGATAAAAGTGGGGGATAGTTATGAAGTTGGATTTGTTGTCATAGGGTGGTATTGTGGCCATATTGTCATGCCCAACATGACTATCCTAGCCATAAGGGAATGCATTCATGTTATAGGATCATAGAGGGAAATCATCATGCATATTAGATTCCAATCCAATCTAGATTAGTATGGGCGGGTGTCTTAATATATAATTGTCATAGGATACATCAACATTGGGTTCTGTTGGTGTCTCATTCTTTGTAGTATCCACCTAACTGTTTGAGCTTCCTGAACAATGTTTGTCTATGCTACAGTTGTAATGCCCTGCCATGAACACCTTAGAGAACAACACATCTATGCTATGCAATGCAAAATATTTTTTTTTAAAATGAATAAGATAACAAAGTTATGCTTAACATATCTAAATACATCATTTGAACTAACAAATTGTCCTCTAAGATATCATAGTTGCATTACTTGACAAAACATTTTACATAATCTAACATACATCATTAACTAACATCAGCAGATCATTCTAAATCTATTGCATTAATGAATACACATATACATCTCCATGACATCAGTTAAATAATCAACTTGATTAGGATTACATGTACATATACACAAGCCTATACATATGAGTACATCATTATGTAGTTTACATTATCACCATCCTGATTACATTTGAATACATACAATATGATATGACTGATACACAAGGCTAGTACATGAATATAAATCACTACCTTCATAACTGGTACAAGATCTAATGCCTGATACACAAGATATATCTTCCTCGCACACAAACATCGGCAAGGGAAAAACCAATGGATAAAAGCTCTTCCACCCGACCATGTGGAACCCTAAGGTCCACCCCGTGAGCTAGGAGTTAACATAAGGTCCCACTACAATAGACAGTCAGGTAGACAATAGACTATAAGGAACAAGGACAACACATGACTCCAACAACACAAGTCAATTTCATAAATAACTCAACAACACTTCTAGAGGAAACCACATAATGAATGAGGAGAGACCAAACAGGGAATGCTAGGCTGCAGTAGGGAAAGTGTCATCGCATGGTCCTAACACGGGTTACCCAGGTAGTCTTTCACTAGACACCAGTCCCCATCTATGGTTACCCTGTCAGTCTCTCTCTAGACATCAGCCCCATAGGGTGACACATGCAGAATCAACCTTCCTTTCATGAGGACAAGGAAGTTGATTTTGCCAACCAGGCCTTCTCATCTCATCCTTAGTCTGAACTTGCACTATGGGCATGAGTGAGGAATCCAATTATCTTGTTAGTATGAAAACTACCTTTTCCCCCTAGTTCATTTTAGGTTATCACTTGTTTACCAACTTCCAATGGGTTACCCTGGTGGCCACTTTGGGAACCGGCCCCACATTGGAAGCCACTCCCCTATCTGCACCTAGGACACCCCATCCATCAAGCTAGATATATATCATCATAACAATAAACATTTCATACACATTGCAAGGCATAAACCCTCTTGCAAACTATGGCATAATCACAAGAACATACTCTCAATACATTATCCATGGCTTCCAGATGAAGTAACTCATGAGAAAAATTATCCTTTACGGATGACGATGTCTCCCCATTGTCATAACCAACACAATATCTTATAACATACTCAAAACAAATAAATAAATTACATCATCCATGAAGGACTTAATTACCACACCATGATACATTTTCAACATACCATGTACATGAAAATAAACGTTATAACCTATGCCTCTGGATTAACACTCTATCAACTTGCACAAAAAAAAACCCATTAAGACCAATAATCCACAATATGCTCAATTTTACTTACTTTATGGAATTGAATTCACTATACACATAACGCCCATCACAATACAATTTTAATAACTCAAAATATCAAACATATTTAATTAAATTTCAATAATAAATTTTCACAAGGATATTGTAATAAATTCGCTACCAGATTAAATTAATTAACACTTAGTCAACATAATTGTTTATTCACATTAAATTTGTTAAATCAAATTAAACAAATTCTATATATATATCAACTACCTTCCTTTATTTAATTCCTCTTCAAAACATAACTATTTCAAATGATCTAGACAATTACCTTTTCAATTCATAACTACTTTTAATCGTTAATTCAATACAAAATACCTATTTTATGAATCCATACCCTAATAAATTAACTTACCTAATGATTTTACCGGTAATGTTATTTTAGTTTTCTACATAATTTAAGCATCTATCTACTCAACTACTATAGTAAAAAAATAAACATATTAATAATAATAGTAATTAAATACTAATATTAATTATAATGATAAATATAAAATCTATGGATCATTGGTTAGTAAATATTTTTCACCCAAAGAGAAATAAACTAACATTGTAAGTGAATTTATATGACAATTATCTATTCAAGAGAGCCTTTAAAATACTAAGACCTACTTTAATATAAGTATATAAAAACCTAATATATATGTCATCATAATCCTATGTCGTTTAAACAAAAATCTCTTCTTTCATATAATTCACTCCTCTTAATATTTTCAACTGTATTTAGGTATTTTATTAATTCACTAAAATATTTCATTGTTTTCTAACAATTCTTAACAAAGTATATTGATATTGTTGCACTATTGAATTATTGTTACTTAATGTACATATTTAGTTGGTTGAGGATAAATGATAATTGCAGATTAATACTCTATTATACATAGTTACTCTAGGTCATTGGGTAATTAATATTACTGCTTGAATTTAGTAACAATTGTAATAACTTTCTATAGTAGTGCTGGAAATTTTATTAATTTTCTATAGTAGTGCCAAAATTTTTATTATTGACAAATCTAATTTTTTTACATTTTTACATGAACTATTTAACTGAAAGTGAAAAATAGTCCAAAGGGATTTACTTTATACTTCTTTCCTACCCTAATGTAAATTGACTAAATTTTAGATTTTAATGAGCCAGAAATTATAATTTCATAAGACATTAATTTCATTACAGCCATATTTAAATTTCTGTCAAAGCATCTCTTTTATAATAGCTCTAAAACATTTATGGATTGATAAATCTAATTTTACATTATTTTACATTTTATATGTGGTTATTTATTGAAAGTGAAAAGATAGCCATAGAGGCATACTTTACACTCATTTCCTACAACAAAAATGTTAACGAATCTTATCTTTGTCTGGGTGCGTCCATTCTCACAAGGCCAATATAATTTAATTTAAGATGACAAGAATTTAAATTTTAATGTCCACTATAATTTCCTAAGGCATTAAGGTGCTTTAACTATCCAAACACATAGATGGAATGCAGCGCTCATTACAACCATGAGACACGTTGATGATATAGGTTATGATAAATGCACGGGGAGAATTAACCAGATGTTTAATTTCTTAAGGAATTATTAACTTATTTGAAAATAAAACATATTAATTGGAGCATTGTCCTCAATATAGCCATAAACGCATAAATAGAATGCATCCTCATATCAGCTATAAGATGCATTAAGAATATAGATTATGATTGACGCATGGCAAAAACAATGAAGGGTAAACTTAAATTAGGGATGCCATCCCTAAATCCCCCAAGCGGACCCACTACAAACCAGCGTCACTAGCTAAAGGAACACAATTTATGAAAGCATTAATGTGCTTAACCTATCCTAAAATAAGATGCACAACTGTATAAATGAAACACACTCTTCCTTACAGCCATAAGGCTTTATAATTGGAATGCATTCCTCATGATCGCCAAGAGATGCGTAGAGGATATGAAACAAATTATAAGAGAGATTGATCAAGGTAAGGCAAATCATAGGTGGAAAATAATGAAAGAGCAGAAATATTTAATAAATCAACTGTAGATATTACGGCCACAGAACAGGAAGAAAAAACTAGCTTTTTCCTAAGTCTGTGACTGTAAACTATTTATGGAACACTTCAGAGAAAAAAATAATTAAATATCAATTTTAAATATTAATATGATCCAAATATATATATAATTTATATTAAATGATGCTGGGATACATTGAAAAATCATTCGATATGATCAAAGATAATGATATGGAAACTAGTACACATAGAATCACGCTATATCCCTATCATAGACTATGAAAGATTGTATCTATTTTATCAATTTTAATCGTTGGGCTTTTTGTTATATGATCAAACTAAAATACTACAAGTGGCCGGACCTTGAGTGTCTCTCCTCTCACGCAAGGCATGAAAATCAATTTAGCAGCTTCTATTAATTATAAATACATTATTTGAATAAATCAGATAGATGAACACATATATAGTAGTCCAAACATTAAAAGGAGAAAAGAAAGGCGGTTGCCCCTATTTCTCCGGTGGAATTCAATGATTGCAGGATAGGTACAAAATGGATTTTTGAAAAGACTTTAGAAACTTTCAAGCACCAACGATTGGCACACTAATCGGCGCACAACCCTATTGAGGATGCATTAAACTATATCATTTAAATACCTGATAAATCTGTGCTAATAGTATGTATGTATTTACTGCAGATCGCAAATGAAAAAAAGTTTTACGTATACCAGACGCATATGCAGAAGAGAGGAGTGATGAGGTATAAATGACCTGGAAATTGATGAAAGATAGAGGAATTTGAAACGATCCCTAGTATAATTGGACTCACAGCCATAAAATTATATACGCAAGACATAGAGGAAGCAGATCGCATCAATGGGATGAAGGGAAACAAGGATTGGATGATAATTACGAAATGGATTTAATCAACAAAACATTCAATAGGAAGAACAGCTTATCCATTTTCATCACAAGCAGATTCAAGGATCACAAAAGAGATTAAAAGAATTTGTGGAACCTGGATTCACAAGCTTGTCGACGGACGATTGCAATTACTTCTCAACTTCAACCAGCCACCTCTTCTTTGTCAATTCTGTAAATAATTTTCCTCTCTAAATCAATAATCCTCCCTAAATTTTTCTAGCTTCACCAATTAATCCCCCTCTCCATCTTTCCAGGACCTTCCCACTGTTTAAGGAGGCATGGCCCGTGATCCAATGTCCTCCAACTCCTTAAAATTATTATCTTTATTGTTTTTATGTTTCAAATGAGTTAATTTATCAAAATTTATGATTGTCCAAGTATATTAATTTATATATTTTAATTCCAATATAATTTAATCAATTTACAATCAAGCCTCTTTATTATTTTATTAATTAAATTGTAACATTACAAATTACAATTTGATTTACAACTTGATCTATTCATTTTAATATTCATTGTATATGGTTATTATATAACAACTCAAAATTAACCATATATTATTATTTATCACATTTATTTGCATTTAAATGTTTTTACAATTTAACTTTAACCTGAAATTAATCTTTATTTTAATGAAACACTAACCAGACTTAAATCAAGCATTACTAATTGGGTAAAGACAACTTACAAGATGACACCTGACCTTCATACAAGACCACAAGACATGACCATGACGCAGGAACAAACAATTCAATATATGATAATGGCTAGATGCGATACCAGATACTCATCCTCTTCGAGGATGTTGACTGAGTAGGGGACCTTAGGTTAACTCTAATCAATAACTCCATTGGCTAGGGCACACTCAAACCTGTTAGTTTAGGTGGAGTCGATGCCCGGTACCTGCATCCTATAGTAAACCACATAGTCAACCATGAAAATATATATCATCGTACAGTCATACAGTGAAAAGAAGTCGCAGTGTGGCAGGGTACTCGAACATAAGTAATGCGACATTGTTCCATTCAGATAAACACATCAATAAATAACTACATTACACATAATCTTCCAATGCTTTTCAACAAGATAAAATAATCAATTACATAACGATCTAATACATCCATTACCATTAATACATCATAATCATAATCAAATAGCACATTAAACTTAGAATAACATTGTTCCATAGAATCATATATGTCCATCAAACTATGAAAACATAAAGTACCAGTAATCAAACATCATCATAATGATAGGTCCATAATCAACTAGCATAATAATAGAGAGTCCATCATCCAACAGAAAGTCACAATGTCTAGTCCTACTAGGATAACTATCAGTCTGACAGAAGGCAAGGCGAGGGCACTACAATAGTACCAAGGGCCTGAGGTAAAAGGTAGTTTAGTCATTGAAGGAGGCAACATCTAATTTTGGAGGACTATCCTAGTTCAAGTTCCTTCATAGGATTGTCGTAAATATTGTAACAACCATGAGGGCATGGGCTCTATTTGGAATATTTATGACAATGCTTGAAGTGGAGTGACAAGAAGTAGACCCTATCACAAACCTAGAAGGTCCAATACTTTGACAACAATCTCAAGAAAGTTCTAATGCATAGATGAAAATAAGTCCCCCATAAACAATAGTCCTAAAATTTCCACCCCAAGTGTAATCAATAGTGAGACAACAACATGATTTAGTCAAGCATATGTAATCACCACTAGTGTGGGGTAGTCATAAAACTCCATGGACACTATTGTCATGGACTGTCATAATAAAATAGGCATCAAATCTTGTGATAGTCACATTTTTATGCAGCTAAAGTACCTCCATTACAATCATATATGAATGATTTTTACACTTATAAGATCATGAGATCCCCACAAAGAGGAAGGCTAAAGATTGCTATATCCATTTATTCAAAGCAAAGTGCTAGTGGAGACACCCACTCATCACCCTAAGATGTGAAATATAGTCAAATAGTAATGACAGTGATCACTGTCATTTCATTTTCCTTCTGTCTCTCTCCCACCTTCATGATCTTCCAAATCATGGTTATTATCCAAGGAGGTTGGTCTAGAACTTGATATCAATGATGTTGAGATTTTTACCATTAGAAGATTACTTTATAGATATGAATGTTCCATTTAGGCACTTCAAGATGTGGGTGGATGTCTCAAAGGCTAACACACATTGATCAGACCACAAGGAGGTTTAACACCTACAACTTAAGATTTAAAAGGCATTTCCTATCAACATAGTGTACAATAATTGACTGTGGAAGTTAGAGATTGCATATGGAAGAAGGACACCTCTATAATGTCATGTAGGTAGGATGGAAGAGCACAAAAATAAGACTATCATGACAGTCAGAATCTCACTAAAAGCTCTTTTTAGAGAATGTCATCTTGTTGTGAGTCCAATTTTATGCGGAATTGCGTAAAGGTTTCATTACAATGAAAATTATAATATGGGCTACCAAGTATGAGCTATCACCTCAACTCAAATTTATTTACTCATTACATCCATTGTTCCCAATATGGAGGCCTTATTATGGGCCTTTCCTCTATATATTCTGGAAAGAAACAATAATGATAAGGATGTCCCAGTGCTGGTGCTAAGCCTAAAGATCTTGCAAAGTGTGAAAAGCTTGCTACTCAAGGTTCTATGGTGATTATTGGCATGAATGAAAGCTAAACCCCTAAAAGGACACTGAATAGAATCTTGGAGGAAGCTAGAACATTATATCTGCAACTCAACTCAATCTACACCTCTCGTATGGCCAAGAAGATTTCTTGGCTAAAGTGACATTACATAAACATTTACATGTGAAATTATACAAGGAAGAAATAAAGCCACATCCATCCAACATAAAGTCATGCAGAGAAACTACTGCAAACATCTAAGGCCACAAACAATGAAATGCTAGCAATACATTAGCTATACTTCCAACAATACTGTTGACAATGAATAAACTAATGCATTCATCTTAGAAAAGTTTCAAGAGGTTATAATTAGAATGAACCTTACCTAAACTTCGCTGATGTACATAAGCTTTTCCTCCATCATTTTTGTGTTAACTGCACAAGTAACATAAGGAGATCTGGCACACCTTCTCCACTAAAACCCACAATCAATAAATGTTAAATACAATCGAACAACCAAAAATCTAAAAAACAATTCTATCCAGTATATTGTAACCTCAACTGAATATGGACTTAAACACAAAAAAAAGAGATTATAAGAAGCTACAATGCTTATGTGACAGAAATCCTAGTTCCCTAATGTGTGGATCATGATCATCCTACCCAGTCCTTGAAGCCTATGTAGTAGTGTGCACACACACTTGAAAAATAACCATTAAACTTGACATTGAACTTTTCTTCACTGCTAAGTTGGGTAAATTTTGATAAATTGGAAAAGATCAAGTCATACCTGATTGCACTAGTTGCAACAATACTAACATATTTATTCACTTCTTTATTTCTAAAATACAGCTCAGAATGTGTGTTTATGTATTTTGACCAAAAAGGTGAGATTTTTGCTAATACAGTCTGATAAAATCCCATGTGTGTGCAATTCCTGGCCAAGGACTATTAGGTTGTCTTAGGCGAGTAGAAAAGGGTTGCCAAAATCAAAGATCTATAAATAGATCAGAGAGCAAGAAGAAGTCATTGCCACACTTGCCATAAAATCAAAGCATCCTTTGGAAAATAAAGAAGTTAGACCTAGCAATCCACCTACTGCTCCATCTTAAACACATCCATTTTTGGTGATACCATATGTAGATGAAGAGAACTCATCTCTTTCTCAAAAAAGAATAGAAGGTGCAAACACATTGGAAGGGATAATTCAAAATGAGTAGTAGATCAGATCATTGGACACTGTATTTACACCAAGGAGATGTCATGCACACCTTGTTGTCCAAAGAAAGTAAATAGGTAGATGATTCGTTGCAACTTATTAGGGATTCATTGATCAAAACAGGGGCATTCCTCATTTCTGATGGATAGAAAGATGCAGGTAATGGGCCAATGACTAATATGGTTGTAGTGTGCTCAAAAGAAGCAATATTTTTGAAAGTCATTGATTGTGAAGAGGAGGTGAAGGAAACACATTCATCATCAATGTCCTCATAAAGTCCATTGAGAAAGTGGGGACTCAATACATGTCCAACTCATAATGGACAATGCTAAAAATTGCAAAGCCATAGGAATGTATATTTGAGGCAAGGTACAGATACATATTTTGAACACCTTGTTCAATTCATTCCTTGCCTTTGCCTTCACTCTAGAATACTACAAGGAGATACTTTCTTGACCAAGGAAGGGCCCACCATACAAGGATGTGAAGTTAGTGATGCATATAAGCCAGCATTTACTAGACTCTTACCCGATCGAGATGTAGAAGACACAGTTGTGGGTGAGTTTGGGAATTTCATGGCCTCCACATGTCGTAGTGTTCGTGCTCTTTGAGACAAGTGAAAGAAAGATGTTCATACATGTTGGTGAATCCATGGGCAAGGATCTGCGCACCTGTGCTTTTTGAAACCTAAATCCCATTGTAGTTGTGATTTTTAAATCTGTAACATTCTTTTAGTTTTAATTTTGTAGGTATTTAGTTTTAATTTATTTTAAAATTTTAAAATTTTAATTTTGCATTGATTTTGAGTCTTGACTCAATAGGTTGTGAATTCCTCTTCAAATTT
Source organism: Cunninghamia lanceolata (assembly GCA_027924645.1). Classification (NCBI taxonomy): domain Eukaryota; kingdom Viridiplantae; phylum Streptophyta; class Pinopsida; order Cupressales; family Cupressaceae; genus Cunninghamia; species Cunninghamia lanceolata. The sequence goes on from BSBN01000794.1 coordinate 2,655,128, forward strand.
GTAGAATTGGGATCCATTCTCCTTTATCCACTCAAATAAGCACAACCGATTGGCAGCAAAGAAGGTGGAATTGATCTACATGCATTCCAACTTGCACCTTCTATCACATGAGTAGGCTGAGTACGAAAAATAGGATTTATTGCAAGAGCATCCTATGTTTAGATACTTCCATTGCCCATCTTTTGCTACTCTATAGACAATGAAAAGAGAGTCCTTCAAAGGACCCACATGGCACAATCAGTGGGATTGGCACTATTACTGCTTTTGGTTCAAATCAACCACGTGATGATGTTGATGCTCTCAACAAAAAGTAGTACGATGATTTATATTGAGTTTATATTTTATACTGTTAATTGTAGTTCTACCACTGACTATTAATTCATTTGGATTGATCATGATATTTGGCATTTAATTATCAATTATCAGTTATTATTTCAATCCATACCTAGACCCCATACCCATATTAGTACCAAGATCGGCAACTTAGGCCTTTTTACTAAAAACATAATTATGCTATAATAAATGATATAAACCTTAATACTTCTATTAGTACCTCAACCATAGAACCTCTAACCCACACAAGACAAATAGGAAATCATTTCTCGACTAGGTGGTATCTGTGAAATCTTTTGATAATCTACACTAGCAAAGAAACATTCAGTTACAGGCATGAACTTCAGAATACAAAACAAAAAATTGTTGTAAAAATGCAAGCTATTATGTGGAAGTAAAGAAATCTATACAGGATTTGCATTTTTGATAACATCAAAGTCTTTAGGTATCTTCTTTAAAAGGAGATCTCTTACACAGCCACTAACAAGATAGGCATCAGATCCTGCATTGTCAGATAAAATGTGACCAAATCAACCTTTTACACTATACATATGAATAGCTTGCATTCAACATAACTTTCTGCATTTCAAAACTTCAAAAAGTTCCATATAAGAAATTTGTATACAAAGGGAGAAAAAGAAAAATTCTTTTACAACAATATAGGAGGCAAATTTTGATAGAAATATGCACAAAGGCTTAGTAGTTAGTTCTTGTAAACATCTCAATTCATCAACCAGTAGATGAGCTCATTATAAACAAAAAGAGCATAGTAGATGAGATCAAACAAATAGGATTAAGATTTAGAATTATTCCACTCTTTATAGGTATGCAGAAAAGAAAACAACACAGGTAATTGGAAACACACTTTGCCAAAGGAAACCCATATTGAAATGTCTGGTTAAAAACCATAGTAATCATGGAAACTAAATTAGGATCTATCCTCCCACCAACCATTGCACCCTATTATCTTTTTAGAAATTCCTCATCAACAATCAAAATCTCCCAAGCTTCCATGCGCATCACTTCATCTGGACCTTTCTAAAACTGCTATCTTGTCCACATAACACTCATTGTCATTTCAATTATTTCTAGCTACAACCATGCTTCTGATACGTGAATACTTTTATCACAACTGAAAAACTACAATACAGTTGATTATTTTGTTTTCTTTTTTTGTGCAAACATAGAAAGGAGAAACAAACAATTTAGGTAAAGAAGCTTCATTTGGAATAAACTTTGAATCTCCAGACTTTTAAAACTCAATATAACCATTTATACCAATAGTAAAATAGCATCATGCTTCAAAAAAGTATAGGAAATAAGTCATGATTGTATTAGTTATAAAAACATGTAAAAACACCATGTTCTAAACACGTCATTTTCATGAACTAGTATATCAATCCAATTTAAAGCAAAAGAACATAAAAAATGAAATCAGACAAAGTTCTGATAGCATCAAAATTTAGAGATGTTCAACTATTCATAAAAACACAGAAGAAAATAGAATAGATATGATTGGAACTTCCTTTGACAAAGAAAATCCATATTGAAAATGCCCTCCATTCAAAACCATTTTAATCATAGAAACTAAATTGGGATCTTTCATTCTGCTCAACAGTGCACTCTATCATATTTACAAAAAATCTAGACTCAACAAATAGAAAATCCACAAATTTTCAGGCTCTTCATTTCATATTTATAGGAACATGAGAGTCTAAAACCACTCCAAGCCACTAACCACATTCTGTTAGAAAGGGATATGCTTCCCAGCATCATGGAGGCACAACAGGATAGAAAATACTAAGAAGAAACCAGCATCTACATACACTTGTCACACATGGGGATCACCTTGCAAATTTCAATCTGCAAATATGGATGTATCGTGCTTGGTAAGTCTTGTCAATTGGAAAGTGAAAAGAAATAAAAGATTTCTTTTGAAGTATTAGGGCAAATAAATGCAATCAAGCAATCACAATCAGATTACCCTAAATAACAGAGCTGAGTCTTGAAACACTGCACAAATATGCTATGATTTGAATGTGATAAGTGAGTAATCTATTTTAATCCATGCATTGTGGTGTGCACTGTGATTAGATTCTAATTTTTGATATTAAAACTGACTTTGAAGCTTCAATAGACTAAGAAATGACATGACCTGCATTCTATTCTGGTTTGAACCTACCAGCCCTCCAGGTAGTGGACAAAATAGTTACAATGGCCTAATGATTGTCTTGAGAACAACAAAGACGTGAGCAACATCGACCTTGAATATTCACTACAACAAGACCAAACAAAAACAAGACACACACCCAATTCTTGCAAAGAGTCCCAATCCACTACAAAAACTAGGGCTTACAAAGTTATGAGAATTTGCCTCCGCAAAAAGAGGAAACTAAAATCACTCCACTAATTCATGCAATTCTGCCTCATTTATTTTACCTGAATGCAAGAATAAATTGTGTTTCTACTCGAGAAAAAGTACAAGAAAACCTTATCAGTTGTAACCACAACTCCTCAAAGATTTTATGGAGGGTTTTCTGAGCAATCCATTTCTTTCAAGATAATGACTACAAGATCAAGATCAGACTGACTTTTCAGAGGTTTCCAGTTGGATGTCAACTATCTTCAGCCCATTCTTATCCTTTCACCCTGTTAAAGTTCATTAATGGCTTCTTTTCAATCACTTTCCTCAAAGATATAAAAATAAAATCAATTACAACAAGACCAAACAGATGAGGACTAAAATAGTTACAGAGAGGAAGGAGGTCCAAAATCCCCAAATTTTCCCTATTTCCACTCACAGGTCTGCCACGCCTTCCCAAGACTCCCTTGTAGGCCTAGCACAACCATTGGATCCTCTATCTCTATAGATCGACTCTAATCTTGACACATGGCTCACAATCTAAAGTCTTCGTGGACCCTTACTTTATCGCCCAGTTGAAGAGACCCAAAAATGAGTCACTCTGATGCCTTGGAGTCACTTCGATATCCATTTGTTGCTGTGTGTGATCAGCCCATCAGGGAGACTCCAGCATGTGTCCCACCAAAAAGTTGACCTCCCACCGATGAAGCTTCATCCGCCACTATCTGCACAAGAAAATTTTAGAATTTCATGTGAAATTAGATTTGAAATATATATTATTTATTATGCACAACTATAGGATTCACAATAAAATATGGGTCTCATATTGATAAAACATTTATAGAAGACCATATAGTGGTAAGATACATGAATTTATTTTAGATTAAATATATTCTTCTACTCTTTGTTCTCTCTCATTCTATTTTTTCTCTTGGTTTACATTAGGTATAAATAACCTTTTTGGAAAGAATATAATATTATAATATTAATATTTAATATTATATAATATTATATAATAATATAATATAAATATTATATTATATTATAATATAAATATTATATAATATATATTATATAATCATCCGATAAAGGGCTAGATCTTTAGGCAGATATGAGAGGTCACATGGAGGGGGTAGAGATAGCCCCTAGACATTTTATGTGGGCCGGCTCTGTTTTCTGACAGTCAAAAAGTGTGATTGAAGGCCTTGGTAGATGTTGGCAAGGTGGCAAGTAATGATGTTTTTGGCAGGTCGGGGTTGGACAATCACTTCCCCGAGGCCTGCGGATCATTAATGGGCATGTTGTACCGTGGCTAGTACGTTGAGATAGATTGAAGAGCCAAGATAATCCAGCTCCACTCGTGGGAAACGTCTGAGCTTTCTCTCCCTTTATTCCTTTGGTCTAAGCATACATTTATTGCCTTGCCTTGTATTGTCTTTGAATTCATGGATTATGATCAAATTGGAAAGAAAAAAGAATAGAGGAGTAATAGTCATTTATTTAGTCATTTTTTATTGTCTAACCAATTATTTAGTTGTGTTTTTTGCCCGATGACCAAATTAGTCATTTATTTAGTCATTTCAACTGATGACCAAATTAGTCATTTATAGCTATGTTGTGAAAAAATTTGGTCATGTGACTAAAAGTTTTAGTCACCTGGTCATTTATTTGCCATATTTCTACTAGTGCAACAATCAAGAGGCACCAACCTCTGTACTCTCTGAACTGATTACAAAAGAAAATCATAAAAATAATATAGTCACTAGTAAACTCTATACATTACCTCTGTGTGAGACTCCTAAATTATCTTCTTTTCAACTACTTCACACTCACTTCATACTCACATGTTTGCTAGATGTTCACATGTATTTCACTTAACTAGAAAATCACATATATTTAGATATTTCACTTTAATACTCGCATACACACCACTTCTCTAAGTGCACAACAATGACCTCCCTTTTATATCGACTTGTACAAATTAAAATATTCATGTCAACTATACTCATTTAAATTATTCATCACAGTCGGCTTCTGTATTTTTAATTCCAACATTTACAATGCATAAGGTCAGCCCAATTTTAAATTCCAATGTCTACATGTCATAGGGTCAACCTGACCTGAATTTATGTACATATGAATCCTAGTCCAAATTTAGAACAATTGAGTCAGCCACAAAGATATATTTAAATCTTTAATTTAAATATAATTTATCTTTATATCGTTGCCTCACAAAATTAGCCTTTATCGGCAAAAAAATGTTTTCACGAACCTCAACTTAACCACCTTTATCACCAAAAGTATACCTTCACAAACTTAGGCTTAAAGGCCTTTATCAGCAAAATCCATATTCTACAAACTTGGGGCATTCTATCCTTTATTGGCAAAAGTGCCGCATTGTGAACTTACAGTCTTCATCATATCGCCTATCGATGAAATCATCTTTCCAAAAACTTCCATTTCCTTGAACTGTCAACCTTTTCTCTATCGGCAAAATCACCTATCGGCAAACCTTGCTATCAGTGAACTGGGCCCTTCACAAACCAAAATTGTTTCCAAATCTTTGCTAATGAATCACGAACTAACTTTTCTCTTATCGAAAAAATCTCATTTTCACAAACTTACAGTATAACGGAAAAAAATCATTTCCATGAACTTTGACTTCAAGATCTCCTTTATCGGCAAATCTTCATTTCCATGAACCTAACCTTACACGCCTTTGTTGGCTAGTTGGTGAATCGACGAACTTTGAAACCTATGAACCAGTTCGCAAACTAAAGGTTTTACCAATAACTCAAACTTTCTTCTTCACACCCTTGTCGGCGAATCGGCAAATCGGTGAACTTTGAAACTTGCAAACCAACTCTTTGCTGAAACTTTAACTTTTTCTTCTTTCAAGCCTTCATTGCAAAACTTCTCTATCAGTGAACTAGCTATAGAAAAAACCTGCCATTGGTGAACTTAAGAGTTCACAAATCAAACATTTTTATGACTAAAGGCATAAATCATTCATGTCTTAGAATTTTCTTTGACAACTTTTTGTCGGCCAACTAGGTGTCGGGAAGGCTGGTTGTCTGCGAACCTTTGTGTTTGTGAACTAAACAAATTACCGACTAAAGGCAAAACTCATGCCTTAGAAACTTTTTCTCTTCTTTGATCTCCATTTCCCTTCAACATCAACTTCCCTTTGACATCAATGACAATATGCACCTTTGACATCAATGACAACACTTCCAACAATCTCCCACTTTGTCATTGATGGAAACACAAACATAATCTATCTCTATCTTTGCTCTTACTCTATCTCTTTTTGTAGTTTCTCCCCCTTACTCTACCTCTCCCTCTTTAACATCAATGGAAAAGAGAGGTAACCAACCTCATTCCTTTCTGTAAACTAATACTGTCAAGACAAGCTCCCCTTGACTGTAATACTTTTCCCCACCAAGTCATACCAAACTTAGATCATCCAACTTGTCTTCTATCTACCTGCTCCCCCTGAGAGGTAGCCACTATCTAAATAGGGATAAAGGATATGCCTTGAGCTGCACCCCCTAGACAAATGCTTCATCATTAGTTTTTAATGATTTGATGAGAGTGATATCACTCGCAACTTCTACCTTAAATACTCAAATGTCTCTTTAGGAAGGGGTTTTGTAAAAATATATGCAATCTAATCCTTTGTAACTGCATACTCCAACTTTACCTCCTAATATTTAACCTTGTCTCACAAGAAATGATACCTAATGGATATATGCTTAGTTCTAGAATGCATCACTAGATTCTTTGATATATTAATGACACTTGTATTATCACATAGAATAGAAATGGGCTCATCATATATTACTTTGATATTCTTCAATGTCTACTTCATCCACAAAACTTGGGTACAACAAGATGTTGCGGTTATGTATTCTACTTCTGTTGTTGAGAGAGAAACTGAATCTTGCTTCTTGTTAAACCATGAAACTAGTCTATCACCTAGAAAGAAAACTCCACCACTTGTGCTCCTCTTGTCATCAGTGTTGCTAGCCTAATCTGCATCTGTATATGTCATCAAAGAGAAATCATTTCCCTTCTCATACCACATTCCGTAGTCCAAAGTGCTCTTCAAATATCTAAAAATCCTTTTAACAACCTTTACGTGAGTCTCTTTTGGGTTGGCTTGAAACCTAGCCACCATACAGACTACTTACATAATATTTGGCCTTGATACAGTTAAGTATAATAATATTCCAATCATGGATTTGTAAAGAGTCTGGTCAGCTCAAGAGGTGACTCATCATCCTTGCTAAGATGACAACTTGTTACCATAGGTGTACTTAGTGGTTTGGAGTCATCCATACCAAACTTTTTCAACATCTCCTTGACATACTTAGTTTGTGAAATAAACATACCCTTGTCTAATTGGGCAATTTGAAGTCCAAAAAAAAAATGAAAGTTCACCTATCATAGACATCTAAAACTACTTTTGCATCTCTTCTGCAAACTTCTTGCACATCCCATCATTGCCGCCAAAGATAATATCATCAACATATACTACAACTATCAACATGTGCTCACCTTCTACTTTGATATAGAGATTATTGTCTACAATACCTTTCTTGAAGCCTTACTGGTGTAAGTACTTGTCTAACCTTGCATACCATGCCCTAGGGGGCTTGTTTGAGACCATATAAAGCCTTTCTAAGCCTGCATACCAAATTCTAATCTTCTGATAACTAAAATCCTTTAGGCTACTCTATGTAAACTTCTTCCTCAAGATCACCATTCAAGAAAGTAGATTTGACATCCATTTGATACACCTTGAAGCCTTTGTGAATTGAAAACACAAGGAACATCCTGATTGCTTCCAATCTTGCCACATGAGAAAATGTCTCCTCAAAATCAATGCCTTCCACTTGTGAATAGCCCTTGCAAACCAACCTTGTTTTGTTTCTAACCACTTCTCCATCTTAATTCAATTTATTTATGAATACTCGCTTGGTGCCAATCACATTCTTATCTTTTGGCCTTGGAACAAGTTCCCACGTCTTATTTTTCTCGATTTGATTTATCTCTTCTTGATTTTCTTGAATCCAACTCTCATCCTTGTGGGCTTCAGAAAAATTCTTTAGTTCTATCTTGGACAACAGAGAGAAGTTTACTTATTTTTTGATTTTTCTCCTAGTCATAAATCCTTCATTATTGTTTCCAATCATTTGATTTTTCATAGTGATTCCTTCGAACATATTACAAACGTCTTAGTAGTCTCCTCAGGTGTTTCTTCTTCTTCAAATTCTTCTTCTTCTTCTGTGCAGGTTGAATCATCTGAACAACAATCTTCTTAATCATGTGTGGATGGATGGAACCCTTCATAACCCTAACATTAGCACTCTCAACTATCTTCTTCAGTCTCTTATTGTAGCATCTATAAGCCTTGCTTCTTGTTGAGTAGCCAAGAAAAATTCCTTCATCAGATCTTGATTTAAACTTGCCCAAGTTTTCTTCATCTCTTCTGATGTAACATTTACTTCCAAAAATTTTGAAATACTTGACAGATGTAGGTCTTCCTTTCCATAGCTCATATAGTGTCTTAGTGTTGTTCACTCTTAGTTGTCCTCTGTTAAGAATATAGACAATAGTATGGATTTCTTCTTTCCAATACACATCAGGAAGCTTGGCTTCATTCAACATTGTTCTTGCCATCTTCTGGACTATTTTGTTCTTCCTTTCAACTACTCCATTTTGTTGAGGAGTCCTTGCAGCAGAGTATTATCTCCTTATTCCATGTTCTTCACAAGATTCCTCAAATTCATTTGATGTGAAATCACCACCTCTATCTGATCTTAGGCACTTAATTCTAGCATTCATTTCATTCTCAACCATAGATTTGATTTTTTTTAATCTATTAAAAGCTTCTGAATTATATTTCAAAAATGTAACCCATATCATTCTGGAGTAATCATCAATGGGCAACATGAAATACCTTTCATCTTGTAGACTTCTTGTTTTGGTAGGACCGCATAAGTCTATATGAATCAACTCCAACGACTCAGTAGAATAGTATTTTTTGGTCATGAACTTGGTCCTTGTTTGCTTCCCAATTTGAAATTCCTTACAAAAGGTGCTAGTAGGCTTGGCAATCTTTGGCATGTCTCTAACTAAAAGTTTAGAGTTGATCTTAACAAGGTTGTCAAAGTTGATGTACCCCATCCTCTTATGCCACAACCAACTCTCATTTGTTTTTCCTAGAAGGTAACTCCTTCCTTTGACTTCACTAAGATTATACAAATTATTTTCAGTCCTACTTGCTTCTACCATGAGTTTGTCAATGCTTGCTCTTCTGATTTCACATCCTTGTGCTTGAGACCTTCTACATATAGAACATCTATTGTCCTATTCTTTCCATCAATACTTATTGTGCCTTTGCCACATATTTTTGCAGAGGTTTTGTCTCCAAACTTGACTAGTCTATCATTCCATTTGTCAAGGCTAATAAACTTACTTTTATCTCTTGTCATGTGACTTGAGCATCCACTATCTGTAACCCAAGGATTTACTTGTCCTTGTGCATGAAATGCAGCATGGACAATCATTGAGTTTTCATCTTCAAGATTGTTCTTCTTGATTTTCCATTCCTTCTAATTTTTCTTATGGTTTTCAAAAATGTCTATCTTTTGTCTTGGTTATCAAGAGCAGTCATCTGAGATTTTGAATTTGCAAAGCTACTTTTGCAAATCCTTGCTATGTGCCTAAAATTGTTGTAAATATGGCATATTATATTGAAATCAAACAAAGGGGCAAAAGAATTTGTACTTACATAATTACTTCTCCTCATTCTTAATTTGCAATCAATGGCTTGGTGACCATACTAATTGCAACTGAAACAATAACTAGAGAAAGCATGTTTGAACCTGTTCATGAATGTCTATCTTGGAGGAGTTGATCTTCTAAATTTTCTTCTTTGAGACATGACAGGGATGAAATCAACTTCTTCAATGTTCTTACTCTCTTTCTTCATTAAGATTTCTTCATTTTGCATTGTCTTCTATGAGTCAGTCTTCTTTGTAGAAGTAGAAGACTGTGTGGCTTCTTCATCATAGCCCAAACCTGATTTTATGAATAGAGGTCTCTGAATGTTTATTATATCATCCAGAATTTCATAGCTCTTTCCAAACTTGATATTCTTACTCAATTGATTATGAACTTTTTCAACTTCCTTTCTCAGAGAAACAATTTCTTCTTCAAGTTTTAAACACTCATCTGATTTGGCTTTGAAGGCAGTGTTCAGCATGTTTGCAATTCTTTTTCCCTCTTGAATTTGAATTTTCAAGATAACAATCATTTCCTCTGATTCTTTGAGCTTTTCCTTTTGTTCTTGATTTTCTTTTCTTGCTAAATCCAAGTCTTCAAGTGCAAAGATCAGTCCACCTTCAAGTTCAACTTCACATTCTTATTCATTAATGACTGTCATGTCTTCTTCATCATTAACAACGTTGACTGAGTTGTCAAAAACTTCCATAGCCACGAATTGGGCTTCTTATCTTTCATCTTCTGATGGGCATGTGTATGCTAGAAATCAGAATGCAAACAAGAACAAAAGAACCAAATTCCAATGTCTACATAACTCAAGAAATAATCGCAATACTCAATAATGAAATCCAAAACAAACAATAATGCAAGTTACCACACTACGATATTTATTCTTTGGTGTATTGATATGTGGATTTCTCTAAACATAGCATAACCATGATTGTGAGTGGATGGATGATAGCTCAATGGATGTGAGGTACTTCAACAAATGCTCAAAGCATTGGAAGATATGGATGCCAATGCTCAAAAATTGTGAAGGGTTTGTGAAGAGGTGAATGGGCGTATTTATAGCTTTCAGAGAAGATCAATCAACGGTGGAGGAAATTAGATGAAACCAATGGAGGAGAAAAATTGAGAAGGCATGAATGAATGTGCACATGACAAGTGTCCATGCAAAAAGATGATTTATTGAGTTAATTGCTTTGTTGACTAAAGATAGGATTGATTTTCATAAAAATAGAATGTTTTTTCTATTTTATGAGTTGATTGATAAAAATAATGATTTAAAAGCCAAGTGAACTCAACTTTTGATTTTGCTTTTTGACATGCTATGTATAAAATTAAATAATAAATTATTTAATTTGTGTGCATGGAGGAAAAAAATATTTTTAGAAGATTGAGAAGATAATTAGAAATTAAATTAATAAATTTATTTAATTTATTGTGCATGATGGAAGAATAAATAAAATATTGATTTTATTTATATAGAAGATATTCAAAAAGTCAACTTAAAGAAATATGAATAATTTAATTAATTTGGAAAATAGAATAAAAAGGTGGTGAAATGATTAAATTAGTCAAATAAATAGGATTTATTCAATTAATGTTGGATTTATGTGAATTTAGAAGAAATTGATGAAATTAATTAAATGATTAAGTTATTTAATTAATGTTGGATGAAGGTATGTTTAGAGGAAATTGATGTATGCAAGGTGAGTAATGCAATGGTCATTTTTGAGTGTCTACATTTTGCCCCTCTTTGATAAAATGCATTTCACAGCGTTGTTTCAAAGAAAACTATTGATGATTTGTAATTTGATAACTGTGCCCCAGTGAAATGGGTGATAGGATGCCCCCTCAAGAGGAAAACCAAGGAAATGGAAGAAAACTGAGTTGAATTGCGACAAGAAGAAATGGCTGACAATGCAGGAGAAAAAGGCTCAAAAAGATGAGATCAGAAGGTAGAGGCTGACATGAAGAAAATTGGGTCATGGGAAGAAAGAAATTAGGTTTGGGAGGCTATAAGTAGGACCCATGAGTCACTTTCAAGGCATTTGCATCCTTAGAGTTTCAGATTCTTGTCTTCTAGTGCATTAGAGTTTTTTAGAGATTAGAGTGGACGATATTGTAGATATGGCAGGCATCCCATGAGTAGATCATCGCGCAAAGAGAGTCAAGACACATGGCCAACCATCAAGACCACCAAGAGCAGTAAGTACTCCTAACTAAGTCATTAATTGCATTTATGAGGGTCATTTAATAGGGTAGGTTGTAGTTGCAACCAAAAGCGATCCCTAGGCTAGAATGGTGCTTATGGTAAAAATTGCGGTGCTTTTGCAAAAAGAGGTCACTTATGGCATAGACAATGGCGCCTTTGGCTCTAAAGTTGTACTTTTGGCTATTTGTAGTAGTTTAGGAATAGGTTCACTTTTGGTATACAAAATGCGCTTATGGCCAGCAGAGCGACACTTTTGGAAAAAGAGTTCACCTATGGTTGACAGAATGACACCTATGGTCAAAAAGGTTCGCTTTTGGCTAGGTTTTAGGGGTTAGGTGCTTATCATTTTAGAGGTCACTTTTGGCATGCAGAAGTGTTCTTATGGTGGACAGAGCTACGCTTATGGCTAAAATAGTGGCACTTTTGGCTAGCAAAAGTGTGGTTTTAGTTTTTAGGGCCGCTTTTGGCTTTAAATGCAAAAAGTTAGGTATTTTAAAAAATTGACAAGTGAAACTCTGTGGATGCAGATTGTTCTTCCTTCGTTGATGTCTCGAGAGACACACCTGACAACAATAGCACTAGTAGAAGAATTGGACGAGGACAAGGACCTATTTTTAGAGGTGATGGGTCTTTAATATGTGGCTCATGTGCATAGGAAAAATTGATAATGTTGAATGATAAGATCACAAAGTAATGATAATAACAACTCAATTACCCATAACATAAAGAAATTGATCTAAGTCAAAATCTAATATCAATGAATAAATCAAATTAAAACAAGAAAGACTTCACCTATATTGTATTGTTCTCTTTGCATGAATGTGGATTGCTCAATAATGTTGCGAAACCATGTTTGTAACAAGCGGATGTAGGTAGTGTTTGTGCTCAAAAGATCGATGTGCTCAATGATGCGATGTATGCTCAATTCACTATTAAGGAATGCCTGAGAATAATTGATCGAAGAGTGCTCAATAGCTAAATGATCGAAGAGGATTTGTGAAGGATATGAGGGGGGTTTATACAGATTTCAAACATGATCGATCAACGGATAAAATAAATCCATAGAATGAATGGTTGAGATAAATCAAATAACTCATGTTGAATGTGCACTTGACATGTGTCACTCCAAAAAGGTATTTTTATTAAGATAGTTGCTTTTTGATAAAGATAGGATTTGATTTCATAAATTAGAATGCTTTTTTTTTCTAATTCATGAGTTGATGAAAATAAGATAAATTAAAGAAAATTAACTTAACTTTAGTTTTTGCCTTTTTTAGAGTTCTAAAAATAAGATTGATTGTGCACATGAGTTAATGGATGATATTTTTAGAGGAATTGGAAAGATAATTGAAATTAAATAAATAAACTTATTTAATTGTTTGTGCATAATTTTGAAGAATATGAAGATTATAAATAAAATACTTGATTTTATTTATTTTTAGAGGATTGAGATAATTTAAATAAATTTGCATGATTTATTTAAATTTGGAAGAACAATTGATTTAATTAAATAATGAAATTATTTAATTGTAGATAAGAGAGGATTTGTGATGAATTAATTAAATAATTGGATTTATTTAATTAATGTAGACTTGAAATTTGAAAAGGATAATGATTTAATTAAATAATAAAAATTATTTAATTTTGGAAGAATATAGAGGAATTTAATGAAATTAATTAAATAAAGGGGATTTATTTAATTAATGTTGATTTTTGAAGTTTTGGAAGAAATTGATGAAATTAATTAAATAATTAGATTATTTAATTAGCATTGAAATGCAGGTGATGCGACAGATTAGATGAAATGCAAGTGATTCGAAGACCTGGTCATTTTAGGGTGTCTACATTTTGCCCCTCTTTGATGCAATGCAATTTATAGCGTTGCTTCAAAGAAAACGATTATTGAAGACATGATACAAGTTTGATGCCCTAATGTAGCTAGCTACCCCTATGTAGCTGGCATAGGATGCCCCCTCGAGAGGAAAGATAGGGAAGCGACAGAAGAACTAGGTTGACCCTTGACTAGAAGAAATTGGTTGAGATAGACGACTTTGGATAGGTGGAAGAAAGTGGAGATAGAATAGAACATGAGAGAAAGATTGTTGATCGATCTTTGCTTGAAAATCTATATGAGGCCATGGATGGGGAAATGGTTGAGCTTGTTGCAACAGTTTCACAAATGTTTATAAAGAGCAATCCTTATTTTTGATATAGCACATGGATAGTTTTCCACCAAGGTATAAAAGACCAAGGTGTTGTGATATCCAAGTGTGTGGACATTGACTCTGCAAGCAAGCGGTTTGAACTTAGATCCCTTAGACATAATATAACCTTGTTGGACATGTGAATGAACCATAGTCTTGAACATAAAATAAACTTCAATACATAAATGCAAGAAGAATATTAATATGTAAGATGGTAGGTTGTAACACACACAAGATAAATATGATGCTAAGAAAGATACTAAAGATCATTCCTCAAACATGGCACACAAAAGCAATGACTATGCCCCCAATCTGTACTACATCGCAACATACCAAGATATAGATAAATCAAGGTAGTCTTGAATTGGTAATGGAAAAGGAATAAAAGATAAACCTAAAAGCAAATTGACTGACTTACAAAGTAAACATACAACCAACATATTCTCTTGCCAAAGAGGTTGCTCAGGATAGATTGGATTGGTTGGGTAGATAATAGCCTTATCATAGGAATGATGTGTCCTTTAAAGGGTGCTTTGAAAGGATAATGTTTGGTTTCAGGAAATTCAACATGTTGCAAAAGACACATGTGTTGGTCTGGTTTTGAACATGGCACATCCTGTAAAAGACAAGTTTGTTGATCTATTGTTTAGTTGAGATTGATTTAGTTGATGTTGGCAATCAATATGTAGGACAATATTGTTGATAACTGAGAGGGGGGGTGAATCAGTTATCCTTAATTTGCTTCTATTCAAACACTTAAATCCACTTTGTTAATCAATAGCATAGCAATTAATCATTCATGAAAGCATAAGGCATAAACACCAGAGCAGATACACATCAACACATGAGACACCAAGATTTTGACGTGGAAAACCCGGTTAAGGGAAAAACTACGGGGTGATTAACCCAAGGATTATTCTCTATTAGAAGAATAAGAAAAATAGATGGCACATGCCAATTAGGGCTCACTGCCCAAGCACACTGCTCACAAGAGGCACACTGCCTACAAGAGACACACTGTCTACAAAGTAACAAGTATTACAAACTTGAACTGGAGAATGACATCTTTACCATGCCTAGATCAGTTCCATTTAAGCCCAAAAACTCCTGCTCTACCTTTCGCACTTCTCTTCGCTATATCACACTCATCACCACAAGACACGCTTCAAAATGAATTCACAATCCCTTATTTATACAAGGCATCAACTTAGGAACAATCATCTAAGTCGGTAGACATCTACAAGATCATTCGCAAGACGTGTAATACATCCGGTCGGCCAGTCTTAAGAAGAACACCAAAATCCGTGGTTATTCTTCAAATACAAACTCTAACTTCAATGCAGACCACCAACATGAATTGGACATGATCCATAGATCACCACAAGCTTTCCTGAATCACCAAGAACATCCGCACTTCATCTGCTTACTGGAATCCTTCTCTCCTTCATCCGGAACTTCAAGAACACAGTCTGTCATCACTGTCATAATGCAAAAGGTTCTTCTGGACCTCCAAACAATGCACAAATCAAGTTGTCACTTCACATTGACTTCTTCAACACTCCCTCCAATCCACAGAATGAGAGAATGTAATTCCAGAACTCACCGGACCAATCTGTGACACTCTGTCACCACTGAACGCCTGCCAGAACTGGTTCTACACAAACAACCATAACTTCTTCATATCTTTATGTGGACCTCTGAAATCTTAATTGGAACATCTCAAGACTCATATCTACAAACCCTTTAATCTGCATCCTCTGATTCTCAACCCATTAAGTACTTTTGCCTTCTTCTTATCACTATTCTTCACTGTTCCTGATTGAGACTAATTTTCTCAATATCCTCAGCACACAGCTCATCCAATCCTTATTATCAATTCAATATGAGTATGTTGACATAACACTGGTTAACCTCATACTTGCAACAAATAAATGGCTCTATAAGTAAGTTGCTTTGCTTCAGGTTTGTTAAGGAATTTTTCTTTGAAAGGATGCGTTTGTTTTGTTGTTTTGCTGCTTGAGTTAGTCAAGTCAAGGTGAATGGATTTTGATAAATGGAAGACTATAAAGATTACATGTCAATGGATTGAAATGGGTGAAGAATGATGAATTGTATGTGCCTGAGTGCTAGATACATCCTTCGTATTCCAAACTACCTACATAGCCTGTATCCACGGGATCAAGGCACATTTACGATGAATGATGAAAATGAGAATATGTAGTTCTAGGTAGAGTGATGAGTGGGTCAAGGTGTTTGGGCTTGGGTTGGTAAAGTGATGAGATCTTATGTACCTAAGTACTGGAAACTTCCTTCATAATCTAGACTGCCTACATACCCATATCCATGGGATCAAGGTACCCTAAGATTGAGATGAGATGATATGTAGTTCTGGGTAGAGTGATGATGTAGGAAAAGTGTTGTTGTTTTGGGAGATTATTGAAGTGCTTGTGTTTTTGTTTGGATTATTGGTGTGTTTTTATTTTTTTGTTTGAAGTGTTTATGTTTTTGTGAAGTGTTTTGTGTTGTTGTGAAGTTTTTTTGTGTTGTGAACCACAAACAAGGATCCATTCCTAGACCTAGGTTAAGGAAAGAGTTACCCCCATTCAGGTAGAGGTGTTTGCATGGATGACTAATGAAGAAGACATAGAATGTTTGACCTAGGACAAGACAATGATAACTATTGACATAGATCAAGATGTGGGATGACGACGATGGACATTGACAAATTTCCAAGCTATTCTAGATAGGGAGATGGAAATACAAAAAAGGTCAATGGTTTTATTGTGGTTGGATGGGTGAAGTTCATTGTGAAATGGTCATGGAATGAACAAGACTTGATAGATGATGGATGCTGACTCTACACATAGCGCCTATTTGCCAGGTTTTCACTATGGTACTTATCCAAGGCTCCTGTTTACCAGGTTTTCACCAGAGGATGAATTTTTTTATTTTTATTTTTGGATACTCTGAGGATGAGGCATATAACTTCTTGAGATGAACACTGTTAAGTGGCTCATCTAGAGGAATGCCGTCAGGTGTAGTTAAAGTATAAGCTTCTGATCCATATGTTGTTGTGACAATAAAGGGGCCTAACCAGTTAGGCTCAAACTTGCCCTTCTTTTCTTGATCTGCTTGATTTCTTTGATATTCCTTTAAGACAAGATCATCAACTTGAAACTGTCTTTCTTTGATCTTTTTTTTATAATTACGCTGGAGGCAATTTTGATAGACATGAAGATGATTAAGTGCGGCAAGGCACCTCTCATCTAGTAGTTCTAGCTCAGCTAATCTGGAAGTGCGATACTCCTCTCCATCAATCAGGTTCTGCATGGATACTCTAAGGGATGGGATCTCAACCTCTATAGGTAGGATGGCTTCAAAGCCATAGACCAAGGCATAGGGTGTGGCACCAATTGGTGTTCTGCTACTAGTGCGGTAGGCCCATAGGGTGGGATTGAGTTGCAAGTGCCAATCATGACTAGCTTCATTGACTATTTTCTTGAGGATTTTGAGAATGGTTTTGTTGGAAGCCTCGGCTTGGCCGTTACTCTGCGGATAATAGGGAGTGGAAAAATGATGTTGTATATTGTATTAGGTGCATAAGGCATGGACATCTTGGTTCTTGAATGGTCTCCCATTATCAGTGACAATGGCTTGGGGAATACTATACCGACAAATGAGGTAGTTAAGGATAAACTTGGCTATTTGCTTACCGGTGATTTAGGTCAGGGGAATGACTTTGACCCACTTCATGAAGTACTCAGTGGCAGTAATGATGAATTTATGGCCATTGGATGAGGATGGGTGGATTTGTCCTACAAGGTCGAGACCCCATTAAGAAAAAGGCCATGGAGTAGTCACAAGTTGTAGTTCATGCGCTGGTGCGTGAATCAAATCTCCATGTTGTTGGCATTGTAGACACTTCTTATCAAACTGCAAAGCATCTTGTTCTATTGTAGGCCAATAATAACCTATTCTAAATATCTTCTTAGCAAGATTAGGACCGGTAGAATGTGCGCCATAGACACCTTTGTGTATGTCTCGTAAGGTGTCTTTAGCTTCTTCCGCGTTAAGACATCGTAAGAGGATACCATCGCAACTCTGGCGATAAAGTGTATCACCTAGAATAGTGTAACTGGAGGATTGACAAATAAAGGTTTTGCATTGGGTAGCAGATAGCTCAAAGGAAAAGGAACCATGTTTAAGGTACTCATAGATATCTTCGTACCATGGGGAATTGGGACCAACAAGTTTGCAGATGATTTCAGTAATTGGAACATCAATGGCTGGTATCAATAATTGCTCGATCAAGAATTCACATTTCTGTGTGTTTGTAGGCATGTCTATAAGTGACCCCACAGAAGCCATAGAGTCTATAGCCTTATTATTCTCTCTTGGAATTTGCTCAAATGTGATGCTAGAAAAGTGTGGTTTGTAGGCATCCACTAGTTGCTTGTAGGGGACTAACTTTTCATCTTTTGTTTGGTTCTCATATGTGACTTGTCGAATGACTAGTTGTGAGTCTCTATATACCTGTAGTTCTATGATGTCCCATTGAACTGTTGTATTGAGACCTATGAGGAGTGCTTCATACTCGGATATGTTCTTGGTGCAAGGAAATGCAAGCTGATATGACTTGGGGATATAGTCATTTTGTGGTGTGATAAAAAGGATGCCAGCCCCTGATCCATGTTGTGTGTAGTAACCATCAAAATATAATTTCCACATTATTGAGGTAGAAAGAGTGAAGAGATTCTCATCCAGAAAGTCAAATACCATAGGATGTATATCTGTCATGGGTGCTTCTGCTAGTTGATCTGCCAGGACTTGTCCCTTGATTGCTTTACAATTCACATACTCAATGTCAAACTCACTAAGGATCATGACCCATTTAGCTAGTCTACCTGTGAGAGCTGCTTTTTCTAGTAGATACTTCAATGGATCAATTTTGGCTATTAGATTTGTGTGTTGGTTTAGCATGTAATGCCGCAACTTTTAGGAAGCGAACACTAATGCTAAACAAGCTCTTTCCATAGGTAAATAATTGAGTTCATAACCCACCAAGGTTTGACTGATATAATAGATTGCATGCTCTTTTCCTGACTCATCATGTTGTGCTAGAAGAGCCCCTAGGGCTGCAGTTGTAGTTGAGATGTACAAGATCAAAGGCCTATCGGTGACTGGTGGTACCAAGACATGAGGTGTAGCTAGATATTCCTTGAGCTGATCAAATGTTGCTTTACACTTTTCATCCCATCGAAATGAGACATCCTTTCAGAGCAAGTGTTGAAATTGTTGACATTTATCTACTAACTGTAAGATAAACTGCCTAATGGATTGTAACCTTCCTTAAAGGCTCGTTAATGCTTTCAGATTCTTTGGTGGAGGCATTTCTATTATATCTTTGACTTTTTCTGGATCTACTTCAATGCCTCTGTGAGACATGATGTATCCCAACAATTTTCCTGATGTTACCCCGAAGACACACTTCTTTGGATTGAGTCTTACTTGATATTTTTCTAGCATGTCAAAGATTTGTCCTAGAACCTATATGTGACTGCCCTAGAAGATTTTTCTAGTATATCATCCACATAGTCCTCCATGATGTGATGAAAGAGATCGTGAAATATCACTGTCATTGCTCTTTGATAGGTTACACCTACATTTTTAAGACCAAATGGCATGACACACCAATAATAGGTACCCCATAGACAAGTGAAATTTGTTTAATGTTGATCTTCTTCTGCTATCATTATCTGATTGTAGCCGTAAAATCCATCCATTAGATAAAGCATTTCATGATCAGCAATCAAGTCTACTATGAGATCAATGTTTGGCAATGGAAAGTCATCTTTGGGACATGCTTTGTTAAGATCTATGAAGTCAGAACACATGCGGATGCCCCCATTTGGTTTAGCCATAGGTACAATGTTGGAGACCCATTCTAGATAATCAATAGGCCTGATGAATTTTGCATCTAACAACTTTTGTATTTCCACTTTCACCAAGAGAGCAATCTATGGATGCATCTTCCTTAGCTTTTGCTTCATGGGTTTAACTGTTGGATCAACTGTGAGATAGTGAACCACTAGCTTAGGGTCTAACCTTGACATATCAGAATAGGTCCATGCAAAGTTGATTGTTCTTTGTAAGAAGTTGTTAAGATTCTTGTGCTCTTGTTCTGATAATGATGCTGCAAGGAATGTGGTCTTCAGATTTTGCTCTGTGCCAAGATTTATCTCTATAGATTCTTCCACTAGGAGAGTTGATTTCTCTTTATACTTAGATGGTAGAGGAAGGTCAAATCCTCCATCCTTATGTGCCATAGTTGGGTTTTCACCTTTGGATACATCCTTTGTTTTTACTATTTTGTGATCGGGAGGTGCCACGATGTGGTTTTCACCTAGAGATCTTTCTTTATTTTTACTTTTGCGACTGGAGGATTTGGCATTCTCACCAAAATAAGTTGTTGGCTCTAGTTCCATTACAAAACCAACTTTGTGATTGCCAAGATGGATACTGTCCCGGAGTCCCATGAACTTAGCAATAGCTTCATCATTCTGAAATACATCTAGAACAGGGGACCCTTATTGGTCCCAATTGATAAGTTCAAGGTAGAAAAGTGTGACTTTCTGGGTGTGTGTGGTGGATGTTAAGGATATGGATGATAGCATGAATACAGAGGATTATGTAAATAGGTCATTCATATGGAGGGAAGAGTCATTGATGATATCCTCATTAGACATCGAATCTGTGAGATAAGTTTCTGCCACCTTGTCGAGAATACCCTCGATGTCCAATGCGCGTGGTACCTTCCTACCAAATCCTAACCCCTTCTTGTCTAGTTTCTTCATCACAATAATGGGTTCCATTGTTCCTTGATTTTGTTTTCCAAGGCCACCTTTGTCTTTATAGCCCATGTTTTTGACTATCCTTAAGCCATTGCCATATTGTTTGACTGGTATTGTGACTGGTTCTTTCTCCTTGTAGAGCCAAGAAGAGATGTCTTCAATAGTTTCCTCTGCCAATAATTTTCCCTCTTGAAATTGGGTTAGAGATGCTGGGGGAGGATAGTTGCATTTTTAGTTGCTTTGGCTATGGGTGGTTGGCTGTAGGATTTAGGAGATAGGGGCATCTGCCCTACACAACAAGATTTTGAGATATCATATTCTCCAAAGCCTATATCACGGATATGAGCTTTCGTTTCATGAATAGGATAAGGATTAGGTTCACTTGCAGAGGCTTTTGTTAGAGTTTCAGAATCAACATATAATGGGGATTCAAGGGCTTTGTCATTATTAGGAACTTGGTTACAATTCTTATAACTATCTTGCAAGACATGATAGAATTTGAAAGGATTAGGGTTGCCTGGGATAGTGATCTCTGTACCATTAAATGGGAATTTAAGAAACTGATGGTACATTGAGGGAACAACTTTCATGGCATGGATCCATGGGCGTCCTAGGATAATGTTGTAAGGTAGCTCAATGTCAAGGACTTGGCACCTAGTTTCAAGCATGACCGGGCCTACTTGTATAGGCAAGTGGATAACACTTTCTGATCGGCACTCAGTATCATCATACCCCTTGATTGTAATACTTTTATCAATGTTGACATGATCTTCAGAGTACTCCAATTGTTTAATTAACTTTAGAGAACAGATATTGAGACCAGCACCACCATCTATAAGTATGCATTTGATCTTGCATTTATGGATGAGAATCTCAATGTGAAGGGCATCATTGTGACATGGATCATGGGATGGGAGGTCCTTTTTAGAAAATACCACATTGTAGGGTGAGGTGATGTTATCTATTATAGCTTGGAAATCAATGATCGCTATGTTGTTAGGAACTGAAGACTCTTGTAGGGCTTTTTCTAGAACAACTTTATGTGTGGGTGATGACCGCAGAAGGTCCAAAATAGAGATCTATGCAGGGGTTTTCCCTAGATGCTTGACAAGATTATAATCAGATTGAGTTGGGAGACTTGGTGTAGGACCATGAATGGTGACATGACCATGATGATTTGTCATAGCACAATCTGTAGATTTGCCTTTGATTGTGAGGGTAGACACCCGACTCTCTTCAAAACGACCCACAATAGAGTCATAGGGAGTTGAAGCTTGTGAACTCCTTTACCTTTGTCAGGATTTTGACCTTGACCATGGTTAGGGAAAGTCTCCTTGTACATGTTGAGGTCTTTATTGTTGTTTTGAGTTGGTGGTTCATCCTCAAAAGAGATTAGGTTTCCATTAATAAGATTTTGGATTATGTGCTTGAGTTTCATGCATGAGGAGGTCCTATGTCCTTTGCTCCTATGGTATTCACAATTCATTTTCTTTGTACCGTGCATTTTTGTAAATAGGTTCACCATATGGGGGAGCATCTAGTAAGGTGATGAGTCTATTGTTTATAATTTTCTTTAAAATAGTCTCAATAGGCTCTCCCAAGGGAGTGAATTGATGTTGCAGAGGGTAATCGTGTTGAGGCCGCTCTTGTTGTCATTGTTGTTGGTTTTGTTGAGGTAGAAGTTGACTTGGTTTTGATGAAATCCGAAGGGGTGTTTGTAGTGTTTGGACATGTTTAGAATCTACCACACCATCATTGACCACATTTTTATTTTTGATCCAAAATTTTGGTTTGTCATTTGATTGTTGTTGGGGAGCTTTGTCTTTGTTGTCTTTGAAGATTTTTACCACGCCTTTAGCAATGAGGGCCTTTTCAATGTTGATGCTCTTGTAGGTAATCTTGTCAAAGGTTGTAGCACTAAGGATTTACAAATGGAAACCTAATTCTTGGTTAAGGTTCTGCACAAATATGCTAACAAGCTGCTTTTCAGGTATCTTGGCTGGGAATTTGCTAGCCATTTGTCTCCATCTTTGAAGAAAGGAAATGAAAGTTTCTCTATTTTTCTATTTATTATTGCATAGGTCAGCCATGGAGATCTCATGTTATGTTTTGTAAGAGAAATGGGTGGCAAATTTCTCCACAAGCTCATGAAAAGATTTGATACCCATGGGTAGGTGCGAGAACCATTCTATAGCTTGACCTCCAAGACTACGAGGAAAGAGGTGCATAAGATATGTGTCGTTATGTGAGACCTCGAAGCAAGCGAGATAGAATTCTCTAAGATGGTCTTTTGGGTCTCCTTTTCCTTTGTAATTATCAAATTTGGGAATAGTGAAATTATGAGGAAAAGGGATCATGGGTAATGACTGATCAAATGGATAAGGACAAACTTCTTCCAAAGAGAAGGTTTTCTTGGTGTGGCCAAATGTAAGATCAGATAATTGTTCTTGTACCTCGATGAGTTTTAGCTCCATAGTTGTGGGAGGGTTTGGAAACATCTCCTATTGTCTTAGAGGTAGTTGTTGTTGCCCATATGGAAGATTATAGTGGAAGCCATGGGCATTGGTGTTATAAGGGTTGTATGATTGGTTGGGGTCGTATGTGTTATATGTTGGGTTTGGATTGGGTTGGTTTTTGGTGTTTTGATTTTGGGGAGGTGGGGGTGGTGCTAGGTAAGAATGTAGGCTTTGTGATGGTTGTTGATAAGAGTTTGGTGGAGGAAAGCTGAAGTTTGTTGGGTTTGGTTGTGGTGGTGTGAAGAAAGAATTTGGTGGAGGAAACCTAATGTTTGTTGGGTTTAGTTGCGATAGTGTGACATAGCTTTGGGAAGTTTGGTGTTGGGGATGTTGAGGATTGAGATAGGTGTGGGTTAGGTTGAGAGTGGAAGATCATTGTGGTGGAGGGACATAGGTCGATGTGTTGTGTGATGGTGGAGGTTGATTGGGAAATGTATTGAAAAAGGTTAGTGTCAATGAATGTTGTGGTGGAGGGACATAGGTAGATGTGTTTTGTGATGGTTGGGGTTGACTAAGATGGGGATAGGTGTGATGGAGTATAGAAGAATGTTGTGGTGGAGGGACATAGGTTGTGGTGACATTTTGCGATGGTTGGGGTTGTATGACATTGTTTGGTTTAAGGATACGAAGGGTTGATGATGTTGGGGGTGGTGTTTGTTGAGACCCTTGTTGCATGGCTACATAAGTGTTTCCCCAGTTGTAATTTGGTGGAAAACCTTCTTGTGATGGGGTAGCCAATGTTCCATTTGCAATTGGTGTGGGCATTTTAGGATTTTGTTGTATGTTTGAATGAGCTATAGCATTTTGTTTAGCTTTTTCTGCTTGACATTGGAGAGTCTCTTGTTGGTGTTTGTAGATCTACATAGGAGTTATAAGTGGTGATATGGGTCTCTCTATTGTTGGATTTAGATAAAGGGGATTCTCATATTGTGCAATTGTTCTCCCTTGTGAGCTTTTTTCAGGTATGGGTGTTGTCACAGTTGACATGGTTTGGATTGCAGTTATGGCGTCATGGGTTTTGTTTGGCTCCTTAAGATTGGATAGATCAAAATCTTGAGGTACTTTGGCTCCTTACTCTACTAGTAAGCGAAATAAATGATTTTGGTTCTCGCTAAGGATTTTGTCAAAGGTGGCCATGGCTCTAGGATCTTGTATGATTTCATCAAGGTCATGTCTATCTGCTTGAGAGGATTGACCTTCTTCAAAGTGTCGCTCTTCTTAAGATGGGACTTGACCTATGGTATAACCTTGTGGAACAAAATCTTGAGGCATGCCGATTGTATATTGAGGTACATTTACCAAAGGAACGTTACCTTCTTGAAGATTATTTGGTTGGTCATTTTGCATCTTGTTTTGAATGTTAGTTGGTCTTTCCATTGATGTTTTTGGAGTACCCTTTGGATTCATGTTGGATTGGCTTGGTTGAGGTGTATGAGGAGGTGATTTGCACTTCTTTAGGGGAACTTTCTTGGCCTTCATAGTTTGCTGGAGTCTAGTGGTTACCATGGCATGCACTAGGATACTTTGTTTTAGATGCTTGTTGGGATTTTGCTGTGTTTGTTTGGAAAAGATAATTTTAATGAAATAATTTACTGGACCAAAGGCGCTATACTATTTGACCAAAGGCACAGGACTGTGTTATCAAAATTGAGCTACTGTGATACTAAAGGCATTGGACTAAGCTGCCAGAGGCAAGGTACTGTTATACCAAAGGTGAGCTACAGTTATACCAAAAGAGAGCTACTGTTATACCAAGGGCGCTGAAGTAGGTTTGCCAGAGGCGAAGTACTATTTATACCAAAGGCGAGCTACTGTTATACCAAAGGTGAGATGTTGTTATACCAAAGGCACTAAAGTAGTGTCTGTGATGTTTATAAGGCAAGTTTTGAAAGATTTAGATTTGTTTTTTATTGGATTTGCTTTGGCAAGAGAAAACACATCAAACGAAGTGGAAAAAATGATCGACACAACAGATAGTGTATGTTCGAGGCTCACAAAAAGCTCAATGTTTCCACAGGTATAAGACAATTGCAAACAATTTCAAGCACTTTTTATCCCTAGAGACAAAGGTTCATTGCGGTAGTTCAGCTCATAACTTAATTCTCCGTCGACCAAATGTCATTCCATAAAGGTGCCAGACATTTGTATCTTTGCGAGAGATGATAGGTAGGGATATCACCCTCCCCTTGGAAATCTCAAGTAGGTCACAAAAGCTTTATGGCTGAGGGAATACTATCTCTTCTCAAGGGAGCCAATGATGAGTATCTTCAGGGCTTAAATCGATTCCCCTTGCACTGATGATTACCACAACGTTCGGAGGTGGATCAGGTAGCCACTATCTAGATTGGTTCTTTGTAACTTTGAGGGACCAACGCCTTACGAGTAATGTGGCAAGCTACTAAAATCTTTAACCAATCCCACTGAGAGTATTAAACAATTCGTACAATGTGAAAATTGTTTCCACAAAGTGCTAGTACACCTCTTTTCAATTTGGCAACAAAAGGTAAGGCTGACGCTGGTTAGGAATTGGCTTTCACCTTATCCCTCTTATATAGCGATTCAAAGGAAAACTCCGCCTAGGGTCATCCCTTTTGGATGAAGCGTAATCCACAAGCAGGCCCTTCTAAAGGAATAACTGAAATGTAAGATCAAGCACGTTAAACAAAGGTTCAATTGTCCCGTTATAAGAAGAATAAGGTGCAACTAGATTAGACACACACACGATTGTAGTTGTCAATTGTCCCTTATGAAATTGAAGTGTTATGCATTCATGTCCATTGTCCCTTAAAAAATTGAAGTATTTTTGCATTCATGTCCATTGTCCCTTAAGAAAGCAATATGTTCCTAAGACTTAGATTGCAAAAAGATGTTTTGTACCCTAAAAAAACAATATGTTTTCTAAGATTTGCAAAGATGATTGTTCAATTGTCTCTTAAGAAAGCAATATGTTTTCTAAGATTGCAAAGATGATTGTTCAATTGTCCCTTAAGAAAGTAATATGTTCCTAAGACCAAAATTGATAGAATTGGTAATTTCTTCAAAGCTTGTCCTGCATGAACATGTTAAAGAAACCAATTTTCTCTATTTGAGTGATAATAAGTTGCAACAAGTGATATTAGGTCCACACAAACTCAAAAGTTAGCAAGTGTTTGAAGTCATAGATTGAAGATGGGCCAATGAGTGGACTTAAAAAATAAAACTCAAAAAATTCTTGAAATGCTATTACCATTGTGTAGAGGACAGAAAAATATCAACTTTAAAAAAAAACATCACCTGAATCCGAGTCCGTTTGTGAAAGTTATGAAGCTTGAAAGGTCTAAAAACTATGACAAGACAGAGACAGTAGTGAGAAAATTAATTTTCTGAAAAACTGAGAATTTTAAGAAAAAATCAATTTCACCATGATGTAGATCACAAAATTCTAGCCTATTTCAAAAAAAAAAAAGCACTGAAATACATTTCTGTATGACCAAGATAATGAGGTTTGAAAATCGCCTATTGGATCAAAATGCTCAATGAAGAGGGGTATGTCTTAACCCCCTCTAATTGACCCTTGGTCACTGATGTGACCTACTACTGGGCTGAAAGAAACTTCTATTTTTAAAAAACTAAAATTAGTTTTTTTTAAATTTCCTTTTTTAAGTTCTTTAAACTTAAAAATTAAAATTAAAAATTAAAAAGTTTAAAACTAAGTTTAAACTGTAAAAGTTTAAAACAAAGTTTAAACGCATGAATTTTTGTGAAGTTTTTTAGAAATTTTAAAAACTCTTGCTGCAGTACGGCAGGTACATCAACTTTTTTAATTTTTGATTTTTATTTGTTTTATTTGTTTTCTTTATTTGTTTTTGTTTTTTGTTTTTGCTGTTATTTTTTTTGTTTTACTTTTTTATTTTTGGATTTTTAATTTTATTTTTAGATTTTTCGAAAAAGAAAACTTAAAATAAAAAATAAAAAATATTTTTTTACTGTACCTCACAGTGATTGTACGATCTCGGGTTGCATGCCCAAGGTAAAAAAATTTACCATATTTTTTACCTTCACCGAAATAGGCTAAATTATATGTTTTTCGTCACCTCTCGACGCCTCCGGATGCAACTGTGACTTCCATTTTTGCCCAGCAAGCTTCCTTCAAAAATTCATCTTTGAATCTCTCCTAGACAAAGAGTTAAAAAACCTGTGAAATCAAACTAAATAACTCAATAGTTAAATGATCGAAGAGGATTTGTGAAGGAGATGAGGGGGGTTTATATAGATTTCAAACAAGATCGATCAATGGATAAAATAAATCCATAGAATGAATAGTTGAGATAAATCAAATAACTCATGCTGAATGTGCACCTGACATGTGTCACTCCAAAAATGTATTTTTATTAAGATAGTTGCTTTTTGATAAAGATAGGATTTGATTTCATAAATTAGAATGCTTTTTTTTCTAATTCATGAGTTGATGAAAATAAGATAAATTAAAGCAAATTAACTTAACTTTAGTTTTTGCCTTTTTTAGAGTTCTAAAAATAAGACTGATTGTGCACGAGTTAATGTATGATATTTTTAGAGGAATTGGAAAGATAATTGAAATTAAATAAATAAATTTATTTAATTGTTTGTGCATGGTTTTGAAGAATATGAAGATTATAACTAAAATACTTGATTTTATTTATTTTTAGAGGATTAAGATAATTTAAATAAATTTGCATGATTTATTTAAATTTGGAAGAACAATTGATTTAATTAAATAATGAAATTATTTAATTGTAGATAAGAGAGGATTTGTGATGAATTAATTAAATAATTGGATTTATTTAATTAATGTAGACTTGAAATTTGAAAAGGATAATGATTTATTTAAATGATAAAAATTATTTAATTTTGGAAGAATATAGAGGAATTTAATAAAATTAATTAAATAAAGGGAATTTATTTAATTAATGTTAATTTTTGGAGTTTTGGAAGAAATTGATGAAATTAATTAAATAATTAGATTATTTAATTAATGTTGAAATGCAGGTGATGCGACAGATTAGATGAAATGCAAGTCATTCAAAGACCTGGTCATTTTAGGGTGTCTACAGCTCATATATATGACCCTGGTGTGAGCGCACCGGGTGATGATGATGGCACAGTGAGCATAACTCATTCCATCTACCGATGGGTGAGATCACGATCACCCTAGAGGATGTCTGGAGGATCCTTAGGATCCTGATCTACAGGGCCAGGGTTGACTATGATACTAATCATGGCGAGGTTACTTTGGTGAGACTATTGATGACATCTGATCTTAGCATTGAGGATCATGAGATTGGTGCGAGACACATGCAGCACTTGTTTGACCGGATTCAGCTAGTGGTGACTGGATTGATTGGCGGAGTCTTAGTACCTAACAAATGATCATGCGGATTCTCTATTGGTTGGGGCCCCATTTTGGAGGGTATGTTTACTCATGGGATTAGATATGCATGGGGGGCCTGCATGCTAGGACAGTTATATCATGACATGCACCAGGTGGTTTACAGATTTGGGTATAGTCTAGCATCAACTATTACACTCTTGCATGTGTAGTCCTGGGAAGATAGGTCAATCTCCCCTCAGTAGAGATGGATTGGGCAACCCTTTGTTCATCTATATGATGGTACGGTTATGCAGAGGTGGCTTGGGGAGCTGACTTATTGGAGGCACACTTTGGATGAGCTTGACACTGTGATCTGGTGTCCCTGGAGGGTGACAAGGTGTCGTTGTACCTCATCATTTAATCATATTTTAGATGTCAAAATCCAGGGGCTGTGTCCTTGGCTATCTGTAATTAGGGATTCTACAGTTACCAATTTTTCTAGCTAATCTTAATGACTTCTACTAATTTGAAGAGATTGATCTGTCTACTTACTGAATGAATTTAAGGAATGCTAAAAATAGAATTAAACAGGAAGTTACTTAAAGTAATCTTAAAAAAAAAGCAACATGCATCTATCTATCAAAATCAGTAAATACTTTTTCACAACAAAATCTAAAATAACAAAACAGTGGTACTAGCCTTCTGCCTTGGTGCTGAGAGTGGGCCCTTGCTCCACACCCTTGGGGTTGAAGGCTATAGTAGGGAATCAACACAAAAGAATAAGATCACAACTAAATTCGGTCTAATTCCATTCACTTTTCATTCATGAAAAATATTGATATCAAAGAAAACTGGGATTACCGAGAATCAGAATAATCCAATCATTGTATATCTTTTCTACTGTTTCTATAAGTATATATAAAATGAGTGATGACATATCACTTATCTTTATCTACCAGTTCGTCTATGAGATGACATCCATCTCTTTATTATACTAGCTATCTAACTATGGAAAAATAACCATGCAATAAAAGTAGATTGATTGGAACAGAAGTCCACTCAGAATTCTAAGTTTGAGTCTTAATACAATTGGGCAGCGAGGCCCTAAAAATATGGATATTGAATCAGTTTTATCTATAACTCATGCAAAAACTTTAAAAATATAAAAACTCCAGCAATTACCTAAAGATGACCCTTCACCACTCAGGTGATGATTTAAGTGAAATGAGGGGTATTACGATC
This sequence comes from Cunninghamia lanceolata, assembly GCA_027924645.1. Lineage (NCBI taxonomy): Eukaryota > Viridiplantae > Streptophyta > Pinopsida > Cupressales > Cupressaceae > Cunninghamia > Cunninghamia lanceolata. The sequence goes on from BSBN01000794.1 coordinate 2,684,975, forward strand.
ACTGCTAAAAGTGCTTGATCGACAGCTTATGCTAAAAATATGCCCTACTCTCAGGAAGCACCAGAGATATCTGTCCCTGTCTGTAGCTCTGGAGATATGTCTGTAGCTCCAGAGATACCATTATGGCCTTCTTGTTCAGCTCCGGAGATGCTCCAGACTCTCGTCCAGCTCCGAAGAGGATTTTCTCTTTACTTCAAAACTTATGGTGTCGTGTTATTCTGGTATTGTCTCTGGAGATCATTGAAGACTACCTCCGAAGATGCACAAAATTGTCATTCCTAGCATCTACACCCATTGATTCAAAAAGAGAGAAGTTTTTTGCATTTTTCCATCAATTCCATGCACATTAGTCCTTTAATCAGAAATTATGATCTTAAGTAATTTATCTTCAATTAATCATTATCTAGAACAATCTTGCTAGCCTATTCAGGTGTAGACATTAAGAAAGATGGGATCAAGAAGGAGAAAAAGAGAGGTAAAAAGATGTATTTAATGGGTGCTACTTGGCACTCATCATCCCCCCATACCTAAGGTTTGGCAGGTCCTCCTGCTTCTCACAATCTAGATTTATTCTGGTGAAGTAGCCTGTCAGTTAAGCTATAATCTTGTGCATAGGTAGACCAAGTGGTACGGTTGGTATTACCATTGCCTTTGTATTGATCAACCTGCTTCAACCAGTCCTGCAATTTCTCATCTTCCATCTGTTCAACCCAAACAGGGAGTGGTTCAATTATGAGAGGGGGCCTAAACCATCCACCTATCCATTCCTTCTTATGCTTATCCATCATTTTGGCTATTAACTTTGCTTTTCTCATAAATAATCTTAAGTTTGTAGGGGTGACCACCTCTCTCATTTTCTGCTCTGAGGTCAAAACATTCCATCTTTTCTTTGCTATGGCAAGTGCTGGATTTGCTGAACTATTCATGAAAAGACCAAAATCGATGGAGCACTCTTGCAAACTTTTTAGGTATAATGGAAAAAAATTGTTCTAACTCTGAGGGTGATAGATATAGGACCTGAATTGGGTCTTAAAAGCATTGGGATTGGGACATTCCTTCTTGATGAAGAGATCTGTTTCTGTATCTTTCTTGAGATGATCTTCCATTCGTTCATTCCAGATCTGATGATTCCTCATTAGGGACATAAATGCTTTAAGCTGGCATTCCCCCACAAAATAATTAAGAATGAAAGTTATATCGTTAACATAGAAACCATGCAGATATAATTCACATAGGAAATTCTTGTCTTCATCATTACTCCTTGTATATGTTGTCATGAATACTTCTACTGTCTCTGTATTCTCAACCAGGTCAAACAGGACTAAAGAGAATTTCCTCTGCAGGACTCTTTCCTATAAGAACATAGAGTAGCTGGCACTTGGAGGCCTGGAAGATAGAATGTCAGAAGAAAGGGAGGCCATCTCAATGATTTTTCCTTCCAGAGTTTCTATTCTTTTTGTCTTGGCAGTGACTGCCCTTTGTAATTGCAGCATAGGCTAAAAAAAGCCTCATATCCTCTACATTTCTTCTCCCAATGGAATAGGGCCTTAGGAATGTCAATGGGGATTGGACCCACATATGGATCTGTTTGTATCTCCTGCTCATTGGTTGCCCTTGGGCCAGCCAACTCTTGAATATATTCCTCCTGATCATCTAGTTTATTGTTGGCCCAAGTCAACTATCTATCTTGGCTATGTATTTTCTCAATTAATGCTTCCATTATTATGAGGCCATTGTCTCTAGCCATGGTGAGCTCAGAAACACTCTGTGCTGTCTCTATCTCCTTTTCTTCCAACAATTTAACTGCCTCAGTTTTCTGGGCCTCCAATTCTGCTTCTTTCTCCTAGATGATCTGATTTTTGCTCTGAAGCTCTATTTGTAGATTTTCAATGACTTGTTTTTGCTCCATTTCTACCTCCATTCTGACCTTTTTGAGGTCAGTAATAATCTGATTCTTCCCCTAGAGTAGTCTCTTTAGGTTGTCAGTTTCTTCTAACATTTGCTATTCTTTTGAAATCTCAACATCCTCTTGATTAGAGGGGTGAGGGAAAGTTTTTGCTTCTGCTTCTGTTTGCTGAACATCAGGGTTTTCCATGGCCATCTACCCTGCACCGTCAACCGCACCCATTTGTCCTATTTCATCTTTTCCTGCAGACTCCCTGTCTTGAGGGTCCTCTTGGGGTTCCTCTGCTTCTGCTGGCACCGATGAAGGCCCAGCCTTCTCCTCATATGTTCTAAAACCCAGGAGTACCTCAGCTAGGAGAGCAGTATCTTTCTCAGCCTGAGAGAGCTATCTTTTCCTTTTGCTTCTCCATAGCATAGGTGGGGCAAGTGCCTCTGGAGCATGTGATGGTTTTGAAATTGGACTTGACCCCAGATGGACATGTGGCACTAGGGAAACTTCTCTTTGTCTTCTCTACCTGACTAGAGGGATCTCATCTGAATCATGAGATGTTTCTTTAGCCCAGGTTTTCTCTATTTTCTGTCCTAATAGCTCCCCTGTTAATTCCTTAGGGAAAGATTCCTCAGTTAGAGTCATCTTTCTCCTAACTGATCAAGTCATGTATGGGGTTTGTTCAGGAGCAGACTCTCTAATTGCTTTGCCTTTCTTCTTTTTATCAAGAACAGGGGTTGCAGATGAAGTTGCCTCATGTGAGGACTTCTTTCCTCTTTGAACAGCTATGGAGGAGGTTGAAGGCTCTATTTCATCTTCTTGGTGGGTAGAGGAACCCTCACCTTCTGTCTGTACCCTCTCTAGTTCTCTGTTTTGGGAGTTTTGTTCAAGAAAATTTTGCCATGATTCTTCCTCATTAGCTTGAGATAGGAAGTGGTGTTTAACTACTAGAAAAATGAGGTCATGATGTTTCATAGGACCCTTGTTTTGCTGATATTTTTCTGCAGTTGTCCTGATGGCAGAATACGGAAAATTGGGAATGTTTATGCTAAATTCAGGGTGTCCATTCCTATGCCTTAGAAAAATCAGCATTTTCATTATTGGTCATAAAACTAAAGAGAATTGTCCATCACAAGTGAAATATTTCATCAGCCAGGTAGCTACAGATTGCCAAGGGTTTGGAAGTGTGGACCTAAGAATTCCTTTTACTTTATTTTTATTTGAATGCAGTTGTATTGCAGGTTCACCTTCAATAGAGAAATTATTAATCAAATCAGTATATAAGGTTTTTAGATGATAAAACCTCTCACCTTGTTCAGGTAGCCCAGAAATATGACTGATAGTGGTTGAGGAGAGATTGATTTGGACTCCTCTGATAGCTATCTGATTGTCCCTTAGATTTCTTAGGAATTCATCCACGATAGCTTCCTGAAACCCTTCAATTTTTTCTAGAAAGTCCAACCATCCTGCAGTTCTCAAAATGTTTGTTGCAGCTTCATCTTGCAAAAGATCTACAGCACTCTCTGGTTTAGACTTCTTCTTTACCCCCATTGCAAAATTAGTTCCACCTTCTATACTTAATTCCTCACTCTTCTATTTGGAGTTTGTCCCTTCTTCTTAACTTCGTAGGCTCTAGAGGACTGTTCAATTTACTCTTTTCTTCAGGGTATTTCAGAAGTTCGAATGAGGATTATTATGCCTCTCAGCTTGGGCTTATGGAAGATTTGCAGAATAGTTAGAGTACCTAGGCGGTCATAAATGCAACAGAGTGATAGGACACTCTGGAGGAAGGTGATAGTACAGCACAGATGGCGGCATGCGTGAATTTAGAAAAGAAAATGATGGCAGAAGGATGTGTCATAATGACGGCACCCAAAAATAGAAAGATAAGACAGTTTCTATTTAATGCTTAATTTAAGATAGAATTACTCGAACCATTTTTAATGATGAGGAGCGATGTACTCAGCAAAGATGTTGCGGCATTTTATGAGACTGCACGCGACGTGGCACATGAGCAACTTTTGGTGGCTTGAGATGATGCCAGCTACTTCATTGGTACGCAACCTGCAATCATTTCTGCCGAGTGGTTTGAGAATCCACGTTCCTTGGGTGACGTCAGCGTCATCTTTGTAAATACCCCTGCAAATGAAACGCGTACTGATTTTATTTTATTCCTTTCATAAAGTAGAGGATGAGTCATGATGACCTCATCATATGATGTTTCCACTTTATTGCCTGGAGAGGTGGGTCCCCTCCCCCATTATTGTAAATGACTCTTTATTGATGGAGCGCAGGAGGTGCTCCTAGCTTGTGAAGTGCCAGAGGTGCTCCTAGTTTGTGAAGCACCGGAGGTGCTCCTAGTTTGTGAAGTGCTGGAGGTGAGTTTGACTAACTCCTGACACCTGATCACCCCCATAGGTCAATTGTTTTCAACTATCCTGAAGAAGGGAATCACCATTTGCTAGTTTTCAACTCCCTTGGTCGAGAAAGACAGTCATTTACTGGTTTTCAATTTTTCTCTTTTTTTTTAGAAGGCCGCCATTTGCTAGTTTTCAACCTTCCCTTTTTTTTCTTTTTTTCTTTTTTAGAAGGCCGCCATTTGCTGGTTTTTGACTTTTTTTTAGTCCAACACTGTGACAGAGGAGGTATCCCCTGTATTAAAACACAAATCATTAAGAAACTCTTCTTTAGTAGATGGTATTTTATGGAGTCTGATTCGGTGACCATTTTCTAAGAATGTGTTTGTGCTTCCATCAATAGGTTCCAATAATACTGTTCCATTTTCAAAAACTTCATTTATTTGATAAGGACCCATCCAATGAGTTTGTAATTTCCCTTTGAACTCTTTGAATTTAGAATCATAAAGAAGAACCCAATCACCTTGCTAAAATGACCTCCTTTTGATGTGTTGGTCATGCCATTACTTCCTTTGATACTGGACCAGTTCTGTTTGCTGAATGGCCTCTGTCCGAATTTCATCCAACTCATTGAGCTGAAGAATTCTATTCTGTTGAGCTATAGACAATGGTAGACCAATATCCAATACAATTTTAAGTGTCTGGAGTTCAAATTCTATAGACAAAATAGGCTTTTCCCATAAACTAATTCATATGGTGAGAATTTTGTTGTAGACTTCCAAGTGGTATTGTAAGCCCAAACTGCTTCAGGTAATCTGTTAGCCCAATCTTTTCTGTTTATTGCTACTGTCCTTGTTAGAATATTTTCAATTTCCCTATTAGTTACTTCTACCTGCCCATTGGCTTGAGGATGGTAAGGTGAAGATTTTTTGTGCTTGACTTGATATAAATCTGTGAATGCTCTGATTACCTGTGAAGTAAACTGAGGTCCTCTATCTAAACTATTGATCCCGGGGCTCCAAACCTTAAGAAAATCTTATTATAAAGGAAATCAACAACTTTTTCTTCTCTTGCAAATTATAATGCTTGAACCTCAGCCCATTTAGTAACATAGTCTGTGCATACTAGAATGTATTCCTTGCTTGATGATGGTGGAGAAATTGGTCCCACAAAATCTAAACCCCATTGTTCAAATGGTTCCATCATGACTTGAGGATGCAATAACATTTCCTAGGTAAAGGTTGGTTGTCCCATCATTTGGCACTGGTCACAGTGTTGCACATACTTCTTTGTATCTTTATGAAGAGAGGGCCAATAATAACCAGCTCTAAGGATCTTGTGGACTGTCCGGTGGAAGGAGTAATGGCCACCAGATGGTTCATGACATGCTCTCAATACATCAAAAATCTCATTAGCTTTTAAACACCTGCGTAGAATGAAATTAGGACCACATTTAAATAGTAAACCATTCAACCATTTGTAAGATAAACTTTCTTTAACTAAACATTTTTTTTTGTTTTGAGGTAAAATGGGATGGATACAAGCCTGTAGCTAAAAGATTAGCTATGTCAGCAAACTAAGGTACAGTAGAGGAGATAGCAAAAAGATGTTCATCTGGGAACTTGTTCTCCACTAGTTGGTTTTCTCCTCCTATGCAATCTTGACAAAAAATCAGCAACCAAATTAAACTTACCTGGATTATCAACTATGGTAATATCAAATTCCTACAATAGAAATAACCACCTGATGATCCTTACATCCACTACTGGCTTATTCATTAGGTACTTGATGGCTGCATGATTAGTGTGTACAAATATTTTATATCCAGTGATTTAATGCCTAAATTTATTTATAGCATAGATGACTGCCAAGAATTCTTTTTCAGTTGTGGTGTAATTTCTTTCTGCAGAGGTAAAGTTTTTGCTGATGTAATAAATGGCATGCATACTCTCTCCTTCCTCCTTTTGTCCTAAAACTGCCCCAATGGGCTCATTTGAAGCATCAGTCTGTATGTGAAATGGTAAAGTCCAGTTAGGTCCTCTCAAAATTGGTGTGATAGTAAGCTTCTCTTTGAAGGTTTCAAATACTGATTGACAGTCTTTTGTCCATAGAAATTGTGTCTTTGTTAAGCAGGGTAAACAGGGGGGCAACTATTCTACTAAAATTTTCTATGAATCTCCTATAGTAGCCTGCATGACCCAGAAAACTTCTAACATCTATCTAATTTTTAGGTGAAGGCAACTGTGTGATCACTTCTATCTTGTTTTGATCCACTTTGATCCCATTTGCTGAAATGTGGTATCCCAAAACAATTCCTTCCTTCACCATCATGAAGCACTTTTCATGGCTAAGGGATAATTAATTTTTCTCACAACATTTCAGTACTTTATAAAGGTTTGTGAGAGCTTCTTCAAAATTATCCCCATACACAGTAAAGTAATCCATATAGACCTCCATGTATTCATTAGCTAGTTCAGCGAAAATAGCTAAAACGAGTCTCTAAAATGTAGCTGGGGCATTGCATAGTCCAAAGGAAAGAACTTTGTAAGCAAAATTTCCCCAAGAGCAGGTGATGGTGGTTTTGTCTTGGTCTTCAGGTGCCACTTGAATTTGGTTATACCCACTGAATCCATCTAGAAAAGAAAAATACTTCCTCCCAATGAGGTTGTCCAACACTTGGTCAATGAATGGTAAGGGAAAGTAGTCCTTTTTTGTAGTTTTGTTGAGCTCCCTATAGTCAATACACACCCTCCATTTTCCATTCTTTTTAGGCACTATGACAAGGGGTGAGATCCATTGACTATCTGAGATTGGATATATAAACCCTGCTTGTAGTAATTTTTCTATTTTAGTTTTAACAATGTCTTTTAAAGTAGGATTCAATCTTCTCTAGGGTTGTCTGATGGGTTTAATATCCTCAATGTATATATGATGGGTACAGATCTCAGGAGGTATTCCCTTCATATCTTGGTATTCCCAAGCAAAAGCTGTTGAATGGGAAATCAGAAGTTGGATAAGTTTTCCTTCTTGATTTGTTATTAACTGAGTATTGATATTAAGTGTTTTCCCTGGTACAATCATGACCTATTTTGTGATTTGATCCATAGATGTAGTTAATCCGTACATTGGAGTCATGGTATTGAGAGGACAAGAATGTGGAAGCAACATATGGAAAGTGGCTAAGTCTCTGTAAAAGGTTTCCCCACAAGGAATGATGTTGGCGAGGGTACAATGAGAAGAAGTAAGAAGTTCTCTCCTAGAATCTTGGGCGAGCTCCATCACATCCTTATTGATTATGATGTGAGTAATGTCTTCTATTGTATCATAGTAGATTTCTTCTTCTAACTCTTCCAGATGTTCCCTAATGGTTACCATAGCTACTAAGGCATTGTTGTCATTGTTCTCTGGTTCATCCACCCATACTCTTCCTGTATAATGTATTGATGGTTTAGTTGGAGGATACAAAGATATTTTCTTCAAATCTATCCCATTAGAAATGACCATATCTCCAATTCGACAATCAATAGATGCTACTGCAGCCAGCCATGGTCTTCCTAAAATCAGTGGGTAAGCATTTCTCTGGTTTCTCAGTTCTAATATCAGGAAGTCTACTAGAAATTCCCATGATTCTATTACAACTGGTACATCAGTTATTACTCCTTTTGGGATAGCCACTGACTGGTTAGCAAGTTGAAGGATTGTAGTTGTGGATTGGATACCTAATAGAGCTAATTTGTCCATTGTGTGAACTGTCATCACATTAATTGCTACTCCCAAATCAACTAGAACATTTGAAATTTCTACCCCTAAGATGAAAACAGTTATGACAGGATTTTCAGGGTCTCCATATTTTGGGAGGAGCATTTCTCCCATCAATAGATCTACTACTTTTCCTTCCACCTGTATTGTGGAAGGAAAGTTTTTCTTCCTACCCTGTGTTTTGATACAATACTGTTTAATGAACTGATTTAGTTCTGGTACATCTCTGATTGCTTGGAGAAGAGGAATTTCGATGTTTAGTTGCTTGATTTCTTGTAAAAGTTCTGATTCTAGGTTGGTTTGGACTTGTTTTTGTAAGATCTTTTTCTAGGGAACATACTGTTTAAGCCGTTCTGGGTATGGTGCTAGTTTTTCCATCTCTGGAGCTCTTGTCAGAATTGTGTTTAGGAATGTTCTCCGGAGTCAATCTTTTAGGAGCAACTCCGAAGTTATCAAAGGATGATTCTTTTAGCACTTTTTCGTTAGTAATCTCCTCCGGGAGTTGAGTGGATGAATTTTTAGGTTCCTCATCATTGGTTACTTCAACTATAGTTGGAGGAGATGGTCTTGGGAATGCTTTCCCAGAATGCAGCTAGAGATTATTTGAATAAATAGCGTTAATACCAGCTATGTTTTCTTGTTCTGTCATGTAAACAGTTGCTCCCCGTTTATTTCGTGGGTTTGGTATAGGCTGAGCTGGTAAAGGTGGTTGGCTAACTGGTTCATTTTGTGATTGACCTTGTGTGTTGGAGGGTCCAGTTAGTAAATCTTGTTGTTGAGGTTCGAAACATCTAGGTTGTCCCTGGTATTGTTGATTATATCCCTGTTGAGAACCCCATTGAGGTTGCATGTTTTGTGATCCAAACTGTGGTGGCCACTATTGATTTCCCCAGGGCTGACTTTGCTAATTTTGGTTTTGCCAATGATGATTTTGCCAATCCTACTATCCCCAAGGAGGATTATTCTGAGGCCCATGCCAAGTTGGATTCCATTGATTATTTCCCTAATTAGAAGGACCCCTATAAGAAGGCTAGTTTGGATACTGATTATAAGGAAAATTCCCATATTGTTTTTGTCCCACATAGTTCAATTCTTCTTCCATTATGGCATTCTTCTTACTCAATCTTTTCAAGGCTAGAAGTTGACTACATTGACTGGTAGGATGTTCCCTATCACAAATCTGACAAATCTCTGATTTCTCCAAAGGGCATTCTCTCAACAGATGCTTGTTTCTACACCTAGGACAATAGATGGAGAGTGGTTTAGTTGTTCTAGTTTTTGCTTGAATCCCATCCAATGTGGTATTTAATTGGACCAAAATGTCTATTTTTAGATTTGCAATCTCTTCCATTAACTATCCTATTTCATTCTTCGCTTTGAAAGTTTTGGATGATCTCACTCCATCTTGGGTTCTAGAATAGTTCTTACAGAGTTCTTCTATAGTAGGTATATCCATTTTGTTGATATTTCCTTTTCCCATTAGATCCAGTGCCTGTTTTGATTCTTTATCCAATCCTTTTACAAACAAGGTTCTAGCCAAGGAGTGATCTACTGGGTTGCCATACCTTCTCAAGACAAAATTAAACCTGTCCACATAGTCCTCTAAGGTCTCTTCCTCTCCTTACCTAATTTTAAACAATTCTTCATTTTTATTACTGGATCTACAGTAGTCTTGATACTTTCCCAAAAATTCTATTTCCATCTGATCCCAAGAATGGATGGAATTCTGGGGTAAACCCATAAACCATCTCATCGTAGAATCTTTCAGGGTTGAAGGAAACAGTTTGAGTTTTTGGTTATCTAATCCATAATCATTAGTTTGGCAGACTACTTTGAATTCAAACAAAAACTGATCTGGATCCTCAAAAGAAAGTCCTCTAAAATTTGGCAAGTGTGCTAGTGAGATATTCTTCATAGGAGCATTGTCTCTAGCAGCCAAAACAATAGGATATGAGAAGGTTCTTGGAGCCTAATTTTCCTCTTCTTCATTATTATCATTGTCCATGTTTAGTACTAGTTCTTCTTCCTGAGGTTCTAGGAAATTAGGCTCTATCAAAGGATTTACCTGAAACTTTTGTTGTAATTCCTGGATATAATCAGCGAGTGGAAGATTTGGAGGATCTAAGGGATTATTGATTTGAGGTGTAGCTTCCAAAGTAGGTTCTAGGTTTCTCTCTTCAACAAGATCTTGTGCCACCCCACTACTTTCCCCTATGGCTTGTTGATGGGGTGTTTTTTTTATATATCTTCCTTTTGAATCTCTAGCTCTAACCATACAGATCTATCCTAAAGACTGTTTTAGCTAAGTTTCCCTAATTAACACAATATATCCTTGGCAATGGCACCAAAAATGACAAGGTGTCATTGTACCTCATCATTTAATCATATTTTAGATGTCAAAATTTAGGGGTTGTGTCCTCGGCTATCTGCAATTAGGGATTCTATAGTTACCAGTTTTTCTAACAAATCTTAACGACTTCTACTAATTTGAAGAGATTGATCTATCTACTTACTAAATGAATTTAAGGAATGTTGAAAATAGAATTAAATAGGAAGTTACTTAAAGCAATCTTTAAAAAAAATAGCAACATGCATCTATCTATCAAAATTAGTAAATAATTTTTCACAGCAAAATCTGAAATAACAAAACAGTGGTACTAGCCTTCTGCCTTGGTGGTGAGAGTGGGCCCTTGCTCCACACCCTTGGGGCTAAAGGCTACAGTAGGGAATCAGCACAAAAGAATAAGATCACAACTAAATTTGATCTAATTCCATTCATTTTTCATTCATGAAAATTACTGATATCAAAGAAAACTGAGATTACCGAGAATCAGAATAATCCAATCATTATATATCTTTTTTGTTGTTTCTATAAGTATATATAAAATGAGTGATGACATATCACTTATCTTTATCTACCATTTCTTCTATGAGATGACATCCATCTCTTTATTATACTAGTCATTTAACTATGGAAAAATAACCATGCAATAAAAGTAGATTGACTAGAATAGAAGTCCACTCAAAATTCTAAGTTTGAGTCTTAATACATTTGGGCAGCAAGGCCCTGAAAATATGGATATTGAATCAATTTTATCCGTAACTCATGCAAAAACTTTAAAAAGATAAAAACTCCAGCAGTTAACTAAAGATGACCCTTCACCACTCAGGTGATGATTTGAGTGAAATGAGGGGTATTACGATCATTGCTGAAAGTGCCTGATCGACAGCTTATGCTAAAAATATGCCCTGCTCTCAGGAGGCATCGAAGATATATGTCCCTATCTACAGCTTCAAAGATATGTCTGTAGCTCTGGAGAAACCATTGTGGCCTTCTTGTTCAGCTCCAGACTCTCGTCCAGCTCCGGAGAGGCTTTTCTCTTTACTTCAAAACTTTTGGTGTCATGGTATTCTGGTATTGTCTCTGGAGATCATTGAAGACTACCTCCGGAGATGCACAAAATTGCTGTTCCTAGCATCTACACCTGTTGATTCAAAAAGAGAGAAGTTTTCTGCATTTTTCCATTAATTCCATGCACATTAGTCCTTTAATCAAAAATTATGATCTTAAGTAATTTATCTTCAATTAATCATTATCTAGAACAATCTTGCTAGCCTATTCAAGTGCAGACATTAAGAAAGATGGGATCAAGAAGGAGAAAAAGAGAGGTAAAAAGATGTATTTCATGGGTGCTACTTGGCACTCATCAGAGGGATTGCGAGATCTAGGAGGATGACACTGAACATCTCACTTATTTTCAGCAGGCTCGATATCTATTTGGTAGGAGTGTCTATGTCATAGATAGATACTTTTTAAAGAGAGTGTTGAGGTAGTTTGGCTGACCACATCCCGTTCCTATTGGAGAGGCAATTTTTGCAAGGACACAGAGAGATATTCACGATTGAGGTGCGGAAGTAGTTGTGGCTACATCTCTAGCTGATTTTTACGCACTGGCACTAGTAGCTTGGGACCCAGTGGGTGGAAGAGAAAATCCTAGGATGATGCCAGAGTATGATGCCTATTGGCTAACTGTGAGGCCAACGAAATTGACTATCCTAGGGGTGGTGAGAGAGTAGGACTGGTAGATAGGGGAGCTGGCAGGGAGAGGATTGGAGGAGAGACCCTATAGGGCCATACGATAGAGAGCAGTGGTGATAGTGGAGGCAACACAAAAGGATGTGGGTCATCAGGATGTACCTAGGAGTCTTGGGCAGTAGGACATAGAGATGGGGGAGGCGGGGTAGTAGGATGCCTCGGTGGTAGAGATTGAGACGGAGAGGCTTTAAAGACTGTTGTGGGCTAAGACTCTGAGGCAAACATGGTCAGAGATATGGTTTATGTAATGCAGACAAGAGTGACACACTGCTAGGTAGAGTTGAGGCAGGCCAGAGTAGCCTCATAGGGATAGGTATAGGCATAGGCACAGATTCTTGACTGAGCAAAGCTAGCTTGCATCACAACAGAGCGTGAGAGGGTAGTGGCGATGAGGCTGAGGGTTGAGTCAGCCTTACAGAGGATGACCTTGGAGAGAGATACAACTCGAGCTATGATAGGCATAGACCATCCGATGATGACTATGTTGTCAGATTTGACTCAGGTTTAGCATGAGATGAACCAAGTGATTCATGAGGTAGAGTATTATAGAGGTCTATATCACAAAGTAGTGCTGACAGAGTAGAGGCAGCCCAAATTTAGAGAGGGGCAGATCAGGGGACTCATCCTCTAGGAGATCTAGGTTGTCATTCATGGGACTGCCTTAGCCTAGACCTACAACACTGCAGTAGCCTCCCCCATCTACAAGACCATCAGCCTCTAGTGCCAAAGTTGAGCCCTTCGATGGGAGTTCACACAATTGACATAATTTTGTACATCTATTATATTTTTGAGACTATGATGTCTACAGGCTTATATGTATATTTTTTATGGCTCTTGATAGCCTATTGTATGACACTAATTTATTTTTGATATATATATATATATGATGAGACATGATTTTTGATGGCCTATAGAAGACTTGTGATGTACATGATGCTCTATGGATGTATATGTTTATATTGTGATGGATGTGTAGATGATGATTATGATGTTTATATGGATATTTGATGCTTTATGATTTGATGGATGTGTATACAGATATTTGATGGTTTATGTTGTGATGGATGTTGACATATACTATGATTATGGTTTTATATGATGACATGCTTATAGATATTATGGATATGATGACATATACTATAATGATTAAGTTATGTGATGACATGGATGTTTATATGTTTATAGATGTTATAGATATGATGCTATGGATGTTATATGATATTTAGAATGTTTTATATATGATGTGTACTATGATGATGGATTTATGATGCTTATAGATATTTTGTCTAACATGCATGTTGTAAGATTCCTATGTAAATGAGGGATAAAAAGATGAAGATGATATTAGCGTGGATAGAAGAAATTATATTTTTTAGAATAGAGAAATGATGATTTGATCGATCTTTGATGAAAGCTATGATTTTTGTTGGGATATATGGATGGGTAGATGTGTAGGTGTTGCATTGGTTATGCCTTAAAAAATGTAAAGATAAATCCTTATTTTGATATAGTAATGGATATTATGCACCAAGGTATATAAGACCAACGTGACGATGTATCCAATGCATATGGCGTTGACTCTGCAAACAAACGGTTTGAACTTATTTCTACTAGACATAATTGAACCTTGTTAGATACATGAATGGAAAATTATCTTAGCATAGAATGGTCTTAATACACATAAGGCCTTTACAGAACCTTAGATGAAAAAGATATTGATATGCAAGATGCTAATTCCAACACAAACAAGATAAATATTAGCCATAGTAGGATAATAAGATCATCCCACAAACACAACATACGAAATCCATGACCATGCCCCAATCCATACTATATCACAACAAACCAAGATATAGATAGATCAAGGTAGTCTTGAATAGGTATTAGAAAGGAAAAAAAGATAAACCAAAAAAAGAAATCAACCAACTGATAAAACAAATACACAACCATGATATTCTCTTGCCAAAAAGGCTGCTCATAGTAGATTGGGCCTTATTGTAGGAAATGTTGGGAATTAAGGTGTCTCAACCTTGGTAATTCCTTGCATTTATTATTTGTAATGTAATTTATTTATTTGGCCTATGTTGTAATTTTGTTGCACATCCTGTTTTGTCATTTAGTGTGAAGTGGCACGATGAGTTGTCACTCCACTTGGAAGATGATTAGGATGGTCAACACACTCCGTGTGGAGATAGGTGGCCCTTTTGTGTGGTAGAGGTTTTCTGCCATGTGTCGGCATCTTGACCGAAATAGTTATGACAGATTCCTATGATAGAATCTATGACATGTAAGAGTCAGAAATAGAAGGTTCTATGACAGGTGAAGACATGTGTCACAAGGCATCTTGGAAGAAGACATCTTTGGGCACCCCAAGGAGAGTTATGACATGTTGTAAGGGAATATGCTATTTATAGCCTGTCTATGATAGATTCTCTTATAACTGTAAGATATGTCAGTATGACAGATTCTATGATAGTTGTAAGAGTTGTAAGAGCATCTGTCATTGCCCATCTTGGGAATAGGTGACCTCTTTGGGATGGGGTGACTTGACAAGTGTCAGGAACATCCTACAATATTGGACAAGTGTCCATAGGTGTGGGTTTTGGGCCACGAGGCCATGTTGGACGCCCATCTCAAGATAGAGCCATTTTTGCCTTGCATTTTCTATATAAACAGGTGCTTTGGAGAGGAGATGTATTAAGTGATTGATAGGTACTCTTATGTTGCCAGTTTATCTCCAGATATGAGTGTCGAAGACTCCTAAGTGCTTGCATTGCAAGTGTATTGTAAACCATTTCAGTTTTGATAATACATTGTGCAAGTTTTGGAGTGTGGGGTTTTTCACCCGATAAGGTTTTCCCCATGTATATCTTGTGTCTCTCTCTTCTGTCTCATTTCTGTGTGTATGTGTATCTCTGCAATATCTCCGTTGTTGTTTTTAACATTATGTAATTGTAAAGGATAAAACAAATTTGCACTCTTCTCTCCTCTTTAGATTAGTGTAGGAAGCGATTTCTACACACCTAGCTTCCTTTCAGTTGGTATCAGAGCCTGGCCAGTTTTGGTTCTAGATGCTGGGTAGGGGTTTTTTGAGCTAATCTTAGGTTGAGTGGGAGTCTATGCAAAGTATTTTATATCTTGTTGCAGGAAGGAGATGGTAACCACATCCAGAAGAGTAGAGGTGGAGAAGTTCAATGGCATAAATTTTGAGTTGTGGAGACTCAAGATGGAAGATCTACTTGTTGATCGTGACCTATGCAAAACCGTTGATGGAACAAAACCTATGACAATGTCACAAGCTGATTGAGACCTCAAAGATTGGAAGTCAAAGGGTCTCATAAGACTCTATCTAGTTGACTCTATCCTATTGAATGTCCATGAGGAGAAGACCGTGAAAGTTCTTTGGAAGAAGCTGGTAGATGTTTATTAGGCCAAGTCCTTGGTGAACAAGCTTTTTTTGAAAAAGAAGTTGTTTTCTCTTCAGATGGAAGATAGAGGATCTGTTGTGGATCATATGAATTCTTTCAACATGATTGTTGCACAGTTGACATTCGTGGGTGTGAAAATGGAGGAGGAACGATGTATGACCCTGCTTTGTTCTTTGCCAGATTTGTGGGATCATCTTGTCATGGCCATCGGAAGCACTACTAACACCTTCAAGATGGAAGATGTGGTGTCTTTGTTGTTATCTAAAGAAATGCAGAGAAAATCATCCGAGTCAGCCAAAGAAGCTCTTGCGGTTTGTGGAAGACCTAAAGAGATAGGGAAGAAGAAGGACAAGAAAGGTGAAAATGGCAAATCCAAATCCCATGGGAGATCCAAATCTCCTAGAAAGTCCAAGGCTCTTTGTTGGAACTATGGCAAAACTGGGCATTTCTAAAAGGAATGCAAAGAGGAAAAGAAAAAGAAGAAAAAGAATGCCCCAGATTTAGATTCTGACAAGTCACAAGATGATGGTGATGCCTTCATCGCAACCCTGGCCACCCATGCATCTGATGATGTGTCGTTGATAGATTCTGGTGCATCATTCCACATGACCTCGCATTGAAGATGGTTCACAAAGTATGAAGAGTTCGATGGTGGAAGAGTGTACCTGGGTGACGATTCTTATCTAAAGATTATTGGTCATGGAAGAGTCTTAATCTGATTCCCTAATGGACAAGTGAAGGGGATCACTAGGGTTATGAACATCCTAGGATTGGCACGGAGCCTGGTTTCTGTAAGTATGTTGAATGATGCAGGTGTGCAGGTTGTCTTTTCAAAGGATAGATGCAAGATGACTAGAGGATCTATGGTGCTTGCGAAGGGTACTTGGAGAGGTACTCTATTTCAGCTGGACGCATGCACTTCATAGTGCAATAGTTCTTCTGACTTGAAGAAAAGAGTTGCAGTCACTTCATCCCCACCATCTAAACGAGTAGTGAAGAAATATGTTGTAACACATTTAGATGGTAGTGCACATGCTTTGGAAGTTAAACTTCCTATTGAAAAGACTATGTTATGGCATTTGAGATATGGCCACATTGGTGAGAAGTGTCTTAGAACCCTGAAAAATAAAAACCTCGTTGAGGGGTTAAATGATTGTGATCTTGAGTTCAACTTTTGCGAACATTGTGTATATAGAAAGAAAAATTGTGTTCAATTTTACTCTAGTTCTCACAAGTCTTCTGGTGTATTGGATCTTATTCATTCTAATGTATTTGGTCCTATTAATGTGCCTTCAATTTCCAAATTTATATATTTTGTATCTTTCATAGATGATTACAGTAGAAGGACATGGGTTTATTTTATCAGAAGGAAGACTGAAGTCTTTAGTCGATTTAAAGAGTTTAAAGCCTTTGCTGAAAATCAGACTAGTAAAAAGATTAAGTGTTTGGGAATTGACAACGGTGGTGAGTTTTGTTTGGCAAAGTTTGATAAGTTTTGCAAAGAGCAAGGGATTGAAAGACATAAGACAACTCCATACACCCCACAACAAAATGGAGTTGCAAAGAGGATGAACAAGACATTGATGGAGAAGGCTAGGAGTATGCTCAGTGGAGCAAGCATCGAACAAAATTTTTGGGCTGAAGTTGTTGCCACTGCTTGATACCTGGTAAACAGGTCTCCTACATCAACTCTTGTTGGTAATACACCTAGGGAGGTGTGGTCTGGTAAGAAGCCTTCAGTTAGACATCTTCATGTGTTTGGTTGCGAGGCATATGCACATGTGCCTAGGGACAAACAGTCTAAATTGGAGAACAAGGCTGTTAAGTGTATTTTTATTGGCTATGGTGTTGGTGTGAAATGATACAAGCTTTGGGATCCTCTAGCTGAAAAAGTGTTGTATAGAAGAAGTGTTATCTTCAGAGAGCTAACACCTTCTTCCGTTGTTCTACAACCATAATAGACAAAAAAGAAAGAAGACGTGGTTCAGTTTCCTTCTACCCCTGAGAAGACTGAACTAGCAAACCCTATGAGACTTGATGATGAGGAGAACTCTAGCAGCTCTAAAATCTTAGAAGAAGAAGTAGAACCTCAACCTTAGCCATTGAGGAGGTCTACACGAACAAGGAAGAAAACTGATAGGTTTGGTTATTCATTACTTGATTCTAGTTATGCTTTTGCCTTACTTACTAACACTGATGAGCCTAGAACTATGATAGAGCTATGGGCATGGAAGATGAAATGGCTTCTTTGGAGAAGAATAAAACTTGGGACTTGGGCCTTTGCCTGAAGGATGGAAACCTGTTGGATGCAAATGGGTGTTCAAGAAGAAATTCAGTGCAGATGGTAGTGTTGAATAGTACAAGGCTAGATTGGTTGTGATGGGGTACTCACAAGTGGAGGGAATTGATTATGGTGAAATTTTCTCTCTCGTTACAAAGCTGACATCCATTCGGTTCTTGTTATCTCTTGTAGTTGCTTATGACTTAGAGGTAGAGCAGATGGATGTGAAGACAACTTTCCTTCATGGTGATTTGGAGGAAGATATTTACATGTCACAACCAAAGCATTACATAGAGAAAGGTAAAGCAAATTTGGTTTGCAAGTTGAAGAAGCCTTTGTATGGTTTGAAGAAGTCTCCTGGGATGTGGTATATGAAATTTGATGCCATTGTGTTGTCCATTGGATTTCTGAGATTGAAATCTAATCATTGTGTGTATTACAATTTTGACAATGATCGCATTCTCATTATTGCATTGTATGTTGACGATATGTTGTCGATTGGGAATGGTAGGAATATGATTTCTGATTTGAAGTCTCAGTTGTCAGCACAATTTGAGATGAGAAATCTAGGGGCAGCTAGGTACATTCTAGGAATGGAAATCAGAAGAGATGGAGCTAACAGAAAAATTTGGTTAAGCCAGAGTAAGTATGTGAAGACTGTGGTGGATAGGTTCAACATGACAGATTGTAGACCATTGTGTGTTCCTATTTCATTGGGGACAAAGTTGTTTGTTAATGATTGTCCAAAATCTCCTAGTGAGGTGGAGGACATGAGCAGAGTACCTTATGCTAGTGTTGTTGGTAGTTTGATGTATGATATGGTCTACACAAGACCAGACATTGCCCAAGCAGTGGGAGTCCTTAGTCAATTTATGGCTAATCCTAGACAAGTACATTAGGATGCAGTTAATCGAGTGTTCAGATATTTAAGGGGTACTTCCAAGTATTCCATATGCTATCATGGTAATGCTACAGGATCTTCGCATTCAGTTTGTATTCATGGATTCATGGATTCAAATTGGGTAGGTGACATTGACAGCAGGAGATGCACCAGTGCCTATGTGTTCACTATGTTTGGTGGTGCAATTAGTTGGATGAGTAAGTGACAACCTGTGGTTTCTTTGTCCATGACAGAAGCTGAGTATATGGAAGAAACTCATGCTTGTAAGGAAGCCATTTGGCTTAAGAGATTGTGTTCAAATATTGGTGTTGATGCAGGACAGATTACGATTTGTTGTGATAGTCAGAGTGCTATTTGCCTAACAATGAATCCAACTTTCCATGCCAGAACAAAGCATATTGATGTACAGTTTCACTTCATGCGAGACATGGTAGAGGATGGGAAGGTGAATTTGGAGAAGCGAGATACTTTGAAGAATGTTCTAGATGCATTGACGAAATAAGCGGGCACAGAGAAGTTCAGATGGTGTTCGGAGTCTATGGGCCTCTCGGCCTATAGCAGTTAAATCTTGTTATTTCCATTGGCTCTTACAAGGTGTTCGACAAGTGGGAGAATGTTGGGAATTAGGGTGTCTCAACCTTAGTAATTCCTTGCATTTATTATTTGTAATGTAAATTATTTATTTATCCTATGTTGTAATTTTGTTACACATCATGTTTTGTCATTTAGTGTGAAGTGGCACGATGAGTTGTCACTCCACTTGTAAGATGACTAGGATGGTCAACACACTCCATGTGGAGATAGGCGTCCATTTTGTGTGGTAGAGATTTTTTTCCATGTGTCAGTATTTTGACTAGTGTCTAAGTGAATCTTGATTGAAATGGTTATGACAGATTCCTATGACATAATCTATGACATGTAAGAGTTAGAAATAGAAGGTTCTATGAAAGGTGAAGACATGTGTCACAAGGCATCTTAGAAGAAGGCACCTTTGGGTGCCCCAAGGAGGGTTATGACATGTAAGGGAATATGTTATTTATAGCCTGTTTATGACAGATTCTCTCACACCTATAAGATATGTTAGTATGACGGATTCTATGATGGTTGTAAGAGTCGTAAGAGCATCTGTCATTGCCCATCTTGGGAATAGGTGACCTCTTTGGGATGGGTTGACTTGGCAAGTGTCAGGAACATCCTACAGTGTTGGACAAGTGTCCATAGGCATGGGTTTCGGGCCATGAGGCCATGTTGGATGCCCATCTCAAGATAGAGCCATTTTTTCCTTGTATTTTCTATATAAACAGGTGCTTTGGAGAGATGTATTAAGTGATTGATAGGTACTGCTATGCTATCGGTTTGTCTCCAGATACGAGTGTTGAAGACTCCTGAGAACTTGCATTGCAAGTGTATTGTAAACCATCTCAGTTTTGATAATACTTTGTGCAGGTTTTGGAGTGTGGGGTTTTTTCACCTGATAAGGGTTTTCCCCACGTATATATTGTGTCTCTCTCTTCTGTCTCATTTCTGTGTGTATGTTTATTGCTGCAATATCTCCGTTGTTGTTGTTAACATTCTATAATTGTAAAAGATAAAACGAATTTGCACTCTTCTCTCGTCTTTAGATTAGTGTAGGAAGCGATTTCCACAGACCTAGCTTCCTTTCAGTAAAGATGTATCTGTTAAAGGCTTCAGATTAGGATAGATGGATTTAGCAGATGTGGCAAGCAGTATGCGGACAAGTCTATTGCTTCAAGAGTAGTCATTTGCTTCTGATTTGATAAGTACTTGATCTTTGAAAGGATGCATAATTCATTTTCTGCTTGAGTTAGTCAAGTTTGGGTGATAGGTGAATAGGATGGATTGTGGTAGATAAATGAAGTGAAAGTTTGGATTTATTATGGATTGTGATGGATGAATAATGTTAAAGAAAGGTGATAGAAAGTGTCACAATTCCTCTTGAGAAAAAATAAGGATCCATTCCTAGACCTAGGTTAAGGAAAAGTGCCCCCATTCAGGTAGAGGTTTTATTATGGAGAATGATGGATGGGTGAACTGACTATGAAGTGATGCTAATGGACAACAACTGACACTAACAATTTCCAAGCCATGATAGATGGGTATGTGGAAATGCAAAGGTCAATAATTTTATTATGGATGGATAGGGTTTTATTATGGAATGGTATGGAATGGTATGGATGGAAGACTTATTAGGTGATGGATACTAACTCTTACACATAGTGCTTGTTTGCCAGGTTTTCACTATGGTACTTATCCAAGGTGTCTGTTTACCAGGTTTTCACTAGAGGATGGATTATTGTATTTTTGTATTTTTTCTATTTTTTAATTTTTTTGTAATTTTGATTTTTTTGTATTTTTTTGCGAGGGATACTCCGAGGATCAAGCATAGAACTTATTAAGATGAACACTATTGATGGGTCCATCTAGAGGAAAACCTTTAGGTGTTGCCAATGTATAAGCTCTTGATCCATAAATTGTTGTAACAACAAAGGGTCCCAACCAATTAGGCTCAAACTTGCCCTGTTTATCTCCATCCTATTGGTTTCTCTTATTTTCTTTAAGAACAAGATCACCTACTTGAAACCATTTTTCCTTGATCTTCTTATTATAGTTATGACGAAGGTAGTTTTGATAGAGTTGAAGGTGATTTAATGTTGTGAGATGCCTCTCGTCCAATAACTTTAGCTCATGCAATCTAGCAATTTTGTATTCTTCTCTATCAATGAGATGTTGCATGGAAACTCTAAGAGATGGGATCTCAACCATATGTAAAATGAATTTGATTCCATAGACTAAAGCATATGGAGTAGCACCAGTTGGGGTTTTGATACTAGTACGGTATGCCTATAAGGCAGGATTGAGCTGCAAATGCCAATCACGACTACCTTCATTGACTATTTTCTTTAGGATTTTCAATATGGTTTTATTTGAAGCCTTGGTATGGTCATTACTTTGAGGATAGTAAGGGGTGGAGAAGTGATGTTGAATATGGTACTGAGTGCACAAGGCATGAACATCTTGGTTTTTAAAGGGTCTTCCATTATCAATTACTATAGCAAGTGGAATACCATACTGGCAAATGATGTAGTGCAAGATAAACTTAGCTATCTATTTTCTAGTGATCTAGGTCATAGGAATAGCTTCTACACACTTCATGAAATAATCAGTGGTGGTGATAATGAAATTATGGCCATTGGAGGATGATGGATGGATTTTACCTACGAGGTCAAGTCCCCACTGTGAAAATAGACATGGAGTAGTAACAGGTTGCAATTGATGTGTTGGTGCATGAATCAAATCTCTGTGCTACTAACATTGAAGGCATTTCTTGGCAAACTGATGTGCATCTTGTTCCATAGTAGGCCAATAGTATTCTGTACGCAACAACTTCTTAGAAAGGTTAGGACCATTGGAATGTAATCCATAGAGACCTTCGTGAACTTATTGTAAAGCAATGTTATCCTCTTCCAAGTTGAGACATCTAAGTAGGATACCATCGAGACTCCTTTGGTATAATGTGTCACCAAGGATAGTAAATTGGGAAGCACCGTGGATAAAGGTTTTGTTTTAGGTGTTGGTAAGGTTTGGTGGAAGGGTGTTATCATGAAGGTAATTGTAGATCTCTTGGTACCATGGAGAATTGGGACCAACAAGTTTGCAAATTATTGCGGTAGGTCGAACATCAACGACCGGTATCAATAGTTGTTCGACCAAGAATTCACAACACTGAGTATTTGTAGGCATATCCAAAAGGGATCCAATTGTTACCATAGCATCGATAGCCTTGTTGTTCAATCTAGAAATCTTTTCAAAAGAGATTGTGGAAAAGTGTTGCTTGAAGTCATCAACCATCCTATTGTAGGGTGGCAATTTTTCATCTTTAGTTTGATATTCATTTGTGACTTGTCAAATGACTAATTGGGAATCTCCATAGACCTATAACTATTTAATATTCCACTGAACTGCCATGCAAAGCCCTGTAATCAAAGCTTCATATTCAAAAATGTTGTTTGTGCAAGGGAAAGCTAGTTGATATGACTTAGGAATGCAGTTGCCCTGTGGTGTGATAAAGATGATTCGAGCTCCTGAACCATGCTGGGTATATGAACCATCAAAGTATAGCTTCCATAGAAATGATGGAGGGAGAGAGATTGAATATCCCCTCGTCTAGAAAATTAGAAAGCATAGGATGTGCATCTGTAACTGGAGCCTCTACTAGTTGATTAGCGATGACTTGTCCTTTAATTTATTTACGATCAACATATTCAATATCAAATCACTCAGAATCATGACCCATTTTTCTAATCTTCCAGTGAGAGTTGCCTTGGATAGGAGATATTTCAAGGGATCTATCTTTGATATTGTTAGTGTAGGAATTTATTTTCCTTTTTTTTATTTTAAGCTTGCTTAGGTACTAAATAATTGTGATCTATTTAATAGGCTAAATTTATGTAAGTGGATGTATGTGTGTGAGTTGTCAATTCTCCATATGGAAAGTTAATCCACCTTCGTATTTTGGAAGATTCTAGATTGACACTTCACCCCACTCACCTTGCCTATAAGGGTAAGTGCAAGAAGATGGGGGGCCAAAAAGGGGTCTTAAGTGGCCACTTTTTTTCTGAAATTAGGAAATACTGGCCTTGGATGAGAAATTGAGCATAGTTACACTCAAAATTTGGAGATACAACCAAAACAATGTTCATAGTGCTCCGAATCTACTTTCTAAACTACTTTTTTTTTGAAAATGGCATAGATTAAGGGGTTCAAAAGAGGGAGCTAGAAAAATTGGTGTTGTTTCTGTCAAAAAAACATAACATAGCATGTTTTGTGGCTCCCTCAAAAGGTCAACTTTTTTTTGGTATTTTTAAAATCACTTCAGTGAGAAATTAGCTAATAGCATTTAGTTTATGCCCAATTTTTCTGATAATTTTTTGATGAATATTTGATTTTTAACTAATTTTCAAAGTGGACACATCCTAAAAAATAGAATTTTGGCCATGCTACCCCTATAAATTTTAAAAACTAATTGAAAATCATTTTTTTCTTTTTTTAATATTTGTATAATGGAGTCTAGTTTCTAAATATGTAATTTTTTTGAAATTTCAATGAATAGTTAATTTACAATGAAAAAAAGACCAAACAGTGGTTTTTGCCCAAAAACAGACACACAAACAAAAGAAATTAAAGATGAAAGGCTTAACATTGTTAAAATGTGAAAAAAATCACATCGTCAAATAGCTAAGAGAAAGCCTAACATTACCCAGGTGTTTGATTTGTTTGACCTTGAAACACGTGCAAATCTGAGGGTTAGTACAAACGAAATTATGTGAAATCTTGAAGAATATGGAAAAACACATCTGTGACTATTCAAAAGGCACTCCAAGCCTTTGGGTTGGAAATCCAAAGCAAATCCCAAGCCCAAGGCTTGGGATTCCCAAAGTAAGACATAACGCGAGCACGTTATATTACGCTCGTGCTATGTTTTTCTTTGCATTTTTCCTTTTCCGCCAAAGTCTGTGTTGTTTGTCATGTTTGACATAACGCGAGTGCGTTATAATGCGCTCGCGTTATGTTCCCCTTAATTTTTTTTATGTTCAAGACTATTAATCATGTATGGATGTATGTATGTATGTATGCCTATATGTATGTATCTATGTATGCCTATATGTATGTATGTATGTATCTATGTATGCATGTATAGTGTCGAGGGGAGGGTAGAGATGGGAGTGAGCCAAATAGGGGAGGAGAGGAGTGGATAAGGATTGAGTGATTAAGGTTTAAGGTTGAGGGTTGAGCGTTTAGGGATAGGATTTAGAGTTTAGGGATAAGGGATTAGAGTTTAGGACCTTGACGGATTAGGGTTTAGGGTTGATGCTTTAGGGATAGCATTTAGGGTTAAGGGTCGAGGGATTAGGTTTAAGGTAGAGTGTTGAGGGTAGAGGGATTAGGGATAGGGTTTAGGGTTGAAAGTTTAGGGTTGAGGGATTAGGGTTTAAGGTATAGTTTAGTAGTTCTTGTGGATAGAGCCAATAAACAATGGAAGATTATTTGCCTATTTCATAACAATATACCTTCCTTAAGTGCGGGGTGGACAACAAGAAACATAGATGTACCCCAATGCAAATCTTTTCTCATAATGATCATCCTTCTGATTTCAACTGTTAATTACTCACTGTGGATGTACCATACGCAAAGCTTTTCTCATAGGGTTTAAGGTATAGTGTCAAGGGTTGAGGGTTTATTGATAGTGTTTAGGGTTGAGGGTTGAGGGATTAGGTTTTAGGGTTGATGGATTAGGGTTTAAGGTACAGTGTTGAGGATTGAGAGTTTAGGGATAGGGTTTTGGGTTGACGGATTAGGGTTTAGGGTTGATAGATTAGCATTTAATGTCAAGGTTAGGGTTAGAGTGTCAAGGGTAGAGGGATTAGGGATAGTGTTTAGGGTTGAAGGTTTAAGGATTAAGGGTTGAGGCTTTAGGGATGAGGGTTTAAGGCTTAAGATATAGTGTCAAGTGTTGAGGGTGTAGGGATAGGGTTTAAGTTTTAAGGGTTAAGGGTTGAGGGATAGGGATTAGGGTTTAAGGTATACTGTTGAGGGTTGATGGTTTAGGGATAGGGTTTAGGTTGAGGGATTAGGGATAGGGTTTAGGGTTGAAGGTTTAATGATTTAGGGTTAAGCATTTAGGGATGAGGGTTAAGGGATTAGGGTTTAAGAAATAGTGTCGAGTGTCCAGCGTGTATGGATAGGTTTTAGGGTTCAAGTTTTAAGGGTTAAGGGTCGAGGGATCAGAGTTAAGGGTTGAGGGATTAGGGTTTGACGTTGAGGGTTGAGGGTTGAGATTCAAGGATCAAGGGTTTAGGGATAGGGTTGAGGGTCGAGGGATTAGGGTTAAAGTAGAGTGTGGAGGGTATAAGGATTAGGGATAGGGTTGGAGGGTTTAGGGATAAGGGATTAGGGTTTAAGGTATAGTATCTAGTCTGTTGAGGGTTTAGGAATAGGGATAGCATTTAGGGTTTAGGGATGAGGGATTAGAGTTGAGGGATGACGGATTAGGGTTGAGGGTTGACGGATTAGGGTTTAGGGATAAGGTTTAGGGTTAAGGGTTGAGGGATTAGGGTTTAAGGTATAGGGTTGAGGGTTGAGGGTTTAGGGTTTAGGGATAGGGTTGAGGGTTGAGGGATCAGAGTTAAGGGTTAAGGGATTAGGGTTTGATGTTGAGGGTTGAGGGTTGAGGTTCGAGGGTCAAGGGTTTAGGGATAGGGTTGAGGGTTGAGGGATTAGGGTTAAAGTAGAGTGTGGAGGGTATAAGGATTAGGGATAGGGTTGGAGGGTTTAGGGATAAGGGATTAGGGTTTAAGGTATAGTATCTAGTCTGTTGAGGGTTTAGGAATAGGGATATCATTTAGGGTTTAGGGTAAGGGATTAGAGTTGAGGGATGCCGGATTAGGGTTGAGGGATTAGGGTTTAGGGATAAGGTTTAGGGTTGAGGGTTGAGGGATTAGGGTTTAGGGTATAATGTTGAGGGTTTAGGGATAGGGTTTAGGGTTGAGGGATTAGAGTGAAGGGTTGAGGGATTAGTATTTGAAGTTGAGGGTTGAGGGTTGAGGGTTGAGGGTTGAGGTTCGAGGGTCAAGGGTTTAGGGATAGGGTTGAGGGTTGAGGGATTAGGGTTAAAGTAGAGTGAGGAGGGTATAAGTATTAGGGATGGGGTTGGAGGGTTTAGGGATAAGGGATTAGGGTTTAAGGTATAGTATCTAGTCTATTGAGGGTTTAGGAATAGGGATAGCATTTAGGGTTTAGGGATGAGGGATTAGAGTTGAGGGATGACGGATTAGGGTTGAGGGTTGAGGGATTAGGGTTTAGGGATAAGGTTTAGGGTTGAGGGTTGAGGGGTTAGGGTTTAAGGTATAGTGTTGAGGGTTTAGGGATAGGGTTTAGGGTTGAAGGATTAGAGTGAAGGGTTGAGGGATTAGGATTTGATGTTGAGGGTTGAGGGTTGAGGGTTGAGGGTTTAGGGATAGGGTTGAGGGTCGAGGGATTAGAGTTAAGGGTTGAGGGATTATGGTTTGACGTTGAGGGTTGAGGGTTGAGGTTCGAGGGTCAAGGGTTTAGGGATAGGGTTGAGGGTTGAGGGATTAGGGTTAAAGTAGAGTGTGGAGCGTATAAGGATTAGGGATAGGGTTGGAGGGTTTAGGGATAAGGGATTAGGGTTTAAGGCATAGTATCTAGTCTGTTGAGGGTTTATGAATAGGGATAGCATTTAGGGTTTAGGGATGAGGGATTAGAGTTGAGGGATGATGGATTAGGGTTGAGGGTTGAGGGATTAGGGTTTAGGGATAAGGTTTAGGGTTGAGGGTTGAGGGGTTAGGGTTTAAGGTATAGTGTTGAGGGTTTAGGGATAGGGTTTAGGGTTGAAGGATTAGAGTGAAGGGTTGAGGGATTAGGATTTGACGTTGAGGCTTGAGGGTTGAGGGTTTAGGGTTTAGGGATAGGGTTGAGGGATGAGGGATCAGAGTTAAGGGTTGAGGGATTAGGGTTTGATGTTGAGGGTTGAGGGTTGAGGTTCGAGGGTCAAGGGTTTAGGGATAGGGTTGAGGTCGAGGGATTAGGGGTAAAGTAGAGTGTGGAGGGTATAAGGATTAGGGATAGGGTTGGAGGGTTTAGGGATAAGGGATTAGGGTTTAAGGTATAGTATCTAGTCTGTTGAGGGTTTAGGAATAGGGATATCATTTAGGGTTTAGGGATGAGGGATTAGAGTTGAGGGATGATGGATTAGGGTTGAGGGTTGAGGGATTAGGGTTTAGGGATAAGGTTGAGGGTTAAGGATTGAGGGATTAGGGTTTAAGGTATAGTGTTGAGGGGTTAGGGATAGGGTTTAGGATTAAGGGATTATAGTGAAGGGTTGAGGGATTAGGATTTGACATTGAGGGTTGAGGGTTGAGGGATTAGGGTTTGACATTGATGGTTGAGGGTTGAGGTTCAAGGGTCAAGGGCTAGGGATAGGGTTGAGGGTCGAGGGATTAGGGTTAAAGTAGAGTGTGGAGGGTATAAGGATTAGGGATAGAGTTGGAGGGTTTAGGGATAAGGGATGAGGGTTTAAGGTATAGTATCTAGTCTGTTGAGGGTGTAGGAATAGGGATAGCATTTAGGGTTTAGGGATGAGGGATTAGAGTTGAGGGATGACGGATTAGGGTTGAGGGTTGAGGGATTAGGGTTTAAGGTATAGTGTTGAGGGTTTAGGGATAGGGTTTAAGGTTGAGGGATTAGAGTGAAGGGTTGAGGGATTAGGATTTGACGTTGAGGGTTTAGGGTTTACGGATAGGGTTAAGGGTTGAGGGATCAGAGTTAAGGGTTGAGGGATTAGGGTTTAACGTTGAGGGTTAAGGGTTGAGGTTGGAGGGTCAAGGGTTTAGGGATAAGGTTGAGGGTCGAGGGATTAGGGTTAAAGTAGAGTGTGGAGGGTATAAGGATTAGGGATAGGGTTGGAGGGTTTAGGGATAATGGATTAGGGTTTAAGGTATAGTATCTAGTTTGTTGAGGGTTTAGGAATAGGGATAGCATTTAGGGTTTAGGGATGAGGGATTAGAGTTGAGGGATGACGGATTAGGGTTGAGGGTTGAGGGATTATGGTTTAGGGATAAGGTTTAGGGTTGAGGGTTGAGGGATTAGGGTTTAAGGTATAGTATTGAGGGTTTAGGGTTGAGGTATTAGAGTGAAGGGTTGAGGGATTAGGATTTGACGTTGAGGGTTGAGGGTTGAGGGTTGGGGGTTTAGGGATAGGGTTGACGGTCAAGGGATTAGTGTTAAGGGTTGAGGGATTAGGGTTTGATGTTGAGGGTTGAGGGTTGAGGTTTGAGGGTCAAGGGTTTAGGGATAGGGTTGAGGGTCGAGGGATTAGGGTTAACGTAGAGTGTGGAGGGTATAAGGATTAGGGATAGGGTTGGAGGGTTTAGGGATAAGGTATTAGGGTTTAAGGTATAGTATCTAGTCTGTTGAGGGTTTAGGAATAGGGATAGCATTTAGGGTTTAGGGATGAGAGATTAGAGTTGAGGGATGACGGATTAGGGTTGAGGGTTGAGGGATTAGGGTTTAAGGTATAGTTTTGAGGGTTTAGGGATAGGGTTTAAGGTTGAGGGATTAGGATTTGACGTTAAGGGTTGAGGATTGAGGGTTGAGGATTTAGGGTTTAGGGATGGGTTGAGGGTCGAGGGATCAGAGTTAAGGGTTGAGGGATTAGGGTTTGACGTTGAGGATTGAGGGTTGAGGTTCGAGGGTCAAGGGTTTAGGGATAGGGTTGAGGGTTGAGGGATTAGGGTTAAAGTAGAGTGTGGAGGGTATAAGGATTAGGGATAGGGTTGGAGGGTTTAGGGATAAGGGATTAGGGTTTAAGGTATAGTATCTAGTCTATTGAGGGTTTAGGAATAGGGATAGCATTTAGGGTTTAGGGATGAGGGATTAGGGTTGAGGGATGACGGATTAGGGTTGAGGGTTGAGGGATTAGGGTTTAGGGATAAAGTTTAGGGTTGAGGGTTGAGGGATTAGGGTTTAAGGTATAGTGTTGAGGGTTTAGGGATAGGGTTTAGGGTTGAGGGATTAGAGTGAAGGGTTAAGGGATTAGGATTTGGCATTGAGGGTTGAGGGTTTAGGGTTTAGGGTTTAGGCATAGGGTTGAGAGTCGAGGGATTAGAATTAAGGGTTGAGGGATTAGGGTTTGATGTTGAGGGTTGAGGGTTGAGGTTCGAGGGTCAAGGGTTTAGGGATAGGGTTGAGGGTCGAGGGATTAGGGTTAAAGTAGAGTGTGGAGGGTATAAGGATTAGGGATAGGGTTGGAGTGTTTAGGGATAAGGGATTAGGGTTTAAGGTATAGTATCTAGTATGTTGAGGGTTTAGGAATAGGGATAGCATTTAGGGTTTAGGGATGAGGGATTAGAGTTGAGGGATGACGGATTAGGGTTGAGGGTTGAGGGATTAGGGTTTAGGGATAAGGTTTAGGGTTGAGGGTTGATGGATTAGGGTTTAAGGTATAGTGTTGAGGGTTTAGGGATAGGGTTAAGGGTTGAGGAATTAGAGTGAAGGGTTGATGGATTAGGATTTAACGTTGAGGGTTGAGGGTTGAGTGTTGAGGGTTTAGGGTTTAGGGATAGGGTTGAGGGTCGAGGGATCAGAGTTAAGGTTTGAGGGATTAGGGTTTGACGTTGAGGGTTGAGGGTTGAGGTTCGAGGGTCAAGGGTTTAGGGATAGGGTTGAGGGTCAAGAGATTAGGGTTAAAGTAGAGTGTGGAGGGTATAAGGATTAAGGATAGGGTTGGAGGGTTTAGGGATAAGGGATTAGGGTTTAAGGTATAGTATCAAGTCTGTTGAGGGTTTAGGAATAGGGATAGCATTTAGGGTTTAGGGATGAGGGATTAGAGTTGAGGGATGATGGATTGGGGTTGAGGGTTGAGGGATTAGGGTTTAGGGATAAGGTTTAGGGTTGAGGGTTGAGGGATTAGGGGTTAAGGTATAGTGTTGAGGGTTTAGGGATAGGGTTGAGGGTTAAGGGATTAGAGTGAAGGCTTGAGGGATTAGGATTTGATGTTGAGGGTTAAGGGTTGAGGTTTGAGGGTTTAGGGTTTAGGGATAGTGTTGAGGGTCGAGGGATCAGAGTTAAGGGTTGAGGGTTGAGGTTCGAGGGTCAAGGGTTTAGGGATAGGGTTGAGGGTCGAGGGATTAGGGTTAAAGTAGAGTGTGGAGGGTATAAGGATTAGGGATAGGGTTGGAGGGTTTAGGGATAAGGGATTAGGGTTTAAGGTATAGTATTGAGTCTATTGAGGGTTTAGGAATAGGGATAGCATTTAGGGTTTAGGGATGAGGTTTAGGGTTGAGGGATTAGAGTGAAGGGTTGAGGGATTAGGATTTGACGTTGAGGGATGAGGGTTTAGGGTTTAGGGATAGGGTTGAGAGTAGAGGGATTATATGATCTCCAAAGCAAAATCTCCTAATTCTCCCAAAATGTCATCCTTCAGCAAGGCGAGATGAAGTGGCTCTGCTTTTCCAATAATGGATCCTCCCGTATTTAAGAGGAATTGTAAGGCTTGGAAGTGTCAGTTGATGAAGCACAGGATGTGGTCATCCCTGCTTGTGTTCAGGAAGATAATGTACAGGATGTGATCAATCTATAGCAGGAAAAAATGCGAGCACATTATAACACGCTCGCATTTTGTCTTGCTATAGAAATGGTAAAAAAGTGTTGAGCCCCGCGATCTAGGCCCACATGCTCTATTTTCATACTGATTTTGTGTGTGCTCTGACAAAAAAGAAGTGCTTTCATGTTGTTGGGAAGTTCACATGCACATTTGACACATTGTACCACCTTTGTATGATCTTTCCACCACCTTTTCTGCTTTGCCAACTTGAGAAGGAGGAAATAACATAGTTTTCACACCAAGTTTGATATATATCTATTCAAGTTTCAATTTTTGTAGTGTTGCAATGTTAATTGTGATTCAATTTTAGGAATTTAACATTATAGATTGGTTAATAGTATTTTTGTTAGTAATTATATTTGAGTGTTATTCAATTTAACATTGAAAATGAAGCAAGTGGTGAAAAACTCAAATTGTTGAGGAGTTTGATGCAAGAAGAAAAAACACTACATAATTGGGTACTCTCTCCATTTGAATCTTCATTTTGAGGTATGTCAAGTAATATTATCTTGTATTCATTTCTTAGGAAGTAATATTGATCTCTTTATCATGCTACAGACAAATTCTCTATCATGCCAAGGAAACGATCAAGAATTAAACCAACACAGGAAGAGATAGAAGATAAGAATGCAAAGAAAGCAGTGGCTATGAGGGAACTTCATGAGAAGAGGAAATTGGACATGATAAATGAAGACATACCAATTGAAGAGGAACCACAACCATCACAAAGAGATATGGTATTGGTAGTACAAAGAGAACGAATGCAAAAACTTCGTGGTACAAGATATTTGAATACCATAGTTGGAGACACGTCCTCTACCACAAGTCAACATGTAGGGACACCATCTACCACATCTCAAGTTGAGATTACATCATCACTCACATGTGATGAAGGAGGTATGCCATCGTTCCCACCTCAACCTCAAGGTATGTCATCTATTCCATCTTCGATCGAAGGTATGCCATCTAGCCCATCTCATTTAAATATTGATGAAATTCCTAATGTTGAGATGAATTTACCTAACTTAACACCACCTAGAATTTTGCATAGAAAGCCAAAGTATTTGATTGATATTGATGAGAATATTTTGCAGCCAATGGAAGGTAAGATTCTAAAACGCACTTGTAGAAGATATGCTCATAAGATTTGGAGATTGTTCTTTGAAAAGTTAAATGAGACTGCAAGATGTCAACTATTCATTGAAATGATGTGAAGTATAAAGTATAGGTCCATCATGAAGATTCTTGGGTTGAGAACATCAGAGGCTTCAAGTGAAAAATCTAGTGTCAAGAATCTAATGAGTGCGTATGAGAGTGTGAGTAACACCTCATGCACAAAAGATAGTAATGCAACACAGCATGTGATTACATCGACTATAGTAAGTAGTCAAACGAGGAAAGCTCATCTCATTAGAAAGACGAGTCAAGAATTGAGAATTAATAGGAAAACTTTATCAAGAGTCGTTGGAAGATGCCAAAGAATTGAAGACACTGATGCTAATGAATTATGGGCATTCTTGGGGAGACTACCATGAAAAGATGAACCAATTGTTGAAGCGTTAAGATCACTAATTGAAGACTTTTAGAAGAATTACACAAGGGTATCTCCAGATCAAAGGGATGTGGTAAGAAGAAGAATCGGTAGTCAGAACCGTGAGCCACATCCAAATCATTTTTTGGATGAGACTCAAACACAGTTTTATGGTAAATTTCTAGAGAAGTATCCTCAAATTAAAATTTGTCAAAGATATTTTGAAATGCTAAAACCTTTCTATGTTAAGATAAATCACACACACACTACTTGTTGTTGTAGATTACATATTGAATTTTCTAACCATTTTGATGCGTATAGGTCTATATGTTTAGATATGCATACTAACAATGATTTGCAGGGTTGTGCCATATGTGCCCCACCAACATCTTCAAGAGACTTCATATCAAGAATTTTATGTGAAAGAGAGGAAGGTCAAATATTCTACAAGAAATTATGCTTGGATGGCACATGTCATTGTTGTGGTGGCTTGCAACATTTGCTAATATGTGAACATATGGAAAGAACACATGCGGTTGGAAACTAACTAGTAGAGTTTGGCAAGTATAAAATAGTGGCATACAATACAAAAGATGGTAAAGAAGCAAAGAGGTGTGAATTGGTTATTGAAAAGATTCTAGTGTATCAGTTTATGCTTATATTTCATGATAGCATAGTGTATGAGTATGCAAGACATGCCCATAGAGCTTGATGGTTGGACTTGCAATTCAAGTTATGCAAGGACACATTTCCGGTTGGTAACATTGTTTCAGTCATTGACTTTGCAGAGAACTATAGTCTACAGCCACAGTGTGAGGCACAATCACAATATTACAACTCCACACACGTTTCTATATTTGTGCACATCACATTCATTCATGTGAATGATAGTACAGAGGATGATAGAAAGATCATAAGGGAGTATAATTTCTATATTAGTGATGATCACACGCATTCTACGGAGTTCGTGCAAGGTTGCTTTAAGGTGTTCTACAATGATTTGGCTAGAAGGGGCATATCATTCAGTCAGCATATCATATGGTCAGATAACTGTGCATCATAATTCAAGAACTCACAGAATTTATATTGGCTAAGTAGGAGGCATAATTTTATAGGTATTCAGCATATGTGGAACTTTTGTGAGGCCGGGCATGGAAAGGGGGAGTATGATGGTGCAGAAGCATGTATCAAAAGAGCCATAGCACAAGAAGAGTTAAAGTATAAAGACAATGCAAAGTTGACAGATGCAAAATTGATTGTTGAGTGGTGTAATGCTTCCATGGGTACAAGTAATGAAGGTAAGTCTTCAGTTCATAGATTTTTTTGGTTGATAGATGATACTAACATTGCACCATATGAGGACTATTGTACACTAACAGGATCAAATGAGATGCACTCTTTCAGAAGCTCAATTATAGGTTCATGGAGTATCCATACACGAAAGATGTCATGCTTTTGTTCTTCCTGTACAATTCAAGTCTGGGATGCGTGCGAGTCAAAGGAGTGGGTTGACGAATGGCAGTTAAGTTCTCTTAGCCCACTTGACATGTATCGACCCCCAATGGCACTGGAACTAACACAGATGGAATCATCAGTTGACTTTGACCACATATCAGATTTAGTTCAACTAGGTAATATAGGGCACGTATATGCATCTAATTTCATCTAGTTCAACCAGGTAATGTCATCTTACTTTGTAGTGTTTTTGTAATGTTGACTAATTTCATCTAATGTGCTACACATATCAATGTAGGGCACGTATATGCAGTTATTGCAAATGAAGATAATGAAGAGGGAATAGATTATTACTTATGTCATTGTGTTGAGGCCAAAAAGAAATTAGAATCCCCTGTTACAGATGGAGAAAACATCGAATACCCCACAGGCTTAGTGGTTATTACTGGAACATGGCTTAGAAGGTACCCACATAAGAGTGTTAATATTTAGTTGTTTTAGGACTTTGACACGCATTGGAAGATTCTTCATTACTCAAACCTTGTCGTGGCATCCAATGTTCATTTGATAAAGTATCGGGGTAGACCTTTGAACAAAATCTTGTGGAAGGTGCATGAGTCTGACCATGAAGTAATACTTGACACAATAAAGAGTAAAGCAGACCTAGACGGTTCATTGGATTAATTTGTAAGTATTCACATTAATTTTGTAAAGTCATGTTACATTGAGTTGTAAGTATGCACATTAATTTGTAAGGTTTGTCTTTTTTTATTTCCTCCTGCATTTTTTACACATATACACATTTTTACATCATCATGTTATGCATTTTTGGTGTCCTGCTCCTGATGCGACCAAACTCATAACTCACCCTACTTCCTCTAGACACTCATAATGAATTAAAAGAAGACCAAGGGTGCCCAAGCTTAATAGACTTATTTCTTTCAATTTTGATGATCCAAACTCTTGCAAAATGACATCCACTTTCATGGCTTTAGATCTTCCTTCACATACAGGGTGCCAAATCAAGTTGAAAAATCTACATAAGGGCACCAAAATGGATGAAAGGAGACATGAAATGCACCTTAGGACTCCATGCTAAGGTTTGAGCCATTAAAGTCTCTTGATATTAGGTGCTCATGATGATGAAACTTAGAGTTTTTTCCTTTCCTAAGCGCTCATCTAAGATGTTTGAATGATAAGAAGTGCCTAGACGTCTATAATGTACATTGGGCACCAAAATCAAGGTGATTTTAAGTCACTTTGAGTCATTTGGGGTCAGTTTGAGTCTTTGAGTCATGTTGCAAAAAAGTGTTAATGTTGTCAAGTTGCACAAAGCAACTTTTGCATTTTTGGTGTCCTGCTCCTGATGCGACCAAAATGATAGTTCCAACGCATCTGGATGGGTACGTTTAGGCTAGGCATGGTTCTTTTTTTCACCCAAACATGTCGAAACAGTTCAAGCTACATTGTGCTGACGATATCCCTGAAGAATCTAAAGTGCAAAAAAGGTAGCAATCTTTGACGAGATGTTACTAAAAAATTGTCACTTATAAACATTCCATTTGAGGTAACGTGATCATGTAGAGTGCCGCTACAATAACCTCTCTCAGTTTTTTATATCTCTGAGGCATTTGCCCGTGGTGAAAGGTTTTCTTTTGCCCCAAAAATCGTCAGAAGGAGGCAGTGTAAAGTTGCAAAGGGGTGTAACTTTCATCCTACTCCTGATGCGACCAAATTGACTATTCCAACGCATCCAGATGGGTACATTTACGCTAGGCATGGTCCTATTTTTCACCCAAACATGTCGAAACAGTCTGAGCTACATTGTACCGATGATATCCCTGAAGAGTCCAAAGTGCAAAAAGGCAGCAATCTTTGACGAGATGTTACTCAAAAATCATGTCACTTAGAAACATTCTGTCTAAGGCAATGTGATCACATAGAGTGCCTCTACAATAACCTCTCTCAGTTTTTATATCTCTGAGACATTTGCCTGTGGTCAAAGGCTTTTTGCTGCCCTAAAAATCGTCAGAAGGAGGCACTGTAAAGTTGCAAAGGGGTGTAACTTTCATCCTGCTCCTAATGCAACCAAACTAACTATTCGAACTCATCCAGATGGGTACTTTTATGCTAGGCATGGTCCTATTTTTCACCCAAACATGTCGAAACAGTCCGAGCTACATTGTACCGACGATATCCTGAAGAGTCCAAAGTGCAAAAAGGCAGCAATCTTTGACGAGATGTCACTCAAAAATTGTGTCACTTAGAAACATTCCATCTAAGGAAATGTGATCATGTAGAGTGCCTCTACAATAACCTCTCTCAGTTTTTTATATCTCTGAGACATTTGCCCGTGGTCAAAGGTTTTCTGCTGCCCCAAAAATTATCAGAAGGAGGTAGTGTAAAGTTACAAAGGGGTGTAACTTTCATCCTGCTCCTGATGCGACCAAACTGACTATTCCAATGGGTCTAGATAGGTACATTTACGCTAGGCATGGTCCTATTTTTCACCCAAACATGTTGAAACAGTCTAAGCTACATTGTACCGACGATATCCCTGAAGAGTCCAAATTGTAAAAAGGTAGCAATCTTTGATGAGATGTTACTTGAAAACCATGTCACTTAGGAACATTCTGTCTGAGGCAACACAATCACGTAGAGTGCCTCTACAATAACCTCTCTCAGTTTTTTATATCTCTAAGGTGTTTGCCCGTGGTGAAAGGTTTTCTGCTGACCCAAAAATCGTCAGAAGGAGGCAGTGTAAAGTTGCAAAGCATTGCTATGAAATCCTCAATACTCAAACACTCCAATGAACTAAAGCAACTTCTTCTTAGGCACAAATGTAAGGATACACAAGGGGAAAATGGTGCCTAGATGACTTAGTGCATTTCTATGACTTCATTCACATGTTTAAATGTTTGAGAAACTCTCCTTTACTAAGCGCTTGTCCTCATGTCAATGTTAAGCTTTATACCTCCTAGGAACTCAATTAGGTGATGTCATTAGATACAACTTACCCTTAGGTGCCAATGTAGCTTCTTCAATCCATCACACTTCTAGGCGTTCAAATTTGAGGTCTTGGACTTATATCTTATTCCTAGGCACAATTGGATGATCTTCCTAGATCTAGGCACTCATGATGGTGGGAAATTACATGAAGGGGCGCCTAAGTCCAATTTGACTTTGTATTTGATATTTTATGACTCCAATTGACTAGGAATGGCTCAATCTCTAAAGTGTTGACTCAATAATGTAAGTTTAAGGTCTTTTCCTCCTAGGCACCAATTAATGAGTTCACTTATATGTGAAGTAGATGACTTCTCAAGGAGCCTTGAATGTATCAGAGGGACTTGAAATTGAATGGATGTCTTTGGAATGCTTGATGATGATGAGAAGTTCCTTTGGACATGTCTTAGAATGAATTCTATCTTTCAAGTGCTCACTCCAAAAGGTCATCTCATGCAATTTCACCCAAGGCACTCATTAAGGTGTCCTCAGAGGCTAAAGTGCACCTAACTCAATTGCCTTTATCTTTATCATTTTTGTGCTTTCAACAATTGAAAATGACCTAGAGTGATCCTTTCTCTCAAGGCACTCACCTATTGATATGAAATTTAAAATAGTGTTCTGATTCCTGACATTTGCCACAAGGCAGAAGTTTTTATAGACAACTTCAAGGATCCATTGCAGACATTGGGGAATCACAAACCTTGCTATGGTAGAGAGTTTCAAAGTAGCCTTTGGCACCCTTTTCTATTAGGCATTGTTGTTGTTACTCTTCTTTCTTGCTATGGAGGAAGTCTGAAATGGTTCTTATCAGGTGTTACAACATTGACACATGAGGCTGTTCAAATATTGCTCTTTGCAAAAATTTTAGAGAAGGAACTAGTCCATATTGTTGTTGAGGAGTCAATTGATTGTGAAGATGGTGGAAAGAGGATCATACGATAAATCTCTCCTTATGAGGCTAATTCTACCATAGCAGACTTGACTAAAATATGGATCAAAGAGAGACTAGACAGACTCTAGGAATGTGTGGATAGGAGTATACAACAAGAGATCCCTGGTTTAAGTTTGAATCTTAAGCTTGTGCATACAGTAAAGAATCTCAAACTGCCAAGTTTGAGATGCAATTGTCATGAAAGTTTAGTTTGGCATATGGGAATGTGATTGTTGATTGAGAGGATACTTCTTCTACAATGTCCAACCTAGAACCAAAATGGGACATTGAGAATAACCTTTGATGTGAAAGGATCTACACATGAGATTCTGACAGGGTCAAATCATGAGGTGCAAAAGATAGAGGAAGAAAAGTGGGTTGTTAGACAAGGTCCTTTTCTTGGTGTACTAAGATGCAACCATCAGTGCAAGACAATGCAGAATCTGAAATCACAGGTGCTTGCACCTAGGGCTAAGCATGATGATAATGCTTTAGACTTCTTGTTAATTTGAGGCATGGGAAATGTTACAAACTAGAAGCAATGTTAGAGCATTTGGATCCACTAATGCTAATGAGCATAGCATTTGACCTCATTGCATACTGTGTTGATGGATATGGCAATCTCTGGTGATGAACAAGAATCATCCCCACTTTTGGATTGTTTAATAGAAGTGATTAATGATGGTAACTTTGATAGATTAGA
The DNA here is from genome assembly GCA_027924645.1 of Cunninghamia lanceolata. Taxonomy (NCBI): domain Eukaryota; kingdom Viridiplantae; phylum Streptophyta; class Pinopsida; order Cupressales; family Cupressaceae; genus Cunninghamia; species Cunninghamia lanceolata. Next base: position 2,723,522 of record BSBN01000794.1, read on the forward strand.
TGTATCAAACTATCAAAGCTTGCTCTTGTTGTTAGTGTTGTTGCTACAGAAGCATGAGGATGGGAATCAGCAAGGAGTTGTGTGCCTAAGGTTCAAGATAGGTTCTTTCCACTCATCTTAACTTTCAATCATTGTAGTTAATCTCAAAAGACATCATCCAAAATGAGAAACCTCCAAGACTTGTCATTGTAAGTTGATTTCCTCCAAGGCGCCAATACAAGGTTCTTTTAAAGGCAAAGGGTGCCTAGGCTTATGGGGCTCAATTTGATGTATTTATTGAAAGCTCAAGGTGAATTGATGCTTACTGAAAATACCACTTAGTCCTTCATTTGCATTATAGGTGCCATTTCCTATTGACTTGTATACTCCTCCTCATGCTAGGGCGCCATAATGAAGTGGTTTAGACAATAGGTGCGCTTCACTTTCTAGAGGCTTGTTCTCCTTCCACCTTAGGTGCACTTTTATGGTGGAATAGGTGTCAATGGGTGCCTTGTCTTAAATGAATGCTCTCTCCAAGTTGGGTGCCCTTTTGAGGCTTTATGAGTTGCAAATTGCACCTTAACCCTTCATGCTTGTTGCTCAATGTTTCAATGTTTAAGAAAGTCTCCTTTAGGCACTCATCTTAATGACTTTTTCTCAAGGCACAATCATCCTAATGACTTGGATATTCATCCTAGTGTTTCAGGATATTAGGCTACCAGACTTAGTCATTTTTAGAATCTCAAACATAAAGAATAACATGATGATTCATTTTTTTGTATTGCATATAGTTGACATTATATGCTACTCATAAAGAATATTAATATTTTCCGTTCAACATGATGATTCATTTTTTTTTTTTAAATACAACTTTTATCTTTTAGTTCTAAAATGAGGTTTAGGTGATACTTGAATAACAATATCTAGCTTATTGGATCAACAAACATCCTATGTAATACAATTGGACTTTAAATATTTTAAGTAGCCATCTACAAATATCCATTCAAACATGGATTTATAATGCAAGTATGGACGCCATCAATAAAAAAGATTTGTATTAACTAAATATCCATATAGGCATACATCAATATCTGTTGATATAAGTATAACATATATACAAAATAGCCATATAGGCTTACAAGAATGCCATATAGGCATACAATGTCAACTATAGACAATACAAAATATATGTCCACAAATGCCATATAGGCATACAACAAAGGAACACAATAAAAAGTCATTCCCCTCTGGCTGGTGAAGAGAATAGATCACAAGCAGCCTTTGATCTTCTAGGGGATGGAGACACGCATGTGGGTGGTCTACTACGAACCCGAGGGCTGCTCCTCCTATTTAGTTCTTCCTGCATCTTTACCTATTACAATAAAAAGTATAGACATTAATATATAGAAATTACATGTTATAAAAAATGAAACATTTAACAAAATAATCACTTACCACTACCATATAATCTATCTCCTCACTTGCCTCAATAGCAGGAATAGGCCATGGTGATGTCATGTCCTATAGAAACCATCCAGATAGAAATTAAACTTCAAATCAATAATCTTTTGATTTTTCAAAAATAGAAAACTATAACAATGAATGTAAATTGAAATTTACTAATCTGCCTCATACCCCTGTCAATGCCATGGAGCTATGAATCGCAGAGGCCACACCCTGCTCCATTGCCCTATGAACATGGGGAGGTGTCTCCGCAGCTTGCATCATCTGGAAATAAAACAACATTATTCAATTACAAAAACTATAATAATGATGCAAATCATGGCTCCTAACATACACACATGTTCATCTAAACATGGAAGTACACACAATAAAGCACACAAGTCATATACAAAAATCTAGTAAGTACAATTCATTCATTAAACTATTTATTTTATTACCTTCGTAAAGCTTTGAAGTCCACCACCGCTGGCAGGTGTTGCTGTGAAATCTACAATATTAACCTATTCAACATCCAAAATTAGATATTAGAATACCATTCATATAACGATGCTATTCACATGTAATATTTATAATTGTTTACTAGTTACATACCACGACAGTAGATGATCTAGTGTAAAATGCAGGTGGAGAACCACTGAAAATTGCATCGACGCTATGACCCTGAAATTTTATTAAAATCATCAATTTAAATTAGTTAATCTTGCATTTCAAAAATGAAATTTAATAAATTAAATTCAATAAACTTGCTAATATTTACCTAAGTATCAAGGCTGAAAGTCTCACTCAGGAGGGTATCTGTCATCACCATCTGCTCAGCTGCAGATGTAGCCTGTGCACCTACGTCTTGACTATCCATGGGGTCATAACCATAGGCTAACCCGCAAGCCTGACAAGCATGGGGTGGGACCCTACTCCTCGCACTATCTCTCAACCCACTCTGTGCTGCAGGACCGGCATGCTCTATGATGCTCTTGGTCAAGGCACTAATGGACTGAAGTGTATCGACCTCAACACTCTCCTTCACAATGGAAGGGATAGAAACATTCTCATGGGCTGGTCTGTTGATTACTCATCTCACTACCCACTGTGGGTCAAGACGTGTCCTTGGTCTATCTTGTGCTGACCCCCCACCTCTACCCTGGAAGTCCCACATATCAAAATAGTTTGGCATTTTATTGAGGAATAACTCGCAGTAGAGTTTCCTCAAAAAGTATTGCAGGACATCATTATTATTGCATGGAGGATGGTCAAAAACCATCCACCACCTCTGCCCAAAATTGTCCCTTATCACTTGGTTGTTGTACCAATGGATAGGGAACCTCTTGCATGTAATGGGTGGAGGTTGATTTGTTTGTGGGTTTGTGAAAATTGAACACAACTCTAATTTTGTAATTTGTAATTTTTTCACATCTTGGTATGACAACTTGTCTACATAGTAATCTCTAAACTCTCTCCTCTTATCCATCCAACTAGTTATTTTCTTGCTAATTGAATCTACATTTGATAACATAGATTCAAGAGATTCGGCAAGCGTGGACCTATGCAAGGTTGAAGTGGAAGGATCTTTCAACCTTGCAATTATATCTTCAATTTCTTTTTTGTTGTTTTCAATTTGCCCCATTATATTTTCTTGTGTTCCAGGGCCATGTTGAGGAATGGATGGAGGAGGTTTTTGTTCCGCAAGTATTTCCTCAGGATTTTGTGGATTTTGAGGAGGAGGAGGTGCATTAACATTTCCTGATAATTAATGAAATATACATCAAAAATCAACTCAAAACTACCTATTTAGAAACAAATTCAAACAAAAAAAAAAATATAACTCACTCCTTTGGTGTGCTCGACGTCGTGGTAGTATTTTGGCGACGAATTGATAAGGTTTTTGTGTTGAATTGAATTTTGCAAAACACGAGCGCTCTTTCTAGGGTTTGCAGGCCACGTGCATAGAGGAGAAGAAAGAAATAAAATGAGATAGAAACCTTTTTTTTTATTTATAGCAAGTCAAAATGCGCTTGCATTATGGCTTGGTTTTGACGAGCCTTAGGCTCGTCATTACCAAGCCATAACGCGAGCATGTTATAACGTGCTCGCGTTTTGTATCATTTTTTTTTTAAAATAATTTGGCCACTTTTTGGCCCCCCATCTTTTTGCACTTACCCATAAATACTCACTCTTTTGCATGTATTTTTCATGGGTTGTTAATGCATTTCTCCAATATTTGCATTATTATTCTCTCTTGCCTTTTTATTGCTCTCTTGTAGATGAATGCTTGCAGCAGATCCTGGCTCTAACATGGTATCAGAGCTTTAGATATATCAGTTTCTTCTCAAATTAGAGAGGGTTTTGGCCATGAGCAGATAATCCGTGCATCCTAGAGCAAAACAGACCTCACGGTTGTGCTTAGAAGGTGTCAAAACCCTTATTTTCATATAAGGCACTCTATTTTTGGTGACAAAAAAAATTTTGGACATTTTTTTGGGGTTTGATTTTTTATGTGCAGGAAACTCCGTACGATTGCCTTGATTTCCATGCCCAAATTTTTTTAAGCTTATTTGATTTTCGAGCTACCTTGATTTTTGTGCCAATTTTTTTTGAATCTGCCTTGATTTTTGTGCCAGATTTTTTGTATAATCACCTCAATTTTGGTGCCAAAGTTTTCTAAGCATATTTTGATTTTCGAGCTGCCTCAATTTGTGTGTTGAAAATTTTTGAATCTGCCTCAATTTTTGTGCCACTTGATTTTCTGTTTGCCTCGATTTCCATGTCGTCTCAATCTTTGAATCTACCTCAATTTCCGTGCCACACTCATGTGCAGGCCTAAAAAGGCAGTTTTCTTCCAGAGGCCATAACTTGAGCATACGAACTCGAAAATTGGCAAATGAAAAAGCGTTGGAAAGCTGGTTCTGAGAACTATCTAGTAATACTAGTCTTTTCCTATATTTTTATGTTTGACACTTGTTTTTACTGTTTGAATTCAAGGCATCTTTTTAAGCTTCCAGGCTCCGTTCTTGTGCCTAGAATCTCCATTTTTTGAAAACAAAAAGACATTGGAAAGGTATCAGAGAGCTCTACACAGCCACCTATGTACTTTTTTCAGATTCAACCCCAGGTATCTTTTAGTTAGTTTGTAGATTTTATGGCTTCTGTTGGATACCCTAGACATGCTGCCTCCTCGAAAGGTTCTATTTGCTTTGATAGGCTTGATTTATCAGTAATAATCTATTTTTTGTCTCTCTTGCACTTTCTGTAGCATAATGAGGATATCAAACTGTTTGTACTTGTTCTTATGCTTCCTTGGTTTTTTCTTGGAGGCAACCTTCATAGTTTGTTCAGTATTTTTGAGATCACTGGTACCTTATGTTACCAACCCTTTGATCTTGATCTTCAGTGGGGCTTTCCAGTACAACACAGTTCTTCTTCAACAATCATGTGCAGTAGATCATTTTTAATCCTTCTATCACCTATTGCTACATCAGAGTTTAGTGTTGCATCATCATTGGCTTCCAGTGATTCTGTGCAGTAGCTCATCTTCTATCCTCTATTGCTTCATCAGAGTTCAGTGATGCTTCATCATGAGCTTCTAGGGTTGCTTCTTCGAATGCTTCTAGTAATTCTTTGTAGCAAAAACAATCATTGTATATGGGTACCTAACATGGCTTTATTTGTCGGGACCCATCTTTACATCTCCCTAAGTTGCGCTTAAGGGGGGGTGTTAGTGTAGGAATTTATTTTCCTTTATTTTATTTTAAGCTTGCTTAGGTAGTAAATAATTGTGAGCTAATTAATAGACTAGATTTATGTAAGTGGGTGTATGTGTGTGAGTTGTCAATTCTCCATATGGAAAGTTAATCCACCTTCCTATTTTGGAAGATTCTAGATTGACACTTCACCCCACTCACCTTGCCTATAAATACTCACTCCTTTACATGTATTTTTCATGGGTTGTTAATGTATTTCTCCAATATTTGCATTATTATTCTTTCTTGCCTTTTTATTTCTCTCCCATAGATGAATGCTTGCAGCAGATCCTGGCTCTAACAAATATAAGCTTGGTTTGTTGATTTAACATGTAGTGTCACAACTTTTGGGAAGCAAACACCACAGATAGACATGCTCGCTCCATAGGAGTATAGTTAAGCTCATATCCTACCAAGGTGCGACTGATGTAATAGATTGCTTGTTCTTTATCAAAATTGTCATGTTGTGCTAAGAGAGCACCAAGTGTAGCTCATGTAGTAGAGATGTATAACAATAAAGGTCTCCCTGAAACTAGCGGTACCAACACTAGAGGTATAGCAATATATTCTTTCAATTGATCAAATGTCTGTTGACACTTCCTATCCCATCTAAATGATACATCCTTACAGAGAAAGTGTAAAAAAGGTTGACATTTGTCGGTAAGTTGTGATATGAAATGCCTGATAGACTACAATTTTCCTTGGAGGCTTCTTAGTTGTTTTAGATTAGTAGGAGCCATATCAACTATAGCCTTGACTTTGGTGGGATCTACTTCAATTCCTCTGGGAGACACTATGTATCCCAATAGTTTCCCTGATGTAAGGACAAAGACACTTTTCTTAGGGTTGAGTCAAACTTGATACTTCTCTAACCTAACAAAGATTTGCAGGACCTGTAAGTGACCTGCTCTAGTAGCTGATTTTCCCAATAGATCGTCAATATAATCTTCCATGATGGTATGAAAAAGGTCATGAAATATCATAGTCATCGCTCTTTGGTATGTTGCTCCTACATTTTTCAGGCCGAAAGGTATGAACTTCCAAAAATAGGTGCCTTAAGGACATGTGAAAGTTGTCTTGTGTTGATCTTTAGGTGCTATGATAGTTTGATTATAATCAGAAAAAACATACATTAAAGAAAACATTTCATGACCAACTGTCAAGTCTACTATGACGTCAATATTAGGTAGAGGAAAATCATCTTTTGGACATGCCTTGTTAAGATCCCTAAAATCAGTGCAGATATGAATGCCCCTAGTGACTTTGGATACAGGTACCAAATTAGAAACCCACTCTGGATAATCAATAGGGAGTATGAATTTTACATCTAACAACTTCTGAAGTTCTTCTTTAACCAATAATGCTATCTGGAGATGGATTTTATGGAGCTTCTATTTAACTAGCTTGGCATTTGGGAATACTGCTAAATGATGAACCACTAATGAAGGGTCCAAACCAAGCATGTCTTCACATGACCAAGTGAAGTTTACTGTCCTTTTCATGAAGAAAGCTATAAAATCCTTTCTCTCCTATTATGAAAGAGAAGCTGCTAAAAAAGTGATCTTGGGATTCTATGTTGTTCCTAGATTTATCTCTTGTGAGTACTTTTCAACCAAAAGTGAAGACTTTTATTGATACTTTGAAGGAAAGGGAAGGTCAAATCCTTCATCCTGAGGTGCCTCAGAGTGGTTTTCACCATTGGATATGTCCTTTATTTTTACATTTTTAGGATCTGAAGGACGTGCCACAATGTGTTTTTTACCAGGGGATCTTATATTTTTATTTGTATTTTTGTGACTAGAGAATTTGGCATTCTCGCCAAAGTATGTTGTGTAGGATAAGTCCATAACAAAGCATGCTTTGTGGTCACCAAGTGGAATACCATCCCAGAGTCCTTTGAATTATGCGAGGGCTTCATCATTCTAAAAGATATCAAGAATGGGAGCCTCTTGTTGATCCTAATTGATAAGTTCAGGGTATATGAGTGAAAGGCTCTGGGTTTTTGTTTTGGATGTAAGGGATAAGGAGGATATCATGAATATGGAAGTATCTTGAAATAATTTGGTGAGGTGTAAGTAGGAGCCATAAATGGTATCTCATAAGAAATCGTAACTATGGGAAAAGTTTTTGCTACTTCGTCGAGAATAAAGTCAATGTCCGAGGATTGTGTACCTCATTTCCATATCCTAAACCATTTTTATTATTTTTCTTAGTCACAAAAATGGGTTCTAAGTTTCCTTTTCCATGCATTCCAAGACCACCTTGTCCTTTGTAACCTATGTTCTTAACAATGTGGATACCTCTGTTGTATTGCTCAGCTGGTAATGTGACTGGGTCTTTGTCTTCTTTGAATACCCATGAGAAGATATCTTCAATGGACTCATCTTCTAACAATCCCCAATAAATGAATATTGTGTGATTAGCTTGTATGACTACCTTTTTACTTGCCTTTGCTATAGGTGGTTTTCCATATGATCTAGGTGATTGAGGCAAGTTCCCCACAGAGCAAGACTTGCAGAGGTCATACTCACCAAATCCTATGTCTTTGTCCTAAACCTTGATATCAGGAAGGGATGTATGAATTGAGGCTTTGATCAGTGTGGCCGGATCAATATATGAGGGGGATGGTTGAGCTACAATGTTGTTAGGGATTTGATTGGTATTCTGGTATCACCCCTACATGGCTCGACAAAATTCAAAAGGATTGGGGTCTCCATGGATGGTAATTTCCATACCATTAAAAGGAAACTTTAGGCATTGATGGTATGTGGAAGGCATACCCTGCATGGTATGGATCTATGGGCATCCTAGGATGATGTTGTAAGGAAGATCAAGGTCTAGTACTTGACAATGAGTCTCTACTATAGCAGGACCAACTTGAATAGGTAGGTGGATAACACCTTTTGACTATCGTTTTGCATCATCATAGGCTGTTATGGTTATACTTTGGTTAGAATAAATAATGTCCTTAGAGTATCCCAATTTTTTTAGCAACTTTAGAGAACAAATGTTCAATCCAACACCACCATCTATAAGAATGCATTTGTCCTTGCATTGATGGATGTAGACTTCAATATGTAGAGTGCCATTATGGCAATGATTTTGTGATGGAAGGTCTCTTTTAGTGAAAACCAAGTGGTGTGGTTAGGCAATATATCCTACCATGGCTTAGAATTGAGCAACATCAATGTTATTTGGAACAAATGACTCTTGAAGGGCTTTCTCGTATATAGCCTTATGTACGGGTGATGTCGAAGGAGATCTAGGATGGATATCTAAGCTAGAGTTTTCTCTAGATGGTCTAGAATATTGTACTCAGAGTTTATATGGATATCAGGTACTACCCCGTGAAGGGTAACATGACCATGATGAGTTGTAACAGCACAATCAGGGACTATTCCCTTGATGGAAAAACTAGACACATGACTTTCTTCTAGATGACCGACAATGGAATTATAGGAACTTGAGGCATTATTAACATTTTTACCTTTGTCTGTAGTATTTCCTTTACCATGGGGCAGGAATGGATCCTTATAGATGTCAAGATCGTTGTTTGAAGTTTGTTTAGGAGGATCATCAACATTAATTTCTCCTTGATCAATGAGATTCTGGATAAGGTTTTTCAATTTCATACATCCAGGGGTCTTATGTCCTTTCACTCTATGATATTCACAATATTTTTTTATCTTTATACCAATAGTGTTTGAATATAGGTTCATCATATTGGTATGCTTTAGGTAATGTGATGAGACCATTTTGGACAAGTTTTCTTAGAACAGACTCAATAGGTTCTACCAGTGGAGTGAATTTGCATCTAGGTGTAGAGTCTTGTCGGGGTTTCTCCCTGGGAGTAGATGGGACATTCTCTGTGGGTTGAAGATTAATCAGTGTTTGGACATTTTGAACATGTTTGGCATCCACAACACAACCATTGACAACATTTTTTTATTTTTGGACCAAAAAAGGGGTTTTTTGTTAAATGTTTGGGGATTATCTTTTGTTTCTTTGAAGATCTTGACTAGTCTTTTTGCAATGAAGGCCTTTTCAATGTTGGTCCCTTTAGAAATAATTTTGTCAAAAGAGTTAGCTCATTACATTTGTAAATGAAATCCAAGTTTAGGATTGAGACTTTGAACAAATATGCTAACTAGTTGCTTTTCAGGGATAGGCCACAAAAACTTACTAGCCATATTTTGCCATCTTTGTAGGAATGAGATAAAGGTTTCCCCATTTCGTTGTTTGTTATTACATAGGTCTGTCATGGAGATCTCATGTTTGATATTGAAGGAAAAGTGTGTGATAAACTTTTCAGCCAATTCATTAAAGGTCTTAATACTCGTCGGTAGATGAGAAAACCATTCTATTGCTTGCCCTCTAAGAGTGCAAGGGAAGAGGCGTAAGAGATATGTATCATTATGGACAACCTTTGAGCAAGCGATATAAAATTCCCTAAGATGTTCTTTGGGATCACCTTTTCCTTTATATTTGTCAAATTTTGGCATTTCAAAGTTTGGAGGAAAAGGGATCATAGGGAGTGACCTATCAAAAGGATAAGGACAAACTTCCTCTAAAGAGAAAGTTTTCCTTGTATGTCCTAGGGTAAGATCTGAAATTTGTTTTTGAAGATTGGAAAATTTGAGATCAATTTCAGATGTGGGGTGTTGTTGAGCAAGACCTTGATGAGTGGAAGATGATGGTGATTTGTGTTGGATATGTATGAGTAGACATGTGGGGTATTGTTAGGTAGTGTGTAAGAGGTTGGAGGTTGTGATGTTTGAGGTGGAGTGATATATGACATAGGAGGAATATATGATTGAGTTTGTGACACGTGTGGTGGATTGATATATGATATAGGAGGAATAGATGATTGGGGTTGTGAAACTTGTGGTGGATTGATATAAGATATAGGAGGAATAGATGATTGAGTTTGTGACATATGTGGTTGATTGATATAATAAATGTGAGGAATGGATGATTGGGGTTGTGATGTTATGTGTGTTGGGGTATGAGATGTTTGAGGTGTATGTGAGGTGATGAAGGAATTAGATTGAGTCATGGATGACATGGATGGTATGATTAGAGGAATAGATGTAGGAATACTAGAAATAGGACCAATTGATGTGGGAGCTTGATAAAGTGGATTGATAAATTGATTGGTGAATGGTGATAGATGAACGTTATGCGTGGGTGTAGTTGGGATTGTAGGTGCTATGGTAGATATGGTTGGAATAGAAGTGGGATGTGATCTTGAGGATTGTTTTGATTGGCTTCCATTGCTAATCTATGTCAATACCTAGTAAGAGGCATATGATGTTTCATACTTGATATGATAAAGATGGATGATGGATGGAGTTTTGTTTAGACTTTTGTGACAAAGTTGAGACTCTAGGATGTTTTGTTGTTTGAAAGTTTTGGTAATAGATAAAATCTAGATCAATTACTGATATGATTGGGATTGTGATTATCCTCCAAGAGTTAGAATAATGAACTCAAGGAGAGATAAGATGGGGGTAGCGAGTTTCACCAACTTAAGAGAAGCTACTCTCCTAAGATAGTTATTTCTCTAGTTTGAAAGATGTTAATTTATCTATGGATCTAAGAGAGGCAACTTCTCAAATCAAAGTTAAACTAGGAGATGTGATCTAGATTTTAGGATGATAACCAGACTAATGTGTAGGCTGTATGATAGATGATGATGACAAAATATCTATAGTCTCAAGAAGATAAAAGATCTAAAGTCTAATTAATCATGTGAGGGTGGATGAAGATAACTGGATGATTGAAAGACTAATGATAAATGGTCTGAATGGTCTCAGGTTTGATGGAAAAATTGACTGAATGTGAAAGGTCTTTGATTCTGGGTGAAAAATATGACTGGGGACTATGTTTAACCAGAAGCACAAGACTGTCTGCCAAAAGTGGTATCAAGATAACTTGAAAAAGCGGTAGCAGGATAACCTAGAAGTGCAATTCTGTTGACTAGAAGCACAACACTATGGACCAAAGGCACAATAATGTATGCCAGAAGTGTTATCACGATAGCTCAAAAGTGCAGCTCTGTGGAAAATAGTGGAGAAATGGTAAAATGAAAGGCACAACTCTGCCTTCCAAAGGTGTAGCTCTATTGACCAAAGGTGCAGTTTTGTCAACCAGAAGTGAACTTCTGTGTGCCAGAAGCGTAATTTTGTGTGCTAGAAGCGTAATTCTATGTGCTAGAAGTGCAGTAAAAATGCTTAGAAGCACAATTTTGTTGCTCAAAAGCTAGATTTTGTGACTGGTGTTTGTTTGGAAGATGGTTTTTGAGTTCTTTGGCAAGAAAATCAAACAAGTAAGACACAATGGCTATTGACTCTTTGGAATTGGGTGCGCAAGACTATGAACCTCCATAGATAACAAATGGTAAATATTGGTAGATAACAAGAAAACACACCAAGCACTCTTGCACAAGCCTAAAAATTATTCTAGTAGGAGTGTCATATCTTGTGGACTCACTTAGGTGCAACTTCAACCCCCACTACGATTTTCATCCCCTTGATATCATTTATCATTACTTGGATAGGTAAGGAATGCAAGGTCATGTACCACCTTACACCGTTTACTTTGGAGACAAAGTATTGCCCAAAGTGTATTCTATCTCAAACAATGAAGATAATAGCGTGATCTCTTCTCCTCCATGCGGCTACGATGCACCAAAGGATATGATGGCCAAAGGTCTTATCTAGATTAACAAGGCATCTAGGGAGCCCCCAAATATACATGAGGTACAATGGGGTTCAATTCTATGAATGAGGGTGTCCTAACTTCCAATTGGGTGTAAACCAAACCAAGTCTTGGTGGACCAAGGATCTTGAGGTTTTTGCTAAGCAAGAAGGTGTCCTTCCTTTGAAATGAGTCTTTTGATTCTCATAACACTTATATCTCACACTAGAACACGCGGTTAAGGTCATCCTTAAGGGTGATGAAATCCCTTAACAGGCCTTCTATAGAGGATACTGAGTACTTTTGGTTCTCAAGATCATTTTGCAACGCGAGAGAAGAGCATACATATGACTCTCGGGTCCCCGAGAATAAAGCAAATAGAGCAATAAAGTGAATGATCTAGTATTTCTGATCTCCAAGATCACCTTTCAGCACAAGGAGAGAGCATACGTACATAGATATCCAAGACATAGAAAACAAGTTTGTAAATTCCCTTAAGAAAATGAAGTGTGCTAATAGATTAGTGATAAAAACAAATCCTTTGTCAACCATCCTACACCAAACTCATTGGTAGTTTCACTCTTGCTTCTTTGTCAAGCAATAAAAGGTTGCACAATGATATTAGTTTGTCAAGAAAAGCCACTTGTTAGATAAAAAGCAATAATCAAGATGGTCAGAACCAAAAGCACAATTATAGCGACCAAAAACATACTTCTATGTACCAGAAGCACAACAAAACTAACCAAAAGTGTGTACTATCTTAACCGAAAGTGAAATAAACTTAACCAGAAGTGCAAAGAGTTATACCAGAAGCATAGTTTTGTTGACCAAAAGCATAGTTCTATTGACCAAAGGTGCAACTCTGTCTACCATAAGCACAATTATGTCTCTCAAAAGGTAAATAAGTGAGCTTTAGATGGGCCAGGAGGTTGATTGGAAGTGTGGATCTATTACCCTGTGCCAAAAATCAGAAAGTAAACAATGAGATAAGTTATCAATTAGGTCAAAAGGTAAAAAATATGTCCACAAATACATCATCTTGTGAACAAATCAAGATAAAAGTCTCCAAGTACGTCAGCTTGCATGCAATAGTGTAAATCAGATGCCTAAAAACCCTACAAAGTTAGAAAACTCATGAAAAATAGTAGAAACCAAAGGCGCAACTCTATCAACAAAAGGTGCAGTTATGTTGACCAAAAGCGTCATTCTGTCGACCAGAAGCGCAACTCCATACCTGTAGCTTAAAAAATCAAATTTTCTCAAGCAAATGGATGTTAGATCATGGGGTGGGTCCCATCGGGCATGCCAGAATGTGTGTGCTATAAATCAAAATGCAAACAAGAACAAAAGAACCAAATTCCAATGTCTACATAACTCAAGAAATAATCGCAATACTCAATAATGAAATCCAAAACAAACAATAATGCAAGTTACCATACTACGATGTTTATTTCTTGGTGTATTGATATGTGGATTTCTCTAAACATAACATAACCATGATTGTGAGTGGATGGATGATAGCTCAATGGATGCAAGGTGCTTCAATGAATGCTCAAAGAGCTGGAAGATATGGATGCCAATGCTAAAAAATCGTGAAGGGTTTGTGAAGAGGTGAATGGGCGTATTTATAGCTTTTAGAGAAGATCAATCAATGGTGGAGGAAATTAGATGAAACCAATGGAGGAGATAAATTGAGAAGGCATGAATGAATGTGCACATGACAAGTGTCCATGCAAAAATATGATTTATTGAGTTAATTGCTTTGTTGACTAAAGATAGGATTGATTTTCATAAAAATAGAATTTTTTTTCTATTTTATGAGTTGATTGATAAAAATAATGATTTAAAAGCCAAGTGAACTCAACTTTTGATTTTTCTTTTAGACATGCTATGTATAAGATTAAATAATAAATTATTTAATTTGTGTTTATGGAGGAAAAAGATATTTTTAGAAGATAATTAGAAATTAAATAAATAAATTTATTTAATTTCTTGGGCATGATGGAAGAATAAATAAAATATTGATTTTATTTATTTAGAAGATATTTGAAAAGTCAACTTAAATAAATTTGAATAATTTATTTAATTTTGGAGGAATAATTAGCCAATTAAGTAATTAAAATTATTTAATTGTTGTGGATAGGAAGAATTAAGATGTTGAATTAATTAAATAATTGATTTCTTTAATTAATGTGGAAAATAGAAGAATAAAGGTGGTGAAATGATTAAATTAATCAAATAAATAGGATTTATTCGATTAATGTTGGATTTATGTGAATTTAAAAGAAATTGATGAAATTAATTAAATAATTAAGATATTTAATTAATGTTTGATGAAGGTATGTTTAGAAGAAATTGATGTATACAAGGTGAGTATTGAAATGGTCATTTTTGAGTGTCTATAGGGCAGTTGTTTACTTCTTCTGTTGAACTGCAGTTATCCTTAGAGTAAAGGCTTATCTTGTTCTTGTTGAAGTTAGATATTTTGAAACCCTTTGCTACCTTCACTCTTTCTAAGAGGACATTTAGATGCATAATGCCCAATTTCACCATAGTTGAAACACTTGAAAGGCAACTTACATTTGTGTTAGATAAGAAAAGGGACAAGGGCTGAAATGATGTTAAGGTTATCAAATCAAACCCTCCTTTCACAATAACATTTGAAGACAAATTTGAGCCAAGTCACTACAAGATGGATGAGGACTCGGCTACTAATTTTGTGCTTAGGAATGATATGGAAAGAATAGATTAGATTTACAGATTTATCAAACCCTAGGTTAAGTAAGCCTCAAACCCTAATTATAGAATAATTAGATTTAAACAGATGGAATGCTACAGAAAACCAGATAGGAAAGCACTTAGAGAGGATCAGAAACTTACCAGAATTTGAGTTCTAGAAATTGAAACCCTAGAGGACTATGGGTCAGGTGCCCAAGTCTGAGAGAGCATAATTTCTAGAGATTTTGAATAGAAAAATGTAGCAAACTGTATCCTGATCTTGACTCTAGAGCCAAACTTGTTGGGAGGACTACGGGGCAGGCGCCCTAGTCCAGACCAAGAGAGGAATATTCACAAGATTCTTCCAGATCATGAAACCTAATCCTCTAAACTGCTTCTTTGCACCTGTACTTTTCTAACTCCCACACCTGTAACCTGCACACATGAAGAAAGGGGTTTGGGGGTTGTGGTGTTTAGGAGCTTGCCTCGGTCAAGCCCTGAAAGGGCATTCAAGTCTTGCAACACTATTGTTAGATAGAGTGTGTGCCCAAGGAGGACAGGTGTCAAATCCAATGATGAAATAAAATGACTGAAGTACAAATAATTGTCACCTTAGAGGTGAAGCCCTCAAAGAGATGTAGATCCTTCAAATCATGAGGAGATGGATTGATAAAGCCAAATCTGCAAAAAATAAACACAATAACAACAGAATTCTATTCTAAACTCACAATGAAGTCCTTTGAATGCTTTTTGCTCAATATCACACATTTGCGTTATCCATCTATGTCACAAATGAATGCATAAACCTATTTAAATATGCTTTCCCACTAACTTTCGTAAACTAAATCAAGAGGGTCGACCAAGGGAAACCTTTTGAGAGGGCCCAAGCTGACAAGCATTAATTTTCATCCTGACAAATCAGGGTGGACTTGGGCATGGGTGCCCAAGTCCCAAGGCCCTAATTTGGTCAAGCTTAAGGATAAAAATGGGCCCCTAGTCCCCATTTGACATGGGTTTTGAGGGAAATTGCTCTGAGATGAGTATTTAACTTGCAAAGTGTTAACATGGGGACCTAGGAGCTAAACTAGGAGGTAAAAAGGCATAGGGAAACTTTTTACTCCATAACATTTAGCCCCCACTTTAATGTATGTATGATCTTACATTTCAATGCATGCATTAAAGTATGGTTGAAGTACAACAAACACATCAAACACACTAGGCACATAGAGCTAAAGCATACCCAAAGGTTGAAGAACTATTTATAGCCCCCAATCTTAGGTTAGCACTAGAAAACACATGAGAGTCACGTAAGACACAAGGAAGATAGTAAGAAGCATGCAATACACAAAGAAGACACAAGAGCAGTCATGCAATACACACAATATACATTGATTTAACAACTAAACAAATCCTAAACTAGGGGGTGGAGGGAGCTCATCACTATGTGCCTTTAGACTGCCAAAAACACACAAAACAAAACCCAAAATGTGTAGGGAGCTCATTGCTATGCACCTTTAGACCACACCAGGGGGAAGACATGTAAAACAAAATCCAAATGTGGATGGAGCTCATCGCTACGTGCCTTTAGACCACACTCGGGGGAAGACACAATAAACACACAAGGAAGACACACAGAATACACGAGTGCTGCATAGCATGTCATTGATATACTACACATCTTATACACGACAAACATAGGTGATGGGAAGGAGCTTATTGCTAAGTCCCACCATCTAAAACACATTTTAGACACACCTGATAGTTGAGCTATGCTACCACAACTGCCAAAAACACGTTTAAGGGTGAATGACTCAAGACCCACCCTACCTCTGTAGAGGACTTTGTATAAAAGGATGTGCACTAGCTCAACAGATACACCATCTCATCTCGTGATGAGGGATTTTTCTTAAAACGATGCATACTAGCTCAAGAGATACACCATCTCGCCACGTGATGAGGGCTTTTGCTTAAAAGGATGCGCACTAGCTCAAGAGATATGCCATCCCACCTCGCGATGAGGGCTTTCAACCACGCTTTGTCAGTGCCAAAATTAATTAAGCAATTACCATTATATATGCTCCCACCTTAAAGTGGTTGACTCCACTTGTTGGGAGCAATCACATTTAACGTAAAGTTAACAAAAATGCAAGGAAACAAGAGCCTCCGCAAATCCCATGCCTCCAAGGTGACATGTTCTTTATAACCACCGAATGCTTCCAACAATCACGTACATTAGTGCAAAATGCTAAACAATATCAATTAAATAAGTTTAATCATAACAAGCGAAGGCTATACTTGCGGGTTTGGAACTGAGTATAGCCGTGAGGTTATACTTCAGGCATCTCAGAACTGAGTGTAGCACAAGGTGAGACACATCACATGTTAAATACATATCAAAGTGTGTAGAGAAGATTAGTATTGCAAAGGATTTGTTACAAGATTCTCCATGTTACACCCCTAACTTCAACTATGTTTTACTTTTTACTTTTGAAGTAATTAGTAGATGATTACACATGATTCAATGATTTGACGTTTAATAAAAATGTCTGGAAAAATCAATGTTTTCATGAGTTATGTTTATTTGACTATAATTGACATGTGTTTAAAAGTTGTCAAGTTGTGATGATTTCATAAGGATTATGAAATGATTATTGATACACTAATCTCAAGTTGGTGATTGTAAGTTGCATTCAGGGAACAGGTTTCTGCCCCTCTAAGAAAGGGAGGGAGAGCATCATCGGAGAGAAGGGAATAGATACAAGGAAAATAACAGTTTGTCACCATCTTAAGTCTTGTGTTGGTGCAAAATGGTGAACCTAGTTGAGTCAGGTAAGTGATACTTCACGCTTTTGGTCTATGTTTATTTCTTGACTCGACGAAGTTGTCGATGTCATTTAGAGTCTTTTCAATGTCATTTAATTTCAACCTAGTCATTTGGAGAAAGTGACGTCATCAAAGTTGTATGTTAGTTGTTTTGCGATTAAGATGACTTTCTGTCGAACACATCATTCTTTACTTTGTAAACAAGTTTATGTTTGCAACCTCAATGGCGAAATTGGTATAATTAATAATATGTTTCTTGTTAGTAGTTTTGATGTCGAATTCCATAATTCGTCTAATCAGAATCGACGTGATTTTCTTCTATATGTGAAGGGGACTTGTACTCGACCCAATCACATAATGTGCATAAGTTTGTACATCGCATTATTATAAACCTTATTGTTATTAATTTATTTATGTATGTTTTAGATTATTATTTTATGTAAAACTTTTAGTGGATAGAGTGAGGTTGTTATAGGAATAATGTAACCACCTTCTCTTTTAACAAAGCTTTAGTTCTTAACCTATTTCCATAGCATGGGATGCTATAGAGTGGGAGTCTTTATTAGTGAGTAGGGGTAATTACTACCCACATTTTCCTTAAACCCGTGCATGCCCAACTAAGAGCCTTCATAGGCTAATTTAGTGGAGAAGTCCACAACTTGTGGGCAGTTTGTTTCAACAAACTTGTGAGTGGATTCCTTTATGACTAGAAGTTTTAATTGAATAAACGGTTTAGAAGAAAAGCCTTTTCATGATGGTGAGTCATGGGTAGTTAGCCTAACGATTTGAGTAAATAGATCCATGATTTGTTTTCAGTTTGGGTTTTTAACAAGAGGGATCTTTATCATGGCTTAAGGGAAGTATAGTAACTAATTTTGAGGGGAGTCTTTAAGAGGCCGACGGTAGTGTACAAAGAAGGGGAGATAACAATCTTGTTTTCATAGAAGAAAGACTCATCTCAATTGTGTGACTATGTTTAGAAAACTCAGTTAGAAAGTTTACAAGCTCCAAATTTAGATGAGGGTTTTGATACAATTGCCATGAATGCTCCAAACCGCTACAAGCGCTTTGTTGTGCCTAATGGCATGCACAAAGTTTCTTATAAAAAGGACATGAAAATTATGAATGCTGCGACATTTACCATTCAGGGAGAAGACCATACAATTGGTAATATTCTTCGCATGTAAGTACTTTTCCATTATATCTGATTCTGTAATGGGCTCTGATACCGAAGGAGAAATTGGTCTCTGTGGAGGTCATTAGAATATAGTTTTTAAGGTAGTATCACCACTGAAATCTACTCCTTGAATATTCATTATAGTTAAACCTGCAAGATTTAACTTTGTATAACTAAGAGAGTAGTGCTGATGTTGAAAGTTTATCATAAGTGTTATATTATGATACGCTATATCATATTTGCAAGATTGAATTCAAGAACATGCTGTGAGAGATACTTTTCCCTCGCATGTGTTAATTTGTTAATAAAATATGCTTTACACCATGGAGCTGTGGGTATGACTGTGTTTTCGATGGAAGAAACTATTTTATTATCTTTGTGAAGACCATTACTTTGTATTTATAAACCCAAAGGATAATGGTGTTATAAACTATACATGTGTTTGATGAGAAGGATATGCTTGAATAGATGGTATACATCATAAATATGTAGTCATAGAATTGTACATATCTTGCATATAATTAATAATCATGGCCAAAGAGCTACTGCAAATTAATATATATGCTTGTTGATATCAACTAAATCTAGTGCTGATAGTCGCATGTATGTAGTTATTGATTCTTGCAGACCTAGTGGCCAACCCAGAGGGCCATATGAATGCCTCAAAAAGGAAAATGAGCCCTAAATATGGCTAAGGAAAATGAATGCATCTTCATTCCATCAAGAGGGTGATATCATTTAAATGTATTCTTTTTCTTTTCTTAAAGCTAGAATAATGCATGTAACTACTCTCTGTGAGAGAGTTTGTACTAAGTTGTTAATGAGCACAAAGTTATATGTATTATTTTGGCTAGAAAATTGTTGACTGTAGCTTCGCATATCTACCGTTTTGGTTAATGTATAACCAATGGCATAAAACATTTTGTTATGGCCAAGTACAGACCCTTAAAACTTATAACCTTCATTATGAAGGCAGTTATAAGCATGCATATAGGTCATGCCCGTGAGGCTGAACATCTAGTAGACTATCATTTGCCTTAGTCAAGTATACTTATATTATCGATAGTCAAGTATACTTATATTGTCAATAGTGAACTTGTATTCTTTATAATATGAGTAACAAGGATGGGTATAGTGCTTAAGAGGTCTAGAAATGACCAAAGGATGTCATACTCTCGTTACAATTATACACGAGAATTCTATGTTAAAAAAAAGGAAAATCTCTAGAAAATGGAAATAGATCCTTTAGTCGATGTTAAAGACTGATAGTTCCATAGATGAAATCTTGCTAGTTTTCTCAATAAACATTTTGGTGAGATAATATCATGGAAATCAAGGAGGATGCAACATGGATAATGATTGCTTCATGTGAAATAGAATTTCCTCTTGTCATTTTGTAATACATATAGAGAGAAATAGGTGACCCAAGAATGTGGAAACCTAGATAGCTTTTAATAGCATCTATTACTTATGTTATGTTATCTTGAGAGAGAGAATAAACTAGGAAATGCAAAGTTATAGATCTCATAGATTTTGTTCAATAGAACTTAATTTAATGCTAAGTGCATAGAGGGAAAAGTTAGCCCAAGGTCGGGCATCACGGGAGTGAATTATTCTAAGTTGGGTATGTTGGAAGATTTGAATCTCAACTCCACATGCTGTTATACTTAAGATCATTAATATAGGTTGATTGACATGTACTCAAAGGATGAATATTCATATGAGTCTATAACCTGTCATAATGGAGAGTTGGCAGACTTAAGTAGACCAGAAGATTGAAAGTATTTTGTTATATTTATGACTCAAACCTATTTGGGTTGATATAATGATCTTAGTCAAAAGACTAGTTATGAAAAATGTTAGTATCCATCAAGATATTATATGGATGGGGTCATACCTCGCATACTATACTTATTCATATTATGTGAATTGTGATTTCAAACAATGCCCAATGTGTTGATGATTGTTTTTACACACTCATAACAAAAGTTAAAATTCATAAATGAACCCAACTATCTTGAAAGATATAGAGAAATCAATTAAGATTACTCAATCCCAAGTTTCCTTATTGGTCAGGTCTTGACCTGTGGGACTGTTCAATAGGTTATTATGAATATGTAATGTGCAAGGGGCCTTACGTGATTTAAAGTGAGTTTGTGACTTACTGGACTCCTATTATGCAAACTAATACAAATATCAACTTTCTAATCATTCATTTTGCATAAAATTGTTACCCTACCTCAAAGCTTTACAAGATTTATATTCAAACGTGCTTTGCTTTTAACTAATTATGAAGATTATCAAATATCAACTTATTTCTCTTAGACCCTTCCAAATGTCAGATAATCTCCTTTGGATTTCAACGTTTAAGCTAAGTATTTCAGAATTGTTGGGAAAAGTTAGAGAAATTTAAATCTACCATCATTCACTATAGGATCTAAACGTTCTGTAATGCACACAATAAGAAAGACAGTGAATTCAATTAACTCAGTAGATCCAATTGTTAAGCACAAATATCCTAAGTATTTTCACGAATATTGCATTCAAGATTGTGAGCTTTAAGAGAAATTATTTTAAATGCAAGGAAGAGCTAGAAGGCACTCAGAAGATAGACACAGACTTCCAGATTCACTTATATTCAAAACATAGTCATACAAGATTTATAATGTAGGAATGACTCTTAGCTTTATTAATCGAATGTACCAAAAAAACTCACAATGCTTTACAGATACATTAAGAAAGATGGACATTCCACACGTTCCTTAATGCAGACAACAGATGACCTCCTCTAAACTACAATATTCTACTCAAAAATTCTCAGAAAGAATTACAATTTCTATGCTATTTCCTATAAATCCCTATGTAAGCTAATATACAAGTAGCATGCTCCTTATATAGAATTTGAATTCCCTCCCAGGCTATGGTTACAACTTCCATTCCATGGTTACAACCATCATTCCATAGTTAAGGTCATTTATTATTAACCAATGGTGTGCCTTCATTTCATAACCGTGTGCCAGTCCATTACTTGGCATCTTTTCTCTCAAGGGATGCGCTTGGAATCTTTACATAAGATTCCCATTTTATGTGACCTTTTCCCGTCAAAGCTCTTCATTTAATTTCTTCTCAAAATTCTTTACTCCTTGTCTTCTCACTTTTTCAAGTATTTCTTGAAATTATCAAGCACACCCTCCACAAAGGTGCGGTCCCCTCCTAGACTTTTTGCTAAAATGTATTCTTGCATCATCACCTTTTCTTTCAATTCCTTTTCTTCATTCTCTAAGTTTTCTCTTCTTTTCTTGTATTTCTTTATTTTGGCCTTCTCTTCCATTAATGTGTCCATCACCTGCTTGCTGAGGATTGCATCAGGATTTTCTATACGAGATGTGAATATGGCCTTGAATTTTGTCAATGCTCTGTCTAAGTTATATGTTGGCATTTCTGCACATTCATGCTGCAGGAGCTTTTCTATGATTCTCTTGTGCATTTTTATCATTTCTCTTGCTCTTTTTACCAGTTCCTACATGACTACTGTATTTCTTTTGAGGTTATCCTCCTCAAATTTGAGCTCAAAAAATATCTTTGGCACTTGATTTGCTAATGTGACGTTGAGTGCCCCTTTGTTTATCAATTTACTCTGCCCTTCTGTCAACTTTAGTTAATTGTTCAATTTCAGATCTGCATTCCTCTACTCTTGTTTGACAATTATTTATTAATTCCATACCTTTGTCCCTTTCTTCTGTGGCCACTTTCTAGCTCTTCATAGCTTGCCTTATTGTTTGTTTGCCTGCTTGCATAAAATCATGAAACCATTCATCAAAAAAATTGGCCTTGAACCTTTTGTTTTCCATGTCCTGCACTTCCTCTTTAGATACTATTGCTAGGTTAGCAGGTAAGTCATGCATTGTGGCACTGGGGTCAAATATCCCCTTAATAAATTGTTGGAGTTGGACAATGTGTCCTTTCAATACCTCCTGCTTATCTTTGTCCTTCCTTAGCATTTTTGCTGTTACTTGGTTCATATCTTTCCACTCAGCAATGTGCTGTTCCCTTGTGGAATGTTCGAGGTCAACATTTAGTATCTTGTATTCCTCCAAGGTAATCTCACCCTTTTCTTTCTCCTTTTGTGGTATAGCTAGGTTCAAAGTTCTGGATCCATCTGGACCTCTCTGTATTGTAGAAATCATCCTAGCTTTTCTCTTTTCTTTCCTTCGAGTAGTTTTCTCACCTAATAGGCTCTTGATGTCAATAGGAGCTAGCTGTATTTCTCTCTTTTCCTTCCTTATCTCTCCTTCCAGCCAGGTAGGCATCTCCTTTGTGCCCTTTGTAGCTTTCTCTGCATCAATCACCTCTTCATGAGGTTTATCTATTCCAATTTCCTCCTGTTGCTGCTCCTGCTGTTGTTGTTGCTCTGGTTGTTGTGGATGCTCTTGTTGTTGTGGTTGATCTTGTTGTTGTGGAGGCTCTTGTTCTTTTGACTCAACTTCATCTTCCTCCTCTTCCACCTCAGTATCTCCCCCTTCTTGGTCCTCTCTATCAGGAGCCTCCTCTGCTGCCGACTCCTCTTTTGGATCATCTTCACCAGAAGCCCTTTCTGCTGCTAACTCCTCAAGTTTATTCTTATCTATTTTTTCTTCTACCTCTGTATTTCCTGTTTGAGGAAGCTCTAGATGTATCGATAAACTGGCCTTCACCTCATCTTCTTTTGGTTCCTCTCCTTGGGCTTGCAAGTTTTCTGTATTTTCCTCTTCTTCACCCTGCTCCCCATATGTATTTAGCATATCCAATGCATCCACCTCTAAGGTGTCCCCTCATGGTGCCTGTCCTTCTATGTTTGTCCTTTTAGATGATTTCTCCTTTTCAGCCTCTTCAATCTTATGTGCTTCCTCTTGCACATCTCTAATGATTTTCGGTGGTACTAAAGTACCAAATGGACCAACAGATCTTGTTTCTACCTGTACCTCTTCTTCTTCACTGAGTAAATCACTTGATTCTTCCTCTATGTTGATCACTTTTCCCTTGTACATTATCTTTTCTTCACTATCACTACTCTCAAATTGCACAGTTTCTACAATAGTAGGTTTGGCCTTACTAATTTCTGACTCCTGCAGCCTCTCTCCAGCCAGCTCTGCCTTCACCTTTATGAATGTTTTCCCTGGTTCCATTGGAGCAAAAGTACTGGACATACTTCTCATTTTCTCCCCCACTTCTTGGGCTCCAATTGTATCTTTTGGTTTTGAGGACTCGCCCTTAGACAAACCTATTGGGATTGCCCTCATAACTTATGGTCCTGCTGCCCCTTTTGCAGCTCGTGTCTCTTCTTCACTAACCTTGTGGCTCATGGATTTTGCATCAACAAAAGTTTGAGATGCCACTGCTACTATTATGCCTAAATCATATGGATCCATCAGTGTAGCATCCTTATTATTTTCCATAATTCTTTCTTCTACAGACTTTCTCTTCTTCTCATAGAAGCATTACAGGTCCTCACTGGGCTCTGCCTTTCTCTTCCTTCCCCTCTTTGGGAATGTAACTTCTTTTCCTTCAGCTTGAAGCTCTTCTACCCTATCCTTAAGCAATGTCTTTGAAAATAATATCACCGGCTTTGTCAAAACATCCAATGATGTGTTCCAAGGCTGCGACCAATCGGGCTCTATAATGGGAGCCAGCCTAGCTTCTGCATATCTCTGGTGTAACATTTGATCATCCTCCCTAACCTCTGGAGGGACATATATATCTCCAATAGACCTCATTTTCTCCACAGTCAACCTTTTGTGAGCCCTTTTCCTTACCTCCTTGTCATTCTGGCAGTCAGCCCAGAAATCTTCAATATGTACTTGCTACTTGTATTTCTTGTCTACAAAATTTTGAATCCTGTGGAAGGGGTCGAATCTTCTTGCTAACTCAAACTCTTTGAAGCTATAATATCTCAATTCTTGCTCTGAATAGCTTGCCACCTCCACACTGAAACAAGAATATCTGCCAATTGCCCATGGCAGTCTCACATTTCCCCTGCCATTAAATTTCCTCTTGTACATCCTGAAAGCATTTAAATTCTACCTTGAAAACTCCAACACAACTAGCTTGTCAGAAGGATACCTGGGAAGCATGAATGGCTTCCCATGAAAACCCTCAGTTCTTATATAAGTAAAGTGCTCAAACTGAATAAACCATGAACTATGCAATCCTATTGCACTCTCAGCATCCTTGGACAATCTTTTATCAGGTTCCTCCCTTAATACTCTTACCAAGTATAAAAAACATCATTGACCAAAGAAAAATTCTTTAAGGAATTCTCCTCTTGCAAGACAGGGTAATGTTCATACACCAACCTCTGATTAGGGCCATTTCCCAAAACACCAATCCTTTCTATCCCATGAATAAAAGGCCTAATCGCTGCAGCATAGGAATACAACACATACGAAGACAAATAAAATGGCAAGTCCTTTTGCTGCCTGAGCATGGCCTGTCTCCAAATAGCCATACTAATGGCCTTAGCCCAATGAATTTGCCCTTGTTCCTTTTCAACTGCTCTCAAGTATTCTATGAAAGTGAACATCCAGGGTTCACATTTGGTGGCATCCCTCAGCCCAACCAGTCTGCTCAGCATGGTGATTATCAAAAATATCTCCTCCTTGAAATGTATTCTCATCATATTCTTAGGGATTCTGGCCACTGCCTTTGGTTTGTTCTCTAGACTATACCAGTGGTGAAATATTTTACCCTTACAGTCCCCCTCATTTGCGTAGAAACTCTCATTATACTGATCTATATCAATGTCCGTCATCTTGTCAGTGATCTCCAACCCAAAAGTGTTAGCAATCCCCTCAGGAGTCAAATCAGGAATTATTTTATTGTAGAGCATAACCATCCTGGTACTTGGGTTATACATTATTACACAGTCTAAGCATAAATCCCTAGCCTCCATCACCAATGGGAAACCCGTAGCTCGGTATAACCCACTATCCCAAATGCATTTCATATCGGGAGTAGCATCTGCAGCAGTAATCCTTTTTAGCACATCTTCCGCATCATAGTTTCCTATGTTAGTATCAGTCCGCACTCCATTCATGTTGACCAAGGTCGGACACCCTCTGTATATAGGTAATCCTTCTTTCTCCACCTCCTTCCATGGTTTTCTTTCCTTTTTTGCATCCTCCCCTGTATCTTTCTTTGGTTTAGGGTCCATCCTATAGAAGTATACATGTCTCAATTTTTGTTTTTACTTCATATCTAGGGTTTTACTGTGAATGCCTATTTTCTACTATTTACCCTAATTTATAACCTCCTTGAATTTGTTAAGCTCTATTTAGCTAATTAACAGTTAAAATAGTAACTTTGACAAATGCATGCATTTTGAAAGTGAAATTACTAGAATTAACAGTTGTGCTTTACCGTTCGAAATTTAAACGGGGTTCCAAGATAAATACCTATTTCTGTGACCGTTTAACCTTTGATGTTGACTTACTTTACCTTTTTCTTTCACCCAGCAACTGTAACTTCGCTAATTCGGTAAATTCCATTCGATTTTACTATGACAGCGCCTTTTTCTACAAATTTCAGCGTTAACAATATATCTTGAAAGCAAAAAATAACAAGAATTCTGCCCTAACCCACATTAAATTCCATTTGATTCAGTCTTAAATTCACATTAATTACAGCCATTAATGCGCTGTGACCTTCGGCTTTCCTTTTTTATGTTTGAGAGTTTTGAACCTTTTGACCGTTAGCTTTTCCGTACACTCCTTGTACTTCCTGCTTGTATATTTTATTTGTACATTCCATTGTATAACCACATATACAAACACACTATACAAACATTCCTTACCTTTTGTTCCTTTGTAATGCCCTTTGATCTTTTGTATATTATAAACATACAAACACCAAATATACAAGGACTTCTCCGTTTTTAACTCTTTTCTGGCGTCCAGCTTGTATTTCCGCTTTGTATCTCTGAATGTACATCATAAAATATACATGTTTATTATACAAGCCAAAATATTCATATGGTGGGGTCCACTTTACCTTTTTACTTTGCCACTTCCGCGATGCCTTTACTCTTTATTGAGCTTTTGGACCTTAAACCACTATAAATTGCATTGTATATACCCTCGGCTCTGTGATGTATAAAACCTTATATATTTTGCTTTGTATACTCCGAAACATACAAAGACAAAACATACAACAAGTTAGCCACATTTCATAATGATTTCAATTCTAGCCATTGTATAAAGTGAAATGTGTATCGCAATATACATCAAATCCAAATGCATCATTTATACTGTATTTTAATTTCCTTTCAATTCCGCATTGTATAAAACCCAATGTACCTTTCGCGCTTGCCAAATATACAAGTGCCAAACATACACTGATTATACCAAATTTAATACTTCTTCAATTCCGCACTATGTATAATCCCTTGTATATTTATTTGTATGTCTTCCCTTTGCCCAATATACAAACCGGAAAATACATAGCGGATTTCAATCGTTTATTCATCTCAACCTTAACTTTTTCGGGTCCATCTTGTATATTGAAGATAAAACATTATCACAGAATGTATACAAGTATAAAATTATATAAAACCTGATTACCCTTCCTTTTGCGACTAACACCAAGAACCGGTATACAAACACATTTGTATATGAGATGACCCTGCATATACAAAGAACTTTGTATATACAAGGCACAAACCCTCTAATTGTACATTTACCAAAAAACATCAATAACTTGCAAAATACAACGAATTTTAAAATAATTCAAAAAGCAACCCCTATTTATTTTCAACAAGGAATTCACCTGTACTTTAACCTGGTACTCAATGTTATTTTTTCTCTATTCTCACCAAGGTTTGTATTAAACTTGCCTTTTCCCTTTACCACCAAGAAAAACCCACACACCAAAGCAACCAAAAGCCAGCTACAGCAAGGGTCCTCATTTTGCTAAGGATTAAAATGGGGCGTGTTGTGAGCATCACAACACAATGGTCTAGGGAAGACTAGAGGTTTTTGTCCCCATGTTTTGTTATATTTATGTTTTTATTTTTGGAAAACAAGGATGTTTGATAATCCCATGTTTTGGGTTAGAGAAGTTAAACCCTAGTATTTAAATGAGGATTTATGAAAACTTTAACTCTTATGTCAGAAATGACATTGTTTATCTATATGCAAATTAGTCGACAGTGAAAGGTCAAGAAAACTAGAGTGCAGGGTAAAAGCAAGAAACTCAGTCCATATGTAGGGGAAGCCGCGCAGGGAAAAAAAATTGCCGATAGGAACGGGTACCCGTTTAGTAATGCGCTCCTGAGCCTAAACAGGTACCTATTTAGCTTCGGGTGCGCATTATTAAACAGGTACCCGTTTTCAAAAAATTATATATTTTTAAAAATAGCCCTATGGGCTCATTTTCTTCCACTCCAGGCGACAACAACAATGACAGTGGAAGGCATAGAATGGGTACGCGTTGTTGAAGGCAAAACAAGCACAACACTAGAGTGTTTTTTGCCTTGTCACCTCCTCCCACCACCTCGTCACTACTGAGCTCCTCCAGGTTGGTTCTTTGCTAGTTTTTAGCTTGTTTTAGATGTTTTTTTTGTGATTGTAGGATTAAAATGAAAATTAGGGTTTCACTTGTTATTAGAGTTTTATGATTTTTTTGTGATTGCAAACCCTAAAAAACCTAAACTATAAACCCTAAAAAACCAAATTATAAATCCTAAAACCATGCTGTACTGCAAACCCTAAAAATCTAAACTATAAACCCTAAAAAACCAAATTATAAACCCTAAAACCATGTATTGAAAACTCTAAAAACCTAAACTATAAACCCTAAAAAACCAAATTATAAACCCTAAAACCATGTTGTACTACAAACCCTAAAAACCTAAACTATAAACCCTAAAAAACCAAATTATAAAGATTTAATTTTGTGAGTATGATTCAAATGCATTCAAATTTTCAATGACTTTTAATGGGAATGTAATAGCATTCAAAAGAAGCTTTATGAATTGAATTGTTGTGGTCAAACAAAATTTTATATTGAATTGACTTGATATATTACTAAAACTAAGAAAAGGGGAATAAAATAGATCTCAGGTAGAGAATATGAAACATCGCCAAGGAGAGAACAACTTTGAGCCAAGTCATAGGGTATGGTATCCCCTCTTCTTTTTCAAGATTTGCAGAACCTTGGAGGGTGATCCTTGAGGTCTCTCTAACAGGATAATTAAAAAGAAATGAAGAAATATGAATAAGTTCTTAGAAACCATGAATAAACCTACAAGACCTCACAATAAGATGTACACAAGCATGCATACCCCATCTTATGTGAAAAAGCCACCTTTGTCCTTCCTAAATATTTCCTTCACAAGATTATCATGGTTGTTCAAATTGTGAAGGTAAAGCAATCACTTAGGAAAATGGTGATGTGATTGAATGGAAGAGATAGAGGGTTAAACCAAGCATTAGAACTCTTATATCTCATGAAATATCAATCTCATTAATTTAATAGTAGAGTAGTTTTATTCAAGCAGTAGGTGCATGACCTTTTAATAAGTTGGCTTCTTTTTGAAGTCCTTTGATTTTCAATGACAATGATAAACTGTGCATGGGAGACATGTGTTTGAGAAGATAGATTAAATAAGGGTATACAAGATATATTTAGGGTTTAGGCATCATCATTTGATCATATTATATGATAAACTTGTGCATGTTTAATTTGATTTAATGTGATAAATGATCAAAGGGTTAGATTTAATGTGATAAATGATCAAAGGAAATAATCAATGATAGTTAAACAAACTTGAGACAATGGAAATAGAAATTCACACCAGATTAGGAAATAGTAAACTATAAATACAAGGGTTTAGATGCACTTGTAGGAGATGGTTACCACTACTTGTTCATGGACTCAAAATAAACATTAACTAATAAATTTTTGGGTGTGTTTAGAATAGTTTACTAATAACTTCTCTATCTAGAAACCAAACAAGACAAAAAGTAGAATATGGTGCAAAGTAGTAAAATATGTCACAATTGAGCTTAACTAAGCTAGAAGTAGGATAATAGAGAAATGGGAAGAATACACTTGGCATGGGCTATCATGCACTTTTAAATTGTGATAAATAATGCAATAAATGATCAAAGGAAATAATCAATGATAGTTAAACAAACAAGACAATGGAAATAGAAATTCACACCAGATTAGGAAAAAGTAAACTATAAATACAAGGGTTTAGATGCACTTGTAGGAGATGGTTACCACTACAAATGGACTCAAAATAAACATTAACTAATAAATTTTTGGGTGTGTTTAGAATAGTTTACTAATAACTTCTCTATCTAGAAACCAATCAAGACAAAAAGTAGAAGATGGTGCAAAATAGTAAAATATGTCACAATTGAGCTTAACTAAGCTAGAAGTAGGATAATAGAGAAATGGGAAGAATACACTTGGCATGGGCTATCATGCACTTTTAAATTTGGACTATATAAGGTGTCAAAATGTTTCCATTATAATTTTGAGAAAAATGATGATAGGACAAGGTTGTTAGGTAGAGTGACACCTTGGGTGTCACATGGCCCTCTCCTAGTACCTTGGTGTATGACTAGGACCTAGAAGGCAACCTTGTCCACTATGTGAAAATGATCTAAAAATTTAGACATAGCTTCATCTTGTGATTTTTTGCATAACTTCCTCTTGGTAATTTGTAAGATTTTTTCTAATTACTCCATATTTTATCTATAAATACCAATTCTATAGAAGAAACCCTCTAAAAAATGGTTAAAGAGGAATGAAGTAGGAAGGAGAATATAATATTTTAGGGAAATGTTGGATTAATTTAAGGAGACATTGGTATGAAAAACTAAAGCTAGGTAAACCAAGGTTTGAAGGAGAAAGAGGGAATAGGAGATGGAAAAAGAAGACTCAATGAAAAAAAGTAAAGGGGAATAATATGGATATAGAGAGGACTAATATGGGAGAAGAAAAGAAATAATATGGAAGATACTTGATGAAAAATAAAGTAGAAATGAGAATCTAAAATGAAATTGAGGAAATAATATGGTTTAGAAAGAGGTAAGGAGAATGGATGTGGGTTTGAAAAGGGAAGATAAAATGTATAATAGAGGAAGAATGGAGTTAAAACCAACAAATATAGTAAACACTAACATTCCTACACTTATTCAAGAAAGATGGCTCCAAAATAGCAATCAAGTGGAAACTTCACAATTTTTCTATGTTCAAATGGGGAGAGGGAGGCCTATTTTATATATTTTCATACAAAAATAGAAGGAAATAATGTGATAAATGATCAAAGGAAATAATCAATGATAGTTAAACAAACAAGACAATGGAAATAGAAATTTGTGCACCAGATTAGGAAATAGTAAACTATAAATACAAGGGTTTAGATGCACTTGTAGGAGATGGTTACCACTACAAATGAACTCAAATGTTTTAAATAAGGGTACACAAGATATATTTAGGGTTGAGGCATCATCATTTGATCATATTATATGATAAAATTGTGCATGTTTAATTTTCAAGTATTACTTGCTCTCTAAATTCATGGATATTTTAAACTTTCATTTATAGATCTATTAGATTAAGTTTAAATTTATAGACATTTGTTTGTAATTTTTTTATATGGATACATATTTGGAAATTTGTAGGAGACATCTAATGGATGACCAGAGTCTAGATGAATTTTTAATAGATGACATTCTTTATGAAAACTCCCCACCCCATGATCCACCTCAAAACCCCCCACCCCCTCCACTTGATGAGGCCCAATTGCGACAAAACATTAATGAAAATATTAATGCAATTGAGGAGAACATTAATTTGATTAATAATCAACCTCACTTGATGCCTCCTCATGTGGTTCAATTTGCATCTTCGATGCAAACCATTATTGATTCTGTTAGGTCTATCGATGTAGACCTAAATAGATTTCACCTTTGGCAAGATGAGAGGAGGCAATTCTATGCAGATGGTCTTTCATATAAAGACATCCATGACCTCCACATAACAAAACAAACATTAGCCCCATTTTTTCATCACCCAAAAACTAATCAACCTATAGCTGCAACAAAAAAAAGAATATCAATTAAGTGGTGTACGCATGAGGCGATTTCGAGACATTTTTGGGATCGGTGGTGGATGGTGTTTGATCACCCACCACATGCTAATTGTGAGGTACCACTATATTTTTTGAGAAAATTATGGGTGGAGTTTCAATTGGGTCAAAAACCTAATTATTTTGATATGAGAGAATTTTAGGATGTTGGTCGTGGCATGCCACAACACAGACCAGGGGCACGAGTTGACCCCAATCAACCCGTTCCTCCTGCTCCTATGGTTGCTCCTATTTTTCCCACGATTCCTGCACCTATTCAACACCAGGCAGTGTTGTCGACATTAGGAGCATTAAGTAGACTCTCGGGCAATCTCACTGAACAAGCTGCCCACATGGCAGATGAATTCAGTGGTGGAGAGCATCATGGAGGAGTCGATGCATCTCATCATAGAGCCTCAGGCATGTCAGGGGCACATTTGTGTACAAATTGCAATCAACCGTGTTATGGTCCTGCTCCTACATCAACATCAGATGCAGCTACAATAGAAGTGGAGTCATACTTGGATCTACTATAATCAGATGATAATCCTACACAGATACATTAACCACATTTTATTAAATATTTCAAGTTATTTGTTATACAGATCTCAAGTCGCTCTAGGGCCACATCACAATTTGATACATTGAGTTTTGCATCGACAGCTATAGAGATTGGCACACCTTATGGGGTAAACCAATATATATTAACCCTAAAACCATATGTATCTAATTCTAGTTTAAATTTTCTTCTTGAAACTTATCAATATTATATTTTAAATTAACAAGTGTATAAATAAATAAATAACTATATGTACATGTATGTGAAACACTACTATTGCAGTGAGGCTCAGGTCATGTGGCAGTTCCCATGTCTGACCGACCATGTGGCTCAGGTGTTTCTTCCACTGATCCTCCATCGTCAGCTGTTATGCCTGAGTATTCCCTGGTTTGTGTTTTAAAAAATTGTACTAAATTTGTACTAAGTTTCTTTTTTGAGTTTATATAAATTTATATATGCACCCATATATATGTAAGTGCAGGATGATAGGAGTGCGACTATTGGTCAGGTTGCTAGTCAGGGGCAATTTCATGAGCCATCCACACATTTTGAGGTCCTAAACTTTACTAAATTTTCTATGTGCAATTTCTAGGTCTTTATATGCTAAATAAATTCTAACTTATTTCAAAGTTGCTTTATTTGAAATTCTAGCAATTAGCAGGTCAAACTTTTGGTCAAAGATGAAACAACTATACCACCTGCACAACAAAATGTGGGAGTAGATGAGCATGATTGCACGGTAATTTAAATACACACTTTAAAGCCTACATTTAAATATTTAATTTCATATTTTTTTATAAATTAAATAAAATTTGGATGGTAACCTAATTCTTGAGTGTTTTAAATTTGAATATCCAAGAATTAGCACCTGATGCTTTACGATCACTTGGGCAACAAAATGTGGGAGGAGATGACCAACATCATATGGTAATTTAATCATACATTAAAGTCTAGATTTAAATATTTAATATGAGTAATTTCAAAATTAAATTAAATCTTCAATCAAATGAAATTTACATTTTAGAAGCACATGTATGTGTCATTTTTAAAATTTTTAAATCTGATTGCAAGTTTCTTTCTCTTGTGCACAGCATAAGGTAGATCCATCTATTTCACAAGGAAGAAAGAGGCCTCTTTCAGATTTGAACTTGAGTGATGATCATACCTAACATAGATTTTTATTTCATATACTGAACTATATGATGTGCACATTATTTTTTATATATGCCGTGCCAGGACTTTGACTATATATGTCAAACTTGCTATTACATGTACTTCTAGATATATTTCAGTATTTCATGAACTATGATTTGTATTTATTTATATGTTGATGATGAGTAGATGTTTTAGTACACATTTCATGGGTCCTACCTATATTTTATAGTATTTCATGGACTTATCTAGATAGATCTACATGTATATATTATTGAGTATATGCTTGAATGTATTTTAGTATGCTAGATAATATGTTAAATATAATATGTTAAATCTGCTTCATTGTTCACTTCTAGATTATAAATTATTTAATTGAGACATGTTAGAAGATTTCTCTCTACTACATTTTTTAATTTAAGAAGTGATTATGCATTATGGTTCAATAGTTCTTCTTGAAATAGTGAACAATCTATTAACTGCCTCACAAACCTAAATTAAGTTAATTTACATAGTGGAATAGATAGGTTTGGTGTTACAATTATCTAATAGATAAGTTTGGTGTTACAATTATCTAATAGATAAATTTAGGGCACTTTATAACAAGGTAATTTACCTAGGATAAACCTACAAAATCATGATAAAATGATAAGGATGTTAGACTCACTTTGATAGTGTCCAAACAAAATCTTCCTTAAAAAAACATTAAAAACATGATTCAAATGAAGCATTCAATTCTTGTAGAGAAACTAACTCTTTAGAAGAAACTAGAAGAAAATTCAAATCTTATCGACACAATATAAGCTACAAAAAATGTTATCACAATCCATTTTCCAATTTTTCCTATTTTTGACAATCCATTTTCCACATTATGGTTCAATAGTTCTTCTTGAAATAGTGAACAATCTATTAACTGCCAAAATTAATTAAATGTTTTCATTTATATTTATATTCAAAATTCAAAATTCTAATACATCACCTCACAAACCTAAATTAAGTTAATTTACATAGTGGAATAGATAGGTTTGGTATTACAATTATCTACTAGATAAATTTAGGGCACTTTATAACAAGGTAATTTACCTAGGATAAACCTACAAAATCATGATAAAATGATAAGGATGTTAGACTCACTTTGATAGTGTCCAAACAAAATCTTCCTTAAAAAAACATTCAAAACATAATTTCTTGTGAGGGTTGTGGTGATCAGAAGTAGCACTTGCAGTTAATACATCTTACAAAAATCCATTTTCAATTATGCTTTGATGGATTCTCATATGTACATGTGAATTTATCTAATGTGTAGATAATTTTTTCCAATTTTTGAATAGATAGTATATACCTTATCAAGGCCCCTTCATTTTTTCCTATTTTTGACAATCTATTTTCTACTCTTTCTAGAACTTCCAAGTTCATGTGTTTAGCTTTAGTAGCCTTCTCCAAGTGATCTCTTCTTGTATTTATACATTCTCTTGAGATCTTCTCTTTTATACCTTATTGGATCACAATGTTGGTGCATTAATCGGGCTTATAATGATTACTTAGAATGTCTCTAGTGCTAGGGAATTATTTCATTTTTGAGATTCCTTTTGCTATGTAGATTCTTGTCTTGGTTTGATTGGCCATTCTATTAGTAGTTCTATTGAGTGGGTATTAGGAATTATCTTCAAGTTCTTAATAACATCTTTGATTGGTCATGAAGGCAAGTGGCTATTAGGGATTGTTATGACAATCATATAGGTGTTTGGATGACCACTTATGCATTTTACAGTCCTCTCTTGTTTCATTAGGACAATCCTATAATTGGTTTGGTAGCCTCTTATGAATTTCATGAAGGTCACTTGTTGCCATAAATACATGTCTATCTAACTAGCATATGACCATTTAGAATGATATAAGATCATCAATCATTGTGAAAACCTCTTGACTAACATGATTACTTTATTGTTTCATGAGTGTCCTATTTGTTTCATGACTATCCTATTTGTTTTATTATTGTCATATGGATTTTTGCAATGGACTTTAGATGATATAACCTCATTATGACTGATTTATAGATTTGAATTGCTCTTATGAGAACATCTCAATGATTTATGACAGTCTAGATTGGATATGGCAATAATCTTCATGCATGACAATAATCTTCTATTTGCTATAACAATGAGTAACCTTTATGGTAGTCATTTAGTTTGAAATAATGACTATTTACTACCTTACCTATGCATGATAACCCTCATTATTACCTTAGCAGTTGTAAATAACTCTACAACACCAATGACTACACCTAGGTAATATGATAGCGCAGTCCCATATTTATTAGTGATAGCATTAGACTATTCAAGACAATGATTGAAGGATATAGAGGAGGACCATGGCATTCATAGAGGTGATATTAAACCATGTTTCAAATATGCAAACTATCCTAGGACTATTTCCCTTTAACTATCATGACACTACTTTTCAACTTTTGTGCATTTAAATAATATAAGATAAATGCTAAATCAACACATCTCAAAACATAGCTAAAGTGGGTACAAAAATGATAGGAAAAATACAAACTATATACTTATTGAACCTCTACACTAATATCATTTGTGGCAATCGTAAAATAATATTCAATCCGTGAAAATTAAATACATAGATCATAAAAAGAGTCTCAAAACAAAAAATAGGTCCATTATTAAACATATGAGTATATCTATACAATTAGCTTATAGGTCCATGTTATTAGTTTGACATGACTACAAAATTGACCTACCATTTACATTATGATGAAATCTTGTAGTGGTAATCATGGAAAAATCTACTTGTAGGATACACTTGCAAGAAATAATGAATGTAAATGAGAATGAAAGAATATGTACCAAAAACAAAAAATATTAATGCAATATGTAACTAAATAACACAAAAGAGGATGTAAGATGATGGCTTAAGGGGAGCTAAGAGGATGTCTTAAGGGGATACAAAAGATGATAGCTTACTTGGAGAGATGTGCACGAGTCAATTTACAAAGTATAAGATAAAACTTGATGGCTTAAGGGGATGTAAGAGGATGGATTAAAAGGAGCTAAGAGGATGAATTAAGGGGATGTACAAGTGGGTGTCTTTAGAGGATGGATGAGAAATATATGAGTATATATATGTAATTACCTAATTTGAGTTCACTTTTAGTTGAAGACTACAAAATTGACCTCACATATTTGTATGGTGAAACCTTCTATTGACAATCATACAAATTTGACTACTTGTCTAGGGTACACCTACAAAAAGTAATGTTCAAATGTACAAGTAAATTAACTATATATTTACATAAGTCGATACAAAATTTAAGACAAGGGGAATAATATAGAAGGTGAAATGAGAATGAAAGAATTTATATACCAAAAACATAACACATTGATGCATTATGTAGTTCTAGATAACATTTTGAATGTGAAAGCCATAATATAAGTATATACAATTACCTAATTTGCGCTCACTTTAGTTGAAGACTACAAAAATGACCTCACATACTTGTATGGTGAAAACTTCTATTGACAATCATGCAAATTTGACTACTTGTCTAGGGTACACCTGCAAAAAGTAATGTTCAAATGTACAAGTAAATTAACTATATATTTACATGAGTCGATACAAAATTTAAGACAAGGGGAATAATATAGAAGCTGAAATGAGAATGAAAGAATTTATATACCAAAAAGACAAAACATTGATGCATTACATGTAACTAGATAACATTATAAGATACATTTAAGAGGATGGATTTAGGGGATGTAAGAGTATGGTTTACATACCTAGAAATTTATTCCATTGTACCATCTGCATCCTCATTTTTTTTTTATAATGTATCTATAATTGACTCATGTTCTTCCGTTGAAAGTGTCCATAACTATTTATTAGAAGGTTTGCCTTGATATCTGACTAGTTTTATATTTGTTTCCATGATCAAATGTGAGTAGTGTATGATCTTATTATGTGTTTCATAATCTTCAAATGCAGGCAAACCATTCCTTCTTATTAGATATTTTTGTAGCCAAGTGCCAACAACAACCACAGAACCTGTTGGATACTCCATGTTATCATCATCTACTCTAGGATGTAACAACTTTTGTTTTGTCTCAACACATCGAGCCAACCAATACTCGGTTTCCTCTTCATTGCCCTCAGGTGCAACAACAGCATACACATGTCCTACAAAAAAATTATGTAATTCAATAAAGTGTAACATGTATCTAAATCGCATAAATTTGTGCATGCATACATATATAATTAATTATATATAGATGTACAAAAAAATGACATTAAAAAATTATTGAAAATAAAAGTACCTTCTTGTACAAGGTCTGAAACATGATCATAGTCATCTGATGCAAACATTTGATTATCATCTTCTATTGTTGTTTCAAGTTGATCTTGTGTTTCTATAGGTGTCAAGGATTTTTATTTCCATTCTTCAACCCATTCTATATTTTCACATGCTCCCCAATCACCTGTAATACAAAATTGACGAAAATATGCAAGCCCCCTAGTCCATATAGTCCATGTGCTTGCATTTGAACTCTTAAATGAATGCCATTTTGTTGATTCAGTTATTGTCTCACAATCAAGTCGAGTAGGAATATTCTCTTCTTCAACTAACCAAAAGAATCATCGAATTGTAGAGTTCTGACTTGATCCCATAGATAATTTTTCATTACACCAATCCACAATTGCACGTGCATCTCTAAATTTGGCTGCATCCTCAAATTTTAGTTGCTCTCTAGCAACAGCTCTTTTCACACATGCTCCAGCTCCATCATGTTCTCCTTTACCATGTCCAGCTTCAAACAAACTCCACATATGTTGGATATTGATTTCTTTGTGAGCCTTACATAGCCAATAAAACATTCTTACATTTTTGAATTGCCCTGTATAATTATCTGACCATATGAAATGTTATAAAATGGGTACACGTTCTTAAAAATATAACGGGTACCCGTTATGTAACGCGTACCCGTTTTATAACGGGTACCCGTTATTTGAAATTAGAAATCTCCCACCACCTTTTCCCTTCCCTTTGCTTGGGTTTTAGGCTCGGGATAGGCATGGTTGGCCGACCTTGAGCCTTGGACCTGCAAGTTTTTTTCTAAGTACAGAACAAGAAGAAACACTGAGTTTACCTATATGGTTGAGGACCTTTTTTTCTAAATTTTTTTAGGAAATGAAAACCCATTATAGATGACATTGTCTAGTTTTCAAATATATAATTTTTTTTGTTATTGGACATGTTTTTCTATTTATTATTTAATTTATGAGCAAACTAGTTCAAAAACTTGAAATGACAGGTGTTTGTATTTTTTTAATAACTTTTAATTTTTAATTTTTTTTAAAAAAAAATTATATGTCATCAATCTACACATCATTCTTTACACAATGAATTTTTTTTTTTAATTTTATGATTTTTTTGCTCAAATTATGTTGGCCGTACACGAGGGGTTTTCAAAAGTAGCAATTAGGCCTGATAAAAAATTAATAAAAAAAAAATTATTTAGAAAAAAATTATTAAAAAATATCCTCATCAAACTTCACTATACTACACATCTTTTCCCAAAAAGATTTTGAAAAATAATTTTATTTAGGTCAAATTATGTTGGTCGTACACGTGCATGGTATGGTTAAAAAAAGTGACTTTTAAATAGTGGTTTTTAGAAATGCTTATTGAAAATCAATTTGTATCATCTGGGTATTGAAAAATATTACATATTTGAAAATTAGACTCCGAGTACTACATTTTATATTTAGTGACTTTTTTAAAGATTCCATCTCTAAGTGCTTCAAATGTTAAGGTCAAATGTGACAAATTCTGAAAATCAGGGAAAACACTTCCACTTTTTGGCCAAAAAATGGACCCAACTTCTTGCACTGACCCTGCAAAACAAGAAGAGCCTTTGTAGTACTTTATCAAATTTAAGTGATTCTATGTTAGAATCAAAACTTGTTATAATGCATCAAAGATGTTTGATATTTGAGTTAGAGAGAAGAGTGACAGAAGGTCATAAACCCTAGAAGTTGCAAGTATGCAAGGAGGGAATCTTTGAAAAGGTTAGAATTACTTAAACATATTGCATGTATATCCTAGGTTGAGGATTACTTCTAAGTCAGATTGATTAGAATAAATTTATAGTACAAACAAGTTTGTGTCTAGAGTTACTAAATGAAGAAAGTCAAACTGAAGGATGAGATAGTTCTAAGTTGAGTCAGAGGTGTGTGTCTAGATGGCATGACCAATTAGTATGATCATTCTTAGCTAGAAGGGATCTAGAGTTGTATGGTCGATTGAAGTTATGTAGGACACTACACTAGGACTCAAATGGAAAAAAATTGTTGGTTCCTTATATCTATACCCTTTATGAAAGGTAGGGCCACTTCTAGGAAGGAAGGTGTGCGGGGGACCACCGGTTTGTGGTTGGAGGTAAAGCACTCGGATGATGCTCTCCCTCTAAAGGAGAAGACTCACCAAGGCCCGCGAAGACAGATATCAACATTCCAGATGAAGTGTACTCCATGTTATGGCTTGTAAATTTATGAGGTAAAACCATTATTTATGCCAAGTGTAGTTTATGTATTGTAAATGAAAAGTGAAAGAATTTCACTATGAATCTAGCTTCGATTATGTTGTGATTTCAAGTTGAAATTATTTGGAAAGCTGTACTTTATTTCTTATGTTTATGCAAATGATATTTAATTAATTTTTTTTTTAAATCTCTCATGTTTACCAAGTTTATTTACTTTCTTGTAGATTCTTGAGTTTTTTCGAGTATCAAGAATAGGGATGTTACATATGGTATCAGAGCGAACCAGGTTCAACACATGGACCTATGAGCTCATTAAACATTCAGCAGATTGGCTAAGGTTTGAAACTGGATTGATGCAGAATGGTATAGAGGAAAACCAAGAAGGTTGTCAAGAAGACTATTTTTCAAAACTTACCCAAGTTAGTGGTTAAGAGAGAACCAACTGAGGAGTTAAAACTCCTAGAGTAAATAAACTCTGTTAAGGATGTATAATGGAAAGATCTTGAGACTTTGACTGGAAAGGTAAAACCATGGTCAATTACTAATCAGACTAGGAGCTCGGATAGAGTAGTGTCTATATGAATTCAAGATCTTAGAAATTTATCAAAGATACGTAGATAAAATGGGTTCCTAGTCTAACTCCTAGGTGTCTTGGAATGAGTCAAGTGGAATAAAAAGTCATTAAAGGACAAGTAGTGATGAATGATAGATACTCCAGGAAATAGGAGTGAATGTGAAATAACCTTTTTATTTGCAAAATTTTTGAGCATGATGAAAGTCTTAAGAGGATTATTTATTTATTTGTTTTTCTTGTAATACGATCTCTTATCCATTGTAAGTTTTTGGAAAACCCAAGTGTAGTGTAGCAGTCGACTCTCTTGTTAGTGACTTAGTAAGTCACATAGTGCATAGTAAGTGTTCCTCTAGATTTTCACACTTCTTTGGATTTCTAGTAAAATTCCTTTTAATATTTGCAAGGATTGTCATTGTTTTATTCCTTTATTTTGGAATGGTCTAGCGACTGAATTTGAAGATTGTTTATTTTATGACCAGTTGGTCAAAATTTGATTTATTGTCGAAAATGATCTCATTCTTTTGATTTATTGCTAAAATTAAAAATTGTTTATATTTTGATTTTGATTTAAGTTATCGTGGTGGCTATACAAGAACATTTTGGTTGTTCTCTATGTTTGATGTTATGTTCATCTCTATCATGTCCTAGATGAGCCTCTGATAGATTATGTAAGGGAGTAAATTGTAGAAAATGCACTTGTATGTCCTTAACTTTATAGAAGAAATAAACCTTGTGTGGAAGGAAATTTGTTCCAAACACTTTTAGGGTTATATAAATAATATGTAAGCTACATGAAGGAGGTCTTACGCTGACATTACCCTTTGAACATTATGTTATTGTATGCGGGCGGATGGGTAGTCCAGTAAGCCCTAGGATGATAGTCTCTCTAAGTCGAGCAAGGTGGTGAACTATGACTACATTCATTACGAAACATATATTTATATAAAAACTATAGCCATAGTGAGTAACGTTGCCGCCACATGCACTCGTCAGTTCATAGTACTCTAGACACTTAGCTAACCAGAGTTGTCATACTTGGTTGGAGGGTATCCATGGTAGTGAAACAGAGTTAGTTAAGTGGGGGTACACACCAGAGCTCAGATGGCAACTGAGAGGGTTTCCAACACAACCTTTCATTGAAGGGTAGGACTGCTTCCATGCAGAGTGTGTGTGGGGGGGGGTGCTTAAGTCCTTGGTTAGAGGTAAAAATAGTCGAGTGATGCTTCCCCTCTCATTAGTGGCATGTCGAGTCTTGGAGGACAGTTGAACAAGATAATGAATTCTAATCCTTTCTCTTGTATTTACTTATCATCTTATTTAAATGATGTATGAAATGAATGAAATTTGTAGTTGATGAATAACCTTTTCAGCTAGAAAAGTGAAAGTTGATGTTACTCTTTGTATCTTAATTAATGAATAACAGTACCATACTTGCATAATGTTATTAAACTTTGGTTCTTGGTAAACCTGTGATTGAAGTGGATGGTTGGTACATGTAAAAAGAGTATCCACCTCTTATGGAGTTTGTTATAACAACTCCTATAATTCTTCTATCAAGATGACTCAATTTGAAACATTGGACAGAAGAAGATGCTAAACTCCTATAAGCTGGGTAAGCTAGAAGATAGGATTAGCATTAGTCCATAAATATTGTCAGAAATGGATGAACAAATCAAACCAATCAGAAAAGATTGGTGGAAGTTATAATCAATAGAAAAGCTAAGTAAATGCCAACCATATACTAACACGATTCTCGGTTAAAGAAGAAAAGTTTCACAAAGTATGGAATGTATTCCAAATCAATTCCTAGATATGAGGGACTCCTAGAAGCTCTCGAAGTTATTAATTCAGTTGATTACAGAATCATTTTATTTTGCCAGGAGGCATATGCTCTTTATGATTATATTAGACAAGTATATAACAAATGACCATTATATTCTTAGAATGTTTTATAGGAACAAGACCCAAGAGTGGTCATGATCAAGCTCTTTAAAAAGTTTGAGGATTCCAAGCTCTACTTGCGAAACAAAGAGGTTACTCATGGAAAGGTTTGGTGGGACAATGTGTAGAGGGTAATATGATATGGAAAGTTTACCATGATTTTATAGCAAAGATTTTTTCAATTCCTTACGCTTTTGTAGGTTAAATAATTTTTTTTATCTTATTAAGGTTTTGGATACATTAGATCATCAAGGATGATGACTCTTATGGGGGGAGATATGTTACACCCCTAACTTTAACTATGTTTTACTTTTTACTTTTGAAGTAATTAGTATATGATTACACATGATTCAATGATTTGATATTTAATAAAAATGTCTGGAAAAATTAATTTTTTCATGAGTTATGTTTATTTGACTATAATTGACATGTGTTTAAAAGTTGTCAAGATGTGATGATTTCATAAGGAAATTATGAAATGATTATTGATACACTAATCTCGAGTTGGTGATTGTAAGTTGCATTCAGGGAACAGGTTTCTGCCCCTCTGAGAAAGGGAGGGAGAGCATCATCGGAGAGAAGGGAGTAGATACAAGGAAAAAAATAGTTTGTCGCCATCTTAATTCTTGTGTTAGTGCAAAATGGTGAACCTAGTTGAGTCGAGTAAGTGATACTCAACCCTTTTGGTCTATGTTTATTTCTTGACTCGACAAAGTTGTCGATGTCGTTTAGAGTCTTTTCAATGTCGTTTAATGTCAACCTAGTCATTTGGAGAAAGTGACGTCATCAAGGTTGTATGTTAGTTGTTTTGCAATTAAGACGACTTTCTGTCGAACATGTCATTCTTTACGTCGTAAACGAGTTTATGTTTGCAACCTCAATGGCAAAATTGGTATAATTGATAATATGTTTCCTGTGAGTAGTTTTGATGTCAAATTCCATAATTTGTCTAATCGAAATCAACATGATTTTCTTCTATACGTGAAGGGGAGTTGTACTCGACCCAATCACGTAATGTGCATAAGTTTGTACGTCGCATTATTATAAACCTTATTGTTATTAATTTATTTATGTATGTTTTAGAATATTATTTTATGTAAAACTTTTAGTGTTTAGAGTGAGGTTGTTATAGGAATAATGTAACCACCTTCTCTTTTAACAAAGATTTAGTTCTTAACCTATTTCCATAGCATAGGATTCTATAGAGTGGGAGTATTTATTAGTGAGTAGGGGTAATTACTACCCACATTTTCCTCAAACCCGTTCATGCCCAACTAAGAGCCTTCATAGGCTAATTTAG
Source organism: Cunninghamia lanceolata (assembly GCA_027924645.1). Taxonomy (NCBI): domain Eukaryota; kingdom Viridiplantae; phylum Streptophyta; class Pinopsida; order Cupressales; family Cupressaceae; genus Cunninghamia; species Cunninghamia lanceolata. The sequence goes on from BSBN01000794.1 coordinate 2,767,313, forward strand.
TGGAGAAGTCCATGACTTGTGGGCAATTTGTTTCAACTAACTTGTGAGTGGATTCCTTTATGACTAGAAGTTTTAATTGAATAAATGGTTTAGAAGAAAGCCTTTTCATGATGGTGAGTCATGGTTAGTTAGCCTAACGATTTGAGTAAAGAGATCCATGATTTGTGGATAGTTTGTGTTTTTAATGAGAGGGATCTTTACTGCGGCTTAAGGGAAGCATAGTAACTAATTTTGAGGGGAGTCTTTAAGAGGGCGGTGGTAGCATAAAAATAAGGGGAGATAACAATCTTGTTTTCTTAGAAGAAAGATTCATCTCAATTGTGTGACTGTGTTTAGAAAACTTAGTTAGAAAGTTTAGAAGCTCTGAATTTTGATGAGGGTTTTGATACAATCACCATGAATACTCCAGACCGCTACAAGAACTTTTTCATGCTTGATGGCATGCAAAAAGTTTCTTATTAAAAGGACATGAAAATTATGAATGCTGTGACATTTACCATTCAGGGAGAAGACCATACAATTGGTAACATTCTTCGCATGTAAGTACTTTTCCATTATATTTGATTCTGTAATGGGCTCCGATACTGAAGGAGCAATTAGTTTCTGTGGAGGTCATTAGAATATAGTGTTTAAGGTAGTATCACCACTGAAATCTACTCCTTGAATATTCATTATAGTTTAACCCGCAAGATTTAACTTTGTATAACTAAGAGAGTAGTGTCGATGTTGAAAGTTTATCATAAGTGTTATATTGTGATACACACTGTCATATTTGCAAGATTGAATTCAAGAACATGCTGTGAGAGATACATTTTCCCTCGCATGTGTTAATTTGTGAATAAACTATGCTTTACACCATGGATCTGCGGGTATGAGTATGTTTTTGATGGAAGAAACTATTTTATTATCTTTGTGAAGACCATTACTTTGTATTTATAAACCCAAAGGACAATGGTGTTATAAACTATACATGTGTTTGATGAGATGGATATTCTTGAATAGATGGTATACATCATAAATATGTAGTCACAAAACTGTACATAGCTTTCATATAATTAATAATCGTGGCTAAAGAGCCACTGCAAATTAATATATACGCTTGTTGATATTAACTAAATCTAGTGTTGATAGTCGCATGTATGTAGTTATTGATTCTTGCAGACCAAGTGGCCAACCCAGAGTGCCATATGAATGCCTCGAAAAGGCAAATGAACCCTAAATATGGCCAAGGAATATGAACGCATCTTCATTCCATGAGGAGGCCGATATCATTTAAATGTATTCTTTTTCTTTTCTTGAATCTATAATAATGTATGTAACTACTCTCTGTGAGAGAGTTTGTACTGAGTTGTTAATGGATACAAAATTATATGTATTATGTTGGCTAGAAAATGGCTGACTGTAGCTTTGCATATCTACCATTTTGGTTAATGTATAACCAATGGCATAAGACATTTTGTTATGGCCAAGTAAAGACCCTTAAAAGTTATAACCTTCATTGTGAAGGCAGTTATAACCATGCATATAGGTCATGCCCGTGAGGCTGAACATCTGGTAGACTATCATTTTCCTTAGTCAAGTATACTTATATTATCGATAGTCAAGTATACTTATATTATCAATAGTGAACTCGTAGTCTTTATAATATGAGTAACAAGGATGTGTATAGTGCCTAAGAGGTCTAGAAATGACCAGAGGATGCAGTACTATAGTTACAATTATACATGAGAATTCTAAGTTAAAAAAAAGGAAAATCTCTAGAAAATGGAAATAGATCCTTTAGTCGATGTTAAAGACTGATAGTTCCATAGATGAAATCTTGCTAGTTTTCTCGATAAACCTTTTGGTGAGATAATATCATGGAAAGGAAGGAGGATGCAACATGGATAATGATTTCTTCATGTGAAATAAAATTTCCTCTTATCATTTTGTAATACATATCGAGAGAAACAGGTGACCCAAGAATGTGGAAACCTAGATAGCTTTTAATAGCATCTATTACTTATGTTATGTTATCTTGAGAGAGAGAATAAACTAGGAAATGCAAAGATATAGATCTCATAGATTTTGTTCAATAGAATGTAATTTAATGCTAAGTGCATAGAGGGAAAAGTTAGCCCAAGGTCGGGCATCACGGGAGTGAATTATTCTAAGTTGGGTATGTTGGAAGATTTGAATCTCAAATCCACATGTTATACTTAAGATCATTAATATAGGTTGATTGACATGTACTCAAAGGATGAATATTCATACGAGTCTATAACCTATCATAATGGAGAGTTAGCAAACTTAAGTAGACTAGAAGATTGAAATTATTTTGTTATCTTTATGACTCAAACCTATTTGGGTTGATATAATGATCATAGTCAAAAGACTAGTTACGAAAAGTGTTAGTATCCATCAAGATATTATATGGATGGGGTCATACCTCACATATTATACTTATTCATATTATGTGAAGTGTGATTTCAAACAATGTCCAGTGGTCTGGGGAAGACTAGAGGTATTTGTCCCCATGTTTTGTTATATTTATGTTTTTATTTTTGGAAAACAAGGATGTTTGATAATCCCATGTTTTGGGTTAGAGAAGCTAAACCCTAGTATTTAAACAAGGAGGATTTAGGAAAAAATTAGCTCTTATGTCAGAAATGACATTGTTTATCTATATGCAAATTGGTCGATAGTGAAAGGTTGAGAAAACCTTATTGGTCAACAGTGAAAGGTCAAGAAAACCAAAGAGAAAGATAGGAAGAGTCTTTTTAGTACTTTATCAAATTTAAGTAATTCTATGTTAGAATTGAAACTTGTTATAACACATCAAAGATGTTTGATATTTGAGTTAGAGAGAAGAGTGATAGAAGGTCATAAACCCTAGAAGTTGCAAGTATGCAAGGAGGGAATCTCTGAAAAGGTTAGAATATATATATATATTGCATGTATATCCTAGGTTGAGGATTACTTCTAAGTCAGATTGACTAGAATGAATTTACAGTACAAACAAGTTTGTCTAGAGTTACTAAATGAAGAAAATCAAACTGAAGGATGAGATAGTTCTAGGTCGAGTCAAAGGTGTGTGTCTAGATGGCATGACCAATCAGTATGATCATTGAGAGGAACCTCCTGCAACAATATAATGAAAAATGCATGAAATAACATAAATAGCAAAAACACAAAAGGAATTTATTGATCAAAGGCCACTTCAAGGGGGCAACCTCCTTTGAGTAAGCTCAATACAATAAACTCATGGATGCCTTCATTGGCCTCAACACGTACTTATATACTAAGTCTAATCTAAACAACTATTACTTCCCATGAATGTGGGATAATACAATATACTCACGGGATGACTTACAAAGCATATGCATCCAAATGTAATATACTAACAAAGTAAAGAGAAGGGCTAAACATGGGTTCCTAACATCCCCTCCCTCTTAGAAAAGCTTTGTCCTCAAAGCGTAAGATGTGGAAATTGTTACTGAATTTGAAGGAGTGGTTCCCCTATAGCAATCTCTGGGTGCATTCCATGCCACTGAATTAATACCTCTATGATGGATTGGAAGTGAAGAGAATGAGTGCATCTGTTGAGGATTACCTCTAGCTCCAAAAGGATGGATCCTTCATTATCCAGTTGTGGTAAAACAATTTGTGATCTGTTGTTGGCGCCAAGAAATTTCTTTAGACAAGAGACATGAAATATTGGATGAACATGGGAAGAAGGAGCTAGCTTATGATCCCCAATCTGATCCTGGGTGCAGAGAACCATGTTGAATGCCTAAACTTGTGAACTATTGGGGGAGTTTGGAAGGAGCGTTGGCGGTGCCTGACCATAGACTACTTCATATGGTGTCATGTTAGATGCAGTGTGGTAGGAGGTATTGTACCACCATTCAGTGAGAGGGAGCCACTTTGCCCACTAATGCTATTGTTCTGAGGTATCACATGCAACCACAATCTGTTGAATTGCCCTGTTCATTCCCTTCTAAAAGAAGTGACGCCATGCCCACTCATAAGTTTTGAGGAACCCAGAGTGCCCTAATGATGAAGAAACATAGAGTTCATAGAAGACAGCCTGCGGGACAGATTCCAACCAATTTGGAATAGACATAGAAATAGCTGAAAGAGAAGCTTGGTCATCACATGTGTGAGAAAGAGAATCTACCACAATATTGTTCGTACTCGTGTCGTAAGTGATCTCATAGTCATAACCCATGAGTTTGCTGATCCATTTATTTTGTGCTGGGGAGGAGACCCATTGTTCTAGGAAATATTTCAGGCTCTGGTGAGCCTCCCTGATGCAAAAATGATTCCCTAATAGGTATGGTTGCCACTTATGTACTGCATGCAAAATATGTTGATAACTGAGAGGGGGGGTGAATCAGTTATCTTAATTATTTCAGCTTTCTGAACTTTCTTATTAATTAATGCAGCATCAATTCAAATAAGCAAACATAACCATGAAATGGAAATACACGACAATATTTTTGACGTGGAAACCCTGTTAAGGGAGAAAACCATGGGGTGATTAACCCAAGATTATATTCTCTGATAGAAGAATAGAAATACAAAATGGCACTTGCCAATTAGGGCTTACTGCCCGAGCACACTACTCACAAGAGGCTCACTGCCTACAAGAGACTCACTGTCTACAAGATGTAAGAAGAATAACAAGATCCTTGAACTGATGAGAAGCATCTACAGATGCTGAGGTTCAGTTCCGGTTAGGCTCAATACACTGATCTACTGCACTTCATCATTCCTCTTCTTTTGTGTTGATGTCCTTTCACATACCGGACCTTCCTTACTGCTTTCACTCTGCTCTTCTCCTTTTCTTCTCACAACACACAACACAATGACTACACACCTCATCAAAATCCATCTGGTATATATATCCGCACAAATGATTTCATCCTCTTTCTAGTCAGCATCCGGAATAGTCAATATTTCCCAAACTTTAGTCTGTCAGCTAAATCCTTGCTTCCCAAGTGATGCGGATCAAAAAGAAACTTATAGAAGTTGTCTAACAAGTTGGCCAATCATGAATGATACCTTAGGAATCTTTATCACCATCAACATCTCATCCGGAATAACTTCTGATGCTTTGCCTGTCAGTTCTTCCTCTGTCAGTTCTACCAAACCAGACCCCAGTACTTAGAAGCTTATATCTCTTCACTCTTTCAACACCGGAGGCTCAAACCCTAGAATCTATCAGTCAAGGAACACCTCTTGACTTCCCCAAGTCTGCACTTTACAAGGATACTTCTTTTAACAGATCCAGACCTAACTGTCAGACCTTCTGCATGCTCTGTTCTTGCTTACCGGACCTGAAAGCTCTTCAATCTGACTTCTGGTAGAGACACACCATATCCTGCAGATGTGTGGGATGATCTTTGTTGCCATCAATGACAACACCAATGAAGCTACACAGTGTCTCTTGCCAACAATCTCCCCCTTTGGCATTGATGGCAACACTTAGTGAAAAATGACTATCATACTGTACTCCCCCTTAGCTGATGCTCTGTGTTTTTCTGGAGCTCCCCCTTAGCCTCCCCCTTAGCTAGATCCCACATTTTTCACTGCTCCTCACTCCCCCTTTGACATCAATGGCAAAGGGTAGGGTCTGCATACCAAAATTTCCAAAAAGAAATCCAGCTATACTTAGCCGCATAAGTATATATACATACTATACTTATATATACTGTAGTATGTCTGCAAAAGATGTCTTCAATTGGACAAATTATGTTGCCCAACTATGCTTCATCCTGTCCAAAATTGAGATGTGACCACTCAATAGGAATACAAACACGTCTTCCCTTTTTAGATTTGTCGGATCACTGGTCCGGCTGTGATCTGAGCTTCTTTTATGACCTCATGCATGGCCTCTAACTTAGGGATAATTATCCCTCTAAGTTCACCCAACCTACTTATTCTGTTTTTCTTTTCCTTCTCAAGCTTCTTGATTTCATTCAAGAATGCAATAGTCTAACATTCTTGATTTATTATGGAAGAGGAGAGAGGATCAAAATTTTTAGAGAGTTTTGTCAGTTTGTTCTCCTATTCTTTCACTTTCTTCTCAATATCCAATGTTACTTTGGACCATGATAAACAAAATTTGTACATTTCCCCACCATCTTTAAGAGCATTTTCTAAGCTCTTTATCCCAATATTCATATTCCTCCTATCATTAGTTATTAACCCTTGTACCTCTGATAATCTTCTTGCCAAAAATTCCTTCCAGACCTTATCTTCTGCTGACTTCTCTAAGGAATCAAAATGTGTGCTAACACTATTGACTAGAGATTTGAGATTACCGGATGAGGAAGCTGAGGGATCCTTCTGAAAAGATGGCATGATCTTTTCTAATACTCCGGATGCAACTTCTATTAGCTCACAGTCTTCCATGTGAGACTTTAAGAGTTTTTCTTTAGCCTTTGCATTAGCAAATGAAGCTATCTTCATTGTTTGTACCGGGGAAAGAGAATCAAAATCAAATGGCCCTTGTAGATGTTCCAGTTCATCAATCTCCATTGTCTCTTTGTTTAAGAATTCTTTGATGGTTTCTATAGTGTCTCTTGCCGGAGACAAATTCTTTTTCTCTTCTGCAGTCTTAGAGTTGTCTCTTGGAGTTTTCTCTCCTTCTACACTCTTACCACTAACAGCTATGGTCTTCTCTATTGAAGTCTTCTTTCCTTCTGCAACCTTCGTACTGTCATCTTCTTTTTCTTTCACTCATTTTTCTTTATCCTTTATTCTTTCTTCTCCTTTGGATCCGGAGTCAGCAGGGGAAACCGAAGGAGTGATGTTTGTTTGTTCATGGGCCACCTCTTCCAGAGCAGAGGATTCCAAGTCCTTATCTTTTTCTTCACTGATGTCCATTACTTCTTCTGTCATTGCCTCAGTAGATTCTTTTTCAACACTTGTAGCCGAGGGATCAACACCCAAGTCCTCTATAATAGGAATGTTGAATCTTGAGTATGCATTCCGCAGTATTTCTTTTGTTTCTTTTGCCACATTATCAGTTTCTCCAAGCATGAGCTGATTCATTCTAGTCTTACTCTGGAACTCATCCTTGCAATCTTTGAAGATCATATCCATTTGTTTTGGAGTAATTGAAGGGTAGAGCTGAATAGCTATCTGTTCTCTAATTTCTAAGTCCTTAGCCTTAGCATTTTCTTTTCTCATTTCAAGTTCCTTTTCCAAACTTTTAGGAATTGGAGAAATTATTTCAATCAAGGCTTTATTGTATATGTTCAAGTACTTAACTATGGCTTCTTCCAAGATATTTCTATCTGCATCATTATATGCATTATAGAATTCTGTTATTGGTTGTAGGTTCCCATCTATAGTAACAGCTTTGACTACATCATCTGGGGACAGAGTGGGCTTTTCAACAAAATCTTCTACCTCTGCCACCTTATCTGCACCAGATACTTTCTTCTTCTTCATCATCTTCTATCTCTTCTTCATCTTTTTGACTGATATAAGACCTTGTGGCCTTTGTCTTAGTTCTTTTCTCTGCTTTACTGGATGATTTTGCTTCCAGTTTTGATGTCTTTGAGCTCTTGTCAGTGGTAGGAGCAGACCTCTTAGAGGATCTTGCCCAAGTGGGGGCTTCTACCGGACCACTTTCCTTTTCAGCACCTTCCTTCTCTTTCTCTGCTCTTTCCATCTTCTCCCTATTTGCATCAAGTGTTTCTTTTGATATGCCAAATCTTTTGGCAACATTCTTGACTTCTTTTCTCACTTTTCTCTTTATCTCCGGTTGTCTTAACTCCACATGGATCTTCACACTTAATTCTTCAAAGGTTCCAAACCTTTCAGCTTTGGGATCCTTGGGCTGACTTAGCATATGCTGAACATGCAACTCCACAATTTTCTCATCCACTTCATACCCCATAGGCATGATCCATACTATTCTTGGTTCCACTACCTCCATTAGGCACTGATCAGTTTCGACCATAAAGCATATTGTATCTTTATATTTTTCAACTATAGATTGGGAGATTCTCTCTCTTTCTTGCATCATGCTCTGATAATTCTTGAAATATCTCCAGAGAGTTGTATTGGTGCAGGAGCACCAAGACATCAGGGTTTTGTTTGATCTTCAAGTTGGTTGTTTGGTTCAATAAGGTCTTTGAGACCATTAAATGTTGTAATGAGGCTTGAAATCCATACTTGTATTTGACTATGTCCAAATAGCTAGTATCTATTTTCATGTTGTAGTCCTAAGGAGGACAATCAGGTTGTAATAGGTAGTTTGAGATAGTCATTTATGTAAGCCTTTGTGGGGGCATATAGGATAGTCATTAAAGTCATTTAGTCTTCATGTTTGTAAGCCTATAGAGGCATGTCAAAGGTTGGAAGGGTGTTAAAACCTTGTCCAAAGGTTAAACCACATATTAAAAAGCATTATGAAACCATAAAAATAGAAAATGCAGTCCAAGAATGGACAGTTACTAAATCTGTCTTTAATGCTGCAGTTAAAAATCAAGAAAAAGCTCGATGGTTGGGCAGTTGCATTGACCCCCAACCACTCCAAATGATGTAGGAGGTATATTTGAATCTTGCAGAGGTTGATTGTAAAGGGACATTTGGAGGAATTGAAAGAAATAACAAAAGACAACTATTTTTTTGCTTTTTCTACCTTTTCTGTGTTTTTTCTACTTTTTCCAGCCATACTGTACTACTGTACGGGATAGTCATAGCCTATGAGTATAATGGATGGATAGAGGATGGAGATAGAATTTTTTTGAGCATTGTTGGAGGTCTTGATAGTAAACTAGGAGAAAGAAATCGTTGTTTTCCCCAAACTGCTCTTAAATCTGTTGTTTCCTGCATTAGTCCGTACCTGTATAGCTGAGTGGTGACTGGGGCTCATGATGGAGAGTTAGGTTGGTAAGTTGTCTATCTTTTGCAATTGGTTTGGGCTCTTGCCATTCTTATTTATCTTTGTATTTCTCCTTCTTCTGCAAGTAAGTTAGAAAACCTAAGTTAGGGCTTTCCTGAGTAGCCCGATGGAGTTCTCTTCATTCCACTGACCTTTTCTATTGGTGGTCAGTGGAATGGAATGTAGAATAGTTAGTATAGAGGTTTATGAAGGTTACAAGGGTAGGGGAATGGTGTAGGGTAGAGTTTGCCATATAAATGATCCACCAAGATCCATGTATTGGAAGTTAGGGGAGGACAGCAGCAGAGAGGGTGGTAACCAATGACTGTGGAAATGGAGATGTTGTGAAGTGCCAATGATACAAGATGCCCCTAGATCTAGAAATGATCCTATGACAAGAAACATGGGGAGATCCTTTGAGGAATCAATCCTCTCTGCCTACTAATTGTTGTCTCTGTCAGCCCTCAAAGAAGATAGTCACTATAAAGAAAGCTTGGAGACAGTCACTCCCAAGAAGGTAACAAGTTTGTTTGACAGGTTATTGCTTTGCCAATGAAGGCATTAGATATGAATGCATTTTATAGATTTGGTATGAGAATGAGTTTGTGAGGGAGATCACCCCAAGGAGGTTAATGTGATTGTCCTTCTCATGGAGCAGTGAGGTTGTGACTGTCTATGAAAAACATAGGAAAGTCTGCTATCCTGCAGACCCTGCACATTGGGTTAGATGGAGTCTTAGATGGAGTTGAGTGTCCTGAGATAAGTATCCTGAAGTTCCCTCATTGTGTATAGTCAAGAACAAGTTAGTATTGTGTTGAATCCCTTCATCATGTGGAGTTTGACCTCTGTCATAGAAGACAGTGAACTTGAAGAGTTATTGCATGAGAAGTTATGAACATGCTTCTGCTGTCCTAGATGCTCTGCATCATATTGGTATCAGAGCCACTAGTAGGTCTTTGAGGAAGTTGTGGATCTTGTGAAACAGTAAGGGTTTGTGAGAAGTGTAAGGATGCCTCTAAGAATCAAATGGCTAGGGAGAACAATGAGTTGAGAGAAGCCTTAGAGGCTAGAGAAAAAGAGTTGAGGGATAGAAGAAAATAGGATGCTGCAAGGGAAAGAGAGTTAAGGCAAGTAAGAAGAGAGAATGCATCAATCTTAGCAAGATTGGAAGCATTAGAGAAGAATCCTAGAAGGGATGAGCAAGATGATCAAGAAAGAGATGAGGAGGTAGATGAGAATCCTCCTGAGGATGAGTTGGATGCTGAAGAGAAGAAGTTTGTGAGATTGCTAAAGGCAGTCCAAGGAAGTGGAACAAAGGCAAACATAGAGTTACCTACCTATCAAGGGAAGATGGATAGTGAAGAGCTGTTAGGGTGGATAGATGCCCTAGAAATTTTTTTTGAGTATGAGTAGATGAGTGATGAGAAGAAGATCAAATTTGCAAAAACAAAACTGAGAGGAACAACACTTACATGGTGGAGTAGTGTGCAAACAGAAAGAGTGGCCAGTGGTGTAGCAAGAATCACTTCTTGGGGTAGGATGAAGGATCAATTCATTCCATCTAATTACTCCATTTAGACAAAGAGGATGAGGCAGAACTTGAAGCAGAAGGACATGGAAGTTATGTCCTATACTGAGCAATTTCATAAGCTTAGTATTAGAGGAGGATTGGAAGATGAAGAAGAGAAAGTGGCAAGGTACCTTAATGGGCTCAGGTATAACTTGCAAGATGAGATTGGTTTGACCATACCAAAATCACTTGGAGAATGTTTTTAGTCATCCATCAAGGCTAAAGAGAGAGTGAAGAGGAAGCAAGAAAGGCAAGGAGGTAGTGGTAGAGGATACAGAGGTAGGGGCAGACCTACTACTGAAGTACAGAACAACAATGAGAAAGGTAAGGAGTCTTCTACAGATCAGAGAGGTGGATATAGAGGTGGAGGTAGATTTGGAACAGGTAGAGGAGTGTTCATAGGAAGATGTTATCACTGCAATGAAGTGGGACACACCTTTCAAATGTCCTAAGAAGGATGGTGTTGATAGGAGCAAGGATAGAAGAGTTCACTTGGCACAAGAGGAGGAGAAGCCAGAAGAACCAGAAATGTCGTTAGCCTCTCCAGTAATGGTTGGAGAAATGCTTATGGTGGAGAAAGGTAAAATGTAGCAACCACCACAGGTATCTATTTTTAGAACTAATTGTTTAAGCCATGGAAAGATATGCAAGTTGATTATAGATTCAGGTTCTCATGATAATCTAGTTTCTTGGGAAATGGTGCATAAGTTGGGATTGAAAACTTTTGATCATCCTAGTCCTTACAATGCCACTTGGGTGAGTCAAGAGCAGCAAGTAAGGGTTGATCAGAGCGCATATGTTGATTTTTCTATTGGTCCATATCAGGACTATGTTTTGTGTGATGTTATTTCAATGACATGTGGGCATATAATCTTGGGTAGGCCATGGCAACACTTGAGGAGAACAATTCATGATGGTTATACTAATAACTATGTGGTGCACAAAGATGGCAAGAAGTTCAAACTGATGCCTTTACCTTGTGAAGAGAAGAAGGAACATGTTACTATTTGTTTTGGAGAGAAATTGAAGTTGAATGTGCAGGTTAAGGATGATTGCAAACAACAGGAACAGTTGCAGCAGAAGAAGGTGGAAGACAGTCGTAAAGAATAGCAAGTTTGGGACTTGAGTTATGTCAAGATTGGAGACATTGAGTACCCTATAAGGAGCCAGAAGAAGGAAGGCAAACAACAGATAATACAGAGAGGAATAACTCAGAACCTCAAGTTGGGAAGAACAGAAACATTGCAGCAGCAGGGTCCTAGACAAGGACACCAAAACAGGTTTTATAGTTCTAACACTGTTTACAGGAGCCATGCAGGTTGGAGAAGGAGGAAGATTACTCTTGGAGAGTTCATGTTTCCTAGTCAGAGGAACATCCCAACAAGATGGCAGAATGGTTGGAGCAGATCCCATAACTCTTGGGACAAGAGTTTTCATTATGCCGGGGAGTATGGTGTAGGAGCACCAAGACATCCGGGTTTTGTTTGATCTTCAAGTTGGTTGTTTGGTTCAATAAGGTCTTTAAGAGCATTAAATGTTGTAATGAGGCTTGAAAGCCATACTTGTATTGGACTATGTCCAAATAGCTAGTATCTATTTTCATGTTGTAGTCCCAGGGAGGACAATCAGGTTGTAATAGGCAGTTTGAGATAGTCATTTATGTAAGCCTTTGTGGGGGCATATAGGACAGTCATTAAAGTCATTTAGTCTTCATGTTTGTAAGCCTATAGAGGCATGTAAAAGGTTGGAAGGGTGTTAAAACCTTGTCCAAAGGTTAAACCACATATTAAAAAGCATTATGAAACCATAAAAATAGAAAATGTAGTCCAAGAATGGACAGTTACTAAATCTGTCTTTAATGCTGCAGTTAAAAATCAAGAAAAAGCTCAATGGTTGGGCAGTTAAATCGACCCCCAACCACTCCAAATGATGTAGGAGGTTTATTTGAAGTCTGCAGAGGTTGATTGTAAAGGGACATTCAGAGGAATTGAAAGAAATAACAAAAGACAACTATTTTTCTGCTTTTTCTGCCTTTTCTGTGTTTTTCTACTTTTTCCAGCCGTACTGTACTACTGTACTGGATAGTCATAGCCTATGAGTATAATGGATGGATAGAGGATGGAGATAGCTTTGTTTTGAGCATTGTTGGAGGTCTTGACAGTAAACTAGGAGAAAGAAATCATTGTTTTCCCCAAACTGCTCTTAAATCTGCTGTTTCTTTCAAGAAATTTGTTGTTTCCTGCATTAGTCCGTACCTGTATGGCTGAGTGGTGACTGGGGCTCATTATGGAGAGTTAGGTTGGTAAGTTGTCTATCTTTTTCAATTGGTTTGGGCTCTTGGCATTCTTGTTTATCTCTATATTTCTCCTTCTTCTGCAAGTAGGTTAGAAAATTTAAGTTAGGGCTTTCCTGAGTAGCCCAATGGAGTTCTCTTCATTCCACTGACCTTTTCTATTGGTGGTCAGTGGAATGGAATGTAGAATAGTTAGTATAGAGGTTTGTGAAGGTTACAAGGGTAGGGGAATGGTGTAGGGTGGAGTTTTCCATATAAATGATCCACCAAGATCCATGTATTGGAAGTTAGGGGAGGACAGCAGCAGAGAGGGTGGTAACCAATGATTGTGGAAATGGAGATGTTGTGAAGTGCCAATGATACAAGATGCCCCTAGATCTAGCAATGATCCTATGACAAGAAACATGGGGAGATCCTTTGAGGAATCAATCCTCTCTGCCTACTGATTGCTGTCTCTGTCAGCCCTCAAAGAAGACAGTCACTATAAAGAAAGCTTGGAGACAGTCACTCCCAAGAAGGTAACAAGTTTGGTTGATAGGTTATTGCTTTGCCAATGAAGGCATTAGATATGAATGCATGTTATAGATTTGGTATGAGAATGAATTTGTGAGGGAGATCATCCCAAGGAGGTTAATGTGACTGTCCTTCTCATGGAGCAGTGAGGTTGTGACTATCTATGAAAAACATAGGAAAGTCTGTTGTCCTGTAGACCCTGCACAGTGGGTTAGATGGAGTTGAGTGTCCTGAGATAAGTATCCTGAAGTTCCCTAATTGTGTACAGTCAAGAACAAGTTAGTATTGCATTGAAGCCCTTCATGGTGTGGAGTTTGACCTCTATCATAGAAGACAGTGAACTTGAAGAGTGATTGCATGAGAAGTTATGAACATGCTTCTGCTGTCCTAGATGCTCTACATCATGTATTTTGTGCCTTGGCATCACCAAGCCCATGTATATAATCTCTGATCTGAATGGCTACTGGTCTATCATTCTTCCATACCCAGCCACTAGATCCGAGAAGCTCATTCATGTAATAAAAGAAAAGACAAAGTATCAAACCATCGTATTTGAAGGAGTTCTTCTTATCCTTCTTTATCTTCTATAGATTCTCCAATAGTTGGTTCAGAAGGAGCTCACAAAGATCATAGTCTACATTCTTCCTCAACATTTCATAAGCAGTATATATAGCAGTTCTAGAAACTAAATTCTCCCTGCTGGAGTGATATATCTTATATCCAATTATCATAGATGCAAACTTGATATCTAGATCTGTGATATCCTCAATAGTCATAGCTCTGTTATCAAACTTTGATCCGATAGCCTCATTGACAATTTGGTTCTTGACAGATTTGAGCGTAGGCATTTCACTGGTTGAGTGTAATCCGGTTACTGTCCTAATTGCATCCTTAGTGATCTTAAACAGCCTGTTCAACCACATGAATTTGTCATGCATTCTGCTCAAGATATACCGGACCCATTCATCTTCCAGAAAATAAGGGAAATGAATGCACTGTGCAAAATGTTTGTCCCGGACAGCTTTAAACTGAGTTTTGAGTTCAAATGAGTTATCTATCAAATGCTTGTGATAGATATCAACCAGCTTAGATTCCCCAAATTCTTCAATATTCACATGAATATATGCCCTAATATCTTCTACATGCAGAACTCCATGCAGAATACTTGAAAAGGCGCCTAGGGGATCAACTTCTAGGGATTTATATGGATGTTTCTTGAATTTAGGGCGCAGCCTCTTAGTGATTTTTACAACATTCAGTGTATCCATCTTCAAAAAGATTTATAGAGAAGTATTCAATAACGGAAAGTACCTTTTGCGCGTCTAGGGTTCATGAAGAGATCCAGATTGATTCGCTGGATGAATCAACTTCTGTAGATGACCTTTGATGGGTTTTAGGAGATTTGATGCAGAGCTCTTCTTTCGCTTCTTCTCAAATGCAGAATGAACAAGTGTTTGATGGGAAAACCCTTATATTAATCGGCAAACCCTAATACCAAGTTGCAATAAATGCTCAACTTAAGTCGTTCTGGTTTTCCTTGTTTTCCTTATTCGAATGACTTGATGAACTAGATCAATCTTGTTCTAAACATCTTGTGGATCTTCCATATTTTAACCATAGTTTATTTAGATGTATCTCTTATGAACCCTTTGATCCGCAACTCTCCTTGTGCCAGTTCTGGCACCAATTAACTGGCTAGGGGAAAAGGTTTTTCCTTGTGTCTCCCCCTGAGCCAGAGCTCACCTTTTAATTTCTGGAAGGAATATCAGCACCAGATTCTAGTGCGGATCCATCCCCTACATTTTCTGTACTTCTCTTCACCCAAATCTTGTTCATCTCACTTTTAACTTCATCTGCATTCACTTTTCCTTTTCCCTTGTCTTGATTCTGACTATGATGTACCGGACCTCTTTTGTCTTGATTCTTGCTTCTATAGAATTTGGCAAGATGACCAGATCTATTGCAATTGTGGCAAAAAACATTTCTTTGCATATTTGATTGATGTCCTCTTGATCTACATTGATTAGCCATATGACCCATTCTATTGCATGCAAAGCATCTACCATTGAATGAATTATTCATTTGCATATTTCTGCATTTATGAGATTTGTGACCATACCTTTTGCAGTTGAAACATTGTCCAGAGAAGAATATATTAGTCTGATTCATTCTCTTTCTGCATTGATTAGCTTTATGACCAAAGTTATTGCAGTTGTGGTAGTATCCATTGAAGGATGGATATCTTTGAGCATTAGGTTGTCTTACCGGAGGTCTTCTAGGCCTGTTCCTTGGATTTTTTGATCCAAAATTCTTCTGACTAGATCCGGAGCTTTCACCTTTCTCATATCCCAAGCCACACTTGTCATCTACCCTCTTTTGGCTTTCAAGAAGAACTTCAAGTTGAGTAGAACTTATCTTGAATTTCTCTTTGTATTCATTTGTTGTTTGAGGATCCCTTTTAAGAGAGACAATTTGATCCTCAAGCTTTTCTTCATTATCTTTAGCATCTTCAAGATCAAATTCAAGATGCCTGATTATTCTATCCATCTTGTGGCAATCTTCTGATTTCTCCTTGAGAGATTGTCTTAGATCATCTTCAATTTTTCTTTTTTCTTCAATTTCTTGGGTAAACTTCATAACTCCTGATTCCATTTCATGTCTTACCATAATGACCTCTTTTGATAACTTTTCGCATAACTTGGTTTTCTCCTTCAGATCTCCATTTGTATCATTTGTTTCACCTTGACTTGCTAGTTGCTGAAGTAGCTCCTTTCTCTTTTTCATAGAGAGACTCAGTTTCTCTTTAAGTTCATTTATGAAATCATTAGCCTGTTTGAGTCTTTCCTTCAATTCATTGACTTTAGAATTTGACTGCTCAAGATCATATAGGGCAGACTTAAGTTGCTCCCTCATACCATACACATCCATTTGAATTCCCAGATCTTCCTCAAGCTGTTACGCTCTGTGGGGAGGAACTTGGCTCTGATACCAATTGTTGATAACTGAGAGGGGGGTGAATTAGTTATCTTAATTATTTCAGCTTTCTGAACTTTCTTATTAATTAATGCAGCATCAATTCAAATAAGCAAACATAACTATTAACTCCTTTTTCCCTCTGTCCAGAGCCAAACAGTTAACCTGGTATTTTCCTTAAAAATCTCTTTGAAAAGATCCCTATAAAACAAAGTGCCAAATTTCCCAGAGGCCTTGCCTAACAAACCTTACCATTGGAAAGAGCTTGAAAAAATATGCAGGTTTGCTTTTTACAGCACCTGGAAATTCGTCCAAATGAAGAAGTTATGCATGGTCAAAGTTTCAGTCAACTGACAGTTCAAATGGGCATTTTGGCAGGCTCTCAAAAGATTCCATTAGCCTTTTGAAAATGATCACCGCATATCGTGACACGTGTCAGCTTCCACCAGCATTTCATCAGAGTTTCAAAAAGTTTCTAAGTTGCAGCTTCCTTAAAGTTTCCTCGCAGTTTCTTTAAGTTTCTGAGAAGTGGCGCGGATGGCACCACATGGAGCCACCTGAGGGACACATAAATGGTAACTCAAGAGCCCCGTAGACGGAGACAGGTGGCAGCCTCCGCTGTGTTTCTAAAAGTTTCTCGGTATCTGTTGCAGGTTTTGTGAGCCCCTTTTCATAAAGTTTCTCAGTGCCGCGGGTAGCGACAAGTGTCTACAGCAGAGAGCCCCTTTAAGTTTCTCAGAGTCCCCGCGGATATCGACGCGTGTCGCTTTCCGTAGAGACCCTTTATTGTTTCTAAAGTGAAGCAGAACTTGACACGTGTCAGCTTCTACGTGAATCTTAAGAGGGTCTAAAAAGTTTCTATCTTGTTTCTCTCTGCGCGGAAGGCGCCAGGTGGCAGCTTCCGCTGAAGTTTCAAAGGACCATGTGTTAGTGGCGGAGGGTCTCTTATGTTTCTCAAAAGGTAGCACAGAAGGCGCCAAGTGGCGAGATCTGCCAAAGTTTCAAGACCCTGTAAAAGTTTCAAAGAGTCACGCGGACGTGCCACGTGTTAGCTTCCGCAAAGTTTCTAAAAGTTTCAAAGAGAGCGCGGAAGCCGACAAGTGTCAGCATCCGCAGTACTTTCTATATGTTTCAAGGCTTGGCGCAGGCAGGGTGGGTCCTAGGGGAAGCTTGGTTGCTACGGATGATGCTGCAGGTTGTGACACATGGCATAAGGAGAGGCCCGGTTTGAAGGTTTCGGCATGGGCGCGGGTTGTGACACGTGTATTATACAAGGCACTACGAGGCTCGACACTTGTCAGCTTCCGCGTAGGTTTCTGACAGGGGCTTCTCAAGAAGGTGATATGAGACAGACCCGACAAGCAAAATAAAATGCAGCAAAGGGTGGTTTTTGGGTCCGCAGCTCGTATGTTCACGAAGACATGGGGTCCGCGATATGCAGGGTCTTTTGGTGCCTGTTTCTTATATAGACACAGCCCAGACCTGACGGCATTTTTTAACAGTTTCATAATGATTTCTTCAGGTCCACAACTTGTATTTAGGGTTGTATGTGCCAAGACACAGTAAAAGATACTGAAGCAATATACACAGGTGATTGACCAAACTTTGACCACCTGTATCTCCTCCCTTTTAGTGAATTTTCACATGCTGTAAGAGGCAAAGTTGTGTATTTTCATTCTCTCTTTCATTTGGCAGGCTTTTTGAGAGGTTTTGTGACACTTTTTCAACAGATGGAGATTTTTGGGGGCATTCATTACAGCAGATATGGCAGGCAGTTGTCAGCATTCAATGTTAGGTTATCCTCCGCCATTCTGAGGATCAGATCGATGACGCGGCTGTTTGCATTAAAGACCCAAATATCTCCCACCTGCCCCTATTCTAGATCTTTTGCGCCATTACTCTTGGCAGGTGGACATCTTTTCAGGAGGATATTTCTGATTGCATCTCCCTGAGGGGATTTTTGTAGCCGACCTAGTCTAGTGTTTTGCATTGCTATATAAGCTGAGGCTTATGATGTATTAAGGGTTGGAAAATTTTGGAAACATTCTGTTCTCCCTGTCTCCAAATAGAACTTTTCATACTGTAACCTTGCCTTTCTTCGGATATATGAAAGCTATCATGCCATTTGCTGATTTTTCTATCTATGTGTAAATCTGCATATGGTTGTCTATGAATATTTCTTGTTCCTTTCAATCATTTTTGCTCCTTACCTCTGTTAGAATCATCTATTCTGTGTATATTGCTTGTTGTATCTGATTATATTGTGCATGCTTCATCTATGCAAAGGTTCTTTAGAACTGTCTGGTGCATCACCCTTTCATGCTTTTAAGTATTGTTGCTTTCATTTTAGCACGTTTCTTCCCCTTTTCACCCCAAAAATATAGTAGTTTTAGGTGATAACTAGACAAGGAAGCCGGCTTTCTCCAGAGGTTTGATCTCATCTAGCAAAGTCCCACACTTAGAGATCAATCCCATTGTGTCATTGGAATGCTTGGAATCCCATTCAAGTAGGGTGCAATTTCATGTGACAACAGCTTCTAGCACGCCCGGTGGGACTATACAAACTCTTATTACTAGTTTTGATATGCAACCGGTGATTTCTCTGACCTATAGGAGGTTAAAATTGCATATCTAGCAACTCATACTGAGGAAGATCAGGCAAACCAGTTTTGTTGATATACTTTTATGAGAAGGCTACAAACTAGGAGTTCAAGTTCCAACTCATTTGATTTTCTACAGCTTTCTCCACCTAGGAGGCAGAGTAGAACTGTAGTAAGAACTCCCTATTCTAAAAGGACCTTGTCAACTCCTCCAAATTTCAGACTAGTTGCCTCTGTTGTCCTTCTAGCAACTCAAGCAAACCCACTTCTAGCTGCTCAGATGGCAAGAAATCAACCATTTGTGGCTTTTGATGGGGGAAGCCCTTTGAACTTAATAGTACATGATGCCATACCTACGGCAACCTTGAAAATCTTGCCCTATTTCATAGGGGAGACCCAAACTACACCTATTGAACACATAAGAGATGTGGCTTCTCTATGTGGAGTGCATCATGTAACACAAGAAAATGTGGCCATCAGATTACTAGCTACCTCATTCAAAGGAAAGGCATTACAATGGTTCAGAAGTCTACCAGTACAGACTATAGGGACCTGGGATGAATTAGGAGAGAAGCTGAATAAGCAGTTCTAGAATAAATCAGATAATCTGTCATTGGTGGAACAGATGACCACCATAAAGAGAGCTCCTCAGGAACCAATGATGGACTTCAACTTCAGATTTCAGAAGACATGGGACCAAATCCTTGCCACTGTAAGACCTCCAGCTGAGTATGCATTCTTATATTTCTTGAAAGCTTTAAATAGTGATATTTTAGTAATGATACAATCACTAGGAGGTGTAAGCTTACCTGATGCCTATGAAATTGTCATTAGAGCAGAGAACAGTCTAATTCAGGCTGGAAAAATAGCACCTAGGCCCCCTATGCCCATTTTTCCTAAGATCCAGGCTTCTATGCCTTTACCCATGCCATATTTTGTCCCCACACCTATTGTGGCAACATTACCAAGTACCTCTACTTCTAAGCCTGCTGCCTCTAGTTCATCTCAAGAGCTGAAAGAGATAAAAAGTGGCCAACAAAAAATAGAAAACCTTCTGCAGACTTTTGGGAATGATCTAGTAAACATTGAGAAGTAGCAGTCTCAAGGTAGATAGCCTTATCAACAACAATATCAAGGGCAGGGTCAACCTTACCAGGCCAATAGGCCATCTTATCAGAATAACTACCAAGGTGCTAAGCAAAATATGAACCAAAGGCCTTTTCAGCCTTACAATCCAACACTTGTTAATGCAGCAAGGGAACTTGTCCCTATCCAGAATAACATTGTAGCTGATTATGATTGGTGTGACCCATGCCATATGCCACACAATCAGGCAGCATGTTCAAGTGGAGTCCTAAATCAGGCTCTGATGGCACAAAATGTGGCACCTACACAGCCATTCATGCAAAATGATGGAGCTACACAACAGCAAGAGCAACCTCAGAATGATTCTACTTTCATGAATTGGCAAGAGGGAGAATTCTGTGGGGTAAATAGTGATAGTAGTCCAGTTGCTGCCAATACAAGGGCTAAGAAGAGGGGCTATGAGGTTGAGCCAGCGGCAAGCAAAGGTAGAGAACATGCTGATGCTTCCACATCCCGCATTCCTCGCATCTTGCAAAGAAGTGCACTAGCAGCAACAAGGGAGATACCTCATTCGCAGGCTGATACTGCTACTACAAAGTCAAGTCAGAAGGTAGGTGCCTCTTCACCTTTCAATATTATTGAAAACATGAAAAAGATGAGTGTAACCATGTCTATGTGGGATTCTTTAGAGATCCCTGGCCAAAAGAAGATGTTGCAGTCTGCCTTGTCTGATCTGAAGGTACCCAATGATACCACTGTTGACCTTGATAGGACTGCCCTTACTAATTCATCCCAAGATGACATCAAGCAACCTAACCAAGGTGCCAAGCCTCTTCCCTTTTATGTATCACCGATAATTGGAGACAAACTAGTACACAATTGCATGGTAGATAGTGGAGCAAGCAGTTCTGTCATGCCTAAGCAGATTGCAGATCAGTTAGGGCTTAAGTACCAACCACTTGAGAAAGGTGTACTCCAGTTGGATGGAACGTTGGTTAACACTGTGGGTGTCATAAAAAGCCTAGGCCTCACCCTACATGCCTTCCCCAATGTTTCTATTTCATAGGAGGTGTTCATAATAGATTTGCCTCCTCATTTTGCCATGTGCTTATCGAGGGAATTTACAGCCAAAATAGGAGGATATTTGTCTTCTGACTGGTCCCACATGTTTTTTAGGACCAGGTACAGCACCAAAGTAACTTTGAAATATGAGTTACTTTCAGACTATCACATAGAACCTTACACACCCAGTGTTGTTAATACAAATTGCATTATCTCTTATGACCCTGAACTAGTTGCTGCTCAAGAACTATGAGCTGAGAGCATACCAGAGGTACTCTTGAAGGAGTGGGTTTCTGAAAATCTTGTAGATGATCCTAAGGGACATATCTAAGAAGCTGGCATGGGAGTGTACATGTTGCACGAGCCTGAAACAGCAATTCCAAGTCTTTTGAAGAAGGCATAGTAGCAGGTAGAGCATCATGATGAGGTATGGAAAATGTATTTTGATGGCTCTAGGGGCAGAAATGGATCTGGTGGTGGTGTAATGCTTGTGTCACCATAAGGTGAAAATTATTATGCTACTTTTTGTTTTGCCTTTTCTTGTACTAACAACACTGCTGAGTATGAAGGGTTGATCCAAGGTCTGCAGTGGGCAAGAAGGAGGAAGATTGGCTGTTTACAAGTGTTTGGAGATAGTGAGCTCATTGTGAATCAGGTGAGGGGATTGCACCTTATAAAAAATGATGCCTTGAAGTGCTACAAACATAGGGTATGGAATTTGATTGAAGAGTTTGATGCTTTCAATCTGATTTCCATTCCGAGAAGTCAAAACCATCATGCTGACAGATTAGCTTCAATTGGGGCTCATTTCGACATCCCCAGTGACATTCAAAGGGAGAAGGTTCAGCCTCATGTAAAAATAATTTCTAGGCCCTCTATCCCTGATAATAATATTCACTGGCAAGTTTTTGACAGTGATGAACAGATCCTGAGATTCCTATTAGAGGAAGATGAGTTTTCCATGATGAATTAGGATAAACTCAAACAGCAATATGACAATGATCAAATCATTCAGCTGAGAACAAATAAGCTGCCCAAGGGATTGGTCACCTTGGAAGCTATTTTCGGCACTGATGACCAAAAGAAGAAGACAAAAACCAGTATGCAAGTAAAAGGGGAGCATTATGAAGAGCTAGAAGTTTTCAAGGGTAGACTCCTTAAAATTGGGAAAATCTGCTCAGCTGAAGACAAAAGAGCTTTCATTGCTCTTTGTAAAGAATTTGAAGAGGTGTTTGCTTGGGACTATGCAGACTTAAAGGGATTTGATCCTCATATTGCCCAACACACCATAGAGTTAGAGCTGGGTATAAAACCTATGAGGCAGAAACAAAGACCTCTGAATCCAAAGCTAGAACCACTGATGATCAAAGAACTAACCAAGCTGATTGAGGGGAAGATCATCTTTCCAATCAAGCACACTTCCTGGGTTTCTAATCTTGTGCCTGTGAGGAAGAAAAATGGGGAGATCAGGTTATGTGTTGACTTTAGAGATCTCAACAGAGCCTCCCTAAAAGACCACTACCCATTGCCTTCAATGGAGCAAATTCTGCAGGTGGTGGTTGGTTCAGAAAGGTTTTCTTTGCTTGATGGATTTTCTAGTTATAACCAGGTGCTAGTCAAGGAAGAAGATCAATTTAAGACTGCTTTCACAACTAAGTGGGGTACTATGGCCTATAAAAGGATGCCTTTTGGTCTCTCAAATACTAGCTCTACTTTTCAAAGAGCCATGGACATGGCCTTTAAGGGTCTGATGTATAAGCTTGTGCTGGTATACCTGGATGATATAACAATTTTCTCTAAAAATGCATCTGAGCATTTATCCCACCTAAGGCTAGTCTTTGAAAGATGCAGAGAGTTTGGGATATCCCTCAATCCAAAGAAATGCATTTTTGCGGTACATGAGGGCAAGTTGTTGGGGCATATTGTGTCAAAGGAGGGTATTACCATTGATAAAGAGAGAATACAGGCCATTTTACAGTTGCCCTTACCCAGTCATAAGAAGGGACTGCAGCGCTTCATTGGCAGAATTAACTTTCTGAGAAGGTTTATACCTAACATTGTGAATCTCTTAAAGCCCTTGACATCTATGTTGAAAAAGAACATAACTTTCAGTTGGACGTCAGAGGCTAGACATAGCTTCCAGTCCATAAAGGAGGCATTAGCAGCTGTGCCAACCTTGATTAATCCTGATTTCTCTAAGGATTTCATCCTGTACGCTTATGGCGGCCTGGATACCATTTCTGCCATTCTAGTACAACAACAAAGTGAGAGTTTTGAGCAACCGATCGCCTTCTTCAGCCAAGGGTTGGAGGAGTATGAGCAAAAGTATAGCTTCGTTGAAAAGCATGTCCTGGCAGTAGTTAGGAGCCTAAAAAAGTTTAGGCATCTTGTTTCAAATAACAAGATACACCTGATGGTGGCTCATCCTAGTGTGAAGGAGTTCCTGCTGAGTAAAGATGTTAATGAGAAAAGGGTTGGTTGGATCACCAAGGTCATGGAATATGATGTGGAGATCAAGATAACCAAATTGGTCAGAGGCAGAGGACTCAGTGAACAACTTGTCACTAGTTCTAAGGATGAGGTAGAAGAAGAAGAAGAGGTGCTCCTGATCATAGAGGAGGAGCATCAAGATGATATAGTAGTAGTAGGTACTAGTTGGGTTAATGATATGACCCAATTCTTGTAAACTGGTAGATGTCTTGCAGGCTTAGATAAAACTAAGAGAAGATACTTCAGGCTACAGTCCATCCCATATGTTTTAATTGAAGGCATCCTTTTCAGAAAAGACTTTAATGGTGTATTGCTTAGATGCATTGATACTGATCAAACTGATAGGGTGCTACATGAATTTCATGATGGAACAGTAGGGGGACATTTTGCCCCAAGAACTACTGCTTGGAAAGTAATGAGAGCTGGCTATTATTGGCCTAGCTTATTTAAGGATGCCCATGCATGGGCTAGAAAGTGTGTTAAGTGTGCGCTTTTTGCAGGAAAGGAGAGGCTGTCAGCTTTGCCTCTACACCCAATCTAGGTAGAACAGCGCTTTATGAGATGGGGCATTGATTTTATTGGACCTATCAACCCACCATCAAGTGCAGGCCATAGGTGGATACTCACAGCCACAGACTACTTCACAAGATGGACTGAAGCAGTGGCTTTGAAAGAATCTAATGAGAGTGTTGTTTTGAATTTTTATTGTGATTTGGTCTCCAGATTTGGAGTACCTGAATCAATCATCTCCAATAATGCTCTAGCTTTTGTTGGCCTGAGAATAACTGGCTGGGCTATCAAGAATGGGATTTATTTAAATACTTCATCAAATTATTACCCACAGGGCAATGGTTTGGCTGAATCCACAAATAAAAATCTCATTAGGATTATTAAGAGGGCAATGGGGAATAATCAAAAGACCTGGCACACTGATTTGAAGTTTGCTCTATGGGCTGATAGGATAACTCCTAAGAGGTCTATTGGGAACTCCCCTTATTTGCTAGTGTATGGAAAAGAGGCAAGGTTGCCTATGTCTGTGGAGCTGCCAGCATTGGACATCATGCATCATCTAGAAATGCTTGAAGCAGAGGGACCCATGGCTATAAGGTATGCTCAGCTTATGGAGTTGGAGGAAAGTAAAGATAAAGCTATGGCAGCCATGGAACGTCATCAGCTGCAAACAAAGAGAAATTTTGACAAGAAGGCCACCCCTAGACATTTTAGAGTGGGTGATATGGTGCTCAAATGGGATGAGCTGAGGAGTAGACCAGGAAAGCATTCCAAATTTGACATGTGGAGTGGCCCCTTTCTCATCACTGAATGCAAGGAGCACAATGCATTTCAGTTGTCCAACATGAATGGAGAAAATCTGCATATCCCAGTTAATGGGATACATTTGAAAAAATGTTTTGAGCCATGAGCACCCTGTAGATTAGTAGATTAGACTTCTTTTTTCAATAAGTGTTGTTGCACAATAGTTTAGATTCTCTTATTTCCCTAAGTGCTACTGCACAGGCTGCTTTGTCATTAGGAGAAGGTAGGCCTTTTTCCCCTTTTTGTGTTTTGAGAGTCAAATCTGAGTTTCCCAGCATATTTTTGACTTGAATCCGTGCCCAATGGATGCTTGAGGCCACTGATCTTATGTTTAGTAGGCAAACATCCCATAGAGGTCGCCAAAAATGTTAACTCCTTTTTCCCTCTGTCTAGAGCCAAACAGTTAACCTGGTATTTTCCTTGAAAATCTCTTTGAAAAGATCCCTATAAAACAAAGTGCCAAATTTCCCAGAGGCCTTGCCTAACAAACCTTACCATTGGAAAGAGCTTGAAAAAATAGGCAGGTTTGCTTTTTACAGCACCTGGAAATTTGTCCAAATAAAGAAGTTATGCATAGTCAAAGTTTCAGTCAACTGACAGTTCAAATGGGCATTTTGGCAGACTCTCAAAAGATTCCATTAGCCTTTTAAAAATGATCACCACGGATCACGAAACGTGTCGGCTTCCGCCAGCATTTCATCAGAGTTTCAAAAAGTTTCTAAGTCGCAGCTTCCTTAAAGTTTCCTCGCAGTTTCTTTAAGTTTCTGAGAAGTGGCGTAGATGGCACCACGTGGAGCCACCCGAGGGACACATAAATGGTAACTCAAGAGCCCCACGGACAGAGATAGGTGGCAGCCTCCACTGTGTTTCTAAAAGTTTCTCAACATCCGTTGTAGGTTTCATGAGCCCCTTTTCATAAAGTTTCTCAGTGCCGCGGGTAGCGACAAGTGTGTGCAGCAGAGAGCCCCTTTAAGTTTCTCAGAGTCCCCGTGGATATCGACACATGTCGCTTTCCACTGAGACCCTTTATTGTTTCTAAAGTGAAGCAGAACTCGACACATGTCAGCTTCCGTGTGAATCTTAAGTGGGTCTAAAAAGTTTCTATCTTGTTTCTCTCTGCGCGGAAGGCGCCAGGTGGCGGCTTCCACCGAAGTTTCAAAGGACCATGTGTTAGTGGCGGAGGGTCTCTTATGTTTCTCAAAAGGTAGCACGGAAGGTGCCAAGTGGTGAGATCCACTGAAGTTTCCAGACCTTGTAAAAGTTTCAAAGAGTCACACGGACGTGCCACGTGTTAGCTTCCGCGAAGTTTCTAAAAGTTTCAAAGAGAGCGCGGAAGCCGACAAGTGTCAGCCTCCACAGTAGTTTCTATATGTTTCAAGGCTTGGCGTAGGCAGGGTGGGTCCCAGGGGAAGCTTGGTTGCTACGGATCATGCTGCGGGTTGCAACACATGGCATAAGGAGAGGCCCGGTTTGAAGGTTTCGGCATGGGCGCGGGTTGCGACACATGTATTATACAAGGCATTGTGGGGCTCGACACGTGTCGGCTTCCGCGTAGGTTTCTGGCAGGGGCTTCTCAAGAAGATGATACGAGATAGACCCGGCAAGCAAAATAAAATGTAGCTAAGGGTGGTTTTCAAGTCCATAGCTCGTATGTTCATGAAGACAGTGGGGTCCGCGATATGCAGGGTCTTTTGGCGCCCGTTTCTTATATAGACACAGCCCGGACCCGATGACATTTTTTAACAGTTTCATAATGATTTCTTCAGGTCCGCAACTTCCATTTAGGGTTGTATGTGTCGAGACACAGTAAAAGATACTGAAGCGATATACACACAAATGCAGAAGCGATATACACAGGGGATTGACCAAACTTTGACTGCCTCTATCTCCTCCGTTTTAGCGAATTTTCACATGCTGTAAGAGGTAAAGTTGTGTATTTTCATCCCCTCTTTCATTTGGCAGGCTTTTTGAGAGGTTTTGTGACACTTTTTCAACAGATGGAGATTTTTGGGGGCATTCTTTACAGCAGATATGGTAGGCAGTTGTCAGCATTCAATGTTAGGTTATCCTCCGCCATTCTGAGGATCAGATCGATGACGCAGCTGTTTGCATTAAAGACCCAAATATCTCCCACCTGCCCCTGTTCCAGATCTTTTGCACCATTACTCTTGGCAGGTGGACATCTCTTCAGGAGGATATTTCTGATTGCATCTCCCTGAGGGGATTTTTGTAGCCGACCTAGTTTAGTGTTTTGCATTGCTATATAAGCTAAGGCTTATGATGTATTAAGGGTTGGAAAATTTTGGAAACATTCTATTCTCCCTGTCTCCAAACAGAACTTTTCATACTGTAACCTTGCCTTCTTCGGATATATGAAAGCTATCATGCCTTTTGCTGATTTTTTATCTCTGTGTAAATCTGCATATGGTTGTGAATATTTCTTGTTCCTTTCAATCATTTTTGCTCCTTACCTCTGTTAGAATCATCTATTCTATGTATATTTGCTTGTTGTATCTGATTATATTGTGCATGCTTCATCTATGCAAAGGTTCTTTAGAACTGTCTGGTGCATCACCCTTTCATGCTTTTAAGTATTGTTGCTTTCATTTTAGCACGTTTCTTCCCCTTTTCACCCCAAAAATATAGTAGTTTAGGTGATAACTAGACAAGGAAGCCAGCCTTCTCCAGAGGTTTGATCTCATCTAGCAAAGTCCCACACTTAGAGATCAATCCCATTGTGTCATTGGAATGCTTCTAATCCCATTCAAGCAGGGTGCAATTTCATGTGACAACAATAACCATGAAATGGAAATACACGACACAATATTTTTGACATGGAAACCCTGTTAAGGGAGAAAACCATGGGGTGGTTAACCCAAGATTATATTCTCTGTTAGAAGAATAGAAATACAAAATGGCACTTACCAATTAGGGCTTACTACCCGAGCACACTGCTCACAAGAGGCTTACTGCCTACAAGAGACTCACTGTCTACAAGATGTAAGAAGAATAACAAGATCCTTGAACTGATGAGAAGCATCCACATATGTTGAGGTTCAGTTCCGATTAGGCTCAATACACTGATCTGCTGCACTTCATCCTTCCTCTTCTTTTGTGCTACTGTCCTTTCACATATTGGACCTTCCTTACTACTTTCACTCTGCTCTTCTCCTTTTCTTCGCACAACACACAACACAACAACCACACACCTCATCGAAATCCATCTTGTATATATATCCACACAAAGGATTTCATCCTCTTTCTAGTCGGCATCCGGAATAGTCAATATTTCCCAAACTTTAGTCTGTCGGCTGAATCCTTACTTCCCAAGTGATGCGGATCAAAAAGAAACTTATAGAAGTTGTCTAACAAGTTGGCCAATCATGAATGATACCTTAGGAATCTTTATCACCATCAACATCTCATCCGGAATAACTTCTGATGCTCTGCCTGTCAGTTCTTCCTCTGTCTGTTCTACCAAACCGGACCCCAGTACTTAGAAGCTTATATCTCTTCACTCTTTCAACACCGGAAGCTCAAACCCTAGAATCTATCAGTCAAGGAACACCTCTTGACTTCCCCAAGTCTATACTTTACAAGGATACTTCTTTTAACAGATCCGGACCTGACTGTCAGACCTTCTGCATGCTCTGTTCTTGCTTACCAGACCTGAAAGCTCTTCAATCTAACTTCCAGTAGAGACACACCATATCCTGTGGATGTGTGGGATGATCTTTGTTGCCATCAATGACAACACCAATGAAGCTACACAGTGTTTCTTGCCAACAAAATAGCCATCATTCGTTGTAGAGCTGAAGGAGTAGTGGAGACCACAGATGGTTGCATATGAATGGAGTGAAGTTGAGCAATGACACCATGTGAATTCTTCTTAAGAATATTTTCTAGGTGATGTGAACTTATGATGCTGAGAGACCCTAGTTCTAAGCCCTTCAATGTGTGTTTGTGCCCATTATCTGAAAACTACATCGAAAGTTTAGCAAAATCCCATAAGATGGGTCCAAGTGTGCATAATCATTGGGCGTCCAAAACCAAATCACATCTGCCTAAGGGCAAGGCAAACATGTTAGAGCGCAGGTTATAATCTCCAATAGAGATACGCACATTGTGACACTTCCCTTTGCAAGGTAATGTGCCCCCATTGGCAATCATGACTTCAAAGTTCGAGATAGGATGAACAAAACAATTAGCCTGTTTGGCTATGCGAGGGTCAATGAAGTTATGAGTACTACCAAAATCAATGAGTATTGTAAGAGGGAGCTTCTTGAATTAACCCTTGACCTGCATGGTTTGTGGGGTGGTGACTCCTGCTACGGCATGGAGAGAGATCTCTGGGTGGTCTTCTTGAGAAGTAGGGTCAACAGGTGACTACTGAGTTTCAACCTGGTCAGCTACTGTATCCTGAGCATCTGCATAAACTTTAGTTTTAGGTAGAGAATCCACATCCAAGAGATAGAGATTTTGCTCAACACATCTATGTCGCCAAGTGAATTTGTCATCACAATTATAGCAAAGCCCTTTTTCTCTACGTGCCCGCATCTCTGCTTCAGTCAAATGCTTAATAGGAGTTGTTCTAGGAGCTAGCATTATTTGAGGGCTTTGGGGATCCATATTTCTGAATGGAACAAAATTGGATTTGGAGTGTTGTTGAGTTGTGATCTTGTCCTCCGCCAACTTAGCCAACCCTAAGGCTTCCATCATTGTGCTTGGACAGAACATTTTAACCTCAGAGCGAATTGCATCCTTCAAACCACTAACAAAACAACTCCTGAAGAATTCATCTGACAATCCCTCTATGTGATTGGCTAGTTTTTCAAATTCTGTCTGATATTCTCTCATAGTGCCTTTTTGGCGTAGTTTTGTGAGTGCTCCTATGAAGTCATCAAAAGCACTAGGGCCAAATCGTTGCAAAATGAGTTTGCAAAAATCTGTCCATTTTGGCTCTTCATGAGCTTTGATGTACCAACGGAACCATTAAAGGGCTTCATGTTCCAAATAAAAGGAGGCAAGTGGGACTTTGTTGACATCAAAAGTATTATGTAGATTGACATATTATTCTACCCGATATATCCATCCAGTTGGATCATCACCATTGAAGTGAGGAAAATCAAGCTTCGGTCCACGAAAATTGCTAGAAGAAGAAAACCCTATATCTGCAGAAGACTCTGGCTGTCGTCTATTGTTCATGGTTGAATGCTGAAGATTGAGCCCAAAAAATTTTTCATCCAGATCTTGGAGTTTGGTCTTGAGGGCAGCAAGTTTATCCTCCATGTTTTTTTCTCCTGCGCGGGTGACAACCATAACCAGGATTTTTTTTTTTTTTGGGGGGGGGGGGAATGGGTAGAAAAACAAAAACAAAAACTTTTTTAGTAAAGGAAAATTTGGATTTGGGAAAAACTTTGATGGGTAATTAGGGTTTGACTAGGTTTTGGACACTTTCTAAGGGACATGGAAGTAGAAAATGGGGATTTCAGAAGCGGGCTGAAAGAATGGGAAAATTTGTCCAAGAGGGACAAAGGAACAGAAATAGAAAATGAACACTGTGGCAAAATTTGAAGGCAATTGGGTGAGAATCGAAGAAGTTATGGCAAACCCTAAAAATAGACAAATGTGGGATTTCTGGCTTCAATAAGTGGAATTTGGGATATGGTCCTCAAGGAAGGAAATATGCAGAATGGAATTTCAGGGGTTCCAGTGAATTTTCAGGGGAAACAGAGCTAAAG
Source organism: Cunninghamia lanceolata (assembly GCA_027924645.1). Classification (NCBI taxonomy): domain Eukaryota; kingdom Viridiplantae; phylum Streptophyta; class Pinopsida; order Cupressales; family Cupressaceae; genus Cunninghamia; species Cunninghamia lanceolata. The sequence goes on from BSBN01000794.1 coordinate 2,797,839, forward strand.
CAAGGAAGATATGGCTAAAAAATAGATTTTTTTTTGTTTTTCTAGAAATAATCTACAACAAGATCTACAAATGGCTCTGGACAGATTCAATCGGTAATTTGTCATATGGTAATAGATATGGACCCCAGGTATGTTCAGCTTCCTAAAGGTTCAGGGGATTCAATCAGATACCAATGTTGTCTAATGGCTTGTGTATTGGGGCAGCACCCCTCACTCCACGGCTCAGGTAAAACTGATAACCATTTTGCCACAAACGACAGCTCTTGGTTTACCTCACGGATGGGAACTAGTCAATCAGGTAGGGGCAGTTGCCCTTTTCGCTGGCAAGTCCTCTCAATGGGCCAGCTACTTCAGGGTTCATGTGGTCCTCCTCACAATGAGTTTTAGGGCTATGCCCAGGCACTTCCCACAGTTAAGGGGATAGGGATTATTCCTTGATCCAAACCTGCAATTGAAATGAACAATATAGATGTAAAGAAAAAATAACTACTGCAATAATCACAGCGCCTGGAGGCCACTGCAAAAAAAATTTGGCAAAAATTCCACCCAGCAAGCCCAAGAAAGCACTCTGATACCCGATGAGAGGAACCTCTTGCAATAATATAATGAAAAATGTATGAAATAATAGAAATAGCAGAAATAGCAGAAACACAAAAGGAATTTATTGATCATAGGCCACGTCGAGGAGGCAACCTCCTTTGACCAAGCTCAATACAATAAACTCGTGGATGCCTTTATTGGCCTCAACACGTACTTATATACTAAGTCTAATCTAAACAACTATTACTTCCCATGAATGTGGGATAATACAATATACTCACGGGATGACTTACAAAGCATATGCATCCAAATGTAATATACTAACAAAGTAAAGAGAAGGGCTAAACATGGGTTCCTAACAATCATACTTAGCTAGAAGGGATCTAGAGTTTTATGGTCAAATGAAGTTATGTAGGACACCACACTAGGACTCAGATGACAAAAACTTGTTGGTTCCTTATATCTATACCCTTCGTGAAGGGTAGGGCCACTTCCAAGAAGGAAGGTGTGTGGGGGACCGCCGGTCTGTGGTTGGAGGTAAAGCACTCAGATGATGCTCTCCCTCTAAAGAAGAAGACTTGCCAAGGCTCATGAAGATAGATATCAATATTCCAGATGCAGTGTACTCCATGTTATGGCTTGTAAATTTATGAGGTAAAACCATTCTTTATGCCAAGTGCAGTTTATGTATTGTAAATGAAAAGAAAGAATTTCACTATGAATCTAGCTTTGATTATGTTGTTATTTCAAGTTGAAATTATTTGGAAAGTTGTACTTTATTTCTTGTGTTTATGCAAATGATATTTAATTAAATTTTTAAAAAAATCTCATGTTTACCAACTTTATTTAATTTCTTGTAAATTCTTGAGTTTTTTTGAGTATCAAGAATAGGGATGTTACACTCCACAACATAATATATAACACAAAGTGACTCTACTAGTCAAGCATCAAAATTATATCAACCCCATCTTCATATATGGACTGGGTCCATTTTTTTTACTTGTTGAAGGGACACACAATTCGTATCAGTATATATATGTTTTATCATCATCCACCGACTAGGTAGAGCCACAGAAGAATGGAAACAATAAAAATAAGGTAGAGAGAGGCAAAAGTGACTTGGGTTTACAACATGGGAGGATGCCCCCAAGGCACAACACGCAACAATAAAAAGAGGAGAGAGGAGTATAGAAGAATAGAGAAACAAATAGAAAAATGATCACAATAGGGGCGGTCTCCTTGTATGTTTGAACTTACAAGAGTATCAAGGGTCATCCAAAGAGATCTAAACAACACAAGGGAACACAACACATAAGAGGAGGCCACATAAGCAAGCAATTTAAAGAGGTACTACAACAAAGGTGGCTAAAAAGGGTTAGAAATACTTACCTATTACACAATTGAACTAGCAGTTGTCATCAAGCAAATCATCTTCCTCCCAATCTCGAATGCAAGAGGAAATAGGTACATAAGGTACTATTTCCCAACTTATCTCATTGTCCTTAATCTCTTCAACCTTTAGCCCTTCCTTATTTGATTCAATAGTAGTTGGTGGAATGTTTTCTTGTGGAGGTGTTGCTTGTCGAGCTAAGGCTTGTCTCTTCCTCCTTTCTCTTGCTTGCCTATTCCTTAGTGTTTTATTAGTGATGTTTGCAAAGGGATTCTCATGATTTTCCATAGTCTTTGACATCTCAGAGGAGGAAACAAGCACAAAGTTAGTTTTCTATGATGAAATACTTTGTTCTTTACGGGCATCTCCTGATCCTTGTAAGGATGGTGGAGGAGGAACCTCGTCAAAGATTCCCTTACCTCATGGTTGAGGGGGTTCTTTCAGTTCGGGCTTCTCGTAACTTTTTACTTATTCGATAGGAGGTCTAGCCAATTTTTTTATTAACTTTACTTTGTATCTTTGATATCCCAGGAAGAATTGATGTTCTCTTGGTTGAGGAGGCTCAATAGGTTGTGGCCAAAAGTAGTCTATGGTGAAATTTCTATGAGTAACCATAGGCTTCCATCTACTATAGTAGACAACATGCACTCTCCCTTGATGAGGAAATTTAGACATTTATGAATTGTACAAGGGACCGCTTTCATGGACTTGAGCCATGGATGGCCAAGTTTCACATGAAATAGGTCAGATGTAGGAATGATGTCAAATGATTGTTCAAGGGCTTTCTTAATTACGTTAATCAATAATGTAATCTTCCCAATAGCTGGGAGGAAAGCTCCAATATGTGTCTTAGTCATCATATGTGTGGGCTCATAAGATTCTTGTATCAAATCATGCACATAGAGAAACTCTTCAGTAATTACATTTGTCATACAATTAGGATCGATAAGGACCCCTCTTGTAGGATTTCCACTTATATGTACAGTGATGTAAAGAGGTCCCTAAATGTTTCCAATTGTTCTATCATGTGGTGTAAAGGTTATTTCAGGTTCAGGAGTCTTTCTCTTTCTATAAACTCGAGGAGGGACCACGTGATTATTGTTGTGATGAGAAGCCATGTATGTGAGATTGTTTCACACTAAAGCACTTGTTTGAGGAAATAGGTTTTTTAAATAGAAAAACACATGGATTTCACAACAAACAAAGTATATATGATGAAAATAGTGCTACACAACAAGGAAGGATGAATAATGTAATAGTTTTCCTAAAGAAGTTTGAAGAAAGTGTGTAAAACCGTTAATGTTGAAATACACAATGTGTAATTGCCAAATTTGAAATTTAAATGCAAGGGTGCACAATGAAGCAACACTACAACTCAAAATTAGATTTGAATGAGTGTTTAAAGGAGCATAAAAATCTGAAATAAGATTTTGACTACTAACCCTAGATTTTTGCAATAACTAGGTGTAATGTATGAAAAGAGGAAAGATGGTTTAATTGATTGTTTGATTAGATCCTCCTTTCACTACATACATTCAAGGACATTAAACTGAGTCAAATCACAACTTTTGCAAGAGGACTTAGCTATCAAGTTCGTTGTCACTTGGAATGATAAGGAAATTTGGAAATTGATTATTGATGTGTTAATTTAAGCCCAATTATGCTCAAAATCCTAATTATGCAAAATTGTAAAAAAATAGATGGATCTCGACAAAAGATCGCACACAGAGATGCTAAATGAAGATTAGATACACACCAAATTTTAAAGTTTGATATCTTGAAATGTTGAGGGCAAAGACACTTGTGCCCAAGCCCAAGGTGGTGTTTTCTTTGGGGGTTTCTAGACTCCTTCTGCCACTGATCACCATTGTTCTGGAGATTTTAGGCTCTACAAACCTGGAGGGAAAAGGGACTAGCAACCAAGCCCTAGAAGTGCTCCTCTCTGCCTTTTTTTGCCAGATCCAAAATCCTTATGTCCTACAACACTCCTCTATAACTCCACTCTACCATATCCTACACCTGTCACCTACAATCACAAGAGAGGGATTGGGGGTTGTGGTGTTTAGGAGCTTGCCTCAGTCAAGCCCTGGAATGGCATTCAATCCTTCCAACATCATTGTTAGATAGAGTGCATGTCCTTGATGGACATAGGTAAAAATAATGATGAAATAGATTGATAAAAGCACAAATAGATATCACCTCAGAGGTGTAGCTCTCAAGGAGATGAAGATCCTTCACGCCATGAGAAGATGAAGCCAAATCTACAAGAACAACACAAATACAACACAAAACTGCTCTACAACACAATGAATACCTTGAATACTCTTTGCTTAATGATCATAATTTTGCCTAAAGTTCAAAATCATCTTCTAGTTTACAAATGAAGCCCTAAACATGTTTATATATGCATTCCTGCTAAGATTTCATAATTCAAACTTAAGATGCCGACAAGGAACACCTTATAACGGTCATAAACCGTTATAAAAGTTTAGGACCTCGCCATAATAGGGCAGGACAAGGGCGCGAGCGCCCAAGCCCTAGGACCCATTTTGGGGCAGGGTTAAGCTCTACAATGTCCCCTAAGTCCATTTAGACATGGGTTTCATGGTATTTTGTTCCAGGAGTTAAATTAAGCATGCAAGATAAAAAACAAGGGACCTAGGAGCTAAACTTAGGAGGTAAAAGTCCTAGGGGGACATTTTATGATGTAACACTAGGTTATATGAAAACTGCAAAATTTCAACAAATCTCTAACAAATGAGATATGCAAATACAATGTATGAGATCATGAAATGATTAATTTATATAATTTATCTTAGATCTAATGTATAAATTAGATTTTCAAATGCTTCTAATGATATGCAAGGAAAATAATGCAAAACTATGTCTTTATGCAAGCCTAGAATGCTTTTTTTTTTCAAATGTATGCTAGATTTTTCAACACAAGATGACAAATATGATATGAATGAATGCAATGACTAGTTACTACACTCATAAAGATGCAAAATGCTTGTTGTTCCAGGTTCACCAAAATGTTAGATGTGAAAAGGGACAAGGGGTGAAATGATGTTAAAGTTATCAAATCAAACCCTCCTTTCAAAATAACATTCAAGGACAAAACTGAGCAAAGTCACTACAAAATGAATGAGGACTCAACTACTGATTTTTTGCTCAAGAATAATATGGAAATAATAGATTAGATTGAGATATTTATAAAACCCTAGGTTAAGTAAGCCTCAAACCCTAATTATAGAATAATCAGATTTAAACAAATGGAATGCTACAGAAAACTAGACAGGAAAGCACTCAAAGATGATTAGAAACTTACCAAAATTTGAGTTCTAAAAATTAAAACCCTAGAGGACTATGGTGCAGGCACCCAAGTCTAAGAGGGAAAAATTTCTAGAGATTCTGAATAGAGAAATGTAGCAGACTATATCCCGATCTTGGCTCCAGAGCCAAACTTGTCGGGAGGACTACATGGCGAGTGCCCTAGTCTAGAAGAGACGAATATTCACAAGATTCTTCCATATCCTAAAACCTAATCCTTCAAACTGATTCTCTACATATACATTTTTCCAACTCCTACACCTGTAACCTACACATGAAAAAAGGGGTTTGGGGATTGTGGTGTTTAGGAGGTTGCCTCGGTCAAGCCCCGAAGGACATTCAAGTCTTCCAACATTGTTGTTAGTTAGAGTGCATGCCCAAGGAGGCTAGAGGCCAAATCCAATGATGAAATAAAATGATTAAAGCACAAATAAATGTCACCTTAGAGGTGAAGCCCTCACAGAGATGAAGATCCTTCAAATCATGACGAGATGGTTTGATGAAGCCAAATCTCCAACAAATAAATACAATAACAACACAATTCTCCTTTAAAATACAATGAAGTCCTTTGAATGTTCTTTGCTCAATATCACATCCATATATGTCACAAATGAATACATTAACCTATTTAAATATGCTTTCCCGCCAACTTTCATAAATTAAATCAAGAGGGCCGACCAAGGGAAACCTTTTGAGAGGGGCCAAGATGACAAGCACTAATTTCATCATGACAAATCAGGGTGGACTTGGGTGCGGGTGCCCAAGTCCCAAGGCCCTAATTTGGTCAATCTTAAGGATTAAAATAGGCCCCTAGTCCTCATTTGACATGGGTATTGGGGGAAATTTCTTTGGGATGAGTAGTTAACTTGCAAAGTGGTAACACAGGGACCTAGGATCTAAACTAGGAGGTAAAAAGGCATAGGGAAATGTTTTACTCCATAACACTTTGTACTTACCTGAACCCTTCTTTAACTTTCTTAGCAAGTTTTCCTCTTCTTCCTTAGATCCACTGCTTGGATTAGATGCTTCTTCTTTCTTTATTTCTTTGAATGTAGCTTCTCTTTTAGATGTACCTTTTCTTGCTTTTTAAAATTTACCCTTGAAGGTCTACAATTTTGTTTGCTTTACCTTATCATCTCCTTCATAGAGATTTTTGAGTTTATCCCATATGTCCTTGGCCATCTTGCATTGCATTACTTTGACAAACTCTAAGTTAGTTAGACCACTCAAGATAACATTCTTAGCTTTAGCATTGTTCTCACAAGCCTTCTTATCAATCGAATCTGTGAGATGATTTGTAGGAGTAGTATAAACATCATACCCTAGAGAGGTAAGATAGGCTTACATCCTTATACTCTAGAAGGCATAGTTAGATCCATTAAATAGAGGTGCTTTGTTAGAAGAGGATCTTTTCTGTCTAGCCATGTGTTCTTATCCAAGATCTACCTTCAGATGTTAGGCTGAACTAAGGAACTTAGCTCTGATACCAATTGTTAAAACACACAAATATACTAAGAGGGGGGTGAATCAGTATATGCCATTTTTTAAATCAATTCTATTACAAAAAATAGATCTTTACTGCATCGATCAAATTATGTAAGAACTATGCAAACATGAACACATTGACACATCCACACAAGAGACCATAACACCAGATTTTACGTGGAAACCCAAGAAGGGAAAAACCATGGTGAGTAAGCTTCTTGGATCTGTTACAAGTATGGGCCTAACCGGTGTTGTCATTGATGTCAACATACTCATGTTGCATTAATGAGAAGGATTGGATGAGCTGTGTGCTGAGGATATTGAGAAAATTAGTCTCAATCAGGAACAGTGAAGAACAGTGATGACAAGAAGGTAAAAGTCCACAATAGGTTGAGGATCAGAGGATACGGTTTAAAGGGTTTGTAGATACAAGTCTTCAGATGCTCCAGTAAAGTTTTCAGAGGTCCATATGAAGATCTGAAGAAGTTATGGTCACTCAAGTAGAACCGGTTCTGGTAGGTGTTTAGAGGTGACAGAGTGTCACAGATAGGTCCAGTGAGCTCCAGAAGTGCATCATCCCATTCTGCAGATTGGAGGGAGTGTTGAGGAAGTCCTTGAGAAGTATCAACTAGATTGGTTCATGGTTTGAAGGTCCGAAAGAGCCTGTTCATTTGTGACAGTGATGACAGACTGTGTTCTTGAAGCTCCGGATGAAGGAGAGAAGAATTCCAGTAAGCTGATAAAGTGCAGATGTTCTTGGTGACTCAGGAAAGGTTGTGGTGATCTTTGGATCATGTCTAGTTCATGTTGGCAGTCCGCATTTAAGTTAGAGTTTGGATTTGATGAACAACCACCGGATGTTGGTGTTCTTCCTGAGATTGGCTGACCGGATGTATTACACATCTTCTGGATGATCTATAAGTGTTTGCCGACTTAGATGATTGTTCCTAAGTTGATGCCTTGTATAAATAAGGGATTGTGAAGTCATTCCAAAGTGTGTTGTGTGGAGATGAGAGTGTGGTAGCAAAGAAGAGAGCGAAAGGTAGAGCAGGAGTTTCTGGGCTTTAATGGAACTGATTCAAGCATTATGAAGATGTTATTCTCCAGTTCAATGTATGTGATACTTATTTCTTTGTAGACAGTGTGTCTCTTGTAGGCAATGAGCCTCTTGTGAGCAGTGTGCTCTGGCAGTGAGCCCTAATTGGCATGTGCCATTTTGTTCTTTCTATTCTTCTAATAGAGAATACATTCTTGGGTTAATCACCCCGTGGTTTTTCCCTTAACCGGGTTTTCCACATCAAAATCTTGGTGTCTTATGTGTTGATGAGTTTCTGCTTTTGATTCAAATGCATTATGTTTCATGTTTAATATGCTGCTAATCACCAAGAAGTTTTAAATGTGTAAATTAGAGAAAGTTTTGCACAACTGATTTATCCCCCCCTCTCAGTTGTATGCCCTAAGTCTAACAATTGGTATCAAAGCCAAGTTCCTCTAAAAGGAGCTTAACTACTTTAGGAGATCTAGGATGTCATCCTACAAGAATGATAGTCCGAAGTTTGATGGAACCAACTTTGCTCTTTGGAAAGGTCGCATGAAATGTCACTTGCAGTGTATGGGAATGGCGTACTGGTCCATGGTTACAAAAGCGTATGTACCTCCACAGGGTGGTCCGACAACCCTAAATGAACTCATAGATACTGAAAACAATCTGCGGACCAAAGAGTCTCTTCTAAGTGCATTATCTGACTCAGAGCTCTCAAATGTTATTGACCTACCAACTGCTTTTGAGATTTGGAATAAACTAGAACTTTTGCATGAAGGAGACCAGTATGTTAAATGTGCAAGGTTAAAGAGTCTAAAAGGGAAATTTGAAAGATTGAAGATGAGAGATGATGAAAATATTACTACTTTTATGCCAATAGTAAATGAGCTGGTTTGTGGAATTAGAAATGCTGGTGGAGTCTTGTTGAAAATGAGATTGTTGGCAAAATCCTCAGATCCCTTCCTGCCTCTTACAAAATCAAGGTTGCTGCCATTGATGAATTCAGAGCCCATAAAACTGTCACAAGAGACCAATTGGCTGGCAAACTGGCTGCATTTGAAATGACTGAGTTTGGAGATGATCCCCCCAAGACTGAATCTGCATTCAAAGCCAGTACCTCTGTGAAAGGTAAACAAAGATTTGATCTGGGAGAAAACTCATCAAGGAAACTGTCATGGTATGAGAAAGCAAGAAAAGACCTGGAAGAAGAAGTAGAAACTGCTCAACTTGAAGCCCTCATTGCAAAGAGACTACCAAGAGGATCTGGTAAGTATGAAGGAAAATTGCCTTTTAAGTGTTTTAACTGCAATAAGATTGGTCATTTTGCCTCAAGATGTCCGAAAAGATTTTCAAAATCAAATCCTAACAGATCAAGGTTCCAAAAGAATTGTTACTATGTTCATGAAGAAGATAATAATGAAGGAGTAACAGATGATGAATCAGAGACAGGAAACAAATCCAGAAGTGAATGGGTGTTCATTGCCATCAAGGAAGAAGAACCAATATCCTCTGTATCTATCAATCATAAAGTTGTAGAAAGAGCTCTGGCTGCCCAAGTTGAAGAAAAGGATGATTGGGTCATTGACAGTGGTTGCTCTCACCATATGACAGGTGACAAGAATAAGTTCATAGATTTGGAAAGCTATGAAGGAGGAGTGGTGAAGTTTGGTGATAATTCTGCTGGTAGAATCAGAGGAAGAGGAACTATTTCTTTTGATGGAAGAAACAAAATTGGAAATGTACTGTATGTTGAAGGCTTGAAGCACAATCTTCTCAGTGTTGGACAGTTGGTGGACAAAGGCTATGATCTCCGGTTCAAGGATGGAAAATGCAAAATCTTTGAAAGTTCCGGAATAGAGATTGCATTCGGTGCTCAAACTAAATGTAATATCTTCCACTTGGTTGGTACTGGTAAAAGCTGCTTATTTGTTCAAGTTGATCAGAGTTGGCTATGGCATAGAAGGATGTGTCATGTGAATTTTGATAATATCATCAAAATAAGCAATACTCAGGCTGTAAGAGATCTTCCAAAATTGGTGAAACCTACTAACAGCTTGTGCAAGGAATGTCAGTTGGGTAAGCTGAGCAGAGTCACATTCAAAAGCAAGGAACTGTCCTCTACCAGATTATTGGACTTAGTTCACACTGATCTTTGTGGTCTGAAAACAACCAGGAGTATTCAAGGTGATAGATACTTCATGCTGCTAATTGATGACTATTCCCGGATGATGTGGGTAACTTTTCTAAAAGAGAAATCGCAAGCTTTTGAGAAATAGAAAATATTCAAGGCTATGGTAGAGAATGAAACCAGATTAAAGTTGAAATGTTTGAGGTCTGATAGAGGTGGAGAATTCACATCTGGTGAGTTCATAGAGTTCTGTGAGAAACATGGACTAAAGAGACAGTTGTCTGCTCCTAGGACTCTACAGCAGAATGGAGTAGTGGAAAGAAAGAACCGGACCATACAGGAAGCTTCTAGGACCATGATGATGGAAGCTAATGTTCCTCATATCTATTGGAGAGAAGCTGTCAACACTGCAATCTATACTCTCAATCGAGTCCAAATCAAAAGCAATATCGGTAAGACTCCTTATGAACTTTGGTTTGGCATCACTCCTACTGTGAGGTATTTCAGAGTGTTTGGTAGCAAATGTTACATTAAAAGAGATGAAGATCTAGGCAAGTTTGATGCTAGAAGTGATGAAGGAATTTTCTTGGGTTACTCCACTCAAAGCAAAGCATACCGGTGTTACAATAAGAGAATGAGAAAGATGATAGAAAGTACAAATGTGAAGGTTGATGAAGGAATTGAGAAACCTTTAAGGTTTTATGAATATGATGAAGATGATCAGAATGGTGTTCTGACTCAAGGAGCCCAAACTCCTTCCGGTACTCAGAATCAAACAGATCTAGTAATTCAGGGAGAAGAGATGAATCATAATGAACCTGATCAAGAATTAGAAGTGCATGAAACTCCCAAAGTTCCCAGGTATGTAAGACTAAACCACTCTGAAGATCAGATCATAGGTGATAAAAGCAAAGGAGTTCTAATAAGAAGGAGAATTGCTCAAGATTCAAAAGAGTATTGTTTGATCTCTAAGATTAAACCTAAGATAGTGAATGAAGCTTGCAATGATGAAAATTGGACTAAAGAAATGGAGGAAGAGCTGGTGCAAATAGAGAAAAATCACACTTGGGATCTTGTTCCCAGACCTAGAAACAAGAATGTGATTGGAACCAAATGGGTATTCTGGAACAAACTAAATGAAGTTGGTGAAGTAATAAAAAATAAAGCTAGATTGGTCTACAAGGGCTACTCTCAAATAGAAGGAATTGATTTTGAAGAAACCTTTGCTCCGGTGGTAAGAATTGAAGCAGTTAGACTATTTCTTGCATTTGCTACCTTCAAGGATTTCAAGGTGTATCGGATGGATGTCAAGTCTGCTTTCTTGAATGGTGACTTAGAAGAAGAAGTGTACATTGAACAACTAGATGGATTTCAATTATCTGAGCATGGTGATATGGTCTGCAAGTTGAAGAAGGCACTGTATGGACTAAAGCAGCCCCAAGTGCCTGGTATGAAAGATTGGACAAACATCTTTTGAAGATTGGTTTCAACAAAGGTACTGCTGACAGTAACTTATATTTCAAAATTGATCATGAAAACATCTTGATTGTTGAAGTATTTGTTGATGATATCATCTTTGGAGGAAGAGATAGTATGTGTAAAACTTTTGCAAATCAAATGAAAAGTGAGTTTGAGATGTCAATGCTTGGTGAAATGAATTTCTTCCTAGGTCTGCAAATTACTCAAACAAATAAAGGAATCTTCATTTCTCAGACCAAATATGTGAAAGAATTGTTGAGGAAATTTGGGATGGAAGATTTAAAGCCAATGAATACTCCCATGGCAACCGGATGTAAGTTGAGCAAAGATGATGACTCTCCTAAGGTAGACCAGACAAAGTACAGATCAATGATTGGAGGATTGTTGTATCTCACTCAAACTAAACCAGATATAATGCAGGCTATTGGTCTTGTTGCTAGATTCTAGGCTGATTCCAGAGAATCTCATGTCATGGCAATCAAAAGGATTTTTAGGTATCTAAAAGGAACAGTTGAGTATGGTTTGTGGTATTCTCAAGATCATGATTTCTCTCTTCATGCATATACAGATGCAGATTGGGTAGGGGATGTGGATGACCGGAAGAGTACCAGTGGTGGAGCATTCTTTTTGGGAAATAGATTGGTTTCTTGGCTAAGCAAGAAACAAGAGGCAATATCTCTGTCTACAACTGAAGCAAAATACATTGCAGTAGCAGGTAGTTGCACTCAAGTCTTATGGATGAAGCAGATGCTAAGAGATATCAAAGTAGAGTATGAGGAGCCTATCACAATCTTTTGTGATAATTCAAGTGCAACAAATATTTCTAAGAATCTGGTGTTGCATTCTAAGGCTAAGCATATATCTATCAAGTTTCACTTTCTGAGAGAACAAGTGAACAAGGGTGAAGTCAGACTAGAGTTTGTGCCCTCCAAGGATCAGATTGCAGATATCTTTACTAAACCTCTTCCCAGGGACTCTTTTGAATATCTTAGGGAGAAGTTAGGGGTTATTGCACCTCTGGTGATGAACTAAGGTGCACTGAGGTGCATCAGTCCGGTGAATATCATAGTCATATCTTATGATCTGGATTGATGGGAGTTGCTACTCAGGGGGAGCAACATGTATGATTCTGAAGTATTGGAGTTGCAAGTATAAGCCCTTTGCCATTGATGTCAAAGGGGGAGAGAAGACATGTGAAAAACAAGTGGTTGCTGATGAAAGGGGGAGCAGTAAAGGAAGAGAAGACATGTGAATGGTTGTTGTTAATAGGGGGAGTTGTGACAGTAAGGAGAAGTTCTTGTTTTGATGGTTTTTCACATCATATGTTGCCATCAATGACAAAGGGGGAGATTGTTGCAAGTATGGGCCTAACTAGTGTTGTCATTGATGTCAACATACTCATGTTACATTAATGAGAAGGATTGGATGAGCTGTGTGCTGAGGATATTGAGAAAATTAGTCTCAATCAGGAATAGTGAAGAACAGTGATGACAAGAAGGTAAAAGCCCACAACAGGTTGAGGATCAGAGGATGCGGTTTAAAGGGTTTGTAGATACAAGTCTTGAGATGCTCCAGTCAAGTTTTCAGAGGTCCGTATGAAGATCTGAAGAAGTTATGGCACTCAAGTAGAACCGGTTCCAGTAGGTGTTCAGAGGTGACAGAGTGTCATAGATAGGTCTGGTGAGCTCCGGAAGTGCATCATCCTATTTTGCGGATTGGAGGGAGTGTTGAGGAAGTCCTTGACAAGTGTCAACTAGATTGGTTCATGGTTTGAAGGTCCAGAAGAGTCTGTTCATTTGTGACAATGATGACAGACTATGTTCTTGAAGCTTCTAATGAAGGAGAGAAGAATTCTAGTAAGCTGATAAAGTTAGAGTTTGGATTTGATGAACAACCACCGGATGTTGGTGTTCTTCCTGAGACTGGTTGATCAGATGTATTACACATCTTTCGAATGATCTATAAGTGTTTGCTGACTTAGATGATTGTTCCTAAGTCGATGCCTTGTATAAATAAGGGATTGTGAAGTCATTCCAAAGTGTGTTGTGTGGAGATGAGACTGTGGTAGCGAAGAAGAGAGCGAAAGGCAGAGAAGAAGTTTCTGGGCTTTAATGGAACTGATTCAAGCATGGTGAAGATGCTATTCTCCAGTTTAATGTATGTGATACTTATTTCTTTGTAGACAGTGTGTCTCTTGTAGGCAGTGAGCCTCTTGTGAGCAGTGTGCTCGGGCAGTGAGCCCTAATTGGCATGTGCCATTTTGTTCTTTCTATTCTTCTAACAGAGAATACATTCTTGGGTTAATCACCCCGTGGTTTTTCCCTTAACTAGGTTTTCCACGTCAAAATCTTGGTGTCTTATGTGTTGATGAGTTTCTGCTTTTGATTCGAATGCATTATGTTTCATGTTTAATATGCTGCTAATCACCAAGAAGTTTTAAGTGTGTAAATTGGAGAAAGTTTTGCACAACTGATTCACCCCCCCTCTCAGTTGTATGCCCTAAGTCTAACAGGATCTACTTTCTAGATCTAGCCTCACAAAATAAAATGAATTTTACAATAATCTTTATGAGCACCAACTCAAAGTTATACAGATTTATGGACATCAACCCAATGGAAGCACCAACTCCCTGCAACACTGATTTAAGGCCACCAACCCAATGGAAGCACAACTCCTCACTCCACTACAACACAAATTAGATGAGGCACCAACCTCACAATGATCAAGAGGCATCAACCTCACAATGATGAAGAGGCACCAACCTCTGCACTCTCTGAGCTGATTACAAAAAATTATAAACATAATAAAGTCACTAGTAAACTTTATACATCACCTCTGTGTGAGACTCCTAAATTATCTTCTTTTCATCTACTTCACACTCACTTCATACTCGCCCGTTCACTAGATGTTCGCATGTATTTCACATAACCAGACAATCGCATATATTTAGATAGTTCACTTCAATACTCACATACACACCACTTCTTCAAATGCAAAACAATGACCTCCCTTTTATATTGACCTGTACAAATTAAAATCTTCATGTTAGCTATACTCATTTAAATCATTCATCACAGTTGGCCTTTGTGTTTTTAATTCCAACATTTAGAATCCATAAGGTCGGACCAATTTTAAATTCTAATGTCTACATGTCATAGGGTCGGCCTAACCTGAATTTTCGTACATATGAATCTGGGCCTAAGTTTAGAACAACTAAGTCAGCCACAACAATATAATTAAATATTTAATTTAAATATATTTTATCTTTATATCGTTGCCTCACAAACTTTACATTTGTCGGTAAAAACACATATTCATGAACCTCAACTTAACTGCCTTTATCACCAAAAGTATACATTCACAAACTTATCCTTAAAGGCCTTTATTGACAAAATCCATATTCTACAAACTTGGGGCATTCTATCCTTTATCAGCAAAAGTGCCACATTATGAACTTATAGTCTTCATCATATCGCCTATCGGCGAAATCATCTTTCCACAAACTTCCATTTCCTCAAACCGTCAACTATTTCTCTATCAGCAAAATCGTCTGTCAGAGAACCTTGCTATCAGTGAACTGGGCCCTTTACGAACCAAAACCTTTTCCAAAGCTTTTCCAACAAATCACAAACTAGCTTTTCTCTTATCAAAAAAATCTCATTTTCACAAACTTACACTTTAACAGAAAAAAATCATTTCTATAAACTTTGACTTCATATCTCCTTTATCGGCAAATCTTCATTTTCACAAACCTGACCTTACATGCCTTTGTTGGCTAGTCGGCGAATCGACAAAATTTGAAACCTGCAAACCAGTTTGTAAACCAAAGTTTTTGTTGGTAACTCAAACTTTGCACTTCAAACTTTCTTCTTCACACCTTTGTCGGTGAATCGGTAAAGCAATGAACTTTGAAACTTGTGAACCAACTCTTTGTCGAAACTTTAACTTTCTCTTCTTTCATGCCTTCATCGCAAAACTTCTCAGTTGACGAACTAGCTATTAATGAAACCTACTGTCGGCGTACTTAAGAGTTTGTGAACTAAACATTTTGCCGACCGAAGGTAGAAATCATTTATGCCTTAGAATTTTCTTTGACAACATTTCATCAGCTAACTAGGTGTCAGGAAAACTGGTTGTCGATGAACCTGTGAGTTCCTGAACTGAAAAAAATTGCTGACTAAAGGTAGAAATCATTCCTTAGAAACTTTTTCTCTTCTCTGATCTCCATTTCCCTTCGACATCAACTTCCCTTTGACATCAATGGAAATATGCATCTTTGACATCAATGAAAACACTTCCAACACTTGCATCACAACCAACTCAGAACAATGTTTCAAAATTGGGGAGTGCTAACATGAGCTATTCCATCACTTTTGTCTTCAAAAATTTGAAACTTCACTCTACTACTACTGTCCAAACAAATTCCTTCCTATTACCCTTCATAGTTTCTGCAATAGGAGCACAAATCTCGCTGAAATTTTGGATGAACTTCCTATAGAAGCTCGCTAATCCATGGAAGCTTCTTGCTTTAAACATGCCCTTTGGCGAAGGCCAATCCACAATTGCCCTCATTTTTCATGGATCCATTTTCAGCTGACTTCTGGAAACAACAAAACCCAAGTACACTAACTCCTCTTTCAAGAAGCTACACTTTTTCACATTCACTAACAATTTCTCTTCTTTGAGCCTTTGCAAAACTACCCTAACATGCTGAAAATGTTCTTTTTTTGCTAAAGATCAAAATATCATCCAAATACACAATGACAAACTTACCAAGGTATGGTTTCAACACTTTTCTCATCAACCTCATGAAGGTGCTTGGTGCATTTTTCAAACCGAATGACATCACCATCCATTCATAAAATTCCTCCTTTGTTTTGAAGTCAATCTTCCATTCATCCCCCTCTCTTATCAAGATTTGATGGTATCCACTCTTCAAATTTGGTGAAGTACTTGGCTCCACTCAAGAAACCCATCATATCATCCATTCATGGCAAGGTAAACCAATATTTGACAATTATCTTTCTTATGGCTCTTGAATCCGTACACATCCGCCATTCTCCATCCTTCTTTAGTGTCTACACTACTGGTACAACACATGGACTCAAACTCTCCCTAATCAGCCCCTTATCCATCAACTCTTGTACTTGCCTATTTATTTCTACATTCCCCATAGGCGTCATTCTATACGGTGCCTTGTTGGGCAAACTTGCACTAGGAATCAAATCCATGCAATGGCTTATACTCCTCATTGGTGGCAATCCATTGGGAAGCCCCTTCATCAATATGTCATCATATTCTTCCAAAAAATTTTGAACTTCCATTGGTATCTCTTTATTTTCCTTCATTGTCCCAACTGCTACAAGATTTGGAATGATGGGAAAACATTTTCCTCCTCCTTTCAAGTCTTTCAAAAATTGTTTTCCGGGAAACAAAACAATCCTTGGAGCTGTCCTTCACTTCTTTTTCCCTATCTTATATGGGATTCAATGTGTACTCTTTTCTATCTTTCTTGATTTGATATGTATTTGTCCCTCCATAATGAACAAATCTCCTATCAAATTGCCAAGGCCTTCCTAAAAGTGGATGGCATACATCCATTGGCGTCACATCACATATAATTTCATCCATGTAATTTCCAATTTGAAAAATCACAATGCATTGTTTACGTACCATCAAACTATGATCATTTTGCAACTATTAAACTCGATATGGGCTATGATGTTTTAATCTTTTCAATTTTAGCTTCTCCACCATTTCTTCAGATAGAATATTATCCGTGCTACCACTGTCCACTATGACTTTGTGCAACACTTTCCACCTGCCTTGCACCTTATTCTAAATAGATTTCTTCTTTGAATTGGCTCTAATTCTTCCTTTTCAATATTTAATAAAATCCTTCACAACATTAGGGACTCTCCATCTTTGGGACCCTCTCCATAATTTGGTGCAACCACTCTCTCACTTTCAACCTGTGCTACATGAACTCTTGCCTCCTTCCCTTTGCCACCACTCTGTTGTATTTGTGGGCATTCAAATGCCCTAAGCCCCATCTCTCCACATTGAAAGTATGTACCTATAAATCATCTTCCTCTACCTCTTCCAAAGTATCCTCTACCACAAAAATAATCTCCTCTTCCTCTAAAAGATTCTCTTCTTCCATCATTTTCTTGCATACCCATGTGAGATGTACTTGCCTCATCTTTCTTTCTTTAATAATCTTTACCACTACTTGTTTGTCCTCTTCCTCTAAAAAATCTACCTCTACCATAGGAATTGTTTTTCTATTTTCTTGCAAGTTTCTCCTCTGCTTTCAAGGCATATTGGTATGCCTCTTCTATACCAGTTATTCAGAGCATGCTCATTTCATCTTGAATTGAATTATGAATACCATTCACATACCTTGATACTTTTTCTACATCATCATCCACGTCTTGCCCAGATGCTCAACCTATAAAACTCCTCAGTGTACTCTTGTACATTCTTCTCTCTTTGTTTCAAGTTTTGCAACCTCTTGAATAGATTGATTTGATAATCCATGGATAGAAATTTGACCTTCAACTTCATCATCATTCTCTCCCATGATTTGATTTTATCTTTACCTCTTCATTGTCTTTCAGTCTGCACATGCTCCCACCATAAGGATGTGTGTCCCTTCAACTTTGTGCCAGCATACTTCACCCTTTTTGGGTCCTTAATTGACTCCAAGTCAAAATACTTTTCCATTTCTGATATCCAGTTCACTAATTCTTTTAGATTCAGATTCTCATTGAAACTAGGGAGGTCCAATTTAGGCTTGCTATAAAGTCTAGCCATTGCTGTCAAAAATCTCCCTTTTGCTTCATCTCTATTATCATCTTCCAAGTCAATTTATGGTGCTTCATCTTCAGCCTCATCATTGTTGATATCTACTACCAGAATTCATCTTCGATGCATCACTTCTATTGCCTCCAACCTCACTACTAATCTAGCTTTGAGGCCTCTCATCATTTTCATGAATAGCTCATGGTCAACATTTTGTAACCCATTCCATGGTCCTCTTCATCTACCATGCCCTCTTTGCACCATGTCCACAACCCTCTACAATTGTGGGTCTCGTTGTCCTCTCACACACCCACAACAAACTCCTTAGGGTTCTTCCTCCAACACAATGTTGAACCTGCTCTAATACCACTTAATGCAACCAAGAATCAAGGGTCTTATGAGACTCCCAATTCTCACAGAATACACACTTCAGTCACAAACACTTATCAATTTGTTTAATCTGGCAATTTTAATCTTGCTATAATAGCTACAGGAATACAAATCACCTACACTCTCATGAAATCAGATATTAACAATTGTACAATTCATTGCAAGCACTCCATGCAAATTTATCCCAACTTCAAGTTTATTTGTCTTCTTGTAGCATTCAATTGTTTGTCATACACAATTTTATGCAAACAAATACAATGAATGAGAGTTTCATACACCTTATCTTTGTTCAGATCATTCTATGACAGGAAAACAAGCTCCCCTTGAATGTGGCCTCTATTTCTCCTTTACAATAGAATTTGCAATATTGTAGAGATCACTCATCTCCATGCCTTGGCCGAACCCCTTGTCCATACACTAAGATGTTCTTTTTGTCTCCTCTGCAGCCAAACCCTTCCAAAATAGCATCGATTAGTTTTTATCTTGCATAGGCGTCAGGAAATGAAAAGTCAGGAAGTGGAATCAGCTTTAGGTAATTGGAGCGACACCTCTCCAAAGAAATCTGATCCTTTGATATTCGATTTGACTTGGTCTGACTCTCCCAACCGTGGCTCCTAAGAAACAATCTTCTACAAACTCGTTCCCCTATGGTGGTTTTCTAATCAGTCTTCTACCAAATCAACTATGAAGAACTTAAAATGAGATCACTACATTCAAGATTCCCACAGTTTAAGAAAATTGGCCTCCACGCCCTCCAAATTGAATTCACTGTTTGTGGAATAACTAACAACAAATAAAAAGAAATAGATTTCTCTTTAATCGACACACATGATTGTCCCTGAACTAATCTTCAATATCACAAGCTCTCGCCAATGGAAAAAGTAATGTTTGAGTGTAAATCATTAGTGTGAAAAGAATTTCATAAACCACAAACACTCCCGGGAGAGAAGAATAGAGATTTAATCTTCATCAGCATTGAATACCATCAAAATGCAAGGCCATCGACTGATCATAGCACAATTCTGTGCATATACTCTTCATGGCATTTTGTCAAACAACTGACAATAGTGATGTTCTACCTCCTTCAAAATGAACATGAGTTACCATCTATTCTCCTATCTAAACCATTAAACCCAAGAGCTATCAACAGCGAAACTTGATCAAAGAAGTTGTTGGTTGATCACGACAAACTAGAAATGCACCAAAACCAACCAAACTGAAACAACAAAACATGGTGAAAGAAATAAAACAATACTAGAAATGTTTTTGGTTGATTCAGATTGCCTATTCACCTAGATGCTCCTGCATCATGGCCTAGAGCCAAATAATGGATTCTTTGTCGCCCTGGTTTGTGAGTGGAAGTTCATCACAACTCAACACTTGTGACAAAGATCTTTATCTTATCTTGATTCATTTCAAACCAAAATCTAGTTAGATTGTATTAAAGTCCATTTCATTGATAGTGATGGTAAGACTTGAATATTAACATCAGATTGATGATGTCCTCAATCTTGATTATAAGTACAAAGGTGCTCACAATGAAGGGTCTAAAGTTAAAGGCAATATAACCTTGTACCTTTTGAAACTTTTAATGTATCTATTATAGTTTCAACATCTAAGTTAAACCAAACCATGAATGGAGGAAATACTTCTCGGAGCTTCTAGAAATGTAGACATTGAGAAACAACATAATTGGTCTAGTGAGTTCCAAGTCTATAGGAATGTGAACATCTAGATATGAAGGCAAAGGTTGACTCATGTGTTGTTTCTAGGTTAGAGCTGAGACAAACATGGTTGTTAGAACTTATAGGTAGATAAATCTAAAGAAATATGGTGAAGAAGGGATTCTATATGACTTCCTTCTACAAGATTGCCACACCTTAGAAGGTCTATTAAATCTTAGATAACTCAAGGTGAGTTCTCCTTAACTCTCCCTGATACCTCCTCATGTTTCAAGGGGGTACATGCTATAGGATGTACTGCATCAGTCACTAGTTGAATATGAAATGGACAACACTATAGTGTTTCTTGATGTTGTTCTCCAAGGAAGAAATGCATCCATGTTTTTGCTATGGAGAAACATGCCAGTTGTTTTACTTTCTTATCTTAAGATTTACAACAAATTTGAAAAGGGTCTTCTCTCACCTAGAAGACCTCTTGTTGTGAGAAAGGATAAATAGGGCAACATCTCCTCACTTGGGATCACCCAATGTAGGGTTTTTTTAACTTATGAGGTATGCATATGTTATAGGTTTGCTTTAGAGATCCACAAATCTACTAAATATATGGTGTGTGAAATTGTTTTTATAAGGGCTTATATGTTGAGATTAGGGCAGACAACTGAGAGGGGGGGGTGAATTAGTTGTCTCATAACTTTTATCCTTTGCTGCAACTTAAATTTCTTTACCACTTATTAATAGATTAATGATATAACCATGTAATGCATGAAATCAACAACACAAGAGCAGAAACAAAATTAACACACATAACACCAGGATTTTTACATGGAAACCCGGTTAAGGGAAAAACCAAGGTGGGGGTTAACCCACAAGATTTATTCTCTGTTAAAAGAATAGAAAAATGGGGAAGGCACTTGCCTTTAGGGTGCACTGCCCAGAGCTCACTGCTCAAAGAGGCTCACTACCTACAAGAATATTTATAAGTTTGTCACAGAAAGATTGAACTGGAAAACAACATCTTCTTCATGCCAAGGTTAGTTCCATTGATGTGCACAACACTTCTACTCTGCTCCCAAACACTTATTCGCTATCTCCTCATCCTTTACTGAGTTTCCTTTTATGCTCTTCCTCTTCTCTACTCTGCCTTTCTTCCTTTCTTAGGATCTTATCATTTTCACACAAGGATGCATTTCCACAACTCAACCACACATATTTATATGCTTCATCAACCTTGGAATAAACATCAAGGTTGGCACTACAAACATTTGAATTAATGTGAATCACTATGTTGTCGGCCAAACATAGCTGGGACCCAAATCTTCCTTGAACAACACACCACACTTCATAGAATCTCTTTTAGATCATTCGCGACATCCACAAAGCATCCGGTCAGCCAAGACTGGAAAGAACAGCAACACCCAAAGAGAAATCTTCAATCATGAGCTCAAACCTCAATGTGGATCACCAACACAACAAGCACACGATCCAAAGATCTCCACAAGCATAATGAAATCAACAAGAACAACTGCACCACCTCAAATCACTAGAATCACTTGCACCTTCATCCAAGAACTCAAGAACACCAATTGTCATGACTGTCACACTAGAAATATTGCTTGAGGACATCCAAACCACGAACCACTTGAGTTGGGGACACACACCAACACCCCAAACACACCTCTAGATCTATAGATCATAATATTCCAATGTGGATCGATCTAGACCAGATTTATGTCAATCTGTCACCTCTGAACAATTGCAAAACCTGGTTCTACTCAGATGGCCATAACTTTGCCAATTCTCCATGTGGACCTCTCAAATATTGACTGGAGCAACTTTAGACAATCCTCTACAAACCCTTTAATCCGCAGGCTCTGATCTTCATCCTACTGGGAATGCGGAGCAATCTACTTCACTGAACTGTACTGTCTTCATTGTCTTTGACAGAGAGATATGCAACTCACTTGTTTCTTTCAGAGGGGCTAATTTTCTCAATATCCTCAACATACAAGTCTTCTAGAATGAGATGCAATTGACACCAATGACAACAAGGATATGTTGACATCAATGACAACACTGATTAGGCACATATTTGCAACATTATATAATCCAAAGAATCTCTATCAAATATAAGAAGGCCTAAACCATCATTTCAAAACTCTGCATAATCTATGAAAGGTTTGCATGACCATTATAAGGTCTGTATCTTTCATTAAAGGGTTTGTATGAACCCTAAGATTTATATCGAATCATGTTAGGGTCTTTATAGTCCAAAGAAACTCTATATAAACCCTAAAGCCTCATGCATGAGCTTATAAGAGGTCTGCATATCATTTAAGGGTATGTCCAACCATCTAAGAGGTCTGTAAACCTCTAAAAATGTTTGTCAGACATTTTCATAAGACTATTATCCCTTCTACAAGTATGTCAAAAAGTTAATGAGTCTACATGACCATTTTTAATCATTGTCCAATAGTTTAAGAAGTCTTTAAGATCTAAACCTTACAAAAGTTGTTGGATAGTCTTTGAAGTCTTATACATGTCTGCAGACCCTTATAGAATTTTTTCCATCATTTTTAAACTTGTTAATCCATAAGAGGTCGTGTCAAATATTTGCAGCATTGTATAGAGTTTCTAGGGCTTTTGAGGGTTTAGAACAACATGCACATGTCTAAGTAGCATATACATGTTTTAGAGATCATATACAGGCATAAAGAAGCCATGAAGAGATCTCATAAGCCTTGTACAAGCTTGGTCAAGCTGTATGAAGGGAGTGTATAGGGATATGGAGTTAAAATAAGAGTTTAAAACCCTTTATAACCCTAGGGTCTGTGATCAAACCCTAGCTAAAAGCCTATGAAGCATCATTAAAGGATCTATGAAAGCTTGGTAATAGAGAAATAAATTTCAAGGAGTATGATAGATCAATGAAGTTCAAGGAGTATGACAAAGGGTGAAGGTGGAGGCAGATGATTCACCGGTATTCTAAGTGACATGGTAGTAAATGGAGGGTGTAGAGAAACTTATAGATGCAGAAGTTTTGAGAGTGTAGTGTGAAAATATTAAGAGACAAACCAAGATTCATCGTTTAAAAGGTACCCTACACAATCATTGAAGGTCTTTCAAGTTATTTGGGAAGTGTTTTAGGGTTATAAAGGCATTCTAGGGTCTGTGAAGCATGTGTAGGGTTTGTGAAAGTACTAAAATCTTACATAAGTAGTAAAAGTTTGTATGAACCCTTGGAAACTCATTAAGATCCTGAAGACCTTGGATAAAAACCTACAAGCCTGCATAATAACCTAAGGTCTATATAGTAACCAAGATCCATGTATGACATTTTAAAAGAGTTTGTATAACCTTAAAATCCTTGCAAAGTCTGTCAAGTTTTTGAGAGGTCTATCAAGCTTTTGAGAGTTTGAATAATCTTGTTTAGGGTCTGTAGAAACCATAGAATTCCCATGATAACTCTAATGACTCTGCCTAACCATTGAAAGGTTAGCATCAATGTTGAAGACTCTATCAAAAGTTTTAAGGGCTATTAAAGAGAAGAATACTGTGAAACCAAAAGAACCTTGTCAAACCATTTTCAAGACTGTCAAACTAGATCTAGGAGTCTATGAGAACCCAAAACTCTACAAAAATCCATTGGATAATCTGCAACTAAATGTGAAATGTTTACAATGCCATTCCACATGTCTACTTAGTGTTGAAATACACAGTGTGTATTTCAACCTTGCTAAATATACACTATGTATTACCATTTAATAGCTCGATAGAGCTATAGAAAGATGGTGAAACTCATTGGAAGTTTGTAAGACCTTTTTAAATGATGTGGAGGCATTTTGAACCCTATCAGATCATGTGAAGAACATGTAAAACCCTAGGTTATGCTAGACCCCTATTGTTTCTCTTAGGGATGACATGGGTGCTTTATCTATTGAGGGTAAGAGGTTTGGGACTATAAGAGAAAAGTGATGGGATAAATTGCTCCACCTATAGAGGAATAAGATCAAATGATTGCTATGACAAGCTAAATGATGACAAACAGATAAATACCATTATTAACTTATTGGAGAGACACCCATGGTATATCTCAACAATTTTGTGGAAAATGATTATGTTGAAGGCATTGACAAGTCATTTTCAACAAGAAGCAAGGTATGGAATTTTTATGGAGTAAAATAATTTCCTATGCCTTTTTACCTCCTAGTTTAGCTCCTAGGTCCCCGTGTTAACACTTTGCAAGTTAAATACTCATCCCAGAGCAATTTCCCCTGAAACCCATATCAAATGGGGACTAGGGGCCCATTTTAATCCTTAAGCTTGACCAAATTAGGGCCTTGGAACTTGGGTTCCCGTGCCCAAGTCCACCCTAATTTTCTAAGATGGAAATTAATGCTTGTTGGCTTGGGCCCTCCCAAAAGGTTTCCCTTAGTCGGCCCTCTTGATTTAATTTACGAAAGTTAGTGGGAAAACATATTTAAATAGGTTTATGCATTCATTTGTGACATAGATGGATAACACAAACTTGTGATATTGAGAAAAGAGAATTCAAAGGACTTCATTGTGTTTTAGAGTAGAATTGTGTTGTTATTGTGTTTATTTGTTGCAGATTTGGCTTCATCAATCCATCTGCTAATGATTTATAGGATCTTCATCTCCATGAGGGCTTCACCTCTAAGGTGATATTTATTTGTGCTTCAATAATTTCATTTCATCATTGGATTTGGCCTCTGCCCTCCTTGGGTACACACTCTATCTAACAACAGTGTTGAAAGACTTGAATGTACTTCCAGGGCTTGACCGAGGAAAGCTCCTAAACACCACAACCCCCAAACCCCTTTCTTTATGTGTGCAAGTTATAGGTGAGGGAGTTGGAAAAGTGCAGGTGCAGAGAAGTAGCTTGAAGGATCAGGTTTTGGGATCTAGAAGAATCTTGTGAATATTCCTCTCAACAAGCTTAACTCCAAAATCAAAATCAAGATATAGTCTGATACACCTCTCTATTCAGAATATCCAGGAATTATGCCCTCTTAGGCTTGGGCACCCACCTTGTAGTCCTCTACACTTTCAATTCCTAAAACTCAAAATCTGGTATGTTTCTGATCCTCCCTGAGTACTATACTATTTGGTTTTCTGTAGCATTCTGTCTGTTTAAATCTGATTATTCTATAATTAGGGTTTGAAGCTTACTTGACCTAGGGTTTGGTAAAACTCTCAATCTAATCTATTCTTTCCATATCATTCCTAAGCACAAAATTAGTACCTAAGTCCTCATCCATCTTGTAGTGACTTGGCTCAGTTTTGTCCTTGAATGTCATTGTGAAAGGAGGGTTTGATTTGGTACCTTTAACATCATTTCATCCTTATCCCTTTTCACATCTAACATTTTGGTGAACCTGGAACAACAAGAATTTTGTATCTTTTTGAGTGTTGTAATTAGTCATTGCATTCATTCATATCATATTTGCCATCTTGCACTGAAAAATCTAGCTCATACAATTTTTTTTTTTAAAAAGCATTCTAGGCTTGCATAAAGGCATAGTTTTGCATAATTTGTATTGCATATGATAAAAGATTTAATTTTCTGATATTTGCATTAGAAATAATCCTTATTATAGTAATTTATCATTAATTCATATCAAATCTTTCATTTGAGGGTTCCATTTGCTAGGGTTTTGCTTAAAAGTTGCATTTTTCATATAACCTAGTAATTCCAAAAGCTAGGGTTTGTAGTCAAAATCTTATTTCAGATTATGTTGCTCCTATCAACATTCATTCAAGTCTAATTTTGAGTTGTAGTGTTTCTTCATTGTGCATCCTTGCATTTAAATTTCAAATTTGGCAATTACACATTGGGTATTTCAACATTAACGGTTTTACACACTTTCTTCAAACTTCTTTAGGTAAACTTTTACATTATTCATCTTTCCTTGTTGTGTAGCACTATTTCCATCATATATACTTTTTTTGTCATGAAATATGTGTGTTTTTCTCTTTAAAAAAAATTGATTTCCTCAAACAAGTCTTTGGTGTGAAACAACCTCACATACATGGCATCTTCTAATGGTTCCTCTTTGATATCCTTGCATACATAAAGATTTTGAAAGATTTTTCAAATTTTTTAATATGTATCCTTATGTTTTGACTTATATTCAATCCATGAACAATAAAGATATCTTTAAAGGTTCATTTGAAATCCTTGGGTATGTATCTGACTTTAATAACTTCATAATCCTTACAACTGAATACAATTCGATATTAAAGGACCTTACTAATTTCATCTCCATGAATGATCATGAGGAAGGTAATGATGAAGACATTCCCCCTTCTCTTACTACATTTCATGATGACATAATGGACATCATCTCTAAGACATATGAGATTGACATCGCCTTGTGTGCTTCATCCAAGGATTTGGAGTCTTCTCCTAACATAAATCCTCCTTGTGAGGATATTTTGGGACAAGAAGAAGAAATCATTGAGACATTCCTTAACAACACTTTACCATCTCTTCATTCCAAAGCTCTCCCTAGCCAAGATGAAGCATTGGATGATGAATATTCTCTTTTTGAACAACTTCTTCAACCTATTGATAATGAAAGTTTCTCTACTAATCTTAAAACTCTTCTTAACCGCATATCAAATGAAGAAATAGATCACTTACTATTGCCTAAACATTTAGATACCTCAAAAATATCAAATGATGCAGAGAGCATAAATGAACATATTATTCCTAAGGATCAAGGTGCTTCAACACCTCCTCAACTGATTGAAATGAGAATTTTTAAAGCTTCTTCTCCACCATCCTCACATATAGCAAGAGACAACCCTCAAGAGAGAATTTTTCCATGGCTTACTCCTAGGGTTTCCTCTTCACACATACAAGAACATGTGGACAACATGATTCAAAGAAAGGGAAGAACAAGGGATAAAGCTTTAACAATAAATGTAAAGATCAAGATCAAATATAACAGGTAAGTATTTCTAACCCCTTTTAGCCACCTTTGTTGTAGTGTTTCTTTGATTTGCTTGCTTACGTGGCCTCCTATTATGTGTTGTGTTCCCCGTGCTGTGTTATATGTTGTTTAGGTCTCTTTGGATGACCCTTGATACTCTTGTAAGGTCAAGGATATAAGGAGACTACCCCTATTGTGACTATTCTTCTATTTGTTTCTCAATTCTTCTATACTCCTCTCTCCTCTTTTTATTGTTGTGTTGTGCCTTGGGGGCATAGCATTGTAGAAGATGTTTTTTGGGGCATCCTCCTACATGGTGTTCCTAAGTCACTTTTGGCTCTCTCTCTCATTTTTATTCTTTCCATTCATCCATGGATCTACTTAGTCAGCGGATGATGATAAAACATATATACTGATATGGACCATGTGTCCCTTCAGAAAGTAAGCAAAAATGGACCTAGTCCATATATGAAGATGGGGTTGATATAATTCCAACGCTTGACTAGTAGAGTCACTTTATGGTATATATTGTGTTGTTAAGAATCTTGTAACAAATCCTTTGCAATACTAATCTACTTGACACACTTTTGATATGTCTTTGACATGTGTTGTGTCTCACCTTGTGTTACACTTATTTCTAAGATACTTGAAGTATAACCTCATGACTATAC
Organism: Cunninghamia lanceolata; assembly: GCA_027924645.1. NCBI lineage: Eukaryota > Viridiplantae > Streptophyta > Pinopsida > Cupressales > Cupressaceae > Cunninghamia > Cunninghamia lanceolata. The sequence continues at coordinate 2,825,736 of BSBN01000794.1, forward strand.
TCATTTCTGAACTTGCAAGCATAGACTTGGCTTGTTATGTTTGAACTTATTTCATTGATATTGTTTAGCATTTTGTACTAACGTGCATTGCGTGATTGTTGGAATCATTCGGTGGTCATAAAGCACATGTCACCTTAGAGGCATGGGCTTTACAGAGGCTCTTGTTTCCTTGCATGTTTGTTAACTTTACCTTAAACATGTGATTGCTCCCAGCAAGCAGAGTCAACCACTTTAAGGTGGGGGCATATATAATGGTAACTACTTGATTACTTTTGGCACTAACAAAGAGTGTTTGAAAGCCCTCATCATGAGGCGGGATGGCATATCTCTTAAGCTAGTGTGCATCCTTTTAATCAAAAATCCCTCATCGCGAGGCGGTATGGCATATCTCTTGAGCTAGTGCGCATCCTTTTTATACAAAGCCCTTCTGCAGAAGGTGGGATGGTGTGTCTCTTGATCTAGTGCACATCCTTTTTAACAAAGTCCTCTGTGGAGGCATGGTGGGTCTTGAGTCATTCAACCTTAAGCGTGTCTTTGGCAATTATGGTAGCATAGCTCAACTGTCAGGTGTGTTTGAAATATGTTTTAGATGGTGAGACTTAGAAATAAGCTCCTTCCCATCACCCATGTTTTCTATGTATAAGACTTATACTACGTCGATGACATGCTATGTAGTGCTCATGTATTCCGTGTGTCTTCCTAGAATGTTTACCATGTCTTCCCCCAAGTGTGGTCTAAAAGCACGTAGCGTTGAGCTCCCTCCACATTTGGGTTTTGTTTTGCATGTCTTCCCCTTGGTGTGGTCTAAAGGCATGTAGTGATGATCTCACTCCACATTTTGTGGTTTATTTTGTGTGTTTTTAGCAGTCTAAAGGCATGTAGCGATGAGCTCCCTCTGCCCCCTAGTTTAGGATTTTTTTAGTTATTAAATCAATATATACTTTATGTATTGTGCGACTGCTCTCATGTCTTCTTCGTGTATTGTGTGCTTCACTATATTCTCTATGTTTTTCATGCTTCTCACTGTCTTCCTTGAGTCTTGTGTGACTCTCATGTATTTTCTAGTGCTTACCTGAGATTGGGAGCTAGAAATAGTCCTTCAACCTTTGGGTATGCTTTAGCTCTATGTGCTTGGCATGTTTTATGTGTTTGATATGCTTTGACCGTACTTTAATGCATGTATGGAATCATAAGATCATGTCTACATTAAAGTGGGGGCTAAATGTTATGGAGTAAAAAGTTTCCCTATGCCCTTTTACCTCCTAGTTTAGCTCCTAGGTCCCCGTGTTAACACTTTGCAAGTTAAATACTCATCCTAGAGTAATTTCCCCCAAAACTTGTGTCAAATAGGGACTAGGGCCCATTTTAATCCTTAAGCTTGACCAAATTAGGGCCTTGGGACTTGGGCTCCAGTGCCCAAGTCCAACCTAATTTGTTGGGATGGAAATTAATGCTTGTCAGCGTGGGCCCTCTCAAAAGGTTTCCATTGGTCAGCCCTCTTGATTTAATTTACGAAAGTTAGTAGGAAAGCATACTTAAATAGGTTTATGCATTCATTTGTGACATAGATAGATAACTCAAACTTCTGATATTGAGCAAAGAGCATTCAAAGGACTTCATTGTGTTTTATAGTAGAATTATGTTGTTATTGTGCTTATTTATTGCAAATTTAGCTTCATCAATCCATCTCCTCATGATTTAAAGTGATGCAGTCAAGGTAGGAGGGTCTGGTGAGGGACTGTCCAACCTTGCAGCCTTAAAAAATTAACTCCATGGTCATATAGATATGCAACGGAACCTTATAGTTTAACAACAGAAGATAAAACATATTCCTGAACACATAACACAACATGTATCCTGGGAAAACCCTAACAAGGAAAAACCCAGCCTTCAAAGCTCATTCTTCATATATTATTGTAGACACCTAAAATTGGCTTGCTCTACAAACCAATTTCCTGTACCTTTACACCAATTCATCCCCCTATTAATTGAATAAATTCACCTTATTTAATTAATTTATCCCTAACCATCTATCTATCCCTTGTGATCAATTAATTCATTTAATTTGTCACTAGACCTTACAACACTATCCTCAGCAATTAAATAAATATTTCTAATATTTATTTAGCTAATTTGTCCATCTCCCTAATCCCTATTAATTAGATAAATCATTCTTATCTAATTAATCTACCCTAGCCTACCTATCCCCTAGACCTAGGTTAATTAAGCTAAACACTTAATTAACCTTGCTTATCCCATCCTCCCACACATCTTTGAATAAAAATCAATCTTTAATTCAAATGGTCAAATCCTCCTTACCCCTCATTTATCACCCTCTTACACATGTAAGAGTACATCTTCACATCTCCACATAAAGGTGAATTTTTAATTCACACTCCCCCATGAGTTGAATTAAAAATTCACTTGTCATGTCCACTCTTCCCAAAAATGAATCTTTAATTCATTTTTATCCTCCACACCTTTCCCCATGTGAATTTAAAATTCACAAATATTGAGAGCCCTCCAATCCCATTGACCAAGATTCAACCCTTGATCTCTCTCATCCACTCCTCTTGTGACACTTGTCACAAGGCTATGGCTTCAATCCTAACCCTAACTCTCATTCATTTCTAGCCCTTGATCTCAACTTGAGATCCTCACCCTCCATCCTCATTTCCAAAACTCTATAAATGAGACCCTTCTCTAAGCCATTAGAAGGAACTTCATCTTGCATCAAACCTCTGCCAAAATATCTCCAAAATCCTCTCATCCCAACACCATAATGTCAAAATCATGCCTCATCCCCATCTCCATCTCCATCTAAGTCCAAATCCCTCATCTACATTGTGTTGTAAAACATTGAGCAATCCACATACATTCTAGTCTTGGGTAAAATCTGAGAAGCTATCGGGTGCAACTCCTTCCCGCTATCTTGGATTTGTGGGTCAAAAGGAAGGTATAATCATTTGTATTTGCATTTGATTTATATTTCTACTTTCATTTTATTCTCATAGATCACATTGGCACGCCTGGTCTTGGATCTAATCGTCAGTTTGTGAAGGTTTTGTTGTCAAAATCTTAATTTTCTAACAGTTTTTGTGAAGTTTTGCATGTTTTGGGGGGTAAATTGTTACAGGTTGCATCCTGGGTAGAAATGGACTGCACCATTGTGATTAGAAAGCTGTTTCTGAGTTTTTTGATAGTAAATTTGCCTATATTGCGTGACTAGAATTTTTGAAAATTTTTGAATTTTTTTTAAGGGTTCAGTCCGTACCATACGGATCTGTATCGTATGGACTGTCCATACCATTCCTGCATGAGATATTTGCTGGTATCGATTTGCTTTGGCTGTTCATGGCTAATCGATTGGTTTGCAGGTTTGGATTTGTTTGGTCTTTGTTAATCATTTGGTGTCCACTCCCCTCAACCAAACGAACCCTAGCAACCCGTCGGCACCGTCATGGACCTTTAGCCTATGTTTTGAAACCTTAACTGCCTGTCGCCACTGATTTTTCTCTGTCGTCACCACCGTTTACCCTAATACCTGTACATCCGCCACCCAGTCGACACCTTTGGTGGCGACTTTCTCCTATCGCCACCCGCCATAAGTTCCTCTGCCGCTCTCTGCATATGCTCCTCTGATGCCGACCTCCACCCGGTCGCCACCCAGTCGACACACCTGAACCACCACTTCCGACCGCTACCACTTCATCCTCCCCTGGTTAGCACCAAACTTTGGCTCTGTCGCCACTCATTGGGATATGGTCACCACCCCTTTCGGTCTCTACCGGAGATTCACCGACCACCATTCCCCCCAACCTTCAAAACCCCCCTACGAACTGCATGAAAACCCTAACCCGCCTGGCTCGTGGCCTCCCGACCACCGCTCCCTTGATCTCTGCTATCCTCCGCTGGAAACCCTTCTGAAGCCCTCATCCTCTCCAAATCACTGTCAAAACGTAAACCTAGGCCACGCTTAGCAATTAGCCCTAACAGTTAGGGCATTGGCTTGTTCTCTCGCGGGTCCCACATAAATCAAACCCTAGCCGCAGGAAGAAGGAAGGGCCATAACACATTCAACCCTCTTTTTTTTTCTTTTTTTGCTTTGACTCAGGCCCTGGTCACATGGGTGACCAGGGGCCTTAATGACCCAAAACTACCAACAGCAAGCCCTAACCGCCAGGCACTAAACCGTGCTATGTGACCGGAAATTTATTGACTGCTAACGGTCTATTTCAAACAGTCAGAGTTAGCATCTTGTGCCTCCACATACCAAAATAGGCTATTTTTTTCAAACTTACACAACTTTCGCATACGAGGTCGAAATTGCACAAAACTGGTGGCGTCAAAAAGCTGGAAGGATGAACTACACAGTTGTGAGGAAATTTTCAGGTGACTACCTTTTTCTAGCCTTTTTTTGCAATCAAAGTCAAAGATGCTTCAAAACTTCAAATGCTCATATCTATTGCAAATTTGATTCTTTTTTAGTGAATTTTTTTTTCAAATTGCATAGAATTTCATCTAGAATATGTTTATGCAGTAATTTTTCCTATATTAGTTCATTTTTCATCAAATTTTATCAAATTATTGATTTTCCCATAATAATCTCCTATGCTAGTCTACTAGTTTCTTTTCAATTTTTGTGACTTGCAGGTGATCATTCGAGGCTGGAACAACATCAGGATCAGAAAATATAGAAATTTCAACAGTGAAAACAATCCAGGTACATCCATTCTAATCTTTCATATTTAATCTTGTTTGCAAACACACTTCAATTTGGGACATAAAACGAATCATTGTTTGCATACACATTTCAATTTGGGCTTCTAAAACAAACATTGTTTGATCACACATCATTGAAATTGGGCATAAAATCAACCAGTGTCTTCCATTCACATCTGGATTTGGGCATAAAAAGAATCATTGCTTGACGTGTCTCTCACACATTTCTATTTTCTAAGGGTCAATTAACCAAGTGCGAGTGTGAATCAAGTGTGCATGTGTATGCTCTCTCCTCACACCGCAAGGTGATCTTGGAGATCAAAAACACCTCACTTGATTTTCTTTTGTTTACCCTTTCCTAGGAGGCCTGCTAGGGGATTTCATCACCCCTAGGGATGACCTCAATCGAGGCTAAATCGAAAGACACCCTCATTAAAATTAGAACCTTGTCACTCTTGGCTAAGCCCCAAAGAACTTTCTACCTTTGGGAAGTGAAGGTGAAGGGTGGGTTACCCCCTTCTCCCGGCTGTGTGACACAATTTTTCTTTCAATTCCTAGTCAACCTCACGTAAACATTGCCCAAAACCTAATTGGCCATACCCCATCAAACTAGACATTAGGGCATGTTGATGTGTCTTCCACATGTGCTTGTTTAATCATCATCATATTCTTCCAATTCAAAATTCAAAATTGCTTATGTGTCTTGTGTGAGTGATTCATGATTGTACATGTTGGATCATTTGATTAAACATTGCCAAATCAAGCTAAACATCAAACACATAAGACAAGTCATTCAACTCATTTTTTTTCAACTCATTCAAATCCAATCACATTCATCCTAATCATTCACTTTTAGTCACTTCATTCCTAATCACATCCAAGTCATCCTAAATCAATCCTAATCATATCCTTGTCACTCTACATCATCAAATCATCATCATTCTATCGAAATCATTATCTAATCAACATCATTATCTCCATTCTTGTCAAATCAACTTCAATCCCAATCATCCCTAAGCACATCCTAGTCACATCTTCATCATTCATCCTCATCCCATCAACATCATCCAAGTCATCATCCTAGTCATTACATATAATCCAATCATTCCAAGCCAAATCACATCCTAACTACTTTCATCCCAATCCAAAATCCAAATCAACCTAATCAACAATCAAGACCTTAATTGATCATCCAATCCAATCAAACCAAATCAACTCTATTACTTAAGTGTCATTAGTCCACCTTAAGTATAGAAAATCATCCATCCTTTGAAGCAAATCAAATCATCCTAAGGTCTTGAAATTTGATTCCCAACATCCCAATCATCCATCATCCTCCATTTCATCTCATATCTCTCCCACAAAATGGATCCTTATGAAGCAATGCAACACTTACAAGACTTAGAAAAGTCTATGAGAACATGGATCCTAATGCTAAGGAAAAATGCAAAAATGACATTATAGATATGCCCTTAGCACACCTCATCATTGGAGAATCCCAACCCCCTACCCAACCTTCATCATATCAACAAACATCCTACATATCACCCCCATACACATCATATCAATCTTCATTCTTTCAACCATCATATCAACCAACATCGTACATATCCACACCATCAACCTCATACCAAATTCCATCATATCAACCTTCATCATATCAACCTTCACCCTCATATCAATCTTCATCCCCTTACACATCCATACCTATCCAACCAATCAATACCTCCACCGTATCTATCCCCCAACCTTTGTCATGCTAACTTTGATCAAGGGAACACCAATCTAGCACACCTCATCTCTGAAATCCAAACCTTATATCAGCAACCATTTCCCCATACAAATCCCCCATCCCCTAATCCCCATCCTCCAATCCTCCCATCACAATATCCCTCCAACCTTATCAACCTTAATCCATCACCTTATGCATCTCCCAATCCACCAACCCCTATCACATATACACCTTCTAATCCACCATCAAATCTTCCAAATTCTAAGCCTATAACATCCAAAGAATCCTTGTGGGATTTCCTCCAAAGAACATCACCAAGCAAAGCAAAGGAATCCCCCAAATCCCCCACCCCTCCAACACCACCATCTAATCCCACACCTATCCTTGAACCCATCCAAGAACCATTACTACCTAATCCCACCACCCACCTATCCAATCCCAATCCTAATCCCACACCAACCACCATCATTATCCATCCATTATATTGTTCATCAACCCATACACTCATGAAGGATACCATCCATTGGCTATTAGCAAGGAATCAAACACCCTCATGCAATCCAACATCCACCAAACCTCTTGAACAATCTCCTATCATAACTCAAGAACCATCATGCAGCCATGTTCAAGAACCCATCACATCCATCCAAGCACCCACCACATCCATCCAAGTAACTCCTACTTCTATCCAAGCATATGAGCTATGTCAAGAATCAAATCCAAAGCATGTTGAAACATCAACCCCTTCTCCTAATCAAGATCTAACCATCCCATCTAATCCCATCCCTAATCCCCTCCCATCTATTGGTCAACTTTTTGATCACCCACCATCTTCTACCACCCCTTTACCATCCACTATGAATCCTTTACCTCCATCTACCAATCCCATCCCAAATCCATCCTCCTATTCACTCAAACAAAGCACTTTAATCCATGGTGACCCCCTCGTAGGAGGTGAACAACTTCCATCCACCACCTATCCTCTTCCAACAAATAATAGATTCATGTCTTGTTTCCAAAGCACCAAACATCCCATTGCATGTCGCATGCTCCAACACATGAACTATCAAGGTAAAGGCTTAGGCCTTCACGAACAAGGCATCTTGGAGCCCATTCACACCATATTCCATCCATCCTCGCATGGCCTTGGCTATACATCCCAAGGCAAACAATCTAAACATGTTGATACCATCCGCCCACCTTCCAAAATACATTCATCCAATCCCAAACATGGTGCATCTCATCGCATCCCCAAATCATATGTCGCCATCCCTCCTCCATCATCCTATCATTTGCAAAAGCATGTGACCATCCATCTTCCTCCATCAAATTTACCTCCACTACTTCCAACTCCAAATATTCCTATCAAATCCACTCTACCTCCTATCCTACGAACACCAAACATCCCTATCCACAAATCCTCTTATCCTCCCATCCTCCCAACTCCTAATATCCCCATCCTCAAATCTCCTTATCCATTTATCCAAAAATCCACTTTTAACCTCTCCACCCATAAACCCCCTAAATTTCCCAATCAAGACCAACAAAAGCACACATCTTTCAAACATGAAGCTTCCCCCAAATCCATGGGATTCAAAAGTAATATTTGAATGCCTCAATGCATAAAGCAGAAAAGCCTAAAGATATTATCCCTTCCAAGCAAAATCAAAAATCCAAAAGGCTATCAAAGCCCACACCATCACAAGAAAAGCCAAAAACAAAAATGGTGTGGGTCCCTAAACAAAAAGCACCAAACTCTAATGAGGCATCCACATCCCAATCCACCCCAAAATCCCAAACATCCCCCTCCCCATCTAAAAATCCCCCAAAACCTAAGTCTATTTGGGTCCCTAAAACCCCAAATCGACCATCTAAAAATCCCCTATCTCTATCCCCATTACTACCCACCCCCCATCCAAAACATAGGCTTCAAAATCCAACACAGTGTGTGCAGTCATTGGTCTTGGTTCCCCTCCACCACTTAACATTCCCACATACCCCCATCTCTCCATCTTTCGTTCACTATCCTACATATCTTCCCCATTACATTCCTATGGTCCATGCTTTTGCATAATCCACATCATAATCCACTACCCACCATACATTCCATCTTCTCCTTTCTACCAACATCTATGCAATCATCATCCAAAATGCTATCCAACATGGGACCATCTTCTTCGTGCTATGGAAACAGACGCAAGAGTCCCCATTCCATCAAAAAAGCAAAAAAATATAAAATCAAGAAAATAGTAAAGATAAAAGTCCATCCAATGGTGAAAACCACTCCTTGTGGCGCCTTGGGCAAGTACCTTGATGAAAACCCCTTGTGGGCGTCATGCGTAATCCCTTCTCCATCCATTTTGTATCCCTACACTTGGGGGCAAAACCATCTAATCATCCACATCCATAACATCCTTTTGCATATCCTATCCATGTATCCTTATCCTATCATATTCCTATCCACTATCCCCTATTTATCCTATCATTCCACATCCATTCCATCCACTGTATCCTCCTCCTTAGATCTTGATAAAGACAAGGGGCAAAATATTAACAACATACTTTGGAGACCTCTTGGCATACTCCCTTTATAAGTATATCCTCCATTCATCTACTGCAAAGTCCATCCATTCGAACATGAACCCATCATGCAAAATTCTAAGCATTGGGGCATATGATTCCTTGCAACCTAGCCCTTGGAGAAAATCTTAAAACCCCCCATCCATATATCATGCATACCTATCCTATCCCTCATCCCTATCTTCCATCTATCTAACATGCATCCCTATCACTTGTCCATTCATCTACCACAAATCTCCTATCCATTATCCTTTCATCGCCAATCCCCCTATCCAACCCCATCACCTTCACCTCTAGACTTGGTGTTCCCTTGTCATTGGTATCTACCGCAAAGGCTATCCAAACAAAATCCAATAAAACCATCTCATAATAAACCATTCCTTTTCCAAAAACATGAAAATCACAAAAATCCAAAAAAATCAGAAAATCCAAAAACACCAAAAAAATCCATAAAATCACAAAAATAAAAAATAAAAAAATCAAATCCATAAAATCACAAAAATCCAAAAAAAATTAGAAAATCCAAAAAAAATCAAATCCATAAAATCACAAAAAATCCAAAAAAATTAGAAAATCCAAAAACATCCAAAAAAATCAAAATATCCACAAAATCCCAAAAATAATTATCATCACAATCACATAAATCATCCAACACATTTCATCTTTCAACATCATCACATTTATCCTCAATCATCCCACATCATCATCACAAATCAAAACTACATATCATAATCACCTGCATCTTAATATGCCTTGATCCCGTGGATACAGGGTATGTAGGCAGTCTGGAATATGCAGGAAGTTTCCAGTACTCAGGTCCATAAGATGCACCCATCCAACCCGCTGAGCTTACACTAGATCCAAGCATCGCATCACCTATCAAAGCATTGTCCCTTAATCAAAAATCATCAACTATCAAATCAACATCAACCGCAACTTGTCACCATCATATCTTGAGCCAATCTTACAACATCAACAAAGCATGATCCAATCATCCATCGATTCCTGCCGTAGGATATATCGTTCCTACAATAGGCAAAATCTATCAATCATCATCCATCTTGGCAAGAGATACAATGGCTTCTTATTTGGTTCGTTGGTCTTTTTGTTTTTTATTTTTATCTTTTGTCCTATTCGAAGATCACATCAAAGCTACCTTGATCTCACTATATCATGGTATGTGGCAAAAACATCTAGAATGGGGCATAGTCTTGCTTTTCTGTATGTTGTGCTTGTGGGTTGGTTTCATTACTCCAAGCTAGTATTCATATCTTGTTGATCATAGGGTCGGTTCTAGCATATTGATCCCCTTATGCATCTAAGGTTCATCATACCTTTTGTGTACTAAGGACTTATGCAATGAGCCCCCTTCCCTTGTCTAGACAAGGTTGTACTATCTTGGGCATGCATGAGATCATCCCTTTGTCTGTGTGTCTAGTCCATGCAAATTTTGGATAAACATCATCAACCTGGTCTTCTATACCTTGGTGAAAATATCCACTTTGCTATATCAAACCTAGGATTGCTCTAAATTATTTTCAACACAATGATCATCCACCAATCAATCTCCCAACATTATCACACTTTCATCTTGCCCATTATCCTCCAGCCACTTCTGTCAATCTGTTCCATCCATTTCGAGAGCACAACCATGTTCTTGCAACCCGCCTATCCTCTCGAGGGGGCATCACCCTTACCAATTATCCCCAAACCTTACCCTATTCTTCTAATCCAAAATCTTTTTTCTATCCAATCCAACTCTATGTTTTAACTTCTTTGAAATGATGTTACTTAGCCGCAACACCATCTCAAAGAGGGGCAAATGTAGACACCTAAAATTGGCTTGCTCTGCAAACCAGTTTCCCGTACCTTTACACCAATTCATCCCCCCTATTAATTGAATAAATTCACCTTATTTAATTAATTTATCCCTAACCATCTGTCTATCCCTTGTGATCAATTAATTCATTTAATTTGTCACTAGACCTTACAACACTATCCTCATCAATTAAATAAATATTTCTAATATTTATTTAGCTGATTTGTCCATCTCCCTAATCCCTATTAATTAGATAAATCATTCTTATCTAATTAATCTATCCTACTGATCAATCTACCCTAGCCTACCTATCCCCTAGACCTAGTTTAATTAAGATAAACACTTAATTAACCTTGCTTATCCCATCCTCCCACACATCTTTGAATAAAAATCAATCTTTTATTCAAATGGTCAAATCCTCCTTACCCCTCATTTATCACCCTCTTACACATGTAAGAGTACATCTTCACATCTCCACATAAAGGTGAATTTTTAATTCCCACTCCCCCATGAGTTGAATTAAAAATTCACTTGTCATGTCCACTCTTCCCAAAAATGAATCTTTAATTCATTTTTGTCCTCCACACCTTTCCCCATGTGAATTTAAAATTCACAAATATTGAGAGCCCTCCAATCCCATTGACCAAGATTCAACCCTTGATCTCTCTCATTCACTCCTCTTGTGACACTTGTCACAAGGCTATGGCTTCAATCCTAACCCTAACTCTCATTCATTTCTAGCCCTTGATCTCAACTTGAGATCCTCACCCTCCATCCTCATTTCCAAAACTCTATAAATGAGACCCTTCTCTAAGACATTGGAAGGAACTTCATCTTGCATCAAACCTCTACCAAAATCTCTCTAAAATCCTCTCATCCCAACACCATAATGTCAAAATCATGCCTCATCCCCATCTCCATCTCCATCTAAGTCCAAATCCCTCATCTACATTATGTTGCAAAACATTGAGCAATCCACATACATTCTAGTCTTGGGTAAAATCTGAGGAGCTATCGAGTGCAACTCCTTCCCGCTATCTTGGATTTATGGGTCAAAAGGAAGGTATAATCGTTTGTATTTGCATTTGATTTATATTTCTACTTTCATTTTTTTCTCATAGATCATAATTATACTTCAAATCAAATTACACATGCCTCAAGGGCTTTATAGATACTAGGCCATAGCCTAGGGATTACAAAATATTCATACAACAATATTATTTCATGATTTTGTTCTTCTACAATTCAATTCTCTATTTTGCAACTCATTCTATCTCCTACTCTACCTTCTACTTTATTATGCTACTCCTCTGGATCAAAACACCTTTAGATCTCACTTCATGTCTTCATGCTATCCATCACTACCTTCTAACAATCCTTTATCTCCTTTTTATATCATCGGCAAACTTTCGAATCATCACCAAGTCGGCCTAATTGCAACGGCTAGCTTATGTAACGTGTACACTAAATAGGTTGGGCCTAAACATAAGGCACTACTCCACAAATGCATAGAACTTCATGCAGAACCTACTGAAGGTTGGCCAGGTCCTTAAACTTCATCAACTAATTCTCCTTTTCACTCCGCAAGTCACGGAAATGAACCGCAAGCCGATTCCACTTCACTAAACAGAGTCAGCTATGTTCTGTCAGAACAGTCAATCTTTAAACACCGATAACTTTCCAGAATCAAAGCCAAACAATCTGAATTCTTGATATGTTGCAATTTCCTATGTCTAGATGCTAAGTCTAGATCTGCAACCCCTCATACTCAAAATATGGAATTCTCTAAGGTTACTTTCTCTACATATTCAAGCTTCTGTCAATTGTCTCAATGGTTCTAAATTCTTCTAGATGCTTCTGCATTAGACTTCTGGATGCTCCTGCATCAGACCCTCGGGGTTATTTGAGAAGTGAGCCCCTTCACTTAGGTCTATATTAAGTTAGATTCAAGGTTCAATGGTCTATTTTCAGGTACTTGCAACTGCCTCAAGGTCGGCGGTCTGTTCAAGTCCACCCTGCACAACTGCCTCAAATTCTTCATCTTGTCATGGTCTAGGTTCAACGGTCTACATGCAAGCCTTGCACTGCCTCAATGATTGGCAGTTTGAGAAAGTCTTCTCTGTAAGTTGCCTCAAGATCAATGTTTGTTTCAATCAAATGCATCCTCCAGAACAATCAGGTTACTTTCTGATTCCGTCAATGCATCCTCCGGTACAATATCCTATCATTCCCTCTTTTTCTATCACATGAACTCTTTTCTCTGCTATTATTTACACTTGTTCACACAAATGTTTTCTTGCACTATAAAAAAATTATTCTCAAGATTAATGCTTCTCCTTCTTCCAGTTTCTCTATTATACTCAATGATTTAAGTGTTTCTTCTTCCTCTTCTACATAAACTATCTCTGCATCAACAGGCTCTTCTTCACAAACTATCTCTGAATTAGTTACTGCTTCTCCTTCATTAGCTTCCTTGGTTACAGGTTCTTAAAGACTTTCACTGCTTGATTTTTTTCTCCTCCAAACTTGAAAACAGGTTCCTCTGAATGGTCTTCTGTCAAATCTCCTTTCATCTCTTCTATATTCTTCACCATGATAAGAATTGTGACTCCTGTCATTTCTCCCTCTATAGTTTGAATTTTTGCTCTTGTTCTGCTATGTATAAGGTCTTCCAACACATGAATACTTCAGTCTATATCTTCCTCTGAACATACCAGTAACATGTTTCCATTCATGTCCATCAATCCATCCATAATTCTTCTGTATACAACTTGTCATAGGCTTTCTTCTATTTAACTAATTCCAACACAATTTTTCAGAATGGTTCCTCGATCCACATAACTTACAAGGGTGTATATCCCAACAAGATTCCTCTTCATGTCCATGCCTATTACAATGTGAACAAAACATACATTTTCTGCTTTGATTTGATTTAAGGTTTTCCATAACCTCCTTAGCTCTATCATATCCAATCCCTTCACTTCTTGATCTGATCACTGGTTCAATAGGTTCTATAATTCCTTGTTGTTGCTTTCTGAATCCTTGTCCTTCATATCCCATTCTTTGCATGATTTTGAAACCAATACCATCACCAACCACTCCAGGTGTAGTCACACTATCATCTTCGTCATCACTTCCTAAAGAAACTTCTGCTACATCACACAAGTCATTAGTATCACAAGAAACATCACACAATGCAGGCTTAGATCTCAAAATTTCATTCTCTTTTCTACATGCTACAAGTGTCTGCTCTAACTGATAACTTGTTCTTTCAAATCTAATATTTCATTCTTCTACAAACTATTTTCTTTCTTCAATTATTACAAACTTTATTTTAGATCTCTTCTCCTTTCTTCCACCTTTCCAAACAACTTGAATCCTTCTTCCAATTCTGCAAATTTCTTTTCAACATCTTCAAATAGTTTCAGCTCTCCTCTAGGTCTTCATTTCTGCTTCTTACATCTTTCAGTTCTTCTTCAAGGAGTTTAAACTTGTCTCCTCCAAGATCTTTCATCTTCTCTAACAATTCTGAATTATACTTCTTGATTTCGCACAATTCTCCTTTCAAAATATCCTTTTTGCACATTAGGGTTTCATTTTCTTTCTTTATCCTCTTTCCAATCTTCCCCATCTGAAACAAATTAGATAAACAACTAAATTTGAAAAGCTTACCAAATATTCCTTGCCTTGATCTTTCTTTTGTGATGATTTCTGTATACTTCATGGTTTCACACTTCACTCCAATAGATTCACCACCTTCTAATAGATTCGCAACCAGCCCAGCAGATTCGAAACTAACTCTGATACCACTTGATGCAGTCAAGGTAGGAGGGTCCGGTGAGGGACTATCCAACCTTGCAGCCTTAAACAATTAACTCCATGGTCATACAGATATGCAACAGAAGCTTATAATTTAACAATAGAAGATAAAAACATATTCTTGAACACATAACACAAGATGTATCCTGGGAAAACCCTAACAAGGAAAACCTAGCCTTCAAAACTCATTCTTCATATATTATACTTCAAATCGAATTACACATGCCTCAAGAGCTTTATAGATGCTAGGCCACAGCCCAGGGATTACAAAAGAATCATACAACAATATTATTTTATGATTTTGTTCTTCTACAATTCAATTCTCTATTTTGCAACTCATTTTGTCTCTTGCTCTGCCTTCTACTCTGTTCTGCTACTCCTCCGGATCAAAACACCTTTAGATCTCGCTTCATGTCTTTGTGCTGTCCATCACTGCCTTCTAACAATCCTTTATCTCCTTTTTATATCATCCACAAACTTTCAAATCATCACCAGGTCGGCCTGATTGCAACAGCTAGCTTATGTAACATGTACACTAAATAGGTTGGGCCTAAACATAAGGCACTGTTCCACAAATGCATAGAACTTCACACAGACTCTACTGAAGGTCGGCCAGGTCCTTAAACTTCATCAATCCATCTCCTCATGATTTAAAGGATCTTCATCTCCGTGAGGGCTTCACCTCTAAGGTGACATTTGTTTGTCCTTCAATCATTTCATTTCATTTCATCATTGCATTTGGCCTCTGCCCTCCTTGGGCACACACTCTATCTAACAATGGTGTTAGAAGACTTGAATGTACTTTCAGGCTTGACCAAGGCAAGCTCCTAAATACCACAACCCCAAAATCCCTTTATTTATGTGTGCAGGTTATAGGTGTGGGAGTTAGAAAACGGCATGTGCAGAGAAGCAGTTTGAAGGATTAGGTTTCGAGATCTGGAAGAATCTTGTGAATATTCCTCTCTCCTAGACTAGGGCACCCACCTCATAATCCTCCTGATCAGCTTGACTCTAGAATCAAGATCGGGATACAGTCTGATACATCTCTCTATTTGGAATCTTCAAAAATTATACCCTCTTAGACTTAGGCACCTACCTCGTAGTCCTCTAGGGTTTCAATTCTCGAAACTCAAAATTTGGTATGTTTCTGATCCTCCCTGATTACTTTCTGATCTAGTTTTCTATAGCATTCCGTCTGTTTAAATCTAATTATTCTATAATTAGGGTTTGAAGCTTACTTGACCTAGGGTTTGGTAAAACTCTCAATCTAATCTATTCTTTCCATATCATTCTTGAGCACAAAATTAGTAGCTAAGTCCTCATCCATCTTGTAGTGACTTGGCTTGGTTTTACCCTCTAATGTTATTGTGAAAGGAGGGTTTGATTTGGTACCTTTAACATCATTTCATCCTTATTCCTTTTCACATCTAATAGGAACAAGGTTTGTTGAGAATTCATAAAGAAGTCATAAGATTACAACTAGGAGTCCTAATGAAATAAGGACTTGTCCCACACCACCAAAGGAATAAAGGAAATCAAGGTAGTTCAAAAGAGATAGGAAACAAGCTCCTATTCTTGTGCAAGAGAAGTTTGAAGGAGAATGGTGACAGTTTTGGAGTTTTTCCAGGAGATTTTTTAGCTTGTAGACCTAGTCACACTCAACAAGCATGTAATCTTGAGAGGATAAGCTACTTTTCACTACATCCAAAAATGAATTTCATTATTCATTCGCAAGCTATGCCCCTACCTTATTATAACGGTGGGATGAGAACTATAGTATAGCAAGCGAGATTTCTGGGCAGATTATATACGTAACATGATCCCCCAGTTAACTAGAGTTCACAGTCATATGATCTCAACTTTCTCTCGCCAAAAGATCAGATCTTTGACCCTCAATCCTCATCAGTCAGGGCCGGCCCTAGCTCTAGACTTACGGACTAACGAATACCAGATAAACTTACCCATACCGCATACTGGACAGAGGCAAACAACCCCCGCAATATAGAGATAGGGGCTGGAGACAAACAAAACGCCCTACTATTCATAGGGCCCAACTCCACCCCCAGCAGACCCCCTTACCGAGAATCAAACTGACCTTGCCCAGCCCCTACGCCAACTATAGTCTCCCACCCAACCCGAACTATCATCCGAGGGACAATACCCCCCACCCGGCAACAATTAATCTACCCCCCCGGGAGGGCCCCCCCACCCCAACCTTCATCCTCCCACCCACCCTGGGCAAACCCCTCATCTTTACTTTGTGAAGAAGAGTGTTTCCCCTCAGCAATTCTTCCACTTACTATGGGCTGGGTACCTGTTGCATGGTCGGTGCGGACAAAGATTGAGTATCTGGTATAATAATGAATTGCATGGACTACTACTAGAAAGCTTTCTTCTCTGTGCCTGCGCCAGTCAGAACAATTAGAGTTTGCCACATATAATAGATTGCATATGTCGACGAGAATAGGAAAGGGGCCTTCTCCCCATCCCAATACTGCACAAATAGTGAGTGTCCGAGGCATTAGAATATATACAGTTCCAATCTGGTCTAGCACTAGTGTAGTGACTAACTTATCCTTGATTGCTTGAAAAGACTCGTCACATGCACTAATCCATACGAAATAAACGCCGTCCGCCGTCTTTGGTGAGTAGTTGATATGTGGGGTTGAGCTATTTGACTAAAGTACTTGATGAATCGTTGATAGGATCGGTCACCTCGGCCTCCCACCCACCCCGGCTGCTAGTATGGTTCTAATTGGAGAAACCTCCCTAGCACAATAATATACCCGGGGGGGGCTGAAGCGAGGGGCCCCAATGACATCTACCTCCCGTCACTAATTGGAGAAACCTCCAATAGCATCTACCTCCATGAAGGGGGGGCTAATTGGGGAAACCTCCTGGCACCTAATCTACTGAAGCGGGGGGGCCCCAATGGCATCTACTGCCCTGGCTGCTAGTATGGTTAGGCAATTAATCTACCTCCCTACCCAATATATATTCGTTAGGGCTCCCACCCAGGTGGCAGAAGAATGGTGGGGTCCTCCCCATCCTAAGTTCCCCGCTCCTGATTGTGTAAAAGCACAATCTGCCCCGCCGATGTATCATTCATTGTGGTGGCATGAGCTCGAAGAGCTCTCTCACCTATCCATGTAAGCTACACCCATCTAGATAAGGTTTCACCCACCGATAATCTAGTGGAGTCCCTATAGGTTGGAGTCCCCACCAGAATAGGAAGGGAGTCTAGAATTCAGGAGTCCCCACTCGATAAGGTTGGTGAGTCCCAACTTTAGGAAGTTGTCTTTTCTATGCCTAAGACGACTCTTCAACCAGAGAAGTTTGAGAAAAAACATTGGAGTAGTTAATCTTTACTCTCCACTAAAGGACACTTCCTAAATCTTCTCAAGGATGTTTGTGCTTTCCTAGATATGTATTGTAATGAGATAGAGCTCTCTAATTCTAGATTTTTGTAATAGAATTTTGATATATTGAGTTTGTAATAGTTTTTTCAAACTTGATGATCAACAAAAGAAATTGATTTTCTACCTTTCTCAAATGTTTCTTCACTACATTATGTTTTCTTAAAAGATTGAAATCTTACCTTGTAGATGATTAACCCCTTTTGTAGTTTCAATTTTGGTTCCTAACCTCTATGGAAGATTTCATGAGTTTGTGTAGGTACAAATAAGCCCTTTGAGATTAATTTTGTGCTTGAGAAACAAGTCCAAAAACCTTCAACCATTGTTGCATCTCCCCATAGTGTTTTTAGTTATTTATCTCTATCTCTTTTCATTGGTGAATGTTAGAGTAGGATTAGTTTCAGTTTTACCATCTGAATCATAGGTTAGAAGAGGGAACCAACCCTTTACCTAGAGGTTGACCTCAAGTTCCACATCCCAGAACTTGATAGTTCTTCCCATGTTTCACTGGATAGTTGAGCAAGGTGCCAAGAAAGGGTGCATATATTCAAGTGACTACTGTGAGTCCATTCCTTGGTATGTTTAAGGAAGTGCTCTTTCATCATGGTTTGAGGGAATTTATGTCATGAATAGGGCCTTCCTAGTTATATGGGCCTTCCTAGTTATATGGGTTAAAGGGAGACTTAATTAAAAGGCAATATTTTGATTGCCCATCTCCTTTAGGACTAGATAACGTGTGTGTCTTCTCTCTTGAAGTTTGCAAACATGCCCATAGTTGTCCAAACCCCTTAGAACCCTCAAAATAGTGTTCAATCCATTTAAAACCAGTCTAAAACTCTAAATAGTCACAAAAATCACTTTTGGCATCAAGATTTTGAAAGCCTATAAGAGGGAAAGGTAAATTTGTAAGAAAATTTCAAATCCTATCCATCAGATTATGCCTCTTCAATCTCCACCGTTGATTGTACCTTAAGTAGCTCACTTTTTTTATCTAATTCTTCATTACCTTTTATGTTAAAATTGATAGTTTGCGAATGAAAGAGAAACCATCCTTTGATTCTCATTGAGTGCTACCTGTATGCATAATTATGATCCAAGGTAAATAATGAAGATAAATGCAATATAACTCAATACCTTCACCTCAAATCAAACCCTCACACTTAGATAGAATGGAGTAGAATGCACCCTAATTATACTAGCTTTGCTCTAGATATATTATGCATTGTGGACTGCTCACAAAACCAACATAATCTAGGTATGAGACAGCTATAATGAAGACAAATGACAATGATAATGATATGGAAAATGACATGTACTTGCATATGAAAGATGTGTTGTGATAGTGATGTGAGAGGCTCAATTAATAGAGGTCAATCATGATGAATGAAGGGCTAGGATTGTGTATAGGTAAAAATTGAAATTGTGAATACTATCAAAAGAAATGAAATAACACCTCAATCCTATAACATAAAGAGATTGATCTAAGAAAATACCAATATCGATGAATAATCAAGTTACGAACAAAGAAGCTATCACCTAGATTGTTTGGATCTCTTGGTCGATTGTAGATTGCTTAATAACGTTGTGTACCCATGGTGTTGCAACAAGCAGATTTAGATAGTGTGCTCAAAGATTCGATGTAATGTGCTCAACAATACGTAGTATGCTCAAAGTGCTGTAAGAATGCCTATAGCTCATATGCATAAAAGATTGGAGAGGGTTTGTGATGAGGTGAAGGGAGTATATATAGGAGTCAATAAAGATTGATCAATGGTCTAGAAAATTCAATAGAATCAATGGATGAGATAAATCTAGAATTCATGATGAATATGCACACGACATGTGTCACACAAAAAGATATTTTTATTGAGTTAACTGATTGATTTGACAAAGACATGAAAAAGATATGATTTGATTTCATAAAAATAGAAATGTTGTTTTCTAATTTATGAGTTGATGATAAAAACAATATCGATTAAGTTAGTTAACTCAACCTTAGATTTGTTTTTTGCATGATTTGATTAAAAGTTAAATAATAAATTATTTAATTTTGTGTGCATGATGAATAAGATTTATTTTTAGAAGAATTAGAAAGATAAAGGCAAATTAAATAAATAATTTTATTTAATTGTTTGTGCATGATAGAGGACATAGAGTAGATTTAAAGAAACAAATAAATTAAACAAATAAATTGATTTAATTTATTTTGCATGATGAAGGATAAATAAAATATTTTATTTTATTTTATTTTTAGAAGAGAGATTCAAATTAAATAAATTTAAATGACTTTATTTAAATTTGGAAGAATAATTGATTTAATTAAATAATTTAGAAATTATTTAATTATAGATGAGAGGATTTAAATGATAAATTAATTAAATAATTAATTTATTTAATTGATGTGGATTTGAATTAGAAGACGATAAAGATTTAATTAAATAATCAAAATTATTTAATTTGGATGGAGAAAGAGGAAATTTATTGAAATTAATTAAATAAAGAGGATTTATTTTATTAATGTTGAAAATGTGTGATTTAGAGGAAATTGATGATTTTGATTAAATTAATTAAATAATTAGATTATTTAATTAACGTTGAAATACAGGTGATTTGGAAGAAATGGTTAAAATGGAAGTGATGTGATGAAATGGTCATTTTTAGGTGTCTACATTTTGCCCCTCTTTGATGCAATGGAGTTTATAGCGGTGTTTCAAAGAAAATGATTGTTGAAGATATGATACAATTTTGATGTCCCGGTGTAGCTAGCTGCCCCAGTGTAGCTGGTGTAAGATGCCCCCTCGAGAGGAAAGACAGGGAAGCGACAGAAGGATTGGGTTGACGCTTGACTAGAAGAAAGTGGTTGAAAAAGATGAGGCTGGATAGATGGAGGCTGACATGAGAAAAAAAAAATAAACACATTAGGGGTGGGAAGTGGTGGCACCTTCAAATTTTTCAAATTTGATGTGCCAATATTTTTTCGAGATGTCAACGAAGGCTTGGGCAACAAGATGCTCAATCTACCCCGGAGGCCTCATTCGGCAGTTAAACTTTTCTAACCTAGGAGTCATATTGCAAATCCCTTTGGCAAAAATCTTCTTGGCACATATGAGAACATGTCTGCTCGATTTCGTGCTTCTGGGACAAGTTTTAACAAGGTATTTAATTATTCTCTAACTGCAATCCAGCTAATTTTGGCTTCTCAAAAAGTTTCAAATTTTGTGATTCTTAGGGTGACCCAGTTGTTGATTTGGTCTCAAACCACTCTAGTTTCAGTTTCGTCAAAATTGGGGACCATTTGATGCATTATTTTAATGAATTTTTATTGCGGTGGACTCACCTAGTGGGTCAGTTTACAAAGCAGGTACTAGAAATTGGTCGGCGAAGCAAATTCTGAGCAAATGGGTTTTCTTGAAATAATTGATTAGGCACCTGCGCAATTTTTTGTGATCACCGGACGCTCGGTTTGCCCTCGGTGAAAAGGCGTCAGTTGCCTAGAGGTGGAAATTGAAAAAATGCATAAGTTTTAATATTTTAAAATGCAAATATTAAAAAATCAAATATTAATAAGGTTGCATTTTAAAGTCAAAATCTATAAGGGAAGAGCTTTTAATAAAGGTTTAATAGACTTTATAAAGTTTAAGAAGTGAGAAAAGGCATGAACCTATCCCCTTCTGCAGGCAATAACACGTGGTTTTCCTTCATCCCTGTGGCATTTTCGACGAATTTTTGTGTTGCATTGACAGATTTTGTTGCTGGTTGCCACTACTGTCATGTTTTTGAGCTTCTGGCCATTTTTGAAGGCATTCTTGGGCCAAAATGTGTTGTCATATGCTTGGAAATCTACCTCAGTCCATCCCTCATCCATTGGCAGAGATTTTTTGAACATTTGGAACAAATTTTGAGTGTCAGAATGATGTAAAATACCTTTGTTTTAGCAAAAATTACCCAGAGCTATTTGGTTTGGGCAAAATTAGAATTGGGTGTTGTTGTGATGGTCTTTTTGTGGCAGAGTGTGATGAAAGAGCCGAGGATGAGATCTCAAAGGTCTCATATTGTAGAGGATTGAATCTCCAGCTGCTGTCATTCAGGCCTGGGAATGAGTAAAAAATGTGTATTTTTAAAAGAGGAAATTAGCACATATTTTATTATTTAATACTCTCCTCTTTTAATATATTGTAATGTTTAATTCCCAATGTATTTTGGTGGGAAATTGTAATGTTAAAAAATGCCTCACCTACCTCCAGAAATGCAGTTAATTTCTAGGGCAATGCACTTTGAGCATAAAAATAGTTGGGCTCTCATTTTTTATTGGTTGTTGAAGATTTGGAATTTTGGAGAAGTAACAAAATACAAAACTTTATGGGTTGTTTTATCTCTTGTGTTGTAAGTTTATGAGTTGTATGTTGAGTGTTTTATGCATAAACTTTATCAATTTTATGTTGACTTAGATGAGTAATGCTTCATTGCATGTGTCTAGTTGTTTGTCTCTAGGTTGTGTGTATTTTTCTATTGAATCTAAATATCTAAGGGTTATTCAAGGTTCTGGGATATGGGTTGACTATGTTGAATGCTTAATCTTTTACTTTTGTTCAAGGAGTAGATTAAATGTTTAGGGTAAGTATTGAGAAGAATATATTGCAGCAAGGATATTTGTAAGCATGGATAACTGAATACTCATACTTGGGTAGTATTTGTAAGGCAAATACAAACAAAAACCCCTTGAAACCTGATCATTGTTGTAGGTATATGATAGACATTCACATATATATGTCTAGTTGACTTCCTACCCTGAGATAGGCACCAGTCTGTTCTTGTGTTGAGGTTATGATTCAGAACCCTAAATCTTGCATCCAAACATATAAAACAAAATCATTTCAAAACCTCAATCTTTTAGTTTTTTAGGAGTAGGATTGTAGCTGCATGCTCTCATTTTCAGCCAGTTAGATAGTCCAAGAATATTGTCAATCTGGGTTTATCTTATAAATCTTGGTCCATACATGAGAGCATTCTGCCTGATATTGAAAAGCTAAATCTTTTGTTTTGAGAGAGTCAAAGACAAATCTTTTGTTGAGGGATACCCCCTAGGTGCGATAGAACCTAAAGTGCAAGGGAGGCACATGCAAATAACCTCCCATATTTGTTGGTTGAATCTATCATTAAACTTGAGCATAGGAAGTGGCAAACCCTTAGAGTTTGGTGCCTACAGATTTGGGAACCAACAAAACTGGTGACTCTACTGGGGAGCAATGCCATATCTATGAAAAAAGTTAAAAGAATTAGTGGATCTAAATATTTGCTTCAGATATAAAGGTTATCAGACCTGGAAGTGCTTTCTTGCAGCAAACTAAAAGGATTTATGTGTGACTCTATTGTTGAGGAGAACCTAGAATAAAAGAAAAGAGTTTTCAGCTTCATAAGATTTATTCTTCTATAAAAGAGGTGGCGACTCTGCATACAAAGAACCCAAGAAAGAATACAAAAAGTTCCAAATCAGCACATTTCTCAGCCAAAAGAAAGAACTTGCAACAGCTGTGACATACCCAGGTATTTTTCATATTTTGGTTTTTAAAAAACCATGGTGTATGAGTTTTAAATGATTCCCTATTAGGTGAAGTTAGCACTAGCTAAAAGGGAAATAGTGGCGATAAGCTTGCATACTTTTGCATTTGCTAAGAATGTAGTTTGTATTTTCAAATGAAGTATGCAATGTTGTTGAAAAGACTCATTTAGAAGACCTTAGGCAAGCTGAAACAACACTTTGTATTTTAAAGGCCTAAGATCATTGCTGTAAAAGAAGTCTGAGTTGTGAAGAGGCTTGTAAAA
Source organism: Cunninghamia lanceolata (assembly GCA_027924645.1). Lineage (NCBI taxonomy): Eukaryota > Viridiplantae > Streptophyta > Pinopsida > Cupressales > Cupressaceae > Cunninghamia > Cunninghamia lanceolata. The sequence continues at coordinate 2,849,647 of BSBN01000794.1, forward strand.
AGTGTAAAAAATGTATCATCAACCCTTGCATCCTTGTGTGGACCCAAACGTGGCAATGCATGGAGTGTTGTCCTAGCCATGCAATAAAAGAAGTTTCAGCATTGACAGATATAGAGCCATAAATTTTCATGGCATATGTGGTTACCCAAATGTCATACCATCTAAAATTAGAAAATATTTACCTACATTCAGTGGTGAGAAGGATGAATCAGTGGAAAAGCACCTACAACAGTTTAGAAACTTGATGGATGACTATGAAGTTGATCGTGAAGATGTTGTCATGAGACTATTCTCCCAATCCTTGAAGGATGAAGCAAGAGAATGGTTCTTGAATTTGTTTCCGCATTCAATCAGCTCTTGGCAAGAATTTCAATCAGCCTTCAATGAGCAGTTTGGTGAAAGAATATCTAAATATTCAGTTATTAATGGCTTCATGGATATCAATATTGAAAAAGATGAATTAATTCCAGCCTTTAACCTTAGATTCATCAAGGCATTGAAGAAAATTCCAAAGTGTATAAGACCCAATGAGGCATTGTGTTTGGCGGTTTACCTTGGTGCATTTGATAAGAAGATGAGCTATAGATTGAGAAGTAAAGAGCCTACAACACTTCATCAGGCATATCAGTTTGCAATGGACATTGAAAACAATTGGAGGTATGGAATGCACAAGGGTTATTTCTCTGCGAATGTTTGCTACCCTAAGGCCCCCAATGTTGATGAAAGGTGTGATTCAAGTTTTAAAAATGAGTGTCAGAGCACTTACACCCCTGCTGCCCCAATGTATGCATCATTTCAAGGTGTTGATTATGTTTATCCTAGTGTGAGATTTGACCCAACAAATGGTACAGTGCACTCGAATGAAGTAAATAGGTTTAATACTGAGATTATACCTCATAGGCCTCTGGAAAATGCATGTGAGAAGCCAAGAAGCATGTATGTTGAAAGAAATATCTTAAGTGAATTCCAATCTGTTGTCCATAGTCGTGCACCAGATTGTGAAGGGATAACTCCATCATGTGATGTGCAAGAATTGTGTGGTTTTGAGCATGGCTTTGACAATGTGAAAGATTTAGGTAAGGACGACCCTGCCAAGGAAGAACATGCCCAGAATTGCCCAACCAATGAGGTTGATGGCAATGATTATTATTCTATTTTTTCAAATGACATATATGTGACTGGATCTGAGAGTTTTTCTCTCTGAAGATGATATTGCTGCCCACACTATAATTGATTTATTTTCTGCCTTAGCTTATTTTAATGTGCATCATGATGATCATAATATTGCTGCTCATGAAGATTTGAATGAAGTTGAGTTGGAAGAATGCACAAAGTGTGAAAGTGATACAGATCATGCAGCTTCAGAGTACATTGATGTAGCAAAAATTTTGTATGTGGGGCAATCAGAATCAGAAGGTCAAAATTATTTTCAAAATGAATAAATCTCGACTGTTCAGCAATAGGAGTTTCAGCTTTGAATGAACAAGATACTCATACGAACGTGACAGAGATGGCAGCTACTTCATATCAGGATGATGATGCTAGCCAGTCAAGCAAAACAATATTTACAACAGGTCAAGAAGTGTGTCAACCAAGTAGATCATGAGAGTCAACAAAGGGAGTTATGCTTTAGATCTCTATTTATTCCAAATGAAGGATGCATGGAAGTTGAGCAAGTAAAGGAAAAGCCTTGTGAAGCCATAGATGAAGATGAAGTAGCTAAGTATGCACTTAGTGAATCAATCATTGTTGCTGTGTTCGCACATGAAAAGGAAAACATAAGTGATTTGGATCTGGATGAGTATTTGGTCATTTGTGAATAGGTTGGGGAGTTGGTACAGAATCATTTGAAGGATGTCCTTCTTCAGAAATTTGTGTTGGATACATCTTTTGGATCAACATGTAAGAGCAGGTGTCAAGTTATGGAAGAATTTGAACATGAAGCCTATGTTGATGGCATGTCCTTGAATAATTTAGATGGTTTGCTTTGGGAGAGTATGTTTTCACTGATACACAACTTTAATCCACACATGCAAAGGGATAATATCTGTGTGGATCTTTTATTTTTTGTCAACATGGATCAACAACATGATGAAAGTGGCACAAGGATGTTATGCTTTCATGATTGTATTGTTATCAGATTGAAATTGGAACAGTCCAATGAAAACAAAGCATTTGGCAGAGGGGAATATTGGTTTTTCATTTTTGGAAGCCTGAGGCCACCAAATCAAACTGAAGGTGTGAATCTTGATGCAAAATATAGTATTGACTCTGTAGCCCAATGGAGTGGGCACCTAGTCTACATCCCAGAGATAGCTGAAATCTCTCCATGCCTGCAAGAGGCATGCATCCCTGAGTAAAAGCCACTAGTGGCACCCTCAATTTTTTCAAATTTGATGTGGCAATATTTTTTCGAGATGTCGACGAAGGCTTGGGCGATAGGATGCTCAATCTACTCCGGAGGCCTCATTCGACGGTTAAAATTTTCCAACCTAGGAGTCATATTGCAAATCCCTTTGGTAGAAAGTTTCTTCGCACATATGAGAACATGCTTGCTCGATTTCATACTTTTGGGACAAGTTTTAGCAGGCTATTTAATTATTCTCTGACTGCAATTTGGCTAATTTTGGCTTCCTAAAAAGTTTCAAATTTTATGATTCTGAGAGTGACCCAGTTGTTGATTTGGTCTCAAACCACTCCAGTTTCAGTTTCGTCAAAATCAGGGACCATTTGATGCATTATTTTAATGCATTCTTGTTGTGGCAGACTCACTCAGCAGGTCACTTTACAAAGCAGGTACCAGAAATTGGTCGGCAAAGCAAATTCTGAGCAAATGGATTTTCTTGAAATAATTGATTAGGCCCCTGCATAAATTTTTGTGATCGTCAAACACCCAATTTGCCCTCGGTGAAAAGGCGTCAGTTGCCCAGAGGTGGAAATTAAAAAAATGCATAAGTTTTAATATTTTAAAATGCAAATATTAAAAAATCAAATATTAACAAGGTTGCATTTTAAAAGGTAGTTGAACGTGACTTTGGGAAAAGTTAAAATCTATAAGGGAAGAGCTTTTAATAAAGGTTTAATAAACTTTATAAAGTTTAAGAAGTGAGAAAAGACATGAACGTATGAATCGCGTAGCCGTGCATCCCTTTTCCGAGCCTCCTCTTTGCCCCATGTGCGGCTGCGCTTTAACATTTCTCAGCTGCTTTCACCTCCTCCTCCCTTCTACAGGGAATAACACGTGGTTTTCCTTCATTCCTATGGCATTTTCGACGAGTTTTTGTGTTGCATTGACAAATTCTGTTGTTGTTGCCACTGTTGTCACGTTTTGAGCTTCTGGCCATTTTTTGAAGGCATTCTTGGGCCAAAATGTGTTGTTATATGCTTGGAAATCTGCCTCAGTCCATTCCTCATCCATTGGCAGAGATTTTTTGCATGTTTGGAACAAATTTTGAGTGCCGGAATGATGTAAAATGCCTCTGTTTTAGCAAAAACGACCCAGAACTGTTTGGTTTGGGAAAAATCAGAATTGGGTGTTGTTATGATGGTCTTTCTGTGGTAGAGTGTGATGAAAGAGCTAAGGATGAGATCTTAGAGGTCTCATATTGCAGAGGATTAAATCTCTAGTTGCTGTCGTTTAGGCCTGGGAATGAGTAAAAAATGTGTATTTTTTAAAAGAGAAAATTAGCACATATTTTATTATTTAATACTCTCCTCTTTTAATATATTGTAATGTTTAATTCCCAATGCATTTTGGTGGGAAATTGTAATGTTAAAAAATGCCTCACCTACCTCCAGAAATGCAGTTAATTTCTAGGGCAACGCACTTTGAGCATAAAAACAGTTGGGCTCTCATTTTTTGTTGGTTGTTGAAGATTTAGAATTTTGGAGAAGTAACAAAATACAAAGCTCTCTAGGTTGTTCTATCTCTTGTGTTGTAAGTTTATGAGTTGTATGTTGAGTGTTTTATGCATAAACTTTATCAGTTCCATGTTGACTTAGATGAGTAATGCTTCATTGCATGTGTTTAGTTGTTTGTCTCCAAGTTGTGTGTATTTTTCTCTTGAATCTAAATAGCTAAGGGTTATTCAAGGTTCAGGGACATGGGTTTGCTATGTTGAATGCTTAATCTTTTACTTTTGTTCAAGGAGCAGATTAAATGTTTAGGGTTAAGTATTGAGAAGAATATATTGCAGCAAGGATATTTGTAAGTATGGATAACTGAATACTCATACTTGGGTAGTATTTGTAAGGCAAATACAAATAGAAACCCCTTGAAACCTGATCATTATTGTAGGTTTATGATAGACATTCACATATATACATCTAGTTGACTCCTTGCCCTGAGATAGGTGTAAACACCCTAAAATGACCAAGTCGTCGCACTACTTACATTTTGTCTAATCTGGAGCATCACCTACATTTCAACATTAATTAAATAATCTAATTATTTAATAAATTTTATCAAATTCTTCCAAATCACATAATTTTGACATTAATTGAATAAATTCTCTTTATTTAATTAATTAAATCAAATTCTTCTATTATTCTTCCACAATTAAATAATTTTAATTATTTAATTAGATCATTATATTCTGTTCAAAATTCACATCCACATTAATTAAATAAACCTAATTATTTAATTAATTCAACAAATTCCCTCTTATCTATAATTAAATAATTCTTAATTATTTAATTAAATCAAAATCATTCTTTCAAAATCATGCACAACAATTAAATAAATTTATTTATTTAATTTACTTTCAAAATCTTCTAAATTAAATAATTCCAATTATTTAATTATTTCTTCTCTAAATTTAAATAAATCAATTATTTATTTAAATTACTTTTTCTTCTAAATTTGAGTTATCTCTAAAATAACTCAAGCTTTCTTGCTCATGCAATTAAATATTTCTAATATTTAATAAAGCAAAATATCTTCTTATTGTCATGCAAATCTCTTCTTCTTATTTTAAATCACTTAATGATCATTACATTCTATTAATTGCTTTAACTCATTCTTCTATTCTTGATAACTCCTCTCATGCAAAAAAAAGCAAGACACTTGTCTTCTTCTTATTCGTTGCACGTTCCTCAACTATTCTCCTCCGTTGATTCTTCTGAATTATCTGGACCGTTGATCGATTTTCCTTGAAACCTATATAAACCCCCCTCATCTCCTTCATTGAGTCTCTCTCTCTCTTCGATCTTATTCTCAGGCATACTTAACAGCGCTTTGAGCATACATCGCATCGATTGAGCACCTTTACGATCTTTTGACATTGATCTTTGAGCACACTAATTGCTTGTTGCAACCATGGTTTCGCAGCAATATTGAACAATCCACATTCAATCCAAAGGGAACAATACAAATCTCGGTGAAAGCTTTCATGTTTTATTGATTTATTTGCAATGGCTTTTACTTAGATCGGTTCTCTTTATGTTATTAGGTTTTTGTTTATTTTAATTTAATCAATTTTTCCTCATACGCATTCTGGCACGCCCGGTGGGACCCACTAATCCCTCTTTTTCTTTTAGAAATTGATTTTTTTAAGTACAGTACGGAATAGCTCATCTCGACACAGAAAAGTGCCTTTGGTAGAGCAATACAGTGCTTTCGGGCCATCCCGTAGCGCCTTTGGTAGCACAAAACCGTGCTCTTGGTATTACAGTGAAGCGCACTTGAGAAATTTTGCAAAGCGCTATTGGTATAACAGTAAAGCGCTATTGGTAATAGTAAAGTGCTATTGGTATAACAGTAAAGCACTTTTGGTGATAGTAAAGCGCTATTGGTATAACAGAAAAGTGCTTTTGGTTAGGATAACAGGCTTGCAAACTTCAAAACCCCATAACTTTCTCAAAGCTTAACGAAATTTGATGTTTTTTTTTAAATTGCATAGAAAATCATAAGGAATCCATTGGTGATATTTAATCTCTTGTATCTCATCATTTTGTTACCAATTTTATGGATTTCACTTTGGTTTTCTAGGGTTTCTCACTTATTATTAGTGTTTTGACTTGATTTCTAACATCTTGTTCTTCCCTTTGGAGCTAATATCACTTGGTGCAGCGTCTTATCCTTATCAACATTTTGGATCATCCCAATCATTCAATCATCCTTTGATCTATCTTTTTTGATGAAATATTGTTTTTTGCAGGCCTGTTATTACACTGTACGTTTGGTAGTACAGTAACTTGCTTTTGGTAGCAAAGTAGCTCGTGTTTGGTCAAAGTAGCTCGCTTTTGGTAGCACAGTTCTACGCTTTTGGTAGCACAGTGCAATGCTTCTAGTTGCATAGTACCACGCTTCTGGTAATACAGTAAGTTGCTTCTGGTCTGCATTACATCGCTATTGGTATCACAGTAAGGCGCTTTCAGTATAACAGTAGCTCACTTTTGGTCAAATTGTTTTGTTTTTGCTAACTTGTGAATTTTTTTTGGAACTAACTGACTTGTTGCAGCTTCTTATTACTCACACAGAGCAAATAGGTGTTTTTAACATGTTCATGCAGGACGAGCATTGAAGAAATCTTGATTTATCCCACTAAGTCTTAGAAACACATTGCCTTCTTAAAGGATAAATTGAACAAATCATTTTGGCAATTTAAGTCTTAGGAACATACTACTTTTCTTAAGGGACAATGGACATGTATGCAAAAACACCTCAATTTTCTAAGGGACAATGGACATGAATGCTAAAAACACTTCAGTTTCATAAGGGACAATTGACAAACTACAAACGTGTGTGTGCCTAATTTAGTTGCACCTTATTTTTTTTATAACGGGACAATTGAACCTTTGTTTGACGTGCTTGCTCTTACATTTCAGTACTTCCTTTAGAAGGGCCTGCTTTTAGATTGCACTTCATCCAGAAGGGACGACCCTAAGCGGAGTTTTCCTTTGAACCGCTATATAAGAGGGATAAGGCGAAAGCCAAGTCCTAACCGACGTCAGCCTTACCTTGTGGTGCCAAACTAAAAAGAGGTGTACTGGCTCTTTGTGGAAATGATTTTCATATTGAGCGAAGTGTTTGATACTCTTAGTAGGATTGGTTAAAGCTTTTAGTAGCTTGTCACATTGCTCGTAAGGCGTTGGTCCCTCAAAGTTACTAAGAACTATTTTAGATAGTGACTACCTGACCTACCTCTGAACATTGCGGTAATCATCAGTGCAAGGGGAATCGATTTAAGCCCTTATGACACTCACCATTGGCTCCCTTGAGAAGAGATAGTATTCCCTTGGCCATAAAGCTCTTGTGACCTACTTGAGCTTTCCAAGGGGAGGGTGAGATATCCCTACCTATCGTCTCTCGCAAAGATACTAAATATCTGACACCTTTATGGAATGATATTTTTATCGACGGAGTATTAAGCTGTGAGCTGATCTACTGCAATGAAACCTTGTCTCTAGGGATAAAAAGTACTTGATTATTTTGTTTGCAACTATCTCATACCTGTGGAAACATTGGGCTTTTTGTGAGCCTCAAACATACACTATCTGTTGTGTCAGTCCTATTTTTTGGTTGCCCACTTTGTTTGCTATGTTTTCTCTTGCCAAAACAACCAAATCCAATCAGAAACATAATTTTTTTGCATCAGACACTACTTTAGCACCTTTTGGTATTACAGCAGCTCGCCCTTGGTGGTACAGTAGCTCACTTTTGGTAGCCTTAGCTCGCCTTTGGCATAGTAGTAACTCACCTCTGGTAGCTCAGTCCATCGCCTTTGGTATCACAGTAGCACGCTTTTGGTTGCACAGTCCTGCGCCTCTGGTCAAACAGTATAGTACCTTTGGTCCAGTACATTGTGCATTAGAGTTTGTCTTTTTCTCAAAGTACCAAGCAGAATCACAGCATTATCTTTCGTCCTAGTGTATTCCATGGTAACCACTAGGCTCCAACAAACTATGAAGTCCAAGCAAGTTGTCCCTAGGAAGCGCAAATCACCTCCTCCCACACCGTAATCCAGCCGTCTCAACATTACTCCCAAGGTTACTCCTAGAACACCCGCGGTAAAACCAATCAGCTCTCCGAACATGCCTTACGTCGACCAACCAAGCAATTCCCAAGAAGGTAGGGTCCCTTTGGTAAGTACACCCCAATACACCACCGGTATGCCTCACGATTTTGTTCCACAAGGTTATACTATTGATCAAATACCATCTCAGGAAGAAGGGATCCCTTTGGTAAGCATTCCTCAGTATACTACCAGCATGCCTCAGGATTTTGTGCCACAAGGCTATACTGCAGATCTAGCCCCATCTCAAGAAGAGCGACACTTTGAAATAGGTCAATCCTCTCAAGAAAATGAGCAAGATCTTGATGAATTTATACAAGATCCTAGAGCCGTGGCTTCCTTTGACAAAATCCTTAGTGAGAACCAAGATCATTTCTTTCGCTTGCTAGCAGAGCAAGGAGCCAAATTACCCAAAGGTTTTGATCTATCCACGTTTAGCGAGCCTAACAACAACCAAGACACCATACAAGCGGTGCAAACCATGTCAATAGTGACCACGCCTTTGCCGGAACCAAGCTCGCAGTATAAGAATCCCCTCTTTCAAAACCCAACAGGAGAGAGGGTCGTATCACCGCTTCTGACTCCTATGGAGATCTACAAAAACCAACAAGAAACTCTCCAACGTCAAGCAGAGTTAGCTAAGAAATCCACCTTAGCTCGATCGAATATGCAACCACCTCCCAAAGTGTCCACACCAATCACAAGTGGAATCTTGGTTACCCCATCACGAATAGGTTTTCCACCAAATTATAATCCGGGGAACAACTATGTAGCCATGCAACAAGGGTCTCAACACATACCACCTCCCATATCACCAAACCTCCATGTCTCTCAACCAATTAGAGTCATGCAGCCCCACCCACAAAATTCTTCTACGCTCATTCCCAATCAACCATCGCAAATCACTTCTACCTATGTCCCTCCTCCGCTACATTCATCAGTGCTAAATTTCTTCAACACATTGCCTATCCACCCTCAACATTCCCAACATCAAGTTTCCCAAAGCTTTGTGCCGCCATCGCAACCAAATCCAACGCACTTTAGCTTTCCTCCACCCAATTCTTTTCCTCAACCATCACAAAGCCAACATTCTTACCTAGCGCCACCCCCACCTCCTCCTCATCAAAGCATCCAATTCCAACCCAATCTCAACCCAACGTACAATGCATACGACCCCAACCAATCTTACGACCCTTATAACACCAATGTTCATGGCTTACACTACAATCTTCCATATGGGCATCAACAACCACTTCTTGGACAACAGGAGATGCTTCCAACTCCTCCCACAGCGATGGAGCTAAAAATTGTAGAAGTGTAACAACAGCTATCTGATCTTACGTTTGGCCACACCAAGAAGACCTTCTCTTTAGAAGAAGTGTGTCCTTATCCTTTTGATCGGTCATTACTAATGATCCCTTTTCCTCAAAATTTCACTATTCCCAAGTTCGATAAATACAAAGGAAAAGGTGACCCAAAAGACCATCTCAGGGAATTCTATCTTGCTTGCTTTGAGGTCTCACATAATGACACATATCTTATGCGTCTCTTTCCTCGCAGTCTTGGAGGTCAAGCTATAGAATGGTTCTCACACTTACCTACGGGTATCAAGTCTTTCAAAGAGCTAGCAGAGAAATTTGCCACCCATTTTTCTTACAACGCAGAGCATGAGATTTTCATGACTGATCTATACAACAATAAACAGAAAAATGGTGAAACTTTCATTTCTTTCCTTCAACGATGGAGACAAATGGCTAGCAAATTCCCTTTCAAGATTCCAGAGAAATAGCTTGTTAGCATATTTGTGCAGAACCTCAACCAAGAGTTAGGTGTTCATTTGCAAATCATTAGTGCTACAACCTTCGATGAAATCACATACAAGGGAATCAACATTGAGAAGGCCCTCATTGCTAAGGGTGTGGTCAAAATCTTCAAGGAAACGAAAGACAATGCTCCTCACCAACAATCAAGCGATAAACCCAAATATTGGAACAAAAACAAAAATGTGGTCAACGATGGTGTGGTCGATTCTAAACATGTCCAAACATTGCAAATGCCGCTGCAACTTTCTAAACCAAGTCAAGCTCCACCTCAACAGTAGCAACAACCAAGGCAACCTTACCAAAACTAACAACAATGACAACAAGAGAGGCCTCAACAAGATTACCCTCCGTGGTGTCAATTCACTCCCTTGGGAGTACCTATAGAGTCAGTCCTACAACAGATCTTACAGAAAGGACTCATCACCTTACCAGATGCACCCCCATATGGTGAACCTATTTACAAAACTACGCGGTATAGAGAAAACGAATACTGTGAATTCCATAGGAGCAAAGGGCATCGAACCGCATCTTGCATGAAGCTCAAACACCTAATCCAAAACCTCATAGAAGGTAATCAAATCACTTTTGAGAATGAATCACCAGTTCAACACACGAACAAAGATCTCGATATGTATAAGGAACCATTCCCTCATCATGGTCCACCTCCTCCTCAGGATAGAGGTAAAGGTATCAATCATGCTTCCACTTCCTTTGATTCTATTGTAGGTTGTTTTGAAGAGAGTCGAGTGTCTACCCTCACAATCAAAGACAAATCTATGGATTGCACTGTTACAACTCGCCATGGTCGTGTCACCATTCATGGTCCTACACCCAGTCTTCCAGCTCAATCTGATTATAATCTTGTCGAACATCTAGGGAAAACGCCAGCACAGATCTCTATCTTGGACCTTCTACTGTCATCACCTGCACATAGAGTAGTGCTAGAAAAAGCCTTCCAAGAGTCTTCGGTTCCCAACAACATAGCAGTCACGGATTTCCAAGCTATTGTAGGTAACATTGCTTTGCCCTACAATGTTGTCTTCTTGGAGAAAGATCTCCCATCCCATGATCCTTGTCACAATGATGCCCTTCATATTGAAGTTCTCATCCATAAGCGCAAAATCAAACGCATACTTATAGATGGTGGTGCTGGTCTCAACATCTGTTCTTTAAAGTTACTTAAGCAATTGGGATACTCTGAGGATCATGTCAACAATGATCAAAGTATTACAATCAAGGGATATGATGATGCAGAACACCGTTCAGAAGGTGTTATCCATACAACTGGGCCCTGTCATGCTTGAAACCAGGTGTCAAGTCCTTGATATTGAACTACCTTACAATATTATCCTAGGCCATCCATGGATCCATGCAATGAAAATTGTTCCCTCCATGTATCATCAATCTCTAAAGTTCCCATACAATGGTACGAAGATCACTATCCCAGGAGACCCCAATCCTTTTGAATTCTACCATGTTTGGCAAGGCAGTTATAAGAATTGCAACCAGGTGCCTAAAAATGAAAAAGCCCTTGAATCCCCACTATATGTTGATCCTGAATCTCTGACCCAAGCCTCTACAAGTAACCCAAATCCTCTACCTGAGATTAACGCTCACATCCGTGATATAGGCTTTGGATCTTATGATATCTCAAAATCTTGTTGTGTAGGGCGGATGCCTTTATCTCCAAAATCTTACAGCCAACCACCCATTGCCAAAGTAACCAAAAAAATAGCTATTCCTCCCCCAACATTCCTAACCCAATTCCAACATGGACGGTTATTGGAAGAGGAAACTATTGAGGATATTTCTTCTTGGCTCTATAAGGAGAAAGAACCAGTCACAATACTAGTCAAGCAATATGGCAATGGCTTAAGAATAGTAAAAAACATGGGCTATAAAGGCAAAGGTGGCCTTGGGAAATAGAATCAAGGAACTATGGAACCCATTGTTGTGACAAAGAAACTAGACAAGAAGGGATTAGGATTTGGTAAGAAGGTACCACACGCCTTGGACAATGAGTATATCCTCGACGAGGTAGCTGACACTTTTCCCGCCGATTCGACGTCTACAAAGGATATCATCGATGACTCTTTCCTCCACATGACCAACCTATTCGCAGAATCCTCCATTTTTATGCTATCCTCCATATCCTTAACCTCCACCACAAAAACCCAGAATGTAACACTTGTCTACCCTGAACTTATCGATTGGGACCAACAAGGGTCCCCCATTATAGATGTATTTTAAAATGACGAAGCTTTAGCTGAGTTCATGGGACTTCGGGAAGGTATCCCCCTTGGCGATCATAAAGTAGGTTTTGTCATGGAACTAGAGCCAACAGCTTATTTTGGTGAGAATACCAAATCCTCCAGTCGTAAAAGTAAAAATAAAGAAGGATCTCTAGGTGAAAACCACACTGTGGCACCTCCTGATCACAAAATAGTAAAAACAAAGGACGTATCCAAAGGTGAAAACCCAACTGTGGCACCTGAGGATGGAGGATTTGACCTTCCCCTACCATCTAAGTATCAAGAGAAGTCAGCTCTCCTAGTAGAAGATTCTATAGAGATAAACCTGGGCACAGAACAAAATCCAAAGACCAGATTCCTAGCAGCATCATTATCAGAAATAGAGTACAGGAATCTTAACACATTCTTCTTACAGAGAACCATCAACTTTGCATGGACCTATGTTGATATGCCAAGGTTAGACCCTAAGCTAGTTGTTCACTATCTCATTGTTGATCCAAAAGTTAAACCAGTCAAGCAAAAGCTGAGAAAGATGCACCCACAGATAGCTCTCTTGGTGAAAGTGGAAATATAGAAGTTGTTAGATGCAAAATTCATACGACCTATTGACTATTTAGATTGGGTCTCAAACATTGTACCTGTGTCTAAACCCAATGGGTGCATCCGCATGTGTAATGATTTCAGAGATCTTAATAAAGCGTGTCCCAAAGATGACTTCCCACTACCAAACATTGACATTATAGTAGACTTGACAGCAAGTCACGAGATGCTTTCTCTCATGGACGGATTCTCTGGCTACAATCAGATAAGGACAGCAGAGGAAGATCAGCATAAAACAACCTTTACTTGTCTGTGGGGCAACTATTGTTGGTGTTTCATGCCGTTTGGTCTAAAGAATGCAGGAGCAACCTATCAGAGAGCAATGACAGTGATATTCCACGACCTCTTTCATCATATCATGGAGGACTATGTGGATGACATACTAGCTAAATCTTCTAGGGCAGATCACATACAAGTTCTCGGGCAAATCTTTGACAGGCTTGAGAAATATCAAGTGCACCTCAATCCAAAGAAGTGTGTCTTCGGTGTAACATCAGGGAAGCTATTGGGATACATTGTATCTCGTCGAGGTATCGAAGTAGATCTAGCAAAAGTAAAGGCTATAGTAGAGATGCCTCCACCAAAGAACCTTAAAGCATTAAGGAGCCTCCAAGGAAGGTTGCAATCCATCAGGCATTTTATCTCACAGTTAGCAGATAAATGTCAACCATTTCAACACTTGCTCCGAAAGGATGTCTCATTTCAATAGAATTATAAGTGTCAAGTAGCATTTGATCAGCTCAAAGAGTATCTAGCTACACCTCCTGTATTGGTTCCACCAGTTGCTGATAAACCTTTGATAATATACATCTCAACTACAACTTCGGCCCTAGGGGCCTTGCTAGCACAACATGATGAAACAGGAAAAGAGCATGCAATTTATTATATCAGTAGAACCTTGGGATATGAACTCAATTATTCACTGATGGAAAGAGCTTGTTTAGTAGTAGTGTTCGGCTCCCAAAAGTTGCGGCATTACATGTTGAACCAACACACAATTCTTATAGCTAAAATTGATCCCTTGAAGTATCTACTAGCAAAAGCAGCTCTTACAGGCAGACTAGCTAAATGGGTCATGATCCTTAGTGAGTTTGGCATTGAGTATACGGATCGTAAAGCAATCAAAGGACAAGCACTAGCAGATCAACTAGTAGAAGCACCCATGACAGATACACACCCTATGTTAGCAGACTTTTCGGATAAGAATCTATTCACGCTGTCTAAGTCAATAATGTGGAAGTTGTACTTTGATGGTTCCTACACACAACATGGATCAAGGGCCGGCATCTTGTTCATCACACCTCAAAATGACTACATTCCAAAGTCATATCGGCTTGCATTCCCTTGCACCAACAACATAGCCGAGTATGAAGCACTCCTCATAGGTCTCAATACAGCAGTTCAATGGGACATCACAGAATTACAAGTATATGGAGACTCACAGTTAGTCATTCGCCAAGTCACAGATGAGTACCAAACAAAAGATGAAAAGTTGGTCCCCTACAAGCAACTAGTGGATGCCTACAAACCACATTTTTCTAGCATCACATTTGAGCAAATTCTAAGAGAGCATAACAAAGCTACGGATTCTATGGCTTCTGTAGGGTCACTGATTGACATGCCTATAGATACATAGAAATGTGAATTCTTGATCAAGCAATTGTCGATACCAGCCGTCGATGTTCCCGTTACTGAAATCATCTATGAACTTGTTGGTCCCAATTCCCCATGGTACGAAGATATCTATGAATACCTCAAGAACAAAACCTTTCCCCCTGACCTATCATCCACCCAACGCAAAACCTTTATCCGTCAATCCTCTTGTTACATCATTTTGGGTGATACACTATATCATCGGAGTCTCGATGGTATCCTCTTACGATGTCTTAACGCGGAAGAAGCCGAAGCTACCTTACGAGACATACACGAAGGTGTCTGTGGCGCACATTCTACCAACCCTAATCTCGCTAAGAAGATACTCAGAATAGGTTATTACTAGCCTACAATAGAGCAAGATGTTGCACAGTTTGCTAAGAAGTGTCTACAATGTTAGCAGCATGGAGATTTGATTCACGCACCAGCTCATGAATTACAACCTGTGACAACTCCATGGCCTTTTTCTCAATGGGGTCTCGACCTCGTAGGACAAATCCACCCTTCCTCCTCCAATGGCCACAAGTTTATCACTACCGCCACTGAGTATTTCACGAAGTGGGTGGAAGCCATTCCTATGACCTATATCACTGGTAAGCAAATAGCCAAGTTTATTCTAAACTACCTCATTTGCCAGTATGGTATTCCCCAAGCCATTGTCACTAATAATGGGAGACCATTCAAGAATCAAGATGTCCATGCCTTATGCACACAATACAATATCCAACATCGCTTTTCAACTCCCTACTATCCGTAGAGTAACGGCCAAGCTAAGGCTTCCAATAAAACCATTCTCAAAATCCTCAAGAAAACGGTCAATGAAGCTGGTCGTGATTGGCACTTGCAACTCAATCCTGCCCTATGGGCCTACCGCACTAGTATTAGAACACCAACTGGTGCCACACCTTATGCCTTGGTCTATGGCTCTGAAGCCATCCTACCTATATAGGTTGAGATCCCATCCCTCAGAGTATCCATGCAGGACCTGATCGGCTGAGAGGAGTATCACACTTCCAGATTAGCTAAACTGGAACTACTAGATGAAAGGCACCGTGCCGCACTTAACCATCTCCATGTCTATCAAAACCGCCTCCAGTGTAATTACAACAAAAAGATCAAAGAAAGACGGTTTCAAGTTGGTGATCTTGTACTCAAAGAGAATCAGAGAAATCAAGCAGATTGAGAAAAGAAGGGCAAGTTTGAGCCTAATTGGTTAGGTCCCTTTATTGTGACAGTAGCATATGGATCAGGAGCTTATACTTTAGCTACAACTGATAGCATTCCTCTAGATGAGCCACTTAACAGTGTCCATCTCAAGAAGTTCTATGCCTGATCCTCAGAGTATTCCAAAAAAACAAAAAAATAAAAAAATAAAAAAAGAAGCAAAAAAAATCCAAAAAGTCCGTCCTTTGGTGAAAACCTAGCAAACAGGCACCTTGGATAAGTACCATAGTGAAAACCTGGCAAACAGGCGCTATGTGTAGAGTCAGCATCCATCATCTATCAAGTCATGTCCACTCCATGTCCAATGCACAAAGCACGCCTTTCCATCCATCCATAATAAAACCATTGACCTTGTTTGCATTTCCATCACCCTATCTAGTATAGCTTGGAAATTTGTCAATGTCCATCATCATCACCCCATGTCTTGATCTGTGTCTACAGTTAACACTGTCTTGTCCTAGGTCACATCTTTCTAGGTCTTCTTCATCAATCATCCATACAAATACTCTACCAGAATGGGGGCAACTCTTTCCTTAACTTAGGTCTAGGATTGTTTCCTTGTCCGTGGTTCGCAACGCACTCTTCAATCTTTCTCCTTTCCACAGATAGCATTCTTTAATGGACACATCGCTCCTACGATAAGGCTGTTATCTTCTCAACACTTTTCCCACATCATCACACCAACCAGAACTACATATTATTATCTTCTCAATCTTAAAGTACCTTGATCCCATGGATATGGGTATGTAGGCAGTCTAGAATACCAAGGAAGTATCCAGTACTCAGGTATATAAGATCCCCTCCTCTCCACCTCTATCCACCTCATCACTCTATCCAGAACTACATATTATCATTTTACATCTTTCCTCATAATGTGCCTTGATCTCGTGGATACAAGGTATGTAGGCAGTTTGGAATACGAAGGATGTATCCAGTACTCAGGTACACACGATCCATCATTCTCCACCCACCCCAATTCATTAGCACTATCACCTTTCTAGTCTTCCATTTATCAAAATCCATTCACCTCGACCTAACTAACTCAAACAGCAAGCTAGCGCATCCTTTCAAAGCAAGAGTCCTTAACAAACCTGAAGCAAAGCAGCTTTCTTCCAGAGTCATCTACTATCTTGTTCTGATTGCCAACATCAGCTAAGTCCCGCTTAACCAAAGCCCTAGATCAACAAGCTTGTCTTTTGTGAAGTGTCCCATTGTCGAGACCAACACACGCGTCTCTTGCGACATGTGGCATTTCCTGCAGCACGATATTATCTTTTTAGGTTGATAGCCCCCTTTAACAGACATAGAGTTCCTACGATAAGGCTGTTATCTTTCCTATCCAATCTATCCTGAGCAACCTCTTTGGCAAGAGAATATGTTGGCTATATGTTTACTTTGTAAATCAGTCAATTTGTGTTATGGTTTATCTGTTGTTCCTTTTCCAATTGCCTATTCAAGACTACCTTGATTTATCTATAATCTTGGTATGTTGCGATACAGTATGGATTGGGGGCATAGTCATTTGCTTTTGTGTGCCGTGTTTGAGGAATGATCTTTAGCATCTTTCTTAGCATTATATTTATCTTGTGTGTGTTACAACCTAGCATCTTACATATTTAATATTCTTCTTGCATTTACATGTATTGAAGTTTATTTTATGTACAAGACTATGGCTCATTCACATGTACCAACAAGGTTATATTATGTCTAAGGGATCTAAGTTCAAACCACTTGCTTGCAGAGTCAACGTCCACGCACTCGGATATTACTGCACCTTGGTCTTTTATACCTTGGTGGCGAACTATCCACGTGCTATATCAAAAATAAGGATTGCTCTTTATATACAATTGTGAAACCAATGCAACAAGCTCATCATTTACCCGTCCATTTACCCATGGCCTTATATAGTTTTCCAGCAAAGATTGATCAACCAACTTTCTCTCATGTTCTCTCCTATCTCCTTTCTTCTATCTATCATCAACCCAACCTCGTCTGTCTCCAACAAAATCTTCTAGTCGACTGTCAACCCAGTCCTTTTGTTGTTTCCCTGTCTTCCCACTCGAGGGGGCATATGCTGGGGCAACTACCTACACTGGGGCATCAAAAATTGTATCATGTCTTCAAGAATCATTTTCTTTGATGCAATGCTGTGAACTGCATTGCATCAAAGAGGGGCAAAATGTAGACACCCTAAAATGACCAAGTCCTCGCACTACTTGCATTTCATCTAATCTGGAGCATCACCTACATTTCAACATTAATTAAATAATCTAATTATTTAATGAATTTCATCAAATTCTTCCAAATCACATAATTTCGACATTAATTGAATAAATTCTCTTTATTTAATTAATTAAATCAAATTCCTCTATTATTCTTCCACAATTAAATAATTTTAATTATTTAATTAGATCATTATATTCTGTTCAAAATTCACATCCACATTAATTAAATAAACCTAATTATTTAATTAATTCAACAAATTCCCTCTTATCTATAATTAAATAATTCTTAATTATTTAATTAAATCAAAATCATTCTTTCAAAATCATGCACAACAATTAAATAAATTTATTTATTTAATTTGCTTTCAAAATCTTCTAAATTAAATAATTCCAATTATTTAATTATTTCTTCTCTAAATTTAAATAAATCAATTATTTATTTAAATTGTTTTTTCTTCTAAATTTGAGTTATCTCTAAAATAACTCAAGCTTTCTTGCTCATGCAATTAAATATTTCTAATATTTAATAAAGCAAAATATCTTCTTATTCTCATGCAAATCTCTTCTTCTTGTTTTAAATCACTTAACTGATCATTACATTCTGTTAATTGCTTTAACTCATTCTTCTATTCTTGATAACTCCTCTCATGCAAAAGAAAGCAAGACACTTGTCTTCTTCTTATTCATTGCACGTTCCTCAACTGTTCTCCTCCATTGATTCTTCTGAATTATCTGGACCATTGATCGATTTTCCTTGAAACCTATATAAACCCCCCTCATCTCCTTCATTGAGTCTCTCTCTCTCTTCGATCTTATTCTCAAGCATACTTAACAGCGCTTTGAGCATACATCGCATTGATTGAGCACCTTTACAATCTTTTGACATTGATCTTTGAGCACACTACTTGCTTGTTGCAACCATGGTTTTGCAGCAATATTGAGCAATCCACATTCAATCCAAAGGGAACAATACAAATCTCGGTGAAAGCTTTCATGTTTTATTGATTTATTTGCAATGGCTTTTACTTAGATCGGTTCTCTTTATGTTATTGGGTTTTTATTTAGTTTAATTTAATCAATTTTTCCTCATACACAATAGGCACCAGTTTGTTCTTATGTTGAGGTTATGATTCAGAACCTTAAATGTTGCATCCAAACATATAAAACAAAATCATTTCAAAATCTCAATCTTTTAGTTTTTTAGGAGTAGGATTGTAGCTGCATGCTCTCATTTTCAGCCAGTTAGATAGTCCAAGAACATTGCCAATCTGGGTTTATCTTATAAATCTTGGTCCATACATGAGAGCATTCTACCTGATATTGAAAAGCTAAACCTTTTGTTTTGAGAGAGTCAAAGACAAATCTTTTGTTGAGGGATACCCCTAGGTGTGATAGAACCTAAAGTGCAGAGGAGGCACATGCAAACAACCTCCCGTCTTTGTTGGCCGAATCTGTCATTGAACTTGAGAATAGGAAGTGGCAAACCCTTAGAGTTTTGTGCCTACAGATTTGGGAACCAACATGAAGAAATAGGGTTGGGACACTATAAATAGGGCCCAAGGGGTCAAACACTACTCATTTGCACACCGAGTTCACAAAATTTAGAGACATTTGCCTTCTTGCTTGTTTCAAGAGCTCCTTGCTTAGAGTGGTTTAGCAACTTGTAGACATACTAATTCATGTGCATAAGCACCGGGCGGAGTGGGTTCAGACCTATGGGAGACCAGCGGGAGCTCTGGAAGTGGTAAGTGATCAATAACCTAATTTTGTTTGCGTGTTTCTAGGTCATTTTCTAGGGTTGTTAGAATTTGAGCCAAAGGCACTGAGTTAGGTTAGGGCACTTTTGGCGCATGTTAAAGTGCTTATGGCACGTTGAAGCACTTTTGGCGCATGCTGTCATGCCTGTGGAAAAATCTAGGCAGTTTTGGTTGTTTAGTCCGCGGTGAAGCACCTTTGGCAAATGTCGTAGTGCCTTTAGTTAGCAGCAAGGCGTGTTTGGTAGAATAGTAAAGCACCCTAGGGTTAAGAGCGAAGCGCCTTGTATTACAGCTAGGTGCTTCTGGATGATAGCAAGGCACCATTGGTAAAACCAAAGCACTTATGGTTTAGGGGATCTAAGCACCTTTGCATAGCAGCTAGACATGTTTGGCTAATAGTCAAGTGCCTTTGATAAGATCTAAGCACTTTTGGTTTTAGTGAAATTTGACCTAAGTTGCATTTAGAAAAAATAGGTTATGTAGGGTTTGACTAGGGTTGACTTAGAGATTTGGCAATGATTTTACCTAGCAGTTTGACCATGTTGATTTTGGATTAGACTTAGGATTAGGATGAATATTGCAATATGTTTAACAAGTGGTCTTCATGGATGCAGATTGGCTTAGCACCTTTGATGTCCAGAGAGAGACATTACCTGATTGTAGACCTGGTTGTACATCTTGCTTGGGAGGAGGAGATATTCCTTGAGGTCATGGGTTTATGGCATGTGCCCATCTGATGCCTATCAAGGTGAACCTTATACTGTTGACAGCGATTGTCAATATATATCATAGAGAGACCTCCTCCTTCCACTTTCTAACAGGCGAGGCGACTGTGACACTTGAGGATGTACGACGCATCCTACGGATTCTGATTCAGGGTGCTAGAGTTGACTATGACACAGAGCAGGGAGAGGCAGGCATGAGAGAGGTTTTCACTACTGATGACCTTGGTGTGCAGGATCGTGAGATCTGGTGGGCGCGAGTGCTGCGACTCTACGACAAGATTAGATGGATCATTGTGTCTCTAATTGGAGGATCCATGTGTCCAGACCGACGTTCACAAGGATTATCTATTGGATGGGGCACTGTTCTATCATGGATGTTTACACACTACATCCAATATGTCTGGGGACCTTGTGTTTTGGGCTAGCTCTATCATGATTTGCACGACTGTGTTTATAGATCTGGGAGTAGCTTATCAGCAAGTGTTACTTTGTTACAGGTATGGGCTTGGGAGCATATCCCAGTGATTAGACCTATCTCCCAACGTCACTGAGATCACGGCGAGCCATATGCATTCCTATATGAGGGTGTACTTACATACTGGTGAATTGGTTCAATGAGTTACTAGTGGAGATAGTTAGATGAGATGGATATCTTCCTTTGGTGCCCCTAGAGAGACTGAGTCCTAGGAGGATGATCACGAGGAGCTTGTCTACTACAAACAATGAGATATTTTTTTGGCCAATGAGTTGATACCATTGAGAGATACATGCCAGAGCGGGTACTAAGACAGTTTGCATTGCCACAGGGGGAGCTCATAAGCGATGCAACACATGCCGAGACTCAGAGGGAGGTGGAGGAGTGGGGGCCTAAGATTGTTGCTGCTACGACTCTAGCAGATTTACAAGGACTTGCCCTAGTGATGTGGGGCTGGATCCTTGGGGAGTCAAACCCTAGCGCCCTTCCTGCATATGACAAATATTGGTAGACACACAGGCCAGTGAGACTCACCAGATTGGGAGTAGAGGCAGCAGTGAGAGAGGTGGCAGTACATGGAGGTGAGGTGAGGGTGCGGCAAGAGGCCCGATAGCAGGTCCTAGCACAAAGACAGACTAGGGGGGATGATGGAGGAGATTAGGAGGATACATAGACGGCAGAGGCGAGAGTACCACATCAGGTGGTTCTGCCGATAGAGACACCACTACAGTAGGCTCAGAGATTGCTACAGGAGGAGATAGCGAGGAGGACTCTCTTGGAGTTGAGGATGGTTAAGATGAGGAGGGATAGAGACGTTGTGTGTGCTGAGGCTAAGCAAGCTAAGGCCTAGGCCTAGATACAGGCACATGCAATAGTAGTAGCATAGGAAGCACTAGCAGCACTAGCATAGGCAATTCCACCACCACCACCACCAGTGGACGATGGGCAAATTGCCCAGCTGATAGCAGAGAGGGACACAACGGTACATTTGAGATTGACTGCGGAGGCCACCCTGCAGAGGGTGAGGCAAGAGAGGGATGTTGCACACCGTGTAGTGGGTGCAGATCAGATGACCTTGGTTGGAGAGCTTACCCATGTACAGGGTGACTTGTTTACAGTGGGGAGGGTGTTGTTATATGGAGCCTAATTAGACTAAGATCCCCACTTTATCGGCATAGTTTTCCCCCAAATAAGGCGTCGGGAGTTATTTTTTCTATTGGTCAACAAAAAACCCCTATTTTTGTAACTGACATAAGGCTTGATAAAAGTGGCTAAGGGTTAGGGTTTCCATTGAGATGTATTGTAGCATTTTGCAGCGGTATTGAGTTGCAAGGATTGTTGGTTGTAATTGGTTTGATTTACTGGATAATAATAGTGGACTCTCTGTTGGTGGATGTAGCCCAAGTTTGGGTGAACCACGTTAAAACTTGTCTCTCTCTGTTATTATTTCTGTGTATTTTCATTCCTCTGTTTAATCTTTACTTGCATTTAATTGATATCTTCTGCATGCAAGCCCAAACAAAGGGAGGCAGAGTACTACCGAGGTCTCTCCTTTGGAGTGGTACTGATCAACCAGAGGGAGCCTAGCTTCTGAGAGTGGAGTAGGTTAGGGGCCTCATTGTCACATAGGATGGGGAGATCAGTTTTGTCAGTTATGGGACCACCTTGGCCATCACAGGGAGGGGGGCCAACAGGAGGACCTTCGCTGAGTATCGGAGGTGCACAGGGCTCGCATCAGGTGGGGAGCTCTACTCACAAGAATTGATTTTAGCTATATGTTGTATCATTTCTGTATCATTATGGACATGTACATATTGATTGTATATATTGATGATGGCTTTGAGTAGCCACGATGTATTGTAGTACCCTGTTGATGTACATTTTGATGTATATATGGACTGTTGATGTAGACATGGACATTTGTATGTTTTTTATGACCTTGGATGATGATATATGAGATATATGATGATGTATGTGATTCATTTGATGATGTTTATGCTTATGGATGTTCATGATAATTGTGATGTATTTCTATATGATATAGATGTGATGACATGTATTTATGATTATGATTTGACATGATGATGTTTATGCTTATAGATGTGTGACATATGATGACATTTATGATATGATGACGAGTTTACATGAGGATGTAGATGCTTATAGATGTCTGACATATGATGTCATTTATGATATGATTATGAGTTTACATGAGGATGTAGATGCTTATAGATGTGTGACATATGATGACATTTATGATATGATGATGAGTTTACATGAGGATGTAGATGCTTATAGATGTATGACATATGATGACTAACACGTGGTTTTGCAGATATACATCAGACATTGATGGGAGATAGAAGAAAGTGGAGATAGAATAGAACATGATAGAAAGACTTTTGATCGATCTTTGCTTGAAAAACTATATGATGATTTGGATAAATGGATGGGTAAACGGATAACTTGTTGCAACTGTTACACAAATGTTTATAAAGAGCAATCCTTATTTTGATATAGCACATGGATAGTTTTCCACCAAGGTATAAAAGACCAAGGTGTTGTTATATCTTAGTGTGAGGACGTTGACTCTGCAAGAAAGTGGTTTGAACTTTAGAGCACTTAGACATAATATAATCTTAGTAGATATGTGAATGAGACATAGTCTTGAACATAAAATAAAAGTCAATACATGAATGCAAGAAGAATATTAATATGTAAGATGCTAGGTTGTAACACACACACACACACAAGATAGATATGATGCTAAGACAGATAAAAGGTCATTCCTCAAACATGACACATAGAAGCAATGACTTATGCCCCCAATCTGTACTGCATCTCAACATACCAAGCTATAGATAAATCAAGGTAGTCTTGAATAGGTAATGGGAAAGGAACAAAATGATAAACCAAAAAGCCAATTGACTAACTTACAAAGTAAACATATAGCCAACATATTCTCTTGCCAAAGAGGTTGCTCAAGATAGATTGGATAGATAGGGTAGATAGGATAGACAACAACCTTATTGTAGGAATGATATATCCATTAAAGGGTGTTGATCTATTGATAGGATAAGTTGATTGAGGTAGCAGATGTTGGCAATCGATATGTAGGACAGCATATGGCTCTGCAAGTAGGTTTCTTTGCTTCAGGTTGGTTAAGGACTTTTTCTTTAAAAGGATGCATAGTTTATGTGTTCTTGAGTTAGTCAAGTCTAGGTGGTAGGGTGGATTGTGATAAATGGAAGACTAGAAAGATGGAATGTTTAATGGATTGAGATGGATGAAGAATGATGAATTGTATGTGCCTGAGTACTAGAAACATCCTTTGTATTACAGACTGCCTACATACCCTGTATCCACAGTATCAAGGCACATTACGATGAAAGATGAATATGATAATATGTAGTTCTGGGTAGAGTGATGAGTAGGTCAAGGTGTTTGAGATTAGGTAGGTGAAATGATGATATCTTATGCACATGAGTACTGGATACTTCTTTCATATGCTAGACTGCCTACATACCCATATCCATGGGATCAAGGTACCTTAAGATTGAGATGAGATGATATGTAGTTCTAGGAGATTTTGATGATGTAGGATAAGATTATGTGAGGGGAGATGGTGATATCTTATGTACCTGAGTACTAGATACTTCCTTCATATGTCAGACTGCCTACATGCCCATGTCCATGGGATCAAGGTACCTTAAGATTTGGGATGATGATGATATGTAGTTCTAGGTAGGTTGATGATGTAGGATATGATGAAGCATTTTGGTTTCAGTGAGATGGTTGAAGTGTTTTTGTTTTGGTGAGATGGTTGAAGAACCGCGAACACAGATCCATTCCTAGACCTAGGTTAAGGAAAGAGTTACCCCCATTCTGGTAGATGTTTTATTATGGATGACTGCACTATCACATGGATGAACCGACGATGGTTTATAAGAAGACAGAGGATGAACTGACGATGACATGGATATCTTGACATAGGATGAGTAATAACTGACATAGCATAAACTGATGATGAATGAATTGACATAGGATGAGTGATAACTGACATAGGATAAACTGATGATGACATAGAGATCTGACATAGGATGAGTGATAACTGACATAGGATAAACCGATGATGACATGGAGATCTGATGTCGGATGAACTGACGATGATATGGATAACTTGACATTGACAAATTTCTAAGCTATTCTAGATAGGGAAATGGAAATGCAAAAGGTCAATGGTTTATTATGGATGGATGGATGTAGACTTATTATGGAAATGGACATGGGTTAAAAATGACTTGATAGATGATGGATGCTGACTCTACATATAGCGCCTGTTTGCCAAGTTTTCAATATGGTACTTATCCAAGGCACCTGTTTACCAGGCTTTCACCAGAGGACAGATTATTTTTGGCTTATTTGATTTTTTTGCTTTTTTTAATTTTTTTTAATTTTTTGTTGAGGATACTCTAAGGATCAGGCAAAGAACTTCTTGATATGAACCCTGTTGATTGAATCATCTAGAGGAATGCCTTCAAGTGTTGTTAAAGTATAAGGTCATGATCCATATGTTGCTATGATAACAAAGGGTCCTAACCAATTAGGCTTGAACTTGCCCTTCTTTTCCTAATCTACTTCATTTCTCTGATTTTCCTTGAGGACAAGATCACCCACTTGGAACCGTCTTTCTTTAATCTTCTTGTTATAGTTGCACTAGAGGCAATTTTGATAGACATGGACATGATTGAGCATTGTTAGGCACCTCTCATCTAGTAGTTATAGCTCAGCTAATTTGGAAGTGTGATACTCCTCTCCGTCAATTAGGTACTACATGGATACTCTGAGGGATGGGATCTCGACCTCTATAGGTAGAATGGCTTTAGAGCCATAGACCAAGGCATAGGATGTTGCACCAATTGGTGTTCTGATACTAGTGTGGTAGACCCATA
Source organism: Cunninghamia lanceolata (assembly GCA_027924645.1). Lineage (NCBI taxonomy): Eukaryota > Viridiplantae > Streptophyta > Pinopsida > Cupressales > Cupressaceae > Cunninghamia > Cunninghamia lanceolata. Next base: position 2,875,348 of record BSBN01000794.1, read on the forward strand.
AGGTGGGATTGAGTTGTAGGTGCCAATCATGACGAACTTCATTGACCATTTTCTTGAGGATTTTGAGAATGGTTTTGTTGGAAGCCTTGGCTTGGCCGTTACTCTGAGGTTAGTAGGGAGTTGAAAGTGATGTTGGATATTGTATTGGGTGCACAAGGCACGAACATCTTGATTCTTGAATAGTCACCCATTATCAATGACAATGGCTTGGGGGATACCATACCGGCAAATGAGGTAGTTAAGGATAAACTTGACTTCTACCCACTTCATAAAATACTCAGTGGTGGTAATGATAAATTTATGACCATTGGATGAGCATGGGTGGATTTGTCCTACAAGGTTGAGACCCCATTGTGAAAAAACCCATGGAGTTGTCATAGGTTGTAGTTCATGAGTTGGTGCCTGAATCAAATCTCCATGTTGCTGGCATTGTAGACACTTCTTAGCAAACTGTAAAGCATCTTGTTCTATGGTAGGCCAATAATACCTTGTGTGGAGTATCTTCTTAGCAAGGTTAGGACTGATAGAATGTGTGCCACAGACACCTTTGTGTATGTCTCATAAGGTAGCATTGACTTCTTCTGTGTTAAGACATCATAAGAGGATACCATCGAGACTCTGACGATAAAGTGTATCACCCAGAATGGTGTAACGGGAGGCTCAGTGGATAAAGGTTTTGTGTTGGGTTGCAGATAGCTCAAAGGGAAAGGTACCATGTTTAAGGTATTCATAGATATCTTCATACCATGGGGAATTGGGACCAACAAGTTTACAGTGATTTTAGTAGTTGGAACATCGATACTGCTATCAACAATTTCTCGATCAAGAATTCACATTTTTGTGTGTTTGTAGGCATGTCTATAAGTGACCCCACAGAAGCCATAGAATCTGCAGCTTTGTTATGTTCTCTTGGAATTTGCTCGAAAGTGATGCTAGAAAAGTGTGGTTTGTAGGCATCCACTAGTTGCTTGTACAGGACCAGCTTTTCATCTTTTGTTTGATACTCATCAATGACTTGTCGAATGACTAGTTGTGAGTCTCCATATACTTGTAATTCCTTGATGTCCCATTGGACTGCTGTATGGAGACCTATGAGGAGTGCTTCATACTTGGCTATGTTTTTAGTGCAAGGAAATGCAAGCTGATATGACTTTGGGATATAGTCATTTTGTGGCGTGATAAAAAGGATGACAACCCTTGGTCCATGCTACGTGTAGGAGGTCAAAATATAATTTCCACATTACTGAGGGAGAGAGATTGAAGAGATTTTCATCCAGAAAGTTAGATACCATAGGATGTGCGTTTGTCAAGGGTGCTTCTGCTAGTTGATATGCTAGGGCTTGTCCCTTGATTGCTTTACGATCCACATACTCAATGTCAAACTCACTAAGGATCATGACCCATTTCGCTAGTCTGCCTATGAGAGCTACTTTTTTCTAGTAGATACTTTAATGGATCAATTTTGGCTATAAGATTTGTGTGTTGGTTTAGCATGTAATGGCACAACTTTTGGGAAGTGAACACTAAGGATAAACAAGCTCTTTCCATAGGTGAATAATTGAGTTCATAACCCACCAAGGTTTGACTGATATAATAGATTGCATGCTCTTTTCTTGACTCATCCTGTTGTGCTAGAAGAGCCGCTAGTGCTACAGTTGTAGTTGATATGTATAAGATCAAAGGCCTATCGGTGACTGGTGGTACCAAGATAGGAGGTGTAGCTAGATATTCCTTGAGATGATCAAATACTGCTTGACACTTAGCGTCCCATTGAAATGAGACATCCTTGTGGAGAAGGTGTTGAAATGGTTGACATTTATCCGCAAGCTGTGAGATAAACCGCCTAATGGATTGTAACCTTCCTTGAAGGCTCCTTAATGATTTCAGATTTTTTGGTGGGAGCATCTCTACTATAGCCTTGACTTTCACTGGATCTACTTCAATGCCTCTGCGAGATACAATGTATCCCAACAGTCTTCCTGAGGTTACCCTGAAGACACACTTCTTTGGATTGAGTCTTACTTGATATTTTTCTAGTCTATCGAAGATTTGGCTTAGAACCTGTATGTGATCCGCCCTAGAAGATTTTACTTAGATGTCATCAACATAGTCCTCCATGATGTGATGAAAGAGATCATGGAATATCATTGTCATTATTTTTTGATAGGCTGCACCTATGTTCTTAAGACCAAATGGCATGACACACTAACAATAGGTACCCCAAGGACAAGTGAAAGTAGTTTTATGTTGATCTTCTTCAATTAGCATTATCTAATTGTAGATGGAAAATACATCCATTAGAGAAAGCATTTCATGACCAGTGGTCAGGTCCACTATGAGATCAATGTTTGGTAGTGGAAAGTCATCTTTGGGACATGCTTTGTTGAGATCTCTGAAGTCAGAACACATACGGATGCCCCCGTTTGGTTTAGCCACAGGTACAATGTTTGAAACACATTTTGGATAATCAATCAGCTTGATAAATTTTGCATCTAGAAACTTCTATATTTCCACTTTGACTAAGAGAGCAATCTACGAGTGAATCTTTCTTCGATTTTGTTTGACCGGTTTAGCTTTTGGATCGACTGTGAGATAGTGAACTACTAGGGAAGGGTTCAGCCCTGGCATATCAACATAGGTCCACACAAAGTTGATGGTTCTCTATAATAAGAAGTTGGTAAGATTCCTACTCTCTTGTGTTGATAATGATGCTGCAAGGAAAGTGGTCTTAGGATTTTGCCCTGTGCCAAGATTTATCTCTATATAGTCTTCCACTAGGAGAGCTACTTTCTCTTGATACTTAGATGGTAGGGGAAGGTCAAATCCTCCATCCTTAGGTGCCACAATTGGGTTTTCACCTTTGGATACATCCTTTATTTTGATTATTTTCTGATTAGGAGGTGCCATAGTGTGGTTTTCACCTAGAGATTTTTCTTTATTTTTATTTTTGCGACTAGAGGATTTGGCGTTCTCACCAAAATAAGTAGTTTGATCTAGTTCCATTACAAAACCAGCTTTGTGATTGCCAAGAGGAATACCATCCCGAAGTCCCATGAATTTTGTAAGATCTTCATCATTCTAAAAAACATCTAGAATGGGGGACCCTTGTTGGTCCCAATCGATAAGTTTAGGCTAGACAAGTGTTACAATCTAGGTGCTAGTGGTTGATGTTAAGGATACGGATGATAGCATGAATATGGAGGATTCAGTGAATAGGTCAGTCATATGGAGATAGGAGTCATCAATGATATCCTCTTGAGAAGTCGACACTATGAGAGAAGTTTATGCTAACTTGTCGAGAATACCCTCGATGTCCAAGGTGTGTGGTACCTTTCTACCGTATCCTAACTGTTGAACTGCACCGGACAACTGAGAGGGGGGGTGAATTAGTTGTCCTAAAACTTTTAACCAAATATAATCATCAACTTATATTCAGATATAACCATGAAAGCATCAAATGAGAATCTTGACACAAAAGCATAAACAACACAAGAGACACTAGATTTTTATGTGGAAAACCCTAAAAGGGAAAAACCATGGTGGGTGTTGGCCCACAGAAATATATAAGTTATATCAATACCAAAAAATAGGGGCTCACTGCCTATAGAGCTCACTGCCCAAATTGTTCACTGCAAAGAAAGGCTCACTGCCTATGGATGGCTTACTGCCAAAGGGAGGCTCGCTGCCAAAAGGTTGAACTGAGATAACAACATCAACTTCATGCGAAGGTTCAGTTCCATTGAGGCACAAACACCTCTGCTCTGTACTTCTACCTTACTTTTCTTTATCTTCACACCTTCTCACTAGGATACATTTTCACGACTCAATTACAAGTATTTATACACTTCATCAACCTTAGAATGATCATCAAGGTCAGCATTACAATCATCAACCGTTGGAACAATCTCCAAGGTTGGCAAACATACGTTCCATCATAATAGGTCTAGATCTAAACATATTTACAAAGAAAAGAAATGAATGTGGATCACACCATGCCTTAGAAGGGACTCAAACACAATCTTCCATGCTACAACACACTATGAAAATCTTTGATGCATCTCCCCAGATGATGAATTCAACCAGGTTGGCCAATACTAATGTTAACACAAGTATTTTCAAGAACACACTTCATGCACAATTAGAATTACACATTGCGAACCAATCCGAATGTAGGAGCATAATCAGGAGACATCCACAAGCACATTGTAATCACCAAGAACAACCGCACGATCTCTAATCACTCTATCAGTAAGATTCTTCAAACTGGAGCACAAGAACAACATTGTCAACCATTGTCATGAGTAAAAGATTGCTTGCGGACCACCAAATCATGAACCATTGTAGTTGAAGGAACTTAACATCATCAGAAACTTATTTCAAGAACCGCAGACCAAAACACTTCAATGCGAAGGAATGCGGAGCAAAACACTTTCTCCCTATCACCACCAAACATACAGAAAAAGTTGTTTTCACTCTGGTGAACATAACTCACTCAATTCTTCATACTGGAGGCTCAAACTCAGAATATAACATCTTCAGATAGGCTTCTAAATAACTTCCAATCTGCAGGTAAAGATATTTATTCTACCGGAAATGTGGAGCATTCTTCTAGATTGTTCTTCTGCATGTAATGCACTGTTTCTACTGCAACACATTTTTATTACCAGAGGGGCTAATTTTCTCAATATCCTCAACAAAGTAAGAGCATAGTTGACACCAATGACAACACAGATATGTTGACATCAATGATAACACCGATTAGGCACATACTTGCAACAATCTCCCCCTTTGTCATTGATGGCAACATATGATGTGAAAAACTAAAAAGACCACCAAGACAAGATTCACCCCCTTTCTCTTTAGACATCTACATTCTTTCTCCTCTTGAGTTTTTCACATGATTTCTCTCCCCATTTGACATCAATGGAAAAGGGTGCCAAACTTTGTACACTTCTTCTCCTACACATACTTGCAATCTTTTGAACTTGCTTTTCTCTATTGCTCCCCCTATCAATAATACTTACTGCTCTCATTGTCAATCATCTAGCTACTTCCCCTGAGATGTAGCGACCAAAAAATCAATCTGGTATATGAATAGAATTGAAAGCACCATCGGACTGATTCACTCATGTGCATCCTAGTTCAGTGCAGGAGGGGTGATGACTCCTAACTTTTCACTGAGATACTCAAAAGTATCCTTGGGCAGAGGCTTGGTGAAAATATCTACAATCTGATCTTTTGTAGATACATATTCCAACTTGACTTCATTTACTGTCACCTTTTCTCTCAGAAAGTGATACCTTATAGATATATGCTTTATTTTTTAGTGCATCACTGGATTCTTTGATATGTTTATAGTACTTGTATAGTCACAAAAGATTGTAGTTGGATCTTCATACATAATTTTGATGTCCTTCAATGTTTGCTTCATCCATAACACTTGAGTGCAACTACATGCTACTGCAATGTATTATGTTTTTGCAGTAGACAAAGAGATTGAGTCTTGCTTCTTGCTCAATCATGAAACCAACCTACTTCCCAAGAAGAATGCACCTCCACTTGTACTTTTCCTCCAACTAGGATCTGCTCATCATTGATCTTGAAGTAGTGATTACTATTTGTAGTGCCTTTACTAGATCTTTTTCTTCTAGATTTTATTCCATGAGCTTCTTCATATCTGATTGCATAACACATCTTTGTTCTAGATTCCTACACTAACTAATTGGCTAAGGGTTTTTTGATTTTCAACACAACTCCCCCTGAGCCATAGTTCTCAATTTACTTCCTAGAGGAAGTATCTACACCAGATAGTGTGGATCCATCCTTGATCTCATTGACATCCTTCCTGATCTAGATCTTTCTCATCTCCTTCTTGGTTTCTACCAGATCAACCTTGTTCTTGCCTTTGTCATCTCTTTGCTCTATTTTCCTCTTCACTGTAGGATAGTCTCTCTCTGCATTTCTGCTTCTGCAGAATCTAGCAGAGTGTCTGGACTTGTTACAATTGAGACAAACAATATTTCTCTAACCTTGATTTCTCCTATTGTTTAAATTTTGCTTTCATCTACACTAATTAGCCATATGCCCAAATCTATTGCATGCAAAACGTGTTCCATTGAAAGATTGAACATTCCTTGGATTGATTTGATTGTTTCTTGACACACTTCTGCACTCATTTTCTTTATGACCAATTTTCTTGTAATTGAAACATTGACTAGAGAAAGATGGAACATTCTGATTCATTCTACTCCTACACTAAGTAACCCTATGACCATACTTATTACATTTAAAACAATAACCATTGAAAGATGGGTAGCTTTGAGCATTTGGTTGTCTGACCGAGGTCTTCTAGGTCTTCTTCTTTGATTTCTTACCAGATAGTTTCTGCCTCTTCCTTTCTCAGACCTGACCTGTTCTAAAAATGAACTTTCTCCCTTTTCAAATCCCAAACATTGCTTATCATCTGGACTCTTCTGGCTGGCAAGCAACTCATCAAGCTTTGTAGAGCTTATTTTGAGCTTTTCTTTATAGCTATTAGCTACCTCTAGATCAGACTTCAAAAGCACAATTTCTTTTACCAATTTCTCACATTCTTCTGACTGATCCTTCACAACTTGACTCAAATGATCCTCTATTCTTGTTTTCTCTTCATTTTCCAGACTTAATTCTTTACTTTTCCTTTTAAGACTTTGTTGGAGTTCCTTGATTTCCTTACTTAGCTCTTGGATGCAACCATTTACTTCTACCATATTTTATTTTGAGTCCATGTTTTCTTCCTCATATTTCTTAATGTCTTCCAGAGCAATTTGGTACCCTTTACTGCCAGTATTAGTTGCTTTAGATTCAACACTGGCAATTAAGCATAGCTTCATTTGATTCACAGCAGCTCTATGTCTTTTCACACCACATTTTGTTATATCATTGATGTTCTGGGACCCTTCTTGTGCTTCATTCTGTAGTTCCTCATTGATTGAGTCAGAGTACCTTTTAATGTTCTCTTTAACATTGACATTTGTACTTTCAACAATCTTTCCCAATCTATTGTTGTAGCAGTGGTAAGCTTTGTTCCAAGATGAATATCTAAGGAAAATGCCTTCCTCATGCTTTGCATCATCCTTTTCCATTTTGATAAGGAATTTGCTTCCAAAGATTTTGAAGTATTTCACAGTGGGTATTGTTCCATACCATAATTCAAAGGGAGTCTTTTCATTTTTGGATTTTACCTGAACTTTGTTTAGTGTGTAGACAGTGGTTTGAATTGCCTCCTTCCAAAATGCTTTTTACAGATTTGCTTCTTCCATCATTGATTTTACAGTTTCCTGAATAGTCATGCTTGTTTCTTCCATTACCTTATTCTTTGCAGAGAGTTGTTTTTCTATCCCATGAATCTCACAGAACATATTGAAATTGTTGGAGGTAAACTCTTCTTCTTTGCCAGTGCTTAAACACTTGATTTTCATATTTAGCTCATTTTCAACCATTGCTTTAAAAGCTTTGAGTCCATCTAGAGCTTTTGATTTTTCTTTGAAAAAGCTAACCCAAGTCATTCTAGAATAATCATCAATGAAAAACATAAAGTACCTATCATCATGGAAGCTTCGTATTCTTGTAGGACCACAAAGGCTTGTATGGATCAATTCCAATCGTTTAGTGGAAGATTTTTCTTCACCCTGTAGTATTCTTCTTGACTGATTTTTATCTTGATATTTCGTGCAAATGATGTTGTTTGAGTAATCAATTTCTGGGAGATCTTTTAAAATTTGGACTGAGCCTGTCTTTACTAAATCATCAAGATTGATATGACACAATCTTCTATGCCAAAGCCAGCTTTCATTGGTCTAAGTTGTAAGCCCAAGAATGTCACTTTTTCTAAGATGATAAAGATTATTTTCTATCCTTTTTTCTAATGACCATTGTAGCTCTAGATTTCTCTTTGATTTCAAAAGTATCATTCTCAAACACAAGACTAAATCCCTTTTTGCATAACTATCCAATTCTTAAGAGGTTTTGCTTTAGATTCTCAACATTAAAAAACATCATCAGTAATTTATCTGTTACCAAGATTGATTCATCCTTTTCCACATATTTCAATAGTGTAGAATGCTGCCCTGCTTGGCGTTAACGGGTAGAGGACCGGCTAGTTGGCACAGTGCACAACCACCCAGCCTCAGGGACCCACCAGCATATGTCACCGCAAAGGATCACTGTGCAGGTCAGGATTACAACGGGGTCATTACACCCAACACGCTCCACTGAAAATCAAACCTGAGACCTTGGCTCTAATACCATTAATTATAGAAATAGCAACGGTGGCTGATGGCCGAATGGTTACAATTCTGATATTACTTAATTACAATAGCTTATAGAAACATGACTTGTATGCAAGATATTTCTGATATCTTAGATCGCACTAAGCGCAGAGATAGAGCATACTTAATCTTTGCAAATCTAAGACTCCAACCTAGACTTAGACTCTAAAACTTCTTCTAATACTTGCTAGAAAATCTGATGCCCACAATGCTTCCACAAAGGCTTATTTATAGAAAATTATCGACCGGGAGAGAACATGGAAGAGAATCTAACCGACAATATCGGGTGAACCGGTTAGCCAAAAAGGAGGTTTATCATGCCAAATGGCTGACAATGACTATCCTTTACAACTTCAATTTGTCAGAGAAAATATAAAATATGTACAAATCCACCATGTTGTGTTGTGTTGGATCATCCATGATCTAAAGAGAGCTAATAGAGACAAGTAAGGGTCTCTAAGAGATCGAAGCTAGGAATAGCTGCTGGGATCTAAGAGAGTGATAAATACTGATAAGCGTATGACTGTTTAATTTTCTTGCGCTGGTAATACCACTCACCAATCAGGGCAGTGTTAGTGTGCAATATGTTCCACTCAAGGAAACTCTGTGGGAATTGGAGACAAAGATCAATAATATATTCTAGAGTCTCTCACTGTATTCTACCTTTGAACGGAGTGAGTTGCGATGGGAGGATCTTACAATGAGGATTTAGCATGCTTAAATAGGCATCATAAGAATGCACACCATATGGAAAATTATTAATAATAGCCCTGCAACTCATGTTGACAGTAACAGTCTTATACTTCCTAGCAAAGGCTCTGATCAGGATTATATTACTCCCTGTTACTGCTGAAGTCCAGACTGTAATTTCTTTGTCTTCTGGATCTACGATTAAATTATCCAATGCATAATGATCTTGTAAGATATTTGGATAATCATAATAATAGAGATATTTCTCTATTATAATTTTCTGACATTCTTCTGGAAGAAGCTTGATCCTTCTCAAAGTAGATTCTGCAGGATTTTTAGGAAGAATGTTTCTATCTGCATCAAAGCTTACAATCATGTTAATTGAAGGAATAATAGGAAGAGAAGGAGGGGAGAATGGAATTCTATCTGGTATCCCTTCAAATTTTATCATAACATGATCATGATAGATAGTCAACAGGAAGAGGTATTCGAGGACATCTCTTCCAAGCAGCAAGTCATATGAGATATTATTAGATTGCCAAAGTTTGCAAGGTATAGGGACAGATTTGATCCTAAGAAGGATGTGATTAGCTACCTTACAGGGTTTGTGATAAAAACCAATAGTAGCAATCTTAAGAACTTGAGGCTGCCAGAAATGTTGGGGTAGGACATGGCCTCTGCATAGGCTTATAGAAGATCCCAAATCTAACAAACCATTAACACTATGCTTGAGACCTATTATACTGATACGGATGACAGGGAAGATCGACTCAGTAGAATATTTAATACCTCTACTTATATTCTTTTGAAAATATAACAATGGAAGGAGTGTATACATAAAGAAATATAAACAAAAAGCTTTATATTTGAAGGCCTCTTGAGCAAGAGGTGTAACTAGATAAATAGGGTTATCATGTCCCTGATCTTGAGATTGAAGGAAAATGCATACACTAGGATTCTTGTTACAAGAACAAGAATCTTGACTAGATATAGACTGACTATCTACTTCTTCGGGTTCATCACTATATTTTTTTTTAGAAGAAGAGTAAGGATTACAACAACTGTTATCACAAGAATAATCAGAAGAGACATAACCATCACTGCTATAAGAATTAGTTTCATTTTCTCTTTTGATTCCAGTATGAGGATGAGAAAATCCTTGAAATTCTGCCATTTCTTTTAAGAAAGAAAAGCTTGAAAAATCTAAGACAACTTACAAGACTTTTAAAGGAGAGATCACGAAACCCTTATAAACCAAAGACACAAACAGGTATAAATTCTCAAATCCCAACACTGAAGTGAAACCCTACAGAGATAAACTCTTTGCTTCTTAGATTAATTCTCCAATTCTTTACTAGAAATTAGATAAACATATTTCTTTCCCCAAGAATCATCAGAGGCTCTAATACCACTTGCGCCAAAAGCTCAAGATGTTAGTGAATGGCACCCTACTTGGCATTAAGGGGTAGAGGACCGACTGGTTGGCACAGTGCACAACCACCCAGCCTCAGGGACCCACCAGTGTACATGGCCGCACAGGATCACTATGCAGGTCAGGATTACAACGGGTTAAGTTCTTAAGATTACTACTGTTGGTTTTTCTCACAAACTCTGTAAGGTAGCTAATCACATCCTTCTTAGGATCAAATCTTTCCCTATACCTTGCAAACTTTGGCAATCTAATAATATCTCATATGACTTGCTACTTGGAAGAGATGTCCTCGAATACCTCTTCCTGTTGACCATCTACCATGATCATGTTATGATAACATTTGAAGGGATACCAGATAGAATTCCATTCTCCCCTCCTTCTCTTCCTATTATGCCTTCAATTAACATGATTGTAAGCTTTGATGCAGATGGCAACATTCTTCCTAAAAATCCTGCAGAATCTGCTTTGAGAAGAATCAAGCTTCTTCTAGAAGAATGTCAGAAAATTATAATAGAGAAATATCTCTATTATTATGATTATCCAAATATCTTACAAGATCATTATACATGGGATAATTTAACCGTAGATCCAAAAGACAAACAAATTACAATCTGGACTTCAGCAATCACAAGGAGTAATATAATCCTGATTAGAGCCTTTGCTAGGAAGTATAAGACTGTTACTATCAACATGAGTTGCATGGCCATTATTAATAATTTTCCATATGGTGTGCATTCTTATGATGCCTATTTAAGCATGCTAAATCCTCATTGTAAGATCCTCCTATTGCAACTCACTTTGTTCAAAGGAAGAACACAGCGAGAGACTCTAGAATATATTATTAATCTCTGTCTCCAATTCCCACAGAGTTTCCATGAGTGGAACATATTGCACACTAACACTGCCCTAATTGGTGAGTGGTATTACCAGCGCAAGAAAATTAAATAGTCATACGCTTATCGGTATATATCACCCTCTCAGATCCTAGTAGCTATTCCTGGCTTTGATCTCTTAGAGACCCATACTCATCTCTATTGGCTCTCTTCAAATCATGGATGATCCAGCACAACAGAGCATGGTGGATTTGTACATATTTTATATTTTCTCTGACAAATTAAAGTTGTAAAGGATAGTCACTGTCGGCCATTTGGCACGATACACCTCCTTTTTGGCTAACCAGTTTACCCAGTATTGTCAGTTAGATTCTCTTCCACCTTCTCTACTGGTCGAGAATTTGCTATAAATAAGCCTTTGCGGAAGTATTGTGATCATCGGGTTTTCTAGCAAGTATTAGAAGAAGTTTTAGAGTCTGAGTCTAGGTTGGAGTCTTAGATTTGCAAAGATTGAGTATGCTCTATCTCTGTGCTTAGTACGATCTGAGATATCAGAAATATCTTGCATACAAGTCATGTTTCTGTAAGCTATTGTAATTAAGTAATATCAAAAGCCGTAACCATTCGGCCATTAGCCTCCATCACTGTTTCTGTAATTATGTGGTATCTGAGATATCAGAAATATCTTGCATACAAGTCGTGTTTCTGTAAGCTATTGTAATTAAGTAATATTAGAATCTGTAACCATTTGGCCATCAGCCTCTAGCTCTAATACCACTTAATTACAGAAACAGCGACGGAGGCTGATGGCCAAATGGTTACGGCTTCTGATATTACTTAATTATAGAAACATCGACAGAGGCTGGTGCCTGAATGGTTATGGCTTCTAATATTACTTAATTACAATAGATTACAGAAACATGACTTGTATGCAAGATATTTTTGAATGCATACACTAGGATTATTGTTACAAGAACAAGATTCTTGACTAGATATAGACAAACTATCTACTTCTTCGGGTTCATCACTATATATTTTTTCAGAAGAAGAGTAAGAATTACAGCAACTATTATCATAAGAATAATCAGAAGAGACATAACCATCACTGCTATAAGAATTAGTTTCATTTTCTCTTTTATCTCGAGATTAGGGACATGATAACCCTGTTTATCTGGTTACACCTCTTGCTCAAGAAGCCTTCGTATATAAAGCTTTTTGTTTACATTTCTTTATGTATACACTCCTTCCATTGTTATCTTTTCAAAATAATATAAGTAGAGGTATTAAATATTCTACTGAGTCCATCTTCCCTATCATCCATGTCAGTATAATAGGTCTCAGGCATAGTTTTAATGCTTTGTTAGATTTGGGATCTTCTATAAGCCTGTGTAGAGGCCATGTCCTACCCCAACATTTTTGGCTGCCTCAAGTTCTTAAGATTGCTACTATTGGTTTTTCTCGCAAACTCTGTAAGGTAGCTGATCACATCCTTCTTAGGATCAAATCTTTCCCTATACCTTGCAAACTTTGGCAATCTAATAATATCTCATATGACTTGTTGCTTGGAAGAGATGTCCTCAAATACCTCTTCTCGTTGACCATCTACCATGATCATGTTATGATAACATTTGAAGGGATACCAGATAGAATTCCATTCTCCCCTCCTTCTCTTCCTATTATGCCTTCAATTAACATGATTGTAAGCTTTGATGTAGATGGCAACATTCTTCCTGAAAATCCTGCAGAGTCTGCTTTGAGAAGAATCAAGCTTCTTCCAGAAGAATGTCAAAAAATTATAATAGAGAAATATCTCTATTATTATGATCATCCAAATATCTTACAAGATCATTATGCATGGGATAAGTTAACCGTAGATCCAGAAGACAAAGAAATTACAATCTGGACTTCAGTAGTCACAAGGAGTAATATAATCCTGATCAGAGCCTTTGCGAGGAAGTATAAGACTGTTACTATCAACATGAGTTGCAAGGCTATTATTAATAATTTTCCATATGTTGTGTATTCTTATGATGCCTATTTAAGCATGCTAAATCCTCATTGTAAGATCCTCCTGTCGTAACTCACTCCGTTCAAAGGAAGAACACAGCGAGAGACTCTAGACTATATTATTGATTTCTGTCTCCAATTCCCACAGAGTTTCCTTGAGTGGAACATATTGCACATTAACACTACCCTAATTGGTGAGTGGTATTACTAGTGCAAGAAAATTAAACAGTCATACACTTATCAGTATATAGCACCCTCTCAGATCCCAACATCTATTCCTGGCTTCGATCTCTTAGAGACCCGTACTCGTCTCTATTGGCTCTCTTCAGATCATGGATGATCCAGCACAACACAGCATGGTGGATTTGTACATATTTTATATTTTCTCTGACAAATTGAAGTCATAAAGGATAGTCACTGTCAGCTATTTGGCATGATAAACCTCCTTTTTGGCTAACCGGTTCACCTGGTATTGTCGGTTAGATTCTCTTCCACCTTCTCTCCCGGTCAAGAATTTGCTAAAGCATTGTGGGCATCAGGTTTTCTAGCAAGTATTAGAAGAAGTTTTAGAGTTTGAGTCTAGGTTGGAGTCTTAGATTTGCAAAGATTGAGTATGCTCTATCTCTACGCTTAGTGCAATCTGAGATATCAGAAATATCTTGCATACAAGTCATGTTTCTGTAAGGTATTGTAATTAAGTAATATCAAAAGCCGTAACCATTCGGCCATCAGCCTCTATCGCTGTTTCTGTAATTAAGTAATATCAGAAGCCATAACCGTTTGGCCATCGGCCTCCGTCGATGTTTCTGTAATTAAGTTAATGTTCCACTATTGATAATTTTATTCTATAAACAGATGCTTCAGATTATGCCTGGGGAGGTCACTTATGCTTTTTAAAAGATGGAGTCGAATTACTTGCAGAATATGCTAGTGGCACATTCCCTGCAGATGTTAAGAAATGGATTTCCTCTGATAAGGAAATTTATAGTGTGATTAAATTAAGAACTACCATTGCGCCAAAACCTCGAGATGTTAGTGAATGTTTGATTCTCAGTAGAGCGTGGTGGGTGTAATGACCTCATTGTAATCCCAACCTACACAGTGATCCTGTGTGGCCACGTACATTGGTGGGTCTCTGAGGCTGGGTGGCTATGCACTATGCCAACTAGTCGGTCCTCTACCCCTTAACGCCAAGCAGGGTGCCATTCACTAACATCTCGGGGTTTTTCCGCAATGGTAGTTCTTAATGCTAACCGGTTCACCTGGTATTGTCGGTTAAATTCTCGACCGGGAGAGAAGGTGGAAGAGAATCTAACCGACAATACTGGATGAACCAGTTAGCCGAAAAGGAGGTTTATTGTGCCAAATGGCCGATAGTGACTATCCTTTAAAACTTTAATTTGTTGGAGAAAATATAAAATATGTACAAATCCACCATGCTGTGCTGTGTTGGATCATCCATGATCTGAAGAGAGCCAATAGAGATGAGTACAGGTCTCTAAGAGACCGAAGCCAAGAATAACTGCTGGAATCTGAGAGGGTGATATATACCAATAAGCATATGACTATTTAATTTTCTTGCATTGGTAATACCACTCACCAATCAGGGCAGTGTTAGTGTGCAATATGTTCCACTCAAGGAAACTCTATGGGAATTGGAGACATAGATCAATAATATATTCTAGAGTATCTCGATGTGTTATTCCTTTGAAAAGAGTGAGTTGTGACAGGAGGATCTTACAATGAGGATTTAGCATGCTTAAATAGGCATCATAAGAATGCACACCATATGGAAAATTATTAATAATAGCCATGCAACTCATGTTGATAGTAATAGTCGTATACTTCCTAGCAAAGGCTCTAATCAGGATTATATTACTCCCTATGACTGCTGAAGTCCAGACTATAATTTCTTTGTCTTATGGATCTATGGTTAAATTATCCCATGCATAATGATCTTGTAAGATATTTAGATAATCATAATAATAGAGATATTTCTCTATTTTAATTTTCTGACATTCTTCTGGAAGAAGCTTGATTCTTCTCAAAGCAGATTTTGTAGGATTTTCAGGAAGAATGTTGCCATCTGCATCAAAGCTTACAATCATGTTAATTGAAGGCATAATAGGAAGAGGAGGAAAGAATGGAATTCTATCTGGTATCCCTTCAAATATTATCATAACATGATCATGATAGATGGTCAACGGGAAGAGGTATTCGAGGACATCTCTTCCAAGCAGCAAGTCATATGAGATATTATTAGATTGCCAAAGTTTGCAAGGTATAGGGAAAGATTTGATCCTAAGAAGGATGTGATTAGCTATCTTACAGAGTTTGTGAGAAAAACCAATAGTAGCAATCTTAAGAACTTGAGGCTGCCAGAAATGTTAGGGTAGGACATGGCCTCTGCACAGGCTTATAGAAGATCCCAAATCTAACAAACCATTAAAATTATGCCTGAGACCTATTATACTTATATGGATGACAGGGAAGATGGACTTAGTAGAATATTTAATACCTCTACTTATATTCTTTTGAAAAGATAACAATGGACGGAGTGTATACATAAAGAAATATAAACAAAAAGCTTTATATACGAAGGCTTCTTGAGCAAGAGGTGTAACCAGATAAACAGGGTTATCATGTCCCTGATCTCGAGATTGAAGGAAAATGCATACACTAGGATTCTTGTTACAACAACAAGATTCTTGACTAGATATAGACTAACTATCTACTTGTTCAGGTTCATCACTATATATTTTTTCAGAAGAAGAGTAAGAAGAAGAGTAAGGATTACAGCAACTGTTATCATAAGAATAATCAGAAGAGACATAACCATCACTGCTATAAGAATCAGTTTCATTTTCTCTTTTGATTCCAGTATGAGGATGAGAAAATCCTTGAAATTCTACCATTTCTTTTAAGAAAAATCTAAGACAACTTATAGGGGTTTTAAAGGAGAGATCACGAAACCCTTATAAACCAAAGACACAAACAGGTATAAATTCTCAAATCCCAACACCGAAGTGAAACCCTACAGAGATAAACTCTTTGCTTCTTAGATTACTTCTCCAATTCTTTACTAGAAATTAGATAGACAGCAGATTTCTTTCCCCAAGAATCGTCAGAGGCTCTGATACCACTTAATTACATAAACAGCGATGGAGGTTGATGGCCGAATGGTTACAGCTTCTGATATTACTTAATTACAATAGCTTACAGAAACATGACTTATATGCAAGATATTTTTGATACCTTAGATCGCACTAAGTACAGAGATAAAGCATACTCAATCTTTGCAAATCTAAGACTCCAACCTAGACTCAGACTCTAAAACTTCTTCTAATACTTGCTAGAAAACCCGATGCCCACAATGCTTCCGCAAAGGCTTATTTATAGCAAATTCTCGACTGGGAGAGAAGGTGGAAGAGAATCTAACTAACAATACCAGGTGAACCGGTTAGCCAAAAAGGAGGTTTAGTCATCTCCAAATCTAACTAGCCCTCCATCGTACCTTTCCAAACTTATAAACTTACTCTTGTCACTATTCATGTGATTTGAAAAACTACTATCAATAATCCAATAGTTCTTTGCTTGAAACATAACTTCATTGCTGGTACTTACCTCTGGATTAGAACACCTTTGATTGTTGACACTCTTTGTTTTGGAGAGGAAGTAGTCATCATCTTCATAAAATGCTTTCTTGGACAATCTGATTTTATCTTTTTCATCATCTTTCAATGAACATTCAGGTACATAGTGATTAGCTTCGCCACATCTAAAATTAGTGTGTAGTTGTTCATCTTTTAGATCCATTTAGGATCTCCCTCAAGTTGTTAGACTCTTTATGGAGGAACTTGGCTCTATTACCAATTGTTGAACTACATCAGACAATAGAGAGGGGGGGTGAATTAGTTGTCCGAAAACTTTTAACCAAATATAATCATCAGCTTATCAATTACTTATATTCAAATATAACTATGAAAGCATCAAAGCTCAACACAAAAGCATAAACAACATAGGAGACACTAGATTTTTACATGGAAAACCCTAAAATGGAAAAACCATGGTGGGTGTTAGCCCACAAAAATATATAAGTTATATCAATACCGAAAAATAGAGGCTCACTAGCCAAATTGCTCACTACAAAGAAAGGCTCACTACCTATGGATGGCTTACTACCAAAATAAGGCTCATTTCCAAAAGGTTGAACTGAGATAACATCATCTACTTCATGCCAAGGTTCAATTCCATTGAAGCACAAACACCTATGCTCTGCTCTGCTACCTTACTTTTCTTTATCTTCTCATCTTCGCACTAGGATACATTTTCATGACTCAATTACAAGTATTTATACACTTCATCAACCTTGGCATGATCATCAAGGTCGGCATTACAATCATCAATCATTGGAAAATCTCCAAGGTCAGCAAACATACGTTACATCATAATAGGTCTATACCTAAATAGATTTACAAAGAAAAGAAATGAATAAGGATCACACCACACCTTAGCAAGGTCTCAAACACAATCTTCCAGGCTACAACACACTATCCCAATCTTTGATGCATCTCCATAGATGATGAATTCAACCATGTCAGCCAAGACTGATCTTAACACAAGTATTTGCTTTTATAGGAAATACGGAGCATTCTTCTAGACTGTTCTTCTTTATGTAATTTGCAATGTTTCTACTGCAACACATTGTTAGCACTGTAGGGGCTAATTTTCTCAATATCCTTAACAAAGTAAGAGCACATTTGGCACCAATGACAACATAGATATGTTGACATCAATGACAACATCGATTAGGCACATACTTGCAACACTAACCCCTTCTTGTCTAGCTTTTTCTTCACAACATTGAGTTCTATGTCACCTTGGTTATCCTTCCCAAGGCCACCTTTGCCTTTGTAGCCCATTTTCTTCACAATTCTTAGGTCATTGCCATATTATTTGACTGGTATGATGACCAGTTCTTTCTCTTTATAGAGCCAAGATGAGATGTCTTCAATAGTTTCCTCTGCTAATAATTTTCCCTCTTTGAACTAGGTTAGGGATGCTAGAGGAGGGATGGTTTCTTTCTTAGTCACTTTAGCTATGAGCGGTTGGCTGTAGGATTTAGGGGATATCATATTCACCAAAGCATATATCACGGATGTGAGTTGTGATTTCAGGAATCGGATTAGGATTAGGTTCAACTTCAAAGGCTTTTTTTAGATTTTTAGAGTCGACATACAATGGGGATTCATAGGTTGACATTATTTGGCACTTGGTTGCTATTCTTATAACTGCCTAGAAGGGCATGACAGAACTCAAAGGGATGAGGGTCTCTTGGGATAGTTATTTCCGTACCATTAAATGGGAACTTGAGAGACTGATGGTATGTGGAGGGAACAACTTTCATGGCATGGATCCATGGGCATCCTAAGAAAATGTTATAATGTAGCTCAATGTCGAGGACTTGGCACCTAGTTTCAAGCATGATGGGGCCTACTTGTATAGGTAAGTGGATAACACCTTTTGAACGGTGCTCAACATCATCATACCCCTTGATTGTAATGCATTGATCAACTTTGACATGATCCTCAGAGTATCCCACCGGGTGTGCCAGAATGTGTATAGGTAAAAATTCAAATTGTAAATAATATCAAAAGCAATGAAATAACAACTCAATCCTATAACATAAATAGATCAATCTAAGCAAATACCAATATCGATGAATAATCAAGTTACGAACAAAGAAGCTATCACCTAGATTGTTTGGATCTCTTGGTCGATTGTGGATTGCTCAATAACATTGCGTACCCATGGTGTTGCAACAAGTGGATTTGGATAGTGTGCTCAACAATACGTAGTATGCTCAAAGCATTGTAAGAATTCCTATAGCTCAGATGCATAAAATATTGGAGAGGGTTTGTGATGAGATGAAGGAGGTATATATAGGAGTCAATAAAGATCGATCAATGGTTGAGATAATTCAATAGAATCAATTGATGAGATAAATCTAGAATTCATGATGAATGTGCACATGACATGTGTCACACAAAAAGACATTTTTATTGAGTTAACTGATTGATTTGACAAAGACATAAAAAAGATATGATTTGATTTCATAAAAATAGAAATGTTTTTTTCTAATTTATGAGTTGATGATAAAAAAATATGGATTAAGTCAGTTAACTCAACTTTAGATTTGCTTTTTCAATGAATTGATTAAAAATTAAATAATAAATTAGTTAATTTTGTGTGCATGATGAATAAGATTTAGTTTTAGAAGAATTGGAAAGATAAAGGCAAATTAAATAAATAATTTTATTCGCCGATAAGAGTGTGGTTTGGTAGTTAAATCGCTTGATTGTAGTGGCGGCCACCAAAGTTCAAACCCCCGCTGGGCCAACGAGCTCGCAGGCTTTACGCCTTCGTTGGACCAACAAGCACGCGAGTTTGAAGTGTTCTTGCTAGGGGATGAGGTCCCCCGTGTTGTGGCCTCATTGGTTCATGGCTCCGGGCAAAAACATTCATGTGGAGCCGGAGGGCATGTCGCACCAGCGTCGTTGGTCACGTTAAAAAGTTTACCAGGCACATTTTGAAAAAAAAAATAAATAAATAAATAATTTTATTTAATTGTTTGTGCATGATAGAGTACATAGAATAGATTTGAAGATTTAAATAAATTAAACAAATTAATTTATTTAATTTATTTTGCATGATGAAGGATAAATAAAATATTTTATTTTATTTTATTTTTAGAAGAGAGATTCAATTTAAATAAATTTGAATGATTTTATTTAAATTTGGAAGAATAATTGATTTAATTAAATTATTTAGAAATTATTTAATTATAGATAAGAGGATTTAAATGATAAATAAATAAATTAATTAATTAATTCAATTGATGTGGATTTGAATTGGAAGACGATAATGATTTAATTAAGTAATCAAAATTATTTAATTTGGATGGAGAAAGAGGAAATTTATTGAAATTAATTAAATAAAGAGGATTTTTTATTAATGTTGAAAATATGTGATTTAGAGGAAATTGATGATTTTGATGAAATTAATTAAATAATTAGATTATTTAATTAACAGTGAAATGCAGGTGATTTGGAAGAAATGATTAAAATGGAAGTGATGCGATGAAATGGTCATTTTTAGGTGTCTACAAGGATTAAAAGATGAAATGGATGGCTAAGATTAGATGAGAATATTATAGGTCAAGGATAAGGATCTTCTAGAGCATTCTTCTACGTAAATGGTGGAGATTGAAAGATGTAGTATGATAATGGATAAAGGAGATGAAAAGTGAATTTAATTTTGGATCAATTATTAATAATTGTGACCAATTATTTAATAATTGTGGTGAGTAGTTGAAGATAAGGATATGAGTGGATAAATTAATTAAATAATGGGTGTATATAAGGAAAATCAAGAGGTCAAATGATAAAATCAAAGCAATGATAATAACAACTCAATTACCCATAACATAAAGAGGTCGATCTAAGTAAAAAACTAATATCAATGAATAAATCAAATAAAACAAGAAATACTTCACCTCGATTGTATTGTTCTCTTTGTAGATATGTAGATTGCTCAATAACATTGTGAAACTATGTTTGCAACAAGCGGATGTAGGTTGTATGCGTGCTCAAAGTGCTCAAAGGTGATCAATGATGTGATGAATGCTCAATGTGCTATATGGATGCTTGAGAATAAATGATTGAAGAGGATTTGTGAAGGAGATGAGGGGGGTTTATATAGGTTTCAAACATGATCAATCAACGGATGAAATAAATCCATAGAATGAATGGTTGAGATAAATCAAATAACTCATGTTGAATGTGCACATGACATGTGTCACTCCAAAAAGGTATTTTTGTTTAGATAATTGCTTTTTTGATAAAGATAGATTTGATTTCATAAATTAGAATGTTTTTTTTTTCTAATTCATGAGTTGATGAAAATAAGATAAATTAGAGCCAATTAACTTAACTTTAGATTTGCCTTTTTTAGAGTTCTACACATGAGTTAGACATGATATTTTTAGAGGAATTGGAAAGATAATTGAAATTAAATAAATAAATTTATTTAATTGTTTGTGCATGATAGAGGAATACGAAGATTATAAATAAAATACTTGATTTTTTTTTTTTTTAGAGGATTGAGATAATTTAAATAAATTTGCATGATTTATTTAAATTTAGAAGAATAATTGATTTAATTAAATAGTGTAAATTATTTAATTATAGATAAGAGAGAATTTGTGATGAATTAATTAAATAATGGGATTTATTTAATTAATGTGGACTTAAAATTTGAAAAAGAATAATGATTTAATTAAATAATAAAAATTATTTAATTTTGGAAGAATAGAGTTGATTTTGATTTAATTAATTAAATAAATAGAATTTATTCAATTAATGTCGAATTTAGGAATTTTGGAAGAATTTGATGATTTTGATGAAATTAATTAAATAATTGGATTATTCAATTAACGTTGAATGCAGGTGATTAGACAGAAATGCAAGTGATGTGAAGACTTGGTCATTTTTGGGTGTCTATATTTTACCCCACTTTGATGCAATGCAGTTTATAGCGTTGCGTCAAAGAAAATGATTGTTGAAGACATGATACAATTTTGATGCACCAGTGTAGCTAGTTGCCCCAGCGTATGCTCTCTCGAGAGGAAAGACAGGGAAGCGACAGAAGAACTGGGTTGACGCTCGACTAGAAGATTGCATGACGATGTAGAAAAATAGCATGGGGTGGGAAGAAAAAGGGGAGGGACACTATAAATAGGTCATAATGGGTCAACATCCCTCATTTGCACACTGAGAGTTGTCAAATTTAGAGCTTGTAGCCTCCTAGCTTAGTTGTGTAAGAGCTTTGAGTGGAGAGAGTGTTGAGCGTGGAGAGATGCTGATCCTAGCACATAAGCATTGGGCAGAGCGGGTGTAGACCTATGGGAGACTAGCGAGAGCACGACAACAGTAAGTGCTTGGAAACCTCTTTGCATTGAATTTTAGGTCATTTCTAGGGTTTTTTTAGGTTTTAGGTTAATGTCAGCCAAAAGAGTCACGTAATGGCAGCGCACCTTTGGTGGTTGGCTAGAGCACTTTTGGCGCGCTAAGACGCAGTTGGTAGTGCAGTAAGGCATGTCTGGTAAAAGCTCGGCACTGTTGGATTTAGGGCTGAGCATTGCAACGCAGTTGGTAGATAGGTAAAGCATTGTTGGTAGGACAGTAAGGTGCTGTTGGTTAGGGAATTAGGTGCATTTGGATTAGGTTTTGCAAAAAGCATGTCGCATTTGCAACGCAATAAGGCATGAATGGATACGTAGTAAAGCATCCTTGTGAAAATCAAGTCACCTTTGGTTTAGACAGTAAAGTGCCTTGTGCAAATAATAAGGCACGGATGGTAGAATAGTGAAGTGCCCTTGGAGAAAACAAGGCATTTTTGGCTTTTTAGATAGTTTGACCTAGGTTGCTTTTGAACATGAGTTGTTAGGGTTGACCTAGGAGTTGACCACTTAGGTTAGAGATGTACAGGGTTGACCTAGGGTTTATTTGCGTCACATTGTTGTGCTTGTAGATGTCCTTAGTGACTTGAGTAGACTTTAGAAAATTTGCAAGAGGTCTAACAAGTGGTTTCGTGGATCTAGAGAGTCCTTCCTCCTCTGATGACGAGAGAGAGACACCACGTCATTGTCGACAAGGTCGTACAGATTACGTGGGAGGAGGATGCGTTCTTAGAGTACATGGGACTAAGGCATGTGGTGCATTTTGACGCATATTAGGGCAAATCTTGCCCTGTTGATAGCTGTTGTGGAGAGGTATCACAGTGAGACTTGCTCGTTTCACTCTCTGACAGGGGAGGCTACAATGACACTTGAGGATGTGTATCGCATCCTTAAGATCCCGATTGATGGAGAGAGAGTTGACTTTGACCCAGGGCGTGGCGAGGCTAGCATGAGAGAGGTATTCTGCACTGACGACCTCCAGATAGAGGATGACAAGATCAATTGGGCTGATGTTCTGAGATTATGTGACAGGATTAGATGGATAGTGGCTACTTTGGTTGGTGGCTTCCTCTACCCAGACAGGCAATCGCGAGGGTTATCTATGGGATGGGGCACTACACTGTGATGGATGTTTACATATGGCATCCGTTATGCATGGGGCCCTTGTGTTTTGAGGCAACTATACCGAGACTTACACGACTGTGTATACAGGAGAAGACGGAGCCTATCAACTGCGGTTACTTTGTTACAACTATGGGCTTGGGAGCACATCCCCATTATCAGACCGATGACTCAGCATTGCCGCGAGAGAGGGGAGCCATATGCATTTCTATATGAGGGAGTCATCACACATAGGTGACTTGGATCTTTGAGCTTCTGGAGGTGACAAATTGATGAGATGGACATCTTTGTGTGGAGACCATGGCTACTGTGTGAGGCATGGGAGGATGAGCATGAGCAGCTGATGTATTATAGACAGGTGTGATATCTGTTTGGTAGACACACAGATACTATTGAGCGGTACCTACCAGAGAGGGTACTTAGACAGTTTGGTTTACCACAAGGGTTGCTTGTTGGAGAGGCGACCCATGCGAGGACACGGTGGGAGGTTGGGGATTGGGATTCAGGATTGGCAGACCCAGGTACACTACCAGAGTATGATAGGTACTGGCAGACACACAGGCCAGTGAAACTGACTACACCAGGACTGGCAGGAGCAGTACGAGAGGTATTAGTGCTTGGTGGAGAGGCAAGGATAAGACGAGAGGCCAGACAGTAAGCAGGTGGAGAGGACAAAGGCCAGCAGGCTAATGTACAAATGGTAGAGGAGGAGGAGGATCCATTCGTAGAGACTAAGCTACAGTAGGCACAATGGCTGCTACAGGAGGAGATTACACAGACGACTCGCTTGGAGCTCCGGATGGTTAGATTGAGATGAGACAGGGATGCGGTGAGGGCAGAGGAGAGACAGGCTAAGGCTCAAGCTCAGGTACACTCACAGGTAACAATAGCAGCACAGAGAGCATTGGTAGTGGCACATGCCATGCCAGCGCTAGTAGCAGATGATGGGAAGATTACCCAGTTGACTTTAGAGAGAGACACAGTAGTACAGCTACGTTTGACAGCAAAGGCCACCCTACAGAGGGTTAGGTGGGAGAGAGATGAGGCACGCCATGCATTGAGTGCTGACCAGAGGACATTGTGCAGTGAGCTCATCCGTGTACAGGGAGAGCTTGTTTCAGCAAACAAAGAGGCTGAGTACTATAGGGGTCTCTATGTTGGGGCAGTACCGGCAGATCATCAGGCACCCAACTATCGAGAGCGGAGTAGGTCAGGGGCATCTATGTCACGCAGGACAGGGCAGTTAGTATAATCTTTTAGAGGACCATTTGTGCCACTAGGAGGAGGACCAGCAGGGGACCTGTGCCAAGTATAGGCGGAGGATAGGGATCATGACAGGAGGGCAACTCTACCCATTAGAACATGTATTTTGTATATTGTATCATTTTTGTATCATGATGGACATTATATATTTTGACTGATGCCTGCGTGCATCTGATGTATATTTTAAGGGCTCTATATAGCCATGTTGTACCTATTAATGTATATTTGGATGTATACATATGGACTATTGATGTAGACATGAACACTTGTATTTTGATGACCTTTCATATGATGATATATGATGACATATTACATTCACTGATGTTCATGCTTTTGTTTATGCATTTCCTTATGATATGGATGTGATGACATGAATGTATGATTATAGATTTATGTGATGATGTAAATGCTTATATGATGCTTATAGATACTATGACATGCTATATCTAACATGTGGGTGTTTACAGATATGCACCAGACGGGGATGGAGATAGAAGAGAAATGAGAGAAAGACTATTGATCGATCAATGCTTGAAAACTATATAAGGCCATGGAAAAATGGAAGGGTAGGTGGATAAGCTTATTGCAACAGTTTCACAAATGATGATAAAGAGCAATCTTTATTTTTGATATAACACGTGGATAGTTCGCCACCAAGGTATAAATGACCAAGGTGCTATGATATCCGAGTGCATGGATGTTGACTCTACAAGTAAGCAATTTGAACTTAGATCCCTTAGACATGATATGACCTTGTTGTACATGTGAATGAGCCATAGTCTTGAACATAAAATAAACTTCAATACATAAATGCAAGAAGAATATTAATATGTAAGATGCTAGGTCGTAACACACACAAGATAAATATGCTACTAAGAAAGATGCTAAAGATCATTCCTCAAACATGACACACAAAAGCAATGACTATGCCCCCAATCTATACTGCATCGCAACATACCAAGATTATAGATAAATCAAGGTAGTCTTGAATAGGTATTGGAAAAAGGAATAAAAGATAAACCATAAAGCAAAATGACTAACTTCCAAAGTAAACATATAGCCAACATATTCTCTTGCCAAAGAGGTTTCTTAGGATAGATTGGATAGGAAAGATAACAGCCTTATCATAGGACCTATGTGTCTGTTAAAGGGTGTTATCTGTTGAAAAGATAATGTCTGGTTTCAGGAAATACAACATGTCATATAAGACGTTTAGTCTGGTTTTGATCATGGAACATTCTTTATAAGACAAGTGTGTTGATATGTTGCTTGGTTGAGATTGATTTAGCTGATGTTGGCAATCGATACATAGGACAGTATATGGGTCTGTAAGTAAGTTGCTTTGTTTCAGGTTGGTTAAGGACTTTTTCTTTGAAAGGATGCATTTGTTTGTTGTTTTTTTGCTGCTTAAGTTAGTCAAGTCGAGGTGAATGGATTGTGATAAATGGAAGACTAGAAAGGTGACATGTCCATGGATTAAGGTGGGTGGAGAATGATGAATCATATGTGCTTGAGTACTGGGTACATCCTTTGTATTCCAGACTACCTACATACCCTGTGTCCATGAGATCAAGGCACATTATGATGAAAGATGAAAATGATAATATGTAGTTCTTGTTGCAAGTATGGGCCTAATCGGTGTTGTCATGGATGTCAACATACTCGTGTTGCATTAATGTCAAGAATTGGATGAGTTATGTGTTGAGGATATTGAGAAAATTAGTCCTATCAAAAACAGAGAAGATTAGTGAAAACAGTGAAGCTCTACGAAGTGAAGATCCTAGCTAGATGAAGATCAGAGAATGTGCATCAAAGGGTTTGAAGATATGTGTCTGAAGATGATCCAGTCAAGATTTGAGAGGTCTACATGAAAATATGGAGGAGTTATGGTCATGAGATTAAAACTGGTTCTGGCAACTGTTCAGAGGTGACAGAGTGACACAAATAGGTTTGGTGAGATCTGGAAATATAATATCATGTTCTTGGGATCTAGAGGCATGTTTGGGAGGCTAATGTAAATTGACAACTCAATTAGTTAATGGTTTGGAGGTCCACAACCAATCCTTCTAATGTGACAATGATGGGCGACTGTGTTCTTGAGGTTCTGGATGAAGATGCGAATGATTACAGTAAGTAGAAGTGGTGCAGATGTTCCTGGTGACTCAAGCAAGCTTGTGGGGGTCTCTAGATTATGTCCAATTTGTGTTGGCATTATGCATTGAAGTTTGAGCTTGTCATTGAAGATTTAGCTTCTGGTGATGGCGTTCTTCCTAGTCCTGGCCGACCGGATGTTTTGCACATGTTGCAGATGATCTTGAAGATGTTTTGCGAAGCATGGCATGTTCCTCAAAGAAGATTGAAGTCCCAGCTATGTGTGGCCAACAGTATAGTAATGCGCATGAATTTTTTGTAATAAGTCAAGTTGCATTTTTGTAATTGCTCCATAATAAAATAAGTGTATATTGTGTCAACTTTGATGATCATTCCAAAGTTGATGTCATGTATAAATAAGAATTGCAAAATTATTCAAATGCATCGAACTAGTGATGAGAAGGTGGTAGTGAAGAGGAGTGAAAAGCAGAGCAGAGGTGTTGAGCCTAAATGGAACTGACTCAAGCATAGTCAAGATGCTAATCTCTAGTTCAAGTATGTAATATTTATATTCTTCTGTAGACAGTGTGTCTCCTGTAGGTAGTGGGCCTTTTGTGAGCAGTGTGCTCAGGCAGTGAGCCCTAACTGGCAAGTGCCATTTTATTCATCTTATTCTTTTAACAGAGAATACAATCTTGGGTTAGTCACCCCGTGGTTTTTCCCTTAACCGGGTTTTCCATATTAAATTCTTGGTGTTATATGTGTTGAATTTGTTTCTGCTCTTAAATTCCTGCATTATTCTTCATGATTAAATCTTTGATATGCTATTGAAACATAAGAAGGTTTAAAGTGAATAAGGAATAGGTATTTGGTAACAACTGATTCACCTGCCCCTCTCAGTTGTCTGTCCTAAATCCAACAATTGGTATCAGAGATAAGTTCCTCTAGAAGAAGTTTAATCGCTTGAGGAGATCTAGGATGTCGACCTACAAGAAGGACAGTCCAAGGTTTGATGGAACAAATTTCACTGCCTAGAAGAGCCACATGGAATGTCACTTACAAAGCATGGGAGATCAGTATTGGAACATAACCTCAACTAAATATGTTCCCCCAAAGAATGGTCCTGTTGGTGCCTGAATTGACTGTCAGTTTCCGAGCAATTTTCATGTAGGCACCTTCCCAAAAAATCCAAAAAATTCCTAAGTTTTGGGGCCCCTCAGTATTTTTCAGCATCTGCATCATAGTTCTTGAGGAGGTGGTCTTCATGTTTTCTCCATCGGCATGAGTTTGTTTTTGTGTCTTCGAACTTTCAGTTTGAACTTGAACCCTTTTTCTCGAAGTTCAATGGTTCAACGGTTCAAGGTTCATTTTTCTTCTAACGGGTCATATTATGCATTTGCCTTGCGTAAATATTGTATCGTTGAACCTCCCACTTGAACCCTTTTCTCAATGGTTCAAGGTTCAATGGTTCGATGCTTTGTGATTTTGGTCTCGGCCGAAGTGTTTTGCCAATGGAGTATTGTTTTGATGTTTGAACCTCGCCGTTGAACCATCGGGTTGAACCGGTTCATCGGTTCAATGGGTTCGCAGGGTTGCATTTTATGCTATCGACAGAGGAGGTATTGGCATTGAACCATTGGGTTGAACTTCTCATTTGAACCTAGCCAATGGTTCAACCCGACGGAAGGAGAAGTGGGAAGCCAAGGTGTTATCGATATAACAATGAATGTCAGCAGGAGGATTTTCGGCTGGGCCGATGGTTGGTGGTCTGGCCGACGGAGGATGTGTTTTGTTTATTGGCATCGGAGTGACTTGTACATCAGGTTGATGGTGGAATGTTGGGCTGATAGTGGATGTTTGGCCGATGAGATGTCATCAGCGTGTGTCTCACCGAGGAAGGTGGGGTTGACAAAGGACCATCGGCAAGACCATTGTGATCGGCGGAAGAGCTTTTTGTTGCCCCGATGGTCTTTCTCTGGCCGATGAGAGGAATGTAGAGATAGGCATCAACATGATAACAGGTATTGGCATAGGTTCGAGATATTGTTCCGACAGTGTAAGTCACGCCGACGGAGGTGGGAAGCCAATGTGTTATCGGTAGGAGTTGTTATATGGGCGAAGGAGTTTCATGTTAGGCCAACCGTGTTGGTCTGGCCGATGGCGAAGGTGGCGTCGGCGAGAGATTTTTGGGGCGAGCCGATGGTAGAAGTTTGGCCGATGGGCTTTTGGTGAAGGCTTGTGTGTCAAGCGCGGCAAAAGTGCTCGACACTTGGTATGTATGCGACCATGTTTATAAAGTAATATAAGGGTCTCCACGCCATGCATGTGGGACTATTTTTCCTGCATAATTTTGCACCTGCGATGAAACAGGTTTTGGCGGGAAGTTCTTTTTTAATTGCTACGACTATTTTCTCAGTGGCTGCGGGTGGTTGAGCCATCAATGGCGACTGTGCTGAGGCGTGGGTGAGTTGTTGAATAGTCATGTACCTGATTTTTGGCATGAGGACTTCTAGATGGCGGCACAGGGCTCGAGGTCTCTCTTGTCTGTTGTAGCAATAACTTCTGAGCGCCATTCCTTCTAAGGACTGTATCTGGCAGATTTTTGTCAAAATCATGTAATTAATTGCTATAGGTACACTTTCTAGCTGATATAGGTAGATTGTGTCACTCATTCTAGGTTGTTGAAAGTTGAACATTTGGCTCTGTAATACAATACAGTTGGTTTTGGTTCCTCTGTGCAGCAAAACTTACGAGTTTATGTATCTCCTGTTGTATGTTTTTGCATGAATCTACTGATTTCATGGTTAATCTTATATGAGTAATGCTATGTTAGCATGTGTTTTGTTAATTCTGTCTCCAGTATTGCATGTATCTTTCTTCTAAGTCTAGGTATTTAAGGAATGTCTAAGATTCTAGAACATAGATTTCCTGTGTTGAATGTCTGATCTCTTAATTTCTGCTCAAGGGGTAGATTAAATTGTTCTCAAATTAAACATTGGGAAGGGTATACTGCAGTAGGGATGCCATAAGTATAGATAGCTTAACACTTTGTATTGGGAGATATCTGTAAGGCAGGTATCATATGTATCCCCCTAAAATCCAGTTTTAGTTGTTCATGTATATCATTCACAGGTGTATGTCTACTGACTCCAGGCCCTGGATAGGCACCGATCTAGCTTTTTGTTTGTGTTATATACCATGTTCAGCTCTGCATCCAAACACAAAATCAAAATCAAAACTCTAAAACAACCATTAGGACAGTAGAATTAGTTTTAGGATCCAAGTCCTCTGTCTACAACTGCAAATAGGCCCAAAGCCAGCCCCTTTGCTCTTATCTTACAGTTTTGGTCTACTTACCGAAGGACTCATCTGCTTTTTGTCAGCATCCTAGCCTTTGTATGCATATTCTCATGGATGTTGAGTAGGGAATACCCCCCTAGGTTTTGCGGAGCCTAAAGAAGAAGAGGAGATAAAATATAGAGTCTATCTCCTACACTGTTGGCCCCTGGCCCAGAGATCCTGTTGATCATTGATGGCTACCTTGTAGGGAAATTTGGGAGTAAGCATCCAGTCTGGGAAAAAACCAACAGGTCCAACAACTATAGATGAAGTCAGAGATGCAGACAATAATCTTCGAGCTAAAGAAGCCCTATTGAGTGCCTTGTCTGATTCAGAGCTGACAAATGTTATGGGATTGAAGACTGCTTATGAGATTTGGACAAATCTAGAAAATCTTTATGAAGGAGACAAATATGTTAAGTGTGCCAAGCTACAAAGTCTGAAAAGAAAGTTTGAAAACTTGAAGATGAGCGAAGATGAGAATATCACTTTATATATGTCAAAAGTAAATGAGCTTGTATGTGGCATTAGATGTGTTGGTGGAATATTGGATGAAGATGAAATTGTTGCCAAAGTTCTCAGATCTTTACCTCCTGCTTACAAACACAAAGTTGCTGCCATTGAGGAAATTAGATCTTTAACAACTATTACAAGGGATCAACTGGTTGGTAATATATCTGCATTTGAGTTGGTTGAGTTTGGTGATGCAGTTCCCAAGACTAAATCTGCATTCAAATCTAGTGCCTCTACAAAAGGCAAATAGAGATATGATCTAGGAGAAAGTTCCTCAAGAAAATCAACTTGGTATGAGAAAGAATGAAAAGATATGGAAGAGGATGAATTAGAAGCTGAACAACTTAAAGCCCTCATTGCAAAGAGACTGCCAAGAGGATCTGGTAAGTATGAAGGAAAATTACCTTTTAAATGCTTTGTCTGCAATAAGATTGGTCATTTTGCCTCAAGATGTCTGGAAAGGTTTTCTAGGCCAAACCCTAATAGATTAAGGTTTCAGAAGAAGTGTTACTATATTCAAGAGGATGATGATGAAGGAGTAACTAATGATGAATCTAAGATTGGAAACAAAACTGGAAGTGACTGGGTGTTTATTGCCATCAAGGAAGAAGATCCAATGCCTATTGAATCTGCCAATCATAAGATGATAGAAAGTGCTTTAGCTACTCAGGTTGAAGAAAAGGATGAATGGGTTATTGACAGTGGATGCTCTCACCATATGACTGGTGACAAGAGTAATTTCTTAAGCTTGGAAAAATATGAAGGTGGAGTTGTAAAGTTTGGAGATAATTCTGCTGGTAGAATTAGAGGTAGAGGAACTATCTCTTTTGATGGAAAGAACAAAACCAGTGATGTTCTGTATGTTGAAGGTTTGAAGCATAATGTTCTCAGTGTTGGATAGTTGGTGGATAAAGGCTATGATCTCTGATTCAAAAATGGAAAATGCAAGATCTTTGAAATCTCTAGAACTGAGATTGCATCCGGTACACAGATAAAATGTAACATCTTCCAATTGGTTGGTACTGGAAAAAGCTCAAATTGATCAGAGTTGGTTGTGGCATAGGAGAATGTGTCATGTGAATTTTGATAATATCATCAAGATATGCAACACTCAGGCTGTAAGAGATCTTCCAAGACTGGTGAAACCCTCTAACAATCTGTGCAAACAATGTCAGTTGGGTAAGCAGAACAGAGTCACATTCAAAAGTAAGGAACAATCTTCAACCGGACTGTTAGACTTAGTGCACACTAATCTTTGTGGTCCGGTAAGAATCATGAGTCTGCAAGGAGATAGGTATTTCATGCTACTGATTGATGACCACTCCTGGATGATGTGGGTAACTTTCTTAAAGGAGAAATCTAAAGCTCTTGATAAGTTCAAAATATTCAAGGCTATGGTAGAAAATGAAACTAGCATAAACATAAAATGCCTCAGGTCTGATAGAGGTGGAGAATTCACATCTGGTGAGTTCATAACATTCTATGAGAAACATGGGATAAAGAGACAGTTATCTGCTCCAAGGACTCCATAGCAAAACGAAGTAGTGGAAAGAAAGAACTGGACCATCCAGGACGCATCTAGGACCATGATGATGGAAGAAAATGTTCCTCAGATCTATTGGAGAGAAGTTGTAAGCACTGCTGTCTATACTCTTAATCAGGTACAAATCAGAGGCAATACTGGTAAGACTCCTTATGAACTTTGGTTTGGAATCACTCCTATTGTGAAGTATTTTAGAGTCTTTGGTAGTAAATGCTATATCAAAAGAGATGAGGACCTTGGAAAGTCTGATGCTACAAGTGATGAAGGAATATTCTTGGGATATTCTACTCAAAGCAAAGCATATCGGTGCTATAACAAGAGATTGAGAAAGATTATAGAAAGTACAAATGTGAAGGTTGATGAAAGCATGGAAAGTCCCTCAAGGTATTATGAGTATGAAGTAGATGATTAGAATGATGTCTCAGACCAAGGAGAACAAGTCCTAACTCTAGTTCAGATTTAGACTGATCCAGAGAATCCTAAAATACAAGAAGAAGAGACAAGATTGGATGAACCTGTCCAAGAATTAGAAGTGCAAGAGAATCCCAAAACTCCCAGGTATGTAATACTGAATCATTCTGAAGATCAGATCATAGGAGATAAAAGCAAAGGTGTTCAAACAAAAAGAAAAATTGCTCAAGATTCAGTGAAGTATTGTTTGATTTCAAAGGTTGAACCAAAAATAGTAAGCGAAGCATGCAGTAATGAAAGTTGGGCTAAAGCAATGGAGGATGAATTGATGCAAATTGAAAAGAACCACACTTAGGGTCTTGTTCCCAGACCTAAGGACAAAAATGTGATTGGGACTAGGTGGATCTTCTGAAATAAATTGAATGAAGATGGTGAAGTAGTAAGAAACAAAGCCAGATTGGTCTGTAAGGTTTATTCTCAAGTAGGAGTTGACTTTGAAGAAACTTTTGCTCCGGTGGCAAGAATTGAAGTAGTTAGATTATTTCTTGCTTTTGCTACCTTCAAATATTTCAAGGTGTATCAGATGGATGTCAAGTCTGCTTTCCTAAATGGTTATTTGGAAGAAGAGGTATACATTGAGCAACCGGATGGATTTCAATTATCTGATCATGGAGATATGGTCTGCAAACTGAAGAAGGCATTGTATGGACTCAAACAAGCCCCAAGAGCCTAGTATGAAAGATTGGACAAACATCTTTTGAAGATTGGCTTCAACAAAGGTATTGCTGACAATAATCTGTATTTTAAAATTGATCATGAAAATATCTTGATTGTTGAAGTATTTGTTGATGATATCATTTTTGGAGGGAAAGATAGTATGTGCAAGACTTTTGAAAATCAAATGCAAAGTGAATTTGAGATGTCTATGTTTGGGGAAATGAATTTCTTCTTGGGTCTACAAATCACTCAAACAAAGAAAGGAATCTTCATATCACAGACCAAGTATGTGAAAGAATTGTTGAAAAAATTTGGGATGGAAGATTCAAAGGTAGTGAATACTCCCATGGCAACCGGATGTAAGCTGAGTAAAGATGATGAATCCCCTAAGGCTGATCAGAAAAAGTATAGGTCAATGATTGGAGGACTGCTCTATCTTACTCAAACTAGACCTGATATTATGAATGTTGTTGGTGTTGTTGCCAGATTCCAAGCTAATCCTAGAGAGTCTCATGTCATGGAAATCAAAAGAATTCTTATATATCTAAAGGGAATAGTTGAGTATGGATTATGGTATCCTAAGGATCATGATTTTTCTCTTCATGCATATACAAATGTTGATTGGGTAGGAGATGTGGATGACTGGAAGAGTACCAGTGGTGGTGCATTCTTTTTGGGAAAAAGATTGGTTTCTTGGCTAAGCAAGAAACAAGAGGCAATATCTCTGTCCACTACATAAGCAGAGTATATTGCAGCAGTAGGTAGTTGCACTCAAGTATTGTAGATGAAGCAAATACTAAGAGATATCAGAGTAGAGGATGAAGAACCTATCTCAATCTTCTATGATAATTCAAGTGCAATAAATATATCAAAAAATCTGGTGTTGCATTCAAAGACAAAACATATATCCATCAAGTTCCAATTTTTGAGAGAGTAGGTGAACAAGAATGAAGTCAAATTGGAGTTTGTACGCTCAAAGGATCAGATTGCAGACATTTTTACTAAACTTCTACCTAAGGACTCTTTTGAGTATCTCAAGGAGAAGTTAGGGGTTATTACCCCTCCGGTTCTGAATTAAGGTGCACTGATGTGCATCATTCCGGTGGATCCCACAGTCATATCCTGTGATCTGGATTGATGTTAGGAGGCTATTACTTAGGGGGAGCAGTCTGTATGATTTAGAAGTATGTGAAGTGGTTGCAAGTATGTGTCCTTTGCCATTGATGTCAAAGGGGGAGAGAAGACATGTGAAAAACAAAAGTGGTTGCTGATCAAAGGGGGAGCAGTAAAGAAAGAGAAGACATGTGAATGGTTGTTGTTGATAGGGGGAGCTATGTTAGTCAGTGAGGAGAAGTTCTTGTCTTGATGGTTAAAACAGTTTTTCACATGTTATGTTGCCATCAATGACAAAGGGGGAGATTGTTGCAAGTATGGGCCTAACCGATGTTGTCATTGATGTCAACATACTCCTGTTGCATTAATGTCAAGGATTGGATAGTTGTGTGCTGAGGATATTGAGAAAATTAGTCCTATCAGAAACAGAGAAGATCAGTGAAAATAGTGAAGCTCTATGAAGTGAAGATCCTAGCTAGATAAAGATTAGAGAATGCACATCAAAGGGTTTGAAGATATGTGTCTAAAGATGATCCAGTTAAGATTTGAGAGGTCCGCATGAAAATATGGAGGAGTTATGGTCATGAGAGTAAAACCAGTTCTGGTAACTATTCAGAGGTGACAGAGTGACACAAATAGGTTCAGTGAGATCTGGAAATACAATATCATGTTCTGCGGATCTGGTGGCATGTTTGGGAGGCTCATGTGAATTGACAACTCAATTGGTTTGTGGTTTGGAGATCCACAAGCAATCCTTCTAATGTGACAGTGATGGGCGACTGTGTTCTTGAGGTTCCGGATGAAGATGCAAATGATTATAGTAAGCAAAAGTGGTGCGAATCTTCCTGGTGACTCAAGCAAGCTTGTGGGGGTCTCTAGATTGTGTCCAGTTCGTGTTGGTGGTCTGTATTGAAGTTTGAGCTCATAATTAAAGATTTACCTTCCAGTGATAGTGTTCTTCCTAGTCCTGGCTGACCGGATGTTTTACACATGTTACGAATGATCTTGAAGATGTTTTGCGAAGCATGGCGTGTTCCTCAAAGAATATTGAAATCCCAACTGTGTGGCCGACAGTATAGTAATGCGCATGAAGTTTTTCTAATAAGTCAAGTTGTATTTTTGTAATTGATCCGTAATAAAATAAGTGTATATTGTGCCGACTTTGATGATCATTTCAAAGTCGATGTCATGTATAAAATCATTCAAATGCATCGAAGTAGTGATGAGAAGGTGGTAGTGAAGAGGAGCAAAAAGCAGAGCAGAGGTGTTGAGCCTAAATGGAACTAACTCAAGCATAGTCAAGATGCTAATCTCTAGTTCAAGTATGTAATATTTATATTCTTTTGTAGATAGTGTGTCTCCTGTAGGCAGTGGGCCTTTTGTGAGCAGTGTGCTCAAGCAGTGAGTCCTAATTGGCAAGTGCCATTTTATTCATCTTATTCTTTTAACAGAGAATACAATCTTGGGTTAGTCACCCTTTCCCTTAACCAGGTTTTCCACGTTAAATTCTTGGTGTTATATGTGTTGAATTTGTTTCTTCTCTTGAATTCCTGCATTATGATTCATGATTAAATCTTTGATATGCTATTGAAACATAAGAAGGTTGAAAGTGACTAAGGAATAGGATTTTGGTAACAACTAATTCACCCCCCCTAGTTGTCTGACCTAAATCCAACAGTTTTGGGTAGAGTGATGAGTGGGTCAAGGTGTTTGGGCTTGGTTTGGTGAAATGATGAGATCTT
The DNA here is from genome assembly GCA_027924645.1 of Cunninghamia lanceolata. Taxonomy (NCBI): domain Eukaryota; kingdom Viridiplantae; phylum Streptophyta; class Pinopsida; order Cupressales; family Cupressaceae; genus Cunninghamia; species Cunninghamia lanceolata. Next base: position 2,911,492 of record BSBN01000794.1, read on the forward strand.
ATGTACCTGAGTACTAGATACTTCCTTCGTATTCTAGACTACCTACATACCCATATCCATGGGATCAAGGTACTTTAAGATTGAGAAAATGATGATATGTAGTTTTGGTTGGTTTCATGATGTACAAAAAGTGTTGTCTTTTGAAGTGTTTATGTTTTTGTTTGGATTGTTGATGTGTTTTTGCTTTTGTTTGTGTATTGTTGTGTTTTTGTTTCTTGTTTGAAGTGTTTGTGTTGTTGTGAACCACGAACAAGGATCCATTCCTAGACCTAGGTTAAGGAAAGAATTGCCCCCATTCTGGTAGAGGTGTTGTATGGATGACTGACATGGGATAGATGATGTAAGATAAGTGATAACTGACGTGGGATGATGACGATGGACATTGATAAATTTCCAAGCTATTCTAGATAGGGAGATGGAAATGCAAACAAGGACAATGGTTTTATTATGGGTGGATGGATGAAGTTTGTTTTGAAATAGACATGGAATGAACAAGACTCAATAGATGATGGATTCTCACTCTACACACAGTGCTTGTTTGTTATGTTTTCACTATGGTACTTATCCAAGGCACCTATTTACCAGGTTTTCACTAGAGGACAGATTTTTTTTTTAATTTTTTTTGACAAGGATACTCTAAGGATTAGGCATAGAACTTCTTGAGATGAACACTGTTGAGTAGCTCATCTAAATGAATGTCGTCAAGTGTATCTAAAGTATAAGCTCCTGATTCATATTTTATTGTGATAACAAAGGGTCCTAACCAATTAGGCTCAAACTTGCCCTTCTTTTCTCGATCTGCTTGATTTCTCTGATTTTCTTTGAAACAAGATCACCAACTTGAAACCTTCTTTCTTTGATCTTCTTGTTATAGTTACGTCAGAGGTAGTTTTGATAAACATGGAGATGATTAAGCGCGGCAAGGCGTCTCTCATCTAGTAGTTCTAGCTTAGATAATCTAGAAGTGTGATGCTCCTCTCTATCAATCCAGTGTTGCATGGATACTTTGAGGGATAGGATCTTGACCTCTATAGGTAGAATGGCTTCAAAGCCATACACGAAGGCATAGGGTGTGGCACCAGTTGGTGTTCTGATACTAGTGCGATAGGCCCATAGGGCGGGATTGAGTTGCAAGTGTCAATCATGACCAGCTTCATTGACTATTTTCTTGAGAATTTTGAGAATGGTTTTGTTGGAACGTTACTCTGCGAATAGTAGGGAGTGGAAAAGTGATGTTGGATATTGTATTGTGTGCATAAGGCACAGAAATCTTGATTCTTGAATGGTCTCCCATTATCAATGACAATGTCTTGGGGGATACTGTTGGGAATTAAGGTGTCTCAACCTTGGTAATTCCTTGTATTTTTACATTGTATTTATTTGTTATTTGCCTATTGTATTAATTGGATGCAAATCCTATGTTGTCATATTGTGGGAGTTGGCACGGTGATGTGTCATCCTACATGGCATATGACCACATGTATTTTTGTCCTCACATGAGGAGATAAGCATCCCACTTAGTGGTAGGAATATTCTGCCATGTGTCAGCATCTTGGATGTTGTGTAAGGGAATATTGACTAAAACGGTCATGACAGATTCCTATGACAAAGTTATGACATGTAAGAGTCAAAAATAGGTGATTCTATAACAGGTGAAGACATGTGTCAAAGAGCATCTTTGAGAAAGGCATCTTTGGGTGCCCCAAGGTGGGTTATGACATGTTGTAAGAGAATATGCTATTTATAGCATGTGTATGATAGATTCTCTTACAGCTGTAAGTTATGACAGCTATGACAAATTCTATGATGGTTGTAAGAGTCGTAGAAGCATTTGTCATTACCCATTTTTGAAATAGGTGACCTCTTTGAAGTGGGGTGACCTGACAAGTGTCAGGAACATTCTACAAGGTTGGACAAGTGTCCATAGGCATGGGTTTTGGGCCATGAGGCCATGTTGGACACCCATTCCAAGATAGAGCCAAAATTGCCTTATATACTCTTATATAAATAGGTGCATTGAGGAGGTGATGTACTACAGGTTTTACAGGTACTGTTATGCTACCAGATCATCTCTAGATATGAGTGTCAAAGACTCCTGCAAGAGCATTGGCTATGTGTTGTATTTTAACCTTCATTGTTTACGTAATACATTTGAGCTGTGTTTTGGAGTGTGGGGTTTTTCACCCATAAAGGTTTTCGCCACGTATATCTTGTGTCTCTCTTCTTCTGTCATTCTTTCTTGTTTATGTGTTTGCTGCAATATCTCTGTTAGTGGGTTTAACATTACTGTAATAGTAAGGATAAAATTGAATTTACACTCTCCTCTCATCATTAGATTAGTGTAGGAAGTAATTTCTGCACACCTAGCTTCTTTTTAGTTAGTATCAGAGCCTGGCTAGTTTTTGATTCTAGCTACTAGGTAGGGGTTTTTTGAGTTGATCTTAGGTTGAGTGGGAGTGTTGTGTAGAGTACTTTGTATCTTGTTGCAGCAAGGAGATGGCAACCACATCCAGAAGGTTAGAGGTGGAGAAATTCAATGGCACTAATTTTGAGTTGTGGAAACAGAAGATGGAGGACCTACTTGTTGATTGTGACTTATGGGAAACTGTATCCGGTGTGAAACCTACAACAATGTCACAAGCTGATTAAGACCTCAAAGATCAGAAGGCTAAGGATCTCATAAGACTCTATTTAGCTAACTCTGTCTTGTTGAATATTCATGAGGAGAAGACAACAAAAGATCTCTGGACGAAGTTGGGAGATGTTTATCAGGCCAAGTCCTTGGTGAACAAGATTTTTCTAAAAAAGAAGTTGTTTGCTCTAAAGATGGAAGACAAATGATCTATTGTGGACCACATGAATGCTTTCAACATGATCATTACACAGTTGACATCTGTGGGTATAAAAATGGAGGAGGAGGATCGTTGCATGACCCTGCTTTGTTCTTTACCAGATTCGTGGGATCATCTTGTCATGGCTATCAGAAGCACCACTACCACCTTCAAGATGGAAGATGTGGTGTCCTCACTATTATCTGAAGAAATGTGGAGGAAGACATCCGAGTTGGCCAAAGATGCTCTTGCGGTTCGTGGAAGACCCAAAGACAAAGAGAAGAAGAAAGACAAGAAAGCTGAGAAGGGCAAATCCAAATCACGTGGGAGATCCAAATCTCCTAGAAATTCTAAGGCTCTCTATTCGAACTATGGCAAGTCTGGGCATTTCTGAAAGGAATGCAAAGAAGAGAAGAAAAAGAAAAAGAAATCAGCCCCAGATTCAGATTCTGACAAGTCACAATATTATGGTGATGCCTTCATTGCAGCCCTAGCCACCCATGCATCTAATGATGTGTGGTTGATTGATTCTGGTGCATCATTCCACATGACCTCGCATCAAATATGGTTCACAAAATATGAAGAGTTCGATGGTGGAAGAGTGTACCTGGGTGACGACCCTCATCTAAAGATTGTTGGTCATGGAAGAGTCGCAATCAGATTCCCTGATGGACAAGTGAAGGGGATCACTAGAGCTATGCACATTCCAAATCTTGCACAGAACCTGTTGTCTATAAGTATGTTGAATGATGTAGATGTGCAGGTTGTCTTTTCGAAGGATGGATGCAAGATGACAAGAGGATCTATGGTTATTGTGAAGGGTACTCGGAGATGTACTCTATTTCAGCTGGAAGCATGCACTTCATAGTTCAATAGTTCTTCTGACTCAAAGAAACAAGCTATTGTCACTTCATCCCCACCATCTGAACATGCAGTGAAGAAATCTATTGTAGCTAGTTCTGATGGCAGTGCACATGCCATGGAAGCTAAGCTTCGTATTGAAAAGACTATGTTATGGCATTTGAGATATGGCCACATTGGTGAGAAGGGTCTTATAACCCTAAAAAATAAAAAACCTCGTTGAGGGGTTAAATGATTGTAATCTCAAGTTTGACTTTTGCAAACATTTCATTTATGGAAAGCAAAACTGTGTTCAGTTTTACTCTAGTTCTCACAAGTCTTCTGATGTATTGGATCTTATTCATTCTAATGTGTTTGGTCCTATTAATGTTCCTTCAATTTAAAAATATTTATATTTTGTATCTTTCATAGATGATTACAGTAGAAGGACATGGGTTTATTTTATCAGAAGCAAGACTGAAGTCTTTAGTCGTTTTAAGGAGTTTAAAGCCTTTGCTGAAAATCAGACTAGTAAAAAGATTAAGTGTTTGAGAACTAACAACAGTGGTGAGTTTTTTTTGGCAGAGTTCGATAAGTTCGGCAAAGAGCAAGGGATTGAAAGGCATAAGACAACTCCATACACCCCACAACAAAATGGAGTTGTATAGAGGATGAACAAGACACTGATGGAGAAGGCTAGAAGTATGCTTAGCGGAGCAAGCCTCGAACAAAAGTTTTCGGCTGAAGCTATTGCCACTATTTTCTATCTGGTAAATAGATCTCCTACATCATCTCTTGTTGGAAAAACACCAATGGAGGTGTGGTCTAGTAAGAAGCCTTCAGTTAGGCATCTTTGTGTTTTTTTTTTGTGAGACATATGCACATGTGCCTAGGGAGAAATGGTCTAAATTGGAGAACAAGGCTGTTAAATGTATTTTTATTGGCTATGGTGTTGGTGTGAAAGGATACAAGTTTTGGGATCCTATGGCTGAAAAACTGTTATATAGTAGAAGTGTTATCTTCAGAGAGATAACACCTTCTTTCATTGTTCTATAGCCAGAACAGACAGAAAAGAAAGAAGATGCGGTTCAGTTTCCTTCTACCCCTGGGAAGACTAAACCAACAGACCCTGTGAGACTTGATGATGAGGAGAGCTCTAGCAGCTCTGAAGGCTCTAAAGAAGAAACAAAACCTTAACCTCAGCCATTGAGGAGGTCTACACGAATGAGAAATCAACTTGATAGGTTTGGTTACACATTACTTGATTCTAGTTGTGCTTTTTCTTTACTTACTAACATTGATGAGCCTAGAACTGTGAAAGAGGCTATGGGCATGAAAGATGCAAGTTCCTGGAAGGAGGCCATGGAAGATGAGATGGTTTCTTTGGAAAAGAACAAAACATGGGACTTGGTGCCTTTTCCTGATGGACAAAAACCCGTTGGTTGCAAATGGGTGTTCAAGAAGAAATTTGGTGCAGATGGTAGTGTTGAAAAGTACAAGGCTAGATTTGTTGTGAAGGGGTACTCACAAGTGAAGGGAATTGATTATGGTGAAATTTTCTCTCCCGTTGCAAAGTTGACATCCATTAGATTTCTTTTATCTCTTGCAACTGGTTATGACTTAGAGGTAGAATAGATGGATGTGAAGACAACTTTCCTTCATGGTGATTTGGAGGAAGAGATTGACATGTCACAACCAGAGCATTACATAGAAAAAGGTAGAGAAAATTTGGTTTGCATGCTTAAGAAGTCTTTGTATGGTTTGAAGCAATCTCCTAGGATGTGGTACTTGAAGTTTGATGCCTTTGTGTTGTCAATTGGTTATCTGAGATCGAAATTAGATCATTGTGTGTATTACAAATTTGACAATGATCGCATTCTCATTATTGCATTGTATGTTGATGATGTGTTGTTGATTGGGAATGGTAAGAATATGATTTCTGATTTAAAGTCTCAGTTGTCAGCACAGTTTGAGATGAAAAATCTTGGGGCAGCCAGGTACATTCTGGGAATGGAAATCAGAAGAGACAGAGAAAACATAAAACTTTGGTTAAGCCAGAGTAAGTATGTGAAGACCATGTCGGATAGATTCAGCATGGCAAATTGTAGACCTTTGTGTGTTCCTGTTGCATTAGGGACAAAGTTATCTGTTAGTGATTGTCCAAAATCTCCTAGCGAGGTGGAGGACATGAGCAGAGTACCTTATGCTAGTGTTGTTGGCAATTTGATGTATGCCATGGTCTATACAAGACCAAACATTGCCCAAGCAGTGGGAGTCCTTAGTCAATTTATGGCAAATCCTAGATAGGTACATTGGGATGTAGTTAAGTGAGTGTTCTGATATTTGAGGGGTACTTCTGAGTATTCCATATGCTATCACGGTAATGCTACAAGACCTCCACATTTAGTTTGTATTCATGGATTTGTGGATTATGATTGGGCAGTTGACATTGACAACAGGAGATCCACCAGTGCCTATGTGTTCACTATGTTTGGTGGTGCGATTAGTTGGATGAGTAAGTGACAACTTATGGTTGCTTTGTCCACTACAGAAGCTAAGTATATGCCTACAACTCATGCTTGCAAGGAAGCCATTTGGCTTAAGAGATTGTGCTCAGATATTGGTGTTGATACAGATCAGATTACGATCAGTTGTGACAGTCAGAGTGTGATTTGCCTTGCGAAGAATCTAACTTTTCATGCCAAAACAAAGCATATTGATGTACAATTTCACTTCATGCAACACATGGTAGAGTATGGGAAGGTAAATTTGGAGAAGGTAGATACTTTGAAGAATGTTGCATATGCATTGATGAAACCAATGGGCACAGAGAAGTTCAGATGTTGTTCGGAGTCTATGGGCCTCTTGGCCTATAGCAGTTAAATCTTGTTAATTCTGTTGGCTCTTACAAGGTGTTTGACAAGTGGGAGAATGTTGCGAATTAAGGTTTCTCAACCTTGGTAATTCCTTGTATTTTTACATTATATTTATTTGTTATTTGCCTATTGTATTAATTGGATGCAAATCCTATGTTGTCATATTGTGGGAGTTGGCACGGTGATGTGTCATCCTACATGGCATATGACCACATGTATTTTTGTCCTCACATGAGGAGATAGGCATCCCACTTAGTGGTAGGAATATTTTTCCATGTGTCGGCATCTTAGATGTTGTGTAATGGAATATTGACCAAAACGGTCATGACAGATTCATATGACAAAGTTATGACATGTAAGAGTCAGAAATAGGTGATTCTATAACAGGTGAAGACATGTGTCGAAGAGCATCTTTGAGGAACGCATCTTTGGGCACCCCAAGGTGGGTTATGACATGTTGTAAGAGAATATGCTATTTATAGCATGTGTATGACAGATTCTCTTACAGTTGTAAGTTATGATAGCTATGACAAATTCTATGACGGTTGTAAGAGTTGTAGAAGCATCTGTCATTACCCATTTTGGGAATAGGCGACCTCTTTGGGGTGGTTTTGGGCCATGAGGCCATGTTGGACACCCATTCCAAGATAGAGCCAAAATTGCCTTGTATACTCTATATAAACAGGTGCTTTGAGGAGGTGATGTACTACAGGTTTTACAGGTACCGTTATGTTGCCGGATCATCTCCAGATACAAGTGTTAAAGACTCCTACAAGAGCATTGGCTTTGTGTTGTATTGTAACCTTCATTTTTTATGTAATACATTTGAACTGTGTTTTGGAGTGTGGGGTTTTTCACCCATAAAGGTTTTCCCCATGTATATCTTGTGTCTCTCTTCTTCTGTCATTCTTTCCTGTTTATGTGTTTGCTATAGTATCTCTATTAGTGGGTTTAACATTGCTGTAATAGTAAGGAAAAAATTGAATTTGCACTCTCCTCCCCTCATTAGATTAGTGTAGGAAGCAATTTCTGCACACCTAGCTTCCTTTCAGATACCATACCGGCAAATGAGGTAGTTAAGGATAAACTTGGCTATTTGCTTGCCGGTGATATAAGTCATGGGAATGGCTTCGACCCACTTTGTGAAGTACTTAATGGTGGTAACGATAAATTTATGGCCATTGGATGAGGATGGGTGGATCTGTCCTATGAGGTCGAGACGCCATTGTGAAAAAGGCCATTGAGTAGTCACAAGTTGTAGTTCATGAGTTGGTACGTGAATCAAATCTCCATGCTTCTAGCATTGTAGACACTTCTTAGCAAACTGTAAAGCATCTTGTTCTATTGTAGGCTAGTAATAACCTATTCTGAGTATCTTCTTAGCGAGGTTAGGACCAATAGAATGTGTGCCACAGACACCTTTGTGTATGTCTCGTAAGGTAGCATTAGCTTCTTCTGCATCAAGACATCGTAAGAGGATACCATCGAGACTCCGGTGATAAAGTGTATCACCCAAAATGGTGTATCGGGAGGATCAATGGATAAACATTTTGTGTTGGGTTGCGGATAGCTCAAAGGGAAAGGTTATGTGTTTAAGGTATTCATAGATATCTTCGTACCATGGGGAATTGGGACCAACAAGTTCGCAGATGATTTCAGTAGTAGGAACATCAATGGCTGGTATCAACAATTGCTCGATCAAGAACTCACATTTCTGTGTGTTTGTAGGCATGTCTATAAGTGACCCTACAGAAGCCATAGAATCTGCAACTTTGTTATGCTCTCTTGGAATTTGCTCAAATGTGATGCTAGAAAAATGTGGTTTCTAGGCATCCACTAATTGCTTGTAGGGGACAAACTTTTCATCTTTTGTTTGGTACTCATCAGTGACTTGTCGAATGACTAGTTGTGAGTCTCCATATACCTGTAGTTCTATGATGTCCCATTGAACTGCTGTATGGAGACCTATGAGGAGTGCTTCATACTCGCTATGTTGTTAGTGCAAGGAAATGCAAGCCGATATGACTTTGGGATATAGTCATTTTGAGGCGTGATAAAAAAGATTTTGGCCCCTGATCCATGTTGTGTGTAGGAACCATCAAAATACAACTTCCACATTACTGAGGTAGAAAGAGCGAAGAGATTCTCATCTGGAAAGTCAGAGACCATAGGATGTACATTTGTCATAGGTGCTTCTGCTAGTTGATCTGCTAGGGCCTATTCCTTGATTGCTTTATGGTCCACATACTCAATGTCAAACTCACTAAGGATCATGACCCATTTATCTAGTCTGCCTGTGCGAGTTGCTTTTCCTAGTAGATACTTCAATGGATCAATTTTTTCTATGAGATTTGTGTGTTGGTTTAGCATGTAATGCCACAACTTTTGGGAAGAGAACACTAAGGATAAACAAGCTCTTTCCATAGGTGAATAATTGAGTTCATAACCCACCAAGGTTTGACTGATATAATAGATTGCATGCTCTTTTCCTGACTCATCATGCTGTGCTAGAAGAGCCCCTAGGGCTGCAGTTGTAGTTGAGATGTACAAGATCAAAGGCCTATCGGCGACTGGTGGTACCAAGACAAGAGGTGTAGCTAGATATTCTTTCATCTGATCAAATTCTGCTTGACACTTATCATCCCATCGAAATGAGACATCCTTTCAGAGTAAGTGTTGAAATGGTTGACATTTATCGGCTAGCTGTGAGATAATCTACCTAATAGATTGTAACCTTCCTTGAAGGCTCCTTAATTCTTTTAGATTCTTTGGTGGAGGCATTTCCACTATAGCTTTGACTTTTTCCGAATCTACTTCAATGCCTTTACGAGATACAATGTATCCCAATAGTTTTCCTGAGGTTACCCTGAAGACACACTTCTTTGGATTGAGTCTCACTTGGTATTTTTCTAGCCTATCAAAGATCTGTCCTAGAACCTGTATGTGATCTACCCTAGAATACTTTTCTAGTATATCATTAACATAGTCCTCCATGATGTGATGAAAGAGATCGTGGAATATAACTGTCATTGCTCTTTGATAAGTTGCCCCTGTATTCTTTAGACCAAATGGCATGACACACCAATAATAGGTACCCCAAGGGCAAGTGAAAGTTGTTTTATGTTGATCTTCTTCTACTATCATTATCTGATTGTAGCTAGAAAATTCATCCATTAGAGAAAGCATTTCATGACCAGCAGTCAAGTCTACTATAAGATCAATGTTTGGTAATGGAAAGTCATCTTTGGGATGTGCTTTGTTAAGATCTTTGAAGTTGGAACACATGCGAATGCCCCCATTTGGTTTAGATATAGGTGCAATGTTTGAGACCCATTCTAGATAATCAATGGCCTGATAAACTTGGCATCTAACAATTTATGTATTTCCACTTTCACCAAGAGAGCAATCTGTGGATGCATCTTTCTTAGCTTTTGCTTGACGGGTTTAACTGTTGGATCAACTATGAGATAGTGAACTACTAGCTTAGGGTCTAACCCTGGCATATCAGCATAGGTCCACACAAAGTTGATGGTGCATTGTAAGAAGAAATTGGTAATATCCTTATGTTCTTTCTCTGATAGTGATGCTGCTAGGAATGTTGTTCTAGGATTTTGCTATGTGCCAAGATTTATCTCTGTTGAATCTTCCACTAGGAGAGTTGATTTCTCTTGATACTTAGATGGTAAGGGAAGGTCAAATCCTCCATCCTCAGGTGCCACAGTTGGGTTTTCACCTTTGGATACATCCTTTGTTTTTACTATTTTGTGATCAAGAGGTGCCATAGTGTGGTTTTCACCTAGAGATCTTTCTTTATTTTTACTTTTGCGACTGGAGGATTTGGCATTCTCACCAAAATAAGCATTTTGCTCTAGTTCCATTACAAAACCAGCTTTGTGATCGCCAAGAGGGATACCATCTCGAAGTCCCATGAACTTTGCAATAGCTTTGTCATTCTGAAATACATCTAGAACGGGGGACCCTTGTTGGTCCTAATCGATAAGTTCAAGGTAGACAAGTGTTACAATCTGGGTGTTTATGGTGGAAGTTAAGGATATAGATGATAGCATAAATACGGAGGATTCTGTGAATAGTTTGGTCATATGGAGGGAAGAGTCATCGATGATATCCTCTTTAGACGTCGAATATGTGAGAAGTTTGTGCCACCTCATCAAGAATACCCTCAATGTCCAAGGTGCATGGTACCTTCCTATCGAATCCTAACCCCTTCTTGTCTAGTTTCTTCTTTACAATAATGGGTTCCATTGTTCCTTGATTATCTTTCCCAAGGCCACCTTTACCTTTGTATCTCATGTTTTTTACAATTCTTAGGCCATTGCCATATTGCTTGACTGGTATTGTGACTGGCTCTTTCTCCTTGTAGAGCCAAGAAGAGATGTCTTCAATTGTTTCCTCTACCAATAATTTTCCCTCTTGGAATTGAGTTAGGGATGTTGGAGGAGGAATAGTTCCTTTGACAATGGGCAGTTGGCTGTAGGATTTAGGAGATAGGGGCATCCGCCCTACACAACAAGATTTTGAGATATCATATTCTCCGAAGCCTATATCATGGATGTGAGCTTTGATTTCGGGAATAGGATGAGGCATGGGTTTAGTTGCAGAGGCTTTTGTCAAATTTTTAGAATCGACATATAATGGGGATTCAAGGGCTTTGTCATTATTGGGCACTTGGTTGGAATTCTTATAACTGCCTTGCAAGACATGACAGAATTCAAAGGGATTAGGATCTCCTGGGATAGTTATCTCCATACCATTGAATGGGGACTTGAGAGACTGATGGTACGTGGAAGGAACAACTTTCATGGCATGGATCCATGGACATCCAAAGATAATGCTATAAGGTTTCTCAATGTCAAGGACTTGGCACCTAGTTTATAGCATGACATGGCCTACTTGTATAGGCACGTGGATAACACCTTCTAAACGGCGCTCAGCATCATCATACCCCTTGATTGTAATGGATTGATCAATGTTGACTTGATCCTCAGAGTATCCCAACTGTTTAAGAAAATTGAGAGAACAGATATTGAGACCAGCACCACCATCTATAAGTATGTGTTTTTTCTTGCATTTATGGATGAGAACCTCAATATGAAGGGCATCATTATGACATGGATCGTGGGATGGGAGGTCCTTTTCAAAAAAGACCACATTGTAAGGTGAGGCAATGTTACCTATTATAGCTTGGAAATCCATGACTGCTATGTTGTTAGGAACCGAAGACTCTTGTAAGGATTTTTCGAGCACAACTCTATGTGTGAATGATGACCGTAGAAGGTCCAAGATAGAGATCTGTGCAAGGGTTTTCCCTAGATGTTCTAGAAGATTGTAATCAGATTCAGTTGGGAGACTTGGTGTACGACCACGAAGGGTGATATGACCACAATGAGTTGTAACTGCACAATCCATAGATTTGCCTTTGATAGTAAGGGTAGACACATGACTTTCTTCAAAATGACCCACAATAGAGTCATAGGAAGTTGAAGCTTTGCTAACACCTTTACCTTTGTCAGGATTTTGACCTTGACCATGGTTAGGGAATTGCTCTTTGTACATGTTGAGGTCTTTATTGGTGTTTTGAGTTGGTGGTTCATCATCAAAAGAGATTTGGTTTATGTCGATAAGGTTTTGAATTATGTGCTTGAGTTTCATGCATGATGAGGTCCTATGTCCTTTGCTCCTATGGAACTCACAATATTCATTTTCTTTGTATTGTGCGGTTTTGTAAATAGGTTCGCTATATAGGGGAGCATATGGTAAGGTGATGAGTCCATTGTTTATAAGTTTCTATAAAATAGTCTCAATAGGCTCTCCTAAGGGTGTGAATTGACATGGTGGAGGGTAATTTTGTTGAGGTCACTCTTGTTGTCTTTGTTGTTAGTTTTAGTTTGGTTGTCTTTGTTGTTGCTAGTTGTGTTGAGGTAGAGGTTGACTTGGTTTTGAAAGATGAAGGGGTGTTTGTAGTGTTTGGAAATGTTTGAAATCTACCACACCATCATTGACCATGTTTTTATTTTTGTTCCAAAACTTGGGTTTATCGTTTGATTGTTGTTGGGGAGCATTGTCTTTGTTGTCTTTGAAGGTTTTTACCACGCCTTTAGTGATGAGGGTCTTTTCAATGTTGATTCCCTTGTAGGTAATTTCGTCGAAGGTTGTAGCACTAAGAATTTGCAAATGGAAACCTAATTATTGATTGAGGTTCTGCACAAATATGCTAACAAGCTGCTTTTTAGGGATCTTGAATGGGAATTTACTAGGCATTTGTCTCCATCGTTGAAGGAAGGAGATGAAAGTTTCCCCATTTTTCTGTTTATTGTTGCATAAGTCAGTCATGGAGATCTCATGTTCTATGTTGTAAGAGAAATGAGTTTAAAATTTCTCCGCAAGCTCATTAAAAGATTTAATACCCGTGGGTAGGTGCGAGAACCATTCTATAGCTTGACCTCCAAGACTACGAGAAAAGAGGCACATAGGATATGTGTCATTATATGAGACCTCGAAGCAAGCAAGATAGAATTCTCTAAGATGGTCTTTTGGGTCTCCTTTTCCTTTGTATTTATCAAATTTGGGAATAGTGAAGTTGTGAGAAAAAGGGATCATGGGTAATGACCGATCAAATGGATAAGGACAAACTTCTTCTAAAGAGAAGGTTTTCTTGGTGTGGCCAAATGTAAGATCAGATAGTTGTTGTTAAATCTCTGCAAGTTTTAGCTCCATAGTTGTGGGAGGGGTTGGAAACATCCCCTGTTGTACTAGAGGTGGTTGTTGTTACCCATATGGAAGATTGTAGTGGAAGCCATGGGCATTGGTGTTATAAGGGTCATATGATTGGTTAGGGTTGTATGTGTTGTATGTTTGGTTTGGATTGGGTTGGATTTGGGTGCTTTGATTTTGGGGAGGTGGGGGTGGTGATAGGTAAGAATGTAGGCTTTGTGATGGTTGTAGATAAGAATTATGTTGTTGGTTGTAGTGGAAGCCATGGGCATTGGTGTTATAAGGGTCGTATGTGTTGTATGTTTGGTTTGGATTGGGTTGGATTTGGGAGCTTTGATTTTGGGGAGGTGGGGGTGGTGATAGGTAAGAATGTAGGCTTTGTGATGGTTATAGATAAGAATTTTGTTGTTGGTATTGCGGAGGTGGTGTGAAGAAAGAATTTGATGGAGGAAAGCTAAAGTTTGTTGGGTTTGGTTGCGATGGTGGAACATAGCTTTGGGAAGTTTGGTTTTGGGAATGTTGACGGTTGAGATAGGCGTGGGTTAGGTTGACAGTGGAAGATCGTTGTGGTGGAGGGACATAGGTAGTTGTGTTTTGTGATGGTGGAGGTTGATTGAGATATGTGTTGAAAAAGGTTAATGTAGATAATCATTGTGGCAGAGGGACATAGGTAGATGTATTTTGTGATGATTGGGGTTGATTAAGAGTGAGTGTAGAAGAATGTTGTGGTGGTAGGACATAGGTTGTGTTAACATTTTGTGATGGTTGGGGTTGCATGACATTGTGTGGGTTAATGATACGAAGGGTTGATGATGTTGGGGGTGGTGTTTGTTGAGACCCTTGTTGCATGGCCACATAAGTGTTTCCCAGATTGTAGTTTGGTGGGAAACCTTCTTGTGATGGGGTTGTTGGAATAAGGTGCCATTAACCTTGTAAATTCCAATATTGTATTTTATTCCATTTATTATTTGTCATTTGTAATTACCCATAAGGGAATGAGGTAGTCTCATTGACAGTTGTACTTTCAAAGTTACCGGTGGTAGTTACAGAGTGAATTTTACTATTGGCAAATGTAAAAACTCATGGTAATTGAGGATAGGCATGCTCCCTTGAGCAATTTACTATTTTTGACATGTATGACAACTGTCATAATGTTTGGTGAGTGAATCTATGACAGCTGCAAGTTGTCATAAGATTCTGTGATTCTATGACGCATATGACGGATATGTTAGTTGTATATTTGCTATATTTAGCCCAAGGTTCCTATCTTGGAAAGATACCCTTTTGCTGGAATCTATGACGGTTATGACACATCATAAGATGTTGTAAGAGGCCAGATTTAGTCTTGGACCCCCAACCTTTACATGGCTATTTTTGGACAAGTGTAAGATGCTTGTAAGATGGTAATTAATGTTTATAGGTTTGAGAATCTTAGGAGAGAGAAGGAGAATGCCTAATATGAGTTAGAAAAAGTTTCTATAAGTATTTTCCATCTATTAGTTACTGCAATACAGATTTTAGGTACTCAGGTGCTGTCGAAATGCTGTCAGATTGAAGACTAGTGGAGAGAGTTGAAGTGTTGTTGTATTGTAAATCATTTTCAGATTAATACAAACATTGGGCCTCTTTCCTGTGTGGAGTTTTTTACCCAAAAGGGTTTTCTCCATGTTAAACATTATGTTATGTGTTCATATTTCTGATTTTGCATTTCTGTGAAGCATAGTTTTATTTCTGTGTTACAATCTCCATTAATAACACATAGTTAAAGATTGCAGAAATTTATATTGAATCAGATTTCCATTGAAATAGTGTTGCTTTCATTTCTAACATTTGGTATCAGAGCCTGGCTAGCTTTAACTCTTGGGTGGTAGTGTGGAAGCTGTAGCTACATTGGGAGATTTGGTTGTGTTTGTTTTGCAGATCTTGTGTTGTTATTATGGCTGCATCCACCATTGCATCAACCTCTCGATTGGACATTGAGAAGTTCAATGGAACAGGGTATGAGTTGTGGAAGCTAAAAAAGAAAGATTTGTTGGAAGAAAGAAACCAATGGTTGGCTGTTCAAAAAGAGAAGAAACCTAATGATGTCTCTCAAGATGAGTGGGATAGACAGGATAAGAAGGCATAGGGAACCTTCCAATTGTGTCTTTTAGACTCTATCGTGTTGAATGTCGCAAAGGAAGAGACTGCATACAAGTTGTGGAAATGGTTGGGTGAGATCTATCTAGCCAAGAGTATGGTAAATAAACTTTATTTAAAAACAAAATTGTTTTCCATGAAAATGCGAGAAGGTGAATCAGTTGCAGAGCATTTAAATTCTTTTAATTTGTTAGTGAGCCAGCTTGATTCAGTAGATGTTGAGGTTGGTGAGGAAGATAAATGTATCTTACTTATTTATTCTTTACTTGAGTCTTGGGGAGAATGTTATCCTTGCTATCACTACTAACCTCGCGGATCCGAAGTTAGATGCTCTTGTTTCAGTGCTAATGCCACAGGAATTGAGGAAGAAGAGTTTGGATAGTTCAGGGAATGCTCTCAATGTCAGGGGAAGGTCTAAGGAAAGAGGACCTAAAGGAGATCAGAAAGGGGCTAAGGAAAAGTCCAAGGGCCAGTCTAAGACTCCTAGTAAAAAGAACAGAGTTAAGTGTTGGAACTGCGGTAAAAGGGGACATGTGAAGAAGGAGTGCAGAAACCCCAAGAAACAGTGGGAGAGTGCTTCGGATAAGTTCTCGAATGCAGGTGAAGAAGTTTTACTTTCTGCATGTAATCTTATTTCTAATGATCACTAATTGGTTGACTCAGGATGCTTGTTTCTTATGACTCCACATAAGGAATGGTTCTCCTCATATGAAGAATATGATGGAGGTAATATCTACGTTGGTGACAACTCTACATATCCGATTGTCAGGAAAGGAAAGGTATTGTTGTGTTTCAATAATGGGAGGATTAAAACCCTCCCTGGTGTTTTGCATGTTCCTGGATTAGCTAGAAATCTAATTTTAGTTTTGAAGTTGAATGATTTGGGAATGCATGTGAAATTTGACAAGCATAGTTGCAGATTAGTGAGAGGGAACTTGGTGGTAACGAAGGGGAAGAGATTCGGAAGCATATTCAAGCTTGAAGCCACTACAGTTTATAATGCCTCTTATGTATCTGAGGCTAATATTGAAAATGTATGTATGTTGTGGCACCATAGATTGGGCCACACAAGCAATAATGTATTAAAAATAATTAAGAATAAAAATTTGTTGGATGGTTTCTCCTATTCTGATGAGCACTTTGATTTTTGTGAGCATGGTGTGTTTGGTAAACAAAATAGAAAATCATTTCCTTCAGGAAGCAATAGAGCAAAAGAGAAGTTAGAAATTATTCATACAGATGTGTTTGGACCTGTGGATAATGAATATATCAGAAAATCTTGTTATTTTGTAACCTTCATTGATAATGTATCCAGATTTACATGGATTTATTTTATGAAGCATAAATCTAAAGTTTTCACTAAGTTTAAGGAATTCAAAGTCTTAGTAGAGAACCAATCAGGTTTAAAGATAAAAATATTAAGATCTGACAATGGAGGGGAATATTTTTCTAAGGAATTTGATGAGTTTTGCAAGCACGCAAGTATAATCAGAAAAAAGACAACTCCATATACACCACAACAGAATGGTGTTGCAGAAAGGATGAACTGAACAATTATGGAAAGGGCTAGAAGTATGTTGAGTGATGCATAGTTGGATAAATGCTTTTGGGCAGAGGCTATGTGTATTGCTTGCTACTTGATAAACAGATCTCCTTGTAAGGCTCTTGATTCGACACCTTATGAAGTGTGGACAAGTAAGAAACCTTATGTTTCACATTTAATGGTTTTTAACTATGAGGCTTTTGTTCATGTGCCTAAGGAAAAGCGATCTAAGTTGGATCCAAAGGCTGAAAAATGTACATTCATTAGATATGGTGATAATGTGAAAGGTTATAAGCTTTGGAATCCACTAACCCGCAAGATTATCTTTTCTAGAGATGTTATTTTCAGGGAACTTAGAGCTATTTCTGAACCTGAGCAGCCAAAAGAAAAAGATGAAAAGGTAACGAAGGTGCACTTTGATTTAGAGCAGCAAGATGCACCTCAAGAAGAACATAATGATGGATTGGGGGGTGAAGAAGAAGAAGATTCGAGTAGTTCTGATGAAGATGAATTTGTTGTTATAGAAGAAGTTGGTGCAAATGATCATGCAGAAGAATGAGTATAGTCTCTTACTCCACCCTTGAGGAGATCCACAAGACAACAGAATCCAGTTGACAGGTATAGCCCACCAGATTTTCATTGTGTATATGCTTTATTGAGTACTAACGATGAACCTAGATCCTACAGGGAAGCTATTTCTGTAGATGATAATGAGTCTTGGCAGTTAGCTATGCATGAGGAGATGATGGCTTTAGACTCTTGTAACACCTTGGATCTTGTTCATTTGCCCAAAGGAAGAAAGGCCATAGGATGTAAGTGGGTCTTCAAGAAGAAGTTTGGAGCAGACGGGTCATTGGAGAAGTACAAGGCTAGACTGGTAGCCAAGGGCTACTCCCAAAGAGAGGGAGTTAATTTTGGTGATATTCTCTCCTGTTACTAAATTGACTTCTATTAGATTTCTCTTATCCATTGCTGCAACTTATGATTGGGAGATTGAGCAAATGGATGTTAAGACTGCATTCTTGCATATAGATCTTGAAGAAGAAATTTATATGCAACAGCCTATAGGTTTTGAGGTAAAAGGAAAAGAACATTGGGTTTGTAGGTTAAAGAGGTCTCTTTATGGTCTGAAACAGTCCCCCAGATTGTAGTATCAAAAGTTTGATTCATTTGTTTTGAAATTGGGTTTTATTAGAAGCGAGGAGGATCGTTGTGTTTACATTCATTGTGTTGATGATTCTATACTGGTTATTGCTTTGTATGTTGATGACATGTTGTTTTTCAGCAATACTAAGGGTATGGTCAATGAGCTTAAAGCCCAACTTTCAGGTGCATTTGAGATGAAGGATCTTGGTGCTGCAAGGTATATTTTGGGAATGGAGATTAGGAGGGATAGAGTTAACAGAAATCTTTGATTGTCACAAAGAAAGTATGTGAATACTATTGTGCAGAGGTTTAGTTTGCAGGACTGTAACCCAATTAGAGTTCCTTTACCCATTGGTACTAAGCTTTCATTAGATATGTGTCCAAAGACTGAGGATGATCTTGAGGATATGTCTAATGTGCCATATGCTAGTGTTGTAGGGAGTTTGATGTATGCAATGGTTTGCACTAGACCAGATATTGCCCAAGCAGTGGGAGTTTTGAGTAGATTTATGTCTAACCTTGGTAGACAGCATTGGAACTATGCGAACAGGGTGTTTAAATATCTTGCAGGTACTTCTGACCATTGTTTGGTTTATTCTAGTACTTATAGTGCTGATAAATCTTTGGACATACAGGCTTTTGTTGATGCAGATTAGGCAGGTGACTTGGATAGTCAAAGGTCCACTAGTGGCTATGTGTTTACTATGTTTGGAGGTGCAGTGAGTTGGATGAGTAAGAGGCAGCCCACAGTTGCTTTGTCCACCACAGAAGTAGAGTATATGGCTGCTACTCATGCCTCTAAGGAGGTAGTTTGGTTGAGGAGACTGTGTACAGGTATTGGTTTTGATTGCAGGATCATTCAGATTGGTTGTGATAGCCAGAGTGCTATCTGTTTGGCCAAGAATCCCATGTATCATGCTCGGACTAAGCATGTTGATGTTCAATATCACTTTGTTCGAGAGTTGGTTGCAAATGGAGAGATTAAGCTAAAAAAGATAGACAATCAGGAGAATGTTGCAGATTCATTGACCAAACCTGTGAGCACAGAAAAGTTCGTGCGGTGCAGAGAGGCCATGGGCCTTGTTTCTAGTGCCTGATTATTTTTCATTTGTTTTCCTATGGGTTGATTTACAATGTATAATGTCAAGTGGGAGAATGTTGGAATAAGGTGCCATTAACCTTTTAAATTCCAATATTGTATTTTATTCCATTTATTATTCGTTATTTGTAATTACCTACAAGGGAATGAGGTAGTCTCATTAACAGTTGTAATTTCAAAGTTACCAACGGCAGCTACAGAGTGACTTTTACTATTGGCAAATGTAAAAACTCATGGTAAATGAGGATAGGCGTGCTCCCTTGAGGAATATACTATTTTTGGCATGTATGACAACTGTCATAATGTTTGGTGAGTGAATCTATGACAGCTGCAAGTTGTCATAAGATTCTATGATTCTATGACGCATATGACAGATATGTTAGTTGTATATTTGCTATATTTAGCCCAAGGTTCCTATCTTGGAAAGATACTCTTTTTCTAGAATCTATGATGCTTATGATGCATCATAAGATGTTGTAAGAGGCCAGATTTAGTCTTGGGCCCCCAACCTTTGCATGGCTATTTTTGGACAAGTGTAAGATGCTTGTAAGATGGTAATTAATGTTTACATGTTGGAGAATCTTAGGAGAGAGAAGGTGAATGCCTAAGATGAGTTAGGAAATATTTCTATAAGTATTTGCCATGTATTAGTTGCTGCAATACAGATTTTAGGTACTCGGGTGCTATCGGAATGCTGTCAGATTGAAGACTGGTGGAGAGAGTTGAAGTGTTGTTGTATTGTAAATCATTTTCAGATTAATACAAACATTGGGCCTCTTTCTTGTGTGGAGTTTTTTACCCAAAAGGGTTTTATCCATGTTAAACATTGTGTTATGTGTTCATATTTCTGATTTTGCATTTCTGTGAAGCATAGTTTTGTTTCTATGTTACAATCTCCATTAATAACACACAGTTAAAGATTGCAGAAATTTATATTGAATCATATTTCCATTGAAGTAGTGTTTCTTTCATTTCTAATAGGGGTAGCCAATATTCCACTTGCAATTGGTGTGGCCATTTTAGGAGGTTGTTGTGTGTTTGATTTTCCTAGAGCAACTTATCTTGCTAGTTCTATTTGACATTGGAGAGTCTCTTGTTGGTGTTTGTAGATCTCCATAGGAGTCATAAGAGGTGGTATGGGTCTCTCTACCGTTAGGTTTTAATAAAGAGGATTCTTGTATTGTGCAATTGTTCTCCCTTGTGAGCTTTGTTTGGATATGGGAGTGGTCACAGTTGATATGGTCTGGACTGCATTTATGGTGTCATGGGTTTTGCTTGGCTTTTTAAGATTAGATAGGTCAAAATCTTAGGGTAATTGTGCTCCTTGTTCGGCTAGTAAGCGAAAAAAGTGATCTTGGTTTTCACTAAGGATTTTGTCAAAGGTAGCCATGGCTCTAAGATCTTGTATGATTTCATCAAGGTCATGTCTATCTGCTTGAGAGGATTGACCTTCTTCCAAGTGTCGCTCTTCTTGAGATGGGACTTGAACCGTGGTATAACCGGGTGTAGCAAAATCATGAGGCATGCTGATAGTGAATTGAGTTACATCTACCAAAGGTACATTCCCTTCTTGAGGATTGGTTGGTTGGTCATGTCGCGGCCTGTTTTGAGAGTTGGTTGGTCTTTCCATTGGTGTTTTTGGAGTACCCTTTGGAGTCATGTTGGATTGGCTTGGTTGAGGTGTATGAGGAGGCAATTTGCGTTTCCTTGGGGGAACTTGCTTGGCCTTCATAGTTTGCTGGAGTCTAGTGGTTACCATGGGATGCACTAGGATACTTTATTTGAGATGCTTGCTGGGATTTTGCTATGTTTTTTTTTGGAGAAGACAATTTTGATGAATAGTTTACTGGACCAAAGGCACTCTATTGTTTGACCAAAGGCATAGAACTATGTTACCAAAAGTGAGCTACTGTGTTACCAAAGGCATTGGACTAAGCTGCCAGAGGTGAGTTATTGTTATACCAAAGGTGAGCTACTATTATACCAAAAGTGAGCTACTGTTATACTAGAGGTGCTGAAGTAGGCTGCTAGAGGTGAGGTACTATTATACCAAAGGCGAACTACTGTTATACCAAAAGTGAGTTACTGTTATATCAAAGGCACTAAAGTAGTATCAGTGATGTTTATAAGGCAAATTTTGATAGATTTGGATCTAATTTTTTATTGGATTTTTCTTTGGCAAGAGAAAACACATCAAACAAAGTGGCAAAAAGGACTGACACAATAGATAGTGTATGTTCAAGGCTCACAAAAAATCCCAATGTTTCCATAGGTATAAGACAATTCAAATAGTATCAAGCACTTGTTATCCCTAGAGACAAAGGTTCATTACAGTAGTTCAGCTCACAACTTAATTCTCCTTCGACCAAATGTCATTCCATAAAGGTGTTAGACATTTGTATCTTTGTGAGAGATAGTAGGTAGGGATATCTCACCCTCCCCTCAGAAAGTCAAGTAGGTCACAAGAGCTTTATGGCCAAGGGAATACTATCTCTTCTCAAGGGAGGCAATGGTGAGTATCTTGAGGGCTTAAATCAATTCCCCTTACACTGATGATTACCACAATGTTCGGAGGTGGATCAGGTAGTCACTATCTAGATTGGTTCTTAGTAACTTTAAGGCACCAATGCCTTATGAGCAATGTGACAAGCTACTAAAAGCTTTAACTAATCCTACTAAGAGTATCAAACACTTCGCACAATGTGAAAATCATTTCCACAAAGTGCTAGTACACCTCTTTTCGATTTGGCACCACAAGGTAAGGCTAACGCTAGTTAGGACTTGGCTTTCGCCTTATCCCTCTTATATAGTGGTTCAAAGGAAAACACCGCTTAGGATCATCCCTTTTGGATGAAGCACAATCCAAAAGCAAGCCCTTCTAAAGGAATAACTAAAAAGTAAGATGAAGCATGTCAAACAAAGGTTCAATTGTCCCATTATAAGAAAAATAAGGTGCAACTAGATTAGGCACACACACGATTGTAGTTGTCAATTGTCCCTTATGAAATTGAAGTGTTTGGCATTCATGTCCATTGTCCCTTAGAAAATTAAAGTAGTTTTACATTCATGTCCTTTGTCCCTTAAGAAATTGAAGTGTTTTTACATGCATGTCCATTGTCCCTTAAGAAAGCAATATGTTCCTAAGATTGCAAAAGGATGATTGTTCAATTGCCCCTTAAGAAAGCAATATGTTCCTAAGACCTAATTTGATAAATTGGCAATTCTTCATAGCTTGTCCTGCATGAACATGTTAGAGAAACCCTATTTGCTCTGTTTGAGTGATAAGAAGCTGCAATAAGTTTGATTAGTTCCACACAAACTCAACAATTAGTAAAAATAAATCAATTGACCAAAAGCATTTTAATATATAACCAAAAGTGACATACTATATTACCGAAAGCGCTGCACTGTATTACCGAAGGTGAGTGACTGCAGAACCAATAGCTACCCACTGTGCTACCAGAAGTGATGTACTGTGCTACCAAAAGTGTGGTACTGTGCTGCCAAAAGCTCTTTGCTGCCCTAGATCTAGAAAAAGTGATATTTCGTCAAAAAAGCTAGATCAAAAGATGATTTCATGATTGACATGAGGATCTGGGATGTAATGGATGATAAGATCTATAACCTAGAATCAAGAACAACTCACAAAATGCCACAAAAAGATAGGCTAACCCAAAAGATGCTAATACTCCTAAATACGTCAGCTTAGGTAGTATGAATGATAATTGAAAGACAAATAAATTAGTTGGCCAATCAATGAATGATAAATATGATGAGTTAGAAACCTTGCAAATCCAAAACAAGATCAGAAACCCTAATATGCCAAAAGCGCTTTACTGTTATGCCAATTGCGTTGTACTATTGTACCAAAAGTATGGTACTGTACCGCCAAAGGCGCTACAGTATCACCCGAAGGTGCTGTACTATTCTGCCACAAGCACTTCACTATATTGCCAAAGGCACTTTTCTGTGTCAGGTGCATTGTTCTGTATTGTACTTAAAAAAAATCAATTTCTCAAAGAAAAAGAGGGATTAGTGGGTCCCACCGAGCATGCCAGAATGTATATGAGGAAAATCGAGAGGTCAAATGATAAAATCAAAGCAATGATAATAACAACTCAATTACCCATAACATAAAGAGATCGATCTAAGTAAAAAACCAATATCAATGAATAAATCAAATAAAACAAGAAACACTTCACCTAGATTGTATTGTTCTCTTTGTAGATATGTAGATTGCTCAATAACGTTGTGAAACCATGTTTGCAACAAGCGGATGTAGGTTGTATGCGTGCTCAAAGTGCTCAATGATGAGATGAATGCTCAATGCGTTGTATAGATGCCTGAGAATAAATGATCGAAGAGGATTTGTGAAGGAGATGAGGGGGGTTTATATAGGTTTCAAACATGATCGATCAACAGATGAAATAAATCCATAGAATGAATGGTTGAGATAAATCAAATAACTCATGCTGAATGTCCACATGACATGTGTCACTCCAAAAACGTATTTTTGTTTAGATAATTTCTTTTTTGATAAAGATAGATTTGATTTCATAAATTAGAATGTTTTTTTTTCTAATTCATGAGTTGATGAAAATAAGATAAATTAGAGCCAATTAACTTAACTTTAGATTTGCCTTTTTTAGAGTTCTAAAAATAAGACTGATTGTTCACATGAGTTAACATGATATTTTTAAAGGAATTGGAAAGATAATTGAAATTAAATAAATAAATTTATTTAATTGTTTGTGCATGATAGAGGAATATGAAGATTATAAATAAAATACTTGATTTTATTTATTTTTAGAGGATTGAGATAATTTAAATAAATATGCATGATTTATTTAAATTTAGAAGAATAATTGATTCAATTAAAAAATGTAAATTATTTAATTGTAGATAAGAGAGAATTTGTGATGAATTAATTAAATAATAGGATTTATTTAATTAATGTGGACTTGAAATTTGAAAAAGAATAATGATTTAATTAAATAATAAAAATTATTTAATTTTGGAAGAATAAAGTTGATTTTGATTTAATTAATTAAATAAATAGAATTTATTCAATTAATGTCGAATTTAGGAATTTTGGAAGAATTTGATGATTTTGATGAAATTAATTAAATAATTAGATTATTTAATTAACGTTGAATGCAGGTGATTAGACAGAAATGCAAGTGATGTGAAGACTTGGTCATTTTTGGGTGTCTACAATGGGGTTATTTAATTAATTTATGGAGAGGAATTTGTTAGAAATGATAAATTAATTAAATAAATGATCTTTTTAAGTTAATTTAAGAGGAAATGGGAAATTAAATAAATAAATAAGATTTATTTATTTAATATGAGAAAAATGGATTAATTAATTAAATAATAAAATTATTTAATTAATTTAGAAGACATGTTAGGATGTGAAGTGTTGTTAAGGATGTCTTGAAAATGAAGGTGAATACATGATCATTTTCAAGTGTCTACATTTTGCCCCTCTTCGATATGGCATCCCGTAAGGTGGCGTCATGTCAAAGAATGAAAAGATGCCCCTAGTCGGTGATGGAA
The DNA here is from genome assembly GCA_027924645.1 of Cunninghamia lanceolata. Taxonomy (NCBI): domain Eukaryota; kingdom Viridiplantae; phylum Streptophyta; class Pinopsida; order Cupressales; family Cupressaceae; genus Cunninghamia; species Cunninghamia lanceolata. Next base: position 2,936,257 of record BSBN01000794.1, read on the forward strand.
AAGGGAATAATGGAAAATGGATGCCCCCTTGAGAATTTATTCAAAAATTAAAATTTTTTAGGTAAAATCTCTAAAGGAAGGATAAGGTAGTGGCAACGAGTGAAGAGGATAAATAAGGTGAAGTAGGAATGAAAACAGGCGTTGGTGGTGAAAAGGGGAGGTGGGGGATGAAAAACATAGGTCAAGGGTGAAAATTAGGGCTTGGGGGCCTAAAGTTAGTGACAGAGGGGCTTGTCTCTTTTCATTTGCACTCACAGTCTTAAGAAAATCTAGAGAGAGAAGAAAAAGACAAAGCAATGGCAGACTAAGTAGCTATTCTTCAACTAGACATCACGGCGAGCAAGTTAGGAGCTTCCAGCGATTGGCAGGAGCTGGTAAACTGGTAAGTGACTGAACCTAGGGTCTCATGGGTAGGTTAAGGTGTGGGTTAGGTGTCATAAATGTTAGAGTTGGCTATGATTGGAGCCACCTAGGATCTAGGACTTCATGAAAGCACAAGAGAGATCAACTGAGAGAATAATGCTATTCTATCATTGAATGCAAAAGAAAGATGATATTGGGATTGATTACATAATACATGAAGAGATCCTTTCTTATAAAGGCAAGGTGAGAGCTAGAAGGTGGAGAGAAAGGTGGAGTGGAAAGTGGAGATATTCCAACAACATGTGCCAATTAGAGGATGATAACTAATTGCACATGTGGAGGATAAGACAACTCACTCCAACTATCAACAACTCAACACACAACTAAACTTAACTAGACACAACTAGACATCTAGTAGACTCACTAAGTCAACTTAACATGTGTGATTAATGTGTGATGTGTGAATATTAATTAACTAGTAAATAGTTAAATAAGATGAATTATCCACACTAGGGAAAACCGGTTAGGTGATAACCCTGTTCACACCAACACCCCCCCTTAAGTGCAACTTAGGGAGTAGCTGACTAAAGCAAGATGGAATGATGGATGGGTCCTGGCTACTAGGCCATGTTAGGTACCCATGTACAACAAATCTCAAGTGGAGAAAAGGAGAAAACCTCATGGGACAAAACTCCTCTCCAAAAGTGAGAATGCAGAAACAATGAATGTGAAAGAAGAAATGATAGTAGGAGGACTCAATATGACCCCCCAAGGACTACTTCTATCACATATATACAATCAAGTACCCCCCATAGAAGAGCAAGAGTGAGACTATGGGTCCCCCCCACAATGAAGTAGCTCATGTGCCGATGGTGGATGCCTAAAGAAGAATGCTGGAAAGTGTCCTGAACCTGCAAACAACATTTCTCCCCTTAGGAAGAAACAAGTCCAAAGGCTAATGTCGAAGAAACTCCATCTCAAGAAATGAGGGAAAAAGTCTCATGAAGGATGTTGTCTCTGAAAACTGCTCAAGTGTCCACATGGCAGAATCAAAGAATGCCACAATGCAATGATGTGTGGCCAATCCAAAATCTTGTGTAGACTGATGAGGAACAACCTCCAAAGATGAAGTAGATGGGATAACAGTTGTGCTGTAACTGTCATCAAAGAGGAGAGATATCCCCTCAAGTGTGTCCTCCAAATCTGCAATATGAGACTCACAAAACAAGTCTGATATACTTGCCAAGAAAGTATCCCACAAAGCTATGTCTGAAAGACCTGAATGATCCTGCTCAACTGAAGTAGATGAACCCATGTCGATGTCGATCTCTGAAGAAGCAGGAGGATGAGGTGATGGAAGCTCAGCACTAGTCTCATGAACCAAAGTGGGTGAAAGAACACCAAGGTTCAAGTGACCAAACTTCTCCTCAGAAACATGATTCACACTTGATACATGAGTGTGAATATCCATCAATGGATCTACATCATCAGAAGAAACAAAATGAGAGAAGGAATACAAGCGAGATGCATGATTAGCCATCCCAACTACATTGATATCTCTGCTCTCCAAGTCCCGTATGATCACTGAATCAGGAGTGAACTCAACTGTCTTGCCTGCACCACAATGAGTAATCTGATAGATGGAAAGGAGATTGGATGTCAAGGAAGGTACACACAACACATTGGTGAATGTATTCTCTCCAACATCAATTGTCCCTTTTCCAAATGCATGCATGTATGTATTGTTACCCATCAAGATAGGTGTTGAAGTGCATGACTCAAATGAAGAGAACATCCCCTGTGAAGATGCCATGTGATGAGAAGCCCCTGAATCAAGAAGCCATCTCTCTGACTGAAGACTTGTCCAAGCAAAGAGTACATGTCCTTTTCCTTTCTCTATCCCATTTGCAATGCCTGTTGTCCCTGTGTGTGTAGATGATGATGGTGTCGAAGAAGAGGATGGACTAGGTGATGATGATGGCATTTGGATATTGTGCTTTTGAATAATGTGAGTCAACTCATCAATTTTCTTTTCATAACACTTATGCTCATCATGTCCTAGTTTCTTGCAATATGCACACTTTGGTCTCTCCTTCTTAGATGATTCCTCCTTGGGAGAGGATGAGGACTTAGGTGATTTGGTTGATTCCTTTGCTTTCTCACTGATCTTGAAATCCTTAGGTTTCTATTTCTTACCTTTGCTAGTTGAAGCCTTTTGATCCTTAGAACCTTGATTAGCAAGAAGTGCTTGAGGTTTAGGAGACTTCAATTTGCCCATGTGTACTAACTTAGCTTGCTCCCTTGTGAGTGATGCAGCAAACTCATCAAGTGAAGGCATTGTGAAAGCTTTCCCACGTGCATCCATCGTAGCATAGAAGGTAGAAACAAAAACTGAATAGTCAGGACCAAGCTTGGCAAGGATTGAAAGAATCAATTGAGTGTCCTCTTTCTCAATTTGACATTGTTTGAGCTGCAATCTAAGGGACTTTAGTTTTGTGAAGAAGTCTAGATGCTTGCAAAATCGGTTGGATTCAAACCAATTAATTCATTCTCCAATTTGAAACCTCTCATAGTATCTTGTTTACCGAAGAGATTTTCTAAGGTAGTCCACACTTCATTAGGTGTTTTACAAGATTCAATATGAAAAAGAAGATCAGGAGAGATAGACAAGCATAGTGTTCCATAGGCTTGATCACATCTATTATACCACTTTCTCTTTTCTACAACTGCAGTTGGTTCAATTTCTGCACCCATTGTTACTCTATGAATTTTCAAACTTCTTAAATGAGTCTCCATTTTAGTTTTCCACTCATGATAGTTATATGGTGTGAGTAGAGGAAGTTTGTGTGAATCCATGATTCAAGAGTACAAAAAAGGAACACATGAACACCCCCCTGTTACTCAATCAAAGAGATCACCCCCCAAAAAATGAATGATTGTGGCACTTTATACTTAGTGCGATTTACAATCGTCCTCAAGGGACCAAGAATGGGAAAGCATGAAAATCTCTTAAAACTAAGATTCAAAGGAGATTACAATTGCTCACAATGATTAACCACAGCAAATAGATCTCTTCAAAACAAGTTTCACTTCCTCAAGTGCAAAAATGCCCAAGTTATCACTCAAAAGCCAAAAAATTGACAAATGAAATAAAATAAACTTGGAACAAAATCTAAGAAAAGTGCATAGATGAATTTGAAGAGCTCCTGAATACCTTTCCGATGCCACAAAAAATGCGAAAAACAGAGATCGTGATAGAAAGTTGTGAGCTCGGAAGCAAAAAATGAAGATCTGTCTTCAAACTACTGTAGAAGTCACTTGCAAAAGAATTTCAAAAAAATACTAACACCACTGCGAAGTGCTCTCTGTCATCTTTCTAACAATATCTTGTTTGCCCGATTTCGCTTCCGTGGGCAAAAGCTATGCAAAAAAGAAAAAAAGCCCTTGTTTAGGGCTTTGAAGGGCAAAAATGGCCCCTGGGAAATATTCTTGGAGTATTCCCTTCCATTGGAAAAAATGGCCCCCCTCCCGGAAAGCAAAAATGCTTGAAAACAGCCTGTGACTGTAGGATCAACCAACGAGTTTAATCTGTCATCGATGGTAGGGTTTTACTACTGAGTGCTCAAAAAATGTCGTCAACTTGTGATTTGCCTGCCGGAATATGTGGTTGTGCCGCTTGCATGATGGTGAAGTCTAAACCGCCAATGCTAATGCCGGTTGGGAGGTATTAAACTCCTGCCTAGTTTAGACTTATGCCGACCACCTGAGGAGACCACTAGGCATGCTTTGAACCGTCGGTGGTGGTTTTTAGAGATATTAACCGCCGATTAGAACTACCACTGAGTGGAAGATTCACCCACCGAAGGTATTTGCACAGGCCACCCGATGATTGATTAAATGCTGCTTGAATGGGTATAACACTTGCAGGAAGCTCAAGGGAATACACCGATAGAAACAACTGACAGTTTAGAAAATTCTCCAGCAAACTATTTACCACAGGCCATCGACACCATATATTGTAGATGTCGGTCGCTTGTGATTGCCTGGCAGTATGATCGCTGTAGCTAGTGGTTTCTGACCACTGAAGAAATGATTAGCAATGGAGACCACCGATGGTCAAGTGTACGATCCGCCGAGAACAGCTAGATCTTGGAGTCTGCCGATGGGAATAACGACGAGTTTGACAATTTTCCGGTATGAAATTTTTCTACGGCTACCAGTGATTGTTTATTTGCGGATACTCACCGTCGAACCAGAAGGTATGCCTTTGAGCGGGGGTTTTGAACTCTCGCGGGGAGTATGCTCAGGCCACTCTGAAATGGAGAACACCACCAGAAAAGTTAAAGAGCCCACCGCTTCAATCTATGGCCGTGGAAGGCAGTGAAACTGTCGATGCCTGTGTTTAGTGGTCGCCCTGATCTGCAGAAAACCGCTAGAGTTTCAAAAAACTGATCTCTTTGGATGAAGTTGTTGACTGATAGTAAAAGGCCACAGATGTTGTATCTGCCAAAGAAACCCTTGGTCACTGTTGAAACGACCACTGCTTCGATGTGAGATCCTCTGAGAGTGACCCACTAAAGATATTTGCACAAGCCACCAAGATCAGAAGCAACCACGGTTGAAGGAGGTAGTTTAATGCAGAGACCACCGAGATCTATGTATCCACCGGGTGTGTGATTTGGTTACAGTGGAAGGGCCATGCAGGTCGAAATCTTATGAGTCCACAGAGATTTTTAAAGCCACTTCAAAGGATTGTTTAATGGGCTGACCAATACAGTCAACGCTAGAAGCGCTTAAACCCTTGGATATCAGCCTACCAGTGGAGACATAGAATTTGCCGGTATATGCTACCAACATACCACCTGTGCCACGTGGCATGCCAAGATCCACTGGTACCTACAGTTGTGGGTACCCTCTCTGCATACGCAGGCAGGGTACAACAGATTCTCCAAAGAAAAAGGAAAAATAAACCCATAGATAATGTATTAACCAGCAAATGGAAATTTTTTACCCGCTAGATAAAAATGCGATCTGCTTGTGCAAGCACTCTGCAATGAAGATTCTGGAATATGTCGCAGAATATTCTCTGCAGTCCGTACGACGAGCTGTGGGGCAAAAAAAATTTGCCTTTTGCTGCAACTTTGTCTAATTTGGACGATTTTACAGTCGATCCTTACTGATTTGGCCACTCCGGACACAATGGCGGTGTCTAATTTGGGCCAAACTGCTCTGAAACTGCTGGTACCTTCGGATCACGTCAAAGAGCCCCAAATTGAAACCCTCATCAATTTTGCCTCCGATGTCGGATTTTGACGAAATGAAAGGTGATCTTGACTATTTCGGCTACTCCGGACGTAATGGTGAAGTCTGATTTGCAACAACATGCACCAAAATGCACCTACAATACAAGGGCTAGAAGGGGAAACCCTCACAAAACTGATGTTTCTATCAAGTCTTTCTGATTCTCCAAGTCATCATGCGATGCAAGAGAAGAGCATACTCAACCATCAAGATCCACCATGAATTGCACTCAAGATCTCTCAAAAATGGCTAACATAAAGTGATTCTTCCTAGAGCTCTGATACCATGTTAGAGTTGGCTATGATTGGAGCCACCCAGGATCTAGGACTTCATGAAAGCACAAGAGAGATCAACTGAGAGAATAATGCTATTCTATCATTGAATGCAAAAGAAAGATGATATTTGGATTGATTACATAATACATGAAGAGAGCCTTGCTTATAAAGGCAAGGTGAGAGCTAGAAAGTGGAGAGAAAGGTGGAGTGGAAAGTGGAGATATTCCAACAACATGTGCCAATTAGAGGATGATAACTAATTGCACATGTGGAGGATAAGACAACTCACTCCAACTATCAACAACTCAACACACAACTAGACTTAACTAGACACAACTAGACATCTAGTAGACTCACTAAGTCAACTTAACATGTGTGATTAATGTGTGATGTGTGAATATTATTTAACTAGTAAATAGTTAAATAAGATGAATTATCCACACTAGGGAAAATCGGTTAGGTGATAACCCTGTTCACACCAACAATAAATGCTAGGGAAAAGGTAAAAATTTGTAGCCAAAACTTTGTAGCAGCACGCCCTTGTGGTCAGGTGACAAGCCTATGTGAAAACGCAGTGCACCTATGAAAATCCATGCCTGTATGAGCAAAAGTGTGCTTGCATGGTCGGATGGAGTGCCTATCAAATAAAATGACACGCTTTTGATTAAAAATGCACCTAGGCAGGAGAACAATGCGCCTATGTGTAATAGTGAGTCCATGCATGAAAATGATGCATTTTTATAGAAATGCAAAAGGGGATGGATTTTTGACTTATGCAAATGACTGACTTAGTGATTTTGGATGGATGTAGGAGTGACCACTAGAGATATAGTCACATGTGAAGTGACCGAGGACTATGAGACTATTCCCACAATTCACTGAGGAGGAGTGGGACTTCCTGGCAGCTATTGGAATGCTACACATCGTGAGGATGCCAAAAATTAGGGCACATACAATGATGATGACTGCGCTGATAGATAGGTGGCATAGTGAGAGGAGTACCTTTCTCCTACCCACTGGGGAGATGATGGTGACTCTTAAGGATGTATGGTAGATACTGAGGATCCCTATTTACGAGTCCTTTGTGAGATATGACTTGCATACAGGAGCGGTGACACTAGAGAGAGTGTTCACCAATAAAGGCTTGCCTATAGATGGGCCTTGGCTGGAGCTCACTCAAATAGAGATGGATGTCTCACTGCCACTATTCATAGTAGAGTTGATTCTATATGTATTAGTGCTTAGGGGATGAGCGCGATAGTTCACTACTAGATGGGGTTATGTCTTAGAGAGGATGATGGACAGTGAGGTGTTTGCATGGGGACCCTACATATTGGTGCATCTATACAGAGAGCTACATAGTTGTGTCTATAGCAGGAGCTAGTATCTAGGCTTTGGAGTGACACTACTATACTTATGGGGATGGGATCATATAGTTGTTCTAAGGCCATTGTGTGATCAGTCGAGGGGTGAGGACCATCCTTACTACTAATTATATGTGGGGATATTACACTATCGACAAATAGGAGACATGGATTATTGGAGGCGCACTTTAGATGAGATGGACATAGTCACCTGGAGACCATGGAGGGAGTGCAAGGCATGGGAGGAGGATGTTGAGTATCTATTGTATGTATGAAAGAATAGGTATATCTTGGGAAGGGTTGCATAGATGGTGGAGAGATATATGTTGGGACATGTGTTGAGATAGTTTGGGGAGAGACAAACTACTCTATATAGGAGGTAGTGTTCCCTAGGGTGACAAGGGATATAGGATTATGGGGATTGGCCCTAGATCCACATATTCCATCAGCTAACTTCCAAGGATTGGTATCGATGCCATGGGTACCACCAAGTGTAGATATAAAGGATGCATGGTGGATTACACATAGACCAGTGAGACTGACCGTGCACCAAAGACATAGGCAAGGTAGATGATTGCACCTCCATTTGAGAGGCATGTTAGGTGACATGTGGAGGGTGGACAGGTTGGAGGAGATGGAAGAGATGGAGGAGGTGATAGAGGTGGCAATGGTGGAGGATAGGCTACACAAGTTCCTTAGGTGGCATAGTTGGGTTCTCCAAGTGTTCCATCACAAGAGGGAGAGGACATGGAGACACTGAGAGCATCTCGGGATAGCCTTTAAATGGAGGTTGAGCAACTACAGGGTGTAGTGACTTGATTGAAAGTGAAGAGGGATAGTGCCATACTCCATATTTGGACTCTACAGGGGCAGGTGCAGGTGTTACAAGTATAGGTACAGACTCAGGTAGGGAGTGGAGATGGAGATGACCTATTACAAAAGGTCACAACAGAGCGAGATACTCTTAGGATGGAGAGGTACACAACCATCTCCCAGTGGATGACCACTGAGGCTAGAGCTTCATGTCTCTAGCAAGAATGTGGTATAGCACAAGGGATCATAGTAGGTGGCAGGATGAGTAAGATGTGGGTTAACATGATGAGGGTACATGGGGATCTAGCTATGGTGAGGTAGAGATTAGAGTACTATCATACTCTCTCTCACAATGATATCCCTAAGGACTAGAGGGCACCCAACTTTAGCACACAAAGTAGATCAGGGGTTGTGAGGTCAGCTAGGTCAAGACCATCAATCATGGGATCTCCTCATCCTAGTGATAATGGGGCACAGGGTCCACCACCGATAGGGCCATTAGGATAGGTTACAGGGACATAGGTACCACACCCTCCTCCACCTTCGACATCAGGACCATAGCCTACGTCATCCACATTTAGAGGGTGGAAACTCATCTTGACCATGTATGGGGGATGTATATTATATGTATTATGATGCCTGTGGTCTTAATGTATTTTGATAGATCTGTGGATCCTTTTGTACACAGACATTGTATCCTGACCTTTTTGTACTATATATGAGATGACATTGATTATTGGCGGCATATGTGATATTATGGTTTTATTATGAGGATGTGATGATTTTATTTATTCATGATGCTATGGTATAAGATGATGTATGGATTTATGATTATGATTAGATATACATGAAATAGGATTGCATAGATTATGATAGTATTATCATAGATGTTATGGATTATGAATATGATGGTTATTTGTACTATGTTATGGATATGATGGTTATAGGATTTGGCATGGATAGGATGGTATGGACTGTGATGTTGTGTTATGGATAAGATGATATGATAGGACTAATGACGTGATTGGCATGGATTTTATGTTTATGGACTATGATGTGATGGTCTATGATTTGACTTATGTGATGTATGTAGGATGTAGATGCATGGACATATATACAAAATGGTTGTGGATATGTATACTTGTTTTATGTCATGATGATGTATATGTATATGATTATGGTCAAAATTGAATGGTATAATGATGATGTAAATATGGATATAATATGGTAATGGATGATGATTAAGATGATATAGATATGGTGATGAATATTATAGTAATGTAACATGTGTTTGTGATGAATAGGACTATGGAGTGACATGATGATGGATTATTGTTTTTGGTTTGGTAATGATACTAAGTAGAAAGAAATGTTAGGATAAAATGTGAATGTGGTGATTAGAAATGGATATTTAGGGTGGAATGTGAAGATAGGATGTAATGTTAGAATAGAATGAGTAGGTGAAGATGACATGATCATAAGTTGATATGGTGACAATAGGTGAAAAAGAATGCTCTAGAATAGGAAATGGAAATGGATAAGTTATAGATATAGGTAATGGATATAATAGATAGGGAGGGTATGCTTATGCTAGCATAATATGTAAATCAATCCTTATTTGATATAGCAACATGATAATATGCACCAAGGTATAAGGAACTAGGGCAACTTTTTTATCCTTTGCATGGACTTGACACTGCAAACAAAAAGGAGTATCTGTATACATGCCCAACATAATACAACCTTGTCTAGAAGTGCGGAGAATAAAATTAGAGTATTAAAGTCCAAATGCACAAAATGTATGAAATGACCTTAGATGCAAAGGACGATTGGTATGCAAAAAGCTATTCCTTCACACATAAGATATGAATATTTGCTAGAGTAATAAGAATATCCAACAAAAACACAAAATGCTATGCCCCATTCTCTGCTAGTCATAACGCACCAAGATATGAATGGATCTAGGTGGTGTTGATAAAGCATGAGAAGGAGATAGAAAAGATAAAAATAAAAAAATGAAAGACCAAATGATGACACAAGTCACACAACCATTGTATCTCTTGGCCAAGAGTTGAAATGATGTTTGGATAGGTGTCTCATGACGGGAATGATATATATTTAGATGAGGCTTGATGATGATGACGTTTAATATCGAATGATATGAGAACTGATAACATGGCTTAGTTATTGTTCTGGCATGTAGACTAAGGCTTGTGATTTTGTTAAGGTACGATGTCTTGCATGGTTGTTGTTTTGTTTGAATGTCAAGTGTTTTATTATGGAATGGGTGAAAATGTGACAGTGTGATATTTATTATGGGATGGGTGAAACTTTATTGTGGATATGGATATGGAAATTTATTGCTTGGATTTTTGGGATATTTGATTTTTTTGTATTTTTGGAATGTTTTGGTGTGAGATACATGAGACTTAGAGACTTACCTTCCAAAAGTCTTATGAAAACTGGGAGAACAACCCAAACCATAATTATGATGTGGGTGGATATGGTAGAGGTGACTAGGTTATTATGGTAGGTGTAATGAATGTCTTATTATGGTATGGCAGGAAATGACACTAAGTGAATGTTTCAAGCCATATTGATAGGATGACATAATGGTAGGTGGATGATGAAGTGGAAGATGTATGAAGCCTAGATGAGGGAAAGTGGAAGTCAAAAATAGTTATCTAATATATGGTAAATGCAAGGATATTACACATAGTGCCTGTAAACAGGTTTTCACCATGGTACTTATCCAAAGTGCCACTAAAGTGGTTTTCACTAGAGGATAGATTATTTCTCTTTACTCTTTTGATTTTTTTTTAATAATACAATTGGGATACCCCACAGGTTAGGCATAGAACCTCTTGAAGTGAATGATGTTGATAGGTTCCTCAAGGGGTTGTCTCTCAAGTGTAGAAAGTTGATATGCTCTTGACCCATAATGACTAGTAACGATGAAAGGTCCCAACCAGTTCGGCTCAAATTTTCCTTCCTTATCTCGATCTTGTAGATTCTTTTGATTTTCCTTAAGGATAAGATCACCAAATTAAAATTTGCATTCCTTGAGTCTCTTTTTATAGTTATGACGAAGATGATTTTGATAGGCCATGAGATGATTAAGAGCATTGAGACGTCTTTCATCTAGTGTTTCCAATTCTTGTAACCAGGCAACTCTATAGTCTTCCTCATCAATAAGATGTTGTAATGATACCCTTAGGGAGGGGAGGTTGACCTCAATTGGTAAGATAGCTTTAGATCCAAAGACAAGGGAATATGGTGTGGCTCCTATAGGTGTACGGATGCTAGTGTGATATGTCCACAAAGCAGGATTGAGTTGTAACTGCTAATCTTAGCCAGCTTCATTGATTGTTTTCTTCAATATCTTGAGAATAGTTTTATTTGAAGCCTCAACTTGACCATTGCTTTAGGGATAGTATGGAGTGGAAAAATGGTTTTGGATATGGAATTGATGGCAAAGGGGGCAAACTTCTTGATTTTTGAAAGGATTACCATTGTCGGTAACAATGGCTTGGGGTATACCATACCAAAAAATGATATAGTGAATAATGAACTTGGAAATTTATTTTCCAGTAATGTATCTAAGGGGAATGGCTTCAACCCACTTTGTAAAATACTCAGTGGCAGTGATGATGAACTTATGACCATTGGATGAAAGAGGATGAATCTAAACAACGAGATCGAGTCCCCTTTGCGAAAAGGGCCATGGTGTAGTGATTGGTTGCAATTCTTTTGCAGGTGTGTGTATCAAATCATTATGTTGTTGACAAGGAAGACATTTCTTGACAAATTTATGTGCATCATGCTCCATAGTTAGCCAATAATATCTAGTCCTTAACAACATTTGACCAAGGCTGGACCACTAGAGTGTGCACCGCATATACTCTCATGGACCTCACGTAAGGCAACTTGGTAATCTTCCATGTTAAGACATCTAAGGAGAATCCCATCGAGTGTCCTCTGATAAAGTATATCTCCAAGAATGGTATAACATGATAAATGATGGATGAAGGTTATATGTTGGGAATGTGAAATATTAGGTGGTATAATGTTGTCATGGAGAATGGTATAGATCTCATTGTACCAAGGTGAATCAGGACCAACAAGTTTGCATACAATTTTAGATTTTGGGATATCAAATGCATAAATTTAAAGTTGCTCAATCAAGAATTCTGACTGTGGACTATTTGAAGGAATGTCAATCAATGAACCCATGGTTGTCATGGCATCAACATATTTATTATTTATCCTTGGAATTTATTCAAATCGAATCCATGAAAATTATTTATTGAATGTGTCGACCGATTTCTTATAAGGGAGTAGCTTGTCATCTTTTGTTTGATATCCATCATTGACTTGGCACATGACAAGTTGAGAATCACCATAGACTTCAAGTAATTTGATATTCCATTGAATAGCCATTCTGAGACCTTTGGTAAGTGCCTCATATTCTTTAATATTATTTGTACAAGGAAACCTGATGCTATAGGCTTTCAGTATGAAGTCTCCTTGTGGTGTGACAAAGAGGATCCCTACTCCTGAACCATGATATGTGAAATATCCATCAAAGTATAACTTCCAATTTGTAGGGGAGTCAATTAAAAAGATTGATTCATCTAGAAATTATGAAATAAGTAGATGATCGGCTTTGATAGGGGATTCTACCAATTGATCAGCAATAACTTGTCCTTTTATAGCATTTTTGTTCACATATTTAATGTCAAACTCACTCAAAACCATGATCAATTTTTTCCGTACGTCCTGTAAGAGTAGCCTTGGATAGAAGATACTTTAGGGGGTTGATCTTTGAAATGAGCTTGGTTTGATGATTGAGCATATAATGTTGAATATTTTGTGAGGCAAAAACAATGGAAAGACATGCATTCTCTACAGATGTGTAGTTTATCTCATAGCCCACTAAAGTATGACTAGTGTAGTATATACCTCTCTCTATCCCAGTGTCATCATTTTGTGCTAACAAGGCTCCTAATGGTCATGATGTAGTTGATATGAATAGAAAGAGTAGTTTTCCTTGAATAGGTAGTACCAGAACCGGTGGTGTTGCAAGATATTCTTTCAATTTGTCAAATCCTTGTTGGCACTTTTCATCTCATTGAAATTCTATATTTTTCCTCAATAGATGTGTGAAGGGTTGATACTTATCGACAAGATATGCTATGAATCTCCTGATAGATTTTAGTTTTCCTTGAAGTCAACATAGTTTCTTAAGATTATGTAGTGGTGTCATTTCAACTATAGTTTTCACTTTAGGAAGATCTGCTTTGATACCTCTTCGAGAGACAATGTATCCTAAGAGTTTGCCAAATGTCACACCAAAGACACATTTCTTTGGATTAAGGTCTACCTTGTATTCCTCTAATTGGTCAAAGATATTAGCAAGGACATATAATTAACCTTCTCTTGTTTGTGATTTACCAAGGATATCATCAACATAGTCCTCCATTGTTTTATGAAGCATATCATGAAAGATTATGGTCATTTCTCTTTGATAGGTTGCTCCCACATTTTAAGACCAAAAGGCATTACTTTCCAGTAATAGACTCCCCAAGCACATATGAATAAGGTCTTATGTTGATCTTCTTTAGCAATCTTGATTTGGTTATATCCAAAAAAATCCATCCATTAGGGATAACATCTCATGTCTAGTTGTTAGGTTGACTATGATATCAATGTTTGGTAGTGGAAAGTCATCTTTAGGACATGCTTTGTTCAAGTCTCTAAAATATCTACAAACTCAGATGGCCCCAGTAACTTCAAAAACTAGAATGATGTTCGACACCCATTCTCGATAATCTATAGGTTTGATAAAGCCCACTGCTAGTAGTTTTTCCAATTCTACTTTGACCAAGAGAGCAATTTTGGGATGCATTTTTCTCAACTTTTGTTTGACCGGTTTTGCTCCAAGATATACCGTCAAATGATGTACCACCAATGAAGGATCTAAACTAGGCATATCCGTGTAGTACCAAGCAAAAAATTTTGATTTCTTTTTGAAAAAGGTGATAAACTCTTGTAATTCAAATTATGAAAGGGATGCTGCTGCAAATATGATTTTTGGTTCTTCAGGTGTTCCAAAATTTATCTCTTGTGTTTCCTTAATAAGAATGGAAGATGTCTCTTGATATGCCTTGATTTTGGGGAGGTCAAATTCCTTATCCTTAGGCACCTCGGGGAGGTTTTCACCCTCGGATATGTCCTTCATTTTTACTTTTTGGTCATCCCAAAGTGCCACAAAGTGGTTTTCACTAGGGGACGTAATTTTTATATTTTCACTTTTGCGACTAAGGAATTTGACCATCTCTCTGAAGTAGGCATTAGTGTTAAGGTCTATAGTGTATCCTATCTTGTGATCTCTAATTGGTATTCTTGATCTTAATCCCAAGAATTCAGCGATAGCCTCATCATTTTGAAAGACATCTAAAATAGGAGACCCTTGTTGGTCCCAATCAGTGAGTTCGGTGTAGATGAGTTGAAGGTTATGGGATGGTGATGGTGATGGAAATGACATGGTAAGGGTGAAAATGGATGAATCATATAGCTTAGTGATACACTCAACGAAATCATCATAGGTATCCTCATTAGTACCCTCAACAATGGGAAATGCTTTAGCTACCTCATCCAAGATAAATTCAAGCTCTAGAGATGTTGGCTCTTATGATCTAAACCCTAGCCCCAGTGTCTAGGTCTATGTGTAGCTTTAATGGGTTCAATAGTTTCTTATCCTTGTAAGCCAAGACCACCTTTTCCTAGGTAACCCATGTCTTGTGCTATATGAAAACCTTTAGGATATCTCTCAAGAGGGAGATTGACTTCTTCATCTTTTTCCATATAGAGCCATTTCGAAATATCTGCATCAATGATCTTTTTATCTAGTACACCCTAATGGGAAAAATTATTTGGATTACAATTGATTGTGATAGTTGAAATAGGTCCATCAAGATGAGGTCTTCCAAAGATTTTAGGAGAAAGTGGGAGTTGCCCCACACAAAAGGCTCCTTGTAAAGTGTATTCTCCTAATCCCTTGCCAATAATCTTAGCCTTGATCTTGGGATGTGTGGTGGATGAATAAGAAAGTGTGGATGGATCGATATATGATGGAGATGGTTTAGCAATATCATTGGTAGGGCAATAATTATCTTTGTGATATGGGCCTTCCAATAGGTGACAATATTTGAAGGGGTGTGGATCAACATATATGATGATTTATTGGTCATTATAGGGGAATTTGATGCATTGGTGATAGGTGGAAGGAATGAACTTCATGGCATGAATCCATGGGCATCCTAGGAGAATTTTATATGGGAGATCAAGGTCTAAAAGTTGACAACGGATTTCCATAAACCTAATTCAATAGGTAGCTTGATGGTCCCCTCTGATCTTCTCTCAGCTTCATCATAAGCCTTGATTGTAATGGAATGCTTCTTATCAATAACCACGATGAAGTATGCCAATTGTCTTACCAATCTTAAGGTGCATAGGTTTAAGCCCAATCCACCATCTATGAGGACCATTTTGACTTTGTGTTTATGGATGACTACTTCTAGGTGGAGGGGTTCATTATGGAATGAATCGATGGTAGGCATGTCTTTTTCGGTGAAAACTAGGTGGTGAGTGGATGAAAGGTATCCATCCATGGCTTGAAATTGTTCAACATTAATGTCATTAGGGACAGGTGATTCGATCAAGGCTTTATCTACTATCTCCTTATGCATATGAGAAGTACGAAGAAGCTATAGGATGGAGATTTGTATGGGAGTCTTCCCTAGATGATCAAGGATATTATATTTGGGAGGTGTGATAGATGAGGATGGCATAGATGAGGATGGGGCTCCTTGAATAGTGATGTGACTATGATGAGTGGTAATAGCACAATCGGGATTACAATCTCTTATGGTTATGGTGGCTACTTGTTAAGAGAAAGCTTCAATACGACCCACAACAAAATCATATGAAGAAGAGGAATTAACTTTATTGGCTTGATTCTCATTTTTAGAGGAACTACCTTGACCATGTTGAGGGAATGGATCTTGGTATACTCTCATTTTTTCATTGGATGACTTTGGAGGAGGTTCATCTATTTTTCATTGGATGACTTTGGAGGAGGTTCATCTATTTTTCATTGGATGACTTTTTGGTCACACAACTCCATGCACTTACCCATCTCCTTGATCTATAAGATCTTGGATATAGTTCTTAAGTCTCATGAAATTGTTTGTTTTATGATCCTTGACCCTATGATATTCAAAATACTCATTATCATTGTTCCAATGGGGCTTGATGACATTTTCCTCATAAGGTTTGATCTCTGGAAGTTTAATGAGGCTATTTGTAAAAGTTTTCAAAAAATAGATTTTATAGGTTCTCCAAGGTTTGTGAATTTACGTCATCTTAATCCTTGCATATGATTATTCTTGGGAATGGTAACATTTGCATTTGATGATGATTATTTGAGTGCTAATCAAGTATTTTGGACATTTTGTACAAGCTTAGAATTTGTGACACCATCATTGACAATATTCTTATTCTTAGCCCAAAATCATGGTTTTTCATTGGATTGATTGTTGGAGTCTTTATTGTCTTTAAAATTTTTGACAAGTCCTTTTTCTATTAAGGATTTTTCTATGGTTGTGCCTTTATCAATTATTTCCTCAAAAGTGTTGGCACATTGGACTTGAAGGTGAAAAGCCATTTCCTGATTTAAGTTTTGGATGAAAAGATTGGCAAGTTGTTTCTCAGGAATGGACCAAGGGAGCTTACTAGCAAGATTTCTCCAATGTTGTAGGAAGGAAGTGAATGATTCCCCATTTCTTTGTTTGGTATCACAAAGTTACATCATGGACGTCTCGTGTTCAATGTTGTATGAAAAGTGAGCTATGAATTTATCAGAAAGTTCTTGGAAAGTTTTAATTCCATGAGGAAGATGGGAGAACAATTCATGGCTTGACTTCCTAGGCTACGAGGGAAAAGTCTCATCAAGTAAGTGTCATCATATGTAACATCCATACATGCTATGAAGATCTCTCTATGATGATCTCTAGGATCATCCTTCCTTTTGTATTTATCAAATTTCATGAATTCAAAGTTTTGAGGAAAAGGGTTCATGACTAGAGATTTGTCAAATGGGTATGGACAAATTTCTTCAAAGGTGTATCTCTTCTTTTGGTTCCCTTTTTGCATATCGGCTAGCATTTGTTTCATAAGTTGTTGCATGTCCAACAAATGATTAGGTGGCATGGAAGATGTGTTAGATGAGGGTTGTTATTTGTGTTGTTGTGTTTGTGCTTGTTGAGTAGCTATGAGTTGTTGTAAAAGGGCTTGTTGTTGGAAAATGAGATGTTGGAGGGCGGATGTATTGGGGTTTTGAGCATGTGATGATAAGGATTGAGTTTGGACTTGTGAGTTTTGGGGCATGGATACATTGGCTTGGGTATTAATACATGGTATAGTTGATGATATGTAGATGGGGTTGGATACTTGAGTAGTGATTGGTGGAATGACTATACCACTAGAAGGTGGAAAGATGGTACTAATTCTAGGTTGGGACATGCCTATAGAAGAAGCGGTTGATTGATAGATGTGTTGATATGAGGGATGTTTGAGGTCATAGATGATATAGTAATTGATGATGATAGGATTTTTTATGATGGAGGTATGGTGGTAGTTGTATTTTGAGGTATTGACATTGTCGTGCTAGGGTTATGTTGTGACACACCTATAGAAGAAGTAGGTGGATTCATGGATGTGTTGATGTAAAGATTTGACATGGGATTTAAGATCTCATCAACATGTGGTTAGGAGGCACCTCCAAATGAATTATCAACTTTATGAGGGTAGTTTTGAGGTATCAAAGTAGATACATCAAAGTCGAGAGGTACCTTGACTCCTTGGTATATTAACTTTTGGATGTAGCTTTAGGTATTCTTGGAAATGATATGGTCCACTAGAGCTTGATTATTGGGGTCTTCCATAATGTCTTGGACTCTAAATTCATAATCAAGGGACTCATGGGTAGAGGTACTTGTACTTTGAGGTTCTTACATAGGATTATCATGCTCTTGTGTATATAGAGGATTTGATGATGGTTTGAGAATGTCTTTGTAAGAATTGGGTATGAACATGTTGGTAGGTAATCCAAACTTAGGATGAAATTCAGAAAAAATGTTAGATGGAATGATATTTCCTCTACCTTGGGAAGTAGACTCTTGATGGGATTGTTGTTGAGACTCTTGATGAGGTTGTTGATGAGACTCTTGTTGGATTTCTTGATGGGACTCTTGTTGGGATTCTTGATGGGATTTCATGATTCTCTTAGCTTGTGACCTTGTGATTAGCATAAATAGGATGACCTTGAAATAAAAAGATGATAGGTGTAAATGGATGATTATGGATCAATTTTAGACTTAGGGATTGGTTTTTTTTGTTTAAGGCCTAAATGACAAGATTTTGGACCAAAAGATGTCAATGGTATGGTGATATGAAGATGATATGGATAAAGTATGAGGTTGACAATAATATGACAAAGATATGATTATGACAAGGATGTGAGGATGATAAGGATATGAGAACCAAATTATGATAATGATGAGGATATGATGATGACTAAGATATGATATGACAAGGATGAAGACCAAGATAATGACAAGGATGAAAAAAGGATATAATGATGATACGAATATGACAAGGATATGATGGGGATAAAACCAAAATAGCTCAAGATTAACTTAGATCTTGTGTGATGGATAAATATGGGATTCCTTTCACTACTTAGGGTTGACAAATTCATAAAAAAGAAGAGGAATAATGATAACCTTTCTACTTTGGGTAGACAAGATCCCAAGAAAAAAATCCAAAATAGGATAAAAGACCCACTAACTTAAGAGTAGTAAAGGCTCCTAAGTCAATAGATCTCCAAGAATGATAAAAAGATATAGGATAGACTTTTGCAAATTTTAGATTTTGATTTATGGTTTGATTGATAGATCAAAGGATTGATTGCTTGATGAGTGATTTGGTTGACAAATGGGTGGATAAGAAAATGGATTTTGTGGATAGATGAAATATAGGATAGATGGATTGGTTGACCAAGTGAACGAATGAAATGAACTTAGTTGACAAATAAATTTTGAGGAGATAAATGGATGGGTTGGTAAAATTTATGATTGGTTGGGTTGACAAAATTCAAGTCCAAAGGATGTATGGTTGGCAAAAGGATGGATAGAAACTCACAAGTCCAAAATCAAGGTAATGGGCAAGGCAATAATGGGTGATTATGGATGGAAAAGGAAATATTGGATGATTGGGTGATAGTAAGGACTAGCTGAGATGATGGATATGTTTGTTTTAGGTCACTATCTAATCCTACAGTCATATCTACAAGCCAAAATTTCAGATTTCAAAGACTAAAACTAAGTTCTAGCATAGGCATTGAGTTGCCAATCACAGGTGTACTGACAGAGAGTGCAGGCGCGGTGACTAGCAGCACAGGCACAACAACAGAGAGTAGAAGTGCATAACTATAGTCACAAGCATGGAACTATTCTGATTTGGTGTTTTGTGACAAGTTTTTGGGATTTGGCAAGAGATATACAAACACAAAAACACAATGGCTAACTTGTGACTTATCAAGGTAATTGGTGCAAATTGCTTCACGACTGAAAATGGCTTATACTAGTTTTACACAAGGAAAATATGCTAACCACATTAACAAACCTAAAATTATTCAAGTAGGAGTGTTAAATCTTGTGGACTCACAAGGATAACTTTCATCCCCACTAATTTGATAATGGTGACATCCATTCCCTTAATACCATCTACCATGTAATTGGATATCTAGGGAATGCATGGTCATGGACCACCATACACCCATTACCTTGGAGTATAAATCTTGACCAATTTGAGCTCTATCTCAACACATGGAGGTACATGTGAGCACTTCTCCTCCCTAGCAGTGATGTACCACAAGATAGGATGGTCAAAAGGTATTAACTAGGCTTTACAAGCTTCTAAGGGAGTCCTCCATATACACAAGGTACAATGAGGCACAAGTCCGTGAACATGATTCCAAGCAATGGGCCCACACATCACTAAACCAAGTCTCAGAAAACTGAGGGTCTCAGGGATCAATTTGGGCAAGTTGTGTTCACCATTGTGGTACAACTTTCACTCTCCCCCATTTGATGTAGTCATCGGAACATGTGGTTGAGGTCATCCCTTTAGAGTGGGTGTGTCTCTAAAGGTGGGCCTCCTAAGGGAAAGATTTTACTTGGTGTTTTTGATCTCCAAGATCACACGAAGCATGAGGAGAGAGCATATACACAAACAAGCAAATCTTGGGATAACAAAGAGAAGAAATGTGTGGTTTTTGATCTTCAAGATCATATGAAGTGCAAGGAGAGAGCATACACCAAAACACCATTTCAAAGACATGGAAAACAAATGTTCATTAACCCATTAATCTACTTTAGTGCCTAATTTAGTGGAAAATCAAAATCTTTGACAAGCGGTGCTAAAACAAACTTGTTAGTAGTTTGAGATATGATCTTTGACAAGTGTAAACAAGTTGTATAAGTGTGTTAGTCCCAAGATCAAGTCAAAAAGTTGTGAAATAATAATCAATCAAAAGTGTGGAAATATAGTCAAAAGCATAGAAACAGAAATAAACCAAATTGGAAAAATGGATTGTTATATCTGATTTACCTTCCCAGCACAGGAGTGCCAACAATAGGCACATGTGTGGTGACAGAGGGCAAAGGCACTTAGGGATCTCTCACAGGCATGGATCTATGACTACACAGGCATGGGCCTACACAACAAAGGTGTGATGAAATGGATTGTAGGCACTGGTTCATAGAGCAAAGACGCTAAACTAAAGCTGTGAGATGAAACTGTAGACACCTAAAATTGACTTGCTCTACAAATCAATTTCCTGTATCTTCCCTAACCATCTGTCTATCCCTTGTGATCAATTAATTCATTTAATTTATCACTTTTACCTTACAACACTATCCCTCATTAATCAAATAAATATTCCCAATATTTATTTGGTTCAATTCTCCTTTTCCCTAATCCTCATTAATTAGATAAATCATGGTTATCTAATTGATCTAGCCTACTAATTGACCTACCCTAATGTACCCTAGCCTACTTCATCCTAGCCCTAGGATCAATTAAGCAAAACCTCTGTTTGATTAGTCCTAACCTCTCATTTGGGTGGTCAAACCTAGTTTAACACCCTTCCCCACGTCCCCCAAATTTAAAATTGAAATAAATCACACATCACATTTACTTCTCTTACACACCCCTTACCTCACCCATCCTCATTCATTATCTCTTATCCCCAAATGAATTCTTAATTCATTTCCCATTTCCCAAATGAATTTTTAATTCATTTCACATTCTTTCACACCCATACCTCATTTATCACCCCTTTCCCCAAAATGAATAAAAGATTTACTTTTATTCCTAGCCCTTGATCTCATCTTTCAATCCTCACCCTCCATCCTCCTTTAAAAAAATCTATAAATGAGACCCTCTCCAAGCCATTAAGAGAGACTTCTTCATGCATCAAACCTCTGCCAAAATCACTCCACAATCTCCTCATCCTAACATCATAATGCCAAAATCTTGCCTCATCTCCATCTAATCTATCTGAATCCACTTGTCTCTCATCCTATTATGTTGAAAAGCCTTGAGCAATCCACATCTACACACTAGTCATGGGTAAAATTTGAAGAGACTATCGGGTGCAACTCCTTCCCTCTTGGATTTATGGGTCATTATGAAGGTATAATCGTTGTATTTTGCATTTGATTTATGTTTTAATCTTCATTTTGTTCTCATTAATCACAAAAACCTACCAAAAAAAATAATTAGTTCTAATAGAAAAGAGGAAATGACTGATAGAGGTAGATCTAGAGGTCCCATTGGGTAGAGCTAATGGAACCTAGCTTCACAAAATGACACATAGCAAAGGTATGCTTTTGCAAGCATAGGCATGGATTTGGAAAAGGTGGCCAAGACCTACAATAAAAACATGATAAAACCCTACAAAACCAAATATTAGCTAATCAACAGGTCAGATCTGAGGGTTAGCACAATAGATAAGCTAAAATTTGATAGAAAAACCAAAAAATAATAGCTATTAAGGATAAAAAACAAAACTAAGTCAAAATTAGTTAGTAGGCGCTGAAGCAGAGAGCATAGGCGCGGTGATAGAGTTCACAGGCATGCCACCTTGCAATCGTAGGTGCACCAAATGGAAGCACCAGTGTACTTTGATAGTCAAGGGCATGGATCTGCAACCTACAAACAAAAATGACATAATTTCTTCTGAAAAAAATATGATTAAAGGGACATGGATCCCACCAGGTGTGCCAAAAATGTATGCAGAATTATGATCCAAGGTAAACAATGAAGATAAATGCGATATAACTCAATACCTTCACCTCAAATCAAACCCTCACACTTAGATAGAACGGAGTAGAATGCACCCTAATTCTACTAGCTTTGTTCTATGGATATATTATGCATTGTGGACTACTCATGAAACCAACATAATCTAGGTATGAGATAGCTATAATGGAGGCAAATGATAATGATAATGATATGTAAAATGATAGCATGTACTTGCATATGAAAGATGTGTTGTGATAATGATGTGACAGGCTCAATTTATAGAGGTCAACCATGATGAATGAAGGGCTAGGATTAAAAGATGAAATGGATGGCTATGATTAGATGAGAGGATTATAGGTCAAGGATAAGGATCTTCTAGAGCATTCTTTTATGTAAATGGTAGAGATTGAAATATGTAGTATGATAATGGATGGTGGAAATGAAAAGTGAATTTAATTTTGGATCAATTATTTAATAATTATGACCAATTATTTAATAACTGTGGTGAGTGGTTGAAGGTAAGGATATGAGTGGATAAATTAATTAAATAATGGGATTATTTAATTAATTTATGGAGAGGAAGTTGTTAGAAATGATAAATTAATTAAATAAATGGGCTTTATTAATTAATTTAAGAGGAAATAGAAAATTAAATTAATAAATAAGATTTATTTATTTAATATGAGAAAAAAAGGATTAATGAAATATGGATTAATTAATTAGATAATAAAATCATTTAATGAATTTACAAGACATGTTAGGATATGAAGTGGTGTTAGGGATGTGTCAAAAATGAAGGTGAATACATGGTGATTTTTAGGTGTTTACACTACCTGTAAGCACTAAAAAGTGCATGGGCCTACATGGTAATCCGATGATGAGTTATAGTCTTAATCACGTACATGTAAGGGTGCAATTGTGCCCTCTTAATAGTATTATTCTTGGTGAAATATGGATCAAAGTTCTTCATCTTGTTTGTGTTTCCCTAGTCTTCTAGCTAACCCTCCTAGGTCCTATTTCTTCATCCCTTACCCCTTGTCGACAATTCATTTTTGTGACTTTATAACTTTGTTGATTTGACCCCCTAGTGTCACAAGATGGGAAATACACTTTTTCTAATCCCATTTCATCCGTTTCAACACTTCAAATGTCTCCAATTGGCCTCCTAGATCATTCCCCATCATCATTTTTGTCTCCCTTTTCTTCCTTTTTGGGCCGGCCCCTATCATTCCCAGACCCCCCAAGCGACCACAGATCTCCCCATGGGGTGACCCTAGATCCCCAAGGGTGACCTACCCTGTTACATGAGGTGACCCACATTCTTTAATTTTTTCATTCAATCTTTGAGTCCTAAGATCATTCTTATCCCCTTCTAGTCATTCTTAGCCCCCAAAATCACATGCAAAATCCTATCCCTATGGGATTCCCCTATCATTTCTAAATTCCCCTAGGTGACCCTCGATCCCCCATGGGGCAACCCTAGATCCTCAGAGGTGACCTGCCCTATAAAAAGGGGTGACCCAGTCATGTTTTAAAATGCATGTTTCTCTGTAGTTCAGGCCTAAATTAGCTCCATTTGGCTCTAGTTCACATGGCTATACAACCCTAACTGAGCCTAGTCTATTTATAACTACCTCTCCACTCCTAATCACTCTATTCTTAGCTCCAACTGAGCTATTCTTATCTCCCTTTCTTCTCATGCTAGCTATCCTTCCTCCATGAGTGATAAGATATCAAGTTAGTTCACAATCTAATCATACCTATTCACTCCTCAATCAATCCTGTTAACTCATCAATCAATTCAGTTAACTCTTCAATCAATCCCACCTCTTGTGAGCTCTCCCAACCTATAAATACCCCCCTCCTATATGCATTATGGGAGGAAAATTCATTGTTGTAGACTCTTGCCCATCTTTTATTTTTGTTCTTCATATCATGCTTATGCTCTTCGCAGGACATATGAGCCTTTAAATTTCTTAGTATAGGTTTCCAAGCTTTCAAAAGATTCAATAGTGTTTTTATTCTCATAAATTACTTTCAAAAAAGCCAAGCCATAGCGCTCCATTACCTTCATAGCTCAATCCTTTATAGATGTCAAAGCTCATTCCCATTTTCAATCATTTGCTACTTCATCCATGTCTCCAAGAGGAGTTCCCTACTACTATAGAGGAGAAGAGGTTTCCACACAAGGACTTCTAAGGATATGTCGAGCTCTTGCGCCAAAGGATCTAAGTTTTTCATGTTTTCATAGTTAATTCAATCACACTTTGCTCTTGGAGAAAGTAATCTTTGTATTGCAATTTCCTTGATAGGATTTATTTCAAGTTGATTAGATTAGCATTGTTTAAATTCATTTCATTGCAATTCGTAGATTGGATTTCATTCAAGTATTTTCAATTCCTAGATTAGATCCAAAATTGTCTTGAAAAACATAAAAAAACATAGGTTAGATTGCATTTGGAAAACTCATGTTAATTTGCATTCATATTTCAATTCATAGTTAATTAAATCACTTTATTATTGATTTGGAAAAATGAACCAAAAAATTTATCTTGCATTTATAATAGTTTGCATTCATACAAAAATACAAAAACATTAGGAAACCTAGGAAAACTAAACCCTCGATTCCATCACGAGGTACAATTCAAATTCAAACAAGGTCAAACCCTCAATTTCATCACAAGGTACAAATCACATTCAACATTTAAAAAAACAAGACAAACCTTTGAATTGACATCAAAGTCAATGCAATTCAAACCAAGTCAACACTTAGTTAAAACATAAACTCTCTCCCCGAGAATGTTATGTGCCCAGGGATTAAAGGAAGTTGGATCGGGGCTATTCTTGAAGAGATAGATGAAATCCACCCAAGACCACAACAAATAAAATAAACGATACAAGAGAAAGGACATGCTCTTAGGATTATTCAACAAGGAAACATAATACATGTTACACATTCAAGAAAATTAGTCTACCCACTATGCGTTGGAACTTGAGAAACCCAAATAGAATACCTAAGACTAGTGACCCTTTAGGTCATATAATTATCTCAACCACAATAATCCTATAATGAGCTCGTCAAATAGAAAACTGCTCTAGGCCCACAGACTGACCAACCACTCTTCATGATGTTTTGCTTCCACACGAACAGAACCACCCCCAAGTCTTGCCTCCACTTGACCGACTCTTTCCACGAGAGTGAGAGTGACTCAGAGGTCACCCATAACAAGGAGAGGGTCCATGTGTGATATCAAGGTTGACTCATCCGCATTATTCCTAAGTCACGTTTCAAAGCATACATAGTTTGGTGAACCTAGTGTGAAAATAAAAACTTCTAATCAACCATTGCTTTCATACAATTTTTGCATCCACTTTCTATCATTTCCATCACCTTCATTTTCACTTTTGTCATCTTAATTTGTTCCATTTATTTTGTGGTGTCTAAGGCACCCCCAAATATGATGAAATCCAAATTCAACCTAGGGAACATTCCCTCCAAAGAACCTGAGATGCCCTCTTTCAATAGGTATGTGCCATCCAACCCAGCGGTATTGGTTACCAATTGTTATGACTATGAAGACTCTGACTATGAAAATGATAAGAGAGAACCATGTCATTCTATTACATTCAACATCACATGGGAACAAGGAACAATAATTCAACCTACACACAATAGAACACATAAAGTTCAAGTAAGATTAGAAGTCCACGAAGTGGATCAACCTTCAACAAGTAACACAGTGATGCACTTAGACAACAAAGTAAGGCACCTAGAAAAACACCTACAAGAGGCCAGAGAATCTCAAGAAACCCTATGTATTGCTCTTCGAGAAGAACAATGAGAAAATGTGCTAAGGGAGCAACTAAATGGAGCCAACTATGAAAATCTACAAAATGGAGAAATGAAAAGAATAGGAGGTGCTACACCTGTTGATCTCATAGCTACACTAGTCCAACATATTAGGACACTAGAGGTAGAACAACCCATTCAAGGTAAACAAACAAAGACACATGACAACAATAGAATGGAACAAGACTAGGGGCATCACAAAACCCCTATCTTAAACTTTTACTCATGGAATGGAAGTAGTGAGACCTTACCAAATGGAAACCATACAATGCAAAACTTTCAAAACATTATAAATTGTTAACCAAATCATGTCGCTACACCTGGATATCAAAATCCACCAATGGGGTTGATGTTCTCAACCTCGCAATCTCAAAGCACATTCTTAGGAACATATCTTGAATACCTAAAAGAGCCTCTCGACCATTTCATATGAATTGTGTTTCTACCATGACCC
The DNA here is from genome assembly GCA_027924645.1 of Cunninghamia lanceolata. Classification (NCBI taxonomy): domain Eukaryota; kingdom Viridiplantae; phylum Streptophyta; class Pinopsida; order Cupressales; family Cupressaceae; genus Cunninghamia; species Cunninghamia lanceolata. Next base: position 2,963,110 of record BSBN01000794.1, read on the forward strand.
CTCCCTAACTTACCAAAGTTCAAGGGTGAGGGAGATCTAAACTCACACATCAAATCCTACACAACTGTAGTAAGAGAATTCCTTCCTTGGGATGGAGTTATCGCGAGAAGTTTTTCAAAAGTGTTTAAAGGAATTTCCTTAGATTGGTACCATCAACTACCTGAGGCTTCAATCCATTCCTTTCATCAACTTATAGGAGAGTTTGTCATGGAGTTTGACATGAATAAACTTATAAAAATAGGGATTCATGAATTTTTAACTATGAAGCAAGACACAAATGAATTAGTGGCACACTTTGTTACATGATGGAGACAAGTTCTCTACTCATCAACAAGTACCCCAAACATGGATCACATAGAATTGTGTGACCTTTTCTTGTACTCCCTTAATAGGGATACTCGAGAGGAAGTACAGAAATTACCCTAAAAATCCTACAAAGAAGCACTAGAAAGTGCCTTACAAATTGACCAATTTGCTATTGACAGTGGGTGAAAGACTTATGATGCAAATGGAAAGCTAATAACTCCAAAAGGTTTTTAAAAGGATCCCAAAAATATGAAATGTAATCAAGATTCAACAGACAAAGATGTCAATGCCATCAAAAACTCATCAAATAATGAAAAGTCTCATCAGAAATTTCAAAAAGAATATCAAGGATCAAGTCATTTTCATTATGATCCTAACACATACTGTTTATTTGATGGAACAAAGGGTCATGACACAAAAACATGATATGGGTACAACAAATCCATTTCAAAAATCTGTAATGAGCAACAAAAGAAGTTTGTGACTTTCCTACAATCTCAACAAAGAGACAAAGAATCCCAAAATAGAAAAATTACGCTTGACCAAGGTACTCTGAGTCACATTGAATTAAATCAAAATCAAGAATTTTTTGTCATCCAAGAAGTAGAACAATCAGATTAAACTAAGAATGATTTTACATAGGTAGTGGGATTGCTTAAAACCTCACCCACCCATCACAAAACATGCCTAGATGTGTTGGAAGTCGAATGTTCAACTCAAGAAAAACCAACTATTTTCACTTTTGACCTTACAAAATATCCATTAGACAATGAGATGACCTAAAATAAATATTTTCCTCTTTATATACAAATACAAGTTGACAAATTCATCATCAAGCAAGTTGTCATAGATGAGGGGGCAACGATTAACCTCTTACCATTTTCCCTCCTTCCAAGAATGGGCTATGACAAAAAAAATCAAACAAGGTACCACAAAACTAAGGGTTTATGATAGTCAACACATTCAAATAATGGGGAGGATAAATCTATCAATCACTCTAGGACCCAAAACCCTCCCAATAGAATTTTATGTGATTGACAATAATACTAGCTATAATATGATCCTTGGAAGATGTTGGATTTACAAAATGAAAGTTGTCACTTCGACATTACTTCAAGAAATCCACATTAATCACATGGCAAAAATTCATGTCATGAAAGAAGACCCTAATCCTTTTAGTATCTATGAAATGGAACAAGGAAAAAAGGAAAAGGACAAGAAAACAAACATAAGGATAAAAATCATGGGAGAAAAACACACCTTCGAAGACATTGTGAATGTCCTCAATATTTTATGTGAAGACAAAAATCCAGTAAAAGAATTCCTTTCAATCCCTATTCTATGAAATCATACACACCATCTAGTTTAGAAGCCATCCCTTGTGATGACAAACCAAATGATCATGATGCTAGGATTTTTCCCATCAGTATGGTAGAAATCATCGAGGAAGAACAAGAAGTTGGCAACAAACTAGAAAAGATAAAATTGACCTATGAACTAGGAGAAACATCAAAAATTTGAAGTACTAAGGATCTATGGACTCTTCATTTTGTTGGAGCAAGTTGTAAAATAGGAGCGGGAGTAGGAGTAATCCTCACCTCCCCAACAGGAAAAGTTTTTCCTTTTGCCTTTAGGCTAGACTTTTTCTACATGAATAACATTGCCGAATATGAAGCTCTATCTCTAGGAGTCATGTTTGCTATGAAGATTAGAATCAAGAATATCTCTATCTTTGGATATTCCCAATTGTTAATCAGTCAAGTGGCAAAAAACTATGAAACAAAATCAGAATGATTGCACCCCTACAAAGATACAATCTCAAAATTAATCTAATTCTTTGATGCCTTCACCATAAAATCTATGGCAAGAGAAGAAAATCAAGTAGCAAATTCGATGTCTAATTTAGCTGTAATGTTCACACCGCATGGTCAACTTTAAAATTTTGAGTTCATCATATCAACATGGGGTGGTCTGCCATTGGAGAGTGAGAATCTACCAAGTATTCTGAACTACGCCAAAGACAAAATGAAAATACCAACCAAGGATTATGCTAAAAATGATGAGGATATCTGAGAATACCTACATTCTTATGATGGTCTCCTAGTATTATATCATAAAAAATGATACATGTTCTTTCCCCATCCAAATAACTATTTTGGGGGGTGAGTTGAAAATCTTACAAGTGGACAAAAATTTAGAATTACCACCAACTCTGTAAAAATTCAAAAGACACCCTTCACTAATTGGTGATACCATTGACCTCAACATAGGAACTCCTAAAAAACCAAGGATGTTGAAGTTGGAGGTAGATTTAGATGATAAAGAGTTGGAATAATATACTAAATTTCTCATTGAATTCTCTAACGTCTTTGCTTGGACATACGCAGACATGTCTGGCTTAGATCCAAAAGTTGTGGTGCACAATTGAGTGACGAAACCAGACACAAAACCCATAAAACAAAAGCTAAGGCCTATAAAACCTCAAGTCACAGAAATGGTAAAGGAAGAGTTGAAAAAGTTGTTAAATGTGGGATTCATCAAACTAGTGGCTATTCAGATTGGGTATCAAACATCATTCTATTCTTGAAGAAAAATGAGAAAAATCAAATATGTCTGGACTTCAGAGATATCAATCAAGCCTATCCTAAAGATGACTTTGCATTACCATCCATAGATCAAATTGTAGATTCAACCATAGGATATGAAATGCTTTCCCTTATGGATGGGTTTTCAAGATATAATCAAATTAAAATCTCAAAAGTTGATCAAAACAAAACAACATTCACAACTCCTTGGGGAACTTTTTGTTATGTGGTTATGCAATTCAAACTAAAGAATGTAGGGGCCACTTATTAAAGAGCCATGATTCACATTTTCCATGATCTTATCCACAAAATCATAGAAACATACGTAGATGACCTACTTGCCAAATCTAAACAACAATCAACACATGTCGAAGACCTTCATAAGATTTTCACTTGGATACGCAAATACAAAGTAAGGCTAAACCCAGAGAAATGTGTTTTTGTGGTAACAATAGGGAGATTGCTAAGTTTTATAGTTTCTTAAAGAGGAATTGGCATAGACCAAGCTAAAGTAAAAGAGGTATTGAATGCCACTCTGCCCACAAGTGAATATATGGTGAGAACTTTCCTAGGGAAATTGGGTGCGGTACGATGTTTTATACCTAATATGACTTTCAAAATCCATCTCATCAATCAACTGTTAAATAAACAAGCCAAGATAACCTAGATTGTAGATTGTCAAAACCTTTGAACAAGTAAAAAAGTTCCTCTTAACTCCACCAATGCTTATGCCACCTAGATAAGATAAACCTTTCATCCTCTACTTTAGAGCTACAGAAATCCTGATAGCCTATATGTTGGCTTAGGAAGATGATGATGGAAGAGAAAGGGTGATATACTTCATTAGTCGAACATTATTGGAATACGAGAAAAACTACACCCAGGATGAAAAATAATGTTTGGCCAGTGTCTGCTACAAGGAGATTGCACCACTACATGTTGAATCAAGAAACGAGAGTCATCATATGATCAGAACAACTCAGAACCTTCTTAAATCAACATCTAGAAGAGTAGGGAGGTTCCTAACATTGTCAAGTGAATTCTAGTTAACTTATGTCAACCAAAATTCTATCAAAGGACAAATAATCATTCATTGGTTGGCAGATAATCTTGTTCCCCAAGAAAAACCAATAAATAAAGACTTCCTAGATGAGGAAATATGTGCAATCAATCTCGAGAAATATGCCTCTTCGTATTGGTACAGAGACATTGTCAATTACTTGGCAAACAAAGATTACCCTGAAAAGATTGTCAATTAATTGGCAAACAAAGATTACCCTAAAAACTTGGCAAACAATGGTTTCAGGAGTAGTAATCACCAAATTCATCTTGAATCAAATCATATGTAGATTCAAAATCCCTTAAGTGATAGTAATAGATAATGCCTCATCATTTAAGAATCCACAAGTTTGAGTGTTATGTGAAATATTCCACATCAATCATAACTCAGCATTGGTCTACTATCCTCAAGGAAATGGACAAGTTGAAGCAACCAATAAAACACTAAGATCAATTCTGGTGAAAATCATAAAAGATTCTAAAAGAGATTGGCAATTGCAACTATACCCTACTCTTTGGGCCTATAAGACTAACATACGTACACCTATTGGGACAACCCCATATGGCCTCACTTTTGGGTCAGAAGAAATCCTACCCTAGAAGTTGAATTACCAAGATTAAGGGTGTCTTTGCAAGGTTTGTTAGCTAACAAAGAGTACCATGTAGTTAGATTGGTAGAATTAGAAATGATAGATGAAAAGCGGCTGAGAGCTCTGCAGAGACATGATTCCTATCTTGCACAAATCAAGAAATAATACAATAAGAAAGTTGTTCCTAGTCCCTTCAAAGTTGGAGATTTGGTATTCAAAATTGACAACCTAATTGATAAAAGAGCTAGAGAAGGATGTAAATTCAGGCCGAATTGGATAGGCCCATACATGGTCAAAGAAGATGTTGGAAATAGTGTATATCTTTTATGCACTATGGAAGGTGAAGAATTTTGTGAGACAATTAACGCCTTCCACCTCAAGAATACTATTTCTAAAAAAATCATAAAAATGGAAAACTCCAAAAAAAAATCAAATAATCTCAAAAATACAAAAAAAAAATCATGAAAAATAAAAATTCTGTTTCGCCATGCATTTTTGTGAGTGACATGCTCTTGTTGTATTTTTGTTCTACTAAGGAGTCTAAGGTTGCTTAGATATAGGTTGACTCCTTTGAGCCTTTGAGATCCCTTACGATCATGTTTACCATTTATCACTATTCTCCTATCATATTTCCCAAAGATTTTAATTAAAGCCCAGCTCTTAGCTTCACATTGATCCTGGTCTTAACGACTCATGTTGTTAAGTCTAAATAAAGTCAATATTCAAACCTACAGGACTCAATAGAAGATTGCAAGTAGACCTTCCCCATTCCTCCTTAGTAGAAGGGAAATCTGACTAGATCATGAAAATCCTTGGTGGCACTCAACCCCTTATCTTTCCTGGCAAAAAATGCTAAGATGATCATAACTCTACAGGAAGCAATAAAAAAAAATGAGTGAATAAAAAATGAGAGATCAAAAAATAAGAGTGTGAGAAAGAGAAATCATGCGAGAAAGAATACCAAAGTAGTAGAATATCAAAGTACCAGCAACCAAAAAGCATCAGAATCATAAACAAAAGAGAAATTCAAGTGAGGCATTGCAAAATACAAAAAAAATGCAAAAAATAAAAATACAAAAAAAGAGAGAAAGAGAAGATTGTTGATGTATGTACTCTCAAGTGGAGATAAATCTAAGCTTGAAGCTACGAGAGTGATATCTATCAAAGAAAATGAAAAAAGAAAGGTACAAAGCACACACATGCACTAGCTGAGCAAAGCCAAGAGCCTAATTGTCTTTAGGACCATCTTCCACTCTAGAGCCTTTCCTTTACCCCAAGTCTATCTTGTTGGCCATATTTGATCTAAGTCTAGAAGGTACTAATAATTTTTTTTGCTTATCTAAGTTGAGAGTGTAAGGAAGCTAAGGTAGAAAAACAACTTCCTACACTAATATTGAGAGGAGGGATATGCAAAAAAAATTATATATTTACAATAGTTACAAAAGTTATATAGAAATAAACAAAAATAGCAATCATACCACAACACAGTAATTACGTGGGGAAACCCTTTCGAGAGAAAAACCCCACGCTCCAAAAGTTGACCAATATATTATTCAAGAATCAACAAGATTACATTATGCTTGCAGAGAAAGCTTTCACATGAGTATAACCAACCAGATATTCAGAGGAAACTCAACATCTATAAGTCACACACACAACCTTCATCTCAAGCTCTTGATATATAGGAGATACAATATAGTAAATCATCAACGGTAATTACAAAACCATGAGCCAAAACCACCCAAAAGTGGCACCCAAATTATCTCCAATCAAATATGTCTTGTAATGCACCAAACCACACACCAACACATGTAAATCCCCCTTTACAACTCTTTTAAGTGTCCAACACGTTTTCACATTTCCCAAAATAGGAGGTCCAACTTCTGGAGGCCATAACTTTTGATTCGTATGTTTGATTTATGAACCGTTTAATGCATTGGAATCTCGTGAAGAGAGCTATCAAGATATAATCGACTTCATTGATTATGACAACTTTTACGAAATTTAGGGACCTCTAAGTGCCTCAAACTTGAGTTCGAAACTTTTTGGGAGTTACAAAAATGAAAACTTTAATATATTGCAATCCAAGTATGATCTTGAGTCAAAACTCACCTAGAATGTTTATTTGGCAATTCCACACCTTTTGGGAAAATTTCAAGTCCATCCATGCTCAAATGTAGACTTACTAAAAATAGTAAGCCCTATCATTTTTAGCGCCTTTTGGAAACTTTGAAAGTTATAAAATATTACTCAATATAAAAGAGTATTTGAAAAGACCAAAATTGGGAAGAATAGTAACCTTTTGTAGTTTCAAGGTTGAGACACCTTTCCTAACAGAAAGCTTGTCAAAGTGTTTTGACTAGATAAGGATCAGTGTCTAACCTTTTGCAAATCCCAAAATCAGAAGTAGTCCATCTCCTCCATGTTCCCACTTGAGTCCCTTATCATATACCAAAGATCAATAGGTCTCCTTATGCCAATTTAAATCATAATCCCCTAGGTCAGAAATCCTACTTAAGAGCAGTCACATTGTTTGTTCCATTTGCATGTATCATATTGAAAGAGAATCAAAAGCAATAATTTCATGTCATAGTTCATGGCATCACATAGAAATAGAAATATGTTACACTTGTAGTTGAATACGTCCTTGCATCCATGCATTTCATACATCATATATTCCAAAAAAGATCCAAAAACATTGCATTATCATTGTGTTGTTAATAACCAAAAACTTCAACATTTTGAGTGCACAAAAGATAAAAGATTGGTGCATGTGACATTAAACTTAAGATAAATCATAGTACACAACAAAAAATGTTTGAGTTCATGAACAAAGGTGCACTCAAGTGTGCATGTCTCCCCATGAAAGGGGGTAAAATAGAAACCTAAGACTCTGTAGAACCTCAAGGATGATTTTGACCAACTAAGCATTCAGGGCTCCTACTCCTAGGCCTCCTATGACTACTTGTAGCATCAGAACCCCTATGAGTCCTATGATAATGAGAAGGAACCATGCTAGGAGCACGTTAAGGACCATTTATATCAGTTTGTGAAGCCTGCCTATGAACCCCAAGGCTAGCCATCTCTCAAAGAATGGAATTCTCAACATCGAGTGTGGAAATCCTATCTCATAGGGAAATGATCTCCTAACCTGTGTAATAAGAAGGGGCGAGGATATTATAATGACCTACTTGAGAAGGAACATGAGCATCAACAAGTAGAGTCTCCCTTGGATTACCAATGTTAGGGACTAGAACATCCAATGAAGCATCATGAAAGAGCTTCCTCCATCCCTCAGAAGTACCTAAGAAGAAGTAAAAAGAGTAAGTGTTAATCAATGATTAAGTTCACAAAAACAAAGGAGTAAACAAAGAGAGGAGTAAATGAAAAGATTATCACGAGGGTCACTAGCTTTCCATGTAGGATCATTTGACAAAGGACCATGTGTGGGAGGTGTAGCCGCCTCCTTGTTAGAAGGAATCTCTTCATCTCCTCTAGTGGTGATCTCATCATGCTCCTCTTTGTCAGGATCATAATCCTCATTTGTAGATGTAGACACCTAAAATTCACCAATGCATTATTCACCTCATCACACCACATTCGCATCATTTTCCATCTAATCACCTAATTTCGGTCATTCCACACTAATTCAATTAATTCATCAAAAATTATCACATTCCTCTATATTGATTAAATAATCCAAATTATTTAATTAAATCATCTTTCCTCCCTTTTAAATAAATAAAATCAAAATTATTTATTTAATTTAATCAAGTTCCTCTCCACTTTAAATAAATAAATCCAAATTATTTATTTAAATAATCTATTTCCCTCCAAATGAATAAAATTTAATATTTTATTTATTTACCACATGTGCTCATGAAATTAAATAAATTATTTATTTAATTTCCCATTTATCCTCATCCACCATAATTTACTCTGGTCAAATCAGTTAACAGATCAATCAATTGAGTTGACTCATCAATCAATTTAGTTAACAAATCAATCAAAGTAATTAACAAATCAATCAATTTTGTTAACAGATCAATCAACCCAATTAACAAATCAATCAATCCAATCAACTCCTCAATCAGGTCTATTAGCCTCCACGATTCATCAAAGAGCAAGAACACTTGTCCCTCTCTCATTCGTGCACATCCTCTCAACCATTCTTAGCCATTGATCTTTCTGGTCTTTCTCCACCATTGATCTACATTTCAACAAGTCTATAAATTGAGCCTCATTATCCATTTTTGATAATCTCTCATCTAAGTAAACTCACATTGTCACTATTATCATTCATATTGGGAGATCACAAGCATATGTTGATAAAAAGAGCAATCCACATAGCAAAGAGCAAAGAGCAATCAACTTGAGGTTTGGGGTCGACCTCGGTACGCTTCACCAGTGTGGTTTGTTTGTATGCTTGGGAAGGTAATTTATTTTCATTTTTATTGCATTATCAAATTTATACCATTACATTTTGCTACACCCGATGGGACCCACATCCCTGAAATCTAACAATTGTAGGAAGAAATTTCGTACATTTTGTGATACAGGATTGGAAACATGCCTTTGAATGTGAAAGCGCGGCTTTGCACTATGTCGGCGCGCCTATTGGTTCCCAAAATAACTTCAACCCAAAACTCTAAAACATTCCGAAAACACCCAGGCCATGGATTATCGTTACAGTGAAAGGAAGAGGTTTATCAACAAGTTAAGGGGGATTTTGGCAACTACAGAAGTGAGTAGACTCCTCTGCACTTCGAGCTTAGCTTAGACTCTGGAGGGATATTCCAAGGGGTATACCTGAATTGGTATTGAGTTCAAACCAAATGAACAACTAAAAATACTAGACAACCAAACCCAACTCATCATCTTGACTCTAAAAGTTGTCACTAAGTCAAAAATGACTGGCTTTCACATAACCCCTATATAGCTTATTCAAATGTGCAAATGTACATGCACAGGAAAGATGGTTTTTACCCTGAACCATAGACAAAAGATTTGTTTGGTTTATAAAAAGTATTTGATCCCTCTCCACTATGGACCAGTGCCTACTCTATTGGGCAATAGAGTCATAGAATGCAAGGAGGAAAGGAAAGACACAGCAAAGGATCAACATAACCAAGCATACATTTACATAGATGACTTTTAGATAGATCTTCATATAATGGACATACTTATTGATCTAAAAAAGAACTGCAATGATTCACATGCAACAAAGAAATGGCAAATACAAGCCTTGTATTAACTTAGATGTTGTCACACACCTCCAAACCTTTGTTACAATCATACCAGCAAATGTGGCAAGGGAAAATACATAACTACGATCACATATTTACCAAAATCACTACAAACTCCTGTGGAGACGTTCATTATATTTAAATCTACATTAAATAATCTTCCTACTCTATGCTAAACAAATCCCTTCACTAACAAACCAGATGGATCACGTGTTGATGCCAGAGAAACTCATTAGGCTCTCCTAGACCAGACAATTGGCTCAAAGACCAACCCTTAAAACATCTTCGTTTCATGTATATATAGCAATCTTGTTCAAACAGTGCAACACAGGGTGTGGAAAACCAGTCAATAAGCAACAGACCAACAAGGATCCAGGCGCATGGCCATGTCAGAAAATTAGCAGAACAAAAGGAAGCCCATGCCTTTCAAACTAAAATTGCATCCTTGAGAGGACCTACAAAAAATATGGATGCTAGCACACTATATTCCCCATTAAATTCGGTACATGATCATGGACTGGTGCAGAAGCACCTTGCTAGCTTTAAGCCTCCATGAGGCAACTTTTGGTTTTGATCTAGTTTTGGTGTTTTAATGATGTAATAAAGTCATGAATTGACCATTGGAAATGTATTAGAGCCCTTTGATTAGGTTCTAATGGGATTTGGAGTTATTTTGTAAAGGATTGCAAAAATTGCAAAATTGTCAATATTGCAAAAAGTGCAAAAAGGGCAAACAAAAGAGCAATATGAAGGGTTGAATAGGGAGTTTAAAAGGTAGTTTCTCACATTGAAGGAGTTTAATTTCATTATTGTTGTAATAAAGGTCTATGTAAGACCACTCTTATGTATTTAAAGGTCATTTGGTAGTGGAGCTTTAAGTTTGCTCAAGTTTAATACTTTCTAAGTTGAGTAGTGTTAGTGGTTTGGTTATTTTTAGCCTCTTCTTTTTGAATGTAAAAGAGATTTGAGTAATGGAATAGAAAAGATGGATGTAAATACATTATTTATGCCTTGACATTTTGTGCAAGAAGGGAGATGAAGTTTAGAGAGGAAAAATGAATAAAAAAGTTCTAGTTTTCTACATTTTTACTATTTTTTTTGTTGTTCCTAAGGATGGTATGGCCTTGTACAAACTCCAAATGGCATGAAATTGGATTTTTTGGAAAGCTCTCTAATTATTCTTTCTTTTGGCATTGTTTGCATCAAATTTTGTTATGTTTTGTGAAAGTTATGATGAATTTAGTGATTGACACTTCTAATTTTTTCTACTGTAACAGTCATCTTGTTTGGAATGGTACGGATTGTGCGGATCAAGTAAAGGTCTGAAACTAATGGGACAAGATGAATATATGAGTCTGGTTTCATATTCTTTTGGTTTGGACAATTTTCATTAATAATTGAATGAGTTGTGCCATTTTTTGGTGAGGGTGGGTCTTTGATCTACTAGGGTTTCCATCTCTGTAACAATCCATTTTTGAAGCATACTTTCAAAAGTAACCCCTACCCATTTTTAGATATGTTAAATAAGGGCCAAATGGATATTTGAATCAAGCTTGCATTTTTGGAGATCAGTTTTAGTTTGAAAGTTATGGCCGAAAAAACTCATTTGTTGTTCCACTTCAAATCTACTCAAGAGTAGGAAAAATTAAGATTTGACCTCTATGTTCCAAAACAATCCCACCTGCACTTAAAATATGTTGTGTAAGAGGATAATTGGTATCCAAAATAGTTTTTAAATCATGGGTTTGAGTTGTATTTTGAAAATTACGTCAAAAAAACTCTATTTACTGCTCTCATCAAAGCATAGTGGAAGTTTGTGAGAAAAGTCTTTTGTTTGAAGTGTGTTTGTTTTGGGTGAATCCTCCATGCTTTGCATCAATTGGTATTAGAGCTCAGAAGGTTTGGGCAAGAGAGTTTGGTGTTTGTGTTTGTGTGTTTGTGTAGGTTGAAGAGAGAACCTGGTTGACAAAAGACTAGGTAGAGAAGAAGAGAAGAGACCTAGGTGAGGCAAAGGCAAAGAGAAGCAAGGAGAGACTTGCTTGAAGTGAAGATGGATTTGTTGAAAAGATACTTTCTGGTTGGAGGTTCACAAAAGAAGAAGCAAGAAGAAAAAGAGAGGAAGAGGAAAGAGGAAAAGATGAGGCAAATAGAGGTTGAGAAAGAAATAAGAGAATTGAAACAAGCTTTGAAACAGATGGAAGAAGATATGGAAAGAACAAGTAGGGAGTTCCAAATAAATTTGCAGTAGTTGCAAAATTGGCACTTGAAAATTAAGAAAAAAGTTAAATGGCCCATCAAGAAGATTATGCAAAGAAGAAGAAGACAAGTACGGATAGCAGCAAATGAGGTAGAGGTAAAGTTTGAATCTACTGTTCGAGTTGAGCAAGGTAAGTTACAAGTTGAGATGCATGATATTCCAGTTGTGTTTGAAGATGAACAAACCTCTTTGTTTGATGATGAACCAATAGAAGGGCATATTGATGTTGAGAGTAATGATATGATTATTTTTGGTAATCAAGTGGTTGATGAAATTGTTGCTGATGAACTAGTAGGAAGGGATGATAATGTAGGGGTTAATGATAAGGTTGATATTGAGAATCAAGTTGTTACTGATAATGAAGTTCCTGATAAGGAATGCAGGTCATGATGACTCCATCAGATGTGGTTATGGACAGACGAGGAAAATATTTCATGAATGATATTGATGCTAATCAAGTTATTTTTGTGAATGAAGTTGTTATTGTATTTATTCTAGTCTAGGTACTCAGAAAGGCAGATTGGAAGAGGCAATTATTTCCTTTTGACAGGCCCAAGTACTTAAGCAAGAGAATGGGCAACCCAAGAGTGAAAATGAAGCGAAAATTCCTTTGTTTAAAGAAGGTTGGAATGCAAAAAATGCAAGACATCATCAGAGACTATCAAACATATTTTTTCATGATGATATCCCTTATTCAAGTGGACTTGAATTTTGTTTTCTCCAGGAGTATGGTGCAAGAGCACCTTGCTAGCTTTAAGCCTCCATGAGGCAACTTTTGGTTTTGATCTAGTTTTGGTGTTTTAATGATGTAATAAGGTCATGAATTGACCATTGGAAATGTATTAGATCCCTTTGATTAGGTTCTAGTGGGATTTGGAGTTATTTTTGTAAAAGATTACAAAAATTGTAAAATTGTCAATATTGCAAAAAGTGCAAAAAGGGCAAACAAAAGAGGAATATGAAGGGTCATAGGGAGTTTAAAAGGTATTTTCTCACATTGAAGGAGTTTTATTTCATTATTTTTGTAATAAAGGTCTATTTAAGACCACTCTTATGTATTTAGAGGTCATTTGGTAGTGGAGCTTTAAGTTTGCTCAAGTTTAGTACTTTCTAAGTTGAGTAGTGTTAGTGGTTTGGCTATTTTTAGCCTCTTCTTTTTGCATGTAAAAGAGAGTGGAGTGATGGAATAGAAAAGATGGATGTAAATACATTATTTATGCCTTGATATTTCATGCAAGAAGGGAGATGAAGTTTAAAGAGGAAAAATGAATAAAAAAGTTCCAGTTTTCTACATTTTTACTATTTTTTTCATTGTTCTTGAGGATAGTACAGCCCTATATAGACTCCAAATGGCATGAAATTGAATTTTTTGGAAATATCTCTAAGTCTTATTTCTTTTGGAATTGGTTTCATCAAATTTTGTTATGTTTTGTGAAAGTTATGATGAATTTAGTGATTGACACTTCTAGTTTTTTTCACTATAACAGTCATCTTGTTTGGAATGGTACGAATTGTATGGATCAAGTATAGGTTTGAAACTAATAGGAAAGATGAATATATGAGTCTAGTTTCATATTATTTTATTTTCAAAATTTTTTATTAAGAATTGAATGAGTTATGCCATTTTTTGCTGAGGGCAGGTCTATGATCTACTAGGGTTTCCATCTCTGTAACAATCATTTTGAAGCATACTTTCAAAATTAACCCCTACCCATTTTGAGACATGTTAAATAAGGGAAAAATAGATATTTGAATCAGGTTTGCATTTTTGGAGTTCAGTTCTGGTTTGAAAGTTATGGCCGAAAAACCTCATTTGTTGTTCCACTTCAAATCTAGTCAAGAGTAGGGAAAAACAAGATTTGACCTATATGTTCTAAAACAACCCCACCTGAATTTGAAGGATGTTGTGTAAGAGAATAATGGGTATCCAAAACAGTTTTTAAATCATGGGTTTGAGTTTTGTTTTGAAAATTACGTCAAAAAAACTCTATTTGCTACTCTCATCAAAGCATAGTGGAAGTTTGTGAGAAAAGTCTTTTGTTTGAAGTGTGTTTGTTTTGGGTGAATCCTCCATGCTTGGCATAATGGACGGTAGACACTGTTTTACTGATCAGCAAAGTACCCATGATGCCTGCAATTTTGCAACCTTGTGCCATGTATTTGGCCATGGTTTTGTATTTGCCCGATCGGCAAAATATCACAGTGTGAACTTGCCACCTCATTCTCTCCTAATCGACAGATCTAGACATCTCATAACTTTGACAATTTTCCCCTTTATTGGCAAATCTTTAATTTTTTAAACTCTATCTTATCTTCTTTATCGGCAACTTTTTACTTTTCAAAACTTGCCCTCTTTACCTGTTTCTACCTTTTGTCGATGAATTTGGTCAGTTGAGAATTAGGCCATTTTTTTTCCTTTTTATCAACAAATCTTTAATTTGGTGAACTCTATCTTTATCGCTTCCTTTTCTTCCTTATCGGCAAAAACCCACTTTGTCAAATTTCATCTTTCCTTATCACTCCTATCGGCAAACTCACAATTTGTCAAACCTAAGTTTTTTTGCCTTTATCGGCAAAATTACACTTTTCAAAACCAAGACCTTGTAGCCCCCTTTACTTCTTTAGTCAACAAAAGACCACTTTTCTGAACCACATTCCTCTTTTGTCGAACTTCATCCTTTCACCTTCATTATTTGCCTTATCGGCAAAAGTCAATTCTCTTGAACTTGGCTGAATTTATCGACAAAAACCCACTTTACCAAACTCTATTTTATCTCCCTTTTGGCTCTATATTATCACCTTATCATTGAAATGTGAAAAACATGAACTTATGGAAAGTTTGGTTTTTTGCTAATCTCCCTACAAGGGCACTTTTTCTCTCTTGCCTTAGCCAAATCTTCAATATTTGCCCTATCAAAAAAAATGAAGAATCGCGAACTTCGCCACCTGCCCTTTTATTTTCTCTTTGTCTTCTCATTGTTCACCTTTGTCAGCAAAAGTGAAATTTGTTGAAACTATTCCTTTTTGCTTTTCACCATCTACCTTGTCGGTGAATCTTTCCTCCATCAAACCATCCATTTCTTCTTTTCTATTCACCCTTTTTCCACGGTCTTTTCCCTTACTGCCTTTAGTCAACGAATTCCTTATCGACCGAACCTTTAGTCAATGAACTTGGAGGTTTGTGAACCTCCAAATTCACCGACAAAGCTTTCCTTTGTCCTCAACTTCTTCCTTGCCTTAGAGACCTTTTCATGTCGCATTGCTTCCTTTTGTTAGTGAAAAGGCCATCGATCGAACCACATATCGGTAAACTTCAAGAAATTCGAACCAAAGAAACCTTGTCAGTAGACTTCTTCCTTTTTCCTTTATCTCTTTGCCACAAGACTCTCCCTTTGCCCTGCTGATGTCGCCTTGTCGGTGAATCAGCAAACTGCTGGACTTGAAAAGTTAGGAAGTTCTGTAAAAGTCGATTTGCTGACAAAGGCAAAAAATTAAAAACATTCTAAGGGAGAAACCACCTTTGACCAAGGCAAAAATCATGAAGACCAAAATTTGACCAAACATAACTTCTTCATTTCAAGGAATTTTGAGATGGTTCAAATGGAAAAGTTGCTCAGAATTCAATTCTCTATCCAGTGGTGACCTTGACTAAGAAATTTGCACAAGACATTTGGATTTTTGGGGTGAAAAGAGTACAATGGAAACAAAAGTTTTGTGGGTGCCAACACTGGCTCTGGTTGGGAGCGTGTGACAAGCAATGTCACAACGAGGATCCAGAATATCTTCGAGTAGACCAACACACAAGCACACGAAGGGACACACAAAACATATTTACAAAGAAACACACAGTACAAAAAATGACTGCAGCCAAAATTTTGGGACACTGCAGGCCACCCCTACAGAAAATTGAATGAAGCTACTTGCCTTTGTCAAAGACAAGCCTATTGAAGGAGCTGATCTCCCTCAATCCTTTGTTGCATTGATCACCCAACATCAACAACAAAAACATTTTGTATGCATGCACATACAAAATATAAACATTCATATTATCATGCTAAAGATGGCAAAATAATTTACCAGGGCAAGGCAGCCATAGATAATATGACTCATCATCATGCTGACTCACATATAAGCACTCAACTTCAAGTCCCATGTCAACATGATGCATTTCTGGGCTTGCATAAGTATCAGGATGAAGGAAACTATCAAGCTGAAAGTTATCCAACCTGGGCGTGATCTCATACTGGGCTATGTGATAAGACTGTTCAATTTCTTGTGGCTCGGCTACACTGATGCTAATGCTTTCCTCAATGACTGAATCGAAGGCATGATTCAGATTTAAATCCACACCATTAGTATATAAATCTGATATTTGAGGCACTTCAAGTGAAGACTCAAAATCTTCAAATTGCCTCTCTATTTTGGATTCCTTGGCACACACTACTGTGTAAAATTTGCTACTAAGAATATATAATCATATGTTACACGGTCTTTAAAGTGGGAAAAAATTATATCATAAATGGTTGTAGCTGTAACACTACCATCATGATGTCCAACTGAAGCATATATTGCATCATCCTCATGAAAACAAGTGCCAATGACCTCATTGTCATCATCAAGGATAAATGAAGGTAACACACCAAACAAGAGACCAGTCTCTTGTTCACCCTCAACATCATTTTATATACATCCCTCTCTTTCCACTTGTTGTCCACAGGCAGTCACATCATACAACATATGACTCTCCACCTTCAAATCTGACAGCTCAAATTCATTGAGCCCAATGTCATCTTCACAAAGAGGGTTATCCATGAACCAATGATAATAAAAAATAGTGCTATTTGACAAACATGCATGCTCCTCATAGAGGGAATTATCTCTTATGCTCATCTCTTCATCATCATTTGCTTCATCAATATATGTATGCTCTATATAATCAACTACATGAATTGATTCATCCGATGTTTCACTTGCATACATACCTTCTAGTCGGTCTACAATACAATAGACAACAGGGTTAAAGATCTCTTCACCAAATTGAAAGCCATCATTGACTTGTTCATTTTAACCATCCATTGATGACTGATCCAATCAAAGGTAGGTGCAGTCACTATTGTTTTCATCTGAACTGTTGTCACACACTGTACTAGCACCTTCCTCTACCCTTATGCACACACAATCATCACTTGATATTGTGTTTGGATCATATGAAATGTCCACATCCCTATTGTCTACAACAACATGTTTATTATCAATTACCTCTACATCTGAGGATATGGATTTTGTAATCATATCCTGCTTAACTTTGTCAACATAGTCAATAAACACATAGGCCTATTGCAAACCCACTAGATTCAATTCCTCCTATATAGAACTTGAGCTTATAGAATCATCATAAGCTCTCAAATACATATCAATACACACAAGAAGATCAGGTCTAAATTTTTTTGGGATGTGAGACAAGGCCACTGCAAATCTGTGGTTGAGCTCTATGCTAGACTCTCCCTCTTGCCTTCTAATATTTTTGAGTTCTTGGACAAGAAAAATAGGTTACATAGTCATCAAAGGTAGCCACCAACTGATCCCAGGAAGCAAAATGTTTGTCAAGGAAACTAACCAACCACTTCCATACTATTCCACAAAGAGATATCACAAAAAATCTCATCCACGTATCCTCATATCCAAATTGAAATTTATCCATGAAGTCTGAAAATGCATCAATGTGTGTCATCCCATTAAAAACCTCACACCCATCAAATAATGGCATTTGATTGTAAATCTTTTTGGGCATGGATTTCTACTCATAAATGACCCATGAGAGGTCTAGTTGTCTATAAGTGTTTTCATTTGCAATAGGGGAGGCCAAGGAAAAGGACAACTAGGAAAAAAAAGAGGGGTATCAGACTGCGGCATGGACTGATGCAGCCTGATTCAGCCTACTAATTCATTTTCTCGCTGCAGCAAAGATTCTAATAATTCCTTTTCTTTTTTAATTTTATACTGCAGCCTGGATGACTCATTTCTATTATGCAATGGCTCAAAAAAATTTGGATTTGTAAAATTGGCAGGGCTATGATCAGAAAATCCATTACCAGGATGGTCAAAGGCCATATAGTTCCTAGGGTCTTCAACATAAGAAGATGCATAGGAAAAATCCTCCCTAGGGTTTTCATATTCATACCAGTTAGCCATGACCATCTAAAAACAACTTGTGTAGGACAAAGGAAAGCAAACAACATGTCCCTTTGTTGAGAAAGAAACCATGGTCAAGGTAAAAAGAAAAACATGTACCTTAACCAGCTGCAACCTCCTTGAAACGTGCACACAACAGCAACACTTTGTTTTCTTTTGACAGTAGAGTCACCACCTTAATGAATGAGGAAATCCCTTGAAGCGTGACTGATCTTCAAGGCTTCAAAACTGATTCTGGGTTGCTCACACTAGTAGAGTCTTCAAATATTTATAACCCAGTAATACATTATCGCCAATATGTTGGCATAAGTTGAAAGGCTACCAACTTAACCACAACAACAGACTGCACCAGGCAACTAATGTAAACTTCTTCAGTGACTATGTTGCAAAGGTCTTTCAGAATCTGAACCAAGATATTATGTCCCCAACAATGGTGCCAAAATGTTGGCATAAGTTGATGAGATGCCAAACTTACATAGAACAACAAATTGCACCACTACAAACGTGCTATTATAGAGGTTTAAAAAATAGTCCAGCTGCCTAAAACCTGCAAATGACTAATGTAATTTTGTCCCCGACAACGACGCCAAAATGTTGGTGTAAGTTGATGGTCTCTCAACTTACACATAGCAACAAATTTTGCCACTACAAACTCACTATTACCAAAGGCGTGAAAAATTCTCAAGATGCCTAAAACTCGGCAATGGCCAATATACTTCCTTCCATGAAAATGGCACCAGAATATTGGTTCCCAAAATAACTTTGACCAAAAACTTTAAAACATTCCTAAAACACCCAGGCCAAGGATTGTCATCAGGGTGAAAGGAAGAGATTTATCAACAAGTTAAGGGGGGTTTTGGCCAACTACAGGAGTGAGTAGTGTCCTTTGCACTTTGAGCTTAGCTTAGAGTCTAGAGGGATATTCCAAGTGGTATACCTAAATAGGTATTGAGTTCAAACCAGATGAACAACTAAAAATAGTAGACAACCAAACCCAACTCATCATCTTGACTCCAAAAGTTGTCACTAAGTCAAGAATGACTGGCTTTCACATAACCCCTCTATAGTTGATTCAATTGTGTGAATGTACATGCACAGGAAAGATGGTTTTTACCCTGAACCAAAGACAAAAAATTTGTTTGATTCATAAAAAGTGTTTGATCCCTCTCCAATATGGATAGGTGCCTACTCTATTGGGCAACAGAGTCATAGAATGCAAGGAGGAAAGGAAAGACACAACAAAGGATCAATAGAACCAGGCATACATTTACATAGATGACTTTTAGATAGATATTCATACAACGGACATGCTTAATGATCAAAAAAAGAACTGTAATGATTCACATGCACCAAAGAAATGGCAAATACAAGCCTTGTATTAGCTTAGATGTTGTCACACACCTCCAAACCTCTGTTACAATCATACCAGCAAATGTGGCAAGGGAAAATACATAATTACGATTACATATTTATCAAAATTAGTACAAACTCTCATGGAGATAGTCATTATATTCAAATCTACATTACATAATCTTCCTACTCTATGTTAAACAAATCCCTTCACTAACAAACCAGACGGATCATGTGTTGATTTCAGAGAAACTCCTTAGGCTCTCCCAGACCAGACAATTGGCTTAGAGACCAACCCTCAAAACATCTTCATTTCATGTATATATAGCAATCTTGTTCAAATGGTGCAGCATAGGATGTGGAAAACCAGTCAACAAGCAACAAAGCAGCAAGGACCTAGGCGCATGGCCATGTCAGAAAATCAGTAGAATAGAAGGAAGCCCATGCCCTGCAAACTGAATTTGCATCCTTGAGAGGACCTGCAGAAAATATGGATGTTGGAACACTACAATCCCCATTAAATTTGGTACCTGATCATGGACAACAGGTACTGTTCCAACGATCAACAAAGTACCCATGACGCCTACAATTTTGTAACCTCGTGCCATGTATTTGGCCATGGTTTTGATTTTGCCTGATCAGAAAAAATATCCCAATGTGAACTTGCCACCTCATTCTTCCCTAATTAGTAAATCTGGACATCTCAGAACTTTGACAATTTTCCCCTTTATCGGCAAATCTTTAATTTGTCGAACTCTATTTTATCTTCTGTATCAACAACTTTTTACTTTTTCAGAACTTGCCCTCTTTACCTGTTTCTACCATTTATCAGTGAAATTGGTCATTTGAGAACTAGGCCATTTTTTCTTTTTTATCAACAAATCTTTAATTTGCTAAACTCTATCTGTATTGCTTCCTTTTCTTCCTTATCGTCAAAAACCCACTTTGCCAAACTTCATCTTTCCTTAATACTCCTATCAGCAAACTTGCAATTTGTCAAACCTGAGTTGTTTTGCCCTTATCAAAAAAATTACACTATTCAGAACCAAGACCTTGTAGTCTCCTTTACTTCTTTAGTCAACAAAAGACCACTTTTCCGAACCACATTCACCTTGCCATTATTGGCAAATTCCTCTTTTACTGAACTACATCCTTTCACCTTCATTATTTGTCTTATCGGTAAAAGTCAATTCTCTCGAACTTGGTTGGCCTTATTGGCAAACACCCACTTTTCTGAACTCTATTTTATCTCCCTTTTGGCTCTATCATATCACCTTATCAGTGAAATGCGAAAAACATGAACTTATGGAAAGTTTAATTTTTTGTCGATTTCCTGACAAGGGTACTTTTTCTCTCTTGCCTTAGCCAAATCTTCAATATTTGCCCTATCGGCAAAAATGAAGAATCACGAACTTTGCCACCTGCCCTTTTATTTTATCTTTGTCTTCTCATTGTTCACCTTTGTCGGCAAAGGTGAAATTTGTTGAACCTATTCCCTTTTGCTTTTCACCATTCACCTTGTCGGTGAATCTTTCCTCCATCAAACCATCCATTTCTTCTTCACTATTCACCCTTTTTCCATGGTCTTTTCCCTTACTGTCTTTAGTCGGTGAATTCCTTATCGGCCGAACCTTTAGTCGGTGAACTTGGAGGTTTGTGAACCTCCAAATTCACCGACAAATCTTTCCTTTGTCCTTAACTTATTCCTTGCCTTAGAGACCTTTTCATGCCATGCTGCTTCCTTCTGTCGGCAAAAAGGCCATCAATCGAACCACATATTGGCAAACTTCAAGAAATTCAAACCAAAGCAACTTCGCCGATATACTTCTTCCTTTTGTCTTTATCTCTTTGCCACAACACTTTCCATTTGCCCTACTGTTGTTGCCTTGTCAGTGAATCAGCAAACCGTTGAACCTGAAAAGTTAGGAAGTTCGAGAAAAGTCAATTTGCCGACAAAGGCACAAAATTGAAAATATTCTAAGGGAGAAACCACCTTTGACCAAGGCAAAAAACATGAAGACCAAACTTTGATGAATTATAACTTCTTTATTTCAAGGAATTTCAAGATGGTTCAAAAGGCAAAGTTGCTCATAATTCAATTCTCTATCCAATGGTGACCTTGGCTAAGAAATTTGCATAAGACATTTGGATTTTTGGGGGCGAAAAGGGAACAATGGGAATATAATTTTTGCAGGTGCCAACAACATCTATGTAGGAGGTCAGCACGCCTTTGCTCCATACAAGTGCGCTTTTGTTTTCTGACATGGTATTTATGTTTTTACAAATTTAGGGCTATTTCATTTGAATTTTCTCATGTTTCTAGATTTTTGTATCTTGTTGACCTCTAATACTGTCTACTCATCCTTTGATATCATCATTTTGATAGGTTTTTCTATCATTTCTTTAGCCTAAAATAGGTTATGTGCAAAAGTGCGCCTTTGTCTGTGTGGACACTTGGTAGTTACTAACTCCTTAGATCAGGCCTTCTAGACCCCTGGATTAACCTCAGATCATCAAAACTTGCTTTCTGTCAAGACTAACTCTATGTTTTTGACAGGTACCTATTCATAGTCCCAGAAGTGCGCCTTTGCTCTGTAGAAGCGCACCTGTATTCTGTAAAAGTGCCCCTGTGTCCTCTGTATGTGCGCCTGCAACTGTGTAATCTATTTCCTAAAAGTGTGCTTTTGCCATTTGTTGGCACGCTTTTGGAACCTGTTTGGTGTGCCTTTGCCTGATGTCGGTGTGCGTTTGCAAAAAGGTAAAATATAGGTATATGCTCTATGTTTTATGTTGTCCTCTGTGTTTTATGCTTTCACTTCCATTCTGTGTTTTCTGTTCTCTATTTTCTGTCATCTAATTTCTATTTTAAGTTAACTATTTGAGGTTTTGGAACTAACTCTGCACAGCATTTTACCTTGGTCAAAGAAAGTATTTTTGAAATTACTAATCAAACGTGGTGTAGGACGTGTGACAAAGAAAACATTTTTGAAATTACTAACGAACTTGGTGTAGGACGATTGTCAAAGAAATTACTTTTTTCTCACTAAGTCTTAGAAAACATTTCATTTCTGTTATTAAGGGAATTTACAATCTTGTCTACTATGTTTGGAATACCTACTTACGTATGCTCTCTCCTTGTGCTAAAAGGTGATCTTGGAGATCAGAAATAATAGGTTATTCATATACTGATTTCTTTGCTTTATTCCCAGGGACTCGAGAATAACACGTATGCTCTTCTCTCGCGTTGAAAAATGATCTTGAGAATCAAAAGTGCCCAATATCCTTTCTAGGGCACCTGCTAGAGGATTTGATCACCTCTAGGGATGACCCCAACCACGTGTTCTGGCATGGTATAGAAACGTTACGAGAATTGAAAGACTCGTTTCAAAGGAAGGACCCTTTCGTTCCAAGCAAAAAACCTCCAGAATACTTGGTTTGCAAACTCATGTGGTTGAGCTTCAGCTGATTGGGACACCCACGTTCACATATTTGTGCCCTCGTACCTTGCGTATATTTGGGGACTCCCTAGAAACCTTGTGATCATAGCTAAGACCATTGGCCATTTTGTAGTGTGGTGCAAGGGATGCGGATCGTACCCTAAAGTTACTCACCATCATACATCCTTGAAGGTGAGGTAAAAATTTTCTTTGGGCAAGGCATCAAAGCCTCCAAGGAAAGGGGTATTGGGTGCAACACCCTTATCCCTAGCTATCTACTTAGGGTGACGTGTTCTTAGTTAGGTAAGAACATGGATAGGTATTCAATCCTGTGGGCCCACATTATGATTCAATCCTACTTGAATAATATCTAGGTTGTTGCAAAAAAAAAGTGTTTGGTGTGTCTTCTCTTGTTATATACCCAATATTCACCATTTGTTATCTGTGAAGGTTCATATCCTTGCGCACAATCTTCCAAAGTTACAAGTGTCAAAATTGTCATTGTGTATTTGTGTTTGTTCTCTTGCCAGAGATATTCCAAACTACTACCTTCCAAAAAAAAGCAAAAAAAAAATAATAACATCCAAAAATCCAAAAAAAAACCAGTCTTAAACTTTTCCATTTGATAGTTGTATCCTTTTCCAAAATTCCAAAATCTCAAAAAATTAGTCTTAACCCTTGCATTATTCTTTTCCAAAATTCTAAAAATCCAAAAAAAATTAGTCTTAACCCTTGCATTATTCTTTTCCAAATATCCAAAAATCCAAAAAAAAAGTTTTAACCTTTGCATTATTCTTTTCCAAATATCCAAAATCCAAAAAAAATAGTTTTAACCTTTGCATTATCCTTTTCCAAAAATCCAAAAATCCAAAATGAAAGATTAGTCTTAAACCATTCCACTTTGGTATTGTTTTCACATTCTCTCATCCCTTTCTAAGTTTTCATATATCATCCACATCCATCCTCATTCCACTTTGTCTTGGACTTTTCAAACATTCATCCTTTTGAGACTATAGGGTTATTCCATCCTCATACCACAATATTTTTCCAAATCCATCCCAAACATCACATCATATTTTTCATCCTCTTGGTTATTAATCCCAAGTCTAGATCAAAAAATGCACTAATTCATCTTTAGTTTAAGAAGTTTGCCTCTCTTAAATTTATATAGACAAATTAGTATCCACCAAAAGTCTGAATCACCTAGCTTAATAGAGTGGATCCTTTTAAGTTAGTGAAATTCACTATCCTTTATCTTCTCTTGCCTTGAAATCATTAGTCTATTTCTTGGTAGATAATCTAAATCCCACCATCCTACAATCATTTGATCTAGATTTATAACTTTTAACCAAGCAAGCATCCATCCCAATTGTCTTAGAGTCTCAATTTTTTCCTAGAAAAAGTCTAAACAAATCCTTTCATCCATTTCATCCACCCTTAGCATCCATCTAAATTTCCATATCATATGCCTTTAACTAGATATCAACACAAAAAAGCTATGGAAAATACCCAAAATCTGCCTCAAGGTAATCCCAAAGTACTAAACCCTGAAGTACCTATTGATGCAACCAAGTTTACCACAAGCATGGACTCACTCATCTTTGTCCCACAAGGGTACATAGTAGGAACTTATTCATCTCAAAGTCTAGGTCAACAAACTCAAGAAGAATCCTAAGACCTTGATGAAAACATGCAAGATCCCAAGTTCTTAGATGCTCTAGATAAACTTTTAGATTCCAATCGAAATCATTTCTTTCATCTACTTGCCAAAAGAGGAGCTAAGTTGCCTAGCAACTTTGATACATCCCAAATCTAGGAGCAAGACCTCATAAATATCTCCATTGCCAACATGGGTGGAGGACGTCCCACTTTATTTCCAACCATATCCACCTTATCACCTACTATTCCAAATCCACCCACTCATGAGGATCGTTCCTTCACTAACCAATTCAACAACCCTCTCTATCAAAATCCCACACCTCTTGAACCACTTCTAACACCTTCATACATGTTAGGCTTCCAACACCAATCTTATATTTCAAATAACTCTAGTGCTAACCCTTCACAAACATCTAACCCATCTTCTATTCCAAATAACTCTAGTGCTAACCCTTCACAAACATCTAACCCATATTCTTCTATTCCAAATAACTCTAGTGCTAACCCTTCACAAACATCTAATCCATCTTCTTCTATTCAAAATAACTCTAGAGCTAACCCTTCACAAACATCTCCATCATCTTCCTCTATTCCAAATAACTCTTGTTCTAATCCTCCACAAGTATCCCAAGTCCAATCTTCCACTTCTAATGCACCTACCAATCCCCCACATGGTTCATTCTATCAAACTTACACAAACCCCTATAACATATCCCAACAACCACCAAACCTCCAACATGGTTCATCATATCAAGGTCTTGCTCCTCCAAACCAACATCAACAGCCACCAAACCAATATCAACAACCACCTTCATCCAACATTCAACAACATTTTGCACCACCACCAACATCTGGAATCGAGCTTCAATTGTTCAACATGCAAAAATAGATATTAGATCTTTCACTCAGAAACACAAAAAAGACTTTCTCATTTGAGGAAGTTTGTCCATATCCATTCAATCGATCAATTACCATGATCCCTTTTCCTCTTAACTTTGAAGTACCCAAATTCGATAAGTACAAAGGAAAAGGTGATCGCCAAGAACATCTAAGGGAATTTTACTTGGCTTTTTTAGACGTGGCCAACAACGATGCATATCATTTACACCTCTTCCCCCACAGCCTAGGAGGGCAAGCCATGGACTGGTTTTCACACTTACCTCCGAGTATCAAATCTTTTAGTGAATTAGTGGAGAATTTTGTTTCCCATTTCTCTTTCAACATAGAACATGAAGTCTCCATGACAGACTTGTGTAACAGTAAACAAAGAAATGGAGAAACTTTCATATCCTTCTTGCAAAGGTGGAGAAATATGGCCAGCAAATTTTTCCTTAGCCTATCCTTGAGAAACAATTAGTACATATATTTGTCCAAAATTTGAATCCTGAACTTGGATTCCATTTTAAAATACAATGCGCTAACTCTTTTGACGAAATCATTTCCAAGGGAGCCAACATTGAAAAATCCCTTATCACTAAAGGACTTGTGAAAATATTTAAAGAAACAAAGGACAACACCCCAACTTCAAATGACAAGCCCCGCTTTTGGGCTAAAAATAAAAATGTTGTCAACGATCGTGTTGTGGATGCCAAACTATCCAAACACCTCTTAACATTCAAGCATCAACAAAGAACATTCCCTCCACTCAAAGGAACAACCCAAGCAAGACTTTGCACCCAAACGTAGATTCACTCCCTTGGGAGAACCCATCGAATCTATCCTTACGAAACTTATCCAAAGTGGTTTAATCACATTACCTGAAATTGGACAATATAATGAACTTACTTTCAAACCCGTGTGGGACAAAGATAATGAATATTGTGAATACCACCTAGTAAAAGGGCCTAAAACTCTTGGGTGTATGAAGTTAAAAAACCTCATCCAAAACCTCATCGATCGCGGAGAGGTTGTTATAGATGACGCTCCCAAACCCACAATAAATAATGACCTTGTTATTTATCAAGATCCATTCCCACCTCACAATAAGGGAAACAACTCTAACAAAGGTAAAGGCATCAATAATCTGTCAGGTCCATACAATTCTATCGTTAGCCATATTGGAGAAAGTTTTGTATCCACTCTTACAATCAAGGGTAAAGCTCCTAATTGTTTTTTCACTACTCGCAAAGGTCATGTTACCCGTCGTGGGGTGACACCAAACAGTTAACCCAATTCTGAGTATAACCTACTCGATCATTTGGGAAAAACACCAGCTCTCATATCCATCCTCGATCTTCGTCATACTTCCCCTGAGCATAGGGTCATCCTCAAAAAAAGCACTCCAAGAGACATCTGTACTCGACAACATTGATGTTTTGAAATTTTAAGCCATGATAGGGCACATTGCTTCCCCACATCACTTGGTCTTTATTGAAAAAGACCTCCCATTCCAAAACACATGCCATAATGAAGCCCTACACATAGAAGTGTACATACACCAGCGTAAAGTCAAGCGAATCCTTTATGGATAGTGGTGTTGGTCTCAATATCTGTTCTTTGAAGTTATTAAAATAGTTAGGATATTCTGCAGATGCTATTGACTCTTCCAAAACTATGACAATCAAAGCTTATGATGATGAAAGAGAATCAGAAGGTGTCATACATTTACCAATCAGACAAGGTCCTGCCTTAGTAGAAACTCACTGTCAAGTATTGGACCTTGACCTCCCATATAATATCATCCTCAGTCACCCATGGATTCACACCATGTAGGTCGTGTCTTCCACCTACCACCAGTGTTTGAAATTCCCATTTAATGGTACCGAAATTACCATTCCTAGAGATATCAACCCTTTTAAATTTTGTCGCACTATGCAAGGCAGATATCTAAATTCAAACCAAGTCCCTAATAATGGTGTGGATCAACCCTCATCCTCTTATATTGATCCATCCACCTTATCCAAAACCCCACCTAATAAAAACATTCCTGAGGTCAAGGTTCAGTATAAGGACATAGGGTTAGGTGAATATGACTTGCAAAAGTCTTTCTGTGTAGGGAACTTGCCTTTATCGCCTGAGTCTTATGGAAAACCTCTTGTGGTGAAGGCAAGTAAAAAGGTCATCATACCAATGCAACCAAAAATTTTCACTCATAGGGGAAGACTAGAAGACTAATGTATTGAAGACATCTGCTCTTGGATTTACCAAGATGAAAAAGATCCAGTAATATTACTGGTTGAAAAATACAACAAAGGTCTCCACATTGTCAAAAATATGGGATATAAAGGACAAGGTGGACTTGGTATCCAAGAGCAAGGAACTTTAGAACCCATCTATGTCACTCAGAAATATAACAAGCATGGGTTAAGATACGGTAATGAGGTACCACGCTCCTCAGATATTCAGTTTATCCTCGATGAAGTAGTGAAGGATTTTCCCAGAGTTGAGACTTCTACTGAGGATACTATTGATGACTCTTACCTATACCTTACTGATTTATTTCAAGAAACATCCATCTTTATGATCTCATCCATATCCCTTACCTCACAAACAAAAATGCAAAACATTTCCCTTATACATCTGGAACTAGTTGATTAGGACCAACAAGGGCCTCAAGTCCTAGATACCTTTTAAAATGATGAAGCCTTAGTAGAATTTATGGGACTTCGAGATGGTATACCCCATGGAGACCATAAGGTAGGTTTTGTAATAGACTTATCTCCTATTTCATATTTCAGGGAGAACGTCAAATCTTTCAGTCACAAAAGTGCAAATAAAATAAATCGATCCCCAGGTGAAAACCACATTGTGGCACCTTCTGATCATAAAACAGTAAAAAGAAAGGATGCATCCAAGGGTGAAACCTCTTTGAGGCACCCGAGGATGGAAGATTTAACCTTCCCCTACTAACGAAATATCAGGAGAAGCCTTCATTATTGGTTGAACAATCACAAGAAATGAACACTGGAACAGCGTAAAATCCAAAGGTTACTTTCTTAGCAGCTTCATTGTCAGAACAAGAACAAAAGGACTTCACAAAGTTTTTTTCTAAAAATAGCGATTAACCTTCACTTGGACTTATGTCGACATGCTAGGATTGGATCCTGCACTAGTAGTCCATCACCTATCATTGTCTCTAGGTGCTAAACTTGTCAAGAAAAAACTTCGCAAAATGCACCCACAGATAGCACTATTGGTAAAAGCTAAACTCAAGAAGCTACTTGACGCCAAGCTCATCCGCCCTATTGATTATACAAAGTGGGTCTCCAACCTTATACCTATTGCCAAACCAAATGGGGGCATTCGCATTTGTTCTGACTTCAGAGACTTAAACAAGGCATGTCCCAAAGACTACTTTCCACTGCCCAACATTGACATAATTGTAGATTTGACAGTAGGGTCATGGATGGTTTTTCTAGATACAATCAAATTATGATAGCACATGAGGACCAACACAAGATAGCTTTTACATGTCCTTGGGGAGCATATTGTTGGCAGGTCATGCCTTTTGGGCTCAAGAATGCTGGTACTACATACCAACAAGCGATGACAGTAATATTCCACAATATTTTTCATACAATTATAGAAGACTATGTTGATGACCTCTTAGGTAAATCTACTAGAGAAAGGCACTTGAAAGTGTTGGAGCAGATCTTTGATAGGCTAGAGCAGTACCAACTTAGGCTTAATCCTAAGAAGTGTGTCTTTGGAGTTGCATCTGGAAAACTATTGGGATACATTGTATCTCGTAGAGGCATCGAAATTGATCCTGCAAAAGTCAAAGCAATAGTTGACATGTCTCCTCCAACCAACCTCAAGTAGTTGAGAAGTCTTCAAGGTAAATTGTAATCCATTCGGTGTTTCATCTCACAGTTGGCTAATAAATGTCAACGTTTCTCCCACTTACTCTGCAAAGATGTCATATTTAGATGGGACAGTAAGTGTTAGAAAGCATTTGAGTAATTCAAGACATATCTTGCTACACCACCTATATTGATGCCACTAGCCTCCGGAAAACCTTTATTTCTATATATATCCACTACATCAGTAGCCTTGGGGGCACTCCTAGCATAGAATGGCGACTTAGGAAAAGAACAAGCAATTTACTATATTAGTCATACCTTGGTTGGATATGAGCTCAATTATATCCCCATGGAGCGAGCGTGTTTAGCAGTAGAGTTTACTTCCCAAAAGTTGTAGCACTATATGTTAAACCAACAAATAAAGCTCATATCCAAGATAGATCCTATTGGTATTTTTCCCAGACTGGATGCTTATTCCCAGTTATCCCTACAAGGTAGCCATCAATGATCAACAGGATTCCTGGGCCAGGGGCCAACAATATAGGAGATAGACTCTATAAATATCTCCTCTTCTTCTTTAGGCTCTACAAAACCAAGGGGGGTATTCCCTATTCAACATCCATAAAATAGAACTATGACTGACTGGGATGTTGACACAAAGCAGATAAATCCTCTCTTATGCAGACCAAAACTATGGAATAAGTGCAAAGGGGCTAGTTTTGGGCTTATATTTGTTAGATCTAGGGCACACAACTGAGGGCGGGGGTGGTGAATCAGTTGTACAAAAACTTGCTTCTACTTCAAACACTTGATTCTTCTTTGTTAGTTAATAGAATATCAATTAACCATCCATGAAAGCATAATGCATAAACACAAGAGTAGATAAACATCAACACATTGGACACCAAGATTTTGACGTGGAAAACCTGGTTAAGGGAAAAACCACGGGCTGATTAACCCAAGGATTATTCTCTGTTAGAAGAATAAGAAAAATGAATGGCACATGCCAATTAGGGCTCACTACCCGAGCACACTGCTCACAAAGGAGGTACACTGCCTACAAGGAGACACACTGTCTACAAAGTGATAAGAATCACAAACTTGAACTAGAGATTGACATCTTTACCATGTCTGGATCAGTTCCATTTAAGCCCGAGATACTTTTGCTCTGCCCTTCGCTCTTTCGCTATACCACTCTCATCCGCTACTCAACACACTTTGAAATGAACTCACAAACCTTCATTTATACAAGACATTGACTTAGGAACAATCATCTAAGTCAAAAATCAACCATAAGGACATCCACAAGATGATTAATACATCCGGTCGGCCATCACAAGGACATTCGCAAGATGAACAACTTCATCCGGTCGGCTAGTCTGAACAAGAACTTCATCTGGAAGAATATCTTCAATTTCAGGCTCTACCACCAATGTGGACCGACAACATAACCTCAACATGATCCAAGAACCTTCACAAGCTTGCTTGATTGACCAGGTACATCCGCACTTCCTCTACTCACTGGAATCTCTTCTCCTCCTCATCCAGAACTTCAAGAACATAGTCTGTCGCCACTGTCATACTGAAAAAGGTTCTTCCGGACCTCCAAACTTTGTACAAACTGAGATGATACATCACAAGGACATCCCAAACACTCTATCCAATCCGCAGAGTTTGATAATGCACCTCCGGATCTCACCGGACCTTTTTGTGACACTCTGTTCCTTTGGAGCATCTCCCAGAACCAGTTCTACTTGACCGATCACAACTTCTTCACATCTTAATGTGGACCTCTGAAATCTTAACTGGATCATCTCAAGACTCATATCTACAAACCCTTTAATCCGTATCCTCTGAATCTTAACCTATTGAGTACTTTTGCCTTCTCCTCATCATTGTTCTTCACTGTTCTTGATTGAGACTAATTTTCTCAATATCCTCAGCACACAGCTCATCCAATCCTTCTTGTCAATGCAATATGAGTATGTTGACATCAATGACAACACTGGTTCACCTCATACTTGCAATAATCTCCCCCTTTGTCATTGATGGCAACATATGATGTGAAAAACCATCAAGACAAGAACTTCTCCTTTCTGTCACAGCTCCCCCTATCAACAACTCTTCACAAGTCTTCTCTTCCTTTACTGCTCCCCCTTTGATCATCAACCACTTGTTTTTCACATGTCTTCTCTCCCCCTTTGACATCAATGGCAAAGGGCTCATACTTGCAATTCTAACACATTAGAATCATACCAGCTGCTCCCCCTTAGTAGCAGCTCCCCGTCATCAATCCGGATCACAAGATATGACTGTGATATCCACCGGACTGATGCACATCAGTGCATCCTAGTTCATCACTAGAGGGGCCATGACCCCTAACTTCTCCTGAAGATACTCAAAAGAGTCCTTGGGAAGAGGTTTAGTAAAGATATCTGCAATCTGATCCTTGGAGGGTACATACTCCAATCTGACTTCTTCCTTGTTCACTTGTTCTCTCAAAAAGTGAAACTTGATAGATATGTGCTTAGTCTTAGAATGCAATACCGGATTCTTAGAAATATTAATTGCACTTGAATTATCACAGAAAATTGTGATAGGCTCCTCATATTCAACTTTAATGTCTCTTAGCATCTGCTTCATCCATAAGATTTGAGTGCAACTACCTACTGCTGCAATGTATTCTGCTTCAGTTGTAGACAGAGATATTGCATCTTGTTTCTTGCTTAGCCAAGAAACC
Organism: Cunninghamia lanceolata; assembly: GCA_027924645.1. Taxonomy (NCBI): domain Eukaryota; kingdom Viridiplantae; phylum Streptophyta; class Pinopsida; order Cupressales; family Cupressaceae; genus Cunninghamia; species Cunninghamia lanceolata. The sequence goes on from BSBN01000794.1 coordinate 2,995,273, forward strand.
AATCTCTTTCCCAAAAAGAATGCTCCACCACTGGTGCTCTTCCGATCATCCACATCTCCTGCCCAATCTGCATCTGTATATGTATGAAGAGAGAAATCCTGATCTCTAGGATACCATAGGCCATACTCAACTGTTCCTTTCAAGTACCTAAAAATTCTTTTGATTGCCATAACATGAGATTCTCTAGGATCAACCTGAAATCTTGCCACAAGACCAACAGCCTACATTATATCTGGTCTAGTCTAAGTGAGATACAACAATCCACCAATCATTGATCTATACTTTGTCTGATCTGCCTTTGGAGAGTCATCATCTTTGCTCAACTTACATCCGGTTGCCATTGGAGTGTTCATTGGTTTTGAATCTTCCATACCAAATTTCCTTAATAATTCTTTCACATATTTGGTCTAAGAAATAAAGATCCCTTTCTTTGTTTGAGTAATTTGCAGACCCAAGAAGAAATTCATTTCACCAAGCATAGACATTTCAAACTCACTTTTCATCTAATTTGCAAAAGTTTTGCACATACTATCTCTTCCTCCAAAAATGATATCATCCACAAACACTTCAACAATCAAAATGTTTTCATGATCAATTTTGAAATAAAAGTTACTGTCAACAGTACCTTTGTTGAATCCAATCTGCACAAGATGCTTATCCAACCTTTCATACCATGCTCTTGGGCCTTGCTTCAATCCATACAATGCTTTCTTCAACTTGCAGACCATATCATCATTATCAGACAATTGAAATCCATCTGGTTGTTCAATGTAAACTTCTTCTTCCAGATCACCATTTAGGAAGGCAGACTTGACATCCATCTGATATACCTTGAAGTCTTTGAAGGCAGCAAATGCAAGAAATAATCTGACTGCTTCAATTCTTGCCACTGGAGCAAAGGTCTCTTCAAAATCAATTCCTTCTATTTGAGAGTAGCCTTTGCAAACCAATCTAGCTTTGTTTCTGATTACTTCACCAACTTCATTCAGTTTGTTTCGGAAAACCCAATTGGTTCCAATCACATTCTTGTCTCTAGGTCTGGGAACAAGATCCCAAGTATGATTTTTCTCAATTTGCATCAATTCTTCCTCCATTGCTTTGGTCCAGTTTTCATCATTGCAAGCTTCATTAATTGTCTTAGGTTCAATCTTTGAAATCAGACAGTATTCATTTGAATCTTGAGCAATTTTTCTCCTTGTTTGTACCCCTTTACTTTTGTCACCTATGATCTGATCTTCAGAGTGATTTAGAGTTACATACCTTGAAACTTTGGGAGTTTCTTGCACTACTAATTCTTGATCAGGTTCATTTAGACAAACCTCTTCATCCTGATTTACCGGATCAGTCTGAATCTGACTTTCAGGAAGGGATTGAGTTCCTTGAATCAGAGCACCATCCTAATCATCTTCATCATATTCATAAAACCTTGAGGGCTTCTTAATTCCTTCATCAACCTTCACATTTGTACTTTCTATCATCTTTTTCAGTCTCTTAATGTAACACCGGTATGCTTTGCTTTGAGTGGAGTAACCCAATAAAATTCCTTCATCACTTCTAGCATCAAACTTTCCTAGATCTTCATCTCTTTTGATGTAACACTTGCTACCAAATACTCTAAAATATCTCACATTAGGAGTTATACCAAACCAAAGTTCATAAGGAGTCTTACCGGTATGGTTTCTGATTTGAACTCGGTTAAGAGTGTAGACTGCAGTGCTAATAGCTTCTCTCCAAAACATCTAAGGAACATTTGCTTCCATCATCATTATCCTGGAAGCTTCCTGGATGGTTTGGTTCTTTCTCTCAACTACTCCATTCTACTGTGGAGTCCTAGGAGCAGACAACTGTCTCTTTATGCCATGCTTCTCACAAAAGTCTATGAATTCACCGGATGTGAATTCACCACCTCTATCAGACCTTAGACACTTCAATTCCAATCCGGTTTGATTCTCTACCATAGCTTTGAAGATTTTGAACTTCTCAAGGGCTTCTAATTTCTCTTTTAGGAAGGTAACCCACATCATCTAGGAATGGTCATCAATTAGCAACATGAAATATCTATCACCTTGCATACTCTTGATTCTTGTCAAACCACAGAGATCAGTATGTACTAATTCCAACAATCCGGTAGTGGACTGATCCTTGCTTTTGAAAGAGACTCTGCTCTGTTTGCCTAGCTGACATTCTTTGCATAAACTATTTGTAGGTTTCACCAATTTAGGAAGATCTCTTACAGCCTAGGTATTGCTTATCTTGATGATGTTATCAAAATTCACATGGCACATCCTTCTATGCCATAACCAACTCTGATCAACTTGAACAAATAGACAACTTTTATTAGAACCAACTAGATGGAAGATATTACCTTTTATTTGAGTACCGGATGCAATTTTAGTTCTGGAGCTTGTAAAGATTCTGCATCTTCCATTCTTGAACCAGAGATCATAGCCTTTGTCCACTAACTAACCAACACTGAGAAGATTGTGCTTCAATCCTTCAACATATAGTACATTACTTGTTTTGCTCTTTCCATCAAAAGAAATACTTCCCCTACCTCTAATTCTGCCAGCAGAATTGTCACCAAACTTTACCATTCCTCCTTCATACTTTTCCAAATCTAAGAACTTGTTCTTGTCACCAGTCATATGGTGAGAGCATCCACTGTCAATAACCCAATCATCCTTTTCTTCAATTTGGGCAGCCAAAGCTCTTTCTACAAGCTTATGATTGACAGATTCAGAGGATATTGAATCTTCTTCCTTGATGGAAATAAACACCCATTCATTTTCGGATTTGCTTCCTATTTCTTATTCATCATCTATTACTCCTTCATTATCATCTTCTTCATGAACATAATAGCAGTTCTTTTGAAACCTTTGTTTGTTAGTATTTGACCTTGCAGATCTTTCCGGACATCTTGAAGCAAAATGACCAATCTTATTGCAGTTGAAGCATTTGAAGGGTAGTTTTCCTTCATACTTACTGGATCCTCTTGGCAGTCTCTTTGCAATGAGGGCTTCAAGTTGAGTTGTTTCTACTTCTTCCTCTTCCATGTCTTTCCTAGCTTGATCATACCATGACAACTTCCTTGAAGAGTTCTCTCCCGGATCAAATCTTTGTTTGCCTTTCACATAGGCACTGGCTTTGAATGCAGATTCAGTCTTGGGGGGATCATCTCCAAACTCATTCATTTCAAATGCAGCCAGTTTGCCAGCCAGTTGCTCTCTTGTGACAGTTGTATGGGCTTTGAATTCATCAATGGCAACAACCTTGATTTTGTAGGCAGCAGGAAGGGATCTGAGAATTTTGCAAACAATTTTATTTTCATCCAGAACTCCACCAGCATTCCTGATTCCACATTCTAGCTCATTCACTCTTGGCATAAAGGTAGTGATATTTTCATCATCTCTCATCTTCAATCTTTCAAATTTTCCTTTCAAACTTTGCAACCTTGCACTCTTCACAAACTCATCTCCTTCATACAGAAGTTCTAGTTTAGTCCAGATCTCATATGCAGTTGGTAGGTCAATAACATTTGAGAGATCTAAGTCCTTCAATGCGCTTAGAAGAGCTTCCTTGGTCCGCAGATTGTTTTCAGCATCTGTGATTTCATTCAGAGTTGTCGGACCACCCTGTGGAGGAACATATGGTTTTGAGACCATGGCCAAGTATGCTTTTCCCATACACTCCAAGTGACATTTCATGCGACCTTTCCAGAGAGTGAAGTTGGTTCCATCAAACTTCAAACTATCCTTCTTGTATGACGACATCCTGGATCTCCTCAAGCGGTTAAGCTCTTTTCAGAGGAACTTAGCTCTGATACCAATTGTTAGATCTAGGGCACACAACTGAGAGGGGGGGTGAATCAGTTGTACAAAAACTTGCTTCTACTTCAAACACTTGATTCTTCTTTGTTAGTTAATAGCATATCAATTAACCATCCATGAAAGCATAATGCATAAACACAAGAGCAGATAAACATCAACACATTGGACACCAAGATTTTGACGTGGAAAACCAGGTTAAGGGAAAAACCACGGGGTGATTAACCCAAAGATTATTCTCTGTTAGAAGAATAAGAAAAATGAATGGCACATGCCAATTAGGGCTCACTGCCCGAGCACACTGCTCACAAAGGAGGCACACTGCCTACAAGGAGACACAATGTCTACAAAGTGATAAGAATCACAAACTTGAACTGGAGATTGACATCTTTACCATGTCTGGATCAGTTCCATTTAAGCCTGAGATACTTCTGCTCTGCCCTTCGCTCTTTCACTATACTACTCTCATCCGCTACTCAACACACTTTGAAATGAACTCACAAACCTTTATTTATACAAGACATCAACTTAGGAACAATCATCTAAGTCGGCAATCAACCATAAGGACATCCGCAAGATGATTAATACATCCGGTCAGCCATCACAAGGACATTCGCAAGATGAACAACTTCATCCAGTCGGCTAGTCTGAACAAGAACTTCATCCAGAAGAATATCTTCAATTCTGGGCTCTACCACCAATGCAGACTGACAACATAACCTCAACATGATCCAAGAACCTTCACAAGCTTGCCTGATTGACCAGGTACATCTGCACTTCCTCTACTCACTGGAATCTCTTCTCCTCTTCATCCAGAACTTCAAGAACACAGTTTGTCTCCACTGTCATACTGAAAAAGGTTCTTCCGGACCTCCAAACTTTGTATAAACTAAGATGACACATCACAAGGACATCCCAAACACTCTGTCCAATCCGCAGAGTCTGATAATGCACCTCTGGATCTCACCGGACCTTTTTGTGACACTCTGTTCCTCCGGAGCATCTCCCAGAACTGGTTCTACTTGACTGATCACAACTTCTTCACATCTTCATGCGGACCTCTGAAATCTTAAGTGGATCATCTCAAGACTCATATCTACAAACCCTTTAATCTGCATCCTCTGAATCTTAACCTATTGAGTACTTTTGCCTTCTCCTCATCACTGTTCTTCACTGTTCCTGATTGAGACTAATTTTCTCAATATCCTCAGCACACAGCTCATCCAATCCTTCTTATCAATGCAATATGAGTATGTTGACATCAATGACAACACTAGTTCACCTCATACTTGCAACAATATTCAGTTGTGAGATAGAGGATTTTGGGTCCTAAAACTACTTCTAATGTCCTAAAGGTTTGTATTTAAAGTTTGAGTTTGATTTTATGTTTGGATGCAAAACTGAGACTTTGGGTTGCAACCAAAATACAAGACCAGATCAGTGCCTATCCAGGGGTTGGAGTCAATAGATATATATATGTGAATGTTTATCACAGACCTAAAACAACAATCAGATTTCAAGGGGATTATGCAATGTCTGTCTTACAGACAATACCCAAGATAATTTTTTTAGTTATTTCTACTTACAAACATCCGTACTGCAATGTATTCTTCTCAATACTTAACCCAAAACATTTAATCTACTCCTTGAGCAGAAGTAAAAGACTAAGCATTCCATATAGGAAACCCATATCCTAGAATCTCTAACACCCCTTAGATATTCAGATTCAGAAGAAGAACACATTCAATTTGGAGACAAATAACAAAATTTATGCTGTAAAGCATTGCTCATTTAAATCAACATGAAATTGATGAATTCTATATATAAAACATTCAACATACAACTCATAAACTCACAAAATACCCAGAACAGAGCCACCAATGAGATTGTATCCGATTACAGCACCAAAAAGTTGTCCAGTTTTCAACAACAACAAAGAGTGACACAGTTTGGATTTCATATAGCCAAACTGTACATCCAGCAAATTAATTACATGACAAGCCAAAAATCCCGCCAGAAACATTGCACCAAAAATGGTGCCCAAAATATTAAAGGCAGCCAAGGAAGACAGAGGAGAGGGCAGGTGAGCTCAGAATCTGCACCGTCGTTCAAAGATTTTTGTCATAAACCTAGTAGTTGGCCATTCAACCATCGGCCCATGCCTCTATATGTTGCCATTAATGGCTCAACTACCCATAGCTCCCCTTGGAAATCACAGCAGCGCACCCATGGAGTTTTCCCGCTCAAAAAAATGACTGCAGACATAAGGAAAACCCATCGCTGAAGGTTTAAAACCTAACCGAAGAGCAATACTCTATTGCTAAGATCCACGACCCCAAAATATGATGAAAAGTCACCAACCAGTTAGATCATGCCACGTAGGCACTCAATTTCTCCATCACAGACTTTTCCAGTTCTCATTTTGCCTTTTTCGCCTTTGTATATGCGAAAGCATATACAATCGTCTGATATACAAGCCGGACCTCAAATACTTACCTGCCGCATTTGATTTCCCCATCGAGTCTGAAATACATATGTTTCATTGCACCTATCGCTTTGTATATGCAAAAGCATATACAAGCACCTTATATACAAGCCAAACCTCAAATATTTATTCACTACATTTCATTCCTCCATCGCGTCCGAGTTGCATGTCACCTTTTTGTATATCGGGTTGTATGTTGTATATACAAACCCAACATACATGCAAACTACGGATCTCGCCACATCATAAGGCAAATTTGAAACATCCTAGAATCTGGCCTGCATCTTGCGAATGTATATTTGCATATACAAATGCAAATATACAAACGGTGGGCCCCAGCCATTGCATATCAACCCCTTCTCACATGGATACAATTGTTTATCATACAAGGTGGACCCCACAGTGCTATAGAACAAATTGAAAACAACTTCAAGTCCACTTTGCATCTTTGGAATGCACTTTCATTGTATGTTCAAACATGCAATCACTTTATACAAGTGGCGGGCCCCATCAAATGCATCTCTGCCTTTGTACATTATCAATGTATATCACTGAATATACATTTAGCTTCGCATGCAAACAGGGAATCTTTAGAGAATATGCGACATACATTCGCACTTGTATGCCAGGAAATGCATTTTTTACCTTGTATCCTGCGCATGTATGTGCGAATAGACAACTTGATATACAAACAGACCTTGATACATCTGTCGAATATTCCTAGAATCTGCAATGTATATTCCGCCCTTGTACATGCATCCTTTTGAGCCCGATATGCATTTAAACTTTGCATACAACTGCAGAATATTCTTGGGAATCTGTGAGAGATTCCCTCTTTGTATATGCAACCCAATATGCATCTAAGATGCATATAACTCAATTCTTTATCATTTTTTGGAGGCCGATAGAGATTTCACAAGCCCGCCAACATACATTTGCAATTGCACATACAAAAACTTAACATTTTTCTCAAGTGCGACAGGAAAAAGTGGTAAAACATTACATGGAGGCCGAGGAAAATTCAAACTAAGGCACTAAGGGTTTGAAGGGATAAACACAGGAGATTGCAAACTCAAATTTAGAACCCTAATCCTAGGTGAACACCACTAGTGGCTCCGACTAGGGACATGCAGACACAAGACTACAATGAGAACCAAGATACTCCAGGGCAGAGTAGACAAAACACAAAACTCAAAACACGACTGACTATACAAGGCATGTACAAAATATTTACATCTAGTTTACAGTGTGCACAAAAGGCATTCATCTATGAGAAAAAAGCTTTAAGGAACTGACCATGCACAGGGAATTCCAGTAGCTCACCACTTAGGGCCTAGAGAAAATAGGAGTCCTCTCCATGAGTATTGCAAATTTGGTACGGGCCCATCCATAAGGACTCAAACTTACCATGTTTGCCCTTATCCTGGCTCCTTGCATTCCATACAAGGACCATATCACCTATCTGAAACTTTCTTTCTGTAGCCCTTTTATCAAATAGATATTTTACCTTTTGTTGTCTCTTGGTGTTTGTTTCCTATGCCCCCCTTCTCATTTCATCTAGTGCAACCAGCTGATTTATTCTTTCAGTCATCGAGTCCTCAATCTCCTCTTCATTTTCTTGTATGAATTTGTACACTGGCAAGAGATTGTTGACAAGCAGTTTAGCTGCTGTACCATATACTAATTCAAAAGGTGACCTTCCGACTGCTCTTTTCACTGTCACCCTGTCAGCCCATAATGCCAACTTCAGCTTTGAATCCCAAGCCCTTTTGTTTTTACCTACCATCCTTTTGACAATTTTCATGAGGCTTTTTTTGCTTGACTCTGCTTGACCATTTCCATGTGGATGATATGGTGATGCATGTAACAAATTAACTCCATAAGCATTGCAAAAATCAATAAACTCACCAAACCTGAAGCACATAGCATTGTCTGTGACCAATTTGGCTGGCACTCCAAATCTGATAATAATATTCTCTAGAATAAAATCCATCACCACTTTGCTTGTAGCTTTTTTAGTCGAAATGGCCTCAATCCATTTAGTGAAGTAATCAGTGGCAACAAGAATCCAACTTTGTCCTCCACTCGATTTTTCTGAGATTTCCCCTATAAAATCAATCCCCCATTGCTGAAATGGGGCTTCCATAGTTACAGTCCTAAGGGGCAATGCACCTTCATATTTTAGCTTTCCTGAGAACCTTTGGCAAGGATCACATCTTCTTACCATTCTGTGTGCATCTGAGAAGAGAGTTGGCCACCAATAGCCTGCTCTGAGAATTTTGTGGGCCGTTGTTTGGGCAGTATAATGTCCACCACACACTCCATCGTGCATGTCACTTAAAATATCCTTAGCTTGATCCTCATTCACACACCTGAGCAGCACACCATCAAGATTTTTCCAATACAATTCTCCTTGAACAATGATGTATTTAACAGCATGTAGCTTCAAGGTCCTCTTCTGATTGTCACTGAGGTGGGAATGGTAGTTCAAATTCTGCAAATAATGCACAATGTCCTTATACCACTCAGAATCTGACATATTTATAACCTCATTATGCACTATATTCACTTGGCATGCCTCTAGATTTGACTGTGTCATCAGTTTTGCCATACCTTGTCCTCTTACCAACTTTGTGATCTGTATTTCAATGTTGAACTCCTGCAATTTGTTTATCCATCTGCATCTTCTTCCAGTTACCTCCTACTATGTGAAGATATCCTTGACTACTGTATGAGGCACATATGCAACTATGTGAGAGCTCACCAAATATGGCCTGAAGCTCTTGACTGCTCTAACCAGTGCATACGCCTGCTTTTCCATGATGTCATACTTTAATTCAGCAGCCTGCAATGACATACTAAAGAAAGCTATAGGTTGTTCAAAACCCTCTTCATTCTTCTATAGTAGGCATGCAGCAATAGTATGGAAAGAAGCAAATGAAAATAACTGAAATGGCTTAGAAAAATTGGGAGATTTTAGCACAGGAGCCATCTTTATAGCCTCTTTTATGTTCTGGAATGATTTAGTTGCTTCATCTTCCCATTTGACAGTTGCACTTTTCTTCAACATTTTAGAGATATCTTTTGTGGTCTCTGCAAAGTTAGGCACAAATCTTCTAACAAAATTAATTTGTCCAAAGAAGGACTGAACACCTTTCACTATTCTAGGGATCTAAATTTTGTCAATTGCAGCCACCCTTTCAGGATCAATCCTGACTCCATCCTTGGAAACAATGTGCCCAAGCAATTTTACTTCCACTACCCCAAAAGCACATTTCTTTGGGTTGAGTGAAATGCCATATTCCAATGCTCTAATAAAAATCTACTCAAGGTGCATACAGTGTTGCTCTACCCTTTTTGAAAGGGTAGTTAAATCATCTTGATACACAACCAAGATTGAGTCAATCAATCCTGCGAAAGCAACATCCATTGCCCTTTGAAATGTGGCACCTGCATTTGTCAGTCCAAATGGCATTCTCACATATACATAGGTTCCCCATGGAGTGGTGAAAGTAGTCTTAAATTGTTCTGGTTCTTTTACTTTCACTTGATTGTACCCTAAAAATCCATCCATCATGGACAAAAGTTCACAGCCAGTCACCTTCTGCAACATGGTTTCCATGTTTGGCAATGGATAATTGTCCTTCAAAGAAGATACATTCAGATTTCTAAAATCCACACACAGCCTTATGTCACCATTTTTCTTCCTAACTGGAACAAGGTTGGACACCCAAGTTGAGTGTCTGATAGGCATGATTATTCCAGCCTCCCTAAGCTTCATAAGTTCTTGCATTTTAGGAGCTAAAGTTGGGTTGATAGGTCTTTGTTTTTGTCTAAATGGTTTAGCTCCAGGCTTCAAAGGGATTTCATGCTGGAATAAATACTCTCTATAAGCTTTCAGGTCCTCATATGACCAGGCAAAGACATGCTTATATTTTCTTAGTAGTGCAATTAGCATAGTTCTGATGTGTGGTTTGAGTTGTTTGCCAATGTATACCTTCTTAGGGGCACGAGATGTCCCCAAATTTATCTCCTCCAAATCATTCTTATTTGTTGGAGATGCCTTTGTAACAAATTGGTCCCTATTGTCAAAAGCTCTCTCTAAAGCAACCAGCCCTCTAGGGATTTTATTTGTCTTGAGTTGAATTACCTCTTTCCCCATTAGAGTTTCTTTTCCATCAACAACCTCTACAAAGTTCTGAAAATCCATTTCCTGGTTCTCATATTCATCAATGCAATGTAGAAATCTCAGCAAATCCTTATCATCATCAAACACTTGCCAGCTGCATACATTATCTGGCACTGCAGGTCTAAGTTTGACCTCAACATTTGTAACATCTAATAGAGTGATGTCATCTGGCCTTATGGCTACATTAGCTAGAAAATCTGCCCTGACATTTTTTGATCTCTCAGTCCAGTTTATTGAAAAAGCATCAAACAATTCAATTGTATCCCAAACAGCATGCTTATACTATTTTAACCTCTTATTTTTTGATGCATACTTATCTCTGACTTGGGAAACAACTAACTCTGAATCACCAAATACCTTGATCATCTTGATTCCATGCTTCAAAGCTACATTCAATCCTAGTAACAGAGCTTCATACTCTGCAATATTGTTTGTACAGGCAAACTTCAACAAGAATGAGAATTTTAGAAGCTTACCAGTTGGAGATAGAAATACAACTCCAGCTCCAGAGCCTTCCTTTGAACAAGCTCCATCAAAATACATGGTCCAGAGACCCTATTGGTCAAGCTCTTGAATGCACATATCTCCCTCTTTACCCCCTTTATCATCTGAGACAAGTCTAAAATTATCACAATTAGCATCCACAAAACATATGTACTCCTCTAATTCCTGATCCTCAACTATTCCTGATGACCTTTCTTCTCTGATCAGTTTGACATCCCTGCCATTCATAGGGATCATGGCATATGACAGGTCTAATTGCATACTCCCACCAATCAATGATGCCCACCTTCTTGACAACAACATGCCATACTGTGGCTTGATATCTACAACTGTTATGTTCATTTTGTAAGTCTTTTCTAGATATGATGCCAACCTAAAATCCACATCTTTCATAATTCCAATGACAGGTACTTCCCTAGCATCCATGGCATAGCATTTCCCACATGCCTTGTCTATTCTTAACCTAGCTTGTTGCATAATAGCCAGAGGCATGATATTCATTGATGCTCCTGAGTCAAACATACAATTCTTAATCATTTTTCCATTTATAACAAGGGAAACATAGAATGGTTCAACCTGTGAAGGGCATTTTGTCATGGTCATCCCAAGATATACCTCAGGAATCTCATCTTCTTCAATACACAGGGCTTGTTTCTTGCTCTGAAGTTCATCTTTCGGCCTAGCTTGGCAAGGTACTCCTGAAATCAGAGACATTACTTTGTTTCTGAATTCTTCAACTTTCATTAGTTCCATCAGTGGAACAGAGACTTTTACCTGAGACAAGACCTGAGTTATGTCAAATGGAGCATAATTTTGTATAACAGTTGTAGCTTATTCCATAGTTTTATTTTTATCCTGAGATGATCCAGCTTTGACTTTCATGGCTCCCTAACTATCATTCTTGTTCTAAAAAATCTTATTTTGATCCTCACCCTAGGGGACTCTATTTTCTGGTCCATGAGGATCATGACCAGTTTTTTGCTTAAAATTTTGCTTAGTAGTGTTCCATTGTTTCTTTTGTGGTTCAGCCCCTTTATGACTATGCACTGGATGGCTTACAAAAGTATTCTCTAGTTGGTGTGAGTTACTTACCTGAGCCTTACCTCTTAGGTTATAGTTGCTTTTGACTTGAGCTACTACTGCAGCTGTGAGGGCTCTAATTTCTTCATCAGAAGGCCTCCTCAAGTTATTCAAAAAATTGTGTGAATCTTGAGCATAGGCATAGTTGTCTTCATCATCTTCATCATATGGAAACTGCTGGCAAACCTGCACCTCATTATTTTTGCTTGCATCAACATCATGAGAAGGATATTCCTAGTTTGTAGACAGCATATTGACACTTTCATCTTCCATGCAATGCAGCTCATTGCACTCATCACAGGCAACAACATTGTTGTATAAGGACCGAGCAATCAGATATTGTGACTGTGAATGAGGCATTTGACATATGATGCACCATGGGGTGTCATTAACAATATTAACAGCCTTCTTCAAAGGGTATGGTGTTTCCTTAACATTTTGAGTCTTTTGATTAGAGTTGTTGTTTCGGAGAATAGGTTTACCATTATGCCAGTTAGTATTGTATGGCATATCATGTAATGATGGTCTTCTTTCTTGCCTTTGGTAAACTTGCTTGTCAGGACCTATCCCCTTTTCATTTTTAGCCATTCTATAACTTAGGTCCTTGACAATGGTTGTCAACTTATCTAATTTATCCTCAGAAGTAGATGCATTGCCTTGAACACTCTGAGATTTAGTATTTGGATTTTGCAAAATTTTTACATCATCTCTTCTGTGTTGTCTTACCAGATGCTTTTCTATTATTTTCAATATTTGTTGCAATTTTGAAAGCATCTCTGAGGCTGTGAGGACCCTTATCCCTTAATCCATAAGTTGTTTTGGCATCAAAAGCATTTATGTACAACACTATGCACATAGGTTCATTAGGCCTCAGGTGATGTGGCAATTTGTTCAACACCTTAGTGAATCTAGCATTGAAATCAACAACCTGTTCATTCGATCCTTTGGTGATTCCAGTGAATTCATTAATAAAGAAACTTGGATCAGTTTTGTCACCATATTGTTCTTTGAAAATTCTTCTGAAGTCCTCCCATGATGAAATACTCTTGTCAGGCAGACCTTTGTATCATTCTCTGGCCTCATCAACTAAGGATTGCATAAACAATTTCATAAATACATCCTCATGCTCAACCTCAAAGTTGTCCATGATATTCTGAAAAGCTTTTAAATGGTCTTCCCCTGACACAGTATTATTTCCTGAAAACTTTGGCACTTGCAGCATCACATGTTTATCAACAGGATTTGGATAACCAGGAATGCCATCAAAACAAAGCTGTCTAAATCTGTCCAGCTGCATAGGTTGTCTACCAAACTGATTAGCATTTGCATTTCTATTTGCATTCTGATTTCTTACATTATTTAATGGTACTCTAGCATTATCTACATTCTGTCTTTCATCATTATGTTGATCCTGCACTTCATTTCTGTGCTGATTTCTCTACATATTTGCATTTTCAAGGGTGGGAATTGAATCATTCTGAGCAGTTCTCAGAGCTTGCACTTTCTGTCTCATGTCATCTCTGATTTTTACTACCTGCAAATATTCTAATTCAGCCCTTAAGCTCTTAATTTCTTCAGCTAATTCCTCCTCTCTAGGCATAGAAGAGGATGGTTTCATTATATTCTGATCATCATTATCATCCCTTGGGGATTCATCCTCTTCAAATCTATCAAGAGAATCTATGAAAGCGCGTTATTGAAACACCTCTGATCTGATTCTCAATCCACCACCTTGTTGTCTTTCATATACGTTTTGGATTTTAGCCTCAGTGTTTGAAAAATAAGGTATTGTCTGCTCTGAAGATCCTGGATTATCTTGAACATTATCATTACTTCTAGGAGAACCCTCTTGACTGGCTTGAACAATCCCTTTTTTCCTGTACATCATTGTTTTGGGTAATTCTTCAGACAGAGGATTACGCAGGGATCTTCTCCCTTGCATACAAATTTTTACTTTACCAGTTGGGAGATTTGTTCAGAGTCACCACCCATAACTAGGAATTGTTTTCTTTTAAAATCAGGGTTCTTTCACAAAGCAGTCGCCAAAATCTATTGTGACTCAGATGGGCAATAATTTACCAGGGATGAAAAGATAATACTTTCACTTCACCTCCCCAGTAGAGTCACCAAAATCTTACTGGGAATAAGCATCCAATCAAGGAAAAATACCAATAGATCCTTTGAAGTACCTTCTTTCCAAAGCAACTCTTACAAGACGTCTAGCAAAATGGGTAACGATCTTAAGTGAGTTCGATGTTGAGTATGTTGATTGAAAGGCTATAAAAGGACAAGTAATTGTAGATCAACTGGTAGAGGCTCCAATAATAGATACACACCCCATGCTTTCTAATTTTCCAGATGAAGGGATCTTTAACCTCTCTACATTGGTCAAATGGAAACAATATTTTGACGAGTCTTTCACTCAGCATGGTTTCAGAGTAGGAATTCTCTTTATCACCCCACAAGGTGATTGAATCCCCAAATCATATCGGCTTGCTTTTCCTTGTACTAACAATATAGCCGAATATGCACTAGTAGAATTTTGGCAAATAAATGCCTACGTGACTAAAACTTTTAGTCACGACAACTAAAAATGATTAAATTCTACTAATTTTTGCAACATAGCTATAAATGACTAAATAAATGACTAATTAATGACTAATTTGATCATCAGGTAAAAAACACAACTAAATAATTAGTCACACAAATAAAAATGACTAAATAATTAGTCACACAAATAAAAAAATATTTCGAATTGTAATTTCCCTCTTCCCCACCATTTAAAAATGTCATTATAATTAAAAGTCATACTTAAAACATTTGGAAGAAATTTCATTCCTTTATACTTCACAATGAAGGGTTTCTCCTCGCCACTCCAAGGAGCAGAGACCAACACCACAAAAAACCGGATCCGAACACTGAAGGGTTTCTTATTAGAATGCTACAATTGCAGGATATGCACGAAATGGGTTTGTTGAAAAAGCTTCAAAAGCTTTCAAGCAAATGAAATGGTAGGTGTAAATCCAGACTCTGAAACCTTTGCCTACATCCTCCCTGCCTGTGCCAAAATAGGAGCTTTGGAACAAGGTATGGACACCCATCGTAGGAAAAAGGATAGAGGAGTTTTGTTAAATGTTATTGTAGCTATCTCGGTAGACATGTATGCAAAATGTGGAAGCATAGACATGGCACGAGCTATTTGACAGAATGTCTCAAAGAGATGTCATCTCATCAAACACCATGATTGCAGTATATGCAAAATGTCGAAGCATAGACAAGGCACTTGAACTATTTGACAAAATGCCTCAAAGAAACGTGCTCTTATGGAATGACCTGATTGCAAGATATTCACAAAATGGGTTTGCATGGTTGCAAGTTATGTTTCATACTCTTAATATATTATCAACTAAGAGCATGGATCAATTTTGATTAGTGTTATCAAAGACCTCTATTCTATTTTAGCTTTTTGAGCATAGACAACAATTTTGCATTTGGGCTAGTGGTTTCAAACTGCTTTGGACTGTAGTTAGATTAAACAACACTTTTTTTTATGCTAGGTTTTTCAACAATCCTTTTGTTTGTAGGTCCAAGTTATACAACAGATCAAACATGACTAAATAATTAGTCACACAAATAAAAAAATATTTTGAATTGTAATTTCCCTCTTCCCCACCATTTAAAAATGTCATTACAATTAAAAGTCATACTTAAAACATTTGGAAGAAATTTCTTGCCTTTATACTTCACAGTGAAGGGTTTCTCCTCGCCACTCCAAGGAACAGAGACCAACACCACAAAAAACCAAATCCGAACACTGAAGGGTTTCTCATTAGAATGCTACGATTGCAGGATATGCACGAAATGGGTTTGTTGAAAAAGCATCAGAAGCTTTCAACCAAATGAAATGGTAGGTGTAAAGCCAGACTCTGAAACCTTTGCCTACATCCTCCCTACCTGTGCCAAAATGGGAGCTTTGGAACAAGGTATGGACACCCATTGCAAGAAAAAGGATAGAGGATTTTTGTCAGATGTTATTGTAGTTGCCCCGGTAGACATGTATGCAAAATGTGGAAGCATAGACAAGGCACCTGAACTATTTGACAAAATGCCTCAAAGAAACATGCTCTTATGGAATGCCCTGATTGCAAGATATTCACAAAATGGGTTTGCATGGTTGCAAGTTATGTTTCATACTCTTAATATGTTATCAACTAAGAGCATGGATCAATTTTGATTAGTGTTATCAAATATTTCTATTCTATTTTAGTTTTTTGAGCATAGACAACAATTTTGCCATTTGGGCTGGTGGTTTCAAGTTGCTTTGGACTGTAGTTAGTTAGATTAAACAACACTTTTTTTTATGCTAGGTTTTCAACAATCCTTTTGTTTGCAGGTCCAAGTTATATAACAGATCAAACATGACGGTGAGGTCAACAGATCCCGGTATATACCACAAAATCCTTTCATTATTGCTACCAAAACAATTAGTGCAAAAGTTTGTGTTTGATTACAGCAAACATCCATCAAAGCCACCTCAAGATGGTGGTTGTAATCATGATATTAGATTGAGAGGTCATAATACAGAAGGGTATGGTTTGTCATGGAGCCCTTTTAATCATGGATATCTATTGAGTGGTTTGAATTATGCACAAATATGTTTGTGGGACATTAACTCACCTACCAAAAATAAAGTACTTGAGCCTCAACAAATATTTAAGGTGAGCTAGTTTAGTTGCTGCCTTTCATAGTAAATTTGGTTTTGAGTGCATTTCTATTTAGTATTTGGATGTAATATAAGCTTCGGGCCTTTACATTCCCAGCATTTATTTTATGTCAATTAAATTTTTTCAAGCCTTTGAAATTTTAATTTGTTTTAAAATTACAACTTTTCTCACTATCAGATAATGTTGGCTTAGTGAAGAATGCTTTGTCGACACCATTTCATGATATAATTACAATGCAGGTCCATGATGGTGTGATTGAAGATGTTGTGTGGCATTTAAGGCACGAGTATCTATTTGGGTTTGTTGGAGATGATCACAATTTGCTGATATGGGACTTGCGTACATCTGGTGCTAATAAGCCAACACAATCAGTAGTAGGTCATCAAAATGAGGTAAGTCATGTGTGGAATGAAGCTTTCTGAACAATTAATATCTCTGATTCTCCCCAAAATTTACTTTTCATGCATTGTATTGGAGTTTCAACATGTGCTTGCCATTTTTTGTCCATTAGTATGCTTACTTGTTTTTTTCCAGATAGCTGTGGGTTCTATTGGGGCTCACTTACTTTTTCACATCCAAAACTTTTAAAGGTAGGTTTCTTTAAATTCTTTGGTTAGCATTGTTTGGAAGATGTGATACCTTTAACAAATAATCCTAGAAATATATTGTTCAAAAATTGTCATCTTTTGGAATCTGTTGAAGATGATGTGCCCTGCATTTCCTATAAGTTAATAAATATCAATCTCATATGAGGATGTCCTTTCCCATATAGTTTGACAATAAGTGCTAAAGTTCTCTACCAGTGTAGCAATATTACATGTCATGATAAACAAGCATTGTTCTGCATTTTAGTGAAATGTACAATGAACTCAACAAAAGCTTTTACCATTAGCCATTGTAGACACCCAAATTTGTCCCAAACTTTGTCCATGTCTTGCAACACCTTGATAAAAACATCATTAAGACATCATGTAGCATTTTGTCCTGAATCCCACTCTTAACCCCACTTATTCCATTAAGCCAATTAATTAAATAAATTTTATTTATTTAATTAAAATCTCATCTTAATCCCATCCTTATCCTACTTAGCCAATTAATTAAATAAATTTATTTATTTAATTAATTTCACATTCATAATCCCACTTTCCAATTAATTAAATAAATTTTATTTATTTAATTAATTTCCACATCATATCCTAATCCCACTATCCAATTAATTAAATAAATTTTATTTATTTAATTAATATCCAACTCATATCCCAACTAATTCAAATATTTTATTTGAATTAAGTTCTCATTATAAGCTGACTTTCCAATTAATTAAATAAATCTTATTTATTTAATTAATTTATCTTATCATTAAGCCGACATGTGTGCCTCTTTCATTTAAAAAAGATAAGTGGTACTACAGCCTTTTATTTAATTTCTTTTATATGTAGTACTTTTTATGTACACAAGCACACATGAGCCCTATTCTCCTTGACACTTGTCAAATGACTACAACTCCCTTGAAGAGTGGGAATAACTAATCAATCCTAGCCGTCCACATCAATCAATTAGCTTTTTAATCTCAGCCGTCCATTTGAACCAAGCCTTTTCTATAAATCAAACCCCTCACAAGCCATTAGCAATGCATTGAGCTTCAAGTAACATTACTCTGCCAAATTATCATTAGCAATGCATTGAGCTTCAAGTAACATTATTCTGCCAAATTTTCTAAGATGCATTGAGCTTCAAGTAACATTATGCTGTTGAAATATCATTAGAGCCTTTGCATCCTTCATCTATCATTCATTCTAGCATCTTTATCTTAATGTTATGCTGCAGAAATGAGCACCCAACATTCCTCCAACAATAATCCTTCAAAATCTTGCATGCTCATGCGAGGTGGAGAAGAGCAATGGAGATAAATCAAGCATAGCGTGGAGATCGGTTTGCATTTGCATTTCTTATTTTGATTTTCATGTTGTCTTGTGCTTCATTGTGCATTGCTAGGGTTTTATCACTGTTGATTCTTCATTTATCCTATTTGCAATTTTACCCTAACATACATTTGGCACGCCCGGTGGGACTCACTTCGCTTGATCTTTTTTGCAGGTTTTTGTAGTAAAAATTTGCATTCATATAACCCCCATTGTTGAGTTTTGCAGGTTTAATTAACTTTTTGTTGCAGATCTGCTACTTTTTGGACAAAACCCTGGGTTTTAAAGATTTCATCATATCTTCCAAACGGCTGCGAATTTTTTTACAAGATTTTAGCAGAAGTTTGTCAATGATATAAGGAAGCTACAGCAGAAAAATTTTGGGTTTATCGCGATTTTTGCGGGATTTATCACGTTTTTATGTTTTTTCATAAAATCGCAATTCTGGGCGAAAATCAGTGAATTTTTTAGAAATTTTTATATTTTTGGAAAGCTCTTGAAATTCTAATGGGGGTCTATGTTTTGCAGATTTAATTTAGAGGTCGTTTACAGTGCGAAAAAATCAGATCTTTGCCGACTGTACCGTTTTCATAAATCCGCATTTCTGGGCGCAAATCAGGGAATTTTTCGGATTTCTTTACATTTTCGGAAAGCTCTTTGAAAATTAATGGGGGTCTCTTCTTTGATTTTTTAATTTTCAAACCAAAAATCTATCAAAATAATCAAATCTAATTCGGCTATGCATCTAAAATTATAATTTTCCTTGCCTGATGAGCCTATTTTTTATGCCTGCATGATAATATCATTTTTTTTTATGTTGTAGGTGATCATAAGGAGCTAGAGAAGCATTGGCATCAATATCTACAGCAATTTGGATAGCGAATCAACCAGGTGCAATCATTTCATTTCCCATCTTCTAATCATTGTTTGCAAACACATTTGGATTTTGGGCATAAAATGAACAATTGTTTGCAAATTCACATCAAAAAATTGGGCTAAAACAAACCATTGTCTTTCATTACATTTGGATTTGGGTTTTAAAACAAACAAGTGCTTGCATTGTCTTCCACACATGGAATTTCTAAGGTTAATGAACCCCATGCGAGCGTGACCAAGTAAATGTGTATGCTCTCTCCTCGCGTCCCAACACGAACTTGGAGATCAAAAACATTTACTTGTGTTGCTTTTGTTAAACCTTAGAGAGGCCTGCCTTGGTATCCATCCCAAGGGAACGACCTCAAGCGGTACTTTCATCCGGTCCGCTATAAAAATTAGAGGATAAGGCGAAAGCCAAGTCTAACCGGTATTAGCGCTCACCATACAGTGCTAACTTGAAAGGAGGTGTACCTTTGTGTATATTAAAACTCCTAGTAGGGTTAGTTAAAGTCTTAAGTGGCTTGCTGGATGCTCGTGGGGTGCCGGTCCCCCGGATTTTCACTAGAACCTCCTTGTGATAGTGGCCTTGCCTTGAATAGGACTTGTTGGAGTGTCTTCATGTGCTTGCTTAACCATCATCACATTATTCCAAACTAATAACTTGCTTATGTGTCTTGCGTGAGTGATTCATGTGTGTATATGCATAATCATTTGTTTGAATATTGCCACATCAAGCTCTAAACACCAAAACACATAAAGACAAGTCATCCTACACATTCTTCCAATAACATTCAAACCCAATCACTTTCATCCCAAACATAGCCTAGTCATCATCCAACCCTTCATTGCCAAGTCATTCAAACAAGCCACATCATCATCCAAATCCCTAAACAAGCACTTGCTAAAAGGACTTAAGACAAACACTTGGTGACAACATGTCTACGCTAGAAGACCCAACAATCAAATTCCAAAGATTCCTCCAAAATATTTATCAAGGATTACAACCCCTAAACCAAGATGCCATTGAAATATTACAATTCTTCATCCAAAAAGCTCAACCCCACATAAGCCAATCACCTCATCTGCAAAACCTCGTAACCCAAGTTCAACACCTTTTAGCCACTAGTCAAGCTCAACAAGTACAGCAATCCTTAGCCATTCACTATCAACCTAATCCACCTCATAGCCACATGTCATATCCATCCACTTTCTATCAACTTAATCCACCTATCCACCAAGTCAATGCCACATCAACCTATGAATATCCACCTCAAGCTTATTCAATCCCTCATGCTGACATTCCAATGCACTACCAAGCCCATCCACAAAGCAATCAAGTGATAGTACAAGAACAACATGCAAGTCCAAATAGCCCTTTGTACATAAATCAATCAGGTCTAAGTACACCTTTTCAACAAGACCATCAAGCACCATTGATAGACCTAAGTCTACCTCTGCAACAAGAACAATATCCAAATCCCAATGGTCCCTTGTACATAAATCAAATGAGTCCAAGTTATTCTATGCAAGATCTAATAACCTTTGACAAGGGAGATACCAATCTAGAGTGGCCACCATCATGCAATCCCATGCCAACACATGAGCCAACAAGTCCTATTCCAACACCACCATGTGATCCCAATCATAGTCCATTGATCCCTTTACCTTCCAAACCACCAAGCCCTTCATTACCTTCATCACCATGTCATTCTAATCCTTCACCTAAGGATGCGGCTGAGAGAGTTTTACAAAGGATGCTTGAAGCAAAACTCATTGAACTTCCTGAAGTCAAACCATGTGAAGAAAGTCCATATGATGAACATGATTATTGTGCATACCATAGGACCAAAGGCCACAATACAAATCAATGCCCAATATTTCTCTCAATTGTTTACAAGGTGTATCTACCTATAATGGGAAAACATGCCACATCATCCCAATCCCATGTGTCATCCCCATCTAGTCCAAATCCTAATCCATCCAATCTAATTAGCTCTCAACCTAATCCTCGTCCTAATCCTAATCCAACACCATCTACCATTATCATCCATCCATTATATTTCCCATCCACTCATACACTTGCAAAGGATGTGATCCATTGGCTACTAGCTAGGAATAAACTACCTCCATGTCAAACACTAATTCATGAGCCTACCAATGAACTTCCAAAGGTCATGTCCAATCCTATAATCTCATCATGTGGTTCACATATCCTTAAGCCTCTTCAAGAGGCTTCCATTAACATACCTAGCCCTTTAAGCCCATCATGTGACCTACAAGCCAACAAGTCTATTCAAGAGTCTCCAACCACAAGCCTAAGTCAAGAGCCATCATGCCTTCATGTTGATAACTATCAAGAGCCTATCAAGTCCACTCAAGAACCTTCCACTTCCATCCAAAGCCAAGAGGTATGTCAAAGGTTTAATCCTAAGCATGTGGAAACATTAAGCCCTAGTCCAACTCAAGATCAATACACTTTCATGCAACCCATCCATAACATTTACCTTCTTTATGATCAAGATGATACCTATGAAGAAGCTATCCATGAGCACCTTGATCCTATCCATAATCCTATATCTATCCATGAGCAAGATATCCAAATTGCTCCTAGTCATCCGCCATCTAGCCCTATCCATAATAAGCAAACATCCACTTATCATGATGAGACACTTGTCCCCCAAGTAAGCATAAAAGATCAAACAAATAGCTTGGATCTTAGCGAACATAATCAAGATCCTAATGATCCCCCTTCCACATCCACCATCAATTCCACTTCAAGTCCACCATCATGTCTTAGTGGTCTTACCACCTTTGTCCATGAGTGTTCTTCCTTAGGACAACAACGACCTTTATCCACTTCACCTTCTCCATCCAATAACAAACTCAAGTCTAGTGTTCAAATCACACCTAGTCCCATTGTCCATCGCATACTCCAAAACATGAACTACAATGGTAAAGGTCTAGGACTTTATGAGCAAGGTATTTTAGAGCCAAACCATGTCAAAATCCTTCCATGCTCATATGGCTTTGGATACACATTCCAAGGTAAACAAGGCCAAGATGTTGGTAATCCCTTCATGCATCCTAAACCTACCACTTTCCATCGCAAACCTTATCATATACCCAAAACATATGTAGCCATTCCATCTCCATCATCCTATAAATGTCAAAAGCATGTGACCATACACCTTCCGCCATCCACCTTGCCTCCACTTTTACCAACTCCAAATATCCCTCCATCCACCTTGCCACCATTGCTTCCAACACCTAACATACATATCATTCATAAGTATCCTTACATCCCTAATCATGGCCAACAAAAGCACACATCGTCTAAGCATAAAGCTTCCAATCATTCCATCCATTCCACCCACCCCATGGGATTCAAAAGCAAAAATTTTGATGCCTCTACCCATAAAGCTAAAAATCCTACCAAAAATCCTAAAGGTCTTCATACCTTAGGACATAAAGAATCAAACTCAAAGCAAAGTTCATCTAAGCAGGCATCTAAACCCTTACCTCCAAAAGCAAAGCCCAAAAGCAAAATGGTTTGGGTTCCTAAGCAAATAGCTAGCAAGTCAAATGAGGCATCTTCATCCACATCTCAAGAATCCCAATCACCTATCTCTATCCAAAAGCCTATTTCCATCCAAAACTTCCATTACCTTCAGAAATCCCACAAGCAAAGCAAAAGCACTAAAAATACTAAATGTATGTGGGTTCCTAAATCACTTCATCAACCATCTCCCAAGCAAACATCTCCATTGCTTCCTACACCACCATCCCATCAAAAGCTTCAATGTTTATCATGGTGTGTGCAACCATTGGTCATGGTTCCCTTCCACTCCGCAGCACCTCCACACAACTACATCTCCCCATCTTCCATCCATTATCCTACATATCTTCCCCATCACCTTCTTATGGTCCATGCTTTGGCATAAACTTTTCATCCATCTTCATTCCATAAGCCTATATAAATCCACACCATAAGCCACTAGCCTACCCTACCATAAATCGACATCATAATCTATTATCTACCTAATCCATCTCCCATCCATGCAATCCTTTATCAACATCTATGAGCATAATGATATGGTCCATGCGAGGACTACCAACATCCATTGAACTAGCCACTTGAGTCCCTCCTATCCATTACCATGGTGAAAACGTGGCAAACAGGCGCCATGTGTAATTGTCAACGCATCTAAAAGCAAAAAAAAAAAGCAAAGAAAAAAAAAATCAAAAAAGTAAAGAAAAATCTCTTCGTCCAACGGTGAAAACCTGGTAAACAGGCGCCTTGGATAAGTACCATGATGAAAACCTGGCAAATAGGCGTCATGTGTAGGTTGATCTTCTATGTCACTTACACTTGGGGGCACATTGTCTCATCCAACCTATCCATTTCCAAACTATCTATCCCATTATATCATTTACCATCTTACCATCCTTAGCCATTACATAAACAAGCCTATCCTATTGAACCCATTTATCCATTCATCCATCCTTCTACCTTTTGATTTTGATGAAGACATAGGGGCAAAATCTTGAAACATGCTTTGGATATCTCTTGGTATACCTCATACCTTCCTCATCAATCCATATTATCATTATCCACCTATCATACACCTTGTCATGTAAAACTCAATCTATCATGTCATCCCATGGTCATGAACTTTGTCATGTAAAAATCCTAAGCATTACCACCTAGAATGGGGGCAAGTTCTTCCTATGCAACATAGCCTTTGAAGATCACATCCTAGCTCCCTTATGATCCATCCACTATGGCATATCCTTATCATAAGCTTTCCATCTTATAGCTTATCCCCATCCATTTATCATGAGCTTTCCACTATAGCCTACCTATTTGTTTATCATGAGGCATGCATCTATCCCTTTTATGGACTATCTTTTTATCCATCCAACTCTCATGAACCTTCCATCCCATCCAACTATCATCAGTCTTTCATCTTATCCACTATCATCCATCCTTTTATCCATCCAATCCATTCATCCATCCTTGCACCTAGACTTGGTTTTCTCCCTTGTCATTGGTATCAAGCACAAAGGCTACCCAAATTGTAAATCCATTGACATCCCAAACATTCAAAAAAACAAAAAAAAATTAAAATATTTCAAAAAAATCCAAAAAAAATCAAATATCCAACAAAAAATCCAAGCAATAAAACCAATCACATCATCCAAAACAATCCACTCCAACATTCAATCAAAATCAAATCATCATCATCAATTCTTCCTATCAATAACATTCATTCATCCATTTCAATCAATCAACTCTTCCAATCATATCAATCCAATCAATCTAAGCAATGATATTAAATCCAAGTCACACTAATCCATATCAAGCAAGCTAATCAATCAAGGAACATAATCCAATCAAATCATCAAGTTTTTGATCCTAATCTTGTCATGAGCCCAATCAATCATCATCAATGGGATATAGCATTCCAACATCCTTGTGTTGATCTAGGGATATAGCTTTCCCCACAATGACAACACTATCTATTATCATCAACAAATCAAACAATCAATTATTGGTTTATGACTTGACAAGGGCAATACTTTGTTTATTTTGCATCCTTTGAGCACACTGAGAACACTTGCTTATGCTTAGATTGAGTGGACACTCTAATCATCACAGCATCACTATCATCATTCAAAACAATCCAATCATCAAAACAATCCACCCAACAATAGCAAACATCAAAACCAAAGCACATCAAGCCAACTATCAAAACAAATCCAATAACTTCAGCAAATCAGAAGTCACTCAATCCATCACATATCATCACATCATCAATATTTCATCAATCTCAATCCATTTTTATCATCTCATCAATAAAACACAACATCAGAACTACATCTCATTTCCATCGTTAAGTGCCTTGATCCCGTGGATATAGGGTATGTAGGCAGTCTGGAGTACGAAGGAAGTGCCCAGATTCAGGCACAAGCGATTTTCCTCTTTCTTCTCTCATCATTTCTTCTATCATCTATCTTATACATCATCAATAAACAACTTCTTCCAATCAATCTATCATAGCACATCAATCCAATCATCACTTCATCTAATCATCCTTCAATCATCTTCCAATCATTCCAAGCAATGATCCAAATGCAAGTCAATCCTTAATCCATACCAATCAAGTTAATCAATCAAGCCAAGTTATCCAAACGCAATCCATGGTCTTGATCCTAGCCTTGTTGTAAGCCAAATCAATTAATCAACTAGCCAACCAACTCAGCAAACAACCTTGTGTTGATCTAGGGATATAGCTTTCCCCACAATGACAACACTCTCAATTATCAATCCAACAATTAATCATTGGTTTACAGCTTGACAGGGGCAATACCTTGTTTGTTTTGAATCATTTGTGCATGCTTGCTTGCTTGCTTGTGTGTGCTATCTTTTTATCTTGCATTTGCATCATATCGGTATCAATCTAGCTAATATTCATATCTTGTATTCAGACAAGGTTGTATTACGCTGGGGCATGAGACACATCGTCACCTAGGTCCTTCTACCTTGGTGCATAACGTCTAGTGCTATATCAAACATCATGGTTGCTCACATTCATTGCAGCATAACGCATCATCATTTCTTCTATCCATTCTCTTATCTATTTTTCTTAGCCAAGCCATTTTCTTTTCGAGAGCATACCTGTGTTTGTCCAACCCACCTAGCCTCTCGAGGGGGCATCACCAACCTATCCTTTCTATCATCATCATCATCATATCTTTCCATCATCAGCATCCCTATCAATTATCCACACCTTAACTTCTTTGAAATGATGTTACTCGACATAAAGCTTATCATCTCGAACATCATCTCAAAGAGGGGCAAAATGTAGACACCCAAATTTGTCCCAAACTTTGTCCATGTCTTGCAACACCTTGATAAAAACATCATTAAGACATCATGTAGCATTTTGTCCTAAATCCCACTCTTAACCCCACTTATTCCATTAAGCCAATTAATTAAATAAATTTTATTTATTTAATTAAAATCTCATCTTAATCCCATCCTTATCCTACTTAGCCAATTAATTAAATAAATTTATTTATTTAATTAATTTCACATTCATAATCCCACTTTCCAATTAATTAAATAAATTTTATTTATTTAATTAATTTCCACATCATATCCTAATCCCACTATCCAATTAATTAAATAAATTTTATTTATTTAATTAATATCCAACTCATATCCCAACTAATTCAAATATTTTATTTGAATTAAGTTCTCATTATAAGCTGACTTTCCAATTAATTAAATAAATCTTATTTATTTAATTAATTTATCTTATCATTAAGCCGACATGTGTGCCTCTTTCATTTAAAAAAGATAAGTGGTACTACAGCCTTTTATTTAATTTCTTTTATATGTAGTACTTTTTATGTACACAAGCACACATGAGCCCTATTCTCCTTGACACTTGTCAAATGACTACAACTCCCTTGAAGAGTGGGAATAACTAATCAATCCTAGCCGTCCACATCAATCAATTAGCTTTTTAATCTCAGCCGTCCATTTGAACCAAGCCTTTTCTATAAATCAAACCCCTCACAAGCCATTAGCAATGCATTGAGCTTCAAGTAACATTACTCTGCCAAATTATCATTAGCAATGCATTGAGCTTCAAGTAACATTATTCTGCCAAATTTTCTAAGATGCATGGAGCTTAAAGTAACATTATTCTGTCAAAATATCATTAAAGCCTTTGCATCCTTCAACTATCATCCTCATGTCATCTTCATCTTAATGTTATGCTGCAGAAATGAGCACCCAACATTCTTCCAACAATAATCCTTCAAAATCTTGCATGCTCATGCGAGGTGGAGAAGAGCAATGGAGATAAATCAAGCATAGCGTAGAGATCAGTTTGCATTTGCATTTCTTATTTTAATTTTCATGTTGTCTTGTGCTTCATTGTGCATTGCTAGGGTTTTATCATTGTTGTTTATTTATTTGCCCTAATTTGCAATTTTACCCTAACATACAGCCATGACAGATGGTTGCTATCAAATTGCAGTGTATGGAGTAGAAAAATGGTAAAGCTTTTCCTATAGGGTTTTCAGGGAATCCCATGAGTTTAGGGAGACCAATTTTATATTTATGATGTTTGTTTGCTGAGATTTTCCTAGATAAACTCCTCAAGCAATAAAGAGTAGGTAACTATCCAATATTGACCCAAGCCAAACTTACAAAGACAAAGGCAAATGGTTGTAGAATTTATTATACCAATTCCCAAGCCCTGGTATAATAAAACATTTTCTTTATTTTTAAGGCTCCAAGTTCACTCTTAACTTTTATCATGCTATTTGTGTCGCAGGTTTTAGATTAGTAAGTCATAAATATGCATGGTAGGTGATAGATTGGACACTAATATTTTACTGCAAAACACTTCTTGTTCTTTCAGGTAATACAAAAACTATTTTTGTATTTTCCCTTTCCTAGCATTGAATGTGTATGCATATTGTGTTCAAACATTTCAGAGGTCTCACATTCATGCTAATAGTCCTATTTTATTTATCATATCTTTGGCATGACTTACATACAGTGAACATAAAATGTGGCTTAGCATACATGAAAATACATAATTTACATTCATATACTACAGATACGATTCTGTCTATGATTATATGCACATTTCTGGAAAATTACATATTTATCATTCACATTTATCATATTCAACTTGTTTCTAATTCTTATGATATAGGTGTGACTACATTATCTATGCTTCAAAGCTCTAAGAACAATATTCAACCTGACTTTTACACAAATAAGGTGTCAGATCTCCTTGCCAAGAAATTTGCTAATGTATAGGCATAGAAGCAGTAAGGTATTTGAGTTGACTCATTCTTTTTTGTAAATTCTATTGTCAAATGCCATGTTTCTCACCACTATTTGCATATAAAATAGAGATAAATTGGTAGCACCTCTTGTGCTTTTACAATTATATTTTTTTGAATGCACAAGCAATGTTCTTTTTAAATCCATTTTATGTAAATCAGCATTGGAACAAATGTAATATGAAATACATATGGTCATGAGAAACACTAATGTTGATGATATTAAAATGACCATTTTATTCGAAAATGATCATCCAATTTTCCCGTGGATGAGTTAAATGTTTATTTAGGGCTTCTTTGATCACACAAAAATAAACCCACTATCCCCTCTTGATCTATAGTTTATTTATTTTATGTCCTCAATCCTTGATTTATTTATATCATGTGTGTTTGTAAAAAAAAAAGTTTAGGTGTAACAGTGAATATGTACTCTTATAAGGGTTTTGACACTCAATTAACTAGATATCTAAATTACAAGAACCGCCTCAACCTTGCCAACTTTTTAAAAAGAAAACTGCCAATAATCTTATATTTCTTAATACCCATTTCGGTTTATGCTAGCCCTATCATAGTTTAGTCCCCTAAATAGTCATTATTGTGTTGAAGTATTGGTTATTAATACTAGTGTTGGTGTGTTCTGAAGAGTATTCAATATGCTCCGTTGTTAAAATGGGGTTTGATTTTTCTTAATTGGGGTCATCAGGTGCAACGAGACATGGAGAGAGTAGAGAAATGCTACGGAAGGGCCATTTTGGCAAGCCCTGGAGATGGAGAGATCCTGTCACTTTATGCCAAATTCATATGGGAAACCCACAATGATACTGCTTGAGCAGAAGCTTACTTTGACAAAGCAGTGAAAGTAGCCTCTAAAGACTGGTAAGCGGCGCCTAACCCTTCTTTATCATTTTCTTCAATAGGATATGTTCTAGAGTGCTTCATTAATTCAAATATTTTGAGAGCGTCCTTGCAAAATCCATTTTGTGCATATCCTGCAATCATTGCATTCCAAAAGATGACATCTCTTTGAGCCATTCCATCAAACAGTTCATGTGCCTTATCTATACTTCCACATTTTGCATACATGTCTACCAGAGCATTTCCAACTATAATATCTGACAAAAATCCCCCTTCCATTATGCTATGATGGATGTCCAAACCCTGTTCCAAAGCCCCCATTTTGGCATAGGCATGGAGGATACTTGCAAAGGTTGTCAAATTTGGCTTTACACCTGCTAATTGCATTTGCTTGAAAGTTCCTAAAGCCTCTTCAACAAATCCATTTTGTGCATATCCCGCAATCATTGCATTCCATGAGATGACATCTCTTTGAGGCATTATGCCAAACAATTCACATGCCTTGTCAATGCTTCCACATTTTGCATACATGTCTACCAGGGCAGTTGAAACTATAACATTTGAAAAAATTCCTCTATCCATTACTTTTTGATGGATGTCCATACCTTGTTCCAATTCTCCCATTTTGGCACAGGCAGGAACGATGCTGGCAAAGGTTGTGGAATTTGGCTTGACACCTACCAATTGTATTTGCTTGAAAGTTTGTAAAGCCTTTCCAACAAATCCATTTTGTGCACATCAAGAAATAATTGCAGTCCAAGAGATTGTTGATAACTGAGAGGGGGGGCGAATCAGTTATCTTAATTCTTTAACTTTCTTTTCTTCTTAACCAATTAGTGTAGCATCAAAACTTATAAGCATAAACGAACATGAGAGCAGAAATAAACTCAAGACACATGACACAATATTTTTGAAGTGGAAACCCTATTAAGGGAGAAAACCACAGGGTGATTAACCCAAGATTGTATTCTCTGTTAAAAGAATAAGATAGTACAAAATGGCACTTGCCAATTAGGGCTCACTGCCCAAGCACACTACTCACAAGAGGCTCACTGCCTACAAGAGACTCACTATCTACAAGTTATAATGAAAGTAACCAAGTGATTGAACTTGTTGACGTTTCTTCTGAATCAGCATTAGGGTTTGCCACTTCTAATGCACAGGCAGATTCAGGCCAACTGAATACAGGAGGTTGCGTGAGCTCCTCCCCTTCACTTCTGGTTCTGCCGCACCAAGGGGGGTATCCCTATAACTCAAGATGTAACCTTGACTAGCTCAAAGATAGAAGGATCTAACTTGACAACAACAGGCAGAATACTCTCATGTATGGACCAAGATCTGTATGATAGATCACAAGGCTGGCAACATTCTTGGACATGATGTCTGGTTGGGTATGAGAGCATGCAGGGGGTTCCTAATCCTACTCCTACAACTAACAGGTGGAGGTATGAAGTGGTTTGATATGAATTTGGATGCAAAGCTGGACATGGTGTATAACACAAGAACACAGCATGATTGGTGCCTATCCAGGGCTTGGAGTCGGTAGACATACACCTGTGAATGATCAGCATAAATAGCTAAAACTGGATTTCAGGGGGATACACATGATATCTACCTTACAGATATCTCCCAATATAGAGTGTTGAGCTATCTCTACTTATGGCATCCCTACTGCAGTATACCCTTCCCAATGTTCAACCTGAAAACAGTTTAATCTGCCCCTTGAGCCGAGGTTAAAAGATCAGACATTCAACATAGGAATTCTATGCTCTAGAATCTAAACATCACACAAATATCTAGATCCAGAAGAAGAATACATGCAATACTGGAGACAGAATTAACACAACACATGCTAAGGTAGCATTACTCATATAAGATCAACCATGAAACCAGTGGATTCATGCCAAGTCCTACAACAGGAGATACACAAACTCACAAGAAAAACTGTACAGAGCAACCAGATCAGCTGGTTTTGGATTACAAAGCCAAAAAACTACAACTTTCAACAACAACAAATGAACAACACAACCTGCTTATAACAGCCAGGTAGGTGCTCAGCAATTAATTACATTGTTGACCAAAATTTTGCCAGATACACAGTATCATGAAAATGGCGCTCAAACACAACCGGATTGGCACCCAAACTTGAATGCAGCAGGTAGGGGAGGAGACAGGAAGATTTCTCGAGCCCTGCGCCATCATCCGCTGATTGACACCTTCAGTCGGGTACCAGATCGACCCACGCCATCGCCCATACCTCTGCAACCTTCGCCATTAATGGCGCACCAACCCGCGGCCTCGGGAAGAACATCATACAGACTATCGCAAGCTTTTCCTGCCGAGACTCATCATCATGATATTTGAAAATGCAGGATAACAATATCCCACATGCACCCCGCGATGACCTCAATAACACCTTATATACTAGGTCATGAGCATATATCATGTCGGTGCTTTTGCTCCTGACGACACTAGTATAGACTTCATCATCATCATCTTCCAGCAGCATGATATCCTGTTGTTCAAAAAATCACCCTGACGTCATCATGATAATTGAAATATAACCTTCATGATAATCGGCACAACCTGATCCTTCGGAGGAACATCCTCCTGCTGAGCTTATAACAAAAGTCTGGCCGATGAACATCCTGATGATGTCATCATCATATCCGCCTACTGCGCACCTCCTCACATCCGGATGACGTCATCATCATGTTTGCAAATATCAGGAGGTCTCTTCAAGATGATCAGTTGTTAGAAATATGACCCCCGCGGACCTTGATGACGTCATCATCATATTAACATCATCATGATATTCAGAAGACAACCGGATATTTGGAAATATCCTCCTGACGTTCGAACATCAGGTTGCACTGTAGCTCCTTTGTAAGATCGGGGCGAAAACTGAACATGATGATGCTGCATGAAAAGATCACCCTCAATAGATAACACGCGAAACCAGCAGGCGGATATCTCCTTGATATCAACATCATCATGATGTTCGAACAAACATATATCCGGGTGATATGAAAATATCACCCCCTCCTTCGCGAATATCATGATGCAGATAGGCAGAAAGAAAAATATCACCCTGATATACGGATGACGTCAGCATCATCAGGATGAGAAACAAAGAACAAGAAGTGATACAACATCATCAGGATGATGTTAACCAAGATCACCCGATGATAAAAATATCACCCCGGCGAAATATCATGAAGGCAGAAAATATGATGACCTCCGCAAGCAGCAGGATGATAACTGGAAATATGATGATGATGAACACGACCCTTAGGAAAAAACAAGTTAGGTCGAGCAATTCAAAGAATAAGCAACATCATCATCATGCTCGCGCAAGGTGATAAATGGAAGATCACCGGAGACTTTGAAACATCACCCTCGCAAGCAGATGAGGGCGCACTGTAGCTCGGCAGCATCATCATGTTAAAAACCAAACATCACCCGATGACTGAATATGATGATGACGATGAAAAACCCAGTCGACGAAGAACATGATGATGCAGATCATCATCGAAGACAAGATGATGATGATGACCTCCTCCTCAGGAAAATATGATGCTGCAGTTGAAAAATGCTGAGGAGGTCCAACACTTAGAAAAAATGGGCAAGAAGATAAAGGCTTCAAATGGAGAAACCTCCTGATCATGACAAATCAACCCCTGGTCAAAATGAGTGTCAACAGAACTGATGAGAAGCATCCACATATGCTAAGGTTCAGTTCTGGTTAGGCTCAATAAACTGATCTGCTGCACTTCATTCTTCCTCTATCTTTAGCCTGCTATTCTGTCACATACTGGACCTTTCTTTCTACAACAACACTGTTCTCTGCTATTCTTTACACAACACCACATACAACACACACCTTCTCATCGAAATCCATTTGGTATATATATCCACACCAAGGATTTCATCATCTTTCTAGTCGGCATCCGGAATAGTCAATATTCTCCCAAACTCTAGTCTATCGGCTGAATCCTTGCTTACCATGTGATGTGTATCAAAGAGATAATTATAGAGATCATCAATCATGTCTGCCAATCATGAATGATACCTTAAGAACCTTGATCACCATCAATATCTCATCTGGAATAAGGTCTGATGCTCTGTCGGTCAGTTCTTCCTCTGTCTACTCTATCAAACAGGACCCCAATACTTAGGTGCTCATATCTCTTCACCCTTTCATCACCGGAGGCTCAATCTCTAGAATCTATTAGTCAAGGTACTCCTCTTGACTTCCCCAAGTCTGCATGTTACAAAGATACTTCCTTTAAGAGATCCGGACCTGATTGTTGGACCTTGTTGCATGCTCTATTCTTGCTTACCGGACCAAAGTATTCTTCAATCTAACTTCTGGTAAGGACACACCATGTCCTGCAGATGTGTGGAATGGTCTTTGTTGCCATAAATGACAACACCAATGAAGCCACACAGTGTCTCTTTCCAATAATGTCCCCCTTTGGCATTGATGGCAACACTTAGTGAAAAATGACTAAGTGTCACACTACACACCCCCTTGGCTGATGCTCTGTACACTTCTCTGGAGCTCCCCCTTAGCTAGATTCCACATTTTTCACTGTTCCTCACTCCCCCTTTGACATCAATGGCAAAGGGTAGGGTCCGCACACCAAAATTTCCAAAAATCCAACTATACTTAGCCACTTAAGTATATATATACATGCTATATTTACATATATTGAAGTATATCTGCAAAACTTGTCTTTAACTGGCCAAATTCTATTGCCCAACTCTGCTTTATCCTCTCCAAAATTGATATGTGACCACTCAATAGGAATGCAAAAGCTTCTGCCCTCTTTAGATCTTTCGAATCACCGGTCCGGGCTGTGGTCTAGGCATCGATTAAGGCCTCATGCATGACCTCTAACTTAGAGATAATCATTCCTCTAAGTTCACCCATCCTACTTATTATGTTCTTCCTCTCCTTTTCAAGCTTCTTTATCTCATTGATGATTGCAATAGTCTGACATTCCTGGTTTATTATGGAGATGGTGAGAGGATCAAAATTTTGAGAGAGGCTTAACAATTTATCCTCTTGTTCTTTCAGTTTCTTCTCAATGTCCTTTGTCACTTTAGACCAGGATGAACAAAATTTATATACTTCTCTGCCATCTTTGAGAGCATTTTCTAAGCTCTTTATTCCAGTATCCAAATTTCTCCTATCATTTGTTATTAGCCCTTGAACTTCATAGAATCTCTTATCCAAAAACTCCTTCCGGACCTTTGCTTCAGCTAATTTCTCTAGGGAATCAAAATGAGTGCTGACAGAACTAACAAGAGACTTAAAATTACCGGATGAAGAGGCTGAGGAAACCTTCTGAAAGGATGGCATGATCTTCTCCAATATACCTGATGCTATCTCTAGCAGCTCACAGTCTTCCATGTGAGACTTTAGAAGTTTCTCTTTTGCCTTTGCTTGGGCAAAGGATGCTATCTTCATTGTTTGAACCGGGGAGAGAGAATCAAAGTCGAATGGTCCTTGAAGTAGCTCCAGTTCATCAATCTCCATCATTTCTTTAGACAGGAAATCTTTAACCTTTTCTACAGTGTCTCTTGCCGAAGACAGAGTTTTCTTCCCTTCTACGGCCTCAGCACTGTCACTTGTGGTCTTTTCAGTCTGACCTTCTTCTCCTCCCTTCACTTCTTCTTCTTTCTCCTCTATCTTTCCTTCTCCTTTAGATCCGAAGACTACTAGGGAATCTAGATTTACTTCTCCTTGGACTTCCACTTCTGGAATAGAGGAGTCCTGGTCCTTGGACTTCTCTTACTTACCTCTTCTGCAATTGACTCGGTAGATTCTCCTTTGTCATCCATGGCAGAGGGTTCATCACCTATGTTCTCTATAACAGGAATATTGAATCTTTTAAAGGCATTTCGAAGGATCTCTTCTATCTCTTTTGCTATTTTCTCAGTTTCTCCAAGCATAAGATGATTTATTCTAGCTTTTCTCCAGAACTCATCCTTGCAATCTTTGAAGATCATATTCATTTGCTTTGGAGTGATTGAAGGATGTAGCTGAATAGCTATCTGTTCTCGGATCTCAAGATCCTTTGCCTTAGCATTATTCTTCCTTATTTCTAATTCCTTTTCTAGGCTTTTGGGAATGAGAGATATGATTTCAATAAAATCTTTATTGTAGATATTCAGATACCTGAATGTAGCTTCTTGCAAGATCTTCTGGTCAGCTTCATTATACTCATCATAGAACTCAGTCATTGGTTTTAGGTTCCCATCCACAGTAACTGATTTGATGATATCATCAATGTGAAGTGTGGGCTTTTCAACAAATTCCTCTGCCTTCTCTTCTTTGCCTTGACCTATAGAGGGTTCACCAGATGTTTTCTTCTTCTTCTTCATTTTCTTGACCTCTTCATCTGCTTCAGTCTCTTCATCATCCTTTTGACTGGCATAAGACCTTGTGGCCTTTGTCTTAGTTCTCTTCTCTCCTTTACCAGATGATTTTGCTTCTGGTTTTGATGCCTTTGAGCTCTTATCAGTGGTAGATGCAGACCTCTTAGAGGATCTAGTCCGGGAGGGGGCTTCTACCGAATCACTTTCCTTTTCTGCTTCTTCCTTCTCTTTCTCTGCTCTTTCCATCTTCTCTCTGTTAGCATCAAGTGCCTCTTTTGATATTCCATATCTCTTGGCAACTTGTTCAACTTCCCTTCTTACTTTCCTCTTGATTTCAGCTTGTCTGAGTTCAACATGAACTTTTACACTTAGCTCTTGAAAGGTTCCAAATCTTTCTGCCTTAGGGTATTTGGGCTGACTCAACAGATGTTGGATATGCAGTTCTAGGATTTTCTCATCAGTCTCATACCCCATTGGCATGATCCAGACTGTCCTTGGCTCCACTGCCTCCATTAGGCATTGATCAGTGTCTACCATGAAACACACTGCATCTTTGTACTTCTCAACCAATGATTAGGGAATTCTTTCTCTGGTTTGCATTATATTTTGAAATTTTTTGAAGTAACCCCACAGAACTGTATTTCTTGCCTTAGCATCCCCAAGCCCATGCAAGTAATCTCTAATTTGAATTGCAACAGGTCTGTCATTCTACCATACCCAACCACTGGATCCGGGCAACTCATTCATAAAGTAGAAGAATAAACATAGTATCAGCCCACCATACTTGAAAGAGTTCTTCTTGTCCTTCTTGATCATTTGTAGATTTTCCATTAGTTGGCTCAGAAGGAGTTCACAAAGATCATAATCTGCATTCTTTCTCAACATTTCATAATCAGTGTAGATTGCTATTCTGGATATGGAATTTTCTCTGCTAGAGTGATATATCTTGTAGCCAATAATCATGGAGGCAAACTTAATGTCTGGATCAGTGATATCCTCAACTGTCATTGCTCTTTTATCAAATTTTGATCCGATGGCCTCACTCACAGTTTGGTTTTTGACTGATTTTAGAGTAGGTAACCCATCGGATGAGTACAATCCGGTTACTGCCCTAATTGCTTCCTTTGTTATCTGAATGGCCTCATCAACCACATAAAGTTGTCGTGCATTCTACTCAAAACATACCGGACCCATTCATCTTCTTCAAAATAGGGGAAATGAATGCACTGACCAAAATGTTTATCCCAGATGGCCTTATACTGAGGTTTTAGTTCAAATGATTCATCTATCAATTCCTTGTGGTAGATGTCCATAAGCTTGGATTCACCAAATTCTTCAATGTTTGCGTGAATGTAAACCCTAACATCTTCTACATGCAGAATTCCATGTGGAATGCTAGAAAATGCGCCTAGGGGATCAACTTCTAGGGATTTATAAGGATGCTTTCTGAATTTAGGGCGCGACATATCAGTGATCTTCACCACATTCAGAGTAGCCATCTTTTAAAGATTCATAGAGAGATTTTCAAGAGTAGAAAATACCTTTTACGCTTCTAGGGTTCACGATATGAATTGGATCAGATCGCTGGAAGAATCGACTTTTGCAGTTGATCTTTGATGGGCATGAGGCAGTTTGTTGCAGAGCTCCTTTTCTCTTCTTCTCGAATGTAAAATGAGCAAATGTTTAAAAAGATAACCCTTATATTTCTCTACAGACCCTAATTCCATATTGCAATAAATGCTTAAGTCATTCCGGTTTGCCTTGTTCTCCTTGTTCTGAGGAAAAATCTTTTCCGAATCACTGAGAAGTATTTAGAGTTATTCTTGGAGATGATTGACAATCTATCTTCCTTTCTCCAGACATTTCATCTATCCACAGATCAAGATTCTTCAATTTGAATCATATCGGATCTAACTGTGAAAAATCTGCTTCTTACCGGATGACTGTTGAACCGGATTAGTCTTGGAAGATTAACCTATTCAAGATTTCTTGCAGATCTTCTATCTTTTTACCGAAGCTTATTTAGAAGTTCCTCTGTGAACCCTTTAATCTGCAACTTTCCTTGTGCCAATTTCAGGCACCAATTAGCTGGCTGGGGGAAAATGTTTTTCCTTGTGTCTCCCCCTGATCCAAAGCTCACCATTTAATTTCTGGAAGGAATATCAGCACCAGATTCTTGTGCGGATCCATCCCCAACATTTTTTGTACTCCTCTTCACCCAAATCTTTTTCATCTCCCTTTGAACTTCATCCACATTCACTTTTCCTTTTCCTTTGTCCTGATTCTGATTGTGATGCACCAGACCCATTTTGTCCTAATTCTTACTTCTGCAGAATTTGGCAATATGACCAGATCTATTGCAATTGTAGCAAACAACATTTCTTTGCATATTTGACTGATATCCTCTTGATCTACACTGATTAGCCATATGTCCCATTCTATTGCATGCAAAACATCTACCATTGAATGAATTGTTCATTTGCATATTTATGCATTCATGAGTTTTGTGACCATACCTTTTGCAATTAAAGCACTGTCCGGAGAAGGATGAATTAGTCTGATTCATTCTCTTTCTGTACTGACTTGCTTTATGACCAAAGTTATTGTAGTTGTGGCAGTATCCATTGAAGGATGGATATCTTTGAGCATTTGGTTGCCTTACCGAAGGTCTTCTAGGCTTGTTCCTTGAATTTTCTTATCCACAATTCTTCTGACCAGATCCGGAGCTTTCACCTTTCTCATATCCCAAGCCATGCTTGTCATCTACCCTGTTTTGGCTTTCAAGAACTTCAAGTTGAGCGGAGCTTATCTTGAATTTCTCTTTGTATTCATTTGTTGTTTGAAGATCCTTTTTAAGAGTGTCAATCTGATTCTCAAGTTGTTCTTCATTATCTCTAGCATCTTCAAGATCAGATTCCAGATGCCTGATTATTCTGTCCATTTTGTGGTAGTCTTATGTCTTCTCCTTGAGAGATTGATTTAGATTATCTTCAATTTTTCTTTTCTCTTCAATTTTTTGGGTAAATTTCATAACCCCTGATTCCATTTCATGTCTCACCATAATGACTTCTTTTGATAGCTTCTCACATAACTTATTTTTCTCATTCAATTCTTCATTAGTGTCATTGGCTTCATTTTGATTTGCTAAATGTTGAAGTAGTTCCTTTCTCTTTTTCATAGAGATACTCAATTTTTCTCTGAGTTCATTTATGAAGTCATCAGCTTGTCTAATTCTTTCCTTCAGAGTATTGACTTCTGAATGAGATTGCTCAAGATCATCTAGGGCAGACTGAAGTTGTTCCCTCATACCATACATATCCATTGATATTCCCAGATCTTCCTCAATCTATTAGGCTCTATTCGGAGGAACTTAGCTCTGATACCAATTGTTGATAACTAAGAGGGGGGGTGAATCAGTTATCCTAATTCTTTAACTTTCTTTTCTTCTTAACCAATTAGTGTAGCATCAAAACTTATAAGCATAAACGAACATGAGAGCATAAATAAACTCAATACACATGACACAATATTTTTGATGTGGAAACCCTGTTAAGGGAGAAAACCACGGGGTGATTAACCCAAGATTGTATTCTCTGTTAAAAGAATAAGGTAGTACAACATGGCACTTGCCAATTAGGGCTCACTGCCCGAGCACACTGCTCACAAGAGGCTCACTGCCTACAAGAGACTCACTGTCTACAAGTTATAATGAAAGTAACCAAGTGATTGAACTGATGAGAAGCATCCACATATGCTAAGGTTCAGTTTCGGTTAGGCTCAATAAACTGATCTGGTGCACTTCATTCTTCCTCTGTCTTTAGCCTGTTGTTCTGTCACATATCGGACCTTTATTTCTGCAACAACATTGTTCTCTGCTATTCTTCACACAACACCACATACAACACACACCTTCTCATCGAAATCCATTTGGTATATATATCTGCACCAAGGATTTCATCATCTTTCTAGTCGGCATCTGGAATAGTCAATATTCTCCCAAACTCTAGTCGATCGGTTGAATCCTTGCTTGCCAAGTGATGCGTATCAAAGAGATAATTCTAGAGATCATCGATCATGTCTGCCAATCATGAATGATACCTTAAGAACCTTGATCACCATCAATATCTCATCTGGAATAAGGTCTGATGCTCTGCCGGTCAGTTCTTCCTCTGTCTACTCTATCAAACAGGACCCCAATACTTAAGTGCTCATATCTCTTCACCCTTTCATCACCGAAGGCTCAATCTCTGGAATCTATCAGTCAAGGTACTCCTCTTGACTTCCCCAAGTCCGCATGTTACCAAGATACTTCCTTTAAGAGATCCGGACATGACTGTCGAACCTTGCTGCATGCTCTATTCTTGTTTACTGGACCAAAGTATTCTTCAATCTGACTTCCGGTAAGGACACACCATGTCCTGCGGATGTGTGGAATGGTCTTTGTTGCCATCAATGACAACACCAATGAATCCACACAGTGTCTCTTGCCAACAGAGATGACATCTCTTTGAGGCATTCTGTGCATCTGTAATAGCTGACAAAAATCTCCCTTCCATTATGCTTTGATGGATGCCCATTCCCTATTCCAAAGCTTTCATTTTGGAACAGGCAGGGAGGATGTTGGCAAAGGTTGTGCAGTCTGGTTTTACACCTGCCAATTGCATGTGCTTGAAAGTTTCTAGAGATTTTTCAAAAAATCCAATTTGTGTGTATCCTACAATCATTGTAGTCCATGAGACCACATTTTTTTGAGGCATTCTATCAAACAGTTCATGTGCCTTGTCCATGGTTCCACATTTTGCATACATGTCTACCAGGGCAGTTGCAACTACAACATCTAACAAAATTCCTCTATCCTTCATGCTTTGATGGATGTCCATACCCTATTCCAAAGCTCCCATTTTAGCA
This sequence comes from Cunninghamia lanceolata, assembly GCA_027924645.1. Taxonomy (NCBI): domain Eukaryota; kingdom Viridiplantae; phylum Streptophyta; class Pinopsida; order Cupressales; family Cupressaceae; genus Cunninghamia; species Cunninghamia lanceolata. The sequence continues at coordinate 3,035,898 of BSBN01000794.1, forward strand.
CAGGCAGGGAGGATGCTGGCAAAGGTTGTGGAGTTTGGATTTACACCTGCCAATTGCATTTTCTTGAAAGTTTCTAAAGTCTTCTCAAAAAATTCAATTTGTGCATATCATGCAATCATTCCAGTCCATGAGACCACATTTCTTTGAGGCATTTTGTCAAACAGTTCACGTGCTTTGTATATGTTTCCACATTTTGCATACATGTCTACTAGGGCAGTTGCCACTACAACATCTGACAAAATTTCTCTATCCTTTATGCTTTGATGGATTTCTATACCCTGTTGCAAAGCTCCCATTTTGTCACAAGCCGGGAGGATGCAAGCAAAGGTTGTAGAATTTGGCTTTAGAACTGGAAATTGCATTTGCTTGAAAGTTTTGAAAGCCCTTTGAACAAATCCATCTTGTGAATATCCTACAATTATTACATTCCATGAGATGCGAAATAATGTAAACATATTTCAAACGTGAAAGAAACCAAAAACTATACTAACAATTATTGAATCAAGTATGATAACTGTAAACACAACATGTCCTACAAGTATGTCCAAGTTATAATTGGTTGTTAGAGGAAATTTGATTTTTGGACTTAAGGGTTTTAAATTTCTTGTAAAATGTCCCACATCCTGCAACTCTGATTCTTCAATAGTTGCCAACATCTGGATGTTGCTAGAGAACTCTTTTTTGATATTCTATTAAACAAGATATATAATTGTTACACTCTTAAATTTTGAAGGTTTACACAAAATGTGGAAGGAGAGCCCTTCCAACCATGATGGTAGGTTCAGCACCAACATTCATAGACTGTGATAAGGGATGGAAGTTACTTCTGCTTACACAGAGGGGCCCAATATATCTCTGGGATCTATTTCATTGGAATTGCCTTGTACAGGACTCCCTTGCTCCTCTAGTTGGTTCAGCTATAGATTCTTATACAAAGGGCTCAAGTATACTTTTGAATCCATTTCCTCTTACAACAGGAGCCAGTTTTGGTAGCAGACAACATAATGGCACTGATATGGTTTTCTCGGCATTAACCTGCTTTAGATACACAAAATAGATGATGTTTATGGCTATGTTTCCTGTATTAATCTATTTTCTTAACAGGGATAATAAAAGGCATATCTGTTAGGTTTTCAAGGTCTAGAAATCCACTTGTGGTCCTTGCTACTCGCCATGCATTTATTTTCCATGTTAGTATGAGATGTTGGCTAAGGGTTGCGGATGATTGCTTCCCTACATCAAATTTCTCAAGTACTTTGCTTGTAAAGACAAGTCAAGATTGTGAACTTGCAACTTTGCAAGTTGATGCTTGCAAGTTTTCCATGAGAAACATCTCATGGAGCAGGTCAAATTCATTTCAAATATGCTTCATGTTTTCTATTTTAATAACATATATTGTTTTTTGTCTTTTAAATTTTTCTAAACATATGTTTATGTCAGTAGAGTTTTTAGTTTCTTTCATGTTTGAAATATGTTTACATTATGTGAATATCCTACAATTATTGAATCAAGTATGATAACTGTCTACTTTTGATTTTCTTGTATGACTCTACTATTAAAGTGATACGACATTTGTAGAAATGACTTTGGAAACTGTGACTTGCTACATAATGTTGGTGTATTGTGAAATGAATGGTTGATAATCATTTTTAATGTGCAATGTTGATCGTAACAAGTATCAAATTGAGATCCCTTTGCCCCCTAAAATTGATCCCAGTGTGACAATGATCATGACAGTTGAAGAAAAGCTAGATGTTACATACAATGATGTTGGTGGATGCAAAGAGAAGATTCATAAAATGTGAGAGGTTTGCCAAATTTTTTCTTAATATGGTTACTATGTTTCTGAAATCTTGTTTGAAGTGCCAGTTTTCTTGGCTGTTTTGAACACGGTTAACCATCTTTTTGCCTAGAACCATAACTTATAAGGACTTTTTTCTTTATCACAGAATTTCCTCTGTAGTGTGAAATTTGAGTGGTGTGGCATTCTTCCTTTTGTGTGATTGGTTTTTGTTCTATGGCTGAAAAATTAGTTTACTATGTTTTGGTGCGTTTTGGGAATTTCTCCATGATGGCAACTCCTTGGGACAAGGCTCTGATGGTTCTTGCATTCAATTTATTAATTTCTTGTTTCTCTTCTCAAGTTTACTCAAGTTATTTTCACATCAGTTGTTGAAGGCTGAAATTATTTATGTATGTCCAGTATTTGAAGTGGCATTATATCATTGTTTGTTTATGTCCTCTTTTTGCTTTTTTTTCAAGTTGTATGACCAATTTGAAGGAATATAGCAGAAGTTGGAGCATTTATAAAGGTAGTTTGAATAGAAATATGACATGTGTAAGCATTTAGGAGCAGATAACAGTTGAAAAGATCAACTTGTCTTTTTCCAACGCCACCAAGAAGTTTCCAAGCATTCAAATCATGAGAAAAAGGCAGTTTCAAGCGACCAAGGTTCAAGGAAGAAGTTAGCAATAGTCATAAAGGAAACATTTAATGAATTTTAAACCTTCCTAGTTTTCCTCTAGCATAGGATAGTCAAAAGCAGAGTTTACTTTCATTTTTTCTCAGTTCTTTTCACTTTTGGAAAAACATTGTAAGCTGAAACAAGCTTCTTTCTGTCTTTTGGTGCATTGTAACTCAGAAAATCAGTTTCTTGCTCATTCTTTGAGCTATGTATTGTAACCATGAAGGTTGTTTTAGCAAAGAGAAAGAATTGTAACTTATTTTCAGATCTATATGTTGTTTGTAAGAATTTTTTATCAATAAAACAAGTTGTTTTTACCTTCTCAAAGTTGTTTCATTGTGCAAGCTTCAAAATGGTTGATGTGATCTTGTGGTGATGCTTCTTCCCCTTGATTAAAATGACTAAATATACTACTAATTGACATCAATTAATAATTAAATTGACTAAATATACTACCAATTGACATAAATCAGTGAATAAATATGACTAAACATATGATGAGTTGATGGCAAAATAATGATTAAAATGACTAAGTATACTACCAATGGATGGAAACCAGTTAATACAAATGACTAAATATAGTACTAATGGACGAAAATTAGTGAATAAAAATGACTAAATATACTACCAATTGACAGCAATTAATGATTACACTGACTAAATAAATGACTACCATGACTAAATAAATGACCAGTTAACAACAATCAATGACTAAATTAACGACTAAATATACTACCAAATTGATCAATCAAAACAACCAATAAATGACTAAAAATGGTTTAGTCATCAATTCGGCCGTGTTATAAATGACTAGCAATAACTACTAATGGTCACGTGACCATGTTTAGTCATTTATAAGTAGTTTTTAGTATTTTTTTAATCATATATTGATGTTTCTCTACTAGTGATGAAGCATTACTCATAGGGCTCCAAATGGCAATCCAATAGAATATCAAACAACTTCAGGTTTATGGAGACTCTCAACTAGTCATTTGCCAGGTCACTAATGAATATCAGACTAAAGATGACAAGTTGATGCCCTACAAAAAGATGGTTGACAACTACAAGCAACACTTTTGCAGTCTATCATTTGACTAGATTCCTAGAGTAAATAGCAAGGCTATTGATGCAATGGTAACTATTGGATCTCTCTTAGACATGCTGGCAAACATACAACACTATGAGTTCTTGGTTGAGTAGTTGTTGATACAGTCTATTGATGTTCCACCCACCGAGATTATCTGTGAACTTGTTGGTCCCAACTTGATGTGGTACCAAGACATTTACAACTACCTTCATAACAACACCCTTCTGCATCCAGACAAAAGAAAACTTTCATTTGAATTGCCTCTCGTTTCACCATCCTTGGAGATTCATTATATTGACGGAGTCTCAATGGTATCCTCCTCATATGTTTAAACTCAGAAGAAGCCAACATTGCTTTAAGAGATGTACACAAAGGTATATGGAGCATATTCCACCAGTCCTAACCTAGAAAAGAAGTTTCTTCGAACTAGATATTATTGGCCCACAATGAAACAGGATGCTCATTAGTTCACAAAAAAATGTCTTCAGTGTCAACAGCATGGAGATCTAATTCATGCACCTACTCAGTAGCTACAACCAGTGACTACTCCTTGGTCATTTTCACAATAGGGACTCTACCTCGTAGGAAAAATTCATCCCTCATCTTCCAATGGCCACAAGTTTATTATTACCGCCACATAGTATTTTATGAAGTGGGTAGAAGCTATTCCCATGACTTACATTACTAGCAAAAAAATTGCTAAATTTATCTTACACTATATCATTTTCCGGTATGGTATCCCTATGGCTATAGTAACCAATAACGGTAAACCTTTCAAAAACTAAGATGTTTGTGCTTTGTGCACTCAATGCCATGTCTAGCATCACTTTTCCACTCCATATTATCTACAAAGAAATGACCAGGTTGAGGATTCAAACAAAACAATCCTAAAAATCCTCAAAAAGACAGTTAATGAAGCTGGTCGTGATTGGCATCTACAACTTAACCCCGCCCTTTGAGCATATCATACAAGCATTCAAACCCCAACTAGTGCCACACCATATGCTTTAGTCTATGGAACTAAACCTATTTTTCCTATAGAGGTCAAGATCCCATCTCTCCGTGTCTCCACGCAACATCTTATTGATGGGGAGGAGTATAGAGTTTCCAAATTACATGAATTGGAGCTACTAGATGAAAGGTGCCTTGCAGCATTGAATCATCTTCAGATCTACCAAAACTGCCTTCATCATAGCTACAACAAGAAAATTAAAGAAATGCAATTCCAAGTGGGTGATCTCGTCCTGAAAGAAAATCAAAGAAACCAACAAGATAGAGATAAAAAGGCAAATTTAAACCTAACTAGTTGGGACCTTTTGTCATCATAGCAGTCTATGGATTAGGGGCATATACCTTAGAAAACCTAAAGTAATTCCTCTTGATGAACCACTCAACAATGTTCATTTCAACAAGTTCTATGCCTGGTCCTCAGAGTATCCTAGTAGAAAATATAAAAAAAGTAAAAAATAGAAACATACATTAAAAAAATGTGTTCGTCCTCTAGTGAAAACTTGGTAAATAGGCACCTTGGAGAAGTGCCATAGTGAAAACTTCGTAAATAGGTGCTATGTGTAGAGTCAACACCCACCATCTATTAAGTCTTACATCCATCTCATCCATCATATCCATCTCACTCCATATCAACTCATAATAAAATCCCTATCCATCCATTTTTTACCTTTCGTATTTCCACATATCCATCTATCATGGCTTGGAAATTGTCAGTGTCAAGCGTTATCTCTTAGTCTCATCCATGGTCAATTCATCTAGTGTATCCATTATTCATCCATTGTTAGTCCCATCCATGGTTAGTCTATTTCTCGATAATAAACCCTTTACCTAAATGGGGGCACATTTCGTTACCCTAGGTCTAGGAATGGATCCTTGTTTTGACTCAAGGGAAGTTATCACACTTTCGCTCATTTTCTGTAAACATACCCCATCCTACATCACTCATCCATTAGCACTATCCTCATCTCATTCAATAGCACTATCATCATTTCATCCATTACCACTATCAGCATCTCATCCATCAACACTTTCATCACTTGCCAACCAAAACTACATATCATCATCACCATCGTAATGTGCTTTGATCCTGTGGATACAGGATATGTAGGCAGTCTAGAATACGAAGGAAGTATCCAATACTCAGTCACATACAATTCACCCATCATCCATCTCAATCCATAATAAATCCAAACTTTTTCACTCCATCCATCTACCACAATCCATCATATTCATTTACCACCTAGACTTGACTAACTCAAGCAGAACGCAAACTATGCATCTTTTATAAGCTCAAGTACTTATCTAGTCAAAAACAAAAAGGTTAATCCTGAGACAATACACTAACTCATGCCACTTGCTACATCTGGTACATCCATACATCCTAGATCCAAAGCCTTTAACGGATACATCTTTCCTACGATAAGGCCCCTAATCTAACTAGAACACCCTCTTTGGCAAGAGTGTTGGGATAAGGTGCCATTAACCTTGCAAATCCCAATATTGTATTTATTCCATTTATTATTTGTAATTTGTAATTACCCATAAGGGATGTACAAGTTTCACCGGCAGTGGTAAAAATATTTACTGTCCATGGTAATTACGGAGTTACTGCACGGTAAGTCCCAGAGTTACCGGCGATAGTTATGGGATGTCATTTACTATGGTAAATGGTAATTAGTCAAAGTGGGATGCACATGTGGAGGAATAATCTATTTTTAGTGTTATGACGCACGTCATAGATGTTGTAAAAAGGTGTAAGAGATTCTATGACAACTATAAGTTGTCATAAGAATCTTTGACACTAATAATAGCATATGACGCGTCATAAGATGTTGTAAGTGGCTATTTTTAGACCCAAGGCGTTTAAGCTTGCATGGGCACTTTTTTCCCAAGTGTAGGATGCATGTATGACAGCATTTATAACCCCGTAAGAGCCTATTCTTGGCCATGGACGCCCAAGGTTGTGATGTTGACTCTTGACAAGTGTTATGGGCTTGTAAGAAGTCATTTAATGTCTTGAGGTTGTGTAAATTGTATAAAAACCATAGCATAGTAGATGAGAGGAATATAACAGTTTACAGGTACCCAGGTTCTGCTAGAGTGAAGGTTGGAGGATAGAGGAAGTGAATGTATTTGTAATCTCCTTTTGTGAAGATAATACAACTTGGCCTCTTTTCTTGGTGGAGTTTTTTACCCGAAAGGGTTTTCTCCACATTAAACACTTGTGTTTTGTGCTTCATTCTACTTCTGGTATATTTATGTATTGTGGGTTTATGTTTTGTTACAATCTTCATTGTTAACACACACTTGAAAGATTGCTGAAATTTATTCGAATCAGATTTCCATTGAAGTAGTGTTGCTTTCATTTCTAGGATTTGGTATCAGAGCCTAGCCAGCTTTGACTCTTGGGTGGTAGTGTGGAAGCTGTAGCTGCAGTGGGAGATGTGGTTGCATTTGTTTTGCAAATCTTGTGTTGTTATTATGGTTGCATCCACTGTTGCATCAACCTCTCATTTGGACATTGAGAAGTTCAACAGAACGGGGTATGAGTTGTGGAAGCTGAAAATGGAAGATTTGTTGGAAGAAAGAAACTAATGGTTGGCTGTCCAAAAAGAGAAGAAACCTGACGATGTCTCTCAAGATGAGTGGGATAGACTGGATAAGAAGGCACAGGGAACCATCTGGTTGTGTCTTTCAGACTATGTCCTATTGAATGTCGCAAAGGAAGAGACTGCATACAAGTTGTGGAAACGGTTGCGTGAGGTCTATCAAGCCAAGAGTATGGTAAATAAACTTTATTTAAAAACAAAATTGTTTTCCATGAAAATACGAGAAGGTGAATCAGTTGTAGAGCATTTAAATTCTTTTAATTTGTTAGTGAGTCAGCTTGATTCAGTAGATGTTGAGGTTAGTGAGGAAGATAAATGTATCTTACTTCTTTGTTCTTTACCTAAGTCTTGGGAGAATGTTATCCTTGTTATCACTACTAACCTCATGGATCTGAAGTTGGATGCTCTTGTTTTAGTGCTACTGTCACAGGAATTGAGGAAGAAGAGTTCAGATAGTTCAGGGGATGCTCTCAGTGTCAGGGGAAGGTCTAAGGAAAGAGGACCTAAGGGAGATCAGAAAGGGGCTAAGGACAAGTCCAAGGGCCGGTCTAAGACTCCTGGTAAAAAGAACAGAGTTAAGTGTTAGAACTACAGTAAAAGGGGACATCTGAAGAAAGAGAGCAGAAATCCCAAGAAACAGTGGGAGAGTGCTTCGGATAAGTCCTCGAATGCAGGTGAAGAAGTTTTACTTTCTACATGTAATCTTGTTTCTAATGATCACTAGTTGATTGAATCAAGATGCTCATTTCATATGACCCCACATAAGGAATGGTTCTCCTCATATGAAGAATATGATGGAGGTAATATCTACCTTGGTGACAACTCTACATATCCGATTGTCAGGAAAGGAAAGGTATTGTTGTGTTTCAGTGATGGGAGTTTTAAAACCCTCCCTGGTGTTTTGCATGTTCCTGGATTAGCTAGAAATCTGATTTCAGTTTTGAAGTTGAATGATTTGGGAATACATGTGACATTTGACAAGCATGGTTGCAGATTGGTGAGAGGGAACTTGGTGGTAGCGAAAGGGAAGAGATTTGGGAACATGTTTAATCTTGAAGCCACTACAATTTGTAATGCCTCCTATGTATCTGAGGCCACTACTAAAAATACATGTATGTTGTGGCACAGTAGATTGGGCCACACAAGCAATAATGTATTGAAAACTATTAAGAATAAAAATTTGTTGGATGGTTTCTCCTATTCTAATGAGCACTTTGATTTCTGTGAGCATTGTGTGTTTGGTAAACAAAACAGAAAGTCATTTCATTCAGGAAGCAATAGAGAAAAAGAGAAGTTAGAAATTATTCATACGGATGTGTTTGGACCTGTGGATAATGAATCTATCAAAAAATCTCGTTATTTTGTAACCTTCATTGATGATGTATCCAGATTTACATGGATTTATTTTATGAAGCATAAATCTGAAGTTTTCACTAAGTTTAAGGAATTCAAAGTCTTAGTAGAGAACCAATCAGGTTTAAAGATAAAAATATTAAGATCTGACAATGGAGGGGAATATTTCTCTAAGGAATTTGATGAGTTTTGCAAGCATGCAGGTATAATCAGACAAAAGACAACTCCATATACATTACAGCAGAATGTTGTTGCAGAAAGGATGAACCGAACAATTATGGAAAGGGCCAGAAGTATGCTTAGTGATGCACAATTGGATAAATGCTTTCAGGCAAAGGCTGTGTGTACTGCTTGCTACTTGATAAATAGATCTCCTTGTAAGGCTCTTGATTCGACACCTTATGAAGTGTGGACAGGTAAGAAACCTTCTGTTTCACATTTAAGGGTTTTTGGTTGTGAGGCTTTTGTTCATGTGCCTAAGGAAAAGCAATCTAAGTTGGATCCAAAGGTTGAAAAGTGTACATTCATTGGATATGGTGATAATGTCAAAGGTTATAATCTTTGGAATCCACTAACCTGCAAGATTATCTTTTCTAGAGATGTTATTTTCAAGGAACTTAGAGTTATTTCTGAACCTGAGCAGCCAAAAGAAAAAGATGAAAAGGTAAAGAAGGTGCACTTTGATTTAGAGCATAAAGATGCACCTTAGGAAGAACAAAATGATGGATTGGGGGGTGAAGAAGAAGAAGAAGATTCAAGTAGTTCTGATGAAGATGAGTATATTGTGACAGAAGAAGTTGTTGCAGATGATCATGCAAAAGAACGAGTAGAGTCTCTTACTCCACCCTTGAGGAGATCCACAAGACAATGGAATCCAGTTGACAGGTATAGCCCACCAGATTTCTGTTGTGTATATGCTTTATTGAGTACTAACAATGAACCTAGATCCTACAGGGAAGCTATTTCTGTAGATGATAGTGAGTCTTGGTAGCTAGCCATGTAGGAGGAGATGATGGCTTTAGACTCTAATAACACATGGGATCTTATTCATTTGCCCAAAGGAAGAAAGGCCATAGGATGGAAGTGGGTCTTCAAGAAGAAGTTTGGAGCAGACGGGTCATTGGAGAAGTACAAGGCTAGACTAGTAGCCAAGGGCTACTCCCAGAGAGAGGGAGTTGATTTTGGTGAGATATTCTCTCTTGTTGCTAAATTGACTTCTATTAGATTTCTCTTATCCATTGCTGCAACTTATGATTGGGAGATTGAGCAAATGGATGTTAAGACTATGTTCTTGCATGGAGATCTTGAAGAAGAAATTTATATGCAACAGCCTATAGGTTTTGAGGTAAAAGGAAAAGAACATTGGGTTTGCAGGATAAAGAGGTCTCTTTATGGTCTGAAACAATCCCCCGGAATGTGGTATCAAAAGTTTGATTCATTTGTTTTGAAATTGGGTTTTGTTAGAAGCGAGGAGGATCATTGTGTTTATATTCATTGTGTTAATGATTCTATACTGGTTATTCCTTTGTATGTTGATGACATGTTTTTCAGCAATAGTAAGGGTATGGTCAGTGAGCTTAAAACCCAACTTTCAAGTGCATTTGAGAAGAAGGATCTTGGTGCTGCAAGGTATATTTTGGGAATGGAGATCAGGAGGGACAGAGTTAACAGAAATCTTTGGTTGTCACAAAGTAAGTATGTGAATACTATTTTGCAGAGGTTTAGTTTGCAGGACTGTAATCCAGTTAGAGTTCCTTTATCCATTGGTGCTAAGCTTTCATTAGATATGTGTCCAAAGACTGAGAATGATCTTGAGGATATGTCTAATGTGCCATATGCTAGTGTTATAGGGAGTTTGATGTATGCAATAGTTTGCACTAGACCAAATATTGCCCAAGCAGTGGGAGTTTTGAGCAGATTTATGTCTAACCCTAGTAGACAACATTGGAACTATACAAAGAGGGTGTTTAAATATCTTGCAGGTACTCCTTATCATTGTTTAGTTTATTCTAGTATTGATAATGTTGATAAATCTTTGGACATATAGGGTTTTGTTGATGCAGATTGGGTAGATGACTTGGATAGTCGAAGGTCCACTAGTGGCTATGTTTTTACTCTGTTTGGAGGTGCAGTGAGCTGGATGAGTAAGAGGCAGCCCACAGTTTCTTTGTCCACCACAGAAGCAGAGTATATGGCTACAACTCATGTCTCTAAGGAGGTAGTTTGGTTGAGGAGACTGTGTATAGGTATTGGTTTTGATTGCAGGAATATTCAGATTGGTTGTGATAGCCAGAGTGCTATTTGTTTGGCTAAGAATCCCATGTATCATGCTCGGACTAAGCATGTTGATGTTCAGTATCACTTTGTTTGAGAGTTGGTTAAAAATAGAGAGATTGAGCTGAAGAAGATAGACACTCAGGAGAATGTTGCAGATTCATTGACCAAGCCTGTGAGCACAGAGAAGTTCGTGTGGTGCAGAGAGGCCATGGGCCTTATTTCTAGTGCCTGATTATTTTTCATTTTATTTCCTATGGGTTGATTTACAATGTATAATGTCAAGTGGGAGAATGTTGGGATAAGGTTCCATTAACCTTGTAAATCCCAATATTGTATTTATTCCATTTATTATTTGTAATTTGTAATTACCCATAAGGGATGTACAAGTTTCACCGGCAGTGGTAAAAATTATTTACTGTCCACGGTAATTACGGAGTTACTACACGGTAAGTCCCAAAGTTACCGGCGATAGTTATGGGATGTCATTTACTATGGTAAATGGTAATTGGTCAAAGTGGGGTGTACATGTGGAGGAATAATCTATTTTTAGTGTTATGACGCACGTCATAGATGTTGTAAGAAGGTGTAAGAGATTCTATGACAACTGTAAGTTGTCATAAGAATCTATGACACTAATAATAGCATATGACACGTCATAAGATGTTGTAAGTGGCTATTTTTAGCCCCAAGGCATTCAAGCTTGCATGGGCACTTTTTTCCCAAGTGTAGGATGCATGTATGACAGCATTTATGACCCCGTAAGAGCCTATTCTTGGTCATGGACGCCCAAGGTTGTGTTGTTGACTCTTGACAAGTGTTATGGGCTTGTAAGAAGTCATTTAATGTCTTGAGGTTCTGTAAATTCTATAAAAACCATAGCATAGTAGATGAGAGGAATATAATAGTTTACAGGTACTTAGGTTCTGCCAGAGTGAAGGTTGGAGGACAGAGGAAGTGAATGTATTTGTAATCTCCTTTTGTGAAGATAATACAACTTGGCCTCTTTTCTTGGTGGAGTTTTTTACCCGAAAGGGTTCTCTCCATGTTAAACACTTGTGTTTTGTGCTTCATTCTGCTTTTGGTATATTTATGTATTGTGGGTTTATGTTTTGTTACAATCTCCATTGTTAACACACACTTGAAAGATTGCTGAAATTTATCGAATCAGATTTCCATTGAAGTAGTGTTGCTTTCATTTCTAACAAAGAGAACATGATGGTTGTCTATCTATTTTATCAGTTGGTCCTTTTTTTTATTTATCTTTTGTCCCTTTTTAATACTTATTCAAAACTACCTTGATCTTTCTATATCTTGGTATGTCACGATGTGGTATGGATTGGGGCATAGTCATTGTTGTCGTATGTTGTGTTTGTGGGATGATTTTATTATACTATTAGAACTAATATGTATCTTGTGTGTGTTGGGATTATCATCTTGCATATCAATACCTTTTTGCATCTAAGGTTCTACAAAATACCTTATGTGTATTAAGACTATTCTTAGCTAAGAATATTTTCCATTCACATATTCGACAAGGTTTTATTAGGGCTAGTAGAAATAAATCAAACCGTTTGCTTGCAGAGTCAAAAGTCTTATGCATTAGATATATTGTCATCCTGGTTCTTATTCCTTAGTGCATAACATCCATATGCTATATCAAATAAAGGATTTCTCTATATATATGTCAGCATAAGCTTTAAATACTCCTAATAAATCCATCGTTCTTTCATCTATTTTTCTATACTAAAGTTCTTTCCAATCATTTCATCTTATTCTTCATCATTTGTCTCTCTATGATTAATTTTCTTCTCATCATTATCATTTGATCCATTTCATTATCATTTGTCCTCATTTAATTGTCATTTGTTACAATTCATTTGTTAATCATTTGTGTCTTCATTATCATTTATCCTCAAATGGTTATCATTTGTTATCATTCATTTCTTATCAATTGGTTATCATTTGTTATCATTCATTTGTTATCATTCATTTCTCATCACTTGTTACCATTTGTGCCATCATTTGTTATCATTTATTAACAAATGCTAAATCATTTGTTAGCTTTTTCTTATCTATTTATATAATCATTTGTCATCCATCTAACTTAATCATTTAATTATCCATTTGTTATTCATTTTTATTCACATCATTAAGACATTATCCATCATAAATCCATAAATACTCATCTAGTCTAGTCCATTTCACATAGTCATCCTTAACATAAATGTACCTATAACATCATCATGACATCATCAATATAACAAAGACATCATAAACATAAGCATATATATCATCGCCATATCACCATCATCATATATATCATACAAAAAAGTGTCCATGATATAGTGTCCATATACATAAAGTACATCATCAGCCCGCAGGCATCAAAATACAAAAAAAGTATACATCAATGATCATCAATAACTCAAGTGTCTATATCATGTGGAACTCGCCCCCTCTGAAGGAGCTAGGTGCGAGCCCGACCCTGGAGGAGGAGGTCGATGAGGTCCCTGCACTAGTGGTATCTATCTTGTACCTACTCTAGGAGGCCCCATAATAGAAGGCCCTAACCTCATTGATCTGGAAGTCCCAGCCCTGCTTCGCCTGCTAAAGCTAGGCATCCTCTAATCTACAGGAACTATGCCCTCATATAAACCACGATAGTACTCCACTCTCTATCCTGCCTGATCTAGTCTATCCTAAACTACCATCATATTCCCCCACATCTATGCCATGTTGCCGTTGGCTATCACTCCTTGTGTTGTGTCTAACTCATGTTGTAGTTGTGCATCAAGAGCCCTAGATGCATCTCTATCTGTTATGGCCTACTAAAGCTAACCATCCCCATCTCCTACCTGTGCCTGTAGCATCTGCACCTATGCCTACAGCATCTACACCTGTGCTTGCAGTGTCTATATCTATCCATGGAGAGTCTGTATCTGCAGGAGTGCACTATCTCTCTCCCCAGTCAATCCAGCAAGTACTCCCTGTAGCCGCTCTACCTCCAACTATAAACCATCCTGGGAGGCTCGTGTGGTATCAAAGTCCTCCACATCTCTTGGGATGGTTGTCTCTACCTATGGTTGTCCTCTGGCACCTCCGTCATCTCCTCCTCCTCTACATGTATCTGGAGGGGTAGCCACATGTCCTCTCTCCACTCTTTGTCTCACCCATCTCGATCCAATGGGAAGCTCTTCTACCTACCTTGCCTGTGTCCCAGGCATCATCAACCTGATGGGTATGTGTGTGGTCCACCATGCATCATAATCAGGGTTGGTCCCTACATCATCCACTGTTGCTGCTGGTGGTATCCATGGCATCGGCTGTAGTGTCTAGAACTCTATTAGCACTGCATTTCTATCCAACGGCACCCCCCATACACCTATATCTCTGACAACCCAGGGAAAGACAACCTCATGTACTGTAGTTGTCTACTGCTCCACAAACTACCGCCACACCCTATCTAGCATGTATCTCTTTGTAATCAAATTTGTCCTACCCATGATGTACCATGTTTGCCTAACATAGGGTAGCTCCCTAACATCATCATCCCAGACCTCACAATCCCTCCAAGGTCTCCATATCACTGTGTCTAGGTCGTCCACCACTCTCTGCCAGTAAGCCATATCTCCAGTCTGTCTGTAGTGGAGGACACCTGCATACATCCAATAATATGGATGGTCTGCAGTCCTCTCCCTGTCACACACTGACCTCAATATCAGAATGTGCTCCCAAGCCCAAATGTGTAGTAAAGCCACCCCGCATCCAATGTACTGACTAATGTTGTACACACAGTTGTGCAGATCCATGTATAAGTGGGCCAATATGTATGGACCCCATGAAAACACCTCTCCCTCCATCATCCTCTCTAACACATCTCCCCAGCTGATCGAGAACTACCTTGATCTTCTCCCTGGTACCAGTACATAACCAATCAAGCCTACAATAAATAGTGGCAATGGGGCATCATCTATCACCTCAATCAGATCCAGTTGTGTCCCCTTAATAGGTAGGTTGTCATCTACAAACACCCACTCAAGTGCCTGGGTACATGTCTCCAGGTCATATCTTACCAATGACCCGTGAATAGGAATCTGTAATATCCTCCATACGTCCTCAAGTGTCACTGTCATCTCCCCAGTTGGGAGAAGGAAAGCACTCTTCTCATTGTACCACTACTCTATCAGCATTGTGATCATCTCTGTGTGTGCTTGAATCTCCAGAAATTAGGTTATTTACAACATCCCCACCACATCTAAAAGCTCCATGTCTATATCAGTAAAGTCTATGTACATGCCCATCGTCCTTGGTCGTCGCACGCGTAATCAAATCGACAAGGGTCGTTCCTGTCCATCATCACATTTCATTAAGTTAGCCATAATCCTGAAAGGTCATCAAGTTTTCCCTAAGTCTAATTTGACACTTTTTGTCTTAGGACAAAAGCGCCCTTCTTCTAGACCTAGGCACTCTTTCGAGCATAGGCGTGCCTCTTTCTAATGAGGGCGCGCCTCTTTCCGATGTAGGCATGTTTTTTAACAAAAATGCGCCCCTTCTCGCCATAAGCATGCTTTTCTCCTACAAAAGCGTGTTTCCACCCCTAAACATAGGCATGCTGCCCTCTTGCAGGGTCGCACTTTCGCAACACAAGCGTGCATTTTCATAGGCATGCCTTTTTGTGGCATAGGCACTCAATTTCTTCATGCGAGTGTGCTGTTACAAAAGTGTGCCCACATTTTTTGCAACTTTAACCTAGCATTTATGGCCATTAATTCCCTCCTAATTACCCCAAAGTCCAAGGTTAGGCCACTTATTGGTCTCCCTACCTCACTTGCTCGCCTCGGTGCCTATGATGCAGAATTACTACCCAGTTGGCCATGTCTCTTCTTCTTCTCTCTAAGTGGTTAGTTTCAATCCTAGGTGCACAAATGACTTATCATGGGCCCCCCTACCACTATTTATAGGCCCCCAATCCCTGTTTTTCCCCATAGCACCTACCCCACCCTTCCATATTCCCCTGTTTTCACCTATTTCATTGTATTTATTCTATTTGTTCGTATTTTCCACTATCTTAGCCTACGTCTTACCTGTCGTGAATTTTTTATGAAATCATTTCATTTTTTCCAAAAAAAATCTCGTGGGGCACCTAGTATCCCTGTTGATAACTGAGAGGGGGGCTGAATCAGTTATCGTAAATATTTCTTCTTTTGAACTTTCTTATTATTCAAAGCAATATTGAATTAAACAAACAAACATTACCATGAAATGAGAAACACATGACACAGTATTTTTGACGTGGAAACCCGGTTAAGGGAGAAAACCACGGGGTGATTAACCCAAAGATAATTCTCTGTTAGAAGAATAAGGAGTTACAAAAATGGCACTTGCCAATTAGGGCTCACTGCCTGAGCACACTGCTCACGTGAGGCACACTGCCTACAAAGAGACACACTGTCTACAAAAGAATGTTATATAATACTTGAACTAATTGGAAGCATCTACATATGCTGGAGTTCAGTTCTGGTTAGGCTTAGTACACTGATCTGCTGCACTTCATCTTTCCTCTGTTCTTTATTCTGCTATCCTTTCACATACCGGATCTTTCTTACTACTCCTGCTCTACTCTGCACTTATTCGCATACACCATCACACCATTCCATATCTCACAACAAAATCCATCCTCTATATATATCCGCACAAGTAATTTCATTACCTTTCTAGTCAGCATCCGGAACAGTTTAGTTTCTTACAAATTCTATTATGTCGGCTGAATCCTTGCTCACCAAGCAATGCGGATCAAGTATATACTTGTAGATATCATTAATCATGTCGGCCAAACATGATTCATGCCTTCACAACCTTTACCATCAATAGTAACACATCCGGAAAATAGTCTGATGCTCTGTCAGTCAGTTCTTCCTCTGCTCTCACTGTCTTTCAGGAATCCGGTACTCAGCTGTTCATATCTTTTTCTTTGTCCATCACCGGAGGCTAAATCCTTGGAATATACTACTCAAGGTAGTCCTCTTGACTTCCCCAAATCCGCACTGCACCAAGACACTTCCTCTGAGAGGTCCGGACCAATCTGTCGGACCTTGCCACATGCTCTGTTCTTGTTCACCGGACCACAACAGTTCTTCATTCTGACTTCCGGTAGAGGCACACCATGACTTGCGGATATGTGGGATGACCTTTGTTGCCATCAATGACAACAACCATGAATCCATATAGTGTCTCTTGCCAACAGTCTCCCCCTTTGGCATTGATGGCAACACTTAGTGAAAAATGACTAAGTGTTTACACCATGCTCCCCCTTTGCTGATGCTCTATCTTTATATACAATTTCTGGAACTCCCCCTTAGTTGGATTCCTCATTTTTCACTGCTCCTCACTCCCCCTTTGACATCAATGGCAAAGGGTAGGGTCCGCACACCAAAATTTAAAAAAAAAAAATTTCTATACATAGCCGCATGTTTACTTACTCACATAAACTGCAGAATGTCTGCAAAAGATGTCTTCAGTTGGATCAGTTCTGTAGCCCAACTTTGCTTCATTCTATCCAAAATTGAAATGTGACCACTCAACAAAAATGCAAAAGCTTCTGCCCTCTTAAGATCTGTCGGATCATTTGTTTGGGCGGTAGTCTGAGCATCACTGATGGCCTCATGCATAGTTTCTAACTTAGGGATTATAATCCTTCTAAGTTCTCCCATCCGGTTAGTGATATTCTTCCTTTCCTTTTCAAAGTTCTTTATTGCATTTGTGATTGCAATAGTTTGACATTCTTGATTTACTATGGAGGAAGAGAGAGGATCAAAACTTTGAGACAAACTTTGTTCCGCTTTTATTTTCTTATCAATTTCTACTGTTGCCTTTGACCAGGAGATACAAAATTTGTAAATATCACTGCCATCCTTAAGAGCATTTTCTAAGCTCTTTATTCCAATACTCATATTTCTCCTATCATTTGAGATTAATCCTAGTACTTCTGAAAATCTTTTATCCAAAAATTCCTTCCGGACCTTTTCTTCAGCTGATTTTTCGAGAGAATCAAAATGTGTATCAACACTGCTGACTAAGGTTTTGAGATTACCGGAAGAGGAGGCTGTCGGATCTATCTGGATTGATGGCATAATCTTTTCAAGCACTCCGGAAGCAGCCTCTATCAACTCACAGTCTTCCATATGAGACTTTAGGAGTTTTTCATTTGCCTTAGCATTTGCAAATGAAGCTATCTTCATTGTCTGTACCGGAGAGAGAGAGTCAAAATCAAATGGGCCTTTTAGAAGCTCCAGTTCATCAGTCTCTAATGTTTCTTGGCTTACAAACTTTTGAACAGTTTATGCAGTGTCTCTTGCCGGAGACAGATGTTTCTTTTCTTCTGCAGTTTTGTCCTTTGGAGTCTTTTCTCCTTCCACATTCTTACCACTTTCAGTTGTGGTTTTCTCTGTTGGATTCTTCTCTTTCTCTGTATCCTTGGTGCTGTCAACCTCTTTTTCTTTTTCTGCTGCTTCTTTCTCCTATAATTTCTCTTCTTCTTGGGATCCAGAGACTGTAGGAGAAGCCGGAGAAGAGATGTTAGTCTGTTCAAGTGGCACTTCTTCCGGAGCAGATGATGCAGCTGTTTCTGCACCTAAGTCCTCTGTAATAGGAATGTTGAACCTTTTGAATGTATTCCGGAGGATCTCTTCAGTGTCCTTGGCTACTTTGTCGGTCTCACCAAGCATAAGCTGATTCATCCTTGCTTTGCTTCTGAATTCATCCTTGCAGTCCTTGAATATCATGTTCATTGTTTTGTGATCAATTGAAGGATATAGCTGAATAGCTATATGTTCCCTAATCTCAAGGTCTTTTGCCATGGCATTGTTCTTTCTTATTTCTAGTTCCATCTCTAGACTCTTTGGAATTTCAGAGATAATCTCAATAAAAGCTTTATTGTAAATGTTTAGGTACCTAATTATGGCTTCCTGCAGGATCTTTTGATCTGCCTCATTGTAGTCATCATAGAATTTAGCCACCGGTTGAAGGTTCCCATCCACAGTGACTAATTTGACTACACTGTCTAGAGATAGGGTGGGCTTTTCAGCAAATTCTTCTGTCATTTCTTCCTTGTCTTGGCCTGAAGAGGGTTTACCGGATCCTTTCTTCTTATGTTTCTTTATTTCTTTTACTCCCTCATCTGACTCAGTTTCTTCTTCATCCTTTTGGCTTTGATAAGCTCTTGAGGCTTTTGTCTTAGATCTCTTACCGGATCCCTGGACTTCCAGTTTTGAGCTTTTGGTTTTGATAGGTGTAGATCCTTTTGATGATCTGGTCCGGGTTGAGGATTCCACCGGAGCACTTTTCTTGCTTTTCTTTTCTGCCTCTTTCTTTTCTTCCTCAGCTTTTCTTCTCTTTTCCCGGTTGGCATCAAGTGCCTCTTTTGGGATGCCTAGGCCTTGAGCAATATGCTCTACTTCTTTTCTCACCTTCCTCTTTATCTCAGGTTCCCTGAGTTCTACATGGATCTTTACACTCAGCTCCTCAAAGGTTCCAAACCTTTCTGCCTTTGGATCTTTGGGCTGACTTAGCATGTGTTGAACATGTAGCTCCACTATCTGCTCATCCACTTCATACCCCATGGGCATGATCCATACAGTTCTTGGTTCTACTGCCTCCATTAGACACTGATCTGTTTCTACCATGAAGCATACTGTGTCTTTGTACTTTTCAACAAGGGATTGGGGTATTCTTTCTCTTGCATGCATCATGCTTTGGAAGTTCTTGAAATATCCACATAGAGCTGTATTTCTTGCTTTAGCATCCCCAAGTCCATGCAAATAGTCTCTGATTTGGATGGCAACTGGTCTGTCATTTTGCCATATCCATCCACTGGATCCGGGAAGCTCATTCATGTAGTAAAAGAAGAGACAAAGGATCAGATTGCCATACTTGAAGGAGTTTTTCTTGTCCTTCTTAATCTTCTGTAGATTTTCAAAAAGTTGGTTTACAAGAAGCTCACACAAGTCATAGTCTGCATTCTCCTTTAACATTTGATAAGCTGTGTAGATTGCAGTTCCTGGTACTGAATTTTCCCTACTGGAGTGATAGATTTTGTAACCAATTATCATAGATGCAAATTTAACATCCAGTTCAGTGATGTCATCAACTGTCATAGCTCTCTTGTCAAACTTGGATCCGGTTGCATCACTAACTGTCTGATTTTTGATAGACTTGAGAACAGGTAATCCACCAGATGAGTGCAGACCGGTTACAGCCCTAATTGCATCTTTGGTGATCTTGAAGGGCTTGTTCAACCATAGGAAGTTGTCATGCACTCTACTTAGTACATACCGGACCCATTCATCTTCTTCAAAATAGGGGAAATGGATGCACTGTGCAAAGTGTTTGTCCCGGATGGCTTTGTACTAAGGTTTGATCTCAAAGGAGTCATCTATCAATTGTTTGTGATAGATATCCATCAGTTTTGATTCTCCAAAGTCTTCAAAATTTGCATGGATGTAAACCCTAATGTCTTCCGTATGCAATACACCATGTGGAACACTAGAGAAGGCTCCTAGTGGATCTACCTCCAAGGATTTGTAAGGATGTTTCTTGAATGTGGAACGAGGTCTATCAGAGATCTTAACTATATTCGGAGTAGCCATTTTTCAAAGATTTGCAGGGAGATATTGAAAATGAAAAATACCTTATGCACCTTCAGTTATTTGGATTGATTTCTGTATGTAGTAACTTCTGTAAGTGATCTTCAGTGAACTTGATGAATTTTGTTGCAGAGCTCCGCTTTTTGCTTCTTCTTGGGTGTGGAATGATCAAGTGATTATTGAGAAATCCCTTATATCATTTTGCAAACCCTAATATCTGTTTGCAATAAATGCTCCACCTACATTATTTCGGTTTGCCTTATCTGGATAGCTTGGAATATCCCGGATCAGTCCTGATCTATGAACATCATGCGGATCTTTCAATCATGAATAAATTGAGATGACACATTACAAGAACATCCCAAACATTCTGTCCAATCCGCAGAGTAAAACAATGTACTTCCGGATCTCTCCGGACCCTTTTGTAATCCTCTGTCATTCCGGAGCATCTCCCAGAACAGGTCTTACTTGATCGATCACAACTTCTTTATATATTCATGCGGACCTCTGAAATCTTATCTAGATTATCTCAAGACTTATATCTTCAAACCCTTTACTCCGTACCTTGTGCCATATCTGGCACCACTTGATTGGCTGGGGGAATAGGATTTTCTTTGAGTCTCCCCCTGAGCCAGAGCTCACTTTTTAATTTCTGGAAGGAATATCAGCACCAGAGTCTGGTGCGGATCCAGTTTCTGTATTCTCTAAACTTTTCTTTACCCAAATCTTGCTCATCTGATTCCTAACTTCATCCGCATTCATCTTTTGTTTACCCTTGTCTTGATTCTAATTATACACCGAACCTCTTTTGTCCTGATTCTTGCTTCTGCAGACTTTAGCATTATGACCGGACCTATTACAGATTTGGCAAATAACATTTCTTTGCATATTTGACTGATAACCTCTTGATCTGCATTGATTAGCCATATGACCTATTCTATAGCATGCAAAGCATCTACCATTGAGTGATTTGTTTACTTGCATATTTCTGCATTCATGAAACTTGTGTCCATACCTTTTGCAGTTAAAGCACTGTCCGGAGAAGGATGGATTAGTTTGATTCATTCTTTTTCTGCACTGATTAGCTTTGTGACCAAAGTGATTGCAGCTGTGGCAGTATCCATTGAAAGATGGATATCTTTGAGCACTGGGCTGTCTTACCGGAGGTCTTCTAGGTCTATTCTTTGGATTTTCTGATCCAAAATTCTTTTGACCGGATCCGGAGCTTTCTCCTTTCTCATATCCCAAACCATACTTGTCATCTGTCTTCTTTTGACTTCCAAGAAGTACTCCAAGTTGGGCGGAACTTATCTTAAATTTTTCTTTATATTCATTTGCTATTTGAAGATCTCTTTTGAGGGAGACAATTTGATCCTCAAGTTTTTCTTCATTATCTTTGGCATCTTCAAGATCAGATTCAAGATGTCTGATAATCCTATCCATCTGGTGGCATTCTTCTAATTTCTCTTTAAGAGATTGTCTTCAGCTTTTCTTTTTTCTTCAATCTCTTGAGTAAACTTTATAGTTCCTGATTCCATTTCATGTCTTAACATAATGACTTCTTTTGATAACTTTTCACATAACTTGGTTTTCTCAGTCAATTCTTCATTTGTATTGCTTTCTTCACTTTGTCTTGCCAATTGTTGGAGCAGCTCCTTTCTCTTTTTCATAGAGAGACTTAATTTGTCTTTTAGTTCTCTCATGAATTCATCAGCCTGTTTGAGTCTTTCCTTTAATTCATTGACTTCAGAGTTTGACTGTTCCAGATCCTCAAGGGCAGTCTTGAGTTGCTCCCTTAAACCATATGCATCCATTTGAACTCCCAGATCTTCCTCAAGCTGTTAGGCTCTATTAGGAGGAACTTAGCTCTGATACCAATTGTTGATAACTGAGAGGGGGGGTGAATCAGTTATCGTAAATATTTCTTCTTTTGAACTTTCTTATTATTCAAAGCAATATTGAATTAAACAAACAAACATTACCATGAAATGAGAAACACATGACACAGTATTTTTGACGTGGAAACCCGGTTAAGGGAGAAAACCACGGGGTGATTAACCCAAAGATAATTCTCTGTTAGAAGAATAAGGAGTTACAAAAATGGCACTTGCCAATTAGGGCTCACTGCCCGAGCACACTGCTCACATGAGGCACACTACCTACAAAGAGACACACTGTCTACAAAAGAATGTTATATAATACTTGAACTAATTGGAAGCATCTACATATGCTGGAGTTTAGTTCCGGTTAGGCTTAGTACACTGATCTGCTGCACTTCATCTTTCCTCTGTTCTTTATTCTGCTATCCTTTCACATACCAGATCTTTCTTACTACTCTTGCTCTGCTCTGCACTTATTCGCATACACCATCACACCATTCCATATCTCACAACAAAATCCATCCTCTATATATATCCGCACAAGTAATTTCATTACCTTTCTAGTCGGCATCCGGAACAGTTTAGTTTCTTACAAACTCTGTTCTGTCGACTGAATCCTTGCTCACCAAGCAATGCAGATCAAGTATATACTTGTAGATATCATTAATCATGTCGGCCAAACATGATTCATGCCTTCACAACCTTTACCATCAATAGTAACACATCCAGATAGTCTGATGCTCTGTCAGTCAGTTCTTCCTCTGCTCTCACTGTCTTTCAGGAATCTGGTACTCAGTTGTTCATATCTTTTTCTTTGTCCATCATCGGAGGCTAAATCCTTGGAATATACTACTCAAGGTAGTCCTCTTGACTTCCCAAATCCGCACTACACCAAGACACTTCCTCTGAGAGGTCCGGACCAATCTGTCGGACCTTGCCACATGCTCTGTTCTTGTTCACCGGACCACAACAGTTCTTCATTCTGACTTCCAGTAGAGGCACACCATGACTTGCAGATATGTGGGATGACCTTTGTTGCCATCAATGACAACAACCATGAATCCATATAGTGTCTCTTGCCAACAATCCCTTCTTCTCTTCCATCATTTTTCTCTATTCCTACCACCAACTAGGACATCTTTTTTCAGTTTCTTTAAAACAATGCCAACTAATGGGATTCCATATCAAAGAGGGGAAAAATGTAGACACTTAAAATTTGCCAATGCATTATTCACCTCATCACACCACATTCGCATCATTTTCCATCTCATCACCTAATTTCTATCATTCCACACTAATTCAATTAATTCATCAAAAATCGTCACATTCCTCTATATTAATTAAATAATCCAAATTATTTAATTAAATCATATTCCCTCCCTTTTAAATACATAAAATCAAAATTATTTATTTAATTTAATCAAATTCCTCTCCACTTTAAATAAATAAATCCAAATTATTTATTTAAATAATCCATTTCCCTCCAAATGAATAAAATTTAATATTTTATTTATTTACCATGTGCTCATAAAATTAAAGAAATTATTTATTTAATTTCCCATTTATCCTCACCCACCATAATTTCCTTTGGTCAAATCAGTTAAAAAATCAATAGATTGAGTTGACTCATCGATCAATTTAGTTAACAAATCAATCAATATAGGTAACAAATCAATCAATTTTGTTAACAAATCAATCAACCCACCTAATGAATCAATCAATCTAGTCAACTCCTTAATCAGGTCTGTTGGCCTCCATGATTTAGGAGAGGGCAAGGACACTTGTCTTTCTCTCATGGACGCACATCCTTTGAACCATTCTTAGCCATTGATCTTTCTAGTCTTTCTCCACCGTTGATCTACATTTCAACAAGTCTATAAATTGAGCCTCATTCTCCATTTCTGATCATCTCTCATCTAAGTAAACTTAGGTTGTCACTATTATCATTCATATTGGGAGATCAAAAGCATATGTTGATGAAAAGAGCAATCCACATAACAAAGAGCAAAGAGCAATCAACTTGAGGTTTGGGTGCTACCTTGGTACACTCCACCATTGTGGTTTGTTTGTATATGCTTGGGAAGGTAATTTGTATTATTTTTGTATTGCTTTCATCTTTATTGCATTATCAAATTTAGACCATTATAGTAGAGTCCTCGAGATCCTCCTCAACAACCACCAATCCTTGAGCAAAGGGAGGCCTCACACGTCTCTGTCTTAGTCCACAAATAAGCCTAATAATCAGAACAACAGGAGTCAAAAGAGTCTAGAAGGATGCCCAATGCTAAACATCTACCATTTCTTGAGCAGATCTATAACAAGTTTGAACTAGGGGCAAGTCCTCTCAAAAGTCCTCACCAAACTATTCAATAACTTGATCAACGTGTTAGACTCAACCAAGCCATTCATGTCTTGCAAGTGAATTTTGCCTCTGCAATAGGCTCAAATCTGGTTATCATTTGGCCATCAACCCTCCATGTCTGAATAAGCATCACAAACAAAGTCTGCATCAGTAAAAATAGCTATGGCATGTGTAGTAGCATCAAAGACACCTATATGGCCCCACTTCATAGCTCTCGATAGCCTAGGATCTAGGAGTGACACATCTCTTTGATAAGAAATAATGTGCTCATAAATCCATGACATGATCAGAGAAAGATGACTAAAGGCAGGAGCCCCTCACCTCAAAATATGGTATAGGTCTCGATAGACCATGGCAAGGATGTCAATCCCCCATGCAAAAATAGTACCTTGCTCAAGTATCTGAATGATTGGTGCCCAACACCATCTAAGTCTTATCGATCCCTTATCCCCTAATAACCTAAAAGGGATTAATTCATTAAGAAAATTTTGTAAAGGTGCGATGTCAAGGTCAAGAACTGAAATGAGCTGAATACATGATCAGTTCCTAGGATGAGTGACCCCCATGATAGTAGCCCAAGACAGTCGATCTCACTCAGATTCTCTTTCAAGAACTTGAAGGTGCTCTCCTCTCATAGGAACACCTAGTATGTGATACACATCATATAAGGTAATGGTCCACTCTCCTAATACCTGAGGGAATATGAAAGTGTTTATGTCTATATCCCAATATGTTATAATGTTGCAACAAATCTGTGAAGGAGGATGAATAATTGGGACTCAAGAAAAATCCAAACCTGTCCTCCTAAGAATAGCATGATCTCTAGAAGACAAAGCCCCATAGACATCAGCAAACCAAGATTGATAGTGTGTTACATTCCATCAAATGCATCCATCCTGTCACACATAAGGAACGTTGAATTAGATCTTCGCAAACTCAAAAAATCACAAAAACTAAGAAGCATAAAACATGATAAAGTTTCACAAAAAAAGCATATATGGTTAGAAAAATTGTAATAAACAAAAGAGGTTAGTGTTGAGAAATAGGAAAATCATGCATCAAACACATCAAGATTTCATCTGGAAGCACTCTAGGTGGGTCACCCCTTTCACTAGGCAAATCCCACTAGGCGACTCTAAATTCCCCAGGGGTGACCCTCGATCCCAGGGGCAACCTGCCTTGTCAAAAGGAGTGACCCTACACCACACCTTGGGAGGGTAAAAAGAACATAGAAATTACCATAAATAATTGAAATTTGATGAACACAAAATTGCAAATAGGCTAAAACAAGAAAACTAGAGAAATGCAATGACAAAACTAGAAAACAACGGATTCATTTGACCAAAATTGACAAAACAAAAACTAGGATTGCAAGAGAGGTTTTTCTCATTTTTAGTACAAAAGTTTTAGTAGGAGGAATGTTAGTTTCCATCTTCTCGATCCCCTCATCGCTAGCTCTCCGTTGGTTGCTTCCGTGCATGATTCCATCACCATTTGACCTTGTTTCTTCAAATTTCTCCTCTTTCCCTTTCTCTTAGTTTAGTTCATTTGAATGCATTTAGGAGTAATTTGTCTTTTGTAGTGCTCTTTCACCCTCATTTTGTGTGCTTTCATTCTTGCAAGTCCCCACAGTGAAGCGAGCCATCTCAAGTATATTGATGAATCACAGATTGATGGTATGTTTCCTCGTTTCTATTTTCAGTACTTATTGAATATCATTAATATAAAACTAATACACATTATTTTAGGTACAAATGCAAGATAATGACAATAAGTAAGGCCTAGTTCAAGAATGGTACCTACCTTTCATGTAGACTATCATCCTCGAGGGGACAAATATGTAATCACTAAAAAGGCACATTGGCCTACATGGTAACCTGATAATGAGCTATAGTCTTATTCCCTCTCAGTAGTATTCTTTTTGGTGACATGTGTATTAATGTTCTCATCTTGTTTGTGTTTCCCCAGTCTTCTAGCTAACCCTCCTAGGTCCTATTTGTTTATCCTTCATCCCTTGTCAACAATTCATTCTTTCACTTTCTAAATTTGTCAATTTGACCCCCTAGTGTCGCAAGATGGGAAATACACTTTCCCTAAGCCTATTTCATCCATTTCAACACTTCAGAGGCCTCCAATTAGCCTCCCATATCATTCCACATCATCATTTTTGTCTCTCTTTTCTTCCTTTTTGGGTCAGCCCCTATCATATCTAGATCCCCATGGGCGACCACAGATCTCCCCATGGGGCACCCCTAGATCCCTAGGGGCAACCTACCCTGCTACAAGGGTGACCAACATTCTTTAATTTTTTCAATGCGTCTTCGAGTCTTGAGATCATTCTTAGCCCCTTATGGTCATTCTTAGCCCCCAAAATCACTTGTAGAATTATGTCCTTGTGGGTCACCCTCTGTAATTTTTGAATCCCCCTGGATGACCCTAGATCCCCCATGGGGTGACCTTGGATCCCCAGGGGTGACCTACCCTATCAAAAGGGGCAGCCCAGTCATGTTTTAAAATGTGAGTTTCTCTTCAGTCGCCCAAATTAGCTCCATTTTGGCTCTAGTTTGCATGCCTATTCGACCCTAACTGTGCCTAATCTATTTCTAACTACCTCTCCACTCCCAATCACTCTATTCGTAGCTTTAACTAAGCTATTCTTATCTCCCTTTCTTCTCATGCTAAATCTCCTTCCTCCATGAGTGATAAGTTATCAAGCTTAGTTCACTATTTAATTAGGCATGTTCACCTCTCAATCAATCATGTTAACTCATCAATCAATTGAGTTAACTCTTCAATCAATCCTACCTCTTGTGAGCTCTCCCAACCTATAAATACCCCCTCCTATATGCATTATGGGAGGTAAATTCATTGTTGTAGACTCTTTCCTAGCTTTGCTTTTTGTTCTCCATAGAATGCTTATGCTCTTCGTAGGATGTATGAGTCTTTTGCTTTCTTAGTATAGGTTGTCAAGATTTCAGAAGCTTCAATAGCATCATTACACTCACAAATTAATTTTAAAAAGCCAAGTCATAGTGCTTCATAGCTTCATAGCTCAATCCTTCATAGATTTCAAAGCTCATTCCCATTTTCATTCATTTGATACTTCATCCCTATCACCAAGAGGAGTTTCCCACTGATGTAGAGGAGAAGAGGTTTCCACACAAGAAATTCTGAGGATACACTGGGCTCTTACGCCAAAGGATCCAAGTTTTTCATGTTTTTATAGTTAATTAAATCACACTTTGCTCTTGGAGAAAATAATGTTTGTATTACAATTTCCTTGATAGGATTTATTTAAAGTTGATTAGATTAGCATTGCTTAGATTAGGTTCATTGCAATTCATGTATTATATTTCATTCAAGTATTTTCAATTCCTAGATTAGATTCAAAATCGTCTCGAAAAACACAAAAGCATATCTTAGATTGCATTTGGGAAAATTCATGTTAATTTGCATTTATATTTAAATTCATAGTTAATTAAATCACTTTATTATTCATTTGAAAAAATGAACCAAAAAAATTATCTTGCATTCATAATAGTTGCATTCATATAAAAATACAAAAACATTAGGAAACTTAGGAAAACTAAACCCTCAATTCTATCATGAGGTACAATTCAAATTCAAACAAGGTCAAACCCCTAATTTCATCATGAGGTACAAATCACATTTAACATTCAACAAAAACATGACAAACCTTTGACTCCATGCATCAAAGTCAACAAAGTTAAACTAGGTCAACACTTAGTCAAAACGTGAACTCTCTCCAAAGAGTTTGATGCACCTAGGGATTAGAGGAAGTTGGATCAAAACTATTTTTTGAATAGATAAACTAAATCCACCCATGACCATAACAAACTAAAAAATGATACAAGAGAAAGAACAAGCTCTTAGGATTATTCAACAAGGAAATATCATACAACAACACATTCAAGCAAATGAGGATACGTTACAACATGCTAGACTCATCAATGAGAAAAATAGTCTACCCAGTACACGTTGGAATTTGAGAAATCCAAATAGAAGACCTAGGACTAGTGATGCTTCGAATCATATAATTATCTCAACCACAACTATCCTAGAACAAGCTCATCAAATAACAAACTACACTAGGCCCATGATAGATCGGCCAACCACTCTCCGTGGTGTTCTGCTTCCACACAAATTGAACTGCCCTCAGGCCTCTCCTCTGCTTGACTGGCTCTTTCCATGAGAGCGATAGTGACTTGAAGGTCGCTCATAGCAAGGAGAGGTTTCATGTATGATATCGAGGCTAACTCATCTGCGGTGTGCCTGAGTCATGCATTTTAGAGCATACACTACTAGTTTTTAGGGCTCTTAGACAACTATAAAAGGCAACTTTGGATGCCTATTTTGCATATATTAGACCACACATGTGTGAAAGTGAGGCCATATGTCTTATGATAGCTATTTGGGTGTTCAAAGTTTGATTTTATTCTATAGTATTACGAGCAAAAGCTTTAAGACACCTAATTTTTGGCATTGTCCTCTTGATTGTTTATCTTTCTTTGATCTTTTCTCTTGCCCAAAGACATAACAAAGTCATGATATTGTTAGTTCCATGCTATTTTAGATTGTGCATGAGCTAGATTAATAAGGTTCAATTTTTGGAATGGTCATTAAGATCAAGGAATTTTCTTAAAATGTCTTCTCAAAGCAATGCATGCTCTAGTTGTGTAAATGCAAGACATTTTTCTTTGTGATTTATAGTCTAGAAAGATTACTATTGTAACTTGATGAGCCATCTAATATTGTGTTTTATGATTGCAAGGTGCAAAGGATCGAATAATGAAGTCTTGTCTCAAAATTTCCAGTTGTCATGGTGGGTAGAGAGGAATGATGTCTCCATGGAGAAATATAAATGAAGACCCTAAAGTTTGAAGGGTCTAGGATCAAGTCTTTCTAATGGACTATTTCTCCCTAATAATCTTATTTAAGTGGTCTTATTTGTTGTTTCAAAAAAGTAGGGTTTTCCTGAAATAGCAAAAATTTGGTCATGCACAACTTCCAATAGAAAAAGATTAATTAGTATACAGTTGTCATGTTGAAGGTTCTATCAATCTAAAGGTCTTGGCAAGGAGTGATTAGTGTTCAATAATTTGATTGCCTTAAGGCAATTCATTAAATTGTGGTGCTAAAGCTACATCATATAAAACCATATCACTGTAGATAGTTATGAAAACCATGTTATGCTATGGATCCAACACTATCATTACCCTGTCCCTATAGGACTATCATGTTATAAATCCTTATCTAACCATCTTAGGTATGTTAGCTATTATTTGGCCCTATTCTTCACCTTGGATATCTATTGCTATTCCTTTTAGGTTTCTATTTCCTTTGCAACCTGTCCATGCATGTGTTATACAAATAGAAATATCAAAGCACTTATTTCCTTAGTTGGAAAGTTGATTTGTTTATAAGAAAATTGTTGCCATATGGACCAAATTTAAGAACCTAGGTTTTTGTGGTCTTAGGGAAGTTGTTAAGCTAAAGTTGATACTGATCACTTATTCTCCAAGTGGCTCTATAGATGCAAACCTATTTTCCAAAGATTGGGGATAGTTGGGTATGCCATAAGGTCTAATTTTAGGTATATCATGGTGCCTACAAGTTTAGGTATGCTCATTTTAGGGTTATGGTAGTCATTCCAAGCATTATTTACTTAATCTTGAGTATGGGAGCCTTGAGAAATCCATTGATATGACTGGTTTCAATCATTAGTTTTAGAGATCTACATGTTGCAATTGAGAAATGTAAGGTGGTGATCATGGCATGTTTGGGACTGATTGAAGTTTAACAAATAGGGAGATAAATCTATAGATCCATATCTTGGAGAGTTGCAAACTAGAACCAAAATTTTAAGATTTTTGATAAGGGTCATTTGGGTCTTATTACCCATTTCATTAGATTTTCATATCAATCATGAACAACCCTAGCATTAACAAATTCTTGTCATCATGCCTTAGAGGATTATTTACCAGTCATTTGGACAACCATAAACTTATTAAAATTATCACCAAGGCACATCATTCCAAAAATAATTATGAGATTAAAAATGATAACAATGAATCTCATTCAAACACCCATGGAAGGTAGTCATGTCAAACCTAGAGGTAATAGGCATCACTAAATTAATCAAATCAATCATGAAAATGTCTATCATGTTGCTATAGGGATGTCATAATATTTGCAAAGACAACCATAAGAGTGTAGGGTTGTAATGAAATCCTAGGCGATCTGCAACACATCAAAAAGGGGCTTGTTATGCTATTACAACACTTTCACAACCACCCAAGATCCTTAAAAGTGAGTTCATAGATAGATTTGGTCCCTAGCATGGTAATGAATTCATGAAATTGTTTATTAGAGGTTGTGAGGTTATTACAATAGTCATGAAGGGATTTTTAGGGCCTACGATGCACATTATCAACCTCAATCCTTTATACATGTACATAAGGGTTTTTGGTGCCACAATTTTTATATTTTATGACTTGAAATGAGGTTTGTCTATTATATACAACTATGTAAACATCTATTTAAATACATGTACGTAAGAACACATATAATTATAAAATTATGTATTATACTTGAAATTACTTTCTAACTTTTGAAGTGAAATATATATCTAAATCTTTCACAAAACCTTGTATAGATCTAGAAGCCCCACAATTGTTAACTACAATGCTTAGTATTTGTGAGAAACGACAATGGAAACTGACCTAGGTTTGTGATGAGGGAGAGGAGAATTCATTTTTGAGTACCAGTGGAAAAGGACCTTCTGCAAAGCATGGAAAGCATTGTTAACAAAATTGTGTATAAATGTAGAAGCCCAAAAATAATTAAACCAACAATAGCAACAGATAGAAGCTTGTTACTTGGCATAAAAAATAGCAAATTCCCTAGTGAACTAGAACCCCCATCATGGATTTGAGAGTGGTGGTCATAAAAAGTGTCATGTCATTTGTTGTTGAAATGATGGTGTTTTTTCCTATCAACAATTGTGCATGAGTGGAGATGATGGTGTTTATAGTGTTAATGGATGTGCATGAGTGGGTTTTTATCTGTCAATTCCTATGATGGAGTGGAGATATGGCGTTTACCTTTTTCAATGCTTGCATGGGAGGGGATTGTTGCCATTAATGACTACATGTGAGTGGAGACCCTATGAGTGGAAAAACCTATCATGAAATATTCATCGCCTTTAGGGAAGAGCTTCACTATCACACAATTTTTTATTAGGTTTAGGGTTAACATGCCATATGTATTGGCACAGTGGTGAACATAACTAGACCTCAAATAAGAAAAACTTGACTTAAGTGGCATTATAAACATGTATAAGGGTTATTAATTTTTTTTTCCATTTGATAAATAAGTGTAATTTATGTTTGAACATATAGAAGTGGACTCGTAAGTGGTAATTAGAGGATAAGTTGAAGTTCTTTTGGTATACATAGCACATGACTATTTTGGCCCTTCATGTATAGGTTTCAGTGACCACTTTTAAATGACCACTTAAGGACCTACGTGAACATAACTACTCATCTTGTAATTGTCATTACTACCCAGAAGCCAAAACAATAGCTTTAAGCTCATATGTGGAGGCGTAGTGAAATTTTGTGAAAATTTGATATGCCATTTAGGAGCTTGACATGCACAAAGTTAGGGTGTGTGGGTATTGGGTCCTCTCCCCTACATACATGAACACATAAATTTTAATTTTTAATTGTATGTAACTTTTAATTTTACTCTTGCAAAAGTCACTATTTATTATTTTTGTAATCCTTTTTGTTTTATTTTTACTTTGAAAAGTACATAGTAAATATCATATAGTTATATGTTTTGATTAAGATAACTGAGAAGGGCCCGAACCCATACACAAAAGCCAAAAAGGTGAATACGAAGAGTCTTAGAAGGAGTAAAACAAAGCACACACCCAATAGGACAAGAAACAGCTAATTACATACATAAAATGAACACAAAATAGAAATATCAACACAAGACCAGTAGAAGGAACCCTACTATTCTGAAAGAATCTTTAGGCTGCTGATGGTCTGCCACTCTTTATTAAGTAACTCCAGCTTTTCCTCGAAGGTAGCCTCTTGCACACAGTATTCCCCATGACCACACCTTTCCCTTTGATTTTCTTACTCTTCACTCTGGTTCTATTGGCTGGCCCCATTATGATAGGATATTGATTGGTGTTTCTAGTGGTGAGAGTACCAGAATTACCTCCCTTTGCTACTTTTCTTTTTTCCATCTCAGCTTGGAAAACGTAGAGTGGTAGCAGAGTTTTTGACAGTCTCCTAACTAAAAGCTATTATCTCCTCCATGTTCTTCTTGATGACTTCCTAGTTATTTTTAATCTTATATACTTATATATTACTTTTTAATAGTTTCATATTAATATATATTTTTAAATTTTTGATGTCTTTATATTTAAAAATAAATGTCAGCTCTAAATAGTTTTTTTCACTTTCTCTTTCATGCTCATGACATCCAATGCTTATCCCCTTGTTGCTACCATAGGTACACCTCTTGGCATAACTAACTTATAAATATCTTAAATATATCTATCTAAAAAATGGGTGAGAAATACTAGTTTTGAGTTATTTTATTTGCTTAAAGAGTTATTTTATTTTACTTTAGAACTATTTTATTTACTACATACATACATGAACACATAAATTTTAATTTTAAGTTAGAAATTATTTTATTTTATCTACATTGTTTACTTTATTTTATTTGGAGAGTTATTTTACTTTTGTATGTAACTTTTAATTTTACTTTTGGAAAAGCCATAGTAATTTTTTTGTTTTGTTTTTACTTTGAAATGTGTAGTAAATATTATATTTATATGTTATTTTTTAATAGTTTCATTTGTAGGCACTAATATATATTTTAAATTTTTGATGTCTTTATATTTAAAAATAAATAATAACTTTTCTACTAAATAAAAATTAATTAGTTTATAATATATATTTTTATTATTGACAAAGTAAAATAATATATATATTTGCTTTTTTTTTTTGCTGAAGGTTACTCAAGTTTTTTTAGCCTGGTCCGAGCCCAGAGAGACCCTTACGGGGAACTCTTCCCATGGCTTTACCACCAAGGCCACTACCAGGGGGTCTCAGTCCCCAAGGCATTAACATTTTTTTTTATTCAAACTTGTGAGCTCGTTGGCCTAGCAAAGCCCAACAACTTGTGAGCACAACAACTTAGTGAAGGCACATATCTTGCGAGCATGTCAGCCCAGCGAAGGCATAAGGCCTATGAGCTCTTTGGCCTAATGGGGGTTTGAACCTTGGTGGTCGCCACAACAACCTTGTGACTTGACCACCACACCATGTCCTTATTCACTATATTTGTTTTGTTTTATATTTATATGTTTTATTTCTATATTTAATTATGTCGACTATACTTTTAATTTTATAGTTTTTTTTTAAATATACATCACATGCATTTTGGTTTTTATGTATATAGTCATGACATGAGACTCCATACCTTGATGCCATCGTAGAATTAAGTTCATAAAATATTTAAAAATGTAATGAAATAGATTATTTAAACTCAACATTTATAATAAATGTAAGATTTTTTTCCTATGTAACTTGGGCTAGGTACCAAGAAGCCACAAAATGTCTAAGTGTATGTTTTGGTAACCAATGGTTCACTTGATCCAATCTAGAAATAAGAGTTTATCTATTGTGCATATTATCAACTTGAAACTAAAATATTTTTTTTAGCTTCCAATTGCCTCAAAGCCCTGCCCTCATAAAAAAGAAGCAAGGGCCAAAGAACTTCCTTTCATTTAAGATCTCTTTAAAGAGTTATTCAAATTGGAAGATCTTCAAGTCATTGGATGAGTACTCTTTAATTTGAAAAGGTTCCTTCTACTTCATCTTTACCTCAATCCAATCCAACTCTTGTGGATTTGATGTAAGAAAATTCCTCGTAGGGTTGTTTGGAGGCTCCAAAATTGAAACCATTTACACCAACATGTAGAGCGCAAATAATTAGCTTAAATAAAAAATTCTCAGAAACCTGCCAATGTAGATGGGGGCAAAATTTTGAAATGCCACTTGTTGCCAATTATTAGAACTACCACCAAAAATAGAGATCTGCCAACTTTGATTGTCTCCAAATAAATCTGGAACATTGTTAGATGCAAATGACCTCCTGTGAATTTTAGACTTTCGCCAAAGTTAGCAGAACTACCAAAAAAACCACCAAATGTGGTGGATCATGCAAGCTAAGGGTCACATGTACAGGGCGGATTTGATTTTATTTTATTTTATTAAAAATTATAATTTTATTTTATTTTATAAAAAACATTATAATTTGTTTAAGGCCACAAGGGCTAAGCAACAAGGGTCCTGTAGAGGTGGTGATCCCCTGCCATGCAGGCCTAAGGTCGCAAGGGGCCCCAAGTATAGGGTGTGGGGCTCGAGCCCTGTGGCTCTAGGTATCCTACAGTACCCTATGGTATGGGGTGTGTGCAATCCCTGTGCAAGGGTGCAGTGCCTTTTAATTTTATTTATTAACTTTTTACAAAAAATTCCAACTTTACAATATAAAACAAAAGTTGTGTTTATATGTGTGTGTGTATATATATATATATACATAAATGTATGTATGTATGTTATGTATGTACATATATGTATGTATGTACATATATGTATGTATGTTATGTATGTACATACATAACATACATAATATATGTATGTACATATATAGATATATATATATATATATATATATATATATGTACATACATACATATATATATATATATATGTATATATATAGATACATATATATATGTATATATATATGTATCTATATAGATACATGTATATATATATGTATCTATATATATATATATATACATACACACACACACACGTATATATATAGATACATATATATATATATAAATACATGTATATATATATACACACACACAGATATATATATATGTATGTATATAAAATAAATGCAATTTTTTTGAGAAGCGTGCATGAACATGGGCTCATATGGCTCAAAAAGTGATTTTTTTTTCCTCACCTAGAAACTTTCTCTAAAATTGACAATTTGATAGTTGATGTTAGGGTTTTTAGGCCTTTTGGATGTAGTGGCAGGGTTTGTTTGGCCTCAAAATGCCTCTGAATTATAGCTACTCACAAGATCTAGCAAGAAAACTAATACTTCAAACCCTTACAAATCTAATCTCTAGTGTCTAAATGGGATGAAATGAACAATTGATCTAACTTTTTCAGCTGCTCTGAACTCAACGGTGAGCTCAAAATGTCTCCAGGAAGCTTAGATATACCTGCAATTGGCAAGCTTAGACAAGGAACCCCCTCAAAACTTAGATTTCTCTCAAGCTTTTCTAATTCTCCAAGTCATCATATGACGCAAGAGAAGAGCATATTTTTCTTCCAATAAAAAACTATCTCTACACCCTCAAATTTCTTAAAATTTTCTAACCCACAACTCACAACCAAGCTTTGATACCAAGTTAGATTTGTCTTTGAAGCCACCCAGAAGGCAAATAGCTAAAGGAAAGCAAGAGCAGAAATCTAGAATTGAAATAATAAACTATATTATATTCAATAAGATTGCAAAGAAATTCAAAATTAGTGATTACAAATGAACTATAGGTGAGTATATATAGGATATACGACCTAGGAAACTAGAAACACAACTAATGTGAGATATTGTGTAAAAAATCCCTAAGTAAACTTAACCTAGTGTGAAAAGTACCTAAGTGGAGAACTAGCTAAGAAATGAACTAGTTATATAATATACCTTTGCACTAACAATTTGTAGTTGGCCTTCACACTCTTAAAATGTCAATGATCAAGAATGATATTGTTGGCCCACGATTGTCGTTAAACCAAAAGGTCGACCTGTCAATTTCTGATACAAACGTCAGAGTTAATGAATCCATGGGAGGCAGTTAGTCCATGTCACGAATCCCACGGGGAGTGCTAACCATTTTCCAAAAAACTCCCCCCCTAGTGTTACCCGGGGGGATTCAAACCCGTGACCTTTCGCTTTGATACCAATTGTTGGCCCACAATTGTCGTTAAACCAAAAGGATGACCTGTCAATTTCTGATACAAACGCCAGAGTTAATGAATCCATGGGAGGCGGTTAGTCCATGTCACGAATCCCATGGGGAGCACTGACCATTTTCTAATAGATATTGTTTATCTTGAGGTTGCACTTAAGCTTCTTAGAATTAGAATTTGTGCTAATAGCCTCTTGCAATGAAGAGAGGGAGTTAGTGTGAGGAGACTCTTTAGCCTTTACAACTTTGGAGTTGTTGATTACATTTGTAGAACAATTAGATGGTGATGTGCATTTGTTCCATCCCACCTATTGTTCCTTGCACACACAACCCATGTTGCTCAGGAAAATGGGGACCCCCTTTATTTCTCTAGAGGCTAAAATTAGAATAACACAAATGCAAGTAAGTCACAAACAAACTCACAAATCCAATGCTAACTTCTACCTTCGGTTTGACCAATAATAGGAGTAGAAATCATAATGCAAGACATAAAGAAAAGTATATTACCCCCATTGTTCTTGTGGATGTGCTCCAATGACTATAGTGTTGTACCATGATGGAATGTGGATGCTCAAGTGCTTGGATATTGCTTAATTTGGTAGCATGATGGTAGTGCATGAATAGTTGATGGAATGAGAGGGGCAAGCCTCTCTTAAATAGATTTTTTTGATGAGAGATGGAGGGCTAGGATGCAAGGATGAGATCAATGGTTGAGATTTGTTTTCTCATGGACTGATGAGGTGGAAGACCAAGTATGCTCACACATGTCTGAACAAGGAGTGGGGGAAGGATCAAGGTTGAGGGATGTTGTGGAAGTCAAAGATGCTTCCAAGATGGCATGCTCACACATGTGTTAGCAAGGAGGAGAATGAGTCAAACATGCTCACACATGTGGGAGCATGAAGTAGGTTTAGGTGGAGGGATAGCATGCCTCCAAGTTGACAAGATCACACATGTGTGAGCAAGGAGTGGGATGAGTTAGCATGCTCACATGTGTGTGAGCATTAAGGGGGCTTTGGACACATGTCAAATGAGGTACGATTTAGATCTTTATCCATGTAGATAGATTAAATGGTTAAGATTAAAAGGACAAGGATTGAGCATGATGTGGATTATTAAATTAAAAGAAATGTTAGGGGGATTAATTAGTCTCAATTAATTAATTGATTAAGTTAGAGAAATAATTTAGACTAAGGTTAATTAAATATGTGTATTTAATTAATTAACCTTAGGGATGAAAAGGGGGTTAATTTATGATGGGGATGGAATTAGTTGAATTAGGTTAGTCACATAAATTGCAATGTGGGGAGAATTAAGTAATTACAACATTAAAATAGTTGTATTAATTAATTACGAGAAATGTGATTAAATGGCGGAAAGTGGTTAATTTGGGAACAATTATGGGAAATTGATGAGGTAAATTTGGTGTGTCTACAATTGCATTTCAAAGTTTTCAATCTAGTGTTCTTTCTAGTGTCCCATGATTCTAGACCTAGATTTGGACTTTTCTACCCATTTTATTTGATCTCATGTTGCTCTTGGATGCCTAGGTGTTATCAAAATTTTGGTGTTCGATGGGTTTACCTTGTTTTAGTCTCTTGGTTTTATCTTAGGTGATTCAGTAGCTATTCCAAGGGGCCTAGTTTAGGAGATAATTATTTATTTGTCTATTTATGTGTTGAAATCTTAGAGTTACATGTTATTATTCCAAGTACTATGAATCCATTCCTTGGCATGTTGAAGGATGTGTTCTTTCATCATGGTTTGGTCTTACCTTCTTGATATGGTTTGAGGGCATTTGGAGGCCTTGTATATGTCATGAATAGGGCCTTGATAGTTATATGGTTAAAGGGTGAGTTATTAAAAGATAATATTTTGATTGGACATCTTCTTTAGGACTGGATAAGGTGTGTGGCTTCTCTCTTGAATTTTGCAAACACGCCCATAGCTATCCAAACCCCTTAAACCCCTCAAAATAGTGTTCAATACCTTTAAAACCCTCCTAGACCTCTAAATAGTCCCAAAAATCACTTTTGGCACCAACATTTTGAAAGTCTATGGGAGGGAAAGGTAAATTTACATGAAAATTTTAAATATTAGTCATCAGATTATGAATCTTTAATCTCCGCCATTGATTGTACTTTTAGTAGCTCACTTTTGTAATCTAATTCTTACTTACCTTTTATGTTAAAATTGACAGTTTGGGAATGAAGGAGAAACGCACCTTTGGTTGTCACCAAGTGCTTCCAGTTGTTAAGGATGTTAGATAATTGTAAAATGAAAATTTGGATGCCTATTTTGCATATATTAGACCCCACGTGTGTGAAAGTGCATGAATATGTCTTATGATGGCTAGTTGGGCACCCAAAGTTTGATTTTCTTCTATAGTATTGCTAGAAAAAGATTTAAGACACCTACTTTTTGGTGTTGTCTCTTTATTGTTTATTTTTCTATGATTTTATCTTGCCCAAAGGTATAGCAAAGTCATGATATTGTTAGTTCCATGCTATTTTAGACCATGCATGAGATGGATTACAAAATAATAAGGTTGAGCTTTGGGAATGGTCATTAAGATGATGGAGTTTTTTTCAAATGTCTTCTCAAAGCAATGTACGCTCCAACTATGTAAATGAAAAATCTTTTTCTTGGTGATTTATAGTTTGATAATATTAATATTGTAACTTGATGAACCATCTGATATTTATGTTTTATGATTGCATGGTGCAAATGATCAAATAATGAAGTCTTGTCTCAAATTTTCTAGTTGTCATGGTGGGCAGAGAGGGATGATGTCTCCATGAAGCACTATAAATAAAGACCTTTAATTTTAAAGGGTCTAGAATTAGGTCTTTCTAATGGACTAGCTCTCCCTAATGATTTTAGTTTGGTGGTCTTATTTGGGGTTTCAAAAGAGTAGAGTTTTCATGAAAAAGGGAAATGTTGATCATGCATAACCTGTAATGGAAAATGATTAATTAGTGTACAGTTGTCATGTTAAAGGTTCTGTCAATCTAAAGGTCTTGACGAGGAGTGATCATTGTTCAAGAATTTGATTACCTTAAGGTAATACATTAATTGTGGTGCCATAATTGTCATCTAAAACCCTATCACTATAGACAATTATGAAAACCATGTTATGCTATGGATCCAACACTATGTCATTACCTTGTCTCTATAGGAATGTCATGTTATAATTCCTTATCTGATTGCCCTGAGTGTGTTATCTATTATTTGGTCCTTTTCTCCACCATGGACAATTGTTACTATGCCTTTTAGGCATCTTTTTCCTTTGCAACTTGTTCATACATGTGTTATATAGATAGAAGTATCAAAGCACTTATTACCTTAGGAACATGATTTGTATTTAAGCAAATTGTTTCCATATGGACCGAATTTAAGCACCTAGAGTTTGGTGGTCTTAGGGTAGTTGTTAAGCTAATGTTGATACTTATCACTTCTTATCCAAGTGCCTCTATGAATGAAAACCTAATTTCTAGAGATTCAGGATAGTTGGGTATGCCATAGGGTTTGGTTTTAAGTATATCATGGTCCCTACATGTTTAGGTATGCTCTTTTTAGGGTTACAATAGTCATTCCATTAATTATTTACTTCATCTTGAGTATGGGATCCTTGAGAAAGCCATTGATATGATTGGTTTTGGGCATTAGGTTCAGAGATCTACATGTTGTAGCTAAGAAATGTAAGGTGATGGTCATGGTATGTTTGGGATTGATTGAATTTTAATAAATAAGGATATAAATCTATAGATCTATGTCTTGGAGGGTTGCAAATTAGAGCCAAAATTACAAGATTGTTGATAAAGGTCATTTGGGGGTTATTGCCCATTTCATTATACTATCATATCAGTCATGAACAACCCTAGCCTTAACAAATTCTTTTCATCATGCCCTAGAGGATTGTTTACCAATCATTTGGACAACCATGAACTTAATAAAATTGTCACCAAGGCACATCATTCCAAAAACAATCATGAGATTAAAAAGGATAACAATGAATCTCATTCAAACACCCATGGAAGGTAGCCATGTCAGACCTAGAGGCAATAGGCATCACTAAATTAATCAAATTAGTGATGCAAAAGCCTATCATGTTGTTATAGGAATGTCATAATATTTGCAAAGACAATGCTAAGAGTGTAAGGTTGTAATTAAACCCTAGGAAGTCTACAACACACCAAAAAGGGGTTGGTTATGCTGCTACAACACTGTCATAAATGCCCAAGACCCTTAAAAGTGAGTTCAAAGATAGATTCGGTCCCTAGCATGGTAATGAAGTCATGAAATTGCTTATTATAATAGTCATGAAGGGACTGTCAGGGCCTATGCTGCACCTTATCAACCTCAATCCACCAAAAGGATGGTCCTAACACCTTGAATGTTGTCATAAAAGTCATGTATTGATTGTCACCATTAATGTATGTTGTCATGTAGCACACAAAGACTTCCTTGGGTACTAAATGCATTTATGAGGGTCAAATAGGGTAGGTCCTAGGTCTTGACCAAAAGCGGTCAATAGGTAAAATGGTGCATTTGGCTAGTTTTGTTGCACTTTTGGTGTGCAATGGTGCTTATGGTGCGCGCAATGATGCTTTTGGTGTTTAGGAGTCACTTTTGGAAAACTAGGGTTAAGTGCATAGGGGTCATTTTTTGTTGTTGAAATGGCACAAATGGTAGATGTTGTGCTTTTGGTAAATAGGCTACAAATGGTAGATAGGATGGCGCCAATGGAAGAAATATGTTGCTAATGGCTAGGTCTTAGGCAAGTGTTAGATGCAAATGGCGAAAAAGGATGCAAATAGAAAATAGAATGGCGCTTTTGGCAGATAAAGTTGCGCTACTAGCGGAAAAGAAGGTACATTCAGTGGACAGAATGGTACTTTTGGAGGAGTGGCACAAGTAGTTAGCAGAATGGCACAAGTGGTGGACAGAATGATGCTTTTGGTCCAAAGATAGGCACTTTTTGCTAGATTTAGGCACTTTTGATTTTAGAGGCCGCTTTTGGTTTTGTTGTAAAAAAGTCTGATTTTGAGGAGTGCTGACAATTTGATCATTATGTATGCAGGTTGTACTTCCTCCATTGATGTCAAGAGAGTGACATCCAATGACACTTGTGTTGGTTGCTGACCTTGATGAGGATGAGGACTTGTTCTTGCAGGTCATGGTTTTATGGTACGTGGCCCATATGACACCGGTGTGAGCCCACCATGCTATGATGATGGCATTGGTAGAGAAATGGCACAATGAGTACAGCTTGTTTCTTCTACCGATGGGTGAGATCACCATCACCCTAGAGGATGTGTGGAGGATTCTACGCATCCCCATCTACAGGACATAGGTGGTATATGACACAAACACAAGAGAGGCTGCATTGGCTCAGATACTGGTGACTTGAGATCTTGGTATTGGGGACAGGGAGATACGACCCCAAAACATGAGGTGGGTCTTCGACAGGATTCAACTAGTGGTTACAGGTCTGATTGGTGGGATGTTAGTATTGGATCGACAGTCCTGAGGCTTCTCGGTTGGATGGGGCCCAGTACTAGAGCGTATGTTTACACATGGGATCAGATATGCATGGGGGCCCTACATGTTGGGATAGTTGTACCATGACATGCATCAGGTGGTCTATAGATTTGGGTCTAGTCTAGTAGCTGGGGTGACACTTTTGCATGTGTGGGCCTAGAAGCACATAGAAGTGACGAGGTCGATCTCACCATAGTAGAGACAGGTTGGACAACCATTCATTCACTTATATGATGGCATGATGATACACAGGCAGCTCAGGGAGCTGACTTACTGGAGGAGGACTTTTGACGAGTTAGACATAGTCATTTGGTGACCATGGTAGGATTGTGAGCTATGGGATGATGACATAGAGCACTTGTCTTACTGTCGATAATCCAATATTTACCTATTTGGTAGGACCATGTATATCATTGAGAGGTATTTACCAGAGAGAGTATTATGATAGTTTGGACTTCCACGGCCTGTTCTGGTGGGAGAGGCCATTTTTGCACGCACTCGGAGAGATATTCCAGAGTGGGGACCTGAAGTGGTGGTGGCTACAGCCTTGGCCTAGTTTGATGTGCTTGCCCTAGTGGTATGGGACCAAGTGGGAGGAGAAGCTAACCTTGGTACTATGCTAGAGTATGATGCT
The DNA here is from genome assembly GCA_027924645.1 of Cunninghamia lanceolata. Taxonomy (NCBI): domain Eukaryota; kingdom Viridiplantae; phylum Streptophyta; class Pinopsida; order Cupressales; family Cupressaceae; genus Cunninghamia; species Cunninghamia lanceolata. Next base: position 3,078,861 of record BSBN01000794.1, read on the forward strand.
TACTAGTTGGAGCACAGACTGACTAGACTAACCATCCCCAGCATGGTAGGCAAACGGGATTGGCAGGTTGGAGAGTTGGGGTCAGAGGGTTAGAGGCCAGACTTAGGAGGGCTAGGAGGTAGAGGCAGAGGGTTGCGGTGGTGATCGAGGAGGTGGGTGAGCAGGATCCAGGCTAGCAGGATGTTCCTGGGAGTCTGAGGTAGGTAGATGTGGAGATGGGAGAGGCAGGGCAACAGGGTGTCCAAATAGTAGGCTCTGAGATAGAGCATTTATAGCACATATTATAGGCAAACTCATAGGCAGACCAAGGTGGAGTTACTCACAGTGAGACTTCACTGAGAGAGGGATGATGCTAGAATAGAGTTGTAATAGGCTAGAGAAGCAGGGCATACATAGGTACAGGTGTCGATACAGCCACAAGTGTCAGACACTATAGAGCTAACTCACATTATTACAGAGTGGGATGGGGCCATTACCATGAGACTATGGGCCAAGTCAGCCCTTCAGAGGGTGACTCGGGAGAGACATATATCTAGAGCTATGATAGGGACAAATCAACTACCCATGATGGCCTTAGTGATAAAGTTATCACGGGTTCATCATGAGTTGACCCAAGTTATCTGAGAGGTAGAGTACTACAGGGGGCTTTATCAGAGTGTCGTGCCAGCAAATCAGAGGCAACCCAGCTTTGGAGATTAGAGAAAATCAGGGGCCTCATCCTAGAGGAGATTTGGGGGATCAGTTATGGGACCACCACCACCACAACCACCTCCAACAGGACCACCACCATCAGGGGCCAGGGATGAGCCTTCAGCAGGGAGTTTGACATATGGTCACCCTTGGACACTTATGATGACTTGATGATGCCTTCGAGCTATTTATATATATTTTATGGCTCTTGGTAGCCCATTGTATGACACTTATCTATTTTTGATATATATATGAGAGATAACATGCTTTTGATGACCTATATGATGTGTTATGGATGGTGTTCATGATTTTTATGATGTTTATGATTTTTTGATGTATATGATGCTATGGATGTATACTATGATTATGGATTTATGTGATTTATATGCTTATATATCATGGATTTATATGATGACATGCTTATAGATGATGTATGGATGATAGACATGTATTAGGATCATGGATTTAGATGATGGCATGCTTATAGATGATGTATAGATGATAAATGCTATGGATGATGAATGACTATATGACATACATGATGGTTATAAATGTGATGTCTAACATGCATGTTTTTGCAAGATTTCTATGCAGATGAGAAACAAGAAGATGAAGATGATGTTAGTATGGATAGAAGAAATAATGTCTAGAATGGAGAAGTGATAATTGATCGATCTTCATGAAAGCTATATATTTTATTAGGATATATGGGTGGATGGATGGAGAGATTTTGCTTCAGTTATGCTTTAGAAAATGTAAAGAGCAATCCTTATTTTGATATATAGTATATGGATATTATGCACCAAGGTATATAAGACCAAAGTGGTGATGTATCCAATGCATAGGACGTTGACTCTGCAAACAAGCGGTTTGAACTTATTCATACCAGACATAATAGAACCTCGTTGGAAACGTGAATGGAAAATAGTCTTAGTGTAGAATGATCCTAATACACATAAGGCTTTTACAAGACCTTAGTTGCAAAGGATATTGGTATGCAAGATGCTAATTCCAACACAAACAAGATAAATATTATCCTTAGTAGGATAATAAGATCATCCTGTGTATGGGGAAATCTGGAATTCATAAAGGGATCAAAACAACAATGATTCAACACCAAAATCTATCATAACATCAAGAAACCATCAATAGCATAACAAAGATAATATAATAAGCATGAAAACTCTAAATGTTACCCATTGAATGTAATTCCTTGTTGCAGTTTGTGAACGTGGATTGCTCATATTACTAAAAGTATAACCTTATTAGAGAGATGAATGAATGATAATGAGATTGCTTCAACAAATGCTAAAAATCTCTAGGAGGTATGGATGCCAAATACTCAAAGTCGGGAAGGGTTTGTGAAGAGGTGAATGGGTGTATTTATAGCTCTCAACAAAGATCGATCAATGGTGGAGGAAATTAGATGAAATCGATAGAGGAGATAAATTGAGGAATCGTGAATGAATGTGCACATAACAAGTGTACATGCAAAAAGTTGATTTGTTGAGTTAACTGCTTTGTTGACTAAAGATAGGATTGATTTTCATTAAAATAGAATGTTTTTCTATTTAATGAATTGATTGATAAAAACAAAGATTAAAAGCCAAGTGAACTCAACTTTTGATTTTCTTTTTGACATGCAAAGGATAAAATTAAATAATAAATTATCTAATTTGTGTGCATGGAAGATTTTTAGAAGAAAAAAATAGATTTTTGGAAGATGAGTGGATAATTAGAAATTAAATAAATAAATTTATTTAATTTGTGGTTCATGATGAGAAAATAAATAAAATAATGATTTTATTTATTTAGAAGATTTTAGAAAAGTCAACTTAAATAAATTAGAATAATTTATTCAATTTTGGAGGAATAATTAGCCAATTAAATAATTAAAATTATTTAATTGTTTGGATAAGAGGAATAAGATATGTTAAATTAATTAAATAATTGGTTTATTTAATTAATGGGAAAATAGAAGGATAAATGTGGTGAAATGAAATTAATTAAATAATTAAGAATTATTTAATTAATTTTGAATGAGGGTGAATTAGAAGAATTGATGTTAGAAGAATGGTGTATGCAAGGTGATAATGCAATGGTCATTTTTAGGTGTCTACAATCCTTATCAATGCACATCTCGAGCTAAGCATCTACGCACAATCATCTAATCACATCCATGGTCATGTTCCTAGCCTTGCTGCAAACCTTTGATCCAAATCATCGATCATCATCATTAGGATATATCAGTCCCAATCCTCATTTTATTTTTATCATCAACAACACAATCCTACATCATAAATCCATCAATCTTTGGCTTTTCAGGTTGAACAGGGGTAACATCATGTTCATCTTTGTACTATTTTTTGTGCGTGCATGTTTTCTTGTGTATGTGCATTATCTTTTATCTTGCATCAGTATCGGTCCCTGTAACCTACCTACCACAAAGGTATTATGGTCTTCCACATCATGGTGCTATACGACATAGGGTTGCTTGTGACCTTATCAATTGGATTTTACACATGGAACACATTGTCACCCCGGTTCCTTATACCTTGGTGCATAAGGTCTCATGCCATATCAAATAAAGATGGCTCTCATTTATCAATACAGCATAACACATCATCCATGGAGTCACGAATCAGCTTGTATCCATCCATTTCCCTCTCCAATCTTTTCATCCCATCCATCTATTCATCATATATCCTATCATCTATCGACCCTCATCCTTTTCCTTTAATCCCCTACATCCCATCTACCCTGTCCCCCAATCCATGTGGTCTTTTAAATTCCACTCTTTTCTTTCTAATCCAACCCTCTTGATGCAGAGCCAGCACAAGAATAAAGCTTATGAATCCAGTTCAATCACTCTTTCGGCACCTACGAGACCTTTCTAGTAGATATCGGCAAGACTTCTCCCAATGTCTCACCGAAATATACCTATTCTTGCCTATCGGCAAGACTATACACTGTCGGTTAAGCCAAAACACTCCTTCGCCGATACATATCTCTTACCGATATGTTTAATACCATAGCACCATCGGCAAGACCTTTTACTTTTCTCACCGAAGCAATCCCCCTCTTGCCTATCGGCAAGACACTATTCTATCGGCGGGCTCCTTGAATCTTTTGCCGACGCCGCGAGTTACGCCGATAGGCTTACCATCTGCAAGACCTTAACTATCAGCGACCCTCATACATTTCCCACCGACGTCTCTTTCACTCCGATGAGCTTAACACATAGCTGTCGGCAAGACTTGGACCATCAGCAGAACATTTCCCGCATCCCCCGATCACACACCTCTCACCGATGAGCCTTCCATCAGCAAGACTTCTCGAATCTCACCCCAATCGGTGAGAGTTCCTTCCGTCAGTCCAAAGTAACTTTCTTATGCCGATGGCATTACTCATACCAATGACTACGCACATTTATTCTTTGACCTTCTACAACTAGACTCTCACACTAATGCTGGACATACACAACATATTCACCATAAGTACAAAATGCTTGAGCCCTCCTCTATCACACCCAGATATCTAAATGTAGGAAATCCACAAAATGACCTCACATGAAATTGCGATATACACACACTGTTTGCCATATCCACTTGCTGTATACACACAAATCCTCCTCTACAACAATTCGTAACCGAACAACACAGAAAAGCTAACCACTCAACCAACACAGAAAAACTACTAATCTAACACTGAATTGGAAATAACTAACAACCGGGGGTCATTCCACTGATTTCGGAGAAATTCTCCACTGGAATGGCCCCAAATGAGATTCACTATGATTGCACCAGAACACACAATTCCTTCTATTCCTTCTAATTCAGAATGTACATACAGTTTCTTTTCACTCTATCTCTCCCTGCCGTCTAACCAACACAAACTGCCTATTTAAAGACACTTAACAGGACAGTTACAATATGTGGTGGAATGTGAATCAACCACCGACCACCGTTTACAAAACAAACAGTTCGGTTACATGCTTTTGACCCTTTTTGACACGTATTTCATATGGCTCGAAGGCCTTTACAAACAAACATAACATTTCTTGAAATGTGAGGAACTTTTAGATTTACGAGGTGCCCCTGCATAGGAAATTTTAGATTTTTGAGGGTGCTCCTGCACCATACTCCCAGACTTGAAAAATTTCCATGTCCCATGGAAATGCTCAGTGAAAAGCCTACAATATCTTTTGGCTTTGTCTATGTCTTCAATGCTAACTGGATGCCTCTGCTGCTTCCTCTTCATCCTCAACTGTGCCTTCTATCAATGGCTGCCTCCGAACTGTAACAACTGAAATCCACTCCTTCATGCTACACCAACACCTCTGTCCCTCACCTGGGAGTCCTCTCTCGCCTCTCTCCCCAGGACTTTTGGCGACACCAACTGGACCTCCTTCTCAGGCCCTTGAACCATCTCCTATGGCTCCATGACAGATCTCTCATCTGCCCACTGTAGCGAGTGAATCTGCACCTGCAACCGGAAGTCAGCAAAATTCCTTTCTAGCATTCTTTCTTTCAGCTTCTTGCTTCTCTCTTCTTCTTCATTCTTCTTCTGCCTATTCAGTGACAGAATCAATACAACATCTCCTCCCAGAGCTTTTGCTAGCTCTGATACCACTTGATGTAGAGCCAGCACAAGAATAAAGCTTATGAATCCAGTTCAATCACTCTTTTGGCACCTACGAGACCTTTCTAGCAGATATCGGCAAGACTTCTCCCAATGTCTCACCGAAATATACCTATTCTTGCCTATCGGCAAGACTATACACCGTCGGTTAAGCCAAAACACTCCTTCGCCGATACATATCTCTTACCGATATGTTTAATACCATAGCACCATCGGCAAGACCTTTTACTTTTCTCACCAAAGCAATCCCCCTCTTGCCTATCGGCAAGACACTATTCTATCGGCGGGCTCCTTGAATCTTTTGCCGACGCCGCGGGTTACGCCGATAGGCTTACCATCGGCAAGACCTTAACTATCGGCGACCCTCATACATTTCCCACCGATGTCTCTTTCACTCCGATGAGCTTAACACATAGCTGTCGGCAAGACTTGGACCATCGGCAGAACATTTCCCGCATCCCCCAATCACACACCTCTCACCGATGAGCCTTCCATCGGCAAGACTTCTCGAATCTCACCCCGATCAGTGAGAGTTCCTTCCGTCGGTCCAAACTAACTTTCTTATGCCGATGGCATTACTCATACCGATGACTTTGCACATTTATTCTTTGACCTTCTACAACCAGACTCTCACACTAATGCTGGACATACACAACATATTCACCATAAGTACAAAATGCTTGAGCCCTCCTCTATCACAACCAGATATCTAAATGTAGGAAATCCACAAAATGACCTCACATGAAATTGCGATATACACACACTGTTTGCCATATCCACTTGCTGTATACACACAAATCCTCCTCTACAACAATTCGTAACCGAACAACACAGAAAAGCTAACCACTCAACCAACACAGAAAAACTACTAATCTAACACTGAATTGGAAATAACTAACAACCGGGGGTCATTCCATTGATTTCGGAGAAATTCTCCAGTGGAATGGCCCCAAACGAGATTCACTATGATTGCACCAGAACACACAATTCCTTCTATTCCTTCTAATTCAGAATGTACATACAGTTTCTTTTCACTCTATCTCTCCCTGCCATCTAACCAACACGAACTGCCTATTTAAAGACACTTAACAGGACAGTTACAATATGTGGTGGAATGTGAATCAACCACCGACCACCGTTTACAAAACAAACAGTTCGGTTACATGCTTTTGACCCTTTTTGACACGTATTTCATATGGCTCGAAGGCCTTTACAAACAAACATAACATTTCTTGAAATGTGAGGAACTTTTAGATTTACGAGGTGCCCCTGCATAGGAAATTTTAGATTTTCGAGGGTGCTCCTGCACCACCTCTTCATCCTTTCGAGAGCGCACTTGTGTTCTTCAAACCCACCTGCCCTCTTGATGGGGCATCATCCCTATCATCATCCTTACCATCCTCCTTCATTTTTAACCTCGCTTCGAGTGGCTAGGGCATCATTATCCCTCATCCTATCATCTTCTTTTAATGGACTACCCTAGCGCTATGTTTTATCTTTCTTTGATATGATGTTGCTTCGCAACACCATCTCAAAGAGGGGCAAAATGTAGACACCTAAAATTGTCCACCTCTTTTGTCTCAACACAATTCAACCCTAAATACACCATCATTTAACCTTGTAATTGGGTAAATTCCTATTTATCCATTTAACCATCCAAAGCCCTCTTTTTCGACATTATTCATCTCTAAACATCCTCAATTCATCCCTATTCATCTCTAAACCATCACTAACCATCTCTAGACATCCCTAAATTGCATTTCATCCACAATTAACTAAATAAACACACATTTAGATAGTTAATTGATCAATTCCCCTTCAAACTATGATTTTACAATATTTTATTGTCAAAATCACTATTCATGTACTTTTCATTATTCATCTATACCTGCATCGGTACATGCATCTGTACCTAGCACTATCCTAAATGATTAATTAATCATTTATTACCCCTTTCCTATAGTCTAAACATTAGATAAATTTAATTTATCTGATATCCCCTTTTCCCATCCCATGAACTAAATAAATATATCTTTTTTATTTAATTCTCTATTTTCTACACTTTTGATTAGGTGACCTAAACCTAATTAATTAGCTAACCTCCTACTTGCACATTCCATTATCCTAACCTAATCCTAGTCAAACCTCCACATCCTCCTATGTGTACAAAGGCATGGCCTCTTGTACAAGACCACATGGGTCTCTTACAAAGGTATGGTCAAAGTCCTTTGTACAAGAGTCCTTTTGTCCTCATTCAATCCCATCCCTTCACTTTATCCAATTCACTTTTCCACCCTTGATTTCCTCTCAATCCAAGGACATCCCTTCTCATCCAACCAATGCTTTCCATTTGGCAAGAACTCATGCATCTAAGCCTCTCAACAATCCTCATCCATTGATCTGTCTAATCAATCCTAGCCCTTCATCCAACATCCAAAAAATCTATGAATAACCTATCACCCAAGCCATTTTCAAGACTCCATGAGACATAAATTTATGCTGCTATTTTGAGGAGCCACCTACACATCAACACATCAAGGAACACATCCACATAACAAGTGCTAATAGCACATTCCCATAATACTGAGTCCCAAACTTGGAACATCCTAATTTTTGTCTGAAATCACATATTTTTTAGAAAAATTAATTAAGCCTTGATGGGTTCCATCTAAAGGGGTTTAATTGAAGGGGGTTAGATAAAACCCCCTTAGTCAAACCCCCTTGGAAAGAACCCCCCTAGTCTTAATCAAAACCTCGATGAAGTCTCTTCCACACCTATCAAAATGCTGACAAAAAATCAATTTTGCTTCACCTTTTGGGGATCAAATGAAGCCATTTAGAAATTCTATTTTGTATGTAGCCCTTAGTATAAGCTTTCCAAAAAGTATGATTTTGATATTTCATTTGATTATTATATTTGTTTTCTATTTTCTAGTGAAAAAGGTTTTTCACCGAACATCAAGGTCTCTATTCCACACACGCAAAAAAATAAAAAATAGAGAAAAAAATTATGAAAAATATCTGCACTTAGGTATTGATGTCCTTGTTTCAACAAAAAAAACAATTTAATTGGATACATATAGAAAAAGTTATGTGGTATGGTATAAACCTATGTTTGAATTATAATTGATCTCACTTCAAAAATTAATTTTAAAAATATATGTAACAAAAAATTATGAAAAAATATATGTGCACTAGATATTGGTGTTACAAATCTATTATTTAAAATTTTATAATTTGATCATTTCTATAAAAAAATGTTATGATGTATGGTATAAACATCACTTTTAAAAAATGTTGGTAATTATAAAAATAATTAAAAGTTACGTAAAAAGATTTACAAATTATTTCTTAAATTTTTTTAAAAAATACATTTATAATCTACACACAAAATCTCAAAAATCACTAGTTCATATCATCTTGAAATTCTTTACGATTTAGTTGCTATAGGTGTCAAAAAGTGAAAATTTGGTTAAAAATGTTGATTTCAGTGTCCTACTTTGGCCAAAAAGTGGGACACGATATTGTGAGGTGAATTCGTCATTTCATTTCATGTTTGTAAGCTTTCCTTTATGCTCTATCTTTAGGTCATCTTAGGATTTGCATGAAATAGGTCAATGTAGCTTTGGTTTATTTCTTTATGTGCATTTTCTACTACATGGTACAATTAGCATGTAAACATAAGGAAATTAGTGTTAACAGGGATGAAGCATATATGGATAGTAATCAGATCACGTGCCAAACCAAGCACAAGAATATGCCACTTATTGATATGTTATTGCATTAAGCCATTCTACCTTGAAGTGAACACAAAACTAAATGGAAAAATGGTACAAGTATACTAATTTCATGATTAAAAGTACATTAACAACTAATTTCTTACTTATTTCCAAAAAATATAGTACCTAAATAGTGGTTTCGTATAGACATGCCTAAAGAGGTACAAATCCCCTCTCACTTGTTTTGTATGGGATGGCGTACATGCACTCCAAGCTCTTGGAATGCACTCCAAACTCCCTAGAATGAATCTACACCTTACACATATGGGAATTTGAGCTCCTTTAGTGAATGTCGTTTCATTTTGTTTCCTACATGTAAACAGAGAATTTTTTACTAACTTTCAAAAACTATTCCTCAATAGCGATTTCATATCCCTAAAACTAACACCCACCCTATTAAAAGATATAGTGGATTCATTAATAAAAATATGAACACATGCCAATTAGTGAATGTCATTTTCTTAGAGATTGCGATTGGTTTAAAAATCCTTTTGAAAATACTCCAATTTTTAAGTTATATTTTATCTTTGCCATGGTTTGGCCATGGCAAATGCTGAAATCAGTCAAAAGTATGAACTTTGTAGCAAAAATGAGTTAATGTAACCTACAACATATTTGAAAAATGTGAAATACATTTTTTAAACCTTTTCATTCAATAAATAGTTTTAAGTGTGTGGCAAGTGTTTTGAATGGGTTGCTAATAAGATTAGCTATTAGTCTATCTCGATGCACTATGGATAACAAGACTACTAACCAAAACCACCAATCACGTGTTGCATACATGTTTATCAGGCTAGTTGCAACAACAAAACCTAACAAAATTCCTATATCATTTATGCTTTGATGGATGTCCATACGTTGTTCTCAACCCATTAATCAGAAGATAATCATTGTGTATACTGGATCACTAATATAAATATTTCTTGGACCAGTCATCGAGTAATGGAAAGCGACAACTTAAGTTTTCTTTGATTGGTAATAGGTAGTCAACTCAATTTTAAAACAAAAGTGCATGTAAGGAATAAATGCCACCAACTCAAGTTTAGTTGCTAGTGTCACATGGGCTGTAACTTCCCACCAAAATTTAAAATTAGATTTTTTACTATTCAAAGCTTTGTGACTATGTTCTTTACATCCGATTTCAACACTCACCAAATAATACAACTTGATGGGGAATATCTAAAACCTCAAAGCGAATATACAAGGGACTCCTAATCTCACATACAAACAATATATTTTAAATATTTTATTTATAAATTATATCATTATTTTATTTTATTTATTTTAATATAAACTAAAACATAATATTAGTATAGATTTATATTATTGTTATAGATTTTTATATGTTTTCTACATTTTTTAAATTCTTTTATATTATATTTATCAGAATTCTATGAATTGATTTTGATCTTTCATTAACATTAAATTAAATAAAATTAATTTTTAAAATATGTTTATTTAACAAATAAACATACAATTATAAGAATTAAATTAAATTAATTTCTTAAAATATTTTTAATACACTTTCTATCAAAAAAAAATTTTAACCCAGAGGCATCCCCTAGCCCTGCCCCCTGAAAGAGACAGGAGCATTGCGACTCCGCCCAACGTTGTCCACCGCGCCTTGCCTCGGGCTTACATTTTTGTGCTGAGTTGGGGCTAATAATGGTGGGGCGAGCGAAGGCGAGACTAATCCTCAGGGGATTGCCGAGGGGGCCCGCACACCCCAAACAGCCATTGGAAATCCGGGCGGAGAGAATCGACCTCGGGACCTATATGGGACAAGCCCAAAGCCCTTAGCCACCTACGCCACCCATGCGGGCTACTTTCTATCAATTTTAATTTGATTACAATGTATACTAATTCAATCATATTCAAGACCTAAAATTGATGGCCAACTCTATGTGGCAATCAAATTTTTAACCTAACATTTTGATGGTATTGTACAACAAAAATGACTAGACATAATCATATGGCCATCAAATTTAAGGCAAGTCCCATCTACATTAAATTTAAAATTAGATTTTTGACTATTCAAAGTTTTGTGACTATGTTCTTAACATCCAACTTCGACACTCACCGAAGAATGCAACTCGATGGGGAATATCCAAAACCTCAAAGCAAATATACAAGGTACTCCTAATCTCACATACAAAAAATTTATTTTAAATAATTTACTTATAAGTATCATTATTTTATTTTATTTATTTTAATATAAACTAAAACATACTTTTATTATAGATTTATATTATTGTTATAGATTTTTATATGTTTTCTACATTTTTAAAATTCTTTTATATTATATTTCTCTAAATTCTGTGAATTGATTTTGATCTTTCATTAACATTAAATTAAATGAAACTAATTTTTAAAATATGTTTATTTAACAAATAAACATAAAATTATAAAAATTAAATTAAATTAATTTCTTAAAATATTTTTAATACACTCTTTATCAATTTTAATTTGATTACAATGTATACTAATTCAATCATATCCAAAACTTAAAAAATCCACCAATCAATTTTTTAACCTAAAATTTTAATTGTATCATACGACAAAAATGACTAGACTTAATCATATGACCATCAAATTTAAAGCAAATCCCATCTACATTAAATTTTCTATTACAAAACAATATCTATTACAATGTTACTAGGTAACCATTGCTGGCACTTTTTATTTATGGAAAAAGAAGGGTTGGTAATAGCCCTTCCATAAAACCCATTGTACAATTATGAGGGCATTCGAAGAAAAGTAGGTGTCCTCCCACGCAAATAATTGATTTCAAGCCGCTTCTACAAAGTACGGTATGTCATTTATTGAAAAGCCTATGATTGAAGACTACAACCACAAATTGCTCAAAAATCCAAAACATCATTTAAACAATGGTTAAGCGGCGTTTTACTCCATTGGTGAAAGTCGTTTAGGTTATAAAAAATTTACCAAGTGTCGCTTAGTATTGTAAGGAAATAGATTATGTTCCAAGACGTAATAATAACAAATGTAAAAATTAATTTAGATTAATTAGAGTTGGGAAATAATAAATTGAAATACTATATTTAAAAATTAAATATAAGTGGATATAGAATATGGTTTTGGAAATTATGATTAAGAATGATGTTAATGTTATGTAGAATTGGGTTCGTCATAGTACAAATGCTACGTCCTTAATATTAGTGTACATAGGGTTATGAATAGTTAGCTTGTGGCTATCTTAACTCCTAATTAAGTCATGTTATCATTATTATATTATTATTTAGTTAGATAGGTCAGACTAGGTGTTATATAGGGGTGTGTCTATTCATCCTAAGCATAATTAGGTATATATAGGAGGATATGAGTCTTATTTCATCATATATTGTGAAGTGTGTTCTCATTGGAGATATTTGGAGGTTGCCCCCTCGAAGTGGCCTATTATTCTCAATTATTATCAAGTATTTGCAGAATATTTCATATTATCTTCTTCCATTGTACAAGTTATTTCATTACAAGTGGTATCAGAGCATGATCTTGTTACCGTAGAGGCAAGATTTTTTCTTAATATTGGAGGCGATTTTGGGAAGAGCATAACTTTCATATTTTAGCGAATTTTTAAAAGATTTTTAAAGGGTTTTTGAAGGACATATAAAAGAAGATACAATCCAGATTTCAGAGGAATTGGAGCATATTTGAGTGAATTATTGCAGAATTATGATTTCTGCACAATTTATTTGAGATCTACATATCTCTCACATCCTGACGAATTAGAGAATAATTGGTATTGGGTTTTTGAATATATACTAGAGAAGTCTACAGTCCAAAGCTTGGATAAATTGAAGCAAAAATAAGCGAGTTATTGCAAAATTAGGGTTTCCAACAAATTCGCTCTCAAGGCTAAAAATTTGCTATTTTTTGGAGTTGTTTATGGGTAAGTGGTACCTTGGTCCTGGTAAGTTACAGTAAAAATTTTAGAGAATTTACATTTCATTTGTGTGATTTATTTTAAAGATATTGGTTTCCATCATGACGGGGCCTGCAACAAGAGGCAAAAAGAATGTTGTCACACCGGGGAAATCCTCTGATAAGGAGGGGGAAACAATATAGGATAGTAATCCCAATGAGGAAATAAGTAAGGTCAAAGAAGAGTTGTCCTCAATTAAGAGGGATATGTGTGACCTAAGAGGAGATATATCAGATATACGAAGCATGTTAAGTGCCTATATGAATGAACCAAGAAAGGAGTTCTCAAGCAACCAAGGTGAAACCTTCAAGTCGGCTAATACTAACACAAATTTTAATACTCCTATGGGATCTAAGAATTTGTTTCCAAAGGTGGATATGCGCAAGTTTGATGGCACAGATCCTCTAACATGGATAAACCAAATGGAGAATTTTTTTGAAGTACATCAAATCCCATATGGACAAAAGGTCACAATGGCTTCCCTATATCTAGAACCAGACCAATTCATTTGGTATCGTTGGCTTTGTACTCATCGAAGGAAAAAGGGTCTCACCGTCTCATGGTCAATTTTTTACGGAGGAACTCCAATCACAATATAGCAATAGTGTGACAGACAACTTCTTTAGCCAACTAGCTAAACTTCAACAAATAGGATCAGTTAAGGATTATATTCAACAATTCCAAAATCTATCCTTAAGAGTGGATACAATTACAAAGGAGAACTTGAATGATTTATTTTTGGGTGGTCTTGAGGATCACAATCAACATGAAGTACGCATGTTCTGTCCAAATTCTATCTCTAAAGCAATGATTATGGCAAGACAAGTGGAGGAAAAAATTTTGGCTAATAGAAGGGAAGAATTGCTTAGTAACAAAGTTGACAAGGCTCTTGCATCATCATTTACTCATCCTATTAGGTTGACACCTCAACAATTGGAAGAGAAAAAGGCCAAAGGGTTATGTTTCAACTGTGATGGAAAATATCATAAAGGACATAAATGTGATGAGAAGAAGTTGTTCTACATTGAAGCTACCTATGGTGAAGATAAGGATGAAGAAGATCCAGTGGTGGTGGTAGAGGACTCTAAAGATTAAACACATCAGATTTCCACAGTCCATAATAATGAGTCAAGAAAGTTTCTGGATTTAACTGTGTGAGATTTTTTAACTGTGGTAGAGGACTCTAAAGATTAAAAAATCTCACACAGTTAAATCCAGAAACTTTCTTGACTCGACTCTAAAGTTGTCCAACCAACTATCTCTTGTCATGCACTATCAGGAATTAATAACCCACAAACACTCAAGGTAAGGGGTTTCCTTAAAAAACAAATAGTGACAGTATTGATTGACTCGGGGAGTACACATAACTTCATCAACAAGCAACTAGCAGCAAAGTTAAATTATTTTGTCTACCCTACCCCTGAATTCCAAGTTATGATTGCAGATGGTGGTACAATCAATTGTTCAGGGAAATGCCATAGTATTAAACTCACCATGGGGGACTACATGATAGACAGCCCTATGTTTGCTATACCCATGGCTGGAGCGGACATTGTTTTGGGAGTTCAATGGCTTACCACCTTGGGCACAATTGAGATGAATTTCTAGGAACTATTCATGCGCTTCTACTTTGGGGATAAAAAAATATGAGCTACGGGGTTTACGTGCAAAGAGTCCACAATTGGTAAGTGTACACCAAATGTCACTAAAAAGGGATGTGGATAAATGTGTGGGTCAATTATTGTCAATGGAAGTGCAACAGCCAAAGATTCCTAATTCACCTTTTAGGAAATTAGTTACAGTTTCGGATCACAAGGGGGAACTTGATTTGTACGGGCCTCATAAAGGTTCAACAAGGACTGACAACATCGACTTCAAATTGAGGTTACCTAAATCAAAATTCATACAACCTTTCTACGATATCTCTATCTTGGAGAATGCTAGTATACTCAAAAGTCCACTCATGACAATGTTACTAGAGCTTGATGAAGAAGGAAGAATCATATTGGAACTAGAGTGCATTCTTCAGACATGCACGAAGAAGCTGCGAAATAGAACCCTCACTGAGTATCTCATCCAATGGAAGAATTTACCAGTTGAAGAGACCACATGGGAGGTCAAGGAGTTCATTCAAAAGAATCCACACTTGATTAGCATTGAGGACAATGCTTCTTTGAAGAGGGAGGGCATGCTACACCCTTAATATTAGTGTACATAGGGTTATGAATAGTTAGCTTGTGGCTATCTTAACTCCTAATTAAGTCATGTTATCATTATTATATTATTATTTAGTTAGATAGGTCGGACTAGGTGTTATATAGGGGTGTGTCTATTCATCCTAAGCATAATTAGGTATATATAGGGGGATATGAGTCTTATTTCATCATATATTGTGAAGTGTGTTCTCATTGGAGATATTTGGAGGTTGCCCCCTCGAAGTGGCCTATTATTCTCAATTATTATCAAGTATTTGCAGAATATTTCATATTATCTTCTTCCATAGTGCAAATTATTTCATTACAACAAAATTTGATGCTCTCAGTGTGCTCACTACCTCAGAATCATAATAGATGGGGAATTCTCTCCACATTGATCCCAAGTGGCATGGGGTTATCCCAAGTAGCGTGGATTCATTCCTTGAGGCATGGATCTGATCTAGCAAACAATAGAATTTTGTAACCTATTTTGCTATGATCTTTGATGGCTTATAGCACATAAGAACCTAGCAATATTTTAAAAATACTTTAGAGAAGTTGTTAGATTGAGACAATCAAGTTCTTCTCAATCAACCCCCTTAATAAGCTAGTTTTATGGCCTTGGGCAATGATCAAAGACAACAAGCATAAGCATGCAATGGCCTATATGTTGATTCTTATGCAGATGCACTCTAAGTCCAAGTGTTCCTAGGAATGAATGATTTCACCTTGTAATGTGGATGTTCCTTGTTATTCCTTGTGAATTAATTACACGTTGAATGCCTTTAAATGCTAAGACGTAACAACATGTTACACAAATTTATACAAAGTTGGCCCATAATAGCTAATTGAAAAGGGTGGGAACTTAGAAATTTGAATTTTGGGGGTCAATCCAAAGCCCCCAAGATTGAACTCAAGTGCAATGGAATTGGCATGGGTCGGGAAACTATAGATCTCAAGGCAAGGATGGAATATATGGATATGTGTGAAAGTGTGGGTGTAATAAATGACTAATAATGACAAATATATGGGAATGTGTTTGACTAGAAATGTAATAAAGTCAAATTAATGGGGATAAGTGCAAACATATGTAAAATGGGACTAACTAAGGATTGGGGAATGAGCCAAATTTAGCACAAGAGAGCATCACACATTGATGTGTAATGTATTAAGTCATTTCCTCAAAATGGGCCCAAAACTAAGTGGAAATTGGTATGGGTATGCAAATTTCACCATTACAAGTATATTAGTTGGGCTTAAATACTCCTTAATAATTGATGTTTAATTAAATTTGAATACCCCAATCCTCATTGTTTAATTAAATACCCCCCATCCCTTGATACTTAAAAAAAATATAACTATTTAGTATTATAGAGGAATAAATCACACCACATAAATAATCTAAGCTAATTAAAAAAATGCATTCAATTAATCATAAATTAGAAGTATAAATTAACCTAGATTAATCAAAGTTGGGATAGATAATTGCAATAAATGTTGAGAAAACTAGTGAACAATAATAGTGAAAGTATAAACTTAAAGTGTACAAATTCGATTAACCCGATTAGAAGTACATGTGATTCCCTATTAAATCTAAAATAAAACATGGATAAAGATGTCTAACAATAATAAGAAATTAATAAACACCTACAAGACTAGATATATGTGGAGAAACCCTTTTAGGAAAGAAAAAAACTCCACCATCAAAGAGATATAGAGCTTGTATTAATCAAGTAGAAACAACTGCATTGATACATCTCATACAATCTTATTTAATCTAACATCTTTTTAATAGAATTAGAGTATTTGCACAATAACCATACCTCCTTCACACCAAGCCCTTGATATATAGACTTAAGAAGGCTTAGAAAACCACTATAAACAATATCATGGGCCTAAACATGGTTTCAAAATACCATGGTAAAGATTCTTAGGACCCACTACATGAGTGGTATCCAAAATAGAAAGTAGTAATACTAAGAAATGAAACAAGGTTTCTTATGGGGTCTTAATTGAACATTTGGCCAAGACATTTTGGTTCACCACAAAAACATAGTCAATCTCGTTACTTCACTATGTGAAGTGGGATGGCAAATAGGGTTATTAATAATCCTTTGATGACCTTGTTGGCTAACCTATACTATTCTATATACTCAGTGTGCATTAAATCTCATTGTGGAATATATATAGTTGAAGCCAAAATAATAACAATCACACTTTTCACAGGTCCATTTATAAAATTAACTCACACATACAAACCATTAATACATGCAAAACACCCCAAATTGATAATATTATATTGTCAACATAGATATAAATTAAGATCATAATCTAATACAATTAAATCTACTCATTCACAATTGTTTGACCCACAATATTAATCCACATTATTTTTTGTAAAATACACTAATCATATTTAACTCAAAACTAACAACTTAAAAAAGATCTATAGTTTGAAACTTACACTAGAATCCAAATCGATATTCTTGTTGACATGTATAGTTCATTTAATCACAATAAATCAATACCTCATTAAAATTCATACATAAACACTAACATGTGAATTAGGGCTAGTATCCATAGATAACCCCAACCATTTTAATTAAATAAATTTAACATCATATGAGTAAATAACAACTATTAAGTGTAACAAACATCTATCTATAGAATGTCCATGTATGTGATGATAAGCAAAAAAGTACTTAGCTTTGTGTGGTGTAAGCTTAGAGTTATTTATTGGTTTGATAAGAGGTAAGGTAATGAGTTATGGTACAAAACTTGTTCTAATACCATATGTGAAGGCTCTTTCAATGCAATGAATTCTTTAAATTGTTTTGGTTTGATAAGTGCATTATGATCATCATGAATATCATTAAGTACATTTTGAATGCTCCTATTTTTAGATGCGACAATGATGTTAACTCATGGGTAAAGGGGAAGTTCTATAAGTATTCTAATATAAAATAGGATCTTCTAATAAAGAAACTCACTTTTGCATATGCTAGCATGCACAAATATGAAAATGAATGATAAACATTGGCAAACACTTATCCTTTGATGAGGGGAAGTAAACCATCAATAAATATAAATTGAAGCTTAGCATCCCATAATGTAGATCTCATATTAGTCATTAAATCTTGAAATCTCATGATATAATCTTGAATTGGTTCGTGTTCTTGTTGCTTACATTGCATGACTTGTATGATGGATGTCTTAGGCTCAATATTGTAATGAAAATGCTTCATGAAAGTAGCATCTAATTCCCCAAAAGAAGTGATAGAAGCATGGGCAAGAAATGAAACCATGTAAAAGCACGACCACTCAAGCTAGTTGGAAATAATTTGGCAAGTAATTGATCCTCATGAAAATAAGAATTTAATATATTGGTGAAAGTCCTTAAATGAATCAATGGATCACTTTTGTGTGACTAATACACTTGGTGAAGGATAAGTCAAAATGTTATATAGAAAAAGATTATGGAGTATTTTGTTAGTGTCATCTTATGGTTTAAAATTTTGCATAGAAGTATGATCAACATATTGTTCTAGATGGTCAATCCTTGTGATGAGGTAAAAATTTACCATCTATAACTCACATAAGTATTCAATTGTGTATTAATCATGTCATGTGCAATAGTGGTGGAGGATGTGAAAGATGTATCATCAACTAGTGGCACATTATCCTCTCATATACCAAGTAAAAAATGTAAAAGAACTTTATGTTGTTCTTCATCCAGGTTATGTATTCTTAAATCATGTGTTTGTTCATTAGAGGGTGTAGAATAATGTACTACACAAGCATGGTGAGGTACATCATACGAAATCACAAAAATGATCTAAGGAAGTGTCTCCATAGACATCAAATGGTGGTATATCATCATGAGGCATAGAAAAATTCAAGGGATCCACTAAGTGTCATTAGGAGGGGAAAGATGAAAGGTACATGGATAACACATAATCTAGGGACAATGGTAATTTATAATCTATGAAAGCATGTGACAAATCATGGAAAGATGTATAACAATAACAACATAAATCAAACCATTGTTAAGCTTTATTAATCATGGTATCACGAAATGCATACATAAAAAAATAAAAATCATTATGTATATAAACATAATATGAAGATAAGAATGATCTAACATGTAACTTGCATCTTCAGTACCACTAAATGCTTTTATCTCCTAGATGATTCACTTAATAAACCAATGACATAACACATGCATTCGTAGGGTTCTAATAAACACCCCTAATTTAATTTATATCCCTTAAATTTATGTTTTTGATACTCCATCTACATACACTGGTATAATTAAAATACCCCTATTTTAAACAAGTATCCTATGTATCTATTTTTTGGTTACAAATTTATATCTCCTTATTATTTCTACCCTTTCAACTAAGGACACTGATCATGCCTACATCTGACTAAAAACTAGTTTTGATTGTCATCCCATATATTAAATCCGAAAAATCTATATGAGATATGACAAATATGTCATCACACAAAAATCCTTGATTTAAAAGAACATATACATCTCAATCCTTAAACCCTTGCCACACCAACTCTAATAGTGAATCCCCCTTGTTGGTTCCCAAAATAGAAAATCCAAAACCCTAGAGTTTTTATAATCTCCTACGCTAGGGGTGTCATCAAGGAGACAAAAAAGGGGCTCATCAACAGGTTGAGGATGATTAAGTGACAAGTGATAGGAGTGGGTAATCTCTGAGCTTCTCTTTAATCTCAGCTAAACTTATGAGGGTGTTCCTAGAGGTATCCCTCAATAGGGATTGATTGCAGCATAAAGTATATGAAATGATAACACACCAGTAGTTCCTAGATTGTAGTTTTGATCCCAAAAGTTATCACTAGATCAAAATCTAACCTATTGCAATAAAAACCTCTCATAAATCTGATGAGGGCATCTTTAAAGCAATAGAAGATGTAGGTATGCAAATCTATTTCATTTAGATAAAAACTTGGTTGGATTGCTAAAGATGTTCCCTGGTTAAAACACTGAACCAAAAGAGGCATAAATATTAAAACTTATTCCTATTCCACAAATTAATGATATTGTTCATTTTTTAAGAGTGTGGGTGATCAAACAATTCCCAGACCGGTGTCAATCTAGTGGGCTATAGAGTCCCTAATTCCTCAAAGGAAAACAACAATACAAAAAATATGAAAGCCTTTCTAAATACTCATATGCATAAAAATGTGATAAATAACAATGATACTTAGTAAACCCTTATTGTATTACATTTATCCATGCATAACATAGAAATGATCACTACAAAGCATGCAGTGTTTTAAGAAGTTGTAGCTTTCATCAAATTTGTAGTTACATTCATACCACAAAACGTGGCAAGAGGAAACTCTAGTTAAGATTTAGGGATTTCCCTGAAAAAAATACATACAACACTAGAGAAGTTCATACACTGATATCTGTTACACCTTTACAATCTTCATACATTTCTTACATTACCCTCTTGAAGAACTAGAAACAATGTTCTTTGCAACGCTAGATAGCTTCTATACTTTTGGTTCCTGGAAAACTGCAAGAATCCCCCTCCAAAATGAAAAAATGATCCATTATGTACTCCCCTCAGAATCTTCCCTAATCTACATTAAATGAGGCCATGTTTGTTAGGTGTTTCCCACCTAAAAAATAATGGCATTGACTGCATGTAGGTATAATAAGTAGTTGGGAGAAGCCACCAATTGTATTCATGGCACCTTGAGGAGAGTAGTTGGAGATAAGTGAGAGTATAGGGGTAGTTGGATGTTTGGACGTGTCAATTTCTAGCTTCATTTTTACCTTGGTTCCTAATTTTCTACGTTTTCAGGCCTTTTCAGGATGATGTCATGGGTTTGACACCCATTCAGAACCAAGTCAGGGGTTCTGGTGGTTCCTGAAACCACGGGAACCTCCAACACCAAGATCTTATTCTCCACCACCCTTTATCTTATTTCTCATCCCTTTTCTTCCCGTATTCTACCTTCCTCAGTTTCATCTTGTCAAAGGCTCGTCAACCATCAAGAACTCAAGAACCCTTCTTCTTTTCTCCTTCTTCTTTGTTCCTATCTTATTTCACCTTGCCTAAGTCAATTTTTTTGAAAAATAACCAAGTGTCAAGGCACTTACCTTTTTGTTCCCTTACTTCATTCCTTCACTTCCTTTGCCTTCTAAGTTTAGCATTAACGATTCGGTGGGAACTGGGAACCAGGAACCAAGTTAGAGGTTCCAATAGTTTTGAGAACTACCGAAACCTCTAACCCCCCTTTTCTCTTCCACTTCTTTCTTCTATTTTCTTTTTTCCTGCATGTCAGCAATCCATTGACCACCAGGAACTCATTCATTTGCTTCCCTCTTCATTGTATTTTTCCTTTGCGTTCACTTTTCCTTCATCTCCTTTATTTTTCTTCTACTCTTTCTTTCTTTCACTCCATTTTGTTCCATCTTGTTCGCAGTTCACCAACCACCAAGAACCATGGAACTCTTTCCTTCTCTCTTTCACCACTTTGTCATATTTTCTTTGTTAGAGCTTAGGGTGCAACTAGGAACCAGTAACCAAGTCGGTGGGAACCGGGAACCAGAAGCCAATTCAGGGGATTCAATGGGTTTGGGAACCATTGGAACCACTGACAAGTTCCCAATCCCTTTACTTTTCTTTGCACAATGTTAGGGTTTTGGGGCCCAATAGGAACCTAGGAATCCGTCGGCAAGTTCCAATGGTTTTGAGAACCACTGAAATCAGCGACAAGTTCCTGGAAGACCCAAAAGGGCTAACAAAGGACATACTTAACCAATTTTCTAATTTCTTGAGATTTTCAAGGACATGGGGGGTTTCAAGAATGAAGATATGAGCCATGGGGGGAAAAGTAAAACTAGATTAATTATAAAAATGCATGCACATGGTGGGAATCATATATTCTGCAAGGATAAACATAGACCTTTTTTACATGAATGACACATGTGACAACACTAGCTCTAGTTGGGGACATGTGTTTAATAAGCACAACAAGAATTTAGAAGAATCTCCATGGGTAGAACACAAAAAATAAACACAAAACACAGGGCGAGAGCCAAAACACAGACGTATATACATAAGGAAAAACATGATGAAGAAACTATACAAGTCAATAAAAAAGTACCTCACTACTCAAGAGAAGTAGTGCTTCAAATGTTGGCCATGAACTGGCAGCTCCATCACTTCTCCATCTAGGCTCTTGAGGTAAAACATATCTTGGCTGTACCTTTCCATAATCTGGTATGAACACCCCCATAAGGCCTCAAATTTTCCATGTTTTCCCTTGTCTTTTGACCTAGAGCTCCACATGAGGACTAGGTTGCCAATATGAAAGCATCTTTTAACTACCCTTTTGTCAAACAAATGTTTGACCTTCTAATGCTATAGTAAATTCCTTTCATGTGCAGCCCTCCTAGCATCAACCAACTCAGTCAATTCATGCATCCTCATGGAGACGGCATCATCTTCAAATTTCTTAGTTTGTTTTAGCAATTTATACATAGGTAATTCAAATGTGATTGGCATTTTAGCTTCAATCCCATACACCAACTCAAACAAAGTCATGCCAATAGCCTTCTTGAACATTATTCTATCAACCCAAACTGCATACTTCAACTTATCATCCCACCTCTTCTTGTTTACATCCAAGGTTCTTTTTTATAATTTTCATAAGGCTCTTGTTGCTAGATTCATATTGTCCATTACTTTGGGGATGATAAGGGGATGAATGTATCAAAAAAAATTTAATAAAAAGGGGTAAAAACTTTATTGAATCAGAAAATCATTACAAAACAAAAAGAAACGCCCATAAGGGGCTCAACCAAAAACAAGAATTAAGTAACACCCAAAAAGCTCCTCATATCCTCCATAATCCAATCTTCAAGAACACAGGTCAAATCACCAGGAAGGTTGCCCCAATCATCCACATTCCAAGTCTCCATCTGCTCAGATGCCCACCTCACCAAACCATCCGCCACCTTATCCCACTCCTGTGGCACATGACAAAAAGTAATAGAATCTAAAGCCTTGCTCAGAGAAACAATTTGTTTGGCCACCATTGCAAGTTGCCAGTTCACCTCCTCAAAATGTCTCTTATTCAACATATCAATGACCACCTGAGAATCTGATTCACAAATAATCTACTTCCAGCCAAGGGCACAAGCACGCTCTAATGCTAGAAGAATAGCAAGAGCCTCCATGAGATTATTTGTATGCTGACCTCTATATATAGAGAAGAAAAAAATTACCACCCCCGAACTATCCCTGCCAATGCCACCAACTGTAGCATGGCTAGGATTACCTCTGGAAGATCCATTAGTATTGATTTTCAGCTCCCCCATAGCGGGAGGACACCAGTGACCAGTACGATAGACCCTCTCTCTCCCACGCCCATGCTAAACCGTCCTCAAATTTTTCTTTCCACCCCCAGAGAGACCCAAGGCTTCAACAACATCACAACCACTAGAAACAACAGGGATAGATAGATCACACTTAGCAGCCAAAGTTTTCTGCAGACCCCCCAAAATCCTCAACCAGAGCTAACCAACAAGTAGCTTCTTGTCTAGAAAAATTCTACGGTTGCACTCTAACCAAATATGCCAAATTATCAAACTAGGGCCAATGATCCAAGCAGTGAGGAGAAAAGAGGTCTTTACAGGGGGAGGCCCCAGACTCCTCCAAAAGTCCTCTAAAGAAGAAGCATGTCTACATGGTATATGCCAAAGATTCCACCATAAATGCCAAATAACTTTCACAAAGGAACATTGAAAGAAGAGATGGGGGATGCACTCGTCATGCCCACCACATAGAACACACATAGAGGGCCCCTAAAACCCATGTTTCCAAAGGTTCTCCCAGGTAAGGCACCTCTGTTGAACAACTAAACATGAGAAAAATTTACACTTAGGCCAAGCAAAGTTATTCCAAACCTGTTTCCACCACGAGACCTCCAAGCTCCCAAACATTTGCTTATCAAGAACTTGATAACCCGAGGCAACAAAAAATTTACCTTTTGGATTAGGACCCCAAGCCAACACATCTCTCCCAGGAAGAGAAGTGTAGACATGCCCTGACAGAATCCCAACAAGCTCTTGATAATCTCCAGCTACCCCACCAGGAGGCCACTCCTGCAGAACCTTCCATCTATACACACTAACTTGTCCCAAATTTTGAAGAGTTTTAAAATCAGTAACATGGCACCACCCAGCATCAATAAAATGCCTACTCAAATTTTGTAGATGGCGGTGAGTAGACAAAATGGGAGGATAACCATTCCAAGAATCATGCTAGAAGAGAGCATCCTACCCACCATTGCAAATCCAAAACAACCCCTACTTGACCAACTTAGCACCCCTTTTGAGGGTACTCCAAATCATAGAACCCTTCCCCTCCAAACTGAAGCGGGCAACATCCACACTCTCAACTGCACCCAAATACTTTGAGGTAAGAATTTTTGCCCATGATTGATGTTGCTGCGAACACCACCGCCAATACAACTTAGCTGCTAAAGCTTGTCCATTCAAATCATTTCTATACAGACCCAGACCACACGCCTGCTTCGGCCTACAAATAGCTTCCCACTTGACCAAACTCCACTTCCTGTGAAGTAGGTTGCTAGACCAAAGGAACTATCGAGACAAAATCTCAAAGTCTTTGATAAAGCCGGAAGGTGCAAAGAGAACAAAACATCTGTACAAAGGAAGACCCTGCACCATTGACTTTAGAAGAGTCACCCTACCTATAGAAGAGAGCCACCTATTAGTCCAATGACTAACCAGATTTATGAACTTATCCATAATCTCCTGACAGAACAATTTAGGAAGCGAACGAATAGCAAGCAAAATACCAAGATACACAAAAGGGAGAGTGCCAATCTAGAAACGAAGGATGCCAACAATTCTCTTGTAAATAGCCCGCAAAGTATGAAAGAAGTAGATAAAAGACTTCCCCTCATTAATTTTTTGACTTGACACAGCCAAATAACAGTCCAGAATCCTGCGCCAACCGAAAGCCTCCTCGATCTTGGCTCTGCCCATCAAAGCCATGTCATCAACAAACTACAAATCTGACTGAGGGGGAATATTGTTTCCAAAACTCCAGCCCTTAATCAAACCAGTCTCCACCTAGGATCTAATAAACCTCCCTAAACCCTCCGCCAATAAGATGAACAGATAGGGGGATAAAGGGTCCCCTTGTCTGAGCCCCCTAGAAGCACCAAACAACTCTGTCGGCTCACCATTAATCAACACCGAAAAGGAAGGAGAAGTAACATAGCTCTTGACCCACTCAATCCATTCACCAACAAAACCAAATGCTCCCAGAATCTTAAATAAGAAGGCCCATTTAACCTGATCATAAGATTTAGCCATATCCAACTTAATAAACATAGCTTTATCTTTAGAACGATCCATAGAATGAATCATCTCAGCTGCAATGATGACACCATCCATAATTTGCCTACCAGCCACAAAACCCCCTTGCCCTTCAGAAATTAACCTGCTTAGCCAGGGTTTCAGCTACTCAGCAATCAACTTAGTAATAATCTTGTAAACCACATTACATAAGGCAATGGGCCTAAAAAGATCTAGAGAATTAGCCCCATCCTTCTTTGGAATGAGAGAAAGGAATTTAGCATTCATTGATTTCAGCATTTTTTTATTCATGAAAGATTCTTGAATGACATCCAACAAATCCAACTTAATCACTTCCCAAAACTCCTGGTAGAACTCAACCAGGAAACCATCAGGCCTTGGAGCTTTTCCCTTTTTCATCTGGAACACAACATTTTCAATTTCTGACAAAGAAATAGGATTAAGCAAAGAAGCATTCATTTCACTGGTGACTGAGGGTGGAATACTATTCAAAATATTAGCTTCATCCTTCTTCCGCAGGAAGGGAATCCTCAGATAGTAGAATAGAAAAGAAATGAACAACCTCAGCAGAAATAGAAGCAGAGGAGGAAAGAATTTGCCCATTTGAATACCTAAGAGAGGAAATGACATTACCTTGTCTCCTATCTTTAACTGAATTGTGGAAGAAAGAAGTATCCCTGTCTCCCGCCTGAAGCCACTCAATTCGGGACTTTTGTTTCTAAAAAAAATTCCTCACGTAATTCCCATTCCTTAACTTCCTTCACAACAGCAGCTTCCAGCAAACCCATATCCTTAGTGAGGCCCCGATCATGAATCTGCCTAGTGATCGAGTCCAAATGAGCTTGAGCAGATTGCTTTGCATGGAAAACATTACCAAAGTGTTGCCTATTCTACTATTTCAACCTATATTTCACATATTAGAGCCTCTTAGAGAAGGAGTACATAGCGGTCCCATGTGACAGCTTCCCCAAATTCCACCAACCAGGAAAAAGATCATGGAGGGAGTCATCTCTTAACCACATGAACTGAAACTTAAAAGACTGCTTTACACAACCCTGGGGTAGCTCAACAGTAAGTTTGATTGGCCAATGATCAGAACCCCGACCATCCAAAATCTTAGAGCTAGTCAGCCACCTGTCCCCCAAACAAAAATTGGACACCAAGAATCTATCCAGGCATTCAGAAATAGTAGCGTCCCCACATCTCCTATTATTCCAAGTAAAGACCCCATTAACACACTTGATGTCAACCAAATTTAAGAGAGCCACATTAACCTTCAAGAGATTAGAAGAAGGCTCCAAGTGAGCAATGCCTCCCCTCTTCTCATCCAGAGAAACAACGGCATTAAAATCCCCGGCTAGAATCCACAGGAGATAAGGATCCAAAGTCCTCACATATATGACAAAACCCCACAAATTTACCTTTCCATGAAGGTCAGTCGGAGCATAGATGTTAGAAAAGAGTACTCTCTCTCTAGACTCAAGATGAGAAGCAACACAAGAAATCAAACCTCTACAAGAGTACCACCAAATTGGCCTGACTCTACGTGGGCCCCATAAGCATGCAACCCCACCAGAGATACCAAGTGCACCAACACATTGACACTGACCGCGACTCCAAATCTTCGAAGCCACACTCATCATACTATCAATTGATAACTTAGTTTCCTGAAGGAAAACCACATAGGTGAATGAATACGAACCAAATCCTAAATAGCCTTTTGTCTAGGGATGCTATTCATACCCCTCACATTCCAAGAGAGCACAATCATCGTTGGGGTTGGGAGAAGTGAGCATCAATAGTCCTCACCGAACCTGACTCAACCAATGTCTCACTAGCTAGCTTTACCTTTTATAGGTCCTTTTTTCTACCAACCTTAAGAGGTTTCTCAGGGGCCCCTTTTTTGAGGGTTTTCAGATGCAAACCCAAGGCTGGGGAAGGAGCCTTACTTTTTCCTGAGTCTGGAGTACCCCGCACTTCAGATAGAACACCACCAACACTAGGAGAGCCACCAGAAGCTTTTAGTACCAAATCCAATGCTCCTTGAATAGGAGCTGGAGGAGCCAATTCAGTGTCCATCTGAGTACCCTGCTCACCAAGCTGATCTGAACTAGGAATCACATTAGGTTGATCCCCAGGAACAACCTCAGTAAAAGATCCAACTGTTGCCTGCAAGTCTACCTAAAAACCTTCCTCCTAGACCAAATCCTCCAACGTCTCAAAATGGTTGAAGGTTTCCTCCTCCTGCCTATCCTTGAGGGATCTCTTCAAGCCTCAATCACGGTTACGAGACTTAATTGGAATAAAACCTTCTTTATCAACCCCACCTCCCTGCACGGGAGCTTTACCCTTATCTACTTTCAAATTAGGCTGAGTAGGAGCATTACTTGAACTAGTTGCACCAGAAGCTCGGGGACACCTCTATTGAAGATGACCATATTCATGACATAACTAACACCTGAAAGGTAATGTCTCGTAATCTAATGGCTAAGTCCAGGAGCAAGACCCAACAGTCATATCAATAGAATCTGGAAGCAGCTGGCTCAAATCAATTTCAACACAAACCCTAGCATAAGAAAAATTTCTCTTATTCAAAGTTTATTGAGAAGGACCAATAGGTTTTCCCAGCAACAATGCAATCGACTGCAATATATCACTTCTCCAGCATTCAAGCGGTAACCGAGGAAGACGAACCCAAACTGGGATTCTAGAAAGTAACTCCTCCATTGAGTTAAAGCCAGCATGCCATGGTTTGATGAAGAGACCCACCTAATTATAAAAATATGGACCCCCTTCGAAGGCCCTATTCCAATCTGAGACACACGAAAAATTGACCATAAAGAAGTTATTTGCAGCCATCAAAATATCAAAATCTCCTTCCGGGTTCCATGTCTTGCGAATCCATGTATCAAGAAATGGGGGAGAAACCCTCATCCCCATGAACTTACAAATCAAAACATGATTGCAGTAGTAATTAATATCCTCGGCTACCGACTCTGATTGTATGACTAAAACCGGTCGCTCCTGGGCCCTCTCCAAGCATCCATTCACCTTTGGCAATTTAAGAGAACCATTTCGGACCACATCCAATCCAGAAGAAGACTGAATGGGTATTCCGACATCCTCCCCAACCATAGAAGAAGCATGACCCGCCATATCCAAAGGCACATTCAAAGCCATTTATACCAAACAAGTGAGGGCCCAAAATGCCCCCCCACACCACGCCAAATCCAAACAGGCACACCCCCACCAGAGACAACACCTCAAAGGAAGAAACCCCCCCAACGTGTAGCAAACAGAAACCAGAGGGGACACAATAGAAGAAAACCTAGAGTTGGAAACCCTTAAACCTTGCACACCACCACCCGCACCAAAGAACACCTCACAACCTAAAAAAAAGAAACGGTGAAGTAGACCCGGTCCCCTTGACCCCCCGCTGACATGCAAATCCCCTACGCACAGAGAAAGCTTGATCCTACAAGCTAGGGCTCGGGTGTAATGATGCTAAAATCTTACTTACTAAAACTAGGAACTCAAAAGAAAATGCAATTCTAAATTTGGAAGGAAAAATGATTCAATACTCAAATATTCATAGTTGCATAAAGATAGCAAGTTCCAATAATGAAGTACAAATTTAATCAATCAATAAATTACATTTCCATATACTTTCACCAAAAAGGGTGTTTCAAGACATTTGATTCCATGTTACAAGAGATTGTATCAATATTTCAATTACTTCAATAAAAGTACAATTACAATTGGGCTTGAGAAAGCCATACAAAATTAATATAAGTATATCCATAAGAATCATATATATATATATATATAAAGAATCTTCTAATCTCAATCGCCATGACCCCAATGGTCTTTTGCAAGTTGAGGTCAAGAATGTGGTCAAGGTGCTTTTTCCACCCAACCACGAAGTACTAGACTTCCCCGGTTTCCTTCCTAACTTAAAGGAAGCACTGACCCTGCAAGAGGAGCCTAGCAACCCGAAACGGTAAAGGCAGGAGGGAGCTCTCAATGCATGCCTAGTGCCTGTATGCATTCATAAAACTATACTAGAAATGACATAACTCTCGCAATAGGATGTGGCAGAGACATATATAATTCTAGGCTTTTCAAAACCATCTTTTTGAATGGTCTAACAGCTTGGCCAAGCTTAACAAAATAAAATGGTAATCTAGAAAAAGTAGATTACCGTCTCTGGAGCCCACATTCGGCATCCTGTCTCGGAAGTAAAGTAACTCTCCAATATAACACAAAATTTATCCAAACAGAAGGAATAAATCAATTTCCAAAGTTTAAAGTAATGCTTCATAGTTTTTAAGTTTCAAAAAAAATCTAAAGAGTTATAATGATCTTTCAAAAAAATAGACGTTTTCTAATTTGGTAAGAAATTATTGTTGAAACAAAAGTTAATTCTATTACTTTACTTTGGTGCTAGTCCATTTTCATCCTATTGGGTTCAGTATATTTTCAGATAAAAAGTTGGACAATATGATCCCACTAACATGTTTTTCTACAAAACCAACATAGAAAGTTTTTAATCAATTATATTCATTTATTGTCCAATTTTTGAAAGAAATAATAAATTCGTTTATATTCCATGAAAATTTTCAAGTAAAACATTTATATTTTTGATAAAATCAACTAACTGAATTAAATATATGTTAATACAATTCCATAGATATAATCATTTAAATATATATATATATATATATCCCATTATAAAAATAGAGTAAAATAAATATATTTCTATAGAAATCAATTAAACCGAATATATACTAATTTAATTCCAAATATATATATATATAGATTAAATAATATGTGTATATATATCAGCGAATGATTCTAACTCAGAATTTCCAGCAAATATTATAGATAGAAGTTTCAGTGAATGATAAAAGACCAGCAAATAGTATAATTTCCAGCCAATAATCCTCATAGAAAAACTAACATTCGGCATATGAAAGCACGTTGAAACAGAATTTAACTTAATGTATAATATTAAATATCTTTAGTGGGAGCAACAATAAAAATCATTCAATAATAAATTATAATGTGCAACATGTAAAATTTGTAAGTGATTTTATTAAATGAATTGGATGTTCTATATATATATATATATATATATATATATATATATATATTCCATAAAAAATAATATTTTATATATATAATATTATAATTTTACTACAATCACCATTACATATCTGAGAAAATGTTTTCTCAATAACTTCATATCTATGTGATAGATAAAAATAATAATATAAATACAACAATGATATTAAGTTTATAAATATATGAATATATAAAATTGAAATTTAATAAAAGAAAATGATTTTAAGTTTTCACAGAAAAAAGATCGAATATATATAAATAAATTATGCATAGGAACCTGGTTTGCTATTCTTCTATTGATCTCTTGATATTCCTCTTTTCCTCTATTTTTTCCTCTTCTTTGTTCTCTCTTTTTGCACTAATTTTCTCTTTGGCTTCCAAATTCCTGTGAATATTTCCTGTGTGTGAATAATGAGAGTTAAATCTTTATTTAAATTCCTTTATTTCCTTTTTCCAATTTCCTTACTATATTTCCCAGTTCCTAATTTTTGTATAGATTTTTTTCTTTTTCTAAATCTGTGTCTTTTTCCAGTTTTCTATTTTTTATTTTTTTTTTATTTTCTAATTTTGTTTTCTTTTTCTAAGTTCTTTATTTCTAATTGTCAATTAAAACAGATTTTTCTAATTTTGCAACTCACATATAGGACTAACTTAATTTATTACTAAATCTTGGAATAAATATAGCTAATAATTCTAATTTCGAAAAAGGCATAATTTTAATAACTAATGTGATTCTAATAATAAATTTGCCATATAACTTATTTCTAAAATAATAATAATAATAATATAATTATTTTCCCACATACAATTTAAATAAAATATATAAATATATCTATATAATTATATAATTTAATTTACTTTATAACTCACATATCATTTAAAATTAAATATATAAATATATATCTATAAAAATATATAATTTAATTTTACTTTATAATATTTTTAATATAAATAAAATAATAACTAGAAAATATAAAGAATCTTTTCTAATAAAATATTAAGGAACAACATTTTATTAAAGCAACACTAATGCATCTACATGCCATCTACATGTGTGTGTGTGTGTGTATTCGAGAGTATCCCCTCCATCCTAACCCTGCCAGGGGGCTAACCACCTCAACCTTGACCACACTCTTGTCTTTGACAACCTGCAACTCATGAAACTCAAATTTCCATTAATAGGTTAGTGACCAATAGCCAAAGCATAACAATTTATTTAATAAAACAATATTCACTTTATCATTTCAAATAATATTCACTTATTCCATCTTTCAAATTAAAATAAAATACCATCTATTTAATTTAAATCGGCATAAAATAAGTGTCTATCTATTTAATTCAAGTCCATTAACTAACATTTATTTAATCCACACATAATTATCCATAAATAGTTCTAAATATAGTAAGTTCATAATGTATCAGAATTTGAGACGTGACATCAGGTGCCCTAGCTTGCTCTCCCACACACGTTGTCTCCATCTTTTGATGAATGTATCAAATTAATCTCGTACTTAGAACACATATTCGATATGTCTTGGGCCCTGAAATACATGGCATTATCTACAATAATTCTATATGACACACCAAACCTAGTTATAATTTTGTTTGTCAATAACTCTACCACCACCAAATAGATGTTGTATTGTGAGTTGGAATAGCCTTAACCCACTTGGTGAAATAGTTAGTTGCCACAATAATCCATTTGTATCCGTTACTAGATTTTTCTTGAATTTATCCTATGAAATCAATCCCCCGTTACTAAAATGGAGTGTCGATTATGATTGTCATGAGAGGGAGGGTTCCTACAAATTTTAACTTGCTTGAAAATCTTTGGCAAGCATCAAATTTTCTAACTTGTCTAGCAACATCCTTAAATAGGATTGACCACCAATACCCTACTCTAATGATCTTATGTGTTGTAGTTTTAGAATGAGAATGTCCTCCACACATGCCTTGATGACATTCTTCAATTAACCTCATTGATTAATCTTGATCTAAACACTTGAGCAACAACCCCTCATGATTCCTCCACATTGAATCACCTTGAATCAATCATACCTTTGGGATTGAAGTTTGAGTATCCTTTTTTTATTTTCACTCATCCCTAATGGGCAACACATGTTCTCCAAATAGAGGATAACATCCTCATACCAAGGATTATCCACCAAGTGACAAGAATTAATAGTAGGAGCTTCACTTGTTTCATTTACCTCTACTACCTCTAAGTTTGCATCTACCATAAACCCAGATAAGCCTTGACCCCTGAACAACTTAGTGACATGTACCTCTATATCATATTCTTGGATCTTGTTGATCCATCTACATCTTCTTCCTGAGGCTTCCTGTTATGTGAATATGTCATTTATAGTTGTATGTGGCACATGTGCAAGGGTTTTTTCACCCATGAGGTATGACCTGAAGTTTTTGACAACCTTGACTAGGGCATAGGCATGTTTTTCCATTATTGAATACTTTAGTTTAGTAGCTTGTAATGATTTACTAAAAAGTGCAACAGGTTTCTCATACCCACCCTTGTTTTTCTAAAGTAGGACAACAACTATGGTGTAGAATGAGGCAAAAGAAAAGAGCTAGAAAGGCCTAGAGGAATCTAGGCTTATCAAGATCAGAGCATATTTGAGAGACTCCTTTATGTCCATGAACATAGTAGCTAGTTCTTGGCTCCACGTGATTGATTGTCCCTTTTTCAACATCTTAGAAATAGATTTGATTCTCTCAGCAAAGTTAGGGACAGACCTCCACACAAAGTTGATTTGTCCAAAAAAAGACTGGATAGCCTTGACTAATTTGGGTTGAGGGATGAGGTAAATTGCCTTTACTCTTTTTGGATCTATCCTTACCCCATCCTTTGATACAATATGTCCTAGTAGCTTCCTTCTTCAAACCCCAAACATACATTTCTTTAGATTCAAAGATATTCCATACCCAAGGCATCTTTCAAATATTAGCTCCAAATGTTTGCAATGGTCTAGTCTTTCCTTAGAGAATGCAGTTAAATCATCTTGGTAAACTACCATGATTTCATCTATAAGACCTGCAAAGGAAACATTCATTGCCCTCTAAAATTTTGAACTTGCATTCTTCAAATCAAATGGCATTCTCACATATACAAAGTGCCCCAAGGAGTAGTAAACACTATTTTGTATTGGGTAAGTGCAAGAAGTTGGGTCCACATAGAGGGGAAGTCGCGGGCAAAAAAAAATTCTGACAGAAACGGGTATCCGATCCTAAACGTGGGTACCTGTTTAGGAACGAGTATCTGTTTCTTTAAACATATTTGAATTTGAAAAAAAAGCTTGCGCGCTTTTTTTTTCCCATACAAAAGGAACGGGTACCCATTTTAGAATGGGTACCCATTCATAACAAGTACCTGTTTTAGAATGGGTACCCATTCCTAAAAGATTAGGCTTGGGAAAGGCATGGTAAACCAACCCCTTGCCTTGGACCTGCAAGTTTTTTTTCTAAGTATAGAACAAGAGAAAAGACTGAGTTTACCTATATGGCTGACGACATTTTTTTCTAAATTTTTTTACAAAATTAAAACCCATTACAGATGACAGTGTCTAGTTTTCAAATATGTATTTTTTTTATTGGACTTATTTTTCTATTTATTTTTAATTTATGAGCAAACTAGTCCAAAAACTTGAAATGACAGGTGTTTGTATTTTTTAATAACTTTTAATTTTTAAATTTTTTTGAAAAAAAATTATGTCATCAATTTACACATCATTCTTTACACAATGAAAAAAAAATTCATTTTATGATTAGTTTTGCTCAAATTATGTTGGTTGTACACGAGGGTTTTTGAAAACAACAATTAGGGCCAATAAAAAATTAATTAAAAAAAATTATTTGGAAAAAAATTATAAAAAAATATCCTCATCAAACTTCACTGTTCTACACATCTTTCCGCAAAAGGGTTTAGAAAAATACTTTTTTTAGGTCAAATTATGTTGGCCGTATGCGTGCATGGTATGGTAAAAAAAAAGTGACTTTCAAACAGTGTTTTTAGAAATGCCTATTGAAAATCAATTTGTATCATCTGGGTATTAAAATAAATTACATATTTGAAAACTAGACTCCGAGTACTACATTTCATATTACTAACTTTTTTTAAGATTCAATCTTTAAGTGCCTCAAATGTTCAGTTCAAATGTGACAAATTCTAAAAATTAGGGAAAACACTTCCACTTTTTGGCCAAAAAGTGGACCCAACTTCTTGCACCGACCCTATTTCTATGACTCCTTGACCATCACTTGGTTGTATCCTGA
The DNA here is from genome assembly GCA_027924645.1 of Cunninghamia lanceolata. Classification (NCBI taxonomy): domain Eukaryota; kingdom Viridiplantae; phylum Streptophyta; class Pinopsida; order Cupressales; family Cupressaceae; genus Cunninghamia; species Cunninghamia lanceolata. Next base: position 3,113,925 of record BSBN01000794.1, read on the forward strand.
GAATCCATCCTTCATAGACATCAATTTTGATCCAATCACCTTTTGCAACAAATGGTCCATGCTTGGGAGAGGGTAGTTATCTTTGAGAGATTTGACATTCAAATTTCTAAAATCTACACACAATCTTATCTCTCCATTCTTCTTTCTCACAAGGACAAGATTAGATACTCACTCTGAAGGTCAGATACGTTTGATTATACCTCCTTCCTTCAACTTTTCCAACTCCTTTTGCATTTTGAGAGCTAGAGTAGGGTTGATCAGTCTTTGCTTCTGTCTAAAGGGCTTTGCATTAGGCTAGAGTGGGATGGTGTGTTGAAAAGAATATTCTCTAAGCTTTGAGTTCATCCTAATACCATGCAAGACATTTCTTGAACTTTCTCAATAATGTAATCAACATTTGTCTTTCATTTGGTTTCAACCTCTTACCAATATAAATCATTTTGGGAGAAACTTCAATCCCCTAATTCACACCCTCAACATTATCTTCCATAACTAACTTGCCTTTATTCCTATAACAATCTACACTATCAAACATTCTTTGTAATGTTACCAAAATCCTTTAGGAATAGTGTTTGTTTTCAATTGTACCACCTCATTACCAAATAAGGTCTCTTTGCCATCCTCATCTCCACCATAGGTTGCCAATCTATCAACCGATCGTCAAATTCATCCATGTAGTTCAAAAACTTATAAATCTAATCATTGTCATCAAACACTTTCCAGTTGTAGATGTTGTCAGGTAGGTATAGTAGGTTTGGTACAAACTTCAACAACATATTGAGAATAAGAAGAGGTTGATTGTAAATTAAACTTTGAAGTTGCAACAGCTAAAGCACTTCCCTCTACATTTTTAGACCTTTAAATCCACTCAATGCCAATAGAATCAAACAATTCCCCTATATGCTCTCAACCTCTTATCTTTGTCTATATAAACATCCTTGACATGTTCAACTTCTAATTTAAAATCTTCGAGGAGTCTCAAACATTTGATTCTATGTTTATGAGCAATATTTAAGCCCAACATAAGAGCTTCATACTCAACAATGTTGTTTGTGCATTGGAATTCAAGCTTGAAAGACAACTTGGAATGTTCTCCATCTGGTGAAATCAAAACAATACCTACCCTGAAGCATCTCTTGAGTATGCTCCATCAAAGCATATTGTCTATAAATCAATCACATCATGGTTAGGGGAAACACAATGGGAAGGCCAACAACAATGTCATGATCATATTTATTACAAAATCCTATAAAATGATCAATCTCAGTATCAAATAAGTTTTCTTCATCATATGTCTTGTAATGATCCTCAATGCCATCCAACATTTTCTTCTCCCTATACAGCTTTACCTCTACTCCATGCACTAGGATGGTACCATATGAAAAATCCATCTAGATACTACCTCCCATAGAGGCTACCCATTTTCTAGACAACAACATACTCCACTTAGCAAGGCAATCTACAATGATGATGTCCATTAGGAATGACTTATTAGGATAAACAACAAGCTAGACCTCAACATATTTCACAAGGCCAATCACATTGACTTCCCTAGAATCCATGGTAAAGCACTTGCCATAGGACTTAGACACTTTTAGACCCAAGTCATTCATGACTTCTAATGGCATGACATTACTAGAGGCCCCAAATCTAGCATAAAGTTGTGCAAAAACCATCCATTAATGACCAATGCCATGTAGAAAGGATCAATATCTAACTGACTGTTAACTATGGATGACCCTAAATAAACCTCTACAATTTCTTCTTCATTTTCACCTTCATCATTATCAGCTGGGGTAGAAACATGCTACTTTGGTGCACTAACAACAGTGAGATATGATAAAACCCTATCCTTATGCTTAGAAATTCTAAGTTCTTCCCCTATTAGTAATGAAACCCTGAATTGACTAAAAACTTGGGTCATATATATAGGGTTATAATTTGGTAGAGGGGCATCATATGAGATGGTAACATCATTTGCATCATGGGTGAAAGACATCAACTGATTTGAAGAAGTGTTAATACCTTTCAACTCTTTCCTTTTCCGCTTGCTCTTTCTTGTTCTTCTTTTGGTATTGGGGGTTGATCTTGCTTGGCATGATTCTTTTAACTCTAGACTTCTGGGATTGGTGCAACAACTGATTACACTACATGTGTTGGAGGTTTTTGTACATATTTATTTTTTGTTGTTGGTTGTTGCATTGGAACCTTCTTCCTTTTAGGCACCTTCTTTTGGACACTGCTACTTTTTATTTCAACATCTACTTTTTTCTTTTATTTTAGTATCTACTTCATTTCTACTTGATTTTACAGCAAGGTTACTTTGTACGAGAACATGTCTATTTCTCAATTGGTATCCACCTTGAAGCTGCATTATAGCTACATCAGTTAAGGCCTTCATGCCTTCCCTTGACAGTTTGCATTACTGATACTTCTTGTGCATGAGGTCTCTCAAATGCTCAAAGTCATGGGTTGGCAATTCATACCTTTTAAGGCCTGCACTATAATCATATTGAAGAACATGACCATCTTCACCATAGTTGTCATAATCAGCATCCTCACCCATTTGTTCATAATATTTAGTATCAAACTGATTGATTTTGTAGACACCTAAAACTGATCCTTGCATTATTCACCTTGAATACATCACTTGCATCTAATGTTAATTAAATAACTTGATTATTTAATTAATTTCATCAATTTCTTCTAATCCCCCTAATTCTAATATTAATTGAATAAATTCTATTTATTTAATTAATTTCATTAAATCACCACTTTATTCTTCTAAATTAAATAATTTTAATTATTTAATTGAATTATCCTCTTTCAATCTTCAAATCCACATTAATTAAATAAATCAATTATTTAATTAATTCATCATCCTAATTCCTCTTATCCACAACAATTAAATAATTTTAATTATTTAATTAACTAACTATTCTTCTAAAATTAAATAAATTATTCAAATTTATTTAAGTTGCCTTTTTCAAATCTTCTAAAAATAAATAAAATCAATATTTTATTTATATCTTCTTATTCCTCCATCATGCACAATAAATTAAATAAATTTATTTCTTTAATTTTTAATTATCTTCTCAAATCTTCTAAAAATAATCTTTTCTTCTATGTGCACAAGCAGTCTTATTTTTAGCATGTCAAAAAGCAAATCATAAGTTGAGCTAATTGGCTTTAAAATCTTTGTTTTTATCAATCAACTCATAAAATAGAAAAAAACATTCTATTTTTATGAAAAACATCTTATTTTTAACCAAGAAAGCAATTAACTCAATAAAACATCTTTTTGCATCAACACATGTAGTGTGCACATTCCTTCATGTCCTCTCAATTTATCTCATCTGTCCATATCATTGAATTATCTCCACCGTTGATCGATCTTTCCCTGAAAGCTATATATATGTCCATTCATCCCTTCACAAACCCTCTTTGATCATTAAGCTTTAGGCATTCATACAACGCTTTGAGCATACTTCGCATCATTAAGCACACTTATCAAACCTTTGAGCACATCACCTACGTTTGCTTGTTGCAACCATGGTTATGCAATTTATTGAGCAATCCACAAAAACCAAGGAATCCATACAATCTAGGTGATTTCATTCTTTGTTTCGTTTGCATTGAATTTAGGTTATTGTTTAGATCAATTTCTTGAAGGTTGTAGGTTTGAGTTTTGTTATTCATGCTTGATCTATCAAACTCAATTTTACCCTCACACATTTTGGTGTGCCAAGTAGGGACCCACTCCCTGATTTAACTTTGCTTTTCTTTTGAGAAAATTAATTTTTCTAGGCATAGGTACGGAACCGCGCATTCGCAATGCAAAAACTCATATTTGGTACATAGAAACTTGCCTCTGGCAGGGAGAAACGTGCCTTTGGTTGACAAAAGTGTGCTTCTAGTTGACAAAAGCCCGCCTTCGGGCGACAGAAACGTGCCTTTGGTCACTAACAACTCGCCTTTGGTTTTAATGTTTTTCTAACTTATCTTGAAATTAGAAGTGATCTTTGACATCTATTTGATGAAAGTAGATTGTCATTGATGTCAAAAAGGTGTTGGTATTGATGTCATCAAGATCAGCGATTAATGAGAAGATGTCATGTCATCAGGATATCTTCATGTTTGTCTCAGAATGGTTTCTCATGTTCCAACTTGTTTGGTGTTCATATTGGTTCTTTCCTGATCACCATGTACTGGCTTATACTTGTTTGTGTTAATCATTTCAGGAAGTTCAAGCATTGTTGATGCTCATGGTTTCATGGTCACATTTCAAAGTTCATATGTGTTACAATGTCATCATGACTTGCAGATGCATAGAAGGGAGATGTTGATCATCTAATGATTTCAGTGTTGATAGTATGGTGTTCTCCATGTGGGTGTTGGCATTGGTATGGTATAAATGATGCTCTCATCTCTGTGACATATGCCATTAATGTTACTCTTGATATATAGTTACATTGCAGTTGATATCTGATATACAGTTACATTGCAATTGTGACATGTGCAGAGGGATATAGTGGCTTTCAAGTCTTTTACAAGTCATGTCTTCATGTCTTCATGTATTCATATTTTCATGTCTTCATGTCACAATGTCTTCATGTATTCATGTTCTTTTAGTGTCAACATATATTAAATATCCTTGTGTCTTCTTGTCTTGAACATCCCTGTGTTACAGTGTCATCACGCCTTAAAATATCCTTGTATCTCAGACATAATATTTTTTCTATTTGTATTGCATCCAAGTGTGCTAGGTTTTTGTCAATTGTCTAAACATATGCTATGTTCTTAGCAATTTTTTTAATGCCCAAGCCTAGATCTTGCTCATGCTTTAACATCATATCAATGGTAGTGACTGAGATCTCTGTAATTTCCAATTGTGTCTGAGTTTGTGAAAAGATCACCGATCAAGTATTTTCTAAAGCCAAATCCTATTTATCACTATGCATCAAAGACTTAAACATAAACCTAAGTTATCTTTTAAGACCCCTTATCTGTCCATCATACTCTTATTACACTTTATGTTATATTTTATGGTTGACCTCTTATAGAAGGTAAAAACACTAAAGGTGACTTATTAAAGGGTGGTTGTGTCGTAAGTTGTTCGGTTAGCATTTTATTCTAACCGATCCTTTTAAAAGTGAAGAGGGTACGAATATATGTGGGCACAAATTTGTATGGAGCTTGATTTACATTGTTTAGTTTTATGACTTTAGGGAAGCTTGATTTAAATGTGAGCATCATAAATTCGAAGGTTTGCTTTTTGAAGGGAGCATGACTAAGCCATAAATGGATTTATTTTTAAATATAGAAACTTTTTAAACTCCTATTTTGTTGGCCTTCTAAAAGGCATCTTTCCTTGAGATCGAATAATATGAAGTATGAGTTTTTTAAGGAGATTTTTCCAAGGAATTTTTTTTGGAAGTTTTTTTTTACTCTTTCCTCGTATCAAATGAAGGATATCTTGAGACTTTGGGCAGAATTGTTTAAAGTTTTTTATGATTTCTTTTGTTCTCATGGAGATGAATAATGGCTTAATGGATTAAAATTTATTTAAGTCCATTGAATTTTTTTTTACAGAGATAAGAAAATAGAAAGATGGATATGAGGGCAGATTAATAAATTGATATGGAAGATGAATGGATTTTTCTTATGAAGAGAAAATAAAATGGTGGAAATCATTCATGATTTTTATGCAGGGAAGAATTTTTGAAAGAATTTTTTTTTTGAAGAAGAAGATGAAAAGATTGAAGGGGTTTTTTAAGTTCACACAAAGATATGAAAAGTTATACAGAGAAAATAAAAATGGAATATGGAATGAATTTATTTTCTCTTACAGGGATGCAAAGAAGAAATACATATATGCTTTTATCTTGCAGGATGAAAATATGTAGAAGAAGAATTTGAATGGTCATCCCATACATATTATTTTTGCAGGTTCCAAATTAAGGTGCGTGTGTGTGTGTGTGTGTGTGTGTGTGTGTGTGTGTGTGTGTGTGTGTGTGTGTGTGTGTGTGTGTGTGTGTGTGTGTGTGTCATTGTGTATGTGAGATCATGTTTTGACAGAGAGAAGAAGATGAGCAGAGAGATGAAGAGTTTGCAAATATAATTAGATGATCAGATGATTGGAGATGTGATTACAAAGATGGTGCATGAATTATCACATAGATAATTTGTTTTTATAATTTGTTTCTTTTGCACAGATTGAATAATATAATTTTGTAGTGAATTGTTGTGAAAGATAAAGGGGAGATATAAGGTTTTTCACTTGATTGAAACAGGGCAAAATGTCAGTGAGACTTTCTATATGCCAGTGAGGCTATCACAAGTCAGTGAGACTTTGTAAAGTTGAAGATTTCATACTTAAGCCAATGAGGCATTTTAAGTGGTTTTTCTACCCGAGGAGGGTTTTCCACTCTGTAATTTTCTTGTGTCATAGTCTCATGTCTTAATGTCTTCCATAGCTTCATTTATCATATGTGATTTATATGAATGATCATTTGTTGATTAATTGTTTAAGTAATTAGTTCAAATTGATAAATCTCATTGTCAATTTTGAAAAGTTGTAAAAATTGTGTTTTTACACAACATTGATTCACCCCCCCTCTCAGTGTTGTCCTGGACTCCAACACTATTGGTCTCATTCTATGTTTGCAAGCTATTGTATTTGCTAACACTTATCATATATCGTACCATCAAGTTGATTTATTTGTGGGTACCTTCTGGCTCTTTGACTAATCGATCAATTAACCTAGTTTGCTATCTAATTTTGGTGCATGATTACAAAGTTACATCTTCATCCAACCCCCTGGCCTATCAGGAATCCATCTATCTATCCATTGATTACATGTTTGACTTGATTTTATTGATTTTTGCAAGATTGTCACAAAAACCTACCTCTAGTTAGCAGAAACTTGCCTTTGCAGCACATAAGCTCACCTTTGCATGACAACAGAAACTCACCTTTGGTTTGTAAAAGCTTTCCTTTGGTAAATATCTCTATGCCTTTGCAGCACAGTAACTCACCTTTGTATTATGTTTCTGCACCTTTGGTCTGATAAATTGCTTTCCCTAATCATTCATTTTTTGGAACTAATATAAACTCGTGCAACCTCTTATCATATAGCAAGGAGTTAAGAAGTGAAATTCTAACACATTTGGTGTAGGATGCTTGTCAAAGGACCTACTTTTTACATGAAGTCTTAGAAACACCTCAATTTCATAAAGGGAATTTATGATTGTATACTTTGTTTTGAAAACTTTAGTAAGTATGCTCTTTCCTCGCATCGAAAGGTGGTTTTGGAAATTAGAAATACTTAGGTTATTCACTTACTACTTTATTTGCTTTATTCTCAGTGATTCGAGAGTCATACATATGCTCTTCTCTCACGTTGAAAGGCGATCTTGAAAATCAAAAGTATTCGATATCCTTTTTAGGGGGCTTCCTAGGGGATTTCATCACCTCTAGGGATGACCTCAACTGCATGTTCTGATATGGTATATAGACGTTATGAGAATCAAAAGACTTGTTTCAAAGGAAAGACCCTTTCACCTCCAAGAAAAAAACCTTCGGGGTACTTGGTCCACCAAGACTTGTATGGTTGAGCGTCAATTGATTGGTACACCCCCGTTCACAAATTTGTGTCCCCCCATACCTTATGTATATTGGGGAACTCCCTAGACACCTTGTGATCCTAGCTAAGACCTTTAGCCATCATATCTCTAGTGCATCATTACCAGCAGTGGAGAAGAAGAGTTCACACTTGTGCCTTCATTCATTAGAGATGGAATATGCTTTTGGATAGACTTAAGTGTCTCCAAGAGTGAGGGGTGTAAGGTGGTACATGATCTTACATTCCCTATCTATCGTAGTGATGATAAGATGATATTAAGGGGGTGGAAATTGCCATTATCTAATAGTGGGGGTTGAAGTTGCACCTAAGTGAATCTGTGAGATATGATACACCTACTTGAATAATTCTAGGTTGTACAAGTGTTTGGCATGTATTTCCTGTGATCTACCAAGTATTCACCATTTGTTTATTCACGGAGGTTAATAGCCTTGCGCGCCCAACTCCCAGAGTTAGTCTACAACCACTTTCTCTATTGTGTTTTCTCTTGCCAAAAACAAAAATTCTAAAATCTCATCTCAAAAAACACACTGTTCCAAAAATCCACTTTTGAACCACAGAAACTCACTTTTGCACAATATCCATGTGCCTTTGGTAGACAGTTTGGTACCTTTGGCCTACAGAATCTTGCTCTTGGCACACAGAAGCCCACCTCTAGTGCACAGAAACCCACATATGGTATAGTTCAATTTTTTACTGTCTAAACAGAAATTTGCCTTTGAGCTATCGTGACCTGCCTTTGAACAACAGTGACTCACCTTTGGTCATTATTGTTGCACCTCTATTCCACAAACTGGTGCCTTTGAGCTATCATGCCATCGCATTCAAGCGACATAATCTCGCCTCTGGCATACAGTCCTGCGCCTTTGGTCTCTACCTATCAACAGTCGTTCTTTGAGCCCAGAATTAGAAAACACTCATTTTTAGCAACTTTTACCAATAGATCCACTATCCTACAGTCCATCCAGACACAATCCATCCATCATCATATCATTCCCATTAATCTTCATAGAAAAAAACTTAGATTTTTAGAGCTTTTTATCCTCTTGAGACTGCAACATCATCACCATCATCAAACAAGCCCAGATTTTATCCAGCTTTTAGCTTCAATTTGGATTCTATCCTAGAATATAGATCACATCTCTTAGTTTGTCTTTGATATGAGAAGTTTGCCTCTCTTAGATCCTTGAAGATAAATTAGTATCCTTTAGTGATTTTTATTAGCTTAGGAGAGTGGCTTCTCTTGGGTTGGTTAAACTCACTAATCATATATGTCTTTTCTTTAGGTCATTAGTCTACCTCTTGGAAGATCATCCAAAATCCCAACAACAATTGATCTAGGTTCTACCAATCTTCCACCAAGCAACCAATCAAACACATCATTTTAGTAGTCTCAACCCTATCACAAAAGTCCAAAATCAATCCATCCATATCTTTGTTCTAGTAAATCAAAAAGTTAACATGACTGTGACTAGAAAGCAACATCAATTAGCCATGGAAGCTAGTCAAAACAATCCCCAAAACAACCCCCAACAAAATCCCCAAAATAGTCCTCAAGGTAATACCCAAAACAACCCTCAAGATGGTAATCCTTCATTAATAGATGCCACACAATTTACCACAGGGTTAGATCCTCATGAGTTTCTTGCACAAGGGTATACCATTGGCCAATCTTCATCTCATCAACATAGACTCCCTCAACAAGTCCAAACATCTCACAAAGTATCTCAAGACCTTGATGAAACTTGCAAGACCCCAAAATCTTAGATGCTTTAGATAAACTCTTGGCTTCCAATCCAAATCATTTCTTTCATCTACTTGCTAAAAAAGGAGCCAAGTTGTCTCAAGACTTTGACACATCTACTCTCAAGGAGCAAGATCCCATCAATGATGTTATCAATGTCATGGGTAGACCACAAAACACCCCCATCCAAACTATTTCTACCATATCATCTCTCATTCCTGATTCACCCTCACATGAAGTGCCTTTGAATCCTTTCACCTACAAGTACATCAACCCACTTTTTCAAGCCCCCACGAGAGACACATCACTCGAACCTCTTATTGTCGCCATGGAGATTTACCAAATACAACAAGAAAACCAAGCAAACCCTTTCTTCACCATGTCTACACCTACACCCCCTCAAAATCCTCCACAAATATCACAAGTCCAAACCCCCATCCCTAATATTGCTAGGGCCACTCCTCCACAAGTGTCCCAAAGTTCAAACCTCCATATCTCATCTTGCTTATGCCACTCCACCATGGATGTCACAAGTGCCAACTTCCATATCAAATCTTGTTTATGCCACTCCACATGTGTCACAAGTCCAAGCACCCATCCCTCAACAACATTCCAATATCACTCGACCTCAACATTCCCAAAATCCAAATTCCTATATCACTCCACCTCAACACTCCCAAAATCAAACTCCTATATCCTTCCACCCTAACAATTCCAAAATCAACATTCTTACACCAATCCACTTCAACACTCTCAAAGTCAACACTCCTATATAACTCCTCCACAAAACCCACAAAACCAACACTTCTACATGAATCCTCCCCAAAACAATCCTCAACATTCTTATGATCCATATAATACCCATTCATATGCACCCAATTCCAATCTCTCCTATGGGGCACCACAACCACCACCTATTCAAAAAAATCTTGCTCCACAACCACCCATATCAGAACTTGATCTCAAATTTTCATATCTACAAAAGCAAATTGCCAATCTAACCCTTGGACACACAAAGAAAACTTTCTCATTGGAGGAAGTTTGCCCCTATCCTTTTCATAGATCATTACCTATGATCCCTTTTCCCCCTAACTTTGAAATGCCTAAATTTGACAAATATAAGGGAAAAGGTGATCCAAAAGAGCATCTTAGAGTGTTCTATATTGCTTGCTTAGAGGTTGCCCATAACGACACTTATCTTATGCATCTCTTCCCTCGTAGTCTTGGAGGGCAAGCCATAGAATGGTTTTCTCATCTACCCACGGGTATCAAAACATTTAATGAATTGGCTGAAAACTTTGCAATGCACTTTTCCTACAATACTGAACATGAGATTTCCATGATAGACTTGTGCAATAATAAACAACGTAATGGGGAAACTTTCATCTCCTTCCTACAAAGATGGAGAAGTATGGCTAGTAAATTACCTTGGCCTATCCCAGAAAAACAATTTGTTAGCATCTTTGTTCAAAATCTCTATCCTAAAATTGGATTTCACTTACAAATCCAATGTGCTAACTCGTTTGAGGAAATCATTTCCAAGGGTACCAGCATTGAAAAAGCCCTCATAGCAAAGGGGTTAGTCAAAATTAGAAAAAGAGACCAAAGATAATCCTCAAACCCCTAATGACAAACCTCAGTTTTGGTCCAAAAACAAGAATATCATCAATGATGGTGTTGTGGACTTTAAACACATTCAAACCCTCCAAACACCAGTCAACCTTCAATCAAAAACTACCCCATCTACTCCTCGGGAGCAACCAAAACAAGACTATACCCCTAGACATAGGTTCACTCCTTTGGGAGAACCTATTGAATCCATCCTTATAAACTCATACAAAGTGGACTTATCACATTGCCAGCAGTTCACAAATATGATGAACCCACTTTTAAACCCACTTAGTACTACAAAGATAATGAATACTGCGAGTACCATAGAGTTAAAGGACATAAAAGCCCCTGGCTACATGAAGTTGAAAAACTTAATCTTGAATCTTATAAACAGAGGAGAAGTCACTGTTGATGACCCTCTAACCCATACAACAAATAAAGTCCTTGATGTGTACAAGGATCCATTCCCTCCACATGGTAAAGGAAGTAACCCTGATAAAGGTAAAAGTGTCAACAAAGCTTCCTCTTCTTATGATTCCATTGTGGGTCATTTTGAAGAAAGTCGAGTGTCCACCCTTGCCATCAAGGGCAAAAACCCTAATTGTGTTGTCACAACTCATTGTGATCGTGTTACCCTTCATGGGCCAACACCAGATACTCCCATCAATTCCAAATACAATATCATTGAACATCTAGGGACTTGACTCCCACACAAATTTCCATTTTAGATCTCCTTTAAAGTTGTCACCTGCCTACAAAGCAGTGGTTCAAAAAGCCCTCAAAGAGTCATCAGTTCCAAACAACATAGCTATCACAAAATTTCAAGCCATGATAAGTCACATTGCCTCACCTTACCACGTGGTCTTTTCTGATAAAGATCTCCCATCTCATAATCCTGGCCATAATGATGCACTCCATATCGAAGTATTCATCCATCAACACAAGATCAAATGTATACTTATAGATGGTGGTGTTGGTCTGAACATTTGTTAACTCAAATTGATAAAACAACTAGGGTAGTCTGACGATAACATCAATCCTGAATAGTCTATCACTATCAAAGCTTATGATGATGTCGAGTGCTAGTCAGAAGGTGTGATCCATTTGCCTATTCAAGTAGGCCTTGTCATATTAGAAACAAGATGCCAAGTATTGGACCTTGATCTACCCTACAATATCATCTTAGGTCACCCATGGATTCATACCATGCAGGCCGTACCTTCTACGTACCATCAATGTCTCAAGTTCCCATTCAATGGTACTAAAATCACAATCCCTAGAGATCCTCATCCTTTTGAATTTTTCCACGTCATGCAAGGGCGTTACCGAAATAGGAACCAAATCCCAAATAATATTGAAGCCCCACTATCTCCATTATACATTGACCCAGATACTTTGCAAAAAACCTCTATTGATAAACCCGTTCCCGAGATCAAGGTTTGATACAGAGATATAGGATTTGGTGAATATGGCATTTCAAAATCTTCTTGTGTGGGGAGGATGCCTCTTTCACCAAAATCATATGGCAAACCACCTATAGCAAAAGTCACTAAAAAGGCAAAGATACCTGCTTCCCTAACAACATTCACTCATTGGGGATTGCTAAAAGATGAATCTATAGAAGATATCTCCTCATGGATATTTCAAGAAAAGGATCTAGTCACACTACCTATTGCACAATATGGTACAAGTCTCCAAATTGTAAAAAAAATGGGATATAAAGGCCAAGGTGGTCTCTATTTAGGGGAAAATTGGATTTATTAATGTTCTAGATTTTAGATGTTTAAATCCGCCTCTCCACTATACATTCGAGGATCTAGGGTCGAGTGACGAGCACTATCATACCCTAGGTCACTTGCAAATGTAGGGAAACTTGGATTAGGGAATTTAATTATCAATTTTCCTTCTCTTATGCCCAATTGACCATTAAAACCCTAATTACACAAATACGACAACAAATTGACGAATGACAGAAAAAGCTCTTGTAGATAGGAGTAAAATACCAAATCACAGAGTACCTATTTTCAAGGTTCCAGAGTGGAACAGTCGAGGACACTGGAGCAGGCGCCCAAGTCCAAGGTACCAATTTCTTTGCGGGATCCAGACCTCCTTCCGGCACTGATCAGCCCTGTAACTTCTATTTCCCAAAACTCAGATGCGGAGGACACTAGAGTGAGCGCCCAAGTCCTAGAAGTGCTCCTGTGTCCTGCTTTTCTTTAGATCCTGAATCCTTGATGCCTACCAATCCTTCCTGCAACTCCACTTTTCCCAAATATGACACCTGTAACCTGTAATCACAAGACTTGGTTTGGGGGTTGTGGTGTTTAGAGCCTTGCCTCAGTCAAGCCCCGGAGGACACTTAAGTCTTCGAACACCATTATCAGATAAAGAGTGCATGCCCTTGTGAGGCAGAGGCAAAAACTAAAGGAATCAATGATGAAAACACAATATTATGTCACCTTGTAGTGAAGCTCTCATGGGAGGAACAAGCTCTTCATTCCATGAGGAAATTGATGCTCAAATCTGCAAATATGAACACACAAAACACACAAGTCTACTCTTGCAACACAATGAAAGCCTTGAATCACCTTGAGAACATAATAGCTTGCTAGTAATCATCTAGTTGAAATCTAGTTTACAAATGATTGCCTAAACATGCTTATATATGCAACTACAAGCACTCCCGCCAAGATTTTAATAATCAAAACTTACCATGTTGGCAAAAGGACCAAATGACGGTCACAAACCAACACCCAAAAATTAGGGCTGTCCCAAAATAAGGTAGGACTAGGGCGTGGGCACCCAAGTCCTCCCCCCTATTTTGGGCAAGGTATAGCTCAAGGGGTCCACTTGGGTCCAATTTGCCATGGAACCTTGGTCTCATTCCATCAGGATGCCAAAATATGAACTAAGATGTCCTAAATGCATGCTAAAGACCCGGGAGCTAAACCTTATGAGGGAAAAGCCCCCAAGGGGACATTTTCTGACGTTACATTTAGCCCCCACTTTAATGTATGTATAAACGCGAGGCCAATACATGCATTAAAGCAAGGTCACAAACACAACAAACACACCAAGCACAAAGAAGACACGCAAATCACATAGAAGACAGTAATAGGCACGCAAAACATGGAAAAGACAATTACAGTCACGTAGAACACAGAGAATATAGTCAATGCATAGAAGACAAAATAATGCATGGAAGACATAAATGATATCTTTTCTTTTCTTTTTCTCATATATATGAAATGCAAATGCAAGTACTGGAAAATAAACAAACCTCCCATAATACATGATGCACTACCTTAGGGCGTAGGTCTCTGTATATATGGGGCAACACACACGCAAGACACACAAAACCTCCCAAAATACATGAAGCACTACTCGAGGGCGTTGGTCTCTACATATGGGCCAACAAACACGCCACACAAAATAAGCACGCCAAAACACACACACTTGAAGACACGGAGAAAACATGACAGACAAACGATGGAGTGTACCTATTTCTAGGTCCAACACCATCTCAGGCACATTACAGGCACACATTGATGATTGGGCTTTGCCACAACAATTGCCGAAGACACTCTTTAAGGGTTGAGTTAGTCACATAACTGCTCCCCGCCTCCGCAAAGGACTTTTGAAAATGACAGGATGATGCAATTTGCTCTAAGAAATACACCATCCCTGTCTCCGTAGGGGGCTTAAGATAAAAAGGATATACATGATATCCCGCCTCCGCAGAGGGTTTACATGATTGATTGATTGATTGCAAACAAACTTAGGATGCATGATGCACTACTCTGGGGTGCAAGTCTTTGCATCTGAAGTCAAACACATTCTAACATCTATAATAGACAACTTACCTTATAAATGCCCCCACCTTAAGGTGGTTGATATCAGGTATCGATATCAAGCACACTAAGGTAGGCAGAAAACACACAAGGGAACATCGACTTTCGTAAAGCCCATGCCCCCCGGAGGTGACATGTACTTTACGATCGCCCAATGTTCCCACAAACACATCCATGCAAGAAACATGTTAGTGTCTACAACATCATGATAAACAACAACATCAATGCATATGATTAACAACACAAAGATCCAAGGTTATACAACAAATTCAGAGTTTGAGGATAACCATGGGGCTATATCACGAAGATCTCCGAATTGAGTACCACTAAGGCCAGATTCAAAGGCAGACAAAGGTGCATGGAGCAGGTTTGTAAATACGATAGAAACATCATCAAATTCACTATGTGGAAAGCACGAGTGCTTCCACTAGCCAAGCGTCGGATAAGATATACAACCCCATCGTCATATTAGGAACTAAGTCCATTTTTTGATTGCTTTCAAAAGGGACACTAGGTCCGCATCAGTATAAATGTTTGTTGTCATCTACCTGCTAGATGGAAACACTAGAGGAAGGGAAACAATAAATAAGAGAGGGGAAACAAGTGTCTTAGGGACAGTCACATAGGATGGTGCCCCTAGGTCACCAACCACAACGCTATGTCCGTAAGACATAACACACAACAATGAAATCAGAGAGAGGCAATTTAGAAGAATGATGATACAAATAGAAGGTCACAACAAAGGCGGTCTCCTGGTATCTCAGACCTTACAAGAGAATCAAGGGTCATCCCAGGAGGCCTAAACAACACATAACACATAACAGGGGAAGCACATCACGAGAGAGATAAAGGGTTAGAGATACTTACCTGTAGGGCCCTTGCCGGGCTAGAAGTTGTCTATAAGCAAATCATTGTCGTCAGCTTCCCACTCCCTAATGTTGGAGGATAGTGGGACATACAGTACCATAGCCAAATTCATATCTTGCTCATCATGTTGTTCGTCATTAGGATCATTATTGTTTGGTTGAATGTTGGGATCAATGTTTTCTTGTTGAGAGGCAAGGTTTATAGCATAAGCTTGTCTTCTTTTTCTTCTTTCTCTTACTTTTCAATTTCGTCTTCTTTTTCCACTTATCTCTTGTAAGATAGGGCTATCCTCATTCATAGGCTTGTGCAAATGAGAAGATGAAGCACCGGGATCAAACCTCATTTGTCGCGGTGGAACACTTTATTGTTGACAACGACCTCCCGATCCATGTAAGGATTTCAGGGGAGGAACCTCAGCATAGGGACCTTGTCCTTTCGGTCTAAAGTTCTCTTCACATGCAGGTTGTTTATCTTTTGTCATTTCTTGTGTAGGACGACTAGGTACTTCAGTTTTATCCCAAACGTAATTCAACTTGTAATGTGTTTTCTGAACCAAAGGTTTATACTTGTTGTGAGGGATGGTGGTTATACGGTCATCCAAAGGGAATTTCATACAATGGTGTATTGTTGAAGGGATAGATTGCATTTCTTTTAGCCAAGGATGTCTCAATTTAATGCGAAAGAGGTCAAAAATAGGGACAACATAAACCATTGTTTGACATGTTTTCCGGATAATGTTACTAACAATGATATCTTACCCAAAGGCTTGATAAAGGTTCCCTTATGTGTCTTAATCATCATGCTCGAGAGGTCATAAGAACCTTGCATTAGTTGATGTGAAAAGAGGAATTCTTCGGTGGCAACATTAGTCATGCAATTAGGGTCAATAAGAGTTCCATTCACGGGATTTCCTATTATTTTCATAGTGATGTAAAGAGGTCCACCGGAGTCTCCAATTGTTCTATCATGAGGTGTAAAGACAATTTCAGGTTCAGGCGCTTTTCTTTTCATGTAAAGTCTAGGAGGGAAACTATTGTTGATGTTGTGATTAGAGGCCATGTTTTTATGCTCAAACCAAGTCCAAATCAGATTTTGAAAGCTTTTCAAAATTGGTGCAAAAGATGAGCAAAAATAGCCTAGAATGCTTGATTTTTTTATACTTTTTCAATGCAAATGAATGACCCAAAGGGTGTTGTAAGGATTTCATTCAAGGGAAGCAAGTTATATTTCTGATATCAGTCCAAAACAGCAAAATTATCCTTCTCAACACACTCTTGATGTGATTTTAAGTTAATGCCAAGTCGAAATATAGTGAAAATATGTCAAAATAGGCACTTTTTTCACCAAAACTCAATGCAAAAGAACAAAACAAAGGGCGTTGTGAGGAAAATGATGATGGAAAGAAAATAATATCAGTAATAACAGCCACTTGATGCAAAAATATCCCACACAACATGCTTTTAGTGCCAGTTAAGGTAAAACCCTAGTGAAAATATAGAAAAAATAGGCTATTTTCACAATTTTTCAACTCCAAGACCTAGAAAGAAGGGTGTTGTAATGAATTTCAGGAGGTAAAACAAATAATATCAATAATTTCAATCACCTTAATCCATAAAATTGATCACAACATGCTTGGAGTGCAAACTAGGTCAAACCCTAGGGCAAAAATAACCAAAATGTGTAGTTTTTTGCAAAATTCTCACTACAAGAGCCCGATAAAAGGGTGTTGTGAAGATTTTTATGAGGAGTAGAAAATGATTACCTTGATAACATAAAAATAATGCCAAAATACCTTTCACAACACACCTATGGTGCAAGTTTATGAAGTTGATAAGGCCAAATTTAGTGAAAAATCGTTGTTTTTGAAGCCCTAGGTTTGATATCTTGGGACAAAATGCTATGCGAATGTTTTGAAGTCTGATTTATGATGAAAATGACTTACTCTCAGATCTGTAAATTATTTCCAATCCTTAATATGCAAAATGCCAATGAAAATCTAATGAAAATACATGAAAATTGCTAGTTTTTGTTGAAAGTTTCTATGCAAAAATGCAAATATTTTAAATCTAAATGCAAATTTATACTAAAATGCAAGACTACAGCCAAATGAAAATTTGAATGAGCCTCTAAAATCAGTGGAAAAATCTGAAAAAAAAAAAAGATTTTGCCTACTAACCCTAGATTTTGGAATTACTAGGTTATATGAAAATTGTCAAAATTTATACAAAACCCTAGCAAATTAATAATGAAAATGCAATACAAATTTTTGAATTTTTGGATTTTTATGTAGTTTATATCAGACCTGATGCAAAATTCATGAATTAGGGAAATTTAGAAAGAATTGATGCAATTTAGTAATCTATATGAAAATGCAAGCTAGGGTTTTCAAATTTTTGCAAATTTTTCAATTTTTTTGTAATGTTCTCAATGCAATAAGATGAAAGACTATATGAATGAATGAAATCAATCTAAATTTGAAGACACACACTCAGCAAGTTGCAATTTAAGTCCAAAAACACGAGTTCACCAAAATGTTTAGGGGAAAATTGGATTTATTAATGTTCTAGATTTTAGATGTTTAAATCCGCCTCTCCACTATACATTCAAGGATCTAGGGTCAAGTGATGAGCACTATCATACCCTAGGTCACTTGCAAATGTAGGGAAACTTGGATTAGGGAATTTAAATATCAATTTTCCTTCTCTTATGCCCAATTGACCATTAAAACCCTAATTATGCAAATACGACAACAAATTGATGAATAACAGAAAAAGCTCTTACAGATAGGAGTAAAATACCAAATCACAGAGTACCTATTTTTGGGGTTCTGGAGCGGAAAAGTCAGGGACATTGGAGCGGGCACCCAAGTCCAAGATACCAATTTCTTCGCGGGATCTGGACCTCCTTCCGGCACTGATCATCCCTATAACTTCTGTTTCCTGAAACTTGGATGTGGAGGATGTTGATAACTGAGAGGGGGGGGTGAATCAGTTATCCTAATTATTTCTCTTATTGAACTTTCCTTTTAATTGAAGCAGCATAAAATCAAACACAAAACATTAACCATGAAGTAAGAAACACATGACACAGTATTTTTGACGTGGAAACCCTGTTAAGGGAGAAAACCACGGGGTGATTAACCCAAGAAATATTCTCTGTTAGAAGAATAGGAAATTACAAAAATGGCACTTGCCAATTAGGGCTCACTGCCCGAGCACACTGCTCACAAGAGGCCCACTGCCTACAAGAAGACACACTGTCTTACAAAGTGATAAGAATCACAGTCTTGAACTGATTGAAAGCATCTGCATATGCTGGAGTTCAGTTCCGGTTAGGTTCAGTATACTGATCTGCTGCACTTCATCTTTCCTCTGTTCTTTAGTCTGCTATCCTTTCACATACCGGATCTTTCTTGCTACTTCTGCTCTCTTCTGGACTTGTTCGCATATCCTTTCACACATTTTACACACTTTACAACTAAATCCATCCTCTATATATATCCGCACAAGTAATTTCATCACCTTTCTAGTCGGCATCCGGAACAGTCTAGTTTCTTACAAACTTAGTTCTGTCGGCTGAATCCTTGCTCACCAAGCAATGCGGATCAAGCATATACTTGTAGATATCATCAATTATGTCGGCCAAACATGATTCATGCCTCCGCAACCTTTATCATCATCTGTAACACATCCGGAAAGTAGTCTGATACTCTGTCAGTCAGTTCTTCCTCTGTTTTCACTGTCTCTCAGGAATCCGGTACTCAACTATTCATATCTTTTTCCTTGTCCAACTCCGGAGGCTAAATCCTTGGAATATACCACTCAAGATAGTCCTCTTGACTTCCCCAGATCCGCACTGCACCAAGACACTTCCTCTGAGAGATCCGGACCAATCTGTCGGACCTTGCCACATGCTCTGTTCTTGTTCACCGGACCACAACAATCTTCAATCTGACTTCCGGTAGAGACATATCATGACTTGCGGATATGTGGGATGACCTTTGTTGCCATCAATGACAACAACCATGAATCCATATAGTGTCTCTTGCCAACAGAGGACACTTTGATTCTTCATTCTATTGTGGCATCTTTGACCAATCAGTGTTGTAAGACCTGTGGAGGACACTTTGATTCTTCATTCTATTGTGGCATCTTTGACCAATCAGTGTTGTAAGACCTATTATGTAATCTTTGGCCTTCATTGAAATGTGTTGTTGCATCTTGAGGTTCCAGGCCTTTTTCATTTCTTGCTACCTTATAAGACAAATATTTCATAGCTCCCATGAGCTTATCCAATTTGTCTTTAGTTGTGAGAGGCTTATTCAAAGTTGCCTTATCCGGATAGGATATCTTTACATCTAGCCTCTTAACATGTTTACCCAATGCTCTCATGTTGCTCTCAATGTTTATGATTGTACCATAAGCCTCACTCAATGTTTGAGGATTCTTGTCCCTTAGACAATACCCCATCTTAGAATCAAATGCACCACAATACAAAACTAAACACATTTATTCATTTAGTGTCAGGTTTGGAGGTACCTTCCTCATGGTCATGATGAACATGTTTTTGAAGTCCACCATTGTTCCATTAACTTCTTTCTTGATGGTTGTAAGTTCATGTATGGAAAAGTTGGGGTCGATCCTATCCCCATACTATAATCTAAAAACCCTCATGAACTCCTCCCATGAGTCAATATTGTTATTAGGGAGACTTTTATACCATTCCTTGGCACTTTCCTCTAGTGAGTGAACAAATAACTTCATCATCGCGTCCTCATGATCTATCAAGTGTTCTTCCCCAGTGACTGCACATTATACACCTAGAATCTAGGGATCTTTCCTCTTATTTCATTTGGAATAGGATTTGGGAAATAAGGGATACCAAAGAAGTGTAGTTGTTTGTACCTTTCTACTCCCAAAGGTTTCCTTACTAGATGGAATCATTGAGCTTGTCTTTGAAATGCAGCTCTAGGATTTGGAATGTTTCCAAATTGTTGACCCATTTGCTACTGATGTTGATATTATTGTTGATACTACTACTAATTAGGAGAAATTTGATCATGATACTAGTTTCTAACCTGTTGTTGGGTTGCTTGGGCTTGAGCTTGTGCTTGTTGGGCAAGTTGAGCTTGCAACAATTCATTTTCTTCTATGAGCTCTTGCCTTCTTTGTCTAACATGATCTAGTAATTCTAATTCCTCATACAAGGTCCTTTCCCTTTCTTCAACATCTAAATGCCTTGCATGATTATCATCATTATGGGAAATATTTCCGTGCATTCATTCCTTAATGACCTAGTGGGTGAAGTACGATGATGGGCTCCCTGATGTGCCTCTTCATCTTACACACCCAATGTTCCTCTTTGTACCTCTCTACACCTGTCCCTACTTCCCCTTCTGATGATGTTTTCATTTCTTCTAACATCATATTCATCTCTATTTTCTCTTCTATTTGTTCTTAGTATATTATCAACAGAGTCTTCTGATGTGTATTGGTATTGATTTCTCAAGTTCACAAATGTGTAATCTCTTGCTGATGTTTCTCCTTGATCTTGAACATTCGGTCTAGAAGATTCATTAGTGTTTCTAGCCCTCCACCTATTTCTTTGACCTCTAGTATGATCATAGGGATCTTCACGTCTAGATTGATCTTGATGTCTTCTTCTTCTATCCATTGTAAAGTCTTTTACTTACAAATTGATTCCTGGGTTGACCTAAATAGAGTCGCCACTCCCCAATTGGAAGAGATTACTTTGCAAACTAATTTAACTATTGTAACCATAATAATTTCACTAAGTTGAAGAGATGAAAAAATTTATAACCAAAATTAGACTTGTCCCTTGCAACTATGCCAAAATGTTGGTTCCCAAAATAGCAAATCTAGAACCCTAGAGTTTTTCCTAATCTCCTAGGCTAGGGGTTGTTAGTGCATATTACATTGTTGGTTACTGGGTTGTTCGGCGGTTGGTTCAGTTTGTTGTTTATAACTGCAATTTCCTCATAACTGCAATAACTGCAATTCCCTCAGATTTTATATATGCTGTTGTTTTGTATCTGAAAGATCATCGAATGAATAATAAAGTGTTTTTACTCTTTCTCATATGTGGTATCAGAGCATTTCACAACTGGAATCAAACCTCTATAGTTAGGCAGATCGCCAACTCTAGTATCTATGTGAAAGGAATGATGATCTTCAGGTGAGTGCATTCTCTATTTTTTATGGTGATGTATCATGAGAATCATCACTTCTGCGTGCCACTAGTGACCAATTTTGATAGGCAATTTGGATGTGTTGGTTGTTGTTTATTAAATCTGCTGTCTATTCTTCTTTTAAATCTTAGCGCCTGGCTACCTGGGTAAGTGTGATTTGAAATAATCCCCTTAATTGGTGTCTGATGTAAAATAATGAGCATAGCTTATGTTGGAAGGAAGCATCATTTTGAGGCCTTTGCAGGGAGATTAAAGTCATTCTCATTGCCGTTGTGCTCTCTGATGTAGCGGTTGTTGCCTGAACTGAAGTTTCTCTATCCAAGCCATTTGTAGCACTCTCCATAAGGCATTTGAATGAGGAAGACATAGTCTACAAAATCTGGCAATCATTGGTATGTATTGAAGTGTGTATTTAAGTCTGAGTAAGAAGTCAATCTTTTGGAGTATTATCTACATGGGAATTACATTAGACAAGTATTCTGGTTTCAATTTTCATACTTGGAGAATGAAAATTCAAATGCAACTAATGAATAAAAATTTGTGGGCAATAGTAAGTGGAAAGGAAAAAGCACCTACAGATGCAAATAAGTTATTAGATTGGAGTAGTAGAGATGATAAAGCCAAGGCTATAATTGGTCTTGCTCTTTCTGACACCGAATTGCACCATGTTGATTTGGATAAATCATCAGCCGAAATTTGGGATAATCTGAATAAATTGTTTGGAGCAAAAGCCGTTAATGCAAAGTTTTCTCTAAAACTTCAATTATTTTGGTTTAAGATGGAAGATGGAATCACAATGTCAAATCATATAAGTAACTTGCAGTCTCTCATTAGACAGCTAGTAGAGGTTAAGGTTACAGTAGATGATGATGATGCTAGGGGCGTCCTATTAAATAGTTTGCCTTCAAAATACAACAATGTTGTTTTTACACTCAGTCAAATACCTTGACAAACTCTAGAAGGTATGATTTCTACTCTTCTATCAGAAGAGAAGAGAACAACAGAAGATTCAGAAGATGATCCTCAGGAGAAAGCATTATTTTCAAGAAGCAATTACAAGAGATCAGAGAGAATCAAATGTTTTTATTGTAAGAAAAACGGTCACATAGCGTGGGATTGTAGAACTCAAGCGAGTGATGTTCTTAAAGGAAAGCTTAAAAATGAAGGAAATCTTGCTTGCATTGAAGATGATAAGGATCCACCAGATATTGAGGATGAGGATCCACCAGATGGTACTATTAATTTCTGTGGATATGCTCTTTAAGCAGGGTCAAATTGGAGGTAGGCGGCATCGGAGGATGGAGGATTTTCTATCATCTCAAGTTAGCTTCTCGCTTTGAGATGATGCTTTGCATGAGAAGCGTTTTTGGTTTTGGTTGTTTTGTTTTTCTTTGTTGATGCTGATATAGCTGACAGATTTGAGGAATGTATGTTTTGTGAAGATTTTGTTTTGGATAGGTTTGGGATTTGGTGTTGAGCTCAATATGGATTGTTGTCCAGCGAGCTTCAAAGAGTATATGATCTTGAATTATACCCTTTCGCGGTCACTAGACAACATGGCAGAGATCTGTCGTATCTCTTAGGGTCCATTGACAAATAATTCAAGACTATGTGATTTGAGAGCTTGGGACTAAAGAGCTCAAGAACACAACTTGAAGCTACGCCTTTTCGAGGGTAGACAAGACAGCATGATGGAGCCTCGCTTGGTTCAGGATTTATTTTTTGGGAGAAGATCTTCCATAAATATGTATTCATATTATGTAATCAGCTTTGTTGAGTATTTTAGCATTAAGGGGGGGTCACTTGGTACTATTGCAGGAACAATGTAATAAGGGGGGAATGTTAGCGTGTATTACATTGTTGGTTACTGGGTTGTTCGGCGGTTGGTTCAGTTCGTTGTTTATAACTGCAATTTCCTCATAACTGCAATAACTGCAATTCCCTCAGATTTTATATACGCTGTTGTTTTGTATCTAAAAGATCATCGAATGAATAATAAAGTGTTTTTACTCTTTCTCATAGGGGTGTCATCAAGGAGATAGAAAAGGGTCTCATCAATAGGCTGAGGATGATTAAGGGCCAAGTGATAGGAGTGGGTAATCTCCTCTTCTCCTTAATCTCAACTAAACTTAGGAGGGTGTTCCTAGAGGTATCCCTCAATAGGGATTGATTGCAACATAAAGTATATGAAATGATAACACAACTGTAGTACCCAGATTGTAGTTTTGATCCCAAATGTTGTCACTAGATCAAAAGCTAACCCACTGAACTAAAAACCTCTCATAAAGCTGACAAGGGCATCTTTAAATCAATACAAAATGTAGGTATGCAAATCTAGTTCATTTAGATAAAAACTTGGTTAGCTTGCTAAAAATGTTCCTTGGTTAAAATACTGAATGAAAAGAGGTATACAGATCAAAACTCATTCCTATTCCACCAATTAATGATATTGTCCATTTTTTAAGAGTGTGGGTGATCAAACATTTCCTAGACTGGTGCCAATCTAGTGGGCTACAGAGTTCCTAGTTCCTCTTGAAGGAAAACAACAATACATAAAATATGAAAGCCTTTCTGAATACTTAGATGCATAAAAACGTGATAACCAACAATGAATATACTTAATAAACCCTTATTGTATTGAATTTATCCACACGTAACACATAAATGGTCACTACAAAGCATACAATGTTTTAAGAAGTTGTTGCATTCATCAATTTTATAGTTACATTCATACCACAAAATGTGGCAAGAGGAAACCCTAGATGTAGTTTAGGGATTTCCCTGAAAAATACATATAATACTAGAGAAGGTCATACGTTGATATCAGTTACACCTTTATAATCTTCATACATTTCTGACCATTACCCTCCTAAAGAACTGGAAACAATGTTCTTTATAACCCTAGAGAGATTCTACACTTCAAGCGCTTGGAAAATTGCAAGAATCCCCTCCAAAATGAAAAAATGAGCCAATATGTACTCCCCTCAGAATCTTCCCTAATTTGCATTGAATGAGGTGACGATTGTCGGCTAACAAGAAATCTAGATTATTGCATCAGCTTTGGAGGAAAAGGAGGATCTGTAGGTGTAAAAAACTCGTTAGGAACTAACCTCAGAATGTATGTGCTTTTTTGGTTTTCCCATTTTACTTTGATTTCACTCTAAACAATAATGTGTTTGTGTTTATGAAGAGTGCGGATTCCCCTGCCTCGACAAACATTACAGTTTAACAACAAAGTGGCAGGCATGGAAACATCCAGTTAATTTATAACTAGATTGATTAACTCCTATGTACTTATCCCAACAACTATCGCACTGCCCATTTCGTTTTCTCTGCGAGGTCACTCAGTGTGATCTGGATTTCATTGATACAAATCTAGAGTTGATGTTTTCATTGATAGAAATCTAGAGCTGATGTTTTTAATTGAAAAAAATAAAAAACATATACCCCACACTTGTCTTCCATAATGGCCTGTTGATGGCAATTTCAATACGAGTGGGCAGTATCCTAGATTTATTTTATAATGACATGTAGAATTTTCACCTTAGCCTTTTCTTTAGATTTATTTTTAAACAAACTTAGTAGAACATCCAGGGAATTTTGGTTGCCCAATCAAAAATTATCAAAAGTTGAATTTGTCCATTATAAAATAGAATGCAATTTATAAACATTAGAAGAGATCTTTGATTTTTTATTTTTTTGCAGATATCAAAGTAGGAACTAATAATTAATAGCTTTCAAATGTTCACTTATATTTTTCCTTAGGTAAGTATTAGGTCACGACTTGATATTAATTACTTTCTTTGTTGATGTGTAGGTCAATCCAAGATGTAGAGTAAAAACCATCTAGATTGTCACTCCATAATCCATGCAGAACTTATAATTCTAATATGAAAAATGCAACTGTTACAAAGACAAGATCTTATGTACTATTCCAAGAAGAAATGAGTAATATCAGCGAGATAAATGCGTAATATCAGCGAGAGCTTTATCTCCAACTTATCTGGTTTGGATGCATGTTTTCAAAGTAAATATTACATTACAATATTTTTTTGTCAAATTTAGATACAAGTAACATAAAATAGCATAAGAGACTTTTTCTTTGTTAATTTGTATTCTACAAATTCAATAAATACCTCACTATTTTTACTTTAAATCAAAACCATTGCAACATCAAATGGCGCAATTACTACTTTTAAAAGCCAGTAAAAAAAAAAACACCCTGTCGGTATGGGACGGTATGTTTATTGATATCACAACGGGACACTTCATACATGTAATCAATTAACGTACGGTCTTGGAAAAGAATTTCACCAATTAATTTAAGCCATGCAATGTCCATTTCATAATTATCCAGAGAGTAGGTATCGAGTAATGATGCAAAGAAAATTTGTCCCCCTTGGCAGATTATCGTTTCAATGCTACTTTAATGCAGACGTAAGAGATGATCAGGGGACCCTGGAGGCTACATATATCCGTCTTCGTTTTGGCGTTTCAGAAACACAACGTTTGCGCAATATCTTGGTGTTACAAGGTTTGTTCTATCATCCATGGATCACAATCTGAAAGCAGAGTTCGTTAATGGTAATGGGGATGAGGTAGTGAGTCCACTTGGCCAGACTTTCAGTACTTCGTTTCTGTCCGTATGTGTCCAAGCGATATTTGAGTTGGAGCAACCCATGGATGTCTGTAGCGCCAAGAGAGCCATAAAGGATATTCTTTTGCCGTCGAATCCCCGATTTTGCTGCACTATGGTATGCAGATTCTCTTTCTGTGTTTTTTTTGGCAATGCATCAAATGATGATATTTGCAAGAATGGTTCATTTTGCTGATGTTGTACTGGAATGAGTACTGTCTATTGTGAACATCATTGAAATTAGATATAATATATGTTAAATAGATTATTTATAATTATGAGAGATTCTTTGTGAACCATTTTTTATGAAATATCTATGAATAAAAATGAGCTCAAAGCTAAAGAGTTAAATTTTAAAAAAACATTACATAATTTCAATATTTTTTTTTCAATACAATTTTTATATGTTCTTGTTTGATGGCAGACCGAGGACAGGCATGGAGTGTTGCATTGGGTGAAAACTGAAGTGAATGTGGACGATCATGTATTTGTTCCAGAGTTTCCTCCAGGACAAAGTGAATATGATGAATTTGTGAATGATTATATCTGCAATATACACCTTACTGTTCTTCCTAAGAATAGGCCCCTGTGGGAGTTCCACTTTCTGAACTACAATACAAGCAAAGCGAGAGCCACATTGATTATAAACATACACCATTCTTTAGGGGATGGTACTTCTCTCATGTCCTTAGTTTTTTGCTGTCTCACTAGAGCAGAAGATCCCAATCTTCCCCTCACCTTTCCTTCTTCCAAATCTCTGCCTCACAAAGCTAGTTCATATTATTCATGGGTTTCGGCCGAGTTTATGTATTACATGTTGCAGAGGCTATTTGTGCTAGTGTTTGTATTGTGGTACACTGTTTCTGATTTCATTAGCACCTTGCTGAAAACGCTGTGGATGGACGATAGCAAGCTACCCATTCGAGGGCCTCCTGGAGTTGAGATGCTGCCTAAAGTCATGACCCCTGTCACCTTCCTCATAGAAGATGTCAAAAAAATAAAGAATTCCATCGGCGGAGTAACTTTTTGCATCTTACTCTCAATTTATATAAAATTCTTTCTAACTTGTTCATCATGTCAAACTTATTTCGAGTAACATACTTTTGCAGACGGTAAATGATGTGATAATGGGTGTTATATTCTACGGTCTTCAACGATACCTGCAAATTACTCATTCTCCTGGTGAGAGTCGCGACGATGGGTATATTCAAAATTTCAATAGTGATTAAGATAGTCAATGACAATGACGGATAGTGAGTAAGTTTCCGTATTTTTGCAGGAGGAAAGGACATGAAGAAGTCAAGAGTAACAGGGCTTGTTCCAATAAATACAAGAGCAATGTCAGGATTGAAGGTCGTACGCAATCTGTCTCTATTCTATCTTTTAGAGTCTGGTTTAGGATTTATATTTTATTTATCCTAAAAATGCCAAATAGGGTTATTTTGTTACGGTATCTTAACTTCATTTATTATGGGATTTTGCAGGATATAAAAGACATGCTGAAACCTAAAAGTGGAGCACCTTGGGGAAACCGCTTTGGGCTGTTACATATACCCATATCTGTAGCTAATGTGGAGAGTCCATTAGACTTCGTGCGAAGAGCCAAAACAATCTTCGATAGGAAGAAAATGTCAGTTGAAGTGTTCGTTACCAGTCGACTACTCGCTTCCCTGGGCCGACAGGTATTTGCGAGTTCATTACTTTTATAGCAAGTATTTGTATAAAACCATTAGTTCAGAATTAGAGGTTGCACAATTATGTATTGCAGGCGTCTGCTAGTTGTATGTATAACGCTCTGGCAAATACAACGCTAGCAGTATCGAATATGGTCGGCCCGCTGGAGAAGATAGCCATAAATCAAATCCCGGTTAAGAACATCTTTTTCTCGGTATCCGGTTTGCCTCAGGTAAGTAGTTTACCAACCAGAAAAATGCCAGAGCTGAAAACTGTTTACCAATAATATGTTAATGTTTGATGTTGTGTTAAAATGTTTGCAGACGCTTCTGTTGACGGTGGTGAGCTACATGGGAAGCGTGAGATTGGAAGTGATTGGCGTGAAAGGTTACGTTAACACCGATTCTCTCGCCAACTGTTTTGCCCACTGCTTTCAGGAGATCAAGGAGGCCGCCAATGCATTATCAGAATAACGCAATTGATGCCTAAATTTTAAGTGATTTTTCAGGAAAACTTTTCAGATTGATTGATTGTACGCTAGCTTTGCCTAGTATGTTTTAAATGAGACTTCATCCCTGAGCTGTTTGGTTGTCTGTATTTCAAATTTAGTAACGAAATAAATGGGATTTTGGGGCCTTCGACCTCATTGACTTATACGTTGTTCAGTCATGTTATTGAACGTAAGGTAGTATGGATTAGTAAGATTTACTACTAATTTTCTTTGGAATATAATCCTTGAGTTCAATTTAATTTAACGAAGTAATTAAATATTTTTTTCTTAAAATATTATTATTTTAATCATATTTTTTTTTAATCTTTCAAATATTAAATTTTAAATTTTTTATTCATTAGCTTTCATCTATTTAATTTATAGTTTATTTTTTTTTATTCTAATACTTTTTGTTGGTGTCAAACACCTCCTAGGAGCACTTTTTGCATCAAACCAGAGCACTTCTTGCATCAAACCACTTTAACAAACAAGAGAAAACAAATATTTCACCAAAGAGAAAAATATATTTGAGATATATTAGATATATTACATAGTGTACAATGCAAATAGTATTCAAGAGTAGGTGAAAACTACTCGAACGGGTTATAGGGAATAACTTCCCAACCTAACTATTATTTAGGCCTAAGTTAAACTTAAGAAACGTAAATGCAATTTACTCTTTAACACTTTTTTATATAAGATCACACTAACAAAACTTTAACACATCGAATTCATTTTAAAAGTCAATAATTATATAATACATTTTTTAAATAAATTACAATAATAAATTAGATGTAGGTGCTAACCACTACATGGTGTATAGTTATTTACTAGTATAGATATCTTTAATACACCTATCTAAAAATGGGAGCTATTTTAGTTATTTAAGAGATTTTATTGTACATTAGAATTATTTTATTTTATTTTATTATCTACATTGAGGAGAGGATCCAAAGATAATCGCACCCCAATATCCACTATGTTGTGGCACACATCGCCCCCAGTTAAATATATTAAATTTTTATAATTTTTCTACTAAAACACCAATACATGTTCACATGTACACATGCGTACTTACACTATTTAAGGTGAACAAAATCAAGGACAATATAGTTGCAATAAAGGACAACTTGCTTAAATTAGGGTTCTTTGAAAGTAAAATACATGCTCTTTAAATTAATTGCATGTCCAAATGTTTACAATAACCACCTTTTTGAGAAGGGACAAAAGTCAATTAGGTTCACATGAGACATCCCTATGATCACTTTATGGTCCCTAAGATAATAATTCACAACAAATCATCCTAGATTTTATATATAATTTTTAAGTCAAACTCAACTAATAAATATAATTGCACCCACATTTGAAAATAATATGATTTTATACTAACAATTCAAATTCAAATTCAACAACTCTCATTCAATGAATTCATATTTCAAAACACATTAAACCTATAAGAGGGAAATTCTCTACACATTCATTTCACAAGTTAGTCCATTATCTTTTTACTCTAGGTGCTTTGCGTATATCATCTGCAAATACCAGAACTCGTCAAGGGCATCTCTTAGCTGATAGTTTCAACAATTGGCAAATTCCTTCAACTATTTTTAAGAGTCTTATATTTAAGAGCTGAAATTCATATTCTTCATATTTCTATACTATTCTACATAGTTTATCCATAACTTAATTAAATTTTTAGTTTCTTAACTATTTTTATTTTGTAATATGGAAAACTACACGTTTGAGAATTTGCACTTTAATTATTTCCAATTTAATAAACTCAATTCAACTTGTAGCCAACCCCAAAACTCTCTATCTATAATATAGTTTTAAAAGCTATGATTACTATCTCATCTTTCCTATGCACAATGCAAAAACTAACCATAATTTATCCACCTTATTCGACTATTCTTTCACAACTAAATCATGATACATTACCATCCATCCTAATATATTTCAAGTGTTTTTTCATGAATGACTTCATACTACCATTATAATTTTACTTCATCATCCACAACTTGTTCCATGAGATGGTAATAGCAATAGATTGTCTCAATTGATTATACTAAAAGTTTGCCTTATAGTTAAAGGATTTTATTTGGTGCTTTACTTCCAATTTGCACAATGAAATATTAGACTCTATAATAGTTAAAGGTTGAATTACTTCATTGTTGTACCTTAACAATTGTATGTTGTTCACAACATTAGTAGTTTCACCTTTTCTTGTATGGAATGTTAAGTTGGATTAGTGTGATTGTGTAGATCAACTAGCTTCATGTGTTAGAATCTCTAATTATGACGTTTAAATACTCCATTACTATCTTGTTCTCATGAAGTATGACTCAGAGTTCATTAAAAATTTAAAACACTTACATGTAACCAAGGCGAGACCTAAGTCGCTCACTTTGTCAATTGTTTATAGTGTGACATTGCTAACATGTCCATCAAATTTGAGCAAGTGTTTTACTTTGGGAATGTCCTGAAGAGAAGCATAGATGTTTATGATTTATTCAATGATAAATACATATACAAGACACAGTTAAATACTATGGAGAAATAGTTATGTAACAACAAAACTGGCGTAACCATCAGACAATTACATAAACTAAACAATGTAATATCTAATATATATTACACTAACATTCCCCCCTCATTACATCAAGTTTTTACAAATGTACCCCCTATATAGTTCAAATTTGATCTTACCAAGAGACTTGGTGAACATATCTGCTATCTGAGAGTCTGTAGGGTAGTACTGGAGATGGATGTGGTGGTTCAAAACTTGGTCCCGAATGTAATGACACTCGACCTCAATATGCTTGGTTCGCTCATGGAAAACTAGATTCTTCACAAGTTTTAACACACCCTGATTGTCGTAATAAAGAATGGGTAACTTCTCTTCAGGAATGTCCATCTCTGCCAAAATGCTACGTAACCAAATCGCTTCACACACAGCTCCTCGTATGGCATGATATTCAGCCTCAGTGGATGAAAGAGAAACAATAGTTTGCTTCTTACTAACCCATGAAATAGGCCCAGATCTGAGATGAAAAACATAACCTGAGGTTGATTTCCTGTTATCTACAGATCCTGCATAATCTGAGTCTGTGTATTCATGTAAGAAGAACTAGTTGTTCTTCTTATATTCTAGAGCATAATCAACTGCGCCTCAGATATATCTCAACACATGTTTTTCTGCAACCCAATGACACTTTGGTGCAGGAGCACCTAACACAAGGTGGCCTCCATGAGGCATTTGAATCATGTTTGCATTGTAATAAGGTCTATTTGACCAATGCATGTATTTACCATTTGTATCTAGGTTCATTTTGTAAAGTCCCAAGGGACTTAGGTCACGGTTGACAATTATTAGCGGTTGGTCTCCCAGTCACTTGGAATCGATCTCCCAGCCACTTGGAATCAATCTTCCAGCCGCTTGGAGTCAGTTTGGTACTACTCAGGGCGAGTTTATAAACCCAGAGGATTGAACCAAATGCATATATCATTTTTCATTGTAATCAGATCGAAGAGGAGATTGAATGTAACTGTGCATCTTTAAGGAGAATCAAACTATTTCTGTGTCGTCAATTTGCTTTTCTATTCTCTGTAAATACAAAATTTCATAGTTGTAGATTTCCTTTCCCTTCTGCATTTCCATTGTTGCAAAATGTCGAAGTGAAGCATTCCACTGGTGAGATTTCTGTCGAAATCAATGGAATGGCTTCATTGTACAATATGTGTTTTTTTATTTCCTGTGTGTTTCATCATTTTATGATGCAGAAGATCCAGACAGTGCGAGGTGCACAGTAGATCGCCTAACATCTCCATGTGCTAGGGTTCGGTGAAGGCAGACTGTGCAACAGCGTATAGGAGTATCGGCGTAGAAAACCCTAGTGTGGCCGATAGCAGTTGTTATGCCGACGAGTGAAGGTTTGAAGGTAACATCGGTGAGATCGATGTGTGAGCGGAAGAGTTTTTGAGTGTGCCGACAGTATTGAGTCCTACCTTTCGAAGGTTACAAGTGTTCATCAACAGAACGAGTCAAATGCCATCGGGGCATTGGAAGAAGAGTGAGGGACTTGGCCAATGGAGTTGAATCGGTGGTTCAAATGTTAGTTTGTCGATTGTGAGAAATTAGGGCATTGGTTTGTTGTATCCACTGTGCGCTTGGCATCATTTTGGTATATGAGCCAGCAAAAGGTCTGCAGAAGTGTTGGCATTGTCTGTGAATGTTTATGTCAGAAAAAGAAAGTGAAGAAGGGGCTAGTGATATGCCTCCAAAGGGAATGACCACCGAAGTGGTCAAGAAATTCAAGGAGATGGAGGAGAGGATCAAGACTGGAGTCAAGGAAGCACTCTAGGCTGAGTTGAAGACCTTGGGAAAGGGCAAGAAATTAGACAAGGAGTCTGGTGAAGAAGAAGAAGATGGGGAAGAGGAAAGAACCCCAGAACAGACAGGTATATCTACAGACCAGAAATAATTTTTGGAGGCCATAAAATCACTTGGTAAGGAGTCGTTCGAGGCAAAAATGGAGATTCTGATGTTTAGTGGAAAGATGGACACAGAAGAAGTCATTGAATGGATTGAGGCTCTAAATAATCATTTCGAGTACAAGGAGGTGCTGGAGAATAGAAGAGTCAAGTTTGCGAAGATGAAATTGAAGGGCACTACACTCATGTAGTGGAACTACACCCAGGGAGAAAGGGTGAAGAGTGGCAAGAGCATGATCTCATCCTGGAGTCGGATGGTAGAGAGGATCAAGGCTCAGTTCCTACCAGCGGATTATGAAGTGCAGATATATAGGAAAATGCAGAACCTTAGGTAGAAGGATATGGATGTATCCACCTATATAGAGGAATTTCACAAACTGTCTCTAAGGTGTAGACTTCCTGAGGATGAGAAAGGAAGAGTTGCCAGGTTTATTAATGGCCTGAAGTATAGCATACAAGATGAGATTACCATCTTGACACCAGAAACCATGGACAAGTGTTTCCAAGTGGTGTTGAGAGTAGAAGAGAAGCAGAAAAGAAAGGGAGAACAGAAGAACAGAGGCAGAGGTGGAAGAAATTTTAGGGGCGAAAATAGCTTTGGTGGCAGAAATCAGTTCCAGAAAAATCAAGGGGAGTCCAGTCAACAAGAACATAGTGGAGAATCTGGTTCCAGAG
Source organism: Cunninghamia lanceolata (assembly GCA_027924645.1). Classification (NCBI taxonomy): domain Eukaryota; kingdom Viridiplantae; phylum Streptophyta; class Pinopsida; order Cupressales; family Cupressaceae; genus Cunninghamia; species Cunninghamia lanceolata. The sequence continues at coordinate 3,147,815 of BSBN01000794.1, forward strand.
GGGGTTTCAGAGGAAGGAGACCCAATGGGAGAGGTAGATTTGGTGGACCAGACAGAGGTCCTAACGTCTTCACGAGAAGATGTTATAATTGTAACCAAATTGGGAACACAACAGGCAAGTGTCCGGAGAAAGCCTCAAGCTCTCATGGAGGAGAGAGAAGGAGCCAGCTAATTCAAGAAGAAGATTTTTAGAGTGTGAACTCACCTATGGGAAGTGCAGCTCCATCACAAGATGGAGAGAATCTCATGATGAGAAGGACGATGCTGAAGGTACCACAGAACAAGGAACCACCCCAGAGGAAGACACTATTCAAAACTCTGTGCAAAGTCTTCGGCAAAAGGTGTAAGGTAATTGTTGATTCTGGCTCAATTGAAAATTTAGTTTTAGTAGAAATGGTAGAGAAACTGAATTTAAGGAAATTACCACATGTGAGTCCATACAAAGTGTCATGGCTGAATAAAAAGCAGCAAGTCTTGGTTGATGAATAAGCTTGGGTAGAATTTCAGATAGGGGAATATGGGGATAAGCTTTTGTGTGATATAATTCCCATGGATGCATGCCATTTACTATTAGGAAGACCTTGGTAGTATGATGTACAAGCCCAGCATGATGGTAAATCCAATTCCTTTGTTACCACCAAGAATGGTAGACAGTATAAGATGGATCCTTTACCAGAAGAGGGTGTAGACAAGAATGTAGGATCAAGTGTCATGTTAGTGAGTGGGAAAGAGTTTCTCCATACTTTGAAAGAAGAGGGAACCCAGGGGTATGCTCTGATTTTGAAACCTAAAGACAATTCTGATTTGTCTGAAAATAGCAAGGAAAAAGTCCCTAAGGAAGTGCAGGAATTGTTAGATAAATATAAGGGTATCATGGTGGAGGATATGCCCAATGTACTACCCCCTGTGAGAGACATAAATCATTAGATTGACTTCATCCCAGGATCTACATTGCCAAATAAACTAGCTTATAAAATGACACCTAATTAGAATGAGGAGATTGCTAAACAAGTACAAGAACTGTTGGATAAAAGCCTGGTGAGGAAAAGTCTTAGTCCATGTGTTGTAGCCACAGTTTTAGCTCCCAAGAAGGATGGCAAATGGAGGTTATGTACTGATTCGAGAGCCATAAATAAGATCACCATCAGATATAGGTTTCCTATGCCTAGAATAGAGGACCTCATGGATGTTTGGGTGGAGCTCGGTATTTTTCTAAAGTTGATCTCAAGAGTGGATACCATCAGATCAGGATTAGACAAGGGGATGAATGGAAGACAACCTTTAAGACTAATGAAGGTCTTTATGAGTGCCTGGTGATGCCATTTGGACTGTCCAATGCTCCCAGTAATTTCATGCGTCTAATGAATGAGGTATTGAAATATTTTATTGGCAAATTTTTTGTTGTCTATCTTGACGATATTCTAGTTTTCAGTAGGACAAAGGAAGAACATTTGCAACATTTGGAGTAGATGTTGAAGAAGCTGCATGAGGAGAAACTGATGATCAATATGGAGAAGAGTGTCTTCATGAAGGAAGAACTCACATACCTTAGATTTGTGATATCCCAAGGCAATTTGAAAATGGATCCAGAGAAGGTAAATGCTATTCTGTCTTGGCCAGCACCCAAAACTGTCAGTGATGTAAGGAGTTTTCATGGGTTGGCAACTTTTTATAGGAAATTCATAAGAGGATTCAGTCATATTTGTGCACCCATTCTGGATACCATAAAAGGAGGGTAGAAATGTAAGTTTGTTTGGAATAGAGCAGCTGATGAGTCTTTTGAGATTCTCAAACAAAAAATAGCAGAGAAGCCCATTTTGGTTTTGCCTGATTTTAATAAGTTGTTTACTATGGAATGTGATGCCAGTAACCTTGTCATTGGTGCTATCTTGAGTCAGGAAGGCAGACCTGTTGCTTTCTTTAGTGAAAAGATGAATGATGCTAAATGAAAGTATTCCACATATGATCTAGAATTGTATGCAATGGTTCAAGCATTGAAAAAATGGAGACATTATCTCTTGCCCAAGGAATTTATTATTTATACTAACAACCATGCTTTCAGTTTTCTGAATTCGCAGGAGAAGCTAAATCATAAGCATATGAAGTGGGTCGAACAACTCCAGATGTATACTTTTTCCATCAAACATAAGAAGGGACAAGCCAACAAGGTGGCAGATGCTCTGAGCAGAAGAGTGTGCACTACACAGGAAATCCAATTGCAAAGTGTGGGAGTGGATTCTCTCAAGAATATGTACTAGGATAATGAGGACTTCAAGGAGATATATGCAGTTTGTTCACACTTTTCAGATTCCTATCATTTTGATTTTTCTAAATTTTTGCTACAGCAGGGGTTACTGTTTAAAGGCAACTAGTTGTGTGTGCCTAGGTGTTCCATGAGGGAAAACATCATAAAAGAGAAACATTGCAGTAGTCTTGGAGGTCATTTTGGACTGGACAAGACGTTGGAACAAGTGTGAAGGCTTTACTTCTGGCCTAAGATGCAAACAGATGTTAGGAAATTTGTAGCAACTTGTAGCATTTGTCAGAGGGCAAAAGGAACTTCATCCAATGCCGGTCTCTATCAACCACTTCCAATTCCATAAAGGCCATGGGAGTGTATAAGTATGGATTTTGTTTTGGGTCTTCCTCGGACTCAAAGAGGTTTCGATAGTGTGTTTGTTGTAGTTGATAGATTTAGTAAAATGGCTCATTTTGTGCCATGCAAATGTACCAATGATGCTTCACACATTGCTGGTCTATTCTTTAAGGAGATTGTTCGAATTCATGGTTTGCCATTGAATATTGTCACTGACAAAGATCCCAAGTTTGTGGGACATTTTTGGCACACATTGTGGAAGAAATTGGGCACTCAATTATCTTTCACGTTAGCCTATCACCCTTAGACAGATGGATAAACTGAGGTTGTGAATAGATCATTGGGTAATCTTTTGAGGTGTTTGACTAAACAACATGGAGAAGCATGGGATATGATCATCCCACAAGTAGAGTTTGCATATAACGATTCTGTTAATAGGAGCATAGGAAAGAGCCCTTTTGAAGTTGTATATGGGATTCATCCCAGGGGAATTTTGGAGCTCAGGGATCTCCAGAACATTGAGAAAAGAAGTGTACAAGGAGAAGATTTTGCAGTCAGCATGAAGGATATCCATGATGCTGTAAGGGAAACTATCCAGAAGAACACAGGGAAATACAAAGAAAAGGGATGTCCAATACAAAGTTGGGGATCTGGTAATGGCATATCTGAAGAAGGAAAGACTTCTGAAGGGGTAGCCCACGAAGCTTCTTATGAAGAAGATAGGTCCATGCAAGATTGTACACAAATTTGGGCCTAATGCATATGAAATTGAACTTCCTCTAAGTTTAGCAATATCACCCATTTTGAATGTGTCAGAATTGTTTCCATTCAGGGGAGACAATGTTACAGATTTAGATGTGACAGGAGCAGGGGATGCAGAATGGATTTCTGATTTTCCACCGAGTCAGCCAGTATAGCTAGAATGTATTTTGGACACCAAAGTTTAGAAGAAGACCAGACATAAAATCTACAAGTAGTATTTGGTCAAATGGCGTGGTTTGCCTGATGAGGATGCTACCTGGATGACCGAGGAAGACATCATCAAGCATGGGGTTAATATTTCAAACTTGGTTCCTCAAGGGACTTGAGTTTTTTTAAGCCCCGGGAGTATGGTATAGGAGCACCTAACACAAGGTGGCCTCCATGAGGCATTTGAATCATGTTTTGTTTAGGAAATCATGTTTGCATTGTAATAAGGTCTATTTGACCAATGCATGTATTTACTATTTGTATCTAGGTTCATTTTGTAAAGTCCCAAGGGACTTAGGTCACGGTTGACAATTATTAGTGGTTGGTCTCCTAGCCGCCTAGAATCGATCTCCCAGCCGCTTGGAGTCAGTTTGGTACTACTCAGGGCGAGTTTATAAACCCAAAGGATTGAACCAAATATATATATCATTTTTCATTGTAATCAGATCGAAGAGGAGATTGAATGTAACCATGCATCTTTAAGGAGAATCAAACTATTTCTGTGTTGTCAATTTTCTTTTCTGTTCTCTGTAAATACGAAATTGCATAGTTGTAGATTTCCTTTCCCTTTTGCATTTTTGTTGTTGCAAAATGTTGAAGTGAAGCATTCCACTGGTGAGATTTCTGTCAAAATCAGTGGAATGGCTTCATTGTATAATATGTGTTTTTTGTTTCCTGTGTGTTTCATCGTTTTGTGGCACAGAGGATCTGGACAGTGCGAGGTGCACAGTAGATTGCCTAAAATCTCCATGTGCTAGGGTTCAGTGAAGGTAGACTGTGCAACGATGTATAGGAGTATCGGCATAGAAAACCCTAGCGTGGCTAAGAGCAATTGTTATGCCGACGAGTGAAGGTCTGAAGGTAACATTGGTGAGATCGGTGTGTCGGCGGAAGAGTTTTCGAGTGTGCCGACGGTACTGAGTCCTACCAATAGGGAGTTTGAAGGTTACAAGTGTTCACCAACAAAACGAGTCAAATGCCATCGGGGCATTGGAAGAAGAATGAGGGACTTGGCCAATGGAGTTGAATCGGTGGCTTAGTTGTTAGTTTGTCGACTGTGAGAAATTAGGGCATCGATATGTTGTATCTGTTGTGCGCTCTGCATCACACTTCTTCGGCTCCTGCATGAATACAGAGAGATAGCTAATAGCAAAACATAAGTTTGGTTTGGTGTAGGTTAAGTAGATGAGGCTCCCAACCAGCTACCTATAGAGAGTGGCATCTACTTGAGGTGAATCCTTGAAGCGGGATAGTTGCAAACCTTTCTCCATTGGAGTGGAAACAGGCTCACAGTTGACCATTCTATACTTTTCCAGGAGAGTCTTGGCATATTTCATTTGGGAGATGAATATGTGGTTCTTCTTCTGCCATATCTCCAAGCCAAGACAATAATGAAGTAGCCCCAAATCTATCATGTCAAAAGAGTTCTTGAGATCATTCTTTACATCATCAATGAGACTGTCTGAGCTACCAGTGAGGATAAGATCATTCACATACAAAACCAGAATGACAATCTCTATACCTACCTTCTTAATATACAAATTAGGATATGAGGGGCTACAGGTGAATCCATGCTACAATAGGTGACCATCAATCTTAATGTACCATGCCCTAGGAGCTTGCTTAAGGCCATAAAGTGATTTGATGAGATGACATACCTTGTGTGGATGTTGTTCATCAACAAACCCTTCTAGCTGGGTCATGTACACTTCTTCTTTGAGATCACCATTTAAGAAAGCACTCTTGACATCCATCTGTTGAAGCTTCCATCCCTTCTACGCTGCCAATGCACAGGCCATTCTAATAGTTTTGATCTTCGCAGTGGGTGCAAAGGTCTCTTCATAATCAATGCCCTCCTGTTGAGCATATCCCTTTGCTACAAGTCGTGCTTTGTTCTTGTTAATAGATCTATCTGCCTTGTACTTTGTTTTGTAGATCCATTTGTAGCCAATGGGTTTCTTCCCTTCAGGCAGATCGACAAGTTCCCATGTATGATTTTGCATCAGAGAATTATACTTTGCATCCATAGCCTTCTTCCACTGAGGTTGGCTTAATTCCTCTCGAACTGTGTCAGGTTCAGTGCTGTCAACAACAGTACTCATGAGTGTAAGATTCACTTCATTTCTTGTCTGACTCCTGGTTCTAATTCTTGACAAAGTGTTTGGAAGAGTGTGCATGTTAGAGTCCCTGATTGTACTTTGGACCCACTTCAGAGGTTGAATGTGCTGCTACTGGTGTGTAATGTTTTCTAGAGGGCCCAAATCAACATACAACTCTCCTTGTAGTTCACTTTCTTCATGAGAGTCTTCCACATGCTCATCATCTGATTGTGAGAGCAATTTATGAGAAGTAGGAGGCTGTTGCTCTTCTTTTTGTGACAATGAATCAAATGACGATTCATCACACACCAAATCTCGACTCTTATTTATCTTCTTTGTCTTAGGATCTACGAGATGATATGCTTTTGATGTAATATTGTATCCCAACAATATGCATTGGAGCGTCTTAGGATCAGTCTTCTTTCTCTTATTGCTAGAGATATGCATGTATGTTGTGCAACCAAACACCCATAGATGAGAAATTGAAGGATTTTGTCCAGTCCATACCTCTTTAGGTGTCTTGTGTTGTAGGATCTTTGTTGGTGCCCTGTTGATGAGGTATACATCTGTCCGCACTGCTTCTACCCAAAATCTTTCCTCCAACTTAGCTATGGGGAGCATGCATTGAGCCATCTCCATGACAATCCAATTGCAATGTTCTGCAACTCCATTCTGTTGGGGTGTATAAGGAGAAGTTAGGTGCTGCTTGATGCCATGATGCTTCAGGTATGCCACGAACTCCTTAGAGGTGAATTCCCCCTTGATCTGAGTGGAGGACAAGAAGAGACTGGCCTATTTCTTTGACAACCTACATGTGAAAGTCCTAAAAGTTGGCAAAGGCTTCATCCTTCTTCTTAAGGAAGTACACCCAGGTCTTTTGTGAGAAGTCATCCATGAACAATTGGAAGTACTTATGTCCTGAAAATGAAGCAGACATGGGTCTGCATAGATCGGTATGTACCAACTCAAGGTGATGTTTAGCATGGAAGCTACTAGCCTCAAACGGATCCTGGTGTTGTTTATCTGCAAGGCATCTAGGACATATAGGCAATGAATTTGAAATTGGGGGAAGTCCTCTTACCATTTGTTTGGAGCTAAGCTGATGCAAGGAGATGATTGAAAGGTGCCCATAGCGATAGTGCCAGAGTGCAGTACATTCTATTATTGAAGCCGATAGAGCTACTGTAGGGGAGGAGACAACATCTAATGCAAACAATTTATCCTTCATAAATGCTCTAGCAAGTATCATACATTCTCTTGAGATTAGACAGGTCTTGACCCCGTCCTTCACCTAAAACTTGACTTTCAGTTTGTGGTTCAGAAGTTGACTAATAGGTGGCAGGTTTGTTGTCAAACCAGGAACATACAATACCTTGGTGAGGGTACAATGGCTTGTCCCAAGAGGAATGATGACCTTGCTTATTCCCTCTACAACTTACTCCTTGTTGTCAACAATTCAAACTCTATCTCCAGTAGGTTGTTCTGTCAGTTCATCGAACAGCTCACGATTGCTTGTCATATGCTTGCTGGCACCTAAGTTTATCAACCAAATATCCCTCGTGGGCTGCGAGGTTTGGGAGACTAGGACTAGATTGTGATGAGTGTCGTAGTTGGTTGTTTCTGGTTCATCTTCTTCTGATGCATCATCCTTTTGGGTTGCTACATTTCCTTTGTGCTTTCTACGACGATGATGGCTGAGTATCACTATAACTAGAAAAGCCTTCTTTACTTGAATTGCCTTGTGATAAGGCATTGTACCAACAATTGATAGTGTCATGATTATTTTTGTTGGATATATGACACCATCGGTTTGCCTTTGGAGGCTTCGACTAATGATGTTCTTGTTGTTTCTGTGGTTGCTTTCCATGAGACTTCTAACCTTTTGACTATCTGTAATCAGGGCCTTGTCCTCAAGTTCACCTTGGACTAATTGGATGACTTCTTCCTGCTGCAATAGATTCACCAATTCATCAATTGACACCTCTCACAATCTGAATTGAGTTTGTTAAATCATCAAGGTTTGTATGGAAAAGTCTTCTATGCCAAACCCATCTTTTATTGGTCTAAGATGTGTATCCAAGAAAGTCACTTTTTCTAAGATGATAGAGATTCTTTTCTGTTCTTTTTGCAATTGCTATTGTAGCTCTAGATTTTTCTTTGATTTCAAGAGAATCATTTTCAAACACAAACTTGAATCCCTTCCTGCATAACTATTCGACACTTAAGAGATTTTGTTTCAAACTTTTTATATAAAGAATATCTTCAGAAATTTGTCTATTGCCAAAATTTGTTGATCCTATTCCGCAAACTTCAGTAGTGCAGTCATCTCCAAACCTGACTAGCCCTTCATTGTATTCTTCCAAACTAACAAACTTACTTCTGTCACCATTCATGTGGTTTGAGCAACTACTATCAATAACCCAACAATCTTCATCACTGGTATAGGCTTCAGAGCATCTTCGATGGTTGACATTTTGTTCTTTGTGAATCGCTTCCTTGGACAATTTGTTCTTGATATCTCTTGATGAGCATTCGGTTGCATCGGAGAGTATCTGTTTTCCTTCCATTAGGATCTCCCTCGAGTTGTTAGACTCTTTCCAAAGGGATGTGGCTCTGATACCAATTGTTGATATGCGTCAAACAATTGAGAGGGAGGGTGAATCAGTTGTCACAAAACTTAAATACTTTTTACGATTTAAACATTCATCACTTACCCACAATTATTATGATTTAACAATGAGTGCATGAAATCATAAACTTAACCACAGATACATCATCAAACACAAGAGACACCAGATTTACATGGAAAACCCCAACGTGGGGAAAAACCACAGAGAGGATTAACTCTCAATATATATTGCAATCTTGAAATAATGATGTTCAGGCTTGGTCACTCCACGGGCCTAAACATATTGGCTTACTACCTTAAAGAACTAGGTCTAGCAGGTTCACTGCCTCAACCCTAAACCTAGCAAGATTACAATAAGGGTTGTTAAACCCTACTAGTGGCTTACTTCCAGACTTACTGCCATGATCAACACCTTTCTATATTTGTAATTGAACTATCATAATTCCCCCGCTTTGCTCTTCCTCTGCTGTGTTCTTCCTCTTCTTTCCTGTGCCTCTTCTCTGCTCTACCTTTTGGACCTTTCTTAATATATTCTTATTTTCGCTCAAGGACACCTTTTCCATGAATCAACTACAAGTATTTATATGCTACATCAACCTTGGAATGATCATCAAGGTTGGCATCACAATCATCAACCATTGGAACAATCTCCAAGGTCAGTATTACAAACATTTACAAAATAGGTCCTGACCTATTACAACAATGTGCAAAGGAAATGAAATGCAGATCACACCATGCCTTAGCTAGGACTCAAACATGATCTTCCATGCCACAACATGCTTCCATAATCTTCCAGAGATCTCCGCAATCACTGGGATCAACCAGGTCGGCCAAGACAGGTTACACGCTACATTATCTGAGAACAATCTTCACACATCATCTCAATTTCTTAACGCGGACTAAAGCCTAGATAGGAACATGATTAGGAGACATCCACAAGCACGCTATAATCATCAGGAGCAACCGCACGAACCTTAACCACTTTATCCATAGGAATCTTCTCATTGAAACACATGAACTTCACTATCTTCAACTGTCATAAAAGAAAGATAGCTTGTGGACCACCAAACCATGAACCATTCAACTGTAGGCACTTATCATCATCCCAAACTTACCTCTAGAACTACAGAACCAAATACTTTATTGCGGAGGAATACGGGGCATAATACTTTCTTTCTGTCCCAATTGAACTTATAGAAAAAGTAGGTTTCACTCTGGTGAACGCAACTCACTCAGATCTTCATGCGGAGGCTTCAAACCTGGAATGTATCATCCTTAGACATACCTCTAACTTACTTCTAATCTGCAGACCATGATCTTCAAGCAGAAATAAATGCAGAGCAGTTAACCAAACTGTTCTTCAGCATACAACTCATTGTCTGTACTGCACTTCTCTATAACTCACTTGTTTCTTCCAGAGAGGCTAATTTTCTCAATATCCTCAACATACAAATCTTCTAAACAAGTAATATAAAAAGATATAGTTGACACCAATGACAACAAGGATATGTTGACATCAATGACAACACCGATTAGGCACATACTTGCAACAGGTTTCATATGCGAAGGTTGAATGATTTTGTGTATATGTGCAAAATTTCTACGCATATGCCTAGAAACTACGCATATGAGCTCTAAAATTGTGCATATGCCCAAGTGGCGTATATGAGCTTTATTTCGGCACATATGTCCTAAAATGGTGCATATGTTGCAAAGTTGCGCATTTGACTCCTGGAGCTGCACATATGATTATAATTGCATATATGAGTGTTCTTTCTATGCATATGAGCTAAAGCGGCACATGTGATTACTAAAATTGTGCATTTGATGAAAATAGGTCAATTACTTAGCAGTTGAATTGAGTCAACATCATGGTGGATGTTGGTCAACTGATAGGTGCTCTTTGAGATTGATAGAATCTCAAAAGAGATAATAGGATAGGTTTGATAGGATAGCTAAGTAATTGATTAGATAGATTTGATAGGTATGCAACTTAGTTGGTTATTGATTAACGTGCTTGTATTGTTGCTTGCAGGAGGATTTAGATGTTATGATGTCACAAGAGCAATTTCCACCCACACAGGGATTACGTCCATATTTGACTGAGATTGATCATTATGTGCTTGGATCGACAGGATTATGGTATGTCACATTTATGCCTAAGGGGAGATATAGAAGGAGGATGATCCTACTACATTGACAAGATAGAGAGATATGTGGGACAAGGAGCCACATGTCGAGATGCTCAAAAAGACCATGAGAGAAAGATGGAAGAAGGAGTTGGTGCAGGAGCACATTCTCTGTAGTGCAGGATCATCTTTTCTTTTATTGTCTCATAAGGCTCTTAAGCCATTTCATTTTGTAATAAGGGTCAATTTGGTCCCATGAATGTAATTGTGCAAGGCACACATGTAGTTTTGCTTGTATGACGGGTAAACCAACGGCTAACTGATTTGAAAATCAGTTTGCACGGTTGGAGGGGATAACTGCTGTCTCTACATCTTCTTTAGAGGCAGGTTGTATGTCACACAGAGCAGAGAGAGAAGTGTGTATTACAACAAGTTCTTTTTTGATAACTGAATAAAGAGAGTTCTGGGTATGATCTGTGTTGATTTTCTTGGTTGTTCTTAGTGATTTGATATCTTTATCCTGATTTTGTAAATAGAACCCTAACCGGATGCTATCCGTCAATCCATAGTGACTCTGTAGTGTGCAGACGGTGTAAAACCCACGATTCCACAGTGGCTGGTTCGTAACCTAGGAGTAGGGTTTTGATTCATACATGGAGGCCCTTTCCTCTGTCCACTGAAGCCCTGTATAGTAACAGTGGGATGGGGGAAAGACTTCTCACGTTTGTTGTTGTTGAATTCTTACCCAGGAAGCCAGCGAACTCAGTCAAGTTCGACTAGACATCGTCATGTGGCTAGTCGGGAAATCGGAGTGAAATTGGATAGTTTTGATGCGGGATCAGATTGCTACAAGTGATCGAGGGTTTGATAAATGAAACGGCCTAATTCCGTTGTTCTGTCGAAGGGAATTCTGGTTCAGCGCCTCAGAACAGTTGGAGATCCATCGGCGTGAAAGGCCCTCCGTCTTGCTGAAGATTGGTATAGTGCCGGAGGCACATACCATCATTGTTCGCATCGGTGAGAGAAACAATATCGGGCTAAGGAAAATATACTTAGCCGACGGTATAAAGTTTCACCGATCGGTGAGACATCCTCGGAGTATTGCCGATAAAGAGTATCGGCGTGAGGAACCTTGTCGGGGGAAGCCGAAGAAGTCACGGCGACCGCTAGAGTCCCGCCGATAGAAGTTCATCGGAAGGAGTTCGAGAAGTCTCAGCGACAAAGGACTCGTCGGAGTGAGATGAACCATCGGGACCACGAACCGAAGTCTTGCCGAAGCAGGAGGTCTGGCCGATGTGCCTGACGATATCGGCGAGAGACAAGGTGTCGGTGTAGGTGAAAGAAGCTTCACCGAAGGAGGAAGTCTGGCCGACAAAGATTGGTCATCGGCGTGACGGAGTATATCGGCATAAGAAATTTCTCGTGGTCCGATAGAATGAAGTGTTGCCGATAGGCAACGAACCACTAAGGAGATATCGGTGAGAACTTGGCCATCGGGATAAAAGAATAAGGTTCGACCGATAGTTCATGTCTTTCCGATAGCGAAGACATCCTTGACTTCGGCGAAACACTGGAGGACCTCTTGCCGATAGGGAAAATATAGTCAAGTTTCATCCGCTTCTGCTGGGCACTCTGCATCAAATTGGTATCAGAGCCAATATTCTGAATCACAGCCGTGTATGTCAGATGAAGAATTGGAGATAGAAACAGAGGCTAGCATAATGCCTCCCAAGACGATGAGTAAAGCAGCCATCCAGAAGATGGTGGAAGCAATGCTCGAAGAGAGACTGAAGGAAGAAAGATCCAAAGAGAAGGATGGAAGCACTTCTGAGTCAGAGGAGAATGAAGAAGGAGAAACTGGGGAGAATCCTCAAGGAGAAGGTATGACTGCTGATCAAAAGGCATTTCTGAATGCACTCAAGGGTCATGGAGATAGTGGTGATCCGAAACTGGATGTTCCCACGTTCAATGGGAAACTGGATGGAGATACTCTTGTGGACTGGATTGAAGCCATAAGTAATTACTTTGACTTCAAAGAGTATAGTGACAGTAAGAAAGTAAAGTTTGCAAAGACCAGACTGAGAGGTTCTGCATTGGTTTGGTGGAACTACACTCAATGTGAAAGGGAGAAGGTTGGAAAGAGTCCAATCACCAAGTGGAGCAGAATGGTGGCCATGCTGAGAGCCAAATTTCTACCATGTGATTATGATCTGCAGACTATCAGAAAGTTTAATCATCTTAGGCAGAAAGATATGGACGTGGCTACATACACTGAAGAATTCCACAGATTGAGCATGAGAGCCAATCACAGAGAAGAAGAAAAAGAGATGGTGGCCAGATACCTGGATGGACTGAGGTACAATATACAGGATGAGTTCAGTATGGTGGTTCCCAAGACTGTGGATGAATGTTTTCAGTTAGCCTCTAGGGCAGAGGATAAACTGAAAAGGAGAGGTGATCAAAATAACAGAGGAAGAGGTGGCAGGAACAATAGAGGAAGAGGTAATTTTGGCAGAGGACAGCCAAACAAAGGTGAAAGTTCTAGTCAACAAGAATCACGTTCTGATACAGAACAAAAAGGTGGTGGTTTCAGAGGTTGGAGAAGACCTAATGGCAGAGGAAGAGATGGTGGTGCAGGCAGAGGACGTGGAGTCTTCACTGGAAGATGTTACAACTGCAATCAAGTAGGCCACACTGCAAGTAAGTGCCCTGAGAAGGCGTCTAGCTCTCATGACGGTGGGAGAAGGAACCAACTATTGCAGGAGGATGATTGTCAAAGTGTAAACTCACCAATTGGTAGTGCTGCACCAGTGCTTGAAGGAGAGAATATGATGATTAAGAGGACCCTCGTGAAGATGCCATTGAAGCAGGAGCCCCCACAAAGGAAGAATCTCTTCAGAACCCAAGGAATAGCATATGGTAAGCTCTGTAAAATCATTGTTGATTCAGGTTCTACTGAAAATGTAGTGTCTACTGAAATGGTAGAAAAGTGTAGACTGAAAAGATTACCCCATCTTAATCCTCACAAAATATCTTGGTTGAATAAGAATCAGAACTATTTGGTGGAAGAACAAACTTGGGTAGAGTTTGAACTAGGTGATTATAGGGATAAGGTGCTATGTGAAATTATTCCTATGGATGCTTGTCACCTTCTTCTTGGACGACCTTGGCAGTATGATGTGAAGGCACTGCATGATGGAGAAAAGAATACATATATGATCACCAAGAATGGTAAGAAGTTTCAGATGGATCCCTTACCAGAGCAGGTTGGAGAGAAGAGCAATGACAACAGTGTCATGTTAGTGAGTGGCAAAGAGTTCCTACAACTCATGAAGGAGAAGGATACCCAAGGGTATGCATTGATGATGAAGCCTGTATCCAATCAGCAAAGCAAACAGCAGAAGGAGATCCCATTGGAAGTGCAACAATTACTGGATAAGTACCAAGATCTTGTGGTAGAGGATACTCCTAACTCCTTACCACCTATGAGAGACATAAGTCATCAGATTGACTTGATTCCTGGAGCCACATTACCCAACAAAACTGCCTACAAGTTGACACCACAGCAGAATGGAGAAGTAGGTAGACAGATTCAAGAACTTTTGGAGAAAGGTTTGATTAGGAAAAGTCTTAGTCCATGTGCAGTCCCTAGTGTACTTGCTCCTAAGAAAGATGGCAAATGGAGATTATGCATAGATTCAAGGGCTATCAATAAGATCACCATAAGGTATAGATTTCCTATACCAAGAATTGAGGATCTGTTGGACTATCTTGGTGGTTCATGTTACTATTCCAAGATTGATTTGAAATCTGGTTATCACCAGATCAGAATAAGGCAGGGAGATGAATGGAAGACTGCTTTCAAAACAAATGAAGGTCTCTATGAGTGGCTTGTCATGCCATTTGGTCTCAGTAATGCTCCAAGCACATTCATGCGGTTGATGAATGAGGTACTTGTAGAATTTATTGGAAAATTTGTTATTGTTTATCTTGATGACATATTGATTTTCAGCAGGACCAAAGAAGAGCATGTGAAGCATCTTGGACAGGTGTTAAAGAAATTGCATGAGAGTAAGTTGATGATCAACTTGGATAAATGTGATTTTATGAAAACTGAACTAGTGTATCTTGGATTTGTGATTTCCAATGGCTGTTTGAAAATGGATCCTACAAAAGTTGAGGCTATTCTCAATTGGCCTACTCCTAAGACAGTAGGAGATGTAAGAAGTTTTCATGGTTTGGCAACTTTTTACAGGAAGTTCATTAAAGGGTTCAGTCACATAAGTGCTCCTATTCTCAATACCATCAAGGGTGGAGTGAAGTGTAAATTTCAATGGACAAAACAAGCAGATGATAGTTTTGAACTGTTGAAACAGAAAGTGGCCGAGTTACCTACGTTGGTACTCCCTGATTTTGACAAAGTATTTGTTGTGGAATGTGATGCAAGCCAACAGGCTATAGGTGCTGTTCTTAGTCAGGAAGGACATCCAGTAGCATTCTTTTCAGAGAAGTTGAATGAGGCCAAACAGAGGTATTCTACCTATGACCTAGAGTTGTATGCAATGGTGCAAGCTCTAAAAAAATGGAGACATTATTTACTGCCAAAAGAGTTCATTGTTTTTACTGACAACCATGCTCTTAGCTTCCTAAATAGTCAAGAAAAGTTGAATCATAGGCACGTTAAGTGGATGGAACAATTGCAGGCCTATACCTTCACTATTAAGCATAAGAAAGGTGTTGCCAACAAAGTGGCAGATGCTTTGAGTAGAAGGATACTGGTCATACAGGAAGTACAAATGGAACATATGGGTCTAGAATGTCTGAAGGAGTTGTACAAGGATGATGCAGATTTCAAGGCTGCCTATGAAGTGTGTGCAAGTTTGGCTAACACTTTTCATGGCGAGTATTCTGATTTTGTGCTGCAAGAAGGGCTCCTATTTAAAGGTAGTTTGTTGTGTGTTCCTAAATGTTCAATGAGGGACAATATCGTCAAGGAGAAGCACAATGGAGCCTTAGGAGGACATTTTGGGTTGGACAAGACTTTGGAACAAGTCACCAGGTTCTATTATTGGCCCAAGGTACAGACAGATGTAAGGAGATATGTTGCAAGCTGTACCATATGTCAAAAGGCCAAGGGTATGTCTTCTAATGCTGGTTTGTACCAACCACTGCCCATTCCCACCAGACCTTGGGAAAGCATTAGTATGGACTTTGTGCTTGGTCTTCCTAGGACAGCAAGGGGTGTAGACAGTGTTTTTGTCATTGTGGATAGATTCAGTAAGATGGCTCATTTTGTGCCATGCAAATGCACAAATGATGCATCTCAGATTGCTGGTCTCTTTTTTAGAGAGGTGGTCAGAATTCATGGTTTACCCCTATCAATTGTTACTGATAGAGATTCCAAATTTGTTGGTCATTTTTGGAGGACCTTATGGAGAAAATTGGGCACTCAGTTGTCTTTTTCATCAGCCTACCATCCCCAGACTGATGGTCAGACTGAGGTTGTTAATAGGTCCTTGGGAAACCTTTTGCGATGCCTTACCAAACAGCATGGATTAGCATGGGATTTAGTGATCAGTCAAGCTGAATATGCTTATAATGATTCAAGAAACAGAAGTACTGGGAAAAGCCCTTTTGAAATAGTTTATGGTTTCCACCCAAGAGGACCACTTGAACTCAAAGACCTCCAAGGATGGGATAAAAGGAGTGCTCTAGGAGAAGACTTTGCTGCTACCATGAAAATAGTACATGATCAGGTCAAGCTTCAGTTGGAGAAAACTGTCTCCAAGTACAAGGGTAGAGCAGATCTGAAGCGAAGGGAGGTACAGTTCCAGGTAGGAGATTTGGTGATGGCCTACCTCAGAAAGGAAAGATTACCTAAGGGGCAACCAACCAAATTGTTGATGAAGAAGATAGGACCTTGTAAGGTAGTGCATAAATTTGGTCCAAATGCATATGAAATAGAATTACCATCTGGCCTTGGTAGCTCTC
This sequence comes from Cunninghamia lanceolata, assembly GCA_027924645.1. Classification (NCBI taxonomy): domain Eukaryota; kingdom Viridiplantae; phylum Streptophyta; class Pinopsida; order Cupressales; family Cupressaceae; genus Cunninghamia; species Cunninghamia lanceolata. Next base: position 3,164,227 of record BSBN01000794.1, read on the forward strand.
CCATTTTCAATGTTGCAGACCTGTTCCCTTTTAGACCTCCATTACATGCTGAAGATAACTCAGATGCTGTGATTGAAGATGAAGACTGGATCAAAGATTTACCTCCAAGTAAGCCTTTGCAATTGGAATGCATTTTGGATTCCAAAATTGTCAAGAAGACAAGAAAAGGGGTATACAAAGACTACTTGGTCAAGTGGCAGGATCTTCCTGATTCAGAGGCAACCTGGATGAGTGAAGCCGATATTCTAAAGCATGGGAAGACACTTCAGCAGTTAGCAACTCAAGGGACTTGAGTTTTTCCTGCAGGGGGAGTATGGTGCAGGAGCACATTCTCTGTAGTGCAGGATCATCTTTTCTTTTATTGTCTCATAAGGCTCTTAAGCCATTTCATTTTGTACTAAGGGTCAATTTGGTCCCATGAATGTAATTGTGCAAGGCACACATGTAGTTTTGCTTGTATGACGGGTAAACCAACGGCTAACTGATTTGAAAATCAGTTTGCACGGTTGGAGGGGATAACTGCTGTCTCTACATCTTCTTTAGAGGCAGGTTGTATGTCACACAGAGCAGAGAGAGAAGTGTGTATTACAACAAGTTCTTTTTTGATAACTGAATAAAGAGAGTTCTGGGTATGATCTGTGTTGATTTTCTTGGTTGTTCTTAGTGATTTGATATCTTTATCCTGATTTTGTAAATAGAACCCTAACCGGATGCTATCCGTCAATCCATAGTGACTCTGTAGTGTGCAGACGGTGTAAAACCCACGGTTCCACAGTGGCTGGTTCGTAACCTAGGAGTAGGGTTTTGATTCATACATGGAGGCCCTTTCCTCTGTCCACTGAAGCCCTGTATAGTAACAGTGGGATGGGGGAAAGACTTCTCATGTTTGTTGTTGTTGAATTCTTACCCAGGAAGCCAGCGAACTCAGTCAAGTTCGACTAGACATCGTCATGTGGCTAGTCGGGAAATCGGAGTGAAATTGGATAGTTTTGATGCGGGATCAGATTGCTACAAGTGATCGAGGGTTTGATAAATGAAATGGCCTAATTCCGTTGTTCTGTCGAAGGGAATTCTGGTTCGGCGCCTCAGAACAGTTGGAGATCCATCGGCGTGAAAGGCCCTCCGTCTTGCTGAAGATTGGTATAGTGCCGGAGGCACATACCATCATTGTTCGCATCGGTGAGAGAAACGATATCGGGCTAAGGAAAATATACTTAGCCGACGGTATAAAGTTTCACCGATCGGTGAGACATCCTCGGAGTATTGCCGATAAAGAGTATTGGCGTGAGGAACCTTGTCGGGGGAAGCCGAAGAAGTCACGGCGACCGTTAGAGTCCCGCCGATAGAAGTTCATCGGAAGGAGTTCGAGAAGTCTCAGCGACAAAGGACTCGTCGGAGTGAGATGAACCATCGGGACCACGAACCGAAGTCTTGCCGAAGCAGGAGGTCTGGCCGATGTGCCTGACGATATCGGCGAGAGACAAGGTGTCGGTGTAGGTGAAAGAAGCTTCACCGAAGGAGGAAGTCTGGCCGACAAAGATTGGTCATCGGCGTGACGGAGTATATCGGCATAAGAAATTTCTCGTGGTCCGATAGAATGAAGTGTTGCCGATAGGCAACGAACCACTAAGGAGATATCGGTGAGAACTTGGCCATCGGGATAAAAGAATAAGGTTCGGCCGATAGTTCATGTCTTTCCGATAGCGAAGACATCCTTGACTTCGGCGAAACACTGGAGGACCTCTTGCCGATAGGGAAAATATAGTCAAGTTTCATCCGCTTTTGCTGGGCACTCTGCATCAGGAGTCTATGTTTGTTGGGATGTTGGAGGGAATATAGGGCTCATGAGACAAGTGTCTCATAGTCAACTTTGACCGTGATGATGTGGAGAAACCAACTTCTACAAAGTAGGGATGGTTGAGAGGAAATATGACATGTGTTGAGGATATTTATGTTTAATTAAATATTATTAATATTTAATTTATGGTACAACATGGAGGTGAGGTGTCAAATGATGTGTAGGGTGATGTGGACGAATGATGTGAATTTTAGGAATATGACTTTGTCTTAGAAGAATAGAATAAATGTGAATCAAATAAATAAATTACTATATTTATTTATTGATAGAGGAAATAAGAATTAAATAAATATATAAAATATTTATTTAATTTATCTCAAGCCATTTTTAGGTGTATACAATTATAAATGTTGAGTTTAAATAATCTATTTCATTACATTTTTAAATATTTTATGGAAATCATTCTATGATAGCATCAGGGCATGGAGTCTCGTGGCATGACCATATACATAAAAACTAAAACAGAAGTGACATATATGCAAAAAAAAAAAAAACTATAAGATTAAAAATATAGTTGACATAATTAATATAGAAAGAAAACATAAATATAAAAAAAAAACAAATTTTTATTTTTATTTTACTTTGTCAACAATAAAAATATATTATAAACTAATTAATTTTTATTTAGTAGCTATTAAAAAATAACATAGAAGTATATAATATTTACTAGTACACATTTCAAAGTAAAAAAATAAAAGAAACACTATGGCTTTTCCAAAAGTAAAATTAAAAGTTACATACAAAAGTAAAATAACTCTCCAAATAAAAATAAAGTAATCAATGTAGATAAAATAAAATAATTTTTAACTAAAAATTAAAATTTATGTGTCCATGTATGTATGTAGTAAATAAAATAGTACTAAAGTAAAATAAGATAACTCTTAAGTAAATAAAATCGATATTTCTCACCATTTTTTTAGATAGACGTATTTAAGATATCTATACTAGTTAGTTAAGAGGCGTAACCTACAGTGGAAACAAAGGGAGAAGCATATGATATCATCACCATGAAATAAAAAAGTGAAAGAAAGGCTATTTAGAGTTGACATTTATTTTTTAAATATAAAAACATGAATTTTTTAAGTCATAATATATATGTCAGAATTAGCCAAGATCAGCGAGCAAGAACAAAGATGAACTTCTACAAAGCATAAGCACATAAAAGCCAAAAAGTATAATCAAGAGATTACATCAAGAATTAACACCAATAGTTGATGAAAATGTACAAAGAGCCTTGCTTATATAGGCAAGGAGAAGGAGGTGAGAAGGAGAGAACCAACCATGACTAACCCTCTATGTGATGAACACATGTGTGCACAAGTGGAGGGTGATGGACAAATGTCTCCAACCTCCCATAAGGTGAGGAGAGAATAGCTCCAACCTCTAATGAAGTGAAGTGTCAAAATGACTAACCTCATGTGAGCACATCATGTGGTGAGACAAAAAAGTGACTAACCTCAAAAGTGAACTTAACCTTTAATGTCAAGGTTAAGTTAGACTTAGCCACTAAGTGTGACTTAAGTCTAGGTGTGCATTAGGATAAACCAAACACTCTAACAATATTAATATGAAACTATTAAAAAGTAACATATAAGTTTATAATATTTACTACAATTTTCATTTAGTAAAATAAAACAAAAGGATTAGAGAAATAATGAATTGTGACTTTTGTAAAAGTAAAATTAAAAGTTACATACAATTAAAAATTAAAATTTATGTGTCCATGTATGTAGGGAGAGGACCCAATGCCCACACACCCTAACTTCATGCATGTCAAGATCCTAAATAGTACATCAAATTTTCACAAAATTTCATCACTCCTCCACAAGTGGGTTAAGAGCTTAAATTTATTGTTTCATCTTATCATGGCTAGTAATGAAAACTATGGCATGAGCGGTTATGTTCACATAGGTCTTAGGTGGTCATTTAATGGTCACTAAAACCTATGCATGAAGGGTCCCAATAGTCATGTGCTACATGTACCAATAGAACTTCAACTCATCCTTTAATTACCACTTATGAATCCACTTCAATATGTTCGAACATAAATTACACTTATTTATCACATGGAAAAAAATTAATAACTCTTATACATGTTTATAGTACCACTTTAAGTCATGTTTTAATTCTATTTGGGGTCCAAATATTCTCACCATTGTGCCAATACATATGGCATCAAGTTAACCCTAAACCTAATCAACAAATTGTGTGATAGTGAAGTTCTTCCCTAAAGGTGATGTATATTTCATGATGGGGTTTTCCACTCATAGGGTCTCCACTCACACATAGGAATTGATGGTGACAATCCCCCATGCAAGCATTGGAAAAGGCAAAAACCATCATCTCCACTCCATCATAGGCATTGACAAGTAAAATCCCACTCAAGTACAACTTTTAACACTAGGAACACCATCATTTCCACCCATGCACAACCATTGATAGGAAAAAAACACCATCATTTCGATAAGAAATGACACATGACACTTTTCACAGCCACCGCTCTCAAATCCATGTGGGCTCTAGTTCATTGGGGAATTTGCTATTTTCTTGCCAAGTAACAAGCTTCTATCTGCTTCTGTTGTTGGTTTAATAATGTTTGGGCTTCTACATTTGTACACGGTTTTGTTAACAATGTTTTCCATGCTATGTAGAAGGTCCTTTGCCATTGCTCAAAAATGAATTCTCCTCTCTATCACTACAGACCTGGGTCAGTTTCTACTAGACCATTGCTCACAAATGCTAAGCATTATATTTAACAAACCGATCTTATTCTATTGTTGTTCTTCCCCATTTTGGATTTCTATATCTATACAAGGTTTTTATATTTCATTGCAAGAGTTAGAACTTGTAATTTCAACTATAATACATAATTCATAATTGTGTGTGTTCTTATGTATATTTATACATAGATGCTTACATAGTTGTATATAACAGAATACCCTCATTTCAAGTCATACAATACAAATATGCCGCATAGAAAACCCTTGTAGAAATCTGGCAAGCATGGAAACCATTATTAACAAAACTATATGTAGAATTTGCAATCCCAAAGAAGATTAAAACAACAATAGAAATTTTTTTCTTTATATAGGTATGTGTATACAAGTATGTATATGTCATTATACAATTGTTTATACATATTTCCATCTCTATATGGATATATATACATATGTGTTTGTACCTTTAAGTTTCAAATCAAACTATTTAGTTATGTTTCTTAACACAAGTGCGTAATATACACCACTAAATATGGAAATATATTATGAAATGTTTTTTAACATAATACAATTAGTGGGATATTTTTCTCGAAGTTTAAATTACTACCTGGATTATATACCTTATGTTTGCAAGTATGCTAAATCAGTGACTAGTTTGTACAAGATGGAAGTCATGAAACAATGAGTGCAAGAAAAGTATGTGACTTTACTTTGGTTGTGAGCCACTAGACTATAATTGCCAATTCCTTTTGATGGTAATTTTATGAGATCTTAAGTACCTATATCATAATGGATGAGTATTGAGATGTTTCTACACTAGCTATATGATTTCATAAATCTTATTCATGGTGGACATGTTAGCGTAATATATATTACATATTACATTGTTTAGTTTACGTAACTGTCTGATGGTTACGTCAGTTTTGCAGTTGCATATCTATTTCTCCACAGTATTTAACTATGTCTTGTATCTACATTTATCATCGAATAAATCATAAACATCTCTGCTTCTCTTCTAATGGTATCAGAGCAGGTTGCACCATCTTGGTGGGATAGATGTTAGTCTTCTGAAGATGGCGATGGAGTTTTGGATCTAAGGTGTGCAGAAGCAAGGAGGAAGACGTGGTTTACAGGCCTGATAACATTGAGAGGCCTATGCGGTTATGAATTGATGAGAGATGATCAGCGTGGTGTAGATGAAGAGTAAAGGCGCTGATAAGCTATTATGATTGCTTGTGACCTGTGAGGAACAAAAGAAAATGTGGTTGAGAAAGGCGCAAAGATCCTGCATCGCCACTTGAAGTTTGCAAATCATGCTTGCAAATCATCGATGTTGAAGAGCCACCACTGAATGTGCAAAGCACAAGAAGTTGCAGATCCATTGAGATCGTGTGAGCAAAAGCAAGCTTGTACATCCTCAAAGAGAAACCAACTTTAAAAACCAGTGGATGTCTACCGCACCAGATGCCAGCAGTGTGGCCAGTAACCATACAAATGAGCCACCATGAGGTAGTCATCTCTGTGCTACAATTTCCTCTTGAAAGTGAATGTATTGACAAATAAAATAATAATAAAATTATTGTCTGGACTAGTCTTTTCTATGTTTGTGGTGAACAATGTCAGCCCCAAAATTGCTTCTTTTCGATGCTCAACTCTTGAAAGGGCCAAATTATGCCGTGTGGAAGACAAAAATGCGAACAATTCTCATTTTTGAGGAGCTATGGGGAATCGTCACTGGTGACATAACCTGACCAGAAGACCCAGATGAAAGGCAAAAGTTTGACAAGGCCGATGCCAAAGCATTGATGTTGATAACACTCAGCATCACTGATGAAGTCCAACCTCACATTCGAGATGTGGAAACATCAAAGGTGGCATGGGATTCTCTCTCCACAATCTACCAAGCGAAGAACCAGATGAAGATCCTCCATCTACAGTCCAAGCTACATACACTATGTATGCATGCTGGTGAGAAAGTTGAGGAATTCTTACGGTGGGTATCTGAACTATGAGTTGAGCTTGTTGCACTTGGAGAAAAGGTGGAGGACAAACTGCTTGTCCCAATTACGCTGAGAGCTCTGCCATCTTAGTTCAAAATCTGTCACCACGCTAAACATCACAAAGCAACTAGAGATTGATTATTCAAGCAACAACAGTTGCAGGAAATGTCAAAGATTGTCAAGAAAAGCATGTCAAGATAAAGAAAGATCCTCCACTGAACGAATGGAATTGATTCATTCAAACTTTTGTGGTCCTACAAGAGTACCAACCCTCCATGGTCACAGGTACTTTATGTTTTTTATTGATGATTTTTCTAGAATTACTTGGGTCAGTTTCTTAAAGGATAAAATAGAGATTCTAGAGGCACTCAAAATTTTTAAAGAAACCCTTGAAAATGAGCTAAGCATGGACATCAAGGGCTTGATAATTCGCAAAGAAGAAGAACTTATCTCCAATGATTTCAATATATTTTGTGAAACCTATGGGATAGAAAAACAACTCTCTGCCAAAATTAAGATAATGGAAGAAGCAAGTAGAACTATTCAGAAGAATGCAAAATTAATGATGGAAGAAGCAAATTTACCAGATGTATTTTGGAAGGAGGCAATTCAAACCACTGTCTATACATTAAATAGAGTTCAGGTAACAACCAAAGAAGGAAAGACCCCTGCTGAGTTATGGTGTGGATCAATACCCACTGTGAAATATTTTAAAATCTTTGGAAACAAATGCCTCATCAGAATGGAAAAGGATAATACTAAGTATGAGGAAGGGATTTTTCTTGGATACTCATCCTGGACTAGAGCCTACCAGTGTTACAACAATAGATTGGGAAGGACCGTGGAAAGTACAAATGTTAAGGTTATTGAAAACATCTAGGAGAATTCAGTCTCAACCAACAAGGATTTACAAATTGAAGAACAAGAAGGTTCCCAGACCACCAAATGTGATGTGGAAGAGCACAAAGATGCTGTGAATTAAATGAATATGTGCTTAATTGCTAGTATTGATATAGATAACTCAAGAATTGCAGATGAAGACATGGATTTGAAAGAAGATTTAAGAAGGCAAATCAATCTGTTACAGCAAACTCTAAAAGAGAACAATGAAGAACAGACAAAAATTGAGAATTGTCTAAAAGACAAGATTAAAGACTACATGAAGCTTGAAGAAGAAGTTGAAGACTTGAAAGCTGATCTGAAACATGTACGGGCTCAAAGAGATCAATTCAGTGTAAGTGCTGCCATATATGATAGGCCAATTGTAGAACAGAAAGATGATGGTGACAGAGAAGGCATAACATTTGGAAAAGACAAAGGATTCAGAACAAGTCAGGATGAGGACAAGATCTGACAGACTCAAAATCAAAGAAGCAGAAGACTATCAATTAGATAGCCAAATGCTCAAAGGTACTCTTCTTTCAATGGTTACTGCAATTTATGTAACAAATTTGGTCACAAGGCTAATTGGTGTAGAAATAGGGTGAATCAAAATACCCCATCCTTCTCTAGTCAGAATTCCGTTAGATGCTATGCTTGCCACATAATGGGACATAGAGCTAATGAGTGTAGAAGCCAAGTGAGAAAAGTCTATGGGACAAATAGGACAATGGAATTCTTCAGTGGCTATTGTTATGCATACAATAATTTCAGGCATAAGGCTAACCTAGGAAGGTCAAGGATAAATGGAAGAAACACTGATCAGAAAAATACTATGTGCTTCAATTGCAACAAGCCTGGAAATATTGAAAAGTACTACAGAAACAAGAAAAAGGATAACCAATCAAAATCAAGGAAACCTGTTGAAAAATTTGATTCGACACAAATCAAGGAAGAGATGAACAAGGTTTGGGTCAAGAAGGAAACAAATGAAGGAAGAGATGAGTCTTCTCCAGGCTCCAGAGTAGCCACTTCCTCCGGGAAGTAGATTGTGAGTCATGGCTCAGGGGGAGCCGTATTGAAGATTCTAAATCCCCCAGTCAGATAGTTAGTGCTAAGATCCGACACAAAGATATATGTTGTGGCAAGTTCGCTTGGAAGGGTTCTGATTTAGAAAACTAAAATGACTAAGTATGAGCAGTATACAAAGTAAGTAACATAAATTGGATCAATATGCCTCTGCAGTTGAAGATCGTTATATAAATATCTAGTGAATATATTTTCTAGAGTTCAAGTTCTAAAGTCACACAGTGAATTGTCTAAGTCCAGATGAATAGATTTAAGCTAAAATAGTGTAAAGCATCGGAGTACTTTGGTCTGCATTCTTCATCTATTGATTTACGATTCTGAAGGTATATTAAGAGGTCAATGATGATTGTTAGATATGAATTCTAGAGTCTCATACGGTCTACATTATAATGTGACAGATGAATTGGTCAAGTATGTACTTAAGGGACAAGTTGACAGGTCATGAAGTCAAGTAACAAGGCTCTGGTATTGTAGTCCGCTTGGGTCTGATGTTGAAGATAATGCTCTAGAGTTCTGGCATATGGTTATTGATCAGTGATTATTGGCTTGAGATTAATGAGCAACACAAGTTTAGGATTGTTTTCAGCATAGAGCCGTTTTCTTTGGAAATAGATGAGATTGCAAGGATAAGTTTTCAATCAATGCTGTGTGTAAAAGGCACTCACAAGTGGAAAATATTACTCCGGTGGCACAAATGGAGACTATTAAGTTGGTTCTAGCTTTTGTATCACATAAGGACTTCAAATTAGATGTGAAGACCGCCTGCTTGAATGTCGGATTGAAGAAGACATTGTTTCAACTAGACTGATGATAAGGGAAGCTTGCAGAAGAAAACTTACAGACAGAGTCAAATCTGAAGCTTTGAGAAGACAAGATATGTTATTCCAGAAGTGATAGCATGTGAAGGTTCTAATGAGCTAGATATGGTCTGATGTGTACTCCTAAGAGGGAGTAGTCAGAGCAATAAAAGCTTACTCAGAGATGGTTGTGGGAGGTTCTGATAAAGAGCAGTAAGTATTGCAGTGCTGCTAACAGAGGAAACAGTGCAGTAGCAGCAAGATTCTAAGGTAAGAATTGACAACCAAGGAGAGAACTTCACATGAAAATCCAAAGTTGCAGTCAAGAAAAGCATCAAGTAAGGGGGAGCACTTAGTTGAAGAAAGTTCAGAATAGAGATTGGATCAGAGCAGAAGAGTGCAAGTATGTGCCCTTTGCCATTGATGTCAAAGGGGGAGAGAAGTCATGTGAAAAACTTAGAGTGCAGATGTATAAGAGAAAGGGGGAGAATTTTGGAGAAAGAAAGAGTGCAGGTGTGTAAAGAGAAAGGGGGAGAATCTTGTCTTGATGGCTGTTGCAGTTTTTCACATCATATGTTGCTATCAATGACAAAGGGGGAGATTGTTGCAAGTATGTGCCTAATTAGTTTTGTGATTGATGTCAACATATCCTTGTTGTCATTGGTGTCAACTATATCTTATTCTATTATTGGTTTAGAAGACTTGCATGTTGAGGATATTGAGAAAATTAGTCTCTTCGGAAGAAACAAGCGAGTTACAGAGAAGTGCAATATAGATAGTGAGTTGTATGCTGAAGAAGAGTCCGGTAAACTACTCCACATTTATTTATGCTTGAAGATCATGGTTTGCGGATTGGAAGTAAGTTAGAGGCATGTCTAAGGATGGTACATTCTGGGTTTGAAGCCTCCGCATGAAGATTTGAGTGAGTTGTGTTCACCAGAGTGAAACCTACTTTTTCTGTAAGTTTAGTTGGGACAGGAAGAAAGTATTCTGCTCTGCATTCCTTCACAAAAAGTATTTAGTTCTGCAATTCTAGAGGGAAGTTTAGGATGATGATAAGTGCCTACAGTTGCAATGGCTCATGTATTGGTGGTCTGCAAGCTATCTTTCTTTTATAACAGTTGAAGATAGTGAAGTTCATGTGTTCCGGTGAGAAGATTCTTATGGATAAAGCAGTTAAGGTTAATGCGGTTGCTCCTAATGATTATAGAGTGCTTGTGGATGTCTCCTAATCATGTTCCTATCTAGACTTTGGTTCGCGTTAAGAAATTGAGATGATGTGTGAAGATTGTTCCCAGATAATGTAGCGTGTAACCAGTCTTGGCTGACCTGGTTGATCCCAGTGATTGCAGAGATCTCTAGAAGATTATGGAAGCGTGTTGTGGTGTGGAAGATTATTTTTGAGTCCCAGCTAAGGCATGGCGTAATCCACATTTCATTTCCTTTGCGCATTGTTGTAATAGATCATGACCTATTTTTTAAATGTTTGTAATACCGACCTTGGAGATTGTTCCAATGATTGATGATTGTGATGCCAACCTTGATGATCATTCCAAGGTTGATGTAGTGTATAAATACTTGTAGTTGAGTCTTGGAAAAGGTGTCCTTGAGTGAAAATGAGAATATATTAAGAAAGGTCCAAAAGGCAAGGTAGAGAAGAGGCAGAGGAAAGAAGAGGAAGAGCAGAGCAGGGGAATTATGATACTTCAGTTGCAAATATAGAAAGGTGTTGATCATGGCAGTAAGTTTGGTAGTAAGCCACCAGTAGGGTTTAATAGTCCTTATTGTAATCTTGCTAGGTTTAGGGTTGAGGCAGTGAGCCTGCTAGACCTAGTTGTTCTTCAAGGTAGTAAGCAAGTAGGTTTAGGCCTGTGGAGTGACCAAGCCTGAACATCATTATTTCAAGATTGCAATATATATTGAGAGTTAATCCTCTTCATGGTTTTTCCCCACCTTGGGGTTTTCACGTAAATCTGGTGTCTCTTGTGTTTGATGTTGTATTTGTGGTTAAGTTTCTAATTTCATGCACTCATTGTTAAATCATAATAATTGTGGGTAAGTGATGAATGTTTAAATTGCAGAAAGTGTTTAAGTTTTGTGACAACTGATTCACCCCCCTCTTAATTGTCTGACGCAAATCAACAAAATTGTCCATTTTAAACCTAAATTTTGACCCTAATAAATGCACTTAACATCAAAATAACCGTATGCGTATCGGGGGACCATACTCCTTTGGGTGATTGAATCGACGGATCCACTCGAACCTATGGTTAGCAACTTGAATCTCCATTTTCGCTAGGACTTCTCTGTTTTGCTATGCTCTGAGGCTCTTTATAATCACTCTTCTAATACCAAGTGTGCAAATGACTTAGAATGGGTCCCCTCATCACTATTTATAGCTTAATCAACCCTAATTGGGGATGTCTTAACCTTACCTATTTCTGACATGTGCATGCTTTTCTATTCATCCATTTCTCATTTTCCATCACCTGTATTTTTCACACAATGATCCTACTATTCATTCTTCTTCGTCATGAGATCGTCCATTATTTTTTCCACAATTTTTATCCTAATCGATCTCCTGAGGGGGCATACTACCAACACAAAACCTATATCAGGGGCAAACTGAGGCATGTATCATACTTCTAAAAATTTTATTCTTTGAAACAATGTAATAAAATGCATTGTCATAAAAGAGGGTCAAAATGTATACACCTAAAAATGGCTCGAGATAAATTAAATAAGATTTAATTTATTTAATTAAATATATTAATTCTTCTAAGTTATCTCTAATTAAATAATCATAATTATTTAATTATTCTTCTAAGATAAAGTCATATTCCTAAAATCCACATCATTCATCCACATCACCCTACACATCATTTGACACCTCACCTCCATGTTGCATCATAAATTAAATATTAATAATATTTAATTAAACATTTATCCTCAACACGTCCTATTTCCTCTCAACCATCCCTACTTTGTAGAAGTTGGTTTCTCCACATCATCATGGTCAAAGTTGACTATGAGACACTTGTCTCATGAGCCCTATATTCCCTCTATTGTTATATGGAGCCTAATCAGACTCGGAGGTTAAATTTACCCCACTTTTATCAGTGCAATTTCCCCCCAAATTATTTAACGGGGTCAAGGGGCAGCGCCCCTTGCATGGGTTTGGGGGCAGTGCCATAAAAAAGAGAGTTTAGGAGTTATTTTTCTATTGGTTGACATTAAAAACCCCTATTTTTGTAACCAACATAAGGCTTGATAAAAGTGGCTAAGGGTTAGGGTTTTCGTTGATGTATTATAGCATTTGCAACGGTATTGAGTTGCAAGGATTGCTGGTTGTAATCGGTTTGATTTACTGGATAATATAGTGACTCTCTGTTGGTGGATGTATCCCGAGATTGGGTGAACCATGTTAAAACTTGTCTCTCATTATTATTATTTCTGTGTATTTTCATTCCTCTGTTTAATCTTTATTTGCATTTAATTGATATCTTCTGCCGACTAACTCTAACACCCTCCAACATCCCAACAAACATAGACTCCTTCTTCCATCTTTCTCTCATGGTCTTTTTGAGCATCTCGCCATGTGGCTTCTTGTCCCACATATCTCTCCATCTTGTCAATGTAGTAGGAACATCCTCCTTCTATATCTCCCCTCATCCAACCAATTCAATCTAGACCCTCCATGTGTCATAATACCAATTTCTTAACCATTAATCTTTTGCCACTTGGATATGAGACATCCTTTGCCTATAAAAGGAAGCCTCTCATCCTCATTTTGGTGACAACACAAAAGAGATCATACTTTCATGCCACTGAAATCATGACAAATATCAAAAGTGTGCCTTTGGCTTTTATTTGCATAGCATTATCAATTAGCGATCTCCATTGGCATTAGCAATCTCCATTGTTGCATTGTAGTTACTTCATAGTATTTTAGATTCATAACATTATCTTCATTTCACTAGTATCATTAGCTTCATCCAATCATTATCATAATTTATCATTGTAGGATCATTTACTTTGGACAAAATCCACCACAAGTCCATTCATCTTAGAGTCATCTTGAAACAAAGAAGTGCAATCTGAGAGCATAATTACAATTAGCAAAATCAAGATCTCGAGAAGATAGGACACAATGGGACATGAAGGAGAAATCTGCGTTTGAAGGTATAAATAATGTTTGCTTCAAATTTTGTGTTTTTCTATTAGTTTCATTGGTGATTTTGGTTTGAGTAGAAATTTAGAGTTTTGTGGTAACTTAATAGGTTTTTATTGCTTTCTTTTGAGGTACTTCCCTTCTCATAGTTAGGAAGTGGAGTCTTAAATGCCACATGTTCTTCATTAGATGTATGACCATCAATCGTCATATCTCCTCTATCTATTAAGTCTTGAATTGTGTTTTTCAATCTTTGACAATCATTCATTTTGTGACCTTTTCTCCTATGAAGTTCACAATAATCAGAATCTTTCCACCATGAGGGTTTAAATTTGGGTTCATATTCTCTTTCTATAGGAAATGTTATGAGATTATTTGCAATGAGTTTCCTTAAGGCAGATTCAATGGATTCTCCCAGTGGTGTAAATCTTCTACGGGGAGGATTGAAGCCTATTGGTTTAGGTTCATTATTGGTTGGTTTGTTTAAAGAAGAATTATTTTTTGGACTTGATAAATTTAAAATGGGTTGTGTTGGTGTAACCTGTTTGGCATCTACAACCCCATCATTCACAATGTTCTTATTCTTGGTCCAAAACCTGGATTTGTCAGTGTTGTTGTTTGAACTAGTAACATCCTTATAGATCTTAATTTGTCCTTTGGCTATCAATGATTTTTCTATGAGTAATCCCATCTCAATAACCTTAATAAAAGAAGTGGGACATTGGATTTGAAGTTGATAGCTTAATTCCATGTTTAAATTGTGGACAAATATTTCTATCGTTTATTTTTCAGGGATGTGATATGGACATTTGCTTGCAAGCTGTCTCCATCTTTGCAAGAAAGTAGCAAAGGATTCTCCACTCTTTTGTTTATTGTTGCAAAGATCTAACATTGAGATCTCATGTTCAATGTTATAGGAGAAGTGAGTTGCAAATTTGTCTATTAGTTCATTAAATGCATGGATTCCAGGAGGTAGATGTGAGAACCATTCCATGGCTTGACCTCCTAAGCTACGTGGAAAGAGTTGCATTATATATGTATCATTGTGAGCAACTTCTAAACATGCAACACTAAATTCCCTAATATGGTCACAAGGATCACCTTTCCCCTATATTTGTCAAATTTGGGTACTTTGAATTTGGAAGGAAAAAGTATCATAACCAAGCCTTTATCAAAAGGATAGGGAGATATGTCCTCTAGTGAATAATGTTTTGTTGAGGATCCAATTTGTAAATCTACAAGTTGCTGCAAAGATTGGATTTGTTGAGTAAGTGCATCTAATGGATTTGTCACATCCTTAGTTTCCTTGTTCTTAGGAGTTTCAGTTTCATTTGTTTGAATTGTTTCTCTCAATTTGGCAACATCAAAATCGGGAGGTAACTTTGCTCCTTGTTGTGCAAGCATAAGGAAATATTTGTGTGGATATATTGCTATGATTTTGTCCATTAATTTTTGAAACTTTGGGTCTTGTTAAGCACTAACAACTTGTTCTTGGGATATTTCTTCTTCTTTGTCACTAGAAGGATCTTAGCTATCACTGAATGGATCCATTTGTTTTCATCTTTTCTTTTGAGCCCTAGTATCAACCATACAAAGTTTATATGAATGATGTTGAATGTAAGATGTGTAGATATAAGTGATGGCCTTTGATGAAGTGTAGTTTGGGTGAAAGATGATATGACTAGATTGAAGTATTGATGGTAAGATTTTCTAAAGTGTTGTTTTTGATCTTGTTTAAACAATAATCTTGAGCTATGATAAATAGCTATCAAAGGGTGATCCAAAGTAAGTCAATAAAGATGATGGATATCACTATGATGAAGACTAGTTTAACTTTGTCAAGATTTTTAGTGTAGCTCCTAGATAAAGGATGATAAACCTTGATAGAGGGAAACTAACTAAATTGTTGTTGAAATGATAAGATCTCAATTTAAGTACTTTGTGAAAATCTTTTTTGTTTGTTTTGGGAAGCTAAGTGTGAGAAGTAAATCTGAATGTCTAAAATAAATATAATATATATCTCTGTATGGTTTGTATGACTCCTGAAATGAGATTTATGAGAAAAAAGGTATATGAATCTATTTGTTTGTTTGCTCAAGACCTAGGGAAGTATCCTCTGTTGTGTATGCACAGGATCAAATGTGCAGGAACAATGTTTACATGCACAGAAATAGAGGGCATATGTGCAATAACAGAGCTCAAATGCATAGAAATAATGATTATATGTGCATAAACAATGATTGTATGCACAACTCTATGTCAGTGACTATTTTTGATCAATTTCAATTTGTTTTTGGTTCATTTTCCTAAGTAAACTACTATTTTTGGGATGATTTTTCTCCATTTTTGACAAGAAGACACAATAGACAATAAAACACAATGGCTGTTTGTAACAATGAGTGTATGTTTAAGGCTCACAAAAAGCCCAAATTTCCATGGGTATAACACAATTTGAAGACAAATCAAGCACTTTTTATACCTAAGGACAAAGATTCATTGCAATACATCAGTCCACACTTGGAATCTCTATCGAATCAAGTATCATCACACCTAATGTGGGTGTGTACACTTTTTTTCTTTGTGAGAGAGGACAAATAGGGACCTCTAGGACTGGAAGGATAACCCAATCACCCTTTCCTCAGAAAGCTATAAGTAGCTTATGCTAATTCAGGGATTTATGTCTCATCTCAAGGGAGCCTTATGGTGAGTATCTTGGGGGCAAAACCTTCTATGTCGTTGTACTAAAAATTATCACAATGTTCGGAGGTAGATTGGGTAGTCACTAACTATGAGGTTTCTAGTTGCTTTTTGGGGGACTAACACCTTGCGAGTATCCAACAATCCACTAAAAGCTTTAACCAACTTTACTAGGAGTGTAATATACTTTACACAAATGCAAAATTTCTTCACAAAAGTGTTAGTACGCCTCCTTTCAAATTGGCACCATATGGTAAAGGATAACGTTGGTTAGGACTTGGCTTTCTCCTTGACCAATTTGTATAGTGATCCAAAGGAAAAATCCGCTTAGGGTCATCCCCTCTTGGAGGAAACACACTCCAAAAGGCAGGCCCTTGTAAGAACAAAACCAAAAGATCATATCCAAAATCCACAAAGTGAAGAAAGGATATTTTCTAGGGATTTTGTGTTGATAACTGAGAGGGGGGGTGAATCAATTATCTTAATTATTTAACTTTCAGTCCTTTTTAACTAGTGCAGAATCAGATCATACATGCATATATAATAATGAAAGCAGAAATAACTTCAGTACACATGACACAATGATTTTGACATGGAAAACCCGGTTAAGGGAAAAACCACGGGGTGATTAACCCAAGATTTTATTCTCTGTTAAAAGAATAGGATGGTACAAAAATTGGCACTTGCCAATTAGGGCTCACTGCCTGAGCACACTGCTCACAAGAGGCTCACTACCTACAAGAGACTCACTATCTACAAGATACAAGAAGGTAACACTTTACTTGAACTGATGAGAAGCATCTATTCATGTAGGGGTTCAGTCCCAGTTAGGCTCAATACACTGATCTGCTACACTTCATTCTTGCTTTGCTTAATTGTAGTTATACTATTACATTCCAGACCTGTCTTACTCCCTTCACTCTGGTCTTCTTCTTTCCTTCGCACTACACAATATATCACACACACACCTTCACATCTAAATCCATCTTGTATATGTATATATCCGTACAAGTGATTTCAACACTTTTCTAGTCGGCATCCGAAATAGTCAATATTATCCCACACTCTGGTCTGTCGGTTGAATCCTTGCATACCAAGTAATGCGGATCAAGGATATGCTTGTAGAAGTCTTCAATCATGTCGGCCAATCATGAATGATACCTCAAGAGACTTAGTCATTAGCAATATCTCTTCCGGATTTGGGTCTGACACTCTGCCAGTACAGTTCTTCCTCTGTCTACTCTGCCAAACAAGAACCCAACACTCAAGTGCTCATATCTCTTCACCCTTCCATCACCGGAGGCTAAATCCTTGGAATCTATTAGTAAAGGTACTCCTCTTGACTTCCCCAAATCCGCACTTCACTGAAATACTTCCTCTAAGAGATCCGAACCTGACTGTCGGACCTTGCTGACTACTCTGTTCTTACTTACCGGATCATAACACTTCTTCAATCTGACTTTTGGTAGAGACTCATCATGTCTTGTGGACGAGTGGGATAACCTTTGTTGCCATCAATGACAACATTCATGAATCCATAGAGTGTCTCTTGCCAACATTTTGTTGGGGATGAATAAAAGGTAAAAAGAGATGGGTCTGGTTTTTGGTCACCCAATTTTTGCACAAGGGGAGAGCTTACACCTATCACCTCAAAAACACATAAAACACTTGTTCATTTAACCTCCTAGATTAAACTAAGTGCAACTAAGCTAATCACACAAGATACAATACTAGTATGATCAAAGAAAAGAAAAGAATTAATGTCAAATCAACCCCCTAGATTAAACTATGTTTGATTGTATTGAACATATGCAAAATAGATGTGTAAGATTATTTTCCCCTACTTAATCTAGATGCTACTAAACTACCAATGCAAGAATGAATGCAAAAATGGTGTCCTAACAAAGGTAATACACCTGTAAAACAAATGTTAGTAGTCTTAGCATACATTATTGGACGTTCGAAAATAGCTACATCACATATTAGTAACCAAGTTAGTCCAAAAACATAAACTCAAAAGTGGTTGGTGTGAATACGTAGAAACAGAGAGCAAATGTGTAGGAAGATGGACCAAATGCGTAGAAAGATTGTTTAGATGTGCAGAAACAGTGGATAAATACACAGAAAGATTAGATGCTCAGAAAGATTGTTCAAATGCACAGAAATAGTGATAAGATGTGCAGAAAGATTGTTCAGATGTGCAGAAACATTGGTTAAATGCGTAGAAACACAGTAATTTTTCCTGTAGGATTTTAGTCTTTGGTATGGATGCGCAAGATTGGAACACAAATGCACCATAACGCTTTGTTACGACTGTAAACACACAAAAACTCAAATTTTTATGTTAAATTTGGGGCAAGGGCTATTTAAACTCAACATTTATAATAAATGTTGGAAGATTTTTTTCCTATGTAACTTGGGCTAGGTACCAAGAAGCCAAAAAAATGTCTAAGTGTACTTTTTGGTAACCAATGGTTCACTTGATCCAATCTAGAAATAAGAATTTATCCATTGTGCAATTATCAACTTGAAACTAAAAATTATTTTTAACTTCCAATTGCCTCAAAGCCTTGCCCTCATAAAAAAAGAACAAACAAGGGGCAAAGAACTTCCTTTCATTTAATATCACTTTGAAGAGTTCTTCAAGTTGGAAGATATTTAGGTCATTGTCCAGATGAGTACTCTTTACTTTGCAAAGATTCCTTCTTCTTCATCTTTACCTCAATCCAATCCAACTCTATGGATTCGATGTAAGAAAATCCATCTTAGGGTTGTTTGGAGGCTCCAAATTTGCTCTTGAAGCCTTAAGAACATTTTTTGATTTGACCCTCACACTCTTAAAATGTTAATGATCAAGAATGATATTGTCTATCTTGAGGTTGCACTTAAACTTCTTAGAATTATAACTTGAACCAATAGCCTCTTGCAAAGAAGAGAGGGAGTTAGTGTGGGGAGACTCTTTAGCCTTTACAACTTTGGAGTTGTTGATTGCATCTTGCAGAACAATCAAATAGTGATGTGCTTTTTCTCCATCCCACCTATTGTTCCTTGCACAAGTTAGATTTCTCATATTGATTGAAAGTCCAAATCTAGGACTAGAATCATGGGACTAGATTTGGACTTTGATAAAACCTAGTGATTTGGTAGCTATTGTAAGGGGTCTAGTTTAGGAGATGATAATTTCTTGTCCTTCTATGTGTTGAACTCTTAGAGTTACATGTTATTGTTCTAAGGACTATGAGTCCATTCCTTGGAATGTTTATGGATATGTTCTTTCATCATGATTTGGTCTTACCTTCTTGAGATGCTTTGAGGGCATTTAGAGCCCTTGCATGTCACACCCCATATGTTTCTATCCATTTACTATTTACCTAGGTTGGTTAATTTGTTTGAATAATAAATGTTTATGAAATCTTTGCATTTATGTGTATTATAAATCTTGATTTGAAATATGTGAAAAAATGGAATAATGCAATGTCCTGTATTATATCTGATTATTGATCGAAAATGTATGAAGCAAATGGTTATATTTTAATCAGCTAACTACTGTGATGGTGATCTAAGTGGATGCAGGAATAGATGTGCTCCTCTGAAAGGGAGGGGAAATATCATTCAAGAGGACTTGGTCTAGTAACCTTAGTAAAACCTATATTGAGCAATCACACACACACACACAACCCTATTTTGATATAGGTTATGTCGAGTCAGTATGGGTAGTGGTAAGTGATCTATGTTGTGAATCTTGATTGCATGTTTGGATGTTCGAGCGAGAATTGTGATTTAACCTGCATGTTGGTAAGTTTATGGTTGCATAGGCAAGGTCTTTTTGTGGTTTGGATATAACTTGTGCAAGTCCACGATATGTTCATACATATGAGTCGATACGACACTCATGAGCGTACTGGTCACCGGTATGTGGATATTGATTTGGACCCTCCAAAAGTTATCGTCTCTATTGTGTTTATGCATTTTATGACATTATGTTTATGTGGATTTTATGTCATAAATGAATTATGAATAGTATATTGTATGTGATTTTTAATATATATGTGTGTGTGTGTCTAGAGAGATTTCGGGTAACCACTGGCTGGCGAGACCCCTACCCGGAATTTTACTCTCTGGCAGGACCCTTTGCCGGTTCATCTCGCCGGGAGAGGGTTTCCCGCACGACGACCATCCGGGCGTGGAGCGGTATGGCTGAACAGGAGGCTTCAGGACATAACCCCCTGCTTTTGGTATGGGTATTTCTATCTAAATTTGATTATTAGCAGAATCTTGTCTCTTTTCCCTTGCACCATACTTAATTTGGTGACTATAATTATACCTTTTTTGAATTTTCAGTTCTTTATTGGTTTAATGTTTTAAAACAATTTTTCCTACGACCTCCCTCACAGTTGGGATAGCATTGTTTTATTTATAATTGTTTTTTGTTATTAAATACTTTTAATTTCTTTTCGTAAATGCTCTGCATTCTGAGAAGAAATTTACAGTAAACTGCAAAGCTACATCTCAGGCAAGTATGCTGTTGTAGATGCACAAATTGTTCAGGTCCAGCCCTCTGCAGCACAAGTTGTGACAGAATTCTACTCTAGGATTAATCGCCATGAAGTGGAATCTGTAGGAGATCTTATAGCAGAGAATTGCGTGTACGAGGACCTCGTTTTTCCCCAGCCTTTCGTGGGCAAGAAGGTAATTTTCTGTCCTTCATGTAGTATGTTTTCTATCATTCTCATGGGAAGTAAAAATAACGAGCTGGGTTTTGATCATAAAGTGAATTTCATGTCTTATGTATGCAATTGCCATTATGACATGTTGCTTTAGGGCTTTGAAAAACATGTTTATGGTGATGTTTTAGTAATTTTAGACCTTTTAGTGAACTTCAGGACTACGAATTACCTCATTTTTTCGTTCGTTCATTACTTCCTTCCATCCTCCCATCTTGTTCTATTGCCTTGTGTTTTATTTGCTTGAGTTCAATTCCTGCCACTTAGCACACTGTTTCAGTAGACCTATTGCTTAGAACCATTGAAATCTATTACGAATATCGATTTCCAAGGATCTTGTGTAGTTGGTCGTTGAGAATTTTTGTTTTCTGTGAAATAGGATGCTTCCCACATTGAGGAAAATTGAAGTAGTGGGAAGTCCTTTTTTAAAAGTAGAGCATAATCGCCGAATCTCTATGATTTGCAAATCGCCTTTTTTAATAAAAAGTTGGCTAATTTTTTAAGAAATATTTACCATTTGGCAATCAATATTTGAAAAAACCCTAAAAACTAGCTTGCAAATTGGTGGAAGAAGAAAGCGATAAGCTTTTTTTCCTTCACAGTGGCAGTGTTTGAGAAAAGAAGCTGCTAGTAAGCAATGGAATCTATATAGGTAAAGATCAATATTCAATAAATCTTGTGGAGTTTGTCATCTAGAAATCCTCCTTTGGGAAAAGTTTGCTTCACAGTAGCAGTGTTTGAGAAAGCAACCTGCTAGTAAGCAATCGAATCTATTGTGTTAAATATCAATTTGCAAAAGTCTTGTTGAGCAGGTCACATAGAAATCCTCCTTTGTGAGTTTGATGCATGAGCATCCATGGTGAGACGACAATTTTGCATCACCAAAAAAACAAACCAATAAGCAAAATGGCAATCTTGCATTGCTTAAAAAAATAATTGTGCAATTTCTTGTTGTTTTTTTTAGTTTCTTTCATCCGTGATTTGCACCTGTGAGTTTGTGAGAAGTTAATTCTAATTCTTCTATGATCACCACTACTTTAGCAATCAAGAAGCCTCCGTTTTGAAGGCATTTTTCAAACACTTGGTGAGCAACTTCCCTTGTGTTGACGTTTTGTCAAACAATTGGCCTGGCTAAGTCAAGGTTAGAAGCTCAGTGGCGGTTTTTATGGAGTTTGAGAGCATCATCCACGCTGCTTGGATGCCTTCAACATGTCATCAACAAGTAAACACATTCCCATTACCAAACCCCACGTGCAAAAAATTAGTTGAAAGTGCATGGGCCATTTTGGCCATGATGAAGTAGGAAAAACAGGGGAAATGTGATTTTCTGGAAGTTAAGTCATGTTGGGAGGCAGAAAAAAGGGCAGAGAAGAAAGGAGAGCACACATAAGAGCAGTTACAAGCTGTTTTTAGGCGGGAATTGAGGAAAAACCCCCAGAAAAGGGAACTGTTAGCATTCTTAAAAAGAAGAGGGCTATTGTTGAGGGGGATGGTTAGGAAGTATGAGGAGGAGCCCACGATCAATTTCCAGTCCAAAAACTATGAATTCTTGTGCTGAAAACGAAGAAAAAATTGCAATTTTTTCTTCACAAGGATGTTCTAGGACAAATTTTGGCCCCATGAAGGATACAGATTTTGTTAAGCATCCAGAAAATATGGAGAGAAGATTCCATCTGTGTTTTTTGTTTTCTAGGAGAATCAAATAAGTTCAAACAGCAATAATGCCTAAAGTTTAGGCTAGCTGTTTGACGGAATGCCTGAAGAAGAGTTAAATGTTTTCATACTTGCTCAGTGAGTGGATTGCATTCCAGTTGGAGTAGTTTTACATCTAGAGGTCTGGAGAATTGTCAGAATCAGTTTCACAATTTTTTTTTCTTGTTTTTTAGGTCATTCCAAGCTTTGTTTGTATGGCTTTCAAAGGCAAAAATTGTCATATTCATTTAAAATGAATGTCAAGCATCTCAATTTGTCTTTAATGGTTATTGTTAAGTTGTTTTAGCTGCAAGGTAAGGCTGTCATTAATTTGATGCCTTCACCTTGACTTCCCAAGAGTGGTACAAGTTTGTATCCTATTGTTATAGGTTGGGAAGAATGAAGTGTGAAAGTATTTTTCACTAGTAAAAGGTGGGTAGAGAGCAAAAGTTAGAAAAGGGGAGATCCAAATGAAGAATTGCTGAGAGAATGGAGGCCTTGGAGGCAAGACTACATTAGGAAGAATTTGATGATGAAGTGCTTGGGCCTCCATTTGAGATTTAGATCCCATGGAAAGATTAATTTGTTGGTGCTAGAATGGTGCAGTCACGGATGGAGGGTCCAAAGAATGGACTTTCCAACCATGCAGCTAGAGTAAGCACAATGGAAACAACACAAGAACAACACAAGAATAGAATGCAATGGAAGATTATTTGATTCAATATCTCAATCAGTTACAATACTCATATGCTGGTAGCATGCAGACTGATATGGGCTCACAGACCTATCCTCTGGCAAAATACAAATTACATGAATGATATAGCTTTGAAGTGCCTTCCACAAATCCACATCTAAAGACTAAGTACTTTCTATCATATTGGATATCTTCCTAATACATCAAATGAATGCTTTTATATCATCTCTTAGCTCAAAGAATGCTCTGCGTCGACATCAAGAGGTCTCAAATCCCAATGCATGAAGAAACGTGTAGGTCAGCCTACAATTCATGGTAATGCTCCGCAAATGGATAAAACATGTTGCAATTCTCAATGAAGGTCTATTTGGTTCCAAATTGCCTTGTGTGATGTTCCATTTGGCTCCGCAAGTCACGAGAAGGCTCCACAAACCTTGTATGCTCATACTGAATGTTGAATGCTCTACTCTGTGAATGCTGGTGATGTTCTGATAGCGATAACTCTCCGCAGACAATTCCAAATCTCATGAAATCTGAATATGATGTAGATGACATAGTATAGAATCTAAATCCTGCTTCGTGAGCTTTGAAATGATGATGCAGTGAAATGTGGTGGAAAATGTTGAAACTACAACTGACTGAAATGCAAGAAAAAAAAAAAAAGCAAATATTTTTGGTTGATGCAAGATTGCTCTTCAACCTGGGATGCTCCTGCATCATAGAATGTAGCAATTTGTACTTGCACCATATTTAGTTCCTGACTATAGATACGAATGCATGACTTTTTGAGCATGCATAAGAATAGTTATAATCATCAATAAGATGTATTTAGGATAGAATGAACATGCAACTTGCAGTTAGCTTTAAAGCAAGATTGCAATACTTATATTTTATGCATGACTCTGTATATAGTTTAGGTGGCACTAGGGGACAAGTGCCTATATTACACCCTTGTAGGTGTATATGAAGTAGAGAGTAGTTGTGAACACATAGATGCTAGAGTGTAGAGGGTGGTTGCATAGAGAGATGCTAAGATAGAGTACATGTATGCAGAGATATTTGATCAATAGATGTTCATGCTTTCTATGTATGGTTCAAATATATATACGTGTGTGTAGTGCAGTTCAATAGAGGGTATTGGACTCAACATACTTTGGGTGAGACATAGGAATATGCCAGTATGTTAGTAGTCTAAGTGCTTAGCCATTGGTCTTTAGAACACAACTAGATTATGGTTAACATTTTGATTTTGTTGCCAAGACCCTCTCAGTAGTTGCATGGTACCATCTAAAAGAAAACCAACAAAGTTTGAATTGATGTTCTTGAAAATCACTATATTTAGTTAATATTTTTCAAGAATTATTTGTGCTGACTAAAGAAAGACTGTTTGCAAGAAATGATGATATTAGACAAAGATTGTTTTTGGTTTTTAAGTATGAAGTAGTTACCTCTTATGTGAAAGGATGTGCAATGAAAGGAATGGCAAGTTTCTATCCCATAAGTAAATAAAGAGCAAGCATAAAGGACAATTGTTTGAATGCAGAATGAATGGAGCACAAAAAAAATTGGAATGAAAGGAGAGGAGCTGCTCTTCCTACCTTTTTGGAAGAACAATCCCAGAGGGCATAGAGCACATGCACCAAGTGATGCATGGTTAGTAGTGTGAATGGAGAAGACCACATGTTTGTGCTAGAATTTGAGTTTGGCTACTTGCAGAATCAAGTGCAATATGATGACACAATAGAACTAAGAGATGAAGTACCACTTGTGCAACAATGGTTGGATATTAAATTTTTAGTGCTCTCGAAAGGGGATGAGGCAGCCATGGACTCGCCACTACCATCTGGTGTGGATCTTTTATCTAGAACATAATTTAGCAATAGTTAAGAAGTGGTGTCATTTGCAAGAAACAAATTAAGATAAGAAATAAAGGAAATAGAGGTATAGATTGATCCATTGTATGCACATCTAGTGAACCCAAAACTTGATAAAATAAGGTTTGATTTGAGACTATTTGTTGCTTTTCCTACATCCCACTACATAAATTCATTACACAGTTACATTAGAGTGTACTAGTGCCAATATATGGTATGGCACATATAGTCATAGTGGAGCCCATGCTTATTATAGTGAAAACTTTTATGGGGGAGGAAGATGCCCCTTGACATCGAAAAGCTTGTTAGATAGCATGGTGCAGAAAGAATGTTATAGAACTTGCACAGAAGATTAGCCTATTTGCCACCACTCTTGTAGGGTGCACACAAGATTGGTATGCCAGATACGATTTAAACAAAACTAAGGGTAATCTAGATGAAGAGAAGAAGAATTTTGACAAGAATTTGAGTACTTAGATCTTGAACAAGCTAACATAGTGACATTGAAATAACTGAGGCAACAACCAAGAGAGACATTATAAAAATATGACTAGTGTTTGAAAGAGTTGGTAGCTGCTTGATACCTTAGGATATTGATGTCGTGCTCCAACATGAGTGGCTTATTTGAGGGCTAAATGCACATATACAGAGGGAGTTGGTTTAGCGCAACTTCACTATACAAAGAAACTTTGGAAGCTGCTCTACACTTGGAAGTAGTTGACGAACCATGAGGTTTTGGTGCAACTCGATTGGAGGAGTAGATGAGCCTAATGGCCATGTGCATGGAATAGTTGGTGGGAGTGCAAGACGATACGTGAGGATTATGGTGCATAGAGTGTCATACTTAAGGCCATACAATAGTTGATTTTCTAGTGGCGAGAGCCTGGGTACTTAGTGCTACTCAATGCCTTACCTGCTGTAATGTCCCCATTTTCGGGTTCTCTTGCAGCACAGTCGGAGCTAATTTTCTGGGTTGGTGACAGCCTAATCAGAGAAGTATTTCAATGTCACCAATGTGTTTGGGTGATCCAGTGGAGCTATATGACACTTTTCAGAGAGATTTCAGACAACTTGTCCATACTTACTATTTATAGTAAGTGCTTGCATGGCGATAATCTTTCTGGGTTTTTCTAGGTTTGTTCTCTTTGGTCCTTGGAGAACACTGCTATTTATAGTGTCAGTCTGGTACTATTTTGATGACTTGGAGTCAATCGTTGGCCACCCCAGATGTTGCATTGAGCTCGGTGATATCAGATGGTTTAAGGTGATGTCTTTCCAGGTGATTTCGGATGTTGGGCCCGGACTTGCTATTTTTGGCAAATTAGGGTACAAAACTTGTTTGCAGCATGGGGTACAAAACTAGCACATAATTCATCTTATCATCCACAATCAGATGGCCAAACATAAATTGTGAATAAATGTTTAGAAGGATATTTACGTTGTTTTGCCTTTGACAAACAAACCAAATGGTCTAAATGACTACCACTAGTAGAGTGGTGGTATAACACATCATTTCACACATCAACAAAGATGACTCCATTTGAGGCTCTTTATGGCTACCTGTGTATAGCTAAAATCAAGCTTAGGATAAATCAAACAATGAAAGTAAACTCAATCCTATAACATCAAGATAACGATCTAAGCAATAACCAAATAATCAATGAATAACACAAAACAATGAAAGCCTTCACCTAGATTGTATTGTTATCTTGGTCGAATGTGGATTGCTCTATCAATTGCGAAACCATGTTTGCAACAAGTGAATGTAGATAGCAATAAGTGCTCAAAAGGCCGATAAATGCTCAATGATGTGATGAATGTTCCATGCGCTATAGGGAGGCAAAAGTTTAAATGATCGAAGAGTGCTAAAAAAATGAATGATTGAAGAGGATTTGTGAAAGGATGAAGGGGGTATATATAGGATTCAGGGTAAGATTGATCAATGGTTGAGATAAATCAATAAAATGGATGGATGAGATAAATCAACATCTCATGGTGAATGTGCACACGCCATGTGTCATGGGGAAAAGACTATTTTTATTAAGATAATTGCTTTTTGATAAAAGACATGATAAAGATAGAATTGATTTCATAAATTAGAATAATTTTTCTAATTTATGAGTTGATAAAAAAAATAAGATAAATTAAAGCCAATTAACTCAACTTTAGATTTGTTTTTTGAAGTTCTAAAAATAAGACTGATTGTGCACATAGAGTTAAAATGATATTTTTAGAGGAATTGGAGGATTAAAACAAATTAATTAAATAAATTTATTTAATTTATTGTGCATGGAAGAATAAGATTATTTTTGGAAGAATAATTGAGATTTAAATAAATAAATTTATTTAATTAATTGTGCAGGATTGAAAAAAAGACAAGATATGAAGATGAAAATAAATTAAACAAATAAATTGATTTAATTTATTTTGCATGATGGAAGAATAGATAAGATATAAATAAAATATTGATTTTATTTATTTTTAGAAGATAATGTCAACTTAAATAAATTTGAATAATTTATTTAAATTTAGAGGAATAATTGATTAATTAAATAATTAAAATTTAATTATTGATAAGAGGAAATTTAAGTGATGAATTAATTAAATAATTTATTTATTTAATTAATGTGAATTTAAAAATTGGAAGAATATAATGATTTAGTTAAATAATTAAAACTATTTAATTTAGAGGAATAAAGTGAATTTTGATGAAATTAATTAAATAAATAGAATTTATTCAATTAATGTTGGAAATTAGGGAAAATAGAAGAAATTAAGGAATTTGATGAAATTAATTAAATAATTAGATTATTTAATTAATGTTAAATGTGGGTGATTTGATAGAATTGACAAAATGCAAGTGATGCGATGTGAAGAGTCATTTTTAGGTGTCTACACTACCCACCACCATCTACTACTACTTATTTACAATCTCATTCCAAAGCTCATGCAGTAGAGGATCATATTCAACACCAACAAGAAATATTACAAATCCTTAAGGAGAATTTAGTTATGGCTCAGAATAGGATGAAACAACAAACAGATCAACATTGTAGTGATAGGCATTTTGAGGAGGGGGATTGGGTATTCCTTCAGTTGCAACCTTATAAACAAATGTCACTTAAGCAACATAAGAACATAAATCGTGCACCCAAATTTTATGGTCCCTATAAGGTCATCCATCGAATAGGAAGTGTAGCTTATAAGTTGGAACTTCCACCCTCTTCCAAAATTCACCCTATTTTCCATGTCTCACATTTGAAAAAAGTAATAGGTAATAATGTTCCAATCCAATCAGAATTGCCTGAGCTAGATGAAGAAGGGAATTTTCTTTTGGAGCCTGAAGCAATCATTGAGAAATAAGTAGAATAATTGCAAAATAGATCCATCTTATAATTCTTAATTAAGTAGAATAATCTACCAATCGAGAATGCAACATGGGAAGATGAACAATTCATACAAAAACATCCAGAGTTGTGAAGCATTGAGGACAATGTTTTTTTAAAGGGGATGGGCATGTTAGGTTCCTAATATTCTATCCTTCTATTATAATAAGTTAAGCACTTGTGGCATGCTTAACCTTAATAGATTCATTTATTAGTCTTAGTTATTCCTCAAGATAACTTAGTTAGGATGAAGGGGTGTAAACTTACATAGTTATGCATATTGTAGACACCCTAAAATGACCGTGTCGTCGAATCACTTGCATTTTGTCATTTCTGTCTAATCACCTGCATTTCCAACGTTAATTAAATAATCTAATTATTTAATTAATATCATCAAATTCTTCTAAATCTCCTAAATTCAACATTAATTAAATAAATCCTCGTTATTTAATTAATTAAATTAAATTCCTCTATATTCTTCCATAATTAAATAATTTTAATTATTTAATTATCCTCTTCCCAAAATTTACATCCACATTAATTAAATATATCCAATTATTTAATTAATTCAATAAATTCCCTCTTATCTAAAATTAAATAATTCTTAATTATTTAATTAAATAAAAAATTATTCTTCCAAAATCATGCACAACAATTAAATAAATTTATTTATTTAATTTGCTTTTCAAATCTTCTAAATTAAATAATTTCAATTATTTAATTATTTCTTCCAATAATATCTTCTCTAAATTTAAATAAATCAATTATTTATTTAAATTGTTTTTTCTTCTAATTTGAGTTATCTCTAATATAACTCAAGCTTTTTTGCTCATCACTTAAACTTTCTATATTTAATAAAGCAAAATATCTTCTTTTCTCATGCAAATCCCTTCTTCTTATTTTAAATCACTTAACTGATTGCTTTATTCTTTTAATTGATTTATCTCTTCAGTTAACTCATTCTTCTATTCTTGATAGCTCCTCTTATGCAAAAGCAAGCAAGACACATGTCTTTTTCTCATTCGTTGCACATTCCTCAACTTATCTCCTCCATTGATTCTTCTGAATTATCTGGACCGTTGATCGATCTTTGATTAAACCTATATAAACCCCCCTCATCTCCTACATTGAGCCTCTCTTTCTTCAATCGTATTCTCAGGCATACTTAACAGAGTTTCGAGCATACACAACGCGTCGATTGAGCACTATAACGATCTTTTGACATTGATCTCTTAAGCATACTTGCGTGTTGCAGCCATGGCTTTGCAACTACATTGAGCAATCCACATATCTCCAAAAGGGAACAATAGAGGTTTTGGTAAGAGCTTTTATTTGTCTTTGATTTGTGATTTATGGCTTTTACTTAGATTCGTTTCCTTTATGTTATTGGGTTCTTTGGTTTTATTTAGTTTAGATTTAATCTATTTTTTCATATACACATTCTGGCACGCCCGGTGGGACCCACTAATCCCTTTGTTTCTTTGAGAAATTTATTTTTTTGAAGTCACAGTACGACACAGCGCAGACGATATTGCACAGCGCGTCTGGTAGTATCTCTAAGCGCTCTTGCAGGAACAGTTCAACGCTACTGGTGGTACGGTCGCACTTCTGGCCGCACAGAGCAGCGCTTTCGGTGACACAGAGAAGTGCTATTGGTGGCCTTTTTAAGCGCTTCTGGTTAAAATTAGGTTTTGACTTTATTCATGGTGCTTTTGCAGGGTTTTTTTTTCTCATTTCAGATCTGTGATTTTGGTTGCACAAGCTATTGTATTTGTCTTCCAAACCTGATTTTCGATATCTCCTAAGCTGATTTATTTAGGAGTATCCTTAAGTTCTGCTAATCTATTGTGTTGACCCATTTTCTGAGTTTTCTAGATTTCACGACCCAGATCTATCAGATATCATTGTCCAGACAGTAGATCCACCATGAAAAGTCATTTTTGCCTCGTTATTTTGACAAAAACTAATATTTTCTGTATCTGAGATAGCACAGCGCTTTTGGCTACACAATATCGCGCTTTTAGTTACACAGTGATGCGCTCCTGGATATTTTACAGCGCTTTTGTTATTATCGTTGCCCGCTTTTGGTATTTATCCCAGCGCCTTTGGAATCACAGTACAACGCTTCTGGTTATTGTTCAACGCTGTTGGTAATATTCTGTTGCGCTTCTCGTCGGTCTTAAAGCACTTTTGGTTTACAGTGAATCGCTTCTGGTAAGACAGTAACACGCTTTTGGTCAAAGTTGATTTATTTATTTATTTATTTTTTGCTAACTTGTGAAATTTTGGTGGAACTAACTCACTTGTTGCAGCTTCTTATTACTCACACAGAGCCAATAGGTGTTTTCTTAATATGTTCATGCAGGATGAGCGTTGAAGACCTCTTTTGATTTATCTCACTAAGTCTTAGAAACACATTGCATGCTTAAAAGGATAATTGAACAAATCTTTTCTTGCAATCTAAGTCTTAGGAACATACTAATTTTCTTAAAGGACAATGGACATATATGAACAAACACCTCAATTTTCTAAAGGACAATGGACATGAATGCCAAACACTTCATTTCATAAGGGACAATTTACAACTACAATCATGTGTGTGCATAGCTTAGTTGCACCTTATTTTTCTTATAACGGGACAATTGAACCTTTGTGTGACGTGCTTGCTTTTACTTTTTTTGTACTTCCTTTAGAAGGGCCTGCTTTTGGATTGCGATTCATCCAAAAGGGACGACCCTAAGCTGAGTTTTCCTTTGAACCGCTATATAAGAGGGATAAGGCGAAAGCCAAGTCCTAACCGACGTCAGCCTTACCTTGTGGTGCCAAACTGAAAAGAGATGTACTAGCTCTTTGTGGAAACAATTTTCACATTGAGTGAAGTGTTTGAAACTCTTAGTAGGATTGGTTAAAGCTTTTAGTAGCTTGTCGCATTGCTCGTAAGGCGTTGGTCCCTCAAAGTCACTAAGAACCAATTTAGATAGAGACTACCCGACCTACCTCTGAACATTGCGGTAATCATCAGTGCAAGGGAAATCGATTTAAACCCTTAAGATACTCACCATTGGCTCCCTTGAGAAGAGATAGTATTCCCTTGGACATAAAGCTCTTGTGACCTACTTGAGCTTTCCAAGGGGAGGGTGAGATATCCCTACCTATCGTCTCTCGCAAAGATACTAAATATCTGACACCTTTATGGAATGATATTTTTATCGACGGAGTATTAAGCTGTGAGCTGATCTACTGCAATGAAACCTTGTCTCTAGGGATAAAAAGTGCTTGTTATTGATTGCAACTGTATTAGACCTGTGGAAACATTGGGCTTGTTTGGAGCCTTGAACATACACTATCTGTTGTGTCAGTCCTTGTGCCTTTTTTGACCACTTGTTTGCTGTGTTTTCTCTTGCCAAACCAATCCAATCAGAAACAGAAAAAATTTTTCCTTTGAAAAACATCAGACACTACTTCAGCGCCCCTGGTATTACAGCAGCTCGCCTTTGGTAATACAGTAGATCGCCTTTGGTCAGCAGTAACCCGCCTCTGGCAAAACTCTACTTCAGTGCCCTCGGTATAACAGTAGCTCGCTTTTGGTCACTGTAGCTCGCCTTTGGCATAGCAGTAACTCGCTATTGGCAGCTCAGTCCATCGCCTCTGGCCCACAGTAGCACGCTTTTGGTAGCATAGTCCTGCGCCTCTGGTCAAATAGTATAGTGCTTTTGGTCCAGTACTTTGTGCATCAGAGTTTGTCCGTTTCTTCAAAGCATCTCACGGATTCCCAGCATTACATTGTGCCTAAGTGAATCCCATGGTCACCACCAGGTTACAGCAAACCATGAAGTCTAGGCAAGTTGTCCCTAAGAAGCACAAGTCACCCCCTCGCACACCACAATCAGGTCGTCTCAACATTATTCCCACGGTGACTTCTAGTACACCCGCGGCAAAACCAATAAGCTCTCCAAACATGCCGCACATAGATGAACTAAGCAATCCTCATGAGGATAGAACCCCTTTGCTAAATGCACCGCAGTATACCACAGGCTTGCCTCCGGATTTTATCCCACAAGGTTACATCCTAGATCAAGCCCCATCTCAAGAAGAGCGACACTTTGAAATAGGTCAATCCTCTCAAGAAGATGGGCAAGATCTTGATGAATTTATACAAGATCCTAGAGCTATAGCTGCCTTTGATAAAATCCTTAGTGAGAACCAGGATCATTTCTTTCGCTTGCTTGCAAAGCAAGGTGCCAAGTTACCTCAAGATTTTGATGTGTCCACTCTCAAGGAGAGCACCAACACCCAAGAAACCATACAAGCGGTGCAAACCATGTCCACGGTAACTACGCCCTTACCTACTCAAGGCTCGCAGTATAGGAATCCCCTTTTCCAAAATCTGACAGAGGAGAGGCCTATATCACCACTTTTGACTCCTATGGAGATCTATCAAAACCAACAAGAAACTCTCCAACGTCAAGCAGAGTTAGCTACGCAAGCCACCTTAGCTCGATCAAATGTGCAACCACCTCCTAAAGTGTCCACCCCAAGCGCAAGTGGAATCTTGGTTACCCCATCACGCGTAGGTTTCCCACCCAATTACAATCCGGGGAACACGTATGTAGCCATGCAACAAGGGTCTCAACATATGCCACCTCCTATATCATCACACCTGCATGTCTGTCAACCAATTGGAGTCACACAGCCCCAACCACAACATTCTTCTACTCTCATCCTCAAGCAACCTCAACCATCGTAAATCACTTCTACCTATGTTCCTCCACCACAACATTCTTCTACTCTCATCTTCAATCAACCCCAACCATCGCAAATCACTTCTAACTATGTTCCTCCTCCACAACGTTCATCCTCGCTCAACTTCTTTCATACATTGCCTAGCCACTCTCAACATGCCCAACATCAGGTTTCCCAAAGCTATGTGCCACCATCACAACCTAATCAAATGCACTTTAGCTTTCCTCCCCCCAATACTTTTCTTCAACCATCGCAAAGCCAACATTCTTACCTAGCACCACCTCCACCTCTGCCTAATCAAGGCCTCCAATTCCAACCCAATCTGAACCAATCATACAATCCATACAATCCCAATCAATCTTACGACCCTTACAATACCAGTACACATGGCTTACAATATAATCTTCCATATGGGCAACACCAACCGCTTTTTGGACAACAGGAGATGTTACCAACCCCTCCCACGACTATGGAACTAAAGATTGCGGAGGTGCAACAACAACTATCTGATCTTACGTTTGGCCACACCAAAAGGACCTTCTCGTTAGAGGAAGTGTGCCCTTATCCTTTTGATCGGTCATTACCAATGATCCCTTTTCCTCAAAATTTTACTATTCCCAAGTTCGATAAGTACAAAGGAAAAGGTGACCCAAAAGACCATCTTAGGGAATTCTATCTTGCTTGCTTCGAGGTCTCTCACAATGACACATATCTTATGCGTCTTTTTCCTCGCAGTCTTGGAGGTCAAGCAATAGAATGGTTCTCACACTTACCTACGGGTATCAAGTCTTTCAACGAGCTAGCAGAAAAGTTTGCCACCCTTTTTCTTACAACGCAGAGCATGAGATTTCCATGACGGACCTATGCAACAATAAACAGAAAAATGGTGAAACTTTCATTTCTTTCCTCCAACGATGGAGACAAATGGCTAGTAAATTCCCTTTCAAGATTCCAGAGAAACAACTTGTTAGCATATTTGTGCAGAACCTCAACCAAGAGTTAGGTTTCCATTTGTAAATTCTTAGTGCTACAACCTTCGATGAAATCACATACAAGGGTATCAACATTGAGAAGGCCCTCATTGCTAAGGGTGTGGTCAAAATCTTTAAAGAGACGAAAGATAGCAATTCTCATCAACAGTCGAACGATAAACCCAAATATTGGAACAAGAACAAAAACGTGGTCAATGATGGGGTGGTCGATACTAAGCATGTCCAAATGTTGCAAACACCACTGCAACTCTCCAAACCAAGTCAAGCTCCACCTCAACAATAGCAGCAACAAAGGCAGCCTTATCCCAACCAACAGCAATGACAACAGGAGCGGCCCCAACAAGATTACCCTTCGCGACGTCAATTCACTCCCTTGGGAGTGCCCATCGAATCAGTCCTACAGCAAGCTTTGCAGAAAGGGCTCATAACCTTACTTGATGCTCCTCCTTATGGAGAACCTGTCTACAAGACTGCACGTTACAGAGACAATGAGTATTGTGAGTTCCATCGGAGCAAAGGTCATCGAACTGCGTCTTGCATGAAGCTTAAGCACCTCATCCAAAACCTCATCGACGGTAATCAAATCACTTTTGAGAATGAATCACCAGCGCAACACACGAACAAGGATCTCGATATGTACAAGGAACCATTCCCTCATCATGGTCCACCTCCTCCTCAGGATAGAGGTAAAGGTATCAATCACGCTTCCACATCTTTCGATTCCATTGTAGGTCGTTTTGAAGAGAGTCGAGTGTCTACCCTCACCATTAAAGGCAAATCTACGGATTGTGCTGTTACTACTCGTCGGGGTCATGTCACCATCCGTGCACCTACACCTAGGCTTCCGGTTCAGTCTGATTATAATCTTGTCGAACATCTAGGGAAAACACCAGCACAGATCTCTATTTTGGACCTTCTACGGTCATCACCTGCACATAGAGTGGTGCTAGAAAAAGCCCTCCAGGAGTCTTCCGTTCCTAACAACATCGCGGTCGCAGATTTCTGAGCTATAGTAGGTAATATTGCTTCGCCCTACAATGTGGTCTTCTCTGAGAAAGACCTCCCCTCTCATGATCCATGTCACAATGACGCCCTGCATATTGAAGTTCTCATACATAAGCACAAAATCAAACGCATCCTCATAGATGGTGGTGCTGGTCTCAACATCTGTTCTTTAAAGTTACTAAAGCAATTGGGATACTCTGAGGATCACGTCAACACTGATCATAGTATTACAATCAAGGGGTATGATGATGCCAAACGCCGTTCAGAAGGTGTTATTCACTTGCCTATACAACTGGGCCCAGTCATGCTTGAAACTAGGTGCCAAGTTCTTGATATTGAGCTGCCTTACAACATTATCTTAGGCTGCCCATGGATCCATGCAATGAAAGCTATTCCCTCCACATACCATCAGTCCCTAAAGTTCCCATACAATGGTACGGAGATTACCATCCCAGGAGATCCTAATCCTTTTGAATTTTGCCGTGTCTTGCAAGGAAGCTATAAGAATTGCAACCAAGTGCCTAAAAATGACAAAGCCCTTGAATCCCCTCTCTATGTTGACCCTGAAACTCTCACGCAAGCCTCTACAAGTGAACCTACACCCCTCCCCAAGATCACAGCTCGCGTCCGAGATATAGGCTTTGGCACTTATGATATCTCCGAATCTTGTTGTGTAGGGCGGATGCCTTTATCTCCAAAATCTTACGGCAAACCACCCATTGCCAAAATTACCAAAAAAGCAGCTATTCCTCCCCCAACATTCCTAACCCAATTCCAACATGGACGGTTATTGGAAGAGGAAACTATTGAGGACATCTCTTCTTGGCTCTACAAGGAGAAAGAACCAGTCACGATACCAGTCAAGCAATATGGTAATGGCTTACGGATAGTAAAAAACATGGGCTATAAAGGCAAAGGTGGCCTTGGGAAACAGAATCAAGGCACTATGGAGCCCATTGTGGTAACAAAGAAGCTAGACAAGAAAGGATTAGGATTTGGTAAGAAGGTACCACGCGCCTCGGACATCGAGTATATCCTCAACGAGGTAGCTGACACTTTTCCCGCAGATACGATGTCTGCAGAGGATATCATCGATGACTCTTCCCTCCACATCACCAATCTATTCGCAGAATCCTCCATTTTTACACTATCCTCCGTATCCTTAACTTCCACCACCAGCACCCAGAATTTTACGCTTGTCTACCCTGAACTTATCGATTGGGACCAACAAGGGGCCCCCGTTATAGATGTATTTCAGAATGACGAAGCTCTAGCTGAGTTCATGGGACTTCAGGAAGGTATCCCTCTTGGTGATCACAAGGCAGGTTTTGTAATGGAACTTGAGCCCACGGCTTATTTTGGTGAGAATGCCAAATCCTCCAGTCGCAAAAGTGCAAATAAAGAAAGATCTCTAGGTGAAAACCACACTATGGCACCTCCTGATCACAAAATAGTAAAAATAAAGGATGTATCCAAAGGTGAAAACCCAACTGTGGCACCTGAGGATGGAGGATTTGACCTTCCCTTACCATCTAAGTACCAAGAGAAATCAACTCTCCTAGTGGAGGATTCTACAGAGATCAACTTGGGTACAGAACAGAATCCAAAGACAACATTCCTAGCGGCATCATTATCCGACACAGAGCACAGAGATCTTAACAGCTTCTTCTTGCAACGAACCATCAACTTTGCATGGACCTATGTAGATATGCCAGGGCTAGACCCTAAGCTGGTAGTTCATTATCTCACTGTTGATCCCAAGGTGAAACCAGTCAAGCAGAAATTGAGAAAAATGCACCCACAGATAGCTCTCTTGGTGAAGGTGGAAGTACAAAAGCTATTAGACGCAAAGTTCATACGACCTATTGACTATTTAGATTGGGTCTCAAACATTGTACCTGTGTCTAAACCTAATGGGCGCATCCGCATGTGTAATGATTTCAGAGATCTCAATAAAGCATGTCCTAAAGATGACTTTCCACTACCAAACATTGACATTATAGTGGACTTGACAGTAGGTCATGAGATGCTTTCTCTCATGGACGGATTCTCAGGTTACAATCAGATAAGGATAGCTGAAGAAGACCAACATTAAACAACCTTTACTTGTCCTTGGGGCAATTATTGTTTGTGCGTCATGCCGTTTGGTCTCAAGAATGCAGGAGCAACCTATCAGCGAGCAATGACAGTGATATTTCATGACCTCTTTTATCACATTATGGAAGACTATGTTGATGATATACTGGCTAAATCTTCTCGGGCGGATCACATACAGGTCCTAGGACAGATCTTTGACAGGCTTGAAAAATACCAAGTAAGACTCAATCCAAAGAAGTGTGTATTCAGTGTAACATCAGGGAAGCTATTGGGATACATCGTATCTCGTAGAGGCATCGAAGTAGATCCAGTGAAAGTAAAGGCTATAGTGGAGATGCCTCCACCAAAGAACCTAAAAGCATTAAGGAGCCTCCAAGGAAGGTTATAGTCCATCAGGCATTTTATCTCACAGCTAGCAGATAAATGTCAACCCTTTCAACACTTGCTCTGAAAGGATGTTTCATTTCAATGGGACAACAAGTGTCAAGCAGCGTTTGATCAACTTAAAGAGTATCTAGCTACACCTCCTGTATTGGTTCCACCAGCTGTGGACAAACCTTCGATCTTATACATCTCCACTACAAATTCAGCCCTAGGGGCCCTGCTAGCACAGAATGACGACACAGGAAAGGAGCATGCAATTTATTACATCAGTAGAACCTTGGTGGGATATGAGCTCAATTATTCACCAATGGAAAGGGCTTGTTTAGCAGTAGTGTTCGCCTCCCAAAAGTTGCGACATTACATGCTGAACCAACACACAAATCTGATAGCCAAGATTGATCCCTTGAAGTATCTACTAGCAAAAGCAGCTCTCACAGGCAGACTAGCTAAATGGGTTATGATCCTTAGTGAGTTTGACATTGAATACACAGATCGTAAGGCAATCAAAGGACAAGCCCTCGCGGATCAACTAGCAGAAGCACCTATGAAAGATACACATCCTATGGTAGCAGACTTTCCTGATGAGAATCTATTCACTCTGGCTACCTCCATAATGTGGAAGTTGTACTTTGACGGTTCTTACACACATCATGGATCAGGAGCCGGCATCTTATTTGTTACACCTCAGAATGACTACATTCCAAAGTCATATCGGCTAGCATTCCCTTGCACCAACAATATAGCCGAGTATGAAGCACTCCTTATAGGTCTCAACATAGCAGTTCAATGGGACATTACAGAATTACAAGTATATGGAGACTCACAGCTAGTCATCCGCCAAGTCACGGATGAATACCAAACAAAGGATGAAAAGTTGGTCACCTACAAACAACTAGTGGATGCCTACAAACCACATTTTTCTAGCATCACATTTGAGCAAATTCCAAGAGAACATAATAAAGCTGTGGATTCTATGGCTTCTGTAGGGTCACTGATTGATATGCCTGCTAATACACAGAAGTGTGAATTCTTGATCGAGCAATTATTGATACCAGCCGTCGATGTTCCTGTTACTGAAGTCATCTGCGAACTTGTTGGTCCCAATTCCCTGTGGTATGAAGATATCTATGAATACCTCAAGAACAATACCTTTCCCCTTGACCTATCATCCACCCAACGCAAAACCTTTATCCGTCGATCCTCTCGTTACATCATTCTGGGTGATACACTATATCGCCGGAGTCTCGA
This sequence comes from Cunninghamia lanceolata, assembly GCA_027924645.1. Lineage (NCBI taxonomy): Eukaryota > Viridiplantae > Streptophyta > Pinopsida > Cupressales > Cupressaceae > Cunninghamia > Cunninghamia lanceolata. The sequence goes on from BSBN01000794.1 coordinate 3,203,274, forward strand.
TGGTATCCTCTTACGATGTCTTAATGCGGAAGAAGCCGAAGCTACCTTACGAGACATACACGAAGGTGTCTGTGGCGCGCATTCTACCGGTCCTAATCTTGCTAAGAAGATACTCAGAACAGGTTATTACTGGCCTACAATAGAGCAAGATGCTGCACAGTTTGCTAAGAAGTGTCTACAATGCCAGCAGCATGGAGATTTGATTCACGCACGAGCTCATGAATTACAACCTGTGACAACTCCATGGCTTTTTTCTCAATGGGGTCTCGACCTCGTAGGACAAATCCACCCTTCCTCCTCCAATAGCCACAAGTTTATCATTACCGCCACTGAGTATTTCACGAAGTGGGTGGAAGCCATTCCTATGACCTATATCACCGGTAAGCACATAGCCAAGTTTATCCTAAATTACCTCATATGCCGGTATGGTATTCCCCACGCCATTGTCACCGATAATGGGAGACCATTCAAGAACCAAGATGTCCGTGCCTTATGCATACAATACAATATCCAACATCGCTTTTCAACTCCCTATTATCCGCAGAGCAACGGCCAAGCTGAGGCTTCCAATAAAACCATTCTCAAGATCCTAAAGAAAACAGTCAATGAAGCTGGTTGTGATTGGCACTTGCAACTCAATCCTGCCCTATGGGCCTACCGCACTAGTATCAGAACACCAACTGGTGCCACACCATATGCCTTGGTCTTTGGCTCTGAAGCCATCCTACCTATAGAGGTCGAGATCCCATCCCTCAGAGTATCCATGCAGGACCTGATCGGCGGAGATGAGTATCGTACTTCTAGATTAGCTAAGCTTGAACTACTAGATGAGAGGCGTCTTGCCGCACTTAATCATCTCCATGTCTATCAAAACCGCCTCTGGCATAATTACAACAAAAAGATCAAAGAAAGACGGTTTCAAGTTGGTGATCTTGTACTTAAGGAGAATCAGAGAAATCAAGCAGATCGAGAGAAGAAGGGCATGTTTGAGCCTAACTGGTTAGGTCCCTTCATTGTGACAGCAGCATATGGATCAGAAGCTTATACTTTAGCTACACCTGACGACATTCCTCTAGATGAGCCACTTAATAGTGTCCATCTCAAGAAGTTCTATGCCTGATCCTCAGAGTATTCCAAAAAAAAAAAAAAAATCCAAAAAAATCCGTCCTTTGGTGAAAACCTGGCAAACAGGCACCTTGGATAAGTACCATAGTGAAAACCTGGCAAACAGGTGCTATGCGTAGAGTTAGCGTCCATCGTCTATCGAGTCCGGTCCGCTCCTTGTCCAGTTCGCAACCTGCTTCATCCATCCATCCATAATAAAACCATTGACCTTATTTGCCTTTCCATCTCCCTATCTAGTATAGCTTGGAAATTTGTCAGGGTCCATCGTCATCTTCCCATGTCTTGATCTATGTCTACAGTTAACACTGTCTTGTCCTAGGTCAAGTTGTTCTGTGTCTTCTTCGGCGGTCACCCCTACAGTTTCCTCTACCAGAATGGGGGCAACTCTTTCCTTAGCTTCGGTCTAGGATTGGTTCCTTGTACGTGGTTCGCAACGCATACTTCGATCTTTTCTCATTTCCACAGGTAACACCCTTTAACGGACACAGAGTTCCTACGATAAGGCTGTTATCTTCTCAACACTTGTTCTACATCATCACCTCCACCAGAACTACATATCATCTTTTCAATCTTAAGGTACCTTGATCCCATGGATATGGGTATGTAGGCAGTCTGGAATATGAAGGATGTTTCCAGTACTCAGGTACATAAGATCACCTCTTCTCCGCTCTTGTTATACATCATCACACCCTAACCAGAACTACATATCATCTCTTCTCAATTTTAAGGTACCTTGATCCCATGGATATGAGTATGTAGGCAGTCTGGAATACGAAGGAAGTATCCAATACTCAGGTACATAAGATCCATCATTCTCTACCCATTTCAACCCATTAACACTGTCACCCTTCTAGTCTTCCGTTTGTCAAAATCCATTCGCCTCGACTTGACTAACTCACGCAGCAAGCTAGCACACCCGTTCCAAGCAATAGTCCTTCGCAAACCTGAAGCAAAGAGGCCTACTTCTGGAGTCATCTACTGTCCTGCATACCGATTGCCAACATCAGCTAAGTACCGCTTAACCAAAGCCCTAGATCCACAAGCCTGTCTTCTGCGAAGTGTTCCATTGTCGAGACCAACACACGCGTCTCCTACGACATGTGGCATTTCCTACAGCGAGATATTGTCTTTTTAGGTAGATAGCCCCCTTTAACGGACACAGAGCTCCTATGATAAGGCTGTTATCTTTCCTATCCAATCTATCCTGAGCAACCTCTTTGGCAAGAGAATATGTTGGCTGTATGTTTACTTTGTAAGTCAATCAATTTGTGTTATGGTTTATCTTTTGTTCCCTATTCCCATACCTATTCAAAGCTACCTTGATTTATCTATAATCTTGGTATGTTGCGATGCAGTACGGATTGGGGGCATAGTCATTACTTTCTGTGTGCCGTGTTTGAGGAATGATCTCTAGCATCTTTCTTAGCATTCTATTTATCTTGTGTGTTACGTCCTAGCATCTTACATATTAATATTTCTTCTTGCATTTACATGTATTGAAGTTTATTTTATGTTCAAGACTATGGCTTATTCACATATTCCAACAAGGTTATATTATGTCTAAGGGATCTAGGTTCAAACCGTTTGCTTGCAGAGTCAACGTCCACGCACTTGGATATTACTGCGCCTTGGTCTTTTATGCCCTAGTGGCGAACTATCCACGTGCTATATCAAACTAAGAATTGCTCTTTATATACAAATGCGAAGCCATTGCAACAAGCTCATTCATCCATTTCCACATCCTTTATATCGCTTTCATTGCAGTAATCGATCAACAGTCTCCATCTCCTCCTGTTCTTCTCTCTGGTGCATATCTGCAAAACCCACATGTCAGATATCACTAGTCATCACATCTATATCATCATATATCTCTATCATCATACATCTATAAGCATCATATAAGCCACATATGTCATCACATGAATCCATAATCATACATGCATATCATCACATCCATGACATCAAGGAATGCATACACAAAAGCATGACCAGTAGTAAGTCGAACAGATCATCATATATGTATATCATGTAACGACCGTCATAATACAAAGTGTCTGTGTCTACATCAATAATACAAAAATGTGTATACATCCAAATATACACTAGTATAGTACATCAAGGCTATCAAGAGCCCTCAAAATATACATCAGAATGCACGCAGGCATCTGTCCACAATGATACAATATGATACAATATAAATGAATAGGCCCTAGTGGGTGGAGCTGCCCTCCTGCTGTGGCCCCTGGCCTCCCCCTGTGCTCGGTGGCGGTCCCCCTGATGGTCCTCCTCCTCCCCCTGGCGGCAAAGGTGGCCCTCTAACTGAGGACGCTGACTGCCCTGTCCTCCGGGATCCTGATGCCCCCGACCTGCTCCTGTCTCTATAGCTCGGTGCCTGCTGAGCTACCGGCACCGCACCCACATATAGGCCCCTGTAGTACTCTACCTCTCTGCCAGCTGATACTAGCTCACCCTGCACTCGGATGAGCTCGCTGTACAAAGTCCTCTGATCGGCACCTAGCGCACGGCGTGCCTCCTCTCTCTCCCGCCTCACTCTGAATAGTGTGGCCTCGGCTGTCAAACGCAGCTGCACCTCTGCGTCTCTCTCTCTCCTAGCCTGCGCCAGCTCATCTGCATCTGCTGCTGGTGCGGCTGGCGGCTGTGCCTGTGCCTGTATCTGGGCCTGCAGCTGCCTGTATGCCTGCACCTGTGCCTGTAGCTGCGCCTGCACCTGTGCTAGGGCTGTCTATGCTACTGTGGCTGCCTGTGTCTGCACCTGGGCTGTGGCCTCTGCCTGCCTCGCCTCGGCCCGCACTGCATCCCTATCTCTCCTGAGTTGTGCCATCCGAAGCTCAAAGCGAGTCCTCCGGGCTATCTCCTCCTGCCGCAGTCTCTCTGCTCTCTGTAAGTCGGTCTCTACGACCGGGCCCACTGCCTCTGCCATCTCCACATCGGCCTGCTGGCCGCTGCCCTCTCCACCTGCCTGCTGGCCCGCTGCCTACTGCCTAGCTGCCCTGGCCTGCCGCCTCATCCTGGCCTCTCCGCCAAGGACTAATACCTCTCCCACTGCCCCTACTACACCTGGTGTAGTCAATCTCATCGGCTTGTGTGTCTGCCAGTACTGGTCATAGTCTGGCAGTGTCCCTGGGTCTGCTAGCCCAGAGTCCCAATCCCATCTCACGGGGATAAGTCCCCGCACCTCTGCTAATGCTGTCGCCACTGGGATCACTGCGTCCCAGTCTCTAGTCTCTCTCCGCGTCCTGGCATGTGTGGCCTCCCCCACTGGTAGCCCCTGTGGTAGGCCAAACTGTCTAAGTACCCGCTCGGGAAGATATCTCTCTATCATATCTGTCCGTCTACCGAACAGATAGCGAGCCTGTCTACAGTACATGAGCTGCTCGTGCTCATCCAGCCACTCCTCGCATAGTAACCACAGCCTCCATATAAATATGTCCATCTCGTCAATCTGCCGCCTCCAGTAGCTGACAGATCCCATCCTCCGATGTGTCATCACCCCATCATATAGAAACGCATACAGCTCCCCTCTGTCTCGGTGGCGCTGCGCCATGGGTTAGATAACTGGAATGTGCTCCCACGCCCACACCTGTAATAGAGTCACCCCTACTGAGAGGCTCCTGCCTCTCCTGTATACGCAGTAATGCATATCATGATATAGCTGTCCCAGCACGCAGGGTCCCCACGCGTACTGTCTGCCATGAGTGAACATCCCTGATAGTACAGTCCCCCAGCCTACTGATAATCCTCTAGATCTCCGGTCCGGGCACAGGAAGCTGCCAATCAGTGATGCAACTATCCAACAGATCCTGTCATAGAGTCTCGGGACGTCTGCCCATCGGATCTCCCCATCGTCTATCCACAGGTCGTCTGTACAGAAGACCTCCTCCAAGCCTGCCTCGCCCCGTGCCGGGTCGAAGTCCACTATCTCTCCATCTATCTGAATCCTGAGGATGCGGTATACATCCTCTAGTGTCACTGTAGCCTCCCCTGTCGGAAAGTGGAACGACGAAGTCTCACTGTGGTATCTCTCCACGACTGCTGTCACTAGGGCGAGATTCACCCTAATGTGTGTCAGGTGTGCCACATGCCATAAGCCTGCATGCTCCAAGAATACATCCTCCTCCCATGTCAACTGAACAACCTCGTGCGCAATCGCGTGGTGTCGCTCCCGCGACATCAATGGTGGCAAAATCCTCTGCATCCATAACAAATCACGTGTTAGTTCTGCCATAACCAAATCCTCATAATCCTATCTACCCCTGGGCTCTGCTATGTAACCCCCAACCATCCCTTTTCCCTCTTGTCGGCTAGGCTAGGCGTCTCTCTTCTATGTCACCCTTCATTCTACTTAAACCCTAATTTTCTTCTATTCAAAAGAAAAGCGCTGTGTTTATACAAAAGCGCTGCCCCTCCCTGCCAATCGCGCTTCATGGTCTAACCATCCGCGATGCGGTTTTTCTGCCAACCGCGCCTTGTTTTCCACAAGCGCTGCACCCACATGCCAACAGCGCCGCTCTGTTTTACCAGAGGTGCTTCGTTTTTTCCTCTTCCCACCATTTGCGCTGTCCTACCCTAGCAACTGCGCTACACTGCCTAGCCATATGCGCTGCGGGATTTTGCATATGCGCTGCGACGCGGACCCCAACTACCAACCGCGACTTGGTTTTACCAGTAGCGCTGCAGTCACTTACCAAACGCGTTGCGGCGCACCAAAAGCGCGCCAGCCGACTACCACCCGCGCTGCAGAGACTTAAGGCGCTTTTGGCTCAAATGGCTAACCTCTACCTACACCTAGCCCTAATCTACCCCTAATCGACAAATTCAAAGGGGGTTTTCGATCACTTACCGCTGCCGGAGCTCCTGCTGGCCTCCCGTAGGTCCGCACCAGCTCCGCCCGATGTTTATGCACTGGAATCGGCATCTCTCCGCGCTGTCTACTCACCTCTCTCTCCACTAAGTTTAGAAGCTCTTCTCTCTAAATTTAGAATCTCAATGGGTGCAAATGAGGATTGTGGTCCCCATGGGACCTATTTATAGTGTCCCCACCCTTAGTTTTCTTTCCCACCCTGTTTTCTGCTTTTCTTCCCACCTGGTCGCGCAATCTTCTCGTCGAGCGTCAACACCTTTCCTCTGTCGCTTCCCTGTCTTCCCGCTTGAGGGGGCATACGCTGGGGCAACTAGCTACACTGGGGCATAAAAATTGTATCACCTCTTCAACAATTAATTTCTTTGACGCAACGCTACACGCTGCATTGCATCAAAGAGGGGCAAAATGTAGACACCCTAAAATGACCGTGTCGTCGAATCACTTGCATTTCGTCATTTCTGTCTAATCACCTGCATTTCCAACGTTAATTAAATAATCTAATTATTTAATTAATATCATCAAATTCTTCTAAATCTCCTAAATTCAACATTAATTAAATAAATCTTCGTTATTTAATTAATTAAATTAAATTCCTCTATATTCTTCCATAATTAAATAATTAAATAATTTTAATTATTTAATTATCCTCTTCCCAAAATTCACATCCACATTAATTAAATATATCCAATTATTTAATTAATTCAATAAATTCCCTCTTATCTAAAATTAAATAATTCTTAATTATTTAATTAAATCAAAAATTATTCTTCCAAAATCATGCACAACAATTAAATAAATTTATTTATTTAATTTGCTTTTCAAATCTTCTAAATTAAATAATTCCAATTATTTAATTATTTCTTCCAATAATATCTTCTCTAAATTTAAATAAATCAATTATTTATTTAAATTGTTTTTTCTTTTAATTTGAGTTATCTCTAATATAACTCAAGCTTTTTTGCTCATCACTTAAACTTTCTATATTTAATAAAGCAAAATATCTTCTTTTCTCATGCAAATCCCTTCTTCTTGTTTTAAATCACTTAACTGATTGCTTTATTCTTTTAATTGATTTATCTCTTCAGTTAACTCATTCTTCTATTCTTGATAGCTCCTCTCATGCAAAAGCAAGCAAGACACATGTCTTGTTCTCATTCATTGCACATTCCTCAACTTATCTCCTCCATTGATTCTTCTGAATTATCTGGACCGTTGATCGATCTTTGATAAAACCTATATAAACCCCCCTCATCTCCTACATTGAGCCTCTCCCTCTTCAATCGTATTCTCAGGCATACTTAACAGAGCTTCGAGCATACACAATGCGTCGATTGAGCACTATAACGATCTTTTGACATTGATCTCTTGAGCATACTTGCGTGTTGCAGCCATGGCTTTGCAACTACATTGAGCAATCCACATATCTCCAAAAGGGAACAATACAGGGTTTGGTAAGAGCTTTCATTTGTCTTTGATTTGTGATTTATGGCTTTTACTTAGATTCGTTTCCTTTATGTTATTGAGTTCTTTGGTTTTATTTAGTTTAGATTTAATCCATTTTTCCATATACACACATATAAATAAGGAAGAGAGACTCTCCCAAATCATCATATCTTCTAATACCGAATTTACATATTAATTTCTGATTATTGGAGGTCACCCCCTCGAAGTGGTCTGCTATTTTACTAATTTTTACATTTATTTCCAAGAAATATCATAGCATCTATTATACTAGCAATCGCACCTTAGTGTGTAATGGGTATGCCGAAATAGCATGTAGATAAAAATAATTAGTGGTTCCTTTATAAATGCATATTGAACATTGAAATTTCCTGAGAAGAGGGCATATATTTTTGTTGTTGGTCAATGGTTGTTGTCCATCCATCATTTGAATCTACATTAGGAAAGAAATAGAGTAAATTAAATATGTTGACATGTGCATGCAAGTAAAGTTGATTTTGAATAGTAGTGGGTAAAAGTAGGTATGCAAGTAATTTTTTTTTGTTTTGGTCAATTATTTGCAAGTGATAGTGCCCTTAACCGGTCCTCTTATTGTTTACTAAGCATGTCAAGCCCATCCAATTGAAATGGCAGGCCTAGGTATAGACTTGACAAGACTTGCCATTCATCAGGACTTTTTTCTTGTCCCCAATCAAGAGTTTCATCATTAGTGTCTATTAATGGATTTGGAGATGTACAGTGCAAATCCCATGGATGGTAGATATTTGAAATTATTTTGCAATGGGTTGTAATTTCTTGTTTTAATGAACCAATATTATTGTGAAAGTTTCTAAATGACTAGTATAGTAGTAGTTCACTCCAACAGAATGCTTGAAAACATTGATCATCTGTTGCTAGGGTGGTGGTAAAATGAGGGGAGACTTGAATAATCACTGGTGTTAAGTGTTATTTCTATTTCGTGAACTTTTGAGATGTTGTAAATGTCTTTTTTTGAGCCACTTCAATATGTAGCATTGTTTCCAATTATATTACTCATGCCACATATGAATCAATGAAGCTTGGAAATGGGATCTTGCTATTGTAAGAGATAGCTACAATTTAGTGTGCAATGGGTACAATAAAGATGTCTTAAAGGTGAATTATTAGGTCCTTAAGAAACATAAGTGTAGTTTCCAATGGATACATGGCATCTTTGGATTGTTGGCATGAAACAACCAATTGAAAGTCACTCTCTTTTCTTCATCATTAGATCATTGGCATGAAAAGTAGTGGAGCTATACAAAGATCCACTTTTAACATTGTAAAAGTACCACACCTTGATATTTAATGTAGGGTTTTCCATTAGAATGCTTGACTATAGCCCCAAGTCTATCACACAATAGAACAATTTTCCACTATGTTTATGCAGTTAAGCTTAGTTTTGTGATCCCATGATAGCTAATGATTCTATGTTTTAGGAAATGTCCCTTGAATTGTCATGGGTGGTAAAGGTAAAATTTGGTTATAATAATTCATAGGAAGGTTATGCATGAAACCATGTTCTCTAGTTGAAATTGAAAGGTACTTTGAATCCACAAATTTTAGTTCAATAGATCATACACAAATAAGGATATGGTTTGTCCATACACCCTTTGGTATACTATACACTTAGTAAAAGTAAAAGTATGGTGGGCCTTGCTCAAACTCTTTAAGATTCCACTACTGACCCACAAGGTGATTTTTTTCTAGATCAGTACCTTAACCAAATTTTAAAAGAATTAAAAATTGAACTACAAGCATTTGGTATGTGGAAGATTTGTTGTCAAAATAAATCATAATAGCTTTAAGTTCTTTCTTGGCCAATGAGATTTGAATGATCAACAAAAAAGTAGGTAAGCTGCAAGCATATGATTTTGATATAGATTATGTTAAAGCAAAGAATCTAATACAGTAGATAATGCTCTTTCTAGAATGAGACATATTACACATTTCTAGACATGAGGTGTTAGGGATTGCATGCAGAAGATATCAATTAAATGCAAATAAAGATTAAACAGAGGATTGGAAATACACAGAAATAATAACAGTGAGAGACAAGTTTTAACGTGGTTCACCCAAACTAGGGCTACATCCACCAACAGAGAGTCTAATATTATTATATAATAAATCAAATTGATTACAACCAGTAATCCTTGCAACTCAATACCGCTGCAAAATACTACAATACACCAACAGAAACCCTAACCCTTAGCTGATAAAAGTGGGGAAAATTTAACCTCTGAGTCTGATTAGACTCCATATAACAACAATCTCCCACTTGGAGATTGATCATAACACTGCTGACCCTGTAGCTCCCACTGGAAATAAGCACCCTGGACTCTGTTGTCTTGATTTTTTGTTTTCAGTCTTGAAGACCAACTGAAGCTGAAGAGAAGCTCAGCTTCTCCCTTGTCACTATCTTCGTAAACATATCCACTAGATTTTCATTTGTATGGATCTTTTCCAACCATAACTGTCCATCATCCAACACTGACCGAATGAAGTGATACCTCAACTATATGTGTTTGGTCTTTGAATGCAAAGCAGAATTCTTTGCAAGATGTATGGCACTTTGGCTGTCTATAAACAAATAATTGTTAGCCTATTATTTGCCCAATTCTTCCAGGAAAGATTACAGCCATATCATCTCCTTGCATGCCTCTGTTGCAGCTACATACTCTGCCTCCGTGGTGAATAAAGCAACCACCTTTTGCAACCATGAGATCCAACTCACTGTTGTCCCACCTACAGTAAAAACATAACCTGTAGTACTCCGCCTGGTATCAATATCCCCTACCAAATCTGAGTCTTCATAACCTGCAAAATTAGTATTAGAGCCCCCAAAACATAAGTGTTTATTGGATGTACCTCTCAAATATCTGAGAATCTAGTTTACTGCATTCCAATGCTCCAATCCGGGATGACTCATATACCTGCTTACGACTCCTACAACATGTGCAATATTTGGTCTCGTGCATACCATGGCATACATTAAATGTCTTACAACTAAAGCATATGGTACCTTGGATATTTTTTCTTCCTCCTATTGTGTCTTAGGACACATCTCCTTAGTCAATTTCAAATGACTAGGCAAAAGTGTGCTGACAACTTTTGCATTCTCCATATGGAATCTCTGCAACACCTTTTCAACATAAGTAGCCTAAGATTGAGTCAATTTTCTGTTCTTCTTATTTCTGCAAATTTTCATACCAAGGATTTGTTTTGCTGCCCCCAAATCCTTCATAGCAAATAATTGTGCTAACTGTTGTTTTAACTCTCTTAAATGTGATCCATGTTAGACCCTGCTAGAAGCATGTCATCAACATATAAACATAAAATAATGTAGCTGTCATTATCCAACCTCTTAAAATAAATACAATTGTCAGAATTACACCGGCTATAGCCTTGCTTAGCCATAAAACTATCAAATTTTAAATATCATTGCCGAGGTGCTTGTTTCAAGCCATACAAACTCTTCTTCAATCTGCACACCAGTTTCTCCTTACCATTGACCTCAAATCCTTGGGGCTGTTCCATATATATCTCCTCCTCCAAATCACTATGGAGAAAGACAATTTTCACATCCAGCTGTTCCAAATGTAAATCTTCAGCAGCCACAATACTTAAAATAGTATGAATAGAAGTCATTTTAACAACCAGAGAAAATATCTTATCAAAATCAATACCCTTTTTTCATGTGCAAATCCTTTTACAACTAACCTGGCTTTAAATCTTTTCTTACCTCTATCTTCCTCTTTCAGCCTATAAGCCCATTTGTTTGGTAAAACCTTTTTACCTACAGACAACTTACATAATTCTTGAGTCTGATTTTTTAGCAAGGAGTCCATTGCTTCTTTCATTGCAAGCTCCCACTGAACCTTTGTATCCACCTGCATAGCTTCATCATACCCTTCCAATTCACCAACATCTGTTAACAAAATAGAATACAAAGAGGGAGAAAACCTTTCAGGAGGTCTACTTAGCCTTGTTGACCATCTAACATTCACTGGAGTTTGTGGTATTTCTTATTACTGTTGCAGAGCATGAGGAACCATTAGAACATCATTATCTAGAGTATCATCTAGCACCACATAATCTATTTCTTTCTTCTCATGCTGCTGCAACTGATCTTTGTACAACACCTTCTCATTGAATACAACATCCCTACTTCTCACAATTTTCTGGTTTTCAAAATCCCAAAGCCTATAACCAAATTTATCAATGCCATATCCAATGAAGGTACACTTTTTTTATTTTGCATCGATCTTGGTTCTATTTTTAGAATCTACATGTGCAAATGTTTCACATGTGAAGGTTTTGAGAAAAGAATAACTCACCTTCTTACTTGTCCATGCTTCCTCTAGAATACCATATCCCAAAGGAACTAAAGGACCTCTATTAATTAAATATACAGTAGTGTTGACAGCCTCTACCCACATGTTTAAAAGCAGCCCAACATGCAATCTCATGGTCCTTGCACACTCCATTACTGTCCTATTCATGCGTTCAGCCACTCCATTCTCCTGTGGAGTCCCTAGAACTGTTTTCTGCCTACGAATTCCATTAAAGGAACAATAATCCTCAAATTCTTTGCTGCAATATTCACCACCATTATCAGATCTAAGACATTTTAATCTTTTACCCGTCTCATTCTCAACCAAGCTTCTCCATTTCTTAAATGTTTCAAATACATCAGATTTCTGCCTAAGGAAATAAATCCAAACCTTCCTAGTTGCATCATCTATAAATGTAACATAATACTGAGAGCCACTGAGAGAAGATGCCTGAGCTGGTCCCCATACATCTGTATGCACAAGCTCCAACTTTTAATCTTTCTTTTGCTTCCCATCCTTGAGAAAATTGACACTCTTTTATTTTTCATACACACAACTTTCACAGAAATCCATATTAATACATTTTAGTCCTGGTAAAACTTTCTTAGAATGAAGTATCTTCATACCTTTTTCACTCATATGCCCAAATCTGTTATGCCACAGTGTTGTTTCAGAACCTGCAACAACTGTTTCAGTCTCTTCCTGTGAACTTGTAGCAACTGTTCCTAAACCTATTTATTTTTTCTCTGCAACAACTAAAGTAGAAGGAACAGTATGACCTATACAAAGATATAAGGTGCCTACTTTCACACCTTTTGCTACTATTAAGGTACCTCTTGAAACCTTCCAATTTTTATCAGTAAATGTAACAATGCAACCTTCATCGGCTAGGTGCCCTGCTGAAATTAAATTCCTACTCAGCCTTGGAACGTGTCTTACCTCTTCTAGTAGCCAATAATTCTCATTCTGCAACTTAATCTTGATTCTTCCCTTTCTAACAATCTAACAGGGTTTGTTATCTGCCAAATAAACTAGCCCAAAATCCCCTTGGACATAATCAAGAAAATAACTTCTATGGGGCACAACATGAAATGAGGCCCCTGAATCTAAAACCCATGAATCATCAGCATTATCTAGGAAAGAATCAAAGCATCATCTTTAGATTTATTACTTACCACATTTGCCTCCTTATTACCTTCTTGTTTGTCTCCTTCTTTATTCTTCCGAGACCATCAATCTTTCTTCTGATGATCTGGTTTCCCACAGTACTAACAATCCTTCTATCCTCTGGATTGGGACCTCTTGTCCTTTGATTTTCCTCGTGACTTCCCATGACCTCTAGAACCTTTCCTCTCTCCTTTGATCTACCCCTGCTTTCTGTATTCAAAACACTACCTGATGTGGACCCTCCTGAGCTTTTCCGTCGCATTTCCTCGCTAAGGATAACACCAACAATATCATCAAATTTAAAACATTTAAACCAGAGACAGAGTTACTTACAACCATTACCAAGTTATTCCAACTTTCTGGCAAAGAACATAATATCAAGAGAGCCCTCACCTCTTCATCAAATTTCACTTTTACAAAAGTTAACTAACTGGTAATCGTATTAAACTCATTTAAATAATCTGTCACAGATCCACCTTCAATCATTTTCAGATTAAACAAATGCTTCATGAGAAATACCTTATTTGAGCCTGAGGGTTTTTCATACAACTTAGCCAAAGCTTTCATCAGTTCACTTGTCGTCGTCGCTTCTGTTATATTAAACGCCACAGATGGTGCCAGGCACAACCGAATGGTTCCCAGTGCCTTTCTGTCCAAAAGATTTCAATCCTCATCAGTCATTGTTGTTGGTTTTTTGGCTATTCCTTCCAACAGCCTTTATAAATCCTTCTGATAGAAATAATCCTCCATCTGCATCTTCCATAATTGATAGCTCTGCCCATTGAATTTATCTACCTTCAATTTACCCTCATTCGCCATTGCTCCCACTCAACTATGAGACTCCCAATTAACCGTGAGACCTTCCTGCAAATGATAATTGAACACAACCTGGGTCTGATACCACTTGTTAGGGATTGCATGTAGAAGATATCAATTAAATGCAAATAAAGATTAAACAGAGGAATGGAAATACACAAAAATAATAACAGTGAGAGACAAGTTTTAACATGGTTCACCCAAACCTGGGCTACATCCACCAACAGAGAGTCCAATATTATTATCTAGTAAATCAAACTGATTACAACCAGCAATACTTGCAACTCAATACCATTGCAAAATGCTACAATACATCAACAGAAACCCTAACCCTTAGTCGTTTTTATCAAGCCTTATGTCAGTTACAAAATAGGGTTTTTTTTAATGTCTTCCAATATAAAAAATAACTCTCGATGCCTTTATAAAATAATTTGGGGGGAAACCGCACCGATAAAAGTGGGAAAAATTTAACCACTGAGTCTGATTAGGCTCCATATAACAATATGAGGCACCTTGCATGCAACACAGAAGTGGCAAGAAGAATTGTCTTGATGTTGTGCAATGTAGCCAATAGGGCTTCCTTGTAGATTTTGTGTTTACCTTGGTGGATATGGGGTTAGTGAGCATCTCTTGATATATATCTTTCTCTCATTCTGTATTTTCCTTATCTCTCTTTGTCACCTCTCTCTCTCCCCCTTTCTCTCTCCACTTCTCTGTTCATCTCTCTAACTCTTTCTCCCTACCTCCCTCTCTCTCTCTCTATCACTATCTCTCTCTAACTTTCTCTCTATTCTATTATCACAATATTTATGTTTCCAGGATAAAATTCCAAAGGAAAAAAAATATATTTTCAAACTCATTAAGATACCACTACTAATCTATATCTCTCTATTTCTCCTTGTCTCTCTATCCCCCTAGCTCTATCCATGTCTCTATCTTGAATTGATTCAGATATCACATTTTTTTATTACAAAGAAAAAAAGCATATTTTCAAACTCTTTAAGATTCCACTACCGATCCACAGGGTGATTTGGAACTCTAAATCCAACTAATACAATTATTTTTCAATACTTGTTTTTGGTAGGCTCTTAAATTTGGGTGGGAACCTGGCTATGATAAATAAGGAATTTATAATCTATTGAAGTCCATATTAGTACAAAATGAAGGTTTCATTATTCTATCAAGTTACACTTGAAAGCATTGCATGCCTTAGATAATTCACAATCCATAGAAATTCATAGAAAATAGAGGAATGATTCACTTCTAGCCCATCCCTTATGTTCCTATTGTTTCCTCTCTCTCTCTCTCTCTCTATATATATATATATCTTTATCTTTGTATATATCTCTTTGTCTCCCTCTTTATATCTCTATTTCTCTTTGTCTCTCTATCTCTCTATCTCTATCCCTATCTCTAGCTTGGATTGATTCAGCTATCACAATTTGGTTGAAGCCAAACCAACAATCAATTTGATTTGACACAATGATCTCCTCAGGTTGATCGCATCCATGATTTTCTAAACTTGGTTCAGAAGTGCGATTGTGAAATCTATCTTTTTGCACATTTTCCAATTCACTACTCTTTGTGCTTGAACTCCTCTAGAGTTGAGGAAACTATTTGTGAATTAAGAAATTCACATATGGCCACCTCAATTTTGTTTATATCACCGTTGCTCACCTAGTTTTGTATGCAACACATAATGGATCTAGAGGACCAATGGTGGATGATTCTTGCATCATACTAAGGCTTGACATATAATTAATGTATATTATATTGTGCACAATTAAAAATAATAAATATATATAATAACTAATATATATTGCTTATAATTGTTATGTAATTCATATATATTTCTTTATCTCTATTTTTCTTTATCTTTCTCTTTTTGGTTCCTCTCTCTCCTTACTTTGTCTGCATGTCTCCCTTTCTCTATTCTTCTCTCTCTATCTAATTATTATTATTTTGATTCATAATTATAGGTATGGATGTTGCCAATTGTAGACTCATATGGTATTCTAGTAACAAATTCTTTATTTTGTAGTTCTCTACACCTAAATAGATTAGTAATTTATTGTTTTGTCTATTTAATTACGTTTCTCTTCATCTATCTCTCTTTCTCTTTTTTCTTCCTCTCTCCTCGCTCTATCCCCCCATCTCTCTCTCTCTCTCTCATTATTATTATTATTTTGATTCTATGTTGCAAATTTGTTTGCACAACCAGCATGGCACTAATTGTAGGTATGGATGTTGCCAATTGTAGACTTGTATGGTATTCTGGTAATGAATTCTTTATTTTGTAGTTGTTTGCACTTAAATAGACTTGTAATTTCTTATTTTTTCATAGTCATGTTACCCCAAATTGAAGAGGGTAGAAAAAATAAGTATAGGAAACTATGGACATTACTTTGATTATATGATATTGCCAATTACAATTTGAGGGTTATTAGTTTGATTAGTCATGCTAACCAGGGTAGCAAAAAAATATAATTAAGTTAAAAATAAATATAAATAATAAAGATATAATATGTTTAATTTAAATATACAATGTTATACTATATAAAATATAAAATATTATTTTATAATATTGTATAAAAAGGAATCACAAAGAAAATACACATGAAATAAAACAAAATAAGATATATCATTTTATATTATGTATTTTTTATACCTTGATGATGAATGTACTCTCTCTAGTCTACCTCTCCCACTCTATCTATCTTTTTCATTTCATCTCTCTAAATCTCCCTCTCCCTTCTCTCCTTTTTTCTCTCTTTCATTTTTTATAAATTGTTAATAAATATTGTTTGCACCAAAATAAAGATTTTTGCAAAATGATTTGAAACTATTACAAAACCCTAAAATCTATACTATGAGCAACAGAAGAGATTAATGATAAAAGCTATAAAACCGCACAAATATAAATGTTACCGAAGTATGGTTGCTCGCATAATTGCATAACTCCAATGTAAAAATTGTTGGGGGTGGTAAATGAGAAACAAAGTCGATTTTTATAAAGTTTGGAGATGGTTGGTTCAAGCGGTTAAACAAATTTTTGGTGAACGGTAAAGGGTAGGTAAAAGGTAGTTAGGGTTTTTAATAGATTTTGATTTAGTTTTTTACAAATAAGTTAGGTTTAGGTTTAGGTTAATAATAAATTAAAGTTGTCAAATTTAATTTATTATTAACGAGATGGGAAATGGATAGAAAGGGAGGATTTAATTAATTTATGTAATTAATTAAATCTCATGCAAAAGGATATGATAAATAAATAATAAATTAATTGTTTTAATTATAATTTATTATTTATGGAAAATGGTGATAAAAGGTAGACTAGGGAATAATTAGGAGATGATGTAGGGATTTTATAGGAATGCAATCAAGGATGAAATAGGAATGTATTGTGGGGTCAATTTTCGATGTCTACAAATATATTTATTAGTACAATGTAAGAATTTACTATTTATTAATTCTTTAAAATATAATTACTTATATTTAATCTAAATACCCATAACAATTTTAATATATTATATAACTATATTAATATTTTAAATAAATAATATATAACTAAAATCTCATATTATATAAAATTAAAATATGAATGTATATTTAAATATTTAAAATCATAAAGCTAATGTTGTCCACATTTGAACTTTTTAAATCCATAATTTCATGAAATATGACTATCATTAAAAAAGAGAAGCTTCAAAAATTTAATATTAAAAACAAGGATCCCCTAAATATTATTTAAATACTATTTAAATGTAAAATTTGATAGAATCGCAAGGCACTTAAATTTTGTTTCTAAATTACATTGTTCATTCCAAATAAAAATTTACGCTTGCTTTTACAAACTGGTAATTATGAATATATTAAAAATCAATGAATATTTGAGAATTTTAAAAAAATTAACCAACAAACAATATATTTTTAATTGTATTAAATAAAACCCAATTTCTAAGCTAAGGAATATTGAAACCCATTTTCTAAGCTAGGGAATATTGATTAAAGAGAAAAAGAATACATATTAGCATAAGCAAAAGGAGTTGTGAGCAATAAAAGCACCAAATACACATATATGTCCTTCGCCATGTAATCAACTACAAACGTCCAGAGGTAATGCATTTAGTGACCTTTAATTATAAAAAAATTGTCTTAGTGTACCGTGTGATTTTATTCTATTTATTGTTATTATTATTAGTTTTATATTGCAGGTTGCATTAGACGTGTATCAATACCTCAAATTCAAAGGCAATCTAAAAATTATCTCTGAGCAATCTCCTCAGTGTGTACCTTCATCAATACGTCCAATTCAAATAAACCGACCTAGTGTCGTTCATCCGTGGATTTCAAAGCGGTTGAAAATTTTAAAAAGGGCTTTTAAGAGCCAGGATAGATAGACATGAAAAAAACATCTAATGAACACATGACAGAAAACTATCTCTCCTCTCTTACTCTATCCTCTCTCTCTATCCCTCTCTATCTCTTTATCTCTATTATCACTATATTGATGTGGAAGTGCTTTAGAAAAGTAGTGACAAGGTTTTCAAAAGAGTGTATAGAACATGAAGGCAAAGAATAAAACCATTGTATAACATTCTTTTAAGGTTGTTGGAAATGACCTGGCAAAAATCTTATCCTCATAAGCAAAATCTAAGCATACCATTGTGAAAGCTTGTAAATTCATGTTAGGATCTCCCTCAACATTTTATAATTCAAATCTTGCCACCATAGATACCATACAAAAAGGTTATATAACAAGCTCATAAGCAAGTGGTGTGTGATGTAGGTGATTGTATATAATAGTATCCTTGTTGTCATTTACTTGTTTCTTTAGAGTAGCCATATCTTGTAACATTATATTCAAGTTAGAGGTAGGACTAATGGTATAATTAGACATGCGTGAAATAGTCGAGGATGTATAATGAGGATGTGTGGAAATAGGTAACGAACATATCCATGGAGGGAGGAACCACATTATGAGATGAGGTGAAAATGGTATGATGAGCAGGGCTAATATAAGAAATAGGTTGGGAAGGAAGGTTAATGTGAGACATAGGTTGAGAATGATGGATGGTGTGAGACACATGGGTAGAACCTATGACACTAGTAGGTATGCGAATATAAGGATGATATTGTAGGTGGCACATTAGGGGGATGGGATCACTTGAGGTAGGTATGGAAACGATAGGGGCAAAGCTAGGAGTGACAATAGGAGTAGTAGTAGCTATGGAACTGGTAGTAGTAGTAGGATGAGGCTCAAAAAAAAAGAGGAAGGATGGGATGGACACTGTTAGAAGAGACTACCAAAGATCCAATGCCAAGTAGAATATATATGCCAAGAGGTGCATTTATTAAAGTTTAGTGCAAAAGGGTGAGAAATTGTTGAAGAGATAAGATCTTGTTTGGCAATTTGAGCATCATGGTCTTAATTTTGTTGATGATCAAAGTGGTTCTCATTATGAGCATCATAAATATTTCATTTTCATTAAATTGAGTAGCCATAATAGGGTTCAGACAAGCACCCCTTCTCAAAGGAAGATTGGGGTCTTGAGTAGCTCATGGCATAAAAAAATCAATACCATCATGAGAGGGATAAGGTAATGTAATATAAAATCATTCTTATATTTAAATATCATAAAAGCAATAAGATAAATTATATTTGAAAATGAAACTTAGGTTTGACTCCCTATTCTTATGTAGCCCTTCCTAGAAAAATTTATCCAACACTTTTTACACTTTATTTGTCCTGAGCTGAAGAAATTTTTCATAACTCAACCCCATAAGAGGGTGTGAAGCTAGACCTCACCTCCACCCTAAAAGAATCTATCAAGAATCGAGTGAGTGATCTACATATTTTAAAATTCACCTACATCAACCTCCTTAATACATGTTTTAGATGTCAAGCCCTTCACGACAAAATCAAGGATTACCCACTTATGCCAAAGTGCAAGTCAAGATGGTGAAGTATGTTGCTACTCATCCTATGCAAGAATCTAGATGGATGGCAATTAACAGTTAAAAAATAGTCATGATCAAATACCCCAAATCTATTAAGCCTCCACCCAAAATGTAATTTGTACAGAAGAATGAGGTCATTATTCTAGCTAAAATTGAATTAGTGGACCTACTCAAGGGTCCTCCTACATGTTGTATATTTACATTGAATATATTTATTTTATATATAGAATATATAATATATTCTTATTATTTATATTATGTATTTGTTATGTAATTTATATATAAAATCGATATTATATTTAGATTTATTATATTTTATAATATTATTTAAATTAATTTGTAAGAAATCTAATAATTAAGTGACCTTTCATGTATTATTATGCCGAGAGGCGAAGCCTAGAGGCATTTACAATGGCAGCACAAGGATGTGTGTACATTTTTATTCTCACAATTTAAATTGATGTCTCCCAACTTGTCATAACTAATTTAAAAATAATTTAAACTATTTAATGTTATTTAATGTTTTGGATAGAGGGAATACTTTCCCCACTATCCAAAGCATTCGGACTACAGTTCAAATGTTGTGGGTAGTTAGGGTTGTTGCAAGTATGAGGTGAGCCAGTGTTGTCATTGATGTCAACATACTCATATTGCATTGACAAGAAGGATTTGATGAGCTGTATGCTGAGGATATTGAGAAAATTAGCCTTAGTCAGGAACAGTGAAGAACAGTGATGAGAAGAAGGCAAATTTACTGTATAGGATGAGAACCGGAGGATGCGGATTAAAGGGTTAGTAGATATGAGTCTTGAGATGCTTCAGTTAAGATTTCAGAGGTCCGCATGAAGATCTGAAGGAGTTGTGGCTGTCGGTATGGAACCGGTTCCGGCAAGTATCCAGAGGTGACAGAGGATCACAAAAAGGTCCGGTGAGGTCCGGAATTGTATTATCCTAATCTGCAGATTGGAAGGAGTGTTTGGGATGTCCTTGTGATGTGTCATCCTGATTTGTGTATGATTTGGAGGTCCGGAAGTACCTCTTGCATTATGACAGTGGCGATAGACTGTGTTCTTGAAGTTCCGGATGAGGAAGACAAGAGATTCCAGTAAGTAGAGGAAGTGCGGATGTATCCGGTCATTCAGGCAGGCTTGTGAAGGTTCTTGGATCATGTTTAGGTTGTGTTGTTGGTCCGCATTGATAGTAGAGCCCAGAATTGAAGTTATTCTTCCGGATGAAGTTCTTGCTCTGTTTAGCCGACCGGATGAGTTGTTCATCCTGCGAATGTTCTTGTGGTGGCCGACCGGATGTGTTATTCATCTTGCAGATACTCTTATGGTTGTTTGCCGACTTAGATGTTTGTTCCTAAGTCGATGTCTTGTATTAATAACGGTTTGTGAGTTCATTTCAAAGTGTGGTTTGTGTGGATGAGTGTGGCATAGTGAAGAGAAGTGCGAAAGGCAGAGTAGAAGTTTTTGGGCTTAAATGGAACTGATCCGGACATGGTAGAGATGTCATTCTCCAGTTCAAGACTGTGATTCTTATCACTTTGTAGACAGTGTGTCTCCTTGTAGGCAGTGGGCCTCTTTGTGAGCAGTGTGCTCGGGCAGTGAGCCCTAATTGGCAAGTGCCATTCTTTTTCTTATTCTTCTAACAGAGAATAATTCTTGGGTTAATCACCCCGTGGTTTTTCCTTTAACCGGGTTTTCCACATCAAAATCTTGGTGTTCAATGTGTTGATGTTTATCTGCTCTTGTGTTTATGTATAATGCTTTCATGGATGATTAATTGATATGCTGTTAACTAACAACCAATAATCAAGTGTTTGAAAGAAAAAAGAAGTTTTATACAACTGATTCACCCCCCCCTCTCAGTTGTATGCCCTAGATCCAACAATTGGTATCAGAGCCAAGTTCCTCTGAAAGAAGCTTAACCGCTTGAGGAGATCCAGGATGTCGTCTTACAAGAAGGATAGTCCGAAGTTCGATGGAACCAACTTCACTCTTTGGAAAGGTCGCATGAAGTGTCACTTGGAATGTATGGGAAAAGCATACTTGGCTATGGTTTCAAAACCTTATGTACCTCCACAAGGTGGTCCGACAACTCTGAATGAAATCACAGAAGCTGAAAACAATCTGCGGACCAAGGAAGCTCTTCTAAGCGCATTGAATGACTCAGATCTCTCAAATGTTATTGACCTACCAACTGCATATGAGATCCTGACTAAACTAGAACTTCTGTATGAAGGAGATGAGTTTGTCAAAAGTGCAAGGTTGCAAAGTCTGAAAGGGAAATTTGAAAGATTGAAAATGAGAGATGATGAAAACATCACTACCTTTATGCCAAGAGTGAATGAGCTGGTATGTGGAATTAGAAATGCTGGTGGAACTCTAGATGAAAATGAGATTGTCTGCAAAATCCTAAGATCCCTTCCTGCTGCCTACAAAATCAAGGTTGCTGCCATTGATGAATTCAGAGCCCACACAACTGTCACAAGAGAACAACTAGCTGGCAAACTAGCTGCATTTGCAATGACTGAGTTTGGAGATGATCCTCCCAAGACTGAATCTGCTTTCAAAGCCAGTACCTATGTGAAAGGCAAACAGAGATTTGATCCGGGAGAAAACTCATCAAGGAAGATGTCATGGTATGATCAAGCAAGAAGAGACATCGAAGAAGAAGAAGCAGAAACAGCTCAACTTGAAGCCCTCATTGCAAAGAGACTGCCAAGAGGATCCGGTAAGTATGAAGGAAAACTACCCTTTAAGTGTTTCAACTGCAATAAGATTGGTCATTTTGCTTCAAGATGTCAGGAAAGATCTGCAAGGTCTAATACTAACAGACAAAGGTTTCAAAAGAATTGCTATTATGTTCATGAAGAAGACGACAATGAAGGAGTAACAGATGATGAATCAGAACTAGGAAGCAAATCCGAAAATGAGTGGGTGTTTATTGCCATCAAGGAAGAAGATTCAATACTCTCTGAATCTGTCAATCACAAAGTTGTTGAAAAAGCTTTGGCTGCTCAAGTGGAAGAAAAGGATGATTGGGTTATTGACAGTGGATGTTCTCACCATATGACTGGTGACAAGAATAAGTTCTTAGATTTGGAAAGATATGAAGGAGGAATGGTAAAGTTTGGTGACAATTCTGCTGGCAGAATCAGAGGTAGGGGACCTATTTCCTTTGATGGAAAGAGCAAAACAGGTAATGTACTATATGTTGAAGGATTGAAGCACAATCTTCTCAGTGTTGGTCAGTTAGTGGACAAAGGCTATGATCTCCGGTTCAAGAATGGAAAATGTAGAATCTTTACAAGCTCCGGAACTGAAATTGCATCCGGTACTCAGACAAAAGGTAATATCTTTCATCTGGTTGGTTCAAATAAAAGTTGTTTGTTTGTTCAAATTGATTAGAGTTGGTTATGGCATAGAAGAATGTGTCATGTAAATTTTGATAACATCATCAAGATAAGCAATACTCAGGCTGTAAGAGATCTTCCAAAATTGATGAAACCTACAAATAGTGTGTGCAAAGAATGTCAGTTAGGTAAACAAAGCAGAGTCTCTTTCAAAAGCAAAGATCAGTCTTCTACCGGATTGTTGGAATTAGTACATACTGATCTCTGTGGTCCGACAAGAATCAAGAGTCTGCAAGGTGATAGATATTTCATGTTGTTAATTGATGATCATTCCTGGATGATGTGGGTTACCTTTCTAAAAGAAAAATCAGAAGCATTTGAGAAGTTCAAAATCTTCAAAGCTATGGTAGAGAATCAAACCGGATTGAAACTAAAGTGTCTAAGGTCTGATAGAGGTGGTGAATTTACATCTGGTGAGTTCATTGACTTTTGTGAGAAGCAGGGTATAAGGAGACAGTTGTCTGCTCCTAGGACTCCACAACAGAATGGAGTAGTTGAGAGAAAGAACCGGACCATCCAGGAAGCTGCCAGGACAATGATGTTGGAAGCAAATGTTCCTCAGATGTTTTGGAAAGAAGCTATCAGCACTGCAGTCTACACTCTCAATCGAGTTCAAATTAGAAACAACACCGGTAAGACCCCCTATGAACTCTGGTTTGGCATCACTCCTACTGTGAAATATTTCAGAGTATTTGGTAGCAAGTGTTATATTAAAAGAGATGAAGATCTAGGAAAGTTTGATGCTAGAAGTGATGAAGGAATTTTCTTGGGTTACTCCACTCAAAGCAAAGCATACCGGTGTTACAATAAGAGATTGAGGAAGATGATAGAAAGCACCAATGTAAAAGTTGATGAAGGAATTGAGAAGCCTTCAAGATTTTATGAGTTTGATGAAGATGACCAAGACAGTGTTCAAGGAACTCAATCCTCTCCGGTGAGACAGAGTCAGCCTGATCCGGTAAATCAGGAAGAAGAGATAGGTTTGAATGAGCCTGATCAAGAAGCAGCAGTGCAGGATACTCCCAAAATTCCAAGGTATGTAAGACTGAACCACTCTGAAGATCAGATCATAGGTGACAGAAGCAAAGGTGTACAAACTAGAAGGAATGTTGCTCAAAATCAGGATGAATGTTGTCTGATTTCAAAGATTGAACCTAAAACAATAAATGAAGCCTGCAATGATGAAAACTGGACCAAAGCAATGGAAGATGAATTGATGCAAATTGAGAAAAATCATACTTGGGATCTTGTTCCCAAACCTAGAGACAGGAATGTAATTGGAACCAAGTGGGTCTTCTGGAACAAACTAAATGAAGCTGGTGAAGTAATCAGAAACAAAGCTAGATTGGTCTGCAAAGGGTACTCTCAAATAGAAGGAATTGACTTTGAAGAGACTTTTGCTCCGGTGGCAAGAATTGAAGCAGTCAGATTACTTCTTGCATATGCTGCCTTCAAAGACTTCAAGGTATATCAGATGGATGTCAAGTCTGCCTTCCTAAATGGTGATCTGGAAGAGGAAGTCTACATTGAACAACCAGATGGATTTCAATTGTCTGATAATGATGATATGGTCTGCAAGTTGAAGAAAGCTTTGTATGGATTGAAGCAAGCCCCAAGAGCATGGTATGAAAGGTTGGATAAGCATCTTGTGCAGATTGGATTCAACAAAGGTACTGCTGACAGTAACTTAAATTTCAAAATTGATCATGATAACATTTTGATTGTTGAAGTGTTTGTGAATGATATCATTTTTGGAGGAAGAGATAGTATGTGCAAAACTTTTGCAAATCAGATGAAAAGTGAGTTTGAAATGTCTATGCTTGGTGAAATGAATTTCTTCTTGGGTCTGCAAATTACTCAAACAAAAGAAGGGATCTTCATTTCTCAGACCAAATATGTGAAAGAATTGTTAAGGAAATTTGGTATGGAAGACTCAAAGCCAATGAACACTCCTATGGCAACCGGATGTAAGTTAAGCAAAGATGATGATTCTCCAAAGGCAGATCAGACAAAGTATAGATCAATGATTGGTGGATTGTTGTATCTCACTCAAACTAGACCAGATATAATGCAGGCTGTTGGTCTTGTGGCAAGATTCCAGGCTGATCCTAGAGAATCTCATGTTATGGCAATCAAAAGAATTTTTAGGTACTTGAAAGGAACAGTTGAGTATGGTCTATGGTACCCTAGAGATCCGGATTTCTCTCTTCATGCTTACACAGATGCAGATTGGGTAGGTGATGTGGATGACCGTAAGAGCACTAGTGGTGGAGCATTCTTTTTGGGGAAGAGATTGGTTTCTTGGTTAAGCAAGAAACAAGATGCAATATCTCTGTCTACAACTGAAGCAGAATACATTGCAGCAGCAGGTAGTTGCACTCAAATCTTATGGATGAAGCAGATGCTAAGAGACATTAAAATTGAATATGAGGATCCTATCACAATTTTCTGTGATAATTCAAGTGCAATTAATATTTCTAAGAATCCGGTGTTGCATTCTAAGACTAAGCACATATCTATCAAGTTTCACTTTTTGAGAGAACAAGTAAACAAGGAAGAAGTCAGATTGGAGTATGTTCCCTCCAAGGATCAGATTGCAGATATCTTTACTAAACCTCTTCCCAAGGATTCTTTTAAATATCTCCGGGAGAAGTTAGGGGTCATGGCCCCTCCGGTGATGAACTAGGATGCACTGATGTGCATCAGTCTGGTGGATATCACAGTCATATCTTGTGATCCGGATTAATGATGGGGAGCTGCAACTAAGGGGGAGCAGCTGGTATGATTCTGATGTATGAGAATTGCAAGTATGAGCCCTTTGCCATTGATGTCAAAGGGGGAGAGAAGACATGTGAAAAACAAGTGGTTGATGATCAAAGGGGGAGCAGTAAAGGAAGAGAAGACATGTGAAAAGTTGTTGTTGATAGGGGGAGCGGTGACAGAAAAGAGAAGTTCTTGTCTTAATGGTTTTTCACATCATATGTTGCCATCAATGACAAAGGGGGAGATTGTTGCAAGTATGAGGTGAGCCAGTGTTGTCATTGATGTCAACATACTCATATTGCATTGACAAGAAGGATTTGATGAGCTGTATGCTGAGGATATTGAGAAAATTAGCCTCAGTCAGGAATAGTGAAGAACAGTGATGAGAAGAAGGCAAATGTACTGTATAGGATGAGAACTGGAGGATGCGGATTAAAGGGTTAGTAGATATGAGTCTTGAGATGCTTCAGTTAAGATTTCAGAGGTCCGCATGAAGATCTGAAGGAGTTGTGGCTGTCGGTATGGAACCGGTTCCGGCAAGTATCCAGAGGTGACAGAGGATCACAAAAAGGTCCGGTGAGGTCCGGAATTGTATTATCCTAATCTACGGATTGGAAGGAGTGTTTGGGATGTCCTTGTGATGTGTCATCCTGATTTGTGTATGATTTGGAGGTCCGGAAGTACCTCTTGCATTATGACAGTGGCGACAGACTGTGTTCTTGAAGTTCCGGATGAGGAAGACAAGAGATTCCAGTAAGTAGAGGAAGTGCGGATGTATCCGGTCATTCAGGCAGGCTTGTGAAGGTTCTTGGATCATGTTTAGGTTGTGTTGTTGGTCCGCATTGATAGTAGAGCCCGGAATTGAAGTTATTCTTCCGGATGAAGTTCTTACTCTGTTTAGCCGACCGGATGAGTTGTTCATCCTGCGAATGTTCTTGTGGTGGCCGACCGGATGTGTTATTCATCTTGCGGATACTCTTATGGTTGTTTGCCGACTTAGATGTTTGTTCCTAAGTCGATGTCTTGTATAAATAACGGTTTGTGAGTTCATTTCAAAGTGTGGTTTGTGTGGATGAGTGTGGCATAGTGAAGAGAAGTGCGAAAGGCAGAGCAGAAGTTTTTGGGCTTAAATGGAACTGATCCGGACATGGTAGAGATGTCATTCTCCAGTTCAAGACTGTGATTCTTATCACTTTGTAGACAGTGTGTCTCCTTGTAGGCAGTGGGCCTCTTTGTGAGCAGTGTGCTCGGGCAGTGAGCCCTAATTGGCAAGTGCCATTCTTTTTCTTATTCTTCTAACAGAGAATAATTCTTGGGTTAATCACCCCGTGGTTTTTCCCTTAACCGGGTTTTCCACGTCAAAATCTTGGTGTTCAATGTGTTGATGTTTATCTGCTCTTGTGTTTATGTACAATGCTTTCATGGATGATTAATTGATATGCTGTTAACTAACAACCAAGAATCAAGTGTTTGAAAGAAAAAAGAAGTTTTATACAACTGATTCACCCCCCCTCTTAGTTGTATGCCCTAGATCCAACAAGGGTTTGTGTTGGACTTGAATCCTCTCGCCAGTTATAGATCTTCAAGCCAAAGAATCATTCTAACTTGCCACGACTTCTATTTCACGTTTCACTCTGTGCCATTCACCGTCCATTGCTTTTACCACTGCCATTGCAGGAATTACTTCTATTTCATGTTTCACTTTGCGTCGTTCACCCTCCATTGCTTTTAGCAATACATTTGCAGGAATTTTCCTACAGAAGACAAGTGCAAAATTTTGCAGTTTAAGGTAACGAATTTAACATTGTTCATTTCATTTTATTTTATTTTTCTCTTCATTTTTGTGGTTTTGTAGGGTTTGCAACTATTTTCAGCCCTGCCATTAGCTAAAAAATGATATTTCATGTCTCCGACTAAAGAATATTTGTCACCTTCGTGTAGGTACATCGTAGAATGTAATACAATGTTTAGGCTATCTTGGCTACAATTGTACTCAATCAATCCCTTTTTAGAAAAGCCAAAGAAGCGCCCAAATGCACTTATGACCTAATCAAATTTAAGGAATCTATTTTCCATAGTTTTCCAGCTTCTAGTGTAGGAATAAAAAACATCAATGAAAGGGGAGTGAGTATGTATCACATAAAACTTGACGTGAGCATAAGCACCTCTACAGTCATCCAACATGGAGATTTTCAATTTAGGGAGAATCTCCCAGTTGTCCTCCTGCACATTGTAATAGAAGGCATCTTGCCTAATTGGATATGGAAAGGTAGACTATTTCACATTTTTGTACAAATGAGTCGATGGTAGCAGAAATGGAGTTTTCTTTCATTTTAAGGTGGCAAATAGGAGGATTGTCTATTTTCACCATGGAGTAGAAATTTTTTGGTCAAAGATTTTATGAAATACACTAGTCTATGAATATAAAGAGCAAACTTTCATGGGGTGTCTTAAAATTTTGCTTTTGGGCTTTGTGCTTCGTTAGGATTCAATACAGAGCAAATGAATAGCATTTAGCCTAATTGGTTGCATGAGGACCATTTTACTTTTAATAGTTTTATTTTTTTTGGTTTTATTCTAATTATATCTTAATTAACTATGAGAATCAAGGAGCCCCTAGGGTTCTTACATCTTAACCTGCACCCTCCTACAACTCCCGGGCCAGAGGCTAGCCCTACTCTAATTAGTATTGTCAGGGTTTAAACACAACTAATATTCTGTGTCTTCCAACGACTTATCAATCGGTCTACACCCCAAGTATTTTTCATTTATAGTAATGCAGTATTTAAATTTTTATTTTAAAGCTTCTATTTTTACCAGAGGTTAGAAACAATTGGATTATCTGTGTACACCATGGGGAGGAAATTTTGGTTGCTAAGCATTCTATAGATTTATATCATTGTTTGAATATATGGACATAGTTTGTCCTTCGTGTATGTTTTAGTAGTCAATAAGGAGCTAACACCAGGCATTTTGCCTATTTGGATCTGAAACTCAGGCTATATGCTTAGAAGGCTTAATTGAATTTTCAGAGCCTTATTAGGAATTGTAATTTTTTTGGCAAAGCTCATCTTGAATTATGTATTGCCATGGATATAATAGCATGAAAACTTAATGTGTGATCTTTTGTTTGGATTGTAGGTGGATAAGTGACAGTCGTGATGAGTATACAACTGAATGGATAGATGCCATAAATGACGAGTTCAAGTTATATCAGTGTCACACCATCATGAATTGAACTTGCACTTGCCCCAAGGGTTTAAATCTTGCAAAATAGATTGCTAATATTAAAAAAAAAGCTTGCACTGATAAATTAGTGGAATCAAGTTGCCTAACATTGATTTTCATTTGCGTTGGGCACATTCTATACATTTCCCTATTTTTGTCCTAAGATGTTTTTGAAAATAAAGCTATACATTGTATACTTCCTCCTTCTAAATTCAATTATCATATGAATTGAATTGAATGTTGCAAGATTATGCGATGAATTTATTATCATTGGGCAATAGGATTGCAGATAGAAGAGAGAGATCTTGAATTCAAGATTAATATTATATATTCATTGTTGCTGTGATCTACGGGGAGACATCCCAGGGGATCTAGGCAACGTCCCCAAAGTCTCAAACATCTTGGAGACTTGGGGACTTGGAGGTGATGCCCCCCATTTTTAGGACTAGAGAGCCTACTCAATTTGGTGCATAAAAATTTAAACAAAGGTAACTTTTTTGGGAAAACAATGCTAAAACCCTCTAAAATGTTAAAGGAGAGAATTACCATTGCAAATTTAGCATGACATATTTAGTAAGACTGCTTTTGGATTCAACTGTGTATGTTTTTGCATTGACATTTTGGATCACACATAATGTTCCATCATTAGGAACAGGGGAGTTGGATTCAATTGTGTATGTTTTTTCATCGATGTGTCTAATCACACACAATGATCCATCATGAGGAAGAGGAGAGTGATCCAAATCGTCGATGAAAAAACAATACACAGTTGAATCCAAAAGCACACTTACTATCCTCATGGACTATGGAAAACTCATGCCTACTAACATTGTATTTACTTATTAAAACTTCAGTTGCTTTTAGTTTGTTTGAATTATTTTAATAACTATCCCTTTCTCTCCCCAAAATTTGAGAAAATTTTGGCCACCCCCAAAACTGCATCCCCTCACATCATAGAAATCAGAGAAACACTGGTATGTGAAATGAAATAGTTGATCTTCAACATGTGACAATTTGTCTTCCATCATTATTGATGAAGTGACATCAGGTACTAATGATGCTTCTTTCCCTTTGACTCATAGTGGGGCTGCCCCCACCACCCAAAGAAAAATGAACAAGGGGGCAATGTATAGAAGAGATCAATCTTGAATTCAAAACCCTGAGTGTTGCGTGGGGTTTTCGTGTTGTCTAGAAAATGATTTGATCTAGAATTATGTACGCTGCTATTAGATTGATTACATTATTGATGGCGTCAATTGTCATCGTGATATTTACATTGAGTGTCACTAGAATGGGGTTTCATTGGATATGGATAATACATGATTTCAAGGGTTTTTTTTGTATGGGTAACTGGAAGTTACAGTACTCATTTATTTTAAGGAATATGGTTTACTGTTTAAATATTTGTATTATTCTTGATGTTTGTGATATGAATACTTTTATTGACATGATACAATTTATAAGCTCACGTTCAACATCTATCAATCTAAGTGATTTCCTTATACTTGTTTGCATCAACATGATGAGTACCAATGACTATTAAAAATGTATATATCTCAGATTTAATAGAAGACTCTGTTCCATAGAGGAGAAGGTATGGAATATGAAATATTTTGGGGTAAGCTTACCAAAATGTGAGAAAACTAGAGCATTCAGTTGAGTTTACCAAAATGTGAGAAACTATTTAATTTTAACATACATAAATAATTAACAAATCATTCCAAATATATACAACATATTTTAACTTTTTAATCCTTTTTACTAAATATATTTATCTTTCCTTTTCTATTTTATAGAGCTGTGGTACAACCTATCTGCCATAAATTTTTAGTAATGAGAAAAGAAAAAAAGGTATTAGTCTGCTTGGAAATGGCACACGTGAACCCAAGACCATCCAAAACAAGTGGGCATTTCAATAAGGAAACATAGACAAAATCGTTTCTGGTATTAAAAATGGTCAATGATGGGGAAGAGGAATTTATGGTAAAATAAGTTATCAAACATATGTAATATGACAATCATGTGTCATAAGTGACATGAGATACATTCATGATGTGAAGAAACACTTATGATTTTCTTTGGTAATTTTAAGGTATTGCTCTTTCTATAGTTAAACTTTTTGTAGGCTAATGCAGTATAATAAAATGCCAAATAGTGTTGAGATTATTGTTGTCAATTCAAGTATGCACCCTTATTAAGTTCGCAGAAACTTAACTACCTATTGAAACATGGAATCATTCTCAGATCTGGGTCTCCTTTTATGAGAATGAATCTCCAGAGTGAGTTGGTTCTCTTATAAGTCCTCAACTAATGACTTGAGGGGAAAAAGGATAGAAGGACATGATTGAAATGTAAAACAAAGCATTTATAACTAATCTAGATGAATCTCTATCACTCACAAAATAGATCCTCTAACTTGAATCTTCACAATTCCACTGATAGTTTATTCCTTAAGTGATTTGCAACAAGGTTTAGATCAAACACAAACTGCAACTAGGAAAAAACTAAGTTTTAATAGTATTGAGACATAATAAAGGACAGAAAAGTCACAATACAACATCAGATCAAGACTACAAAATATTTGAAAAGGATGATTTGCTATTAGAACTGGAAGGAGTACAATGCATGAAATAAAATATGAGCCAATTGCATGTATATAACTCTGCCTGTGAACAAGAGAGAAGAAACTGATGCTAACTGACTGAGAAAAACTAATATTTTTCTCCTATATATGCCTCCAAAAGATCTCCTCAGAAGAAAGCTAAAAAAGCTCCTAAAAATAAACCCTAAGTCCATTTTCAAGCTACTCATGAAAGCCAAAATTAAAAATCTAGATCTGTCACCAATCTGGAAAATAAAGTTGCAAAACTGCCCTCTCATGTGGTCCCACCATAAAACTGCTTTTCTCTGCTCATGAAAGCTCCAAAATTTGTCCTATATGACTCTAAATAAAACAAATCGAAATGGGATATTTGATTTGTTTTATTAGCCTCTAAATTGCCTAAAAGTAGTTAAGTTTTAAAAGCAATTTGTCAATGATTGCTTTAAAACTAAATTTACAATGCTATGGCAATTTTATTCTATATCTCCATTTAATATGATTTTTGCAAAAAATAAAACAATATCTATCTCATAATTTCATAAAGATATTTTACAAATGATTTTCTAAAAAAATCATTAAAAAATGATGAAAATATTACACATATTTTGCAAAAATATGAAAGCCTTAAAGGCCACACCATGGCTCTAACTCTTCGAATACATGTCCATGTGTTGATTCCGCCACCTCATTCCTATCTTCATGTCTTGGACAATGCCACCTCACTTCTTATACAAGTGCCACCATGTTGAATTTGAACCATGCCATCATCTTGCATGCTTTTCTCATCTCTAAATGTTCTTGCTTTGATCTTGTGCATACATTTGAAATATATGAAGGAAATAGAATAATGCATAAGTGGGAGGTCAAAGACTCTCAACCACATGCATAATACTTTGACTACACTAGGTGTCAGCCATACTGAAAGTTTGAAAGTTTATCAAAAGCATAAACTTTATCGACTAATGATATCCACCTTTGACTTGCAAAGATCAAACAAAAGGAGGGAATGTCAGCCACTTCAAAACATGATTGGTAGGCACCATTGATTGCAAGGTTTTGACCACGATGTTGTGTTGGATAAAATACTTATGTTTGTTTGCAAAGTCAAAATGAGAAAAGAATGTCAAACAAAAGAAGATTCAAACCCTAAAAGTTTGGTCATTTCATTTGTTGTTTGTTGTTGAGTTTTCTCTGCAACTCTTTGCCGCCGACTTGGGGTTTCACGGCTCTACATTCTCTCCTCCATGTCTGGTCTTCTGTGGTTGAAAACGTTGCACTTCTTGAGCCAAAACAACAGGCCAAACTTGGTATGTGTCTGAAGCTTAAAATGGCATTTTGACTTTATTTTAGTGGCATTTCCTTCTTAAATGGCCATGGCCATAGTTGCTCTTTCTTCAGTTTCTTAGCTTGATATATATGTGCTTGGCTTCTTCTATGTTGAACTTCAGAAATGTGGCAAAAATGTTAAAGACTTCAAGTTGGGCCGCGGCCATAATTTTTCTCCTCTGCAACACCATACTATGAGTTCTCACTGTCTCTTTCCATTGTGGCTTCTTTCATTTGTGTATGTGCAAACTGTGATGAGGGTTTCACTTTTCATTAGTTGGGTATCAAAATATCTTCATACATAGCATTGTCGTGGCATAGAATGTGTTATGTAGCTTGTTCTTTGTCATTTGATATGAAAATTTGAAGTTTCCTATTTTTGAAATGAGGGTTTCATTTTACATTACACAAGAACTATTTTCCCTTCGTAGTTATGCCTACAGACACTCCATACTTGCTTGTTTGACTGTATCTTGCAAGAAGAAAGAATATTCTTAAAAACTCGACAAGGGTTTCATTTTTTTACTATATAAACAGTCATATATTCTACGTCCTTGTCTAAACCAATTTACTTTACCATTTCTCCTCTCCAACACTGCAAAAATGTTAGGTTTTTGAAAACACGGCATGGGTATTTTGAAAAATGAACATGAATGGCATTATATGTTTCGGACTTACTTAGATATATCTCTGCATTTTTCCATTTCATTGTATGAACCTAGATTTGGAACTGAAATAAAGGTTTATCTTTTTTGAGCACAAAAACTCTTCCTGTAGCATACACTGGCATGATATTATTTTCTCTTTCTTTATGTTGTCCTAGCTGAGTCATATTCATTGTCATTGTTTAAGAAAGGTGAGGATTTCATATGTTGTTCTCTATTTCTGTAGCTCTATTTGCTCCTTCATGGTCTTTGTATATAAAGTGTATTGTTGGCTTTGAACTTAAAACTCTTCTCCTCTCTAGCAGCATATGTGTCTTCATTTCTATAGCTCCACTTACCAGTCTAGTGGACTGTAGCAAATACATATTTTAAACATGACTGATGACTTCACTGTGTCATGACATTCTGGCACTATATCTGATGAAGAAGCCACTTTATTCACCTGTTATGTATACACTGTGGCAACATGATGACTTTTTGTTGTTCTTCTCTGTACTTTATCATATCAAATGCATTATGTATGATCTTCTGTTAGGACATCAATTAGGTCCACTGTATCTTATGTCACTAGTTTGACAAATTATTTCTTATGATGAAAATTTTGTTTGAACTCATTCATAACTAGATACAATGATGTATCTATACACTTCACTTTGATATATAATGACATTCTATAGCATGAAAGATGATGACCACACCTGTTTAACTATTCCTCTGCCACATGTTAATGATGTTCTATTGCAACACATGTAATGAAGTGCCCTTTTGATCCTTTTTGATATTGTCAAAGACAAAATGAGCCATCTGATCTAGCTGCCTTGCACTCTTCTACCACAGATCTGCAATACTAGTATGTTTCTTTCATAGATATGCATTGAATGTAGCATATGATACACACTGTTCTAATGCTCAACTTGTCAGTAGCAAAATGTGATGCATAATTGGATATATTTCATCATTTTAAAGGCAGCTCATGTAAATTAATTTTTGACTTTGATTTTGCCACTTCACTTAAATGAAAAAGTATAATGCTTTGGTACTCACCTGTCCTTGCAAACTTGCTTATTGGTTTATAATGGATACTCCTATTGGATTATTGATCATTGATGAGTAAGCAATCCTCAAATAGGCATGCCTTGTGAACACTTATTCTTTTATCAGTTTGATGATCATATATGCATTATGTACTCCTAATCATTATCATGCCTAAGAATGTCATTTTCATGATAGTTGGAGCAATGACATAAGCTGTTATATGCATAAAATGTCATTCTTCATTAGTTCAGGTCATGTTCTTGGTTGCATTCCATACCTTGAAGTGAAATCGTGGTCATGTCTTGAAATGGGACTGATGCATATGATTGTCTTTGCTATTCCTTCAGCTTGTCAGGTGAATGTGATCAATGATTTTCTTTTCCAATTCATCTCTTCTGAGATCAAGGGGAAGCAGCATGCTGGGCTCAACCATTGTGGGAGCCCATTTGATACCACATGATGAATGTCTTCAATTAGCTTCATGATTTGTCCTATACCTACACATGAAACAAACATATTAGAATAAAACAATGATGCTTTATGTTTGCTTCTCTTCAGTTCCTTCTGCATATGGATGTTTCTCATTTAATCAATGTATTATAACTAAAGTATTATGCCTCTTCTGATAGATGAAGGATTTTCATAACCGGAGCTTCTAACGGGACCCTTCCTACAATTTTTTTAGGTACATGTCGAGGTCAGGAGTAGGACTGGAGGCTACTATGAAGATCAACCAAAACAAGGCAATGATGGCTATGTCTTTCCCTCCTCCTTCATTAGATGCATAGTATTTTGTTTATATTTGCATGAGTTTAGCTATAACCCATGGCTTGTGTGGGACATCTGATATGTCTTAGTTTCCTTCATTGCAATGTTTATTCCTTTATGTATTCAAACTTGTAAATGAATAACCATTGTGATGAATGAATACTTATCTCATTTTATTGTTCTACAATGCAATGAATGATTTGAAACTTTTCTTTCTTTTATGAACAACTGAACTGCATTTGTCATAACAACTATGCAACTATCATATAACAGAAGTAAATCAAACCTCATTCAAAAATGATAAATGTTAAATTTGCTCAGCCAATTTTTGAGCTATGGTCAAAAAATGGTAACATTTCTGGCGACTTCTACTATATGCTTGCCTACTAAGCATCTGACTAGTTGCCTTGACATCCATTGGGCATTGAGTCATACTCTGTCCTTCTCAGAAACTTAGAAAACACTATAAATCAGCTCTCCAACAGTTCAGACAGCCACAAAAAAATTGAAAACAAACTAACTGAAAGAAAACTAACAGGCCCTGATGGCCAAAACAAAATGCTGAAAACAAATGTGCATGAGCACTTATTCACTACAACCTAAACTAACCTACTCTAACTAGCTGAGAAATCTGATCAAACAAAACCATTTACTGGCTCAATAAAATAACTCCCCCTCCTCCACAATCTATAATACTTCATCAGCTTGTGACTAGACCTAAAGAGGTGAAATAAGAACAAACAGGCAACAGACAGCTGTAACACTTGTCTGAACAAGAACATGAAGCTACTTACCTATTTCACCTATTCGGTAAACTAATCAAAAGAATAAGGAAACTGATAAGGCTCAACTTGATACCTTTCTTACTGATGTGGATCAATATCATTATGAGGTTGTACCCTCTCATCAACTGCCAACCTAGCTAGATATTTGATAGGACACCCCCTAGAAGGTGTTGGATCAGATAGAAAACATTTTACATGGTTATGGGTAGCACTATTATCTTCATTCTACATGATGGCCTACCATGTAAGCTCTTCCTCTATAGTCAATGGGTCATCCTCCTCTATCAAGGTTGCTAACATTTCTTCAAAATCAGGCTCAAAATACATATCATCACTCAAAGAAGAATACTGTGAATCCAGAGTCCCTTCTTCTATGAATGGAGGTAAATGGTTAGACAATGAGCTAACTTTTTCCATCATACCACCAATTGGCATAACATCCGCTTCAGACCCCTCTGTGCAACAAAAGGACAACTCCTCAAAATAATATAGATCAGACTGCTCCAGTGATTTACTTAGGAATGTCATGATTTCTTCCTCTTGTCCTTGTTGTTCTAGGTGATTTTCCTCTAAAGGGTCAGCCAAATATGAGTAGAAAAGCTCAAATTCAGCTTGCAAAAGATCCTCTTCAAGCTCTTGATCCTTTGAATTTGGGTTGTTTTCACAAACCTGCACTTGGACCAACACTTCATTGTCAAATTGCTTGGCCTCACTCAGCAACTCACCACTATCTCTCTGTTGTTCTGAAATTGGTGTCCTTGATATGACTGTGGATTCCTCATCTGTTGGACAAAATCAGGTAACTGATCGAATAAAGTAAATAATTCCTCCTCTTCATGCTAAATTTTTTCTCTTGCCTTCATGCAGCTTTTGAACATCGTTAGAAATTTTTTTAAATGAAACAAAATCAAGAGGGATTGGTACCAGGTTTGAAACAACAACCTTTTCAGATGAATAATGGTT
Source organism: Cunninghamia lanceolata (assembly GCA_027924645.1). Classification (NCBI taxonomy): domain Eukaryota; kingdom Viridiplantae; phylum Streptophyta; class Pinopsida; order Cupressales; family Cupressaceae; genus Cunninghamia; species Cunninghamia lanceolata. Next base: position 3,240,588 of record BSBN01000794.1, read on the forward strand.
AATATCAGCTGTAAAAACAGCACTAGTGGCAGCAAACTCCCACTTTTCCTTTGACTTATCTAGTTGGTCATCTTTCACAAAACAAGGAGGGTCATTAGTGTAATCATTAAAAGGTTCATCAGGAGAAACCTTTGCTTGCTCAATTCTTTTCTGTTCTAACCGATATTGCTCCAAAACTACATGCAGTAAATTTACCAACCTATCTTTATTCTGTTGGTCAACAGATTGATCTTGAATGCTGACAAGCTCCTTAGCAAAATTAGATCCTCTAAGACTTGGGATTTTGACTTTCTGAGAAGTCTGTTTGCATTCAAGACTAAGTTATTGGCAGGAAGAGGATTCTCTAGGTAGCTTGAAACTCAGAATTTCTACTTTAGAGGCATTAAGAGGCTTATCTAGCCTAAAACTTGGAAAGTTATACTTACGTGCCTCTTCCTGAGTAGGCTGTTCTGGGACAGCAGGGGCTACTTGGGATTGAGCAAGCAAAAGATTTGTTTGTGCAACCACATCTCTCTCAAGATTCTCTTCAAACTATCTTTTTTTTGTCTCCCACTCCTGATCAAAAATAGAGATCTCATAGGGTGGCTGCTTTGGGTGTTGAAGCATAATATATTCAGGTTGTACCAACCTAGGTTCTTGCAAGGGTACAGGGTTCCTGAAACTGGGAATCTTGTCTTTGGCAGGAATAATAGGTTCACTTTGATTGAAACATGCAAAATTATACTCACATACCTCATCTTGAAAGGGCTGATTTTGAATGACAGGAATTGGTTGAATTCGCTTCCTATGTTTTTGATGGAGCAAAAACCTCATTTGCTATTCTTTAGCAACTATTTCTTGTTCAAAATGTGCTCTTTGTGCCTCCAACTCCTGCTCATGAAGATATGCCTGATAGGCTAATTCATCTTGCTACCAATTGTACTCAATCTACCTATTGACCTCATCATTTCTGCAAAGGTATCATTAAGTGTGTCTTTAACCTCTCTTATTGCAGACTTTGTAATCTAATTGAAAGATTGAGTAGGGGTGGGTGGGTGACAAACATGTTGTGCATGTTGGTATGTTGTTGCTGCATGGCTATTCAGAATAAAACCAACTGTGTGATTGCTCTGATACAGCTGATAAGATGATTGATTGGTAACACCATCATGATATGGTGGATGATATGAACTGATCATCTTGAAACTAAAAGAATAACATGTAGAGTCACCAGGTATGCTAGTTGCTTGCCTCCAAAGACTGAATTCACTGATACACACACCAAATATCAGTGATAAATGATCTATGGACTAAAATAGTCCAACGGTCCCACTGGGCGTGCCAAAAACTATTGTCAATTCAAGTATGCACCCTTGTTAAGTTTGTAGAAACTTAACTACTTGTTGAAACATGGAATCATTCTCGGATGTGGGTCTTCTTTTATGAGAATGAATCTCCAGAGTGAGTTGGTTCTCTTATAAGTCCTAAACTAATGACTTGATGGGAAAAAGGATAGGACATGAATGAAATGTAAAACTGAGTATTTATAACTAATCTGGATGAATCTCTATCACTCACAAAACAGATCCTCTAACTTGAATCTTCACAATTCCACTGATAGTTTATTCCTTAAGTAATTTGCAACAAGGTTTAGATCAAACACAAACTGCAACCAACAAAAAACTAAGTTTTAATAGTATTGAGACATAATAAAGGACAGAAAAGTCACAATACAACATCAGATCAAGACTACAAAATATGTGAAAAGGATAATTTGTTATTAGAACTGGAAGGATTACAATGCATGAAATAAAATATGAGCCAACTGCCTGTATACAACTCTGCCTATGAATAAGAGAGAACAAATTGATGCTAACTAACTGAGAAAAACTAATACTTTTCTCTTGTATATGCCTCCAAAAGATCTCCTCAGAAGAAAGCTGAAAATCCTCCTAAAAATAGACCCTAAGTCCATTTTCGAGCTACTCATGAAAGCCAAAAATAAAAATCTGGATCTGTCACCAATCTGGAAAATAAAGCTGCAAAACTGCCCTCTCATGTGGTCCCACCATAAAACTACTTTTCTCTGCTCATGAAAGCTCCAAAATTTGTCCTATATGACTAAATAAAACAAATCAAAATGGGATATTTGATTTGTTTTATTAGCCTATAAATTACCTAAAAATAGTTAAGTTTTAAAAGCAATTTGTCAATGATTGCTTTAAAACTAACTTTACAATGCTATGACAATTTTATTCTATATATCTATTTGATATGATTTTTGCAAAAACTAAAAAAATATCTGGCTCATAATTTCGCCAAGATATTTTACAAATGATTTTCTAAAAAAATCATTAAAAAATGATGAAAATATTACACATATTTTGCAAAAATATGAAAGCCTTAAAGGCCACACCATGGCTCTAACTCTTCGAATACATGTCCATGTGTCGATTTTGCCACCTCATCCATGTCTTCATGTCTTGGACAACACCACCTCACTCCTTATACAAGTGCCACCATGTCGAATTTGACCTCCTTTTACCATGCCATTATCTTGCATGCTTTTCTCATCTCTAAAGGTTCTTGCTTTGATCTTGTGCATAGATTTGAAATATATGAAGGAAATAGAATAATGCATAAGTGGGAGGTCAAATACTCTCGACCACATGCATGATACTTTGACTGCACTAGGTGTCGGCCATACTAAAGGTTTGAAAGTTTATCAAAAGCATAAACTTTATCGACTAATGATATCCACCTTTGACTTGCAAAGATAAAAAAAAAAGAGGGAATGTCGGCCACTTCAAAACATGATTGCTAAGCACCCTCGATTGCAAGGTTTTGACCATGATGTTGTTTTGGATAAAATACTTATGTTTGTTTGCAAAGTCAAAATGAGAAAAGAATATCGAACAAAAGAAGATTCAAACCCTAAAAGTTTGGTCATTTCATTTGTTGTTTGTTGTTGAGTTTACTCTATAACTCTTTGCCGCCGACTTGGGGTTTCATGGCTCTGCATTCTTTCCTCCATATCTAGTCTTCTGTGGTTGAAAACGTTGCACCTCTTGAGCCAAAACGACAGGTCAAACTTGGTGAGTATGTGTCTGAAGCTTAAAACGACATTTTGACTTTATTTTAGTGGCATTTCTTTCTTAAATGGCCATAGCCATAGTTGCTCTTTCTTCAGTTTCTTAGCTTGATATATATGTGCTTGGCTTCTTCTATGTTGAACTTCGCAAATGTGGCCAAATGTCAAAGACTTCAAGTTGGGCTGCAGCCATAGTTTTTCTCCTCTGCAACACCATACTATGAGTTCTCACTGTCTCTTTCCACTGTGGCTTCTTTCATTTTTGTATGTGCAAACTGTGATGAGGGTTTCACTTTTCATTAGCTAGGTATCAAAATATCTTCATACATAGCACGACCATGGCATAGAATGTGTTCTGTAGCTTGTTCTTTGTCATTTGATATGATAATTTGAAGTTTCCTATTTTTGAAATGAGCGTTTCATTTTACATTACACAAGAACTATTTTCCCTCCGTGGCTATGCCTACAGACACTCCATACTTTCTTGTTTGACTGCATCTTGCAAGAAGAAAGAAGATTCTTAAAAACTTGACAAGGGTTTCATTTTTTTACTGTATAAACAGTCATATCTTCTACGGCCTTGTCTAAACCAATTTACTTTACCATTTCTCCTCTCCAACACTGCAAAAATGTTAGGTTTTTGAAAACTTGGCATGGCTATTTTGAAAAATGAACACGAATGGCATTATATGTTTTGGCCTTACTTAGATATATCTCTGCCTTTTTTCATTTCACTGTAAGAACCCAGATTTGGAACTGAAATAAAGGTTTATCTTTTTTGAGCACAAAAACTCTTCCTGTAGCATACACTGGCATGATATTCTTTTCTCTTTCTTTATGTTGTCCTAACTGAGTCATATTCACTGTCATTGTTTAAGAAAGGTGAGGATTTCATATGTTGTTCTCTATTTCTGTAGCTCTATTTGCTCCTTCATGGTTTTTGTATATAAAGTGTATTGTTGGCTTTGAACTTAAAACTCCTCTCCTCTCTGGCAACATATGTGTCTTCATTTCTGTAGCTCCACTTACCAGTCTAGTGGACTATAGAAAATACATATTTTAAACATGACTGATGACTTCACTGTGTCATGACATTTTGGCACTATATCTGATGAAGAAACCACTTTATTCACCTATTCTGTATACACTATGGCAACATGATGACTTTCTTTTGTTCTTCTCTATACTTTATCATATCAAATGAATTATGTATGATCTTCTGTTAGGACATCAATCAGGTCCACTGTATCTTATGCCACCAGTTTGACAAATTATTTCTTATGATGAAGATTTTGTTTGAACTCATTCATAACCAAATACAATGATGCATCTATACACTTCACTTTGATACACAATGACATTATGTATCATGAAAGATGATGACCACACCTGTTTAATATTCCTCTGCCACATGATAATGATGTTCTATTGCAACACATGTAATGAAGTGCCCTTTTGATCCTTTTTGATATTGTCAAAGACAAAATGAGCCATCTGATCTAGCTGCCTTGCACTCTTCTACCACAGATCTGCAATACTAGTATGTTTCTTTCATAGATATGCATTGAATGTAGCATGTGATACACACTGTTCTGATGCTTAACTTGTCAGTAGTAAAATGTGATGCATAATTAGATATATTTCATCATTTTAAAGGCAGCTCATGTAACTTAATTCTGAATTTGATTATGCCACTTCACTTAAATGAGAAAGTATAATGCTTTGGTACTCACCTGTCCTTGCAAACTTGCTTACTAGTTTATAATGGATACTCCTATTGGATTATTGATCATGGACGAGTAAGCAGTCCTCAAATAGGCATGCCTTGTGAACACTTATTCTTTTATCAGTCTAATGATCATATTGATTATGTACTCCTGATCATTAGCATGCCTAAGAATGTCATTTTCATGACAGTTGGAGCAATGACATAAGTTGTTATATGCATTAAATGTCGTCCTTCATCAGTTCAGGTAATGTTCTTGGTTGCATTCCATACCTTGAAGTGAAATCATGGTCATGTCTTGAAATGGGACTGATGCATATGATTGTCTTTGCTATTCCTTAAGCTTGTCATGTGAATGTGATCAATGATTTTCTTTTCCAATTCATCTCTTTTGAGATCAAGGGGAAGCAGCATGCTGGGCTCAACCCTTGTGGGAAACCATTTGATACCATATGCTAAATATCTTCAATCAGCTTCATGATTTGTCCTATACCTGCACATAAAACAAACAGATTAGAATAAAACAATGATGCTCTATGTTTTCTTCTCTTCAGTTCATTCTGCATATGGATGTTGCTCATTTAATCAATGCATTATAACTAAAGTATTATGCCTCTTCTGATAGATGAAGGGTCTTCATAACCAGAGCTTCTAATGGGACCCTTCCTGCAATTTTTTCTGCTACATGCCTATTGTGATGTTCACAACATGCCCCATTTTACTCCTTAGCAAAATGAGGACCCCTGCTGTGGCTGTTGCTTTTGCTGTTGTGTGTGTCGTTTTGCTTGGTGGTAAGGGAAAAGGGGGAGTCGAAATTTGCGAACTTTGTTAAAAATAGAGAAAAAATGCATTTCAGTACTAATGCATATTATGGTTGGATTTAGTGTGAAAAATGGACTAGGGTTGCTTTTGGACCATCTTACAATTCGCCATATTTTGCAAGTTATGATCATTTTGTTAGAATGTATATTCAGGTTTGTATATCGGTTTTGCATGATACAAAGTCAGTTATAGGTCCTTCTCCTTGTAGGCATTTGGTTAAAATTTTGAAATATACATCTAGGATGGATCTGAAGTGGTTTCAGGTTAAAATGAATTGATGTTTTGGACCCACTTTGTATCTCACGATTGTATGTTTTACAGGAAATATACAGTGCACTTATAAAAATGGCAGACCCAAGGGGTTATGATACAATGTTAATACATTTGATATTTGGAATAATGTATATTTCATACCTAGATTAAAACATACAACAAAGTATACATTATGCGGACACGAAAGGGGGGGAAGTTAAGATGAGTTGAATCGTTGTATATTTCCAACTTGAATATCCAGGGATGCAAGTGTTGGCTATCGGTATAACTTCTACCATCGGGCGTGCCTTGAAATTTCAAGATGAAGGGTATAGTCTCTCCGATAAGCAGTAGCCATCGGTATAACAATTGCCATCGGTAATATTATGATTTATCTCCCCGACGGGCCATGTCTCTCCAACGAAAGGGCTCATCGGCCTAGCTTCTGCCATCGGCAATGTTTAGTTTTCTCTCAGTGAAAGGTTGTCTCTCACCGATGGTATAGTCATTGGCCTAACTTACATCATCGGCAATGTTTGGATTTTTTCACGCCGAAGGGTATAGTCTCCCTGATAGCCGTTGCCTATCGACATAACTTTCGACATCGGCTTTGTTTGGAATTGTTGCGCCGATGGTGTTGTATCACACCGATGCAAAGGATGAACAAGTAAACAAGGCCATTTCAGCTAGAACAAAGGAGATCGGCAGAGAAGTTTTTACTCACGCTGATGATAGGAAAAGAACATACAAGTTGAATAAAAGGGTTTCATCAGTGTAACGAAGGTGATCGGCCAATCAATTTTTGGACTCGCCGATAGTGTTTATCACATCGATGGGCGGTAAAAAGGAAAACGATGAAGTTTTGAGATCAATTTTTAGAGCCTGGTAGCATTTTTTGGTCAACGATGGTTGACCCGATCATTTTCTAGCACTATGCATGCAGTTTGGAAATTCAGAACCCGATTTCGGCCAAACAAAGGTGATCGGCTGGAAATTCTAAACTCGACCCAACTATAGGAACTCACACCGATGGTAAGTAATAAAATGCATGCCAACAGGAAGAGATATACAGAGCATAACAGAGAGGATATAAAATTAAGAGGGATATACAGATTTTGAACCAACTATAAAAGAGGAGAGATTGAACATGCCACTACTGCAATTAAAAATCAAGTGGAAGATGCATTAATTGCTACAGCTAGCACACCTCAAACTCTCTCACCAGGTAATTGCTTGACGTGTTAACCTGATATAGTTTTTTTAATCCATTTTTGTCTATTTGCAGGTTTGTAGTCATAGAAGTAGTTGAAGTTTAAATGGCAGTGACATCACGGAGGAGACCAGATCTCAGGAGTAGGAAGATAAGGACGAAGGGCGAGGAAGTCAAAGGCCATTCATTGATGAGGATAAAATGCAGCTAAAGGCATCATCACGGCAGACAACAGAAGTTATTGTTAACCTGCTAGGCTTTCCAGGAGGGCATATTTTGCCCAGATTTGATGTATGCTAGGAGGTATTTTTTGAGAGACTGGTTCACCAGCATTTATTGTTGTAACCATGGGTTTGAACCAGGGTTTAAACTAGGGTTTTTTGAACTGTATTGAGGACAATCAGAAAGTGTATATATGGTGCCTTGATACACTGTAAAACTTTACACAGGGGCTACATAGAAATTTGTAGCAACAAGAATTTGTAAAAGTGGCATTTTAGTTTAGTTTAGAAGTAGAAGAAGGAGGTCGCCTGTGTTTGCAATAAGGAATGCGTGGAACATCTGGCTTCCTTATTGTATCTGTAAAGCTTGTAAGTTTTCTGTAATTTGATCATTGAAGCTAAGAGTCATTCTGACATTGTAAATCTTAAATGACTGTCTGTTTCTAATACAATTGAATCTAGAATTCTGCATCTATCTTCTAAGTGTTTTCTTGCTCTTCATTGTGTTTGAAACATTTTCTCTTAGAGCTTGCAGTCTTAGGTGTATGTTTGTGAAATGCTCAGAACTTACATTTAAGGTTTTGTTTGTGGATTTGATCAAATTGCTGTATTATTTATAAAGTGCATAACAAAAAAATTAGATCCTTTGGTAGAGTGAATGAGGTGTAGATTAGATCTTTCTAATTTTTCCCAACCCATTTGAAAATACTTAGCTTAAAACATAGAAATTTGAAGGAAATTTGTCTCATATTTGAAAGAAGCATGCATAACAGAGTTAAAAGTAGACAGCTTTCATAAATATTTAAGAGGAGAAAGCTGCAATAATCCGAGAAGACTATTTAAAGTTTTGCAGCACAAGTATAAGTTTATGCAAAAGGAATGAACAACATATTGACATTTATTAATCTTTTGCATAGTTTGAATCCAGTAGCCCAACAAGAAACCCTAAATCACGTAAGGCCCCTTGAACATTACAGCTTCACATCGACCAACTGAATTTGCCCAACAGGTAATGGCAGACCCAGGGGGTTATGATACAATGTTAATACGTTTGATATTTGGCATAATGTATATTTCATACCTACATTAAAACATACAACAAAGTATACATTATGCAGACGCGAAAGGGGGGGAAGTTAAGATGAGTTGAATCGTTGTATATTTCCAACTTGAATATGTGGGGATGCAGGTGTTGGCTATCGGTATAACTTCTACCATCGAGCGTGCCTTGAAATTTCACGCCGAAGGGTATAGTCTCTCTGATAAGCGGTAGCCATCGGTATAACAATTGCCGTCGGCAATATTATGATTTATCTCCCCGATGGGCCATGTCTCTCCGACGAAAGGGCTCATCGGCCTAGCTTCTGCCATCGGCAATGTTTGGTTTTCTCTCAGCGAAAGGTTGTCTCTCGCCGATGGTATAGTCATCGGCCTAACTTATATCATCGGCAGTGTTTGGAGTTTTTCACGCAGAAGGGTATAGTCTCCCCGATAGCCATTGGTTATCGGCATAACTTTCGACATTGGCTTTGTTTGGAATTATTGCGCCGATGGTGTTGTATCACACCGATGCAAAGGATGAACAAGTAAACAAGACCATTTCAGCTAGAACAAAGGAGATCGGCAGAGAAGTTTTTACTCACGCCGATGATAGGAAAAGAACATACAAGCTGAATAAAAGGGTTTCATCAGTGTAACAAATGTGATCGGCCAATCAATTTTTGGACTTGCCGATAGTGTTTATCAGGTCAATGGGCGGTAAAAAGGAAAACGATGAAGTTTTGAGATCAATTTTTAGAGCCCGGTAGCATTTTTCGGTCAACGATGGTTGACCTGATCATTTTCTAGCACTATGCATGCAGTTTGGAATTTTAGAACCCAATTTCGACCAAACATAGGTGATCAGCTAGAAATTCTAAACTCGCCCCAACTATAGGAACTCACACCGATGGTAAGTAATAAAATGCATGCCAACAGGAAGAGATATACAAAGCATAATAGAGAGGATATAAAATCAAGAGGGATATGCAGATTTTGAACCGACTATGAAAGAGGAGAGATTGAACACGCCACTACTGCAATTAAAAATCAAGTGGAAGATGCATCAATTGCTACAGCTAGCACACTTCGAACTCTCTCACTAGGTAATTGCTTGACGTGTTAACCTGATATAGTTTTTTTAATCTATTTTTGTCTATTTGCAGGTTTGCAGTCATAGAAGTAGCTGAAGTTTAAATGGCAGTGACATCATGGAGGAGACCAGATCTCAGGAGCAAGAAGATAAGGACGAAGGGTGAGGAAGTCAAAGGCCATTCATTGATGAGGATAAAATGCAGCTAAATGCATCATCACGATAGACAACAAAAGTTATTATTAACCTGCTAGGCTTTTCAGGAGGGCATATTTCGCCCAGATTTGATGTATGCTTAGAGGTATTTTTTGAGAGACTGGTTCACCAGCATTTATTGTTGTAACCAGGGGTTTGAACGAGGGTTTAAACTAGGGTTTTTTGAGTTGTATTGAGGACAATCAGAAAGTCTATATATGGTGCCTTGATACACTGTAAAACTTTACACAGGGGCTACATAGAAATTTGTAGCAGCAAGAATTTGTAAAAGTGACATTTTAGTTTAGTTTAGAAGTAGAAGAAGGAGGTCGCATGTGTCTGCAATAAGGAATGCGTGGAACATCTAGCTTCCTTACTGTATCTGCAAAGCTTGTAAGTTTTCTGTAATTTGATCATTGAAGCTAAGAGTTATTCTAACATTGTAAATCTTATATTACTGTCTATTTCTAATACAATTGAATCTGGAATTCTGCATCTATCTTCTGAGTGTTTTCTTGCTCTTCATTGTGTTTGAAACATTTTCTCTTAGAGCTTGCAATCTTAGGTGTATGTTTGTGAAAATGCTCAGAACTTACATTTAAGGTTTTGTCAGTGGATTTGATCAAATCGCTGTATTATTTATAAAGTGCATAACAGAACAATTAGATCCTTTGGTAGAGTGAATGAGGTGTAGATTAGATCTTTCTAACTTTTCCCAACCCATTCGAAAATACTTAGCTTAAAACGTAGAAATTTGAAGGAAATTTGTCTCATATTTGAAAGAAACATGGATAACAGAGTTAAAAGTAGACAGTTTTCATAAATATTTAAGAGGAGAAAGCTGGAATAATCTGAGAAGACTATTTAAAGTTTTGCAACACAAGTATAAGTTTATGCAAAAGGAATGAACAACATATTGACATTTATTAATCTTTTGCATAGTTTGAATCTAGTAATCCAACAAGAAACCCTAAATCACGTAAGGCCCCTTGAACATTACAGCTTCACATCGACCAACTGAATTTGCCCAACAGGTCAAGACCTGACCATATTAAACTTGGGATTAAGTGTCTCTTAACTGATTCCTTCATATCTTTCAAGTCAGTTTTGGTTCATTTTATGTGAATTTTAACTAATTGTTATGATTGCATCAAAACAATCACCAACAGTTTTTCTGGTGCTAGAAGGAGGGCCTGATTGGATTTAAGGTTGATTTTCTGAGTTTTAATGCTTTATTCTGAGATATGTTAGATCTCATAAAATTTCAAAAGCCTAAAGGGTTGAAAACGAGTCCCATTTTCAATGGACTTATTTGGGGACAATTTTCATGTTAACATTCCTTTATTTCAGGAAACTTTGAATGAATAGCTTTATCCTCAAAGTTTATCTAACTTTGGTTTATTAGTTGTTGCAGGATACACCAATCTGTGGAACATAGCGAAATTAATTGTTTAACTTTCCTCACCAGGATAGATTCATATTTGAAAGGACTAATTCTTTTCTCAGATGTGTTCAGGGCTGAAGTCTGGCAGGAAAATGAAAAAGTTCTGGAGCAACAAGTAGATACAGCACTAGAACTTATCAGTTGGTGAGACAATACAATAGCTAAATCAGTTCTGGAATGAAATAATAGAAAAATATCTTTCCTTAAATCATGTTATGGTGGGATTGATAGAAGTTCTCTACTTCCTAATACAGGTGAAGGGGAGTGCAGGTTTAAATCTTTCAAAACTTGTAGAGAAGAAACCATTTGTCAGGATGAGATCTTTGATGCTAATTTTAATACTTTTGGGAAGGGTAGTAAAACATCTTTCCTTGAGTCATTCTATGGTAAAGAGAAATATGGACAGATGGAGGAATTTAAATGCACTAAAATTGATGAGATTCCTATTATAGTAACTGATGAAGTCATAGAAAAGAAAGTAAATCCTAATGTCATAACTGACTTCTTTAAATTAAATGATCAAGTTCAAGATTGTTGCAGGTCAATAGAATCAGACTCTTTACGGGCTGATAAATGTGAGTTATTTGATGAACAATTCTTGAAAATTGAAAATATAGAAGATTTTGGAGTTGCTGTGCACAATCAGGCATCACCCCAACATTATTTTGAAAATGAAACAGGGGAGTATTCCTATCAATCAAAAGATGTTGTTCCACCTTTACATTCAAGTGATCTAGAAATGATTAATTTCCATATATCAGATTATGATTATAAGGATACTCATTTGGGTGCTGATGTGTAGGGAACTGATGAGAACATTAAGAGATTTGCTGAATTTGAGGATAAACTAAACATCCGAAATGAAGGAACAAAGCTGGATAAAGATGAAGAAATGATACATCTAGAGTCTTTCATCTTTCAAGTTGAAAAAGGACCAGACATAGAGCTGAGTAATGAAAGTACAAAGTTAAATGGAGGACCAGCTGTCAAAAAGCAAGAATGTTCAACAGAGCCAGAAATACATCAGGTTGTTTTTTTCCTTTCCTCAGTGAAAAATGTTGAATACTATTTTAATTATGGAGATTCAAGGGATAGAACATGCATATGGATTAGTCATGAACATGATGAGCTGCCTCAGTTACTAGTTATTGAGAGCTATTCTGATTAACACAATGAATCTAGAATACAAGATTTTTTTTCAGAATTCAAAGATAAATCTGCTAAGTTGAGAACCATAACCAGTACCCTGTTACTCCTGCACAATTTAAAGAAATATGCAATTAGGGGTGTTTTGGGGGTCTTTTATTGGGTTTTGTTTGCCTCGTAGGAGGCTTGTATATAGTTTGGTGTAGGTATTGTACAATTTTTTCTTTGCCTTGTTTTCTATTTTCCTTTTTGTTGTTTTCTTTTGTAGGTTGGTTGTTTGTACCGTTGTCCTTTTGCTTTGTTTCCTTTTTTTTTTTTTTTTTTTTTGTACAGTCTGTTTGGTTGGTTTGTTTGTTTTCTCCTCAGCAGGGACCTTTGTTTTCTTTAGAGTATTAAGGACCAAACTAACAACCATTGAAAATAGTATAAAATTCAGAACATTCAGGTTAATCATTTGTAATTTACACATAACTTGTTGTGACTGTCATGAATGTAGAGAGTTGTTTAGCTTCTGAAATTTAGTATTCAATAAATGTGATTGAGAATTCAAGGAGGTTTCTCACGATGACACACCTAAAATCATTGGGTTTGTTGAACCTAGCCGTGTAGATATTAGTTGAAAAATCTGAGGTCACCCTTGCTACCATTACAATTCTCAGCTTAATTTCAGCAAGTGTTCACTCCTTGCATCATAAAGTTACAACTGCAATATCTTGTGAAATCTTTTTCAAAATCATAAAATATAAAATATAAAAAATAAACAAAGTGGATTATACTGAAAATTTAGATTAAGCCATCTAAGTAACTCTACTGGGGCTATAGACGCTCGCTGGTAGTGGGGCTCTACTTAGGAGAATTGTAACGATAACCTTGCCGGGGCTATAGACGCTCGCTGGCAGCAAGACTCTATCCGGTTGGCTATGAGGGAATATCCTCAACTATGTAGGCTAATGTCAATCACTGGTTTGTTCAACCGATCTTCAAGATGAGGATAATTAATCACTTGCACATACTTAAACTGAAAATAAAAATTCATGCATCCTTATTGAATACCTTAGGTCTCAGGTTGAATAATAATTTGCAGGAAAGATAGTTGGAAGTTATGGATTTATTTCATTTAGTTTTCTCGAATGCTTTGAATTTAATTATTTTGTTTGGTTGCTAGTTGTTGTGATGTTCACAACATGCCCCATTTTACTCTTTAGCAAAATGAGGACCCCTGCTGTTGCTGTTGCTTTTGCTGTTGTGTGTGTCGTTTTGCTTGGTGGTAAGGGAAAAGGGGGAGTCAAAATTTGCAAACTTTGTTAAAAATAGAGAAAAAATGCATTTCAGTACTAGTGCATATTATGGTTGGATTTAGTGTGAAAAATGGGCTAGGGTTGCTTTTGGACCATCTTACAATTCGCCATATTTTGCAAGTTATGATCATTTTGGTAGAATGTATATTTAGGTTTGTATATCAGTTTTGCATGATACAAAGTCAATTATAGGTCCTTCTCCTTGTAGGCATTTGGTTAAAATTTTGAAATATACATCTAGGATGGATCTGAAGTGGTTTCAGGTTAAAATGAATTGATGTTTTGGACCCACTTTGTATCTCACGATTGTATGTTTTGCAGGAAATATACAGTGCACTTATAAAAATGGCAGACCTAAGGGGTTATGATACAATGTTAATACATTTGATATTTGGCATAATGTATATTTCATACCTAGATTAAAACATACAACAAAGTATACATTATGCGGACACGAAAGGGGGGGAAGTTAAGATGAGTTGAATCGTTGTATATTTCCAACTTGAATATCCGGGGATGCAAGTGTTGGCTATCGGTATAACTTCTACCGTTGAGCGTGCCTTGAAATTTCACACCGAAGGGTATAGTCTCTCTGATAAGCGATATCCATTGGTATAACAATTGCCATCGGTAATATTATGATTTATCTCCCCGATGGGCCATTTCTCTCCGACGAAAGGGCTCATCAGCCTAGCTTCTGCCATCGGCAATGTTTGGTTTTCTCTCAGTGAAAGGTTGTCTCTCGCCGATGGTATAGTCATCGGCCTAACTTACATCATCGACAATGTTTGGAGTTTTTCACGCCGAAGGGTATAGTCACCCCGATAGCTGTTGGCTATCGGCATAACTTTCGACATCGGCTTTGTTTGGAATTGTTGCGCCGATGGTGTTGTATCACACCGATGCAAAGGATGAACAAGTAAACAAGGCCATTTCGGCCAGAAAAAAGGAGATCGACAGAGAAGTTTTTACTCACGCCGATGATAGGAAAAGAACATACAAGCTGAATAAAAGGGTTTCATCGGTGTAACGAAGGTGATCGGCCAATCAATTTTTGGACTCGCCGATAGTGTTTATCACGCCAATGGGCGGTAAAAAGGAAAACGATGAGATTTTGAGATCAATTTTTAGAGCTCGGTAGCATTTTTTGGTCAATGATGGTTGACCCGATCATTTTCTAGCACTATGCATGCAGTTTGGAAATTCAGAACCCGATTTCGGCCAAACAAAGGTGATCGGCTAGAAATTCTAAACTCACCCCAACTATAGGAACTCACACCGATGGTAAGTAATAAAATGCATGCCAACAGGAAGAGATATACAGAGCATAACAGAAAGGATATAAAATCAAGAGGGATATGCAGATTTTGAACTGACTATGAAAGAGGAGAGATTGAACACGCCACTACTGCAATTAAAAATCAAGTGGAAGATGCATTAATTGCTACAGCTAGCACACCTCAAACTCTCTCACCAGGTAATTGCTTGACGTGTTAACCTGATATAGTTTTTTTAATCCATTTTTGTCTATTTGCAGGTTTGCAGTCATAGAAGTAGCTAAAGTTTAAATGGCAGTGACATCACGGAGGAGACCAGATCTCAGGAGCAGGAAGATAAGGACGAAGGACGAGGAAGTCAAAGGCCATTCATTAATGAGGACAAAATGCAGCTAAAGGCATCATCATGGTAGACAACAGAAGTTATTGTTAACCTTCTAGGCTTTCCAGGAGGACATATTTCGCCCAGATTTGATGTATGCTCAGAGGTATTTTTTGAGAGACTGGTTCACCAGCATTTATTGTTGTAACCAGGGGTTTGAACCAGGGTTTAAACTAGGGTTTTTTGAGTTGTATTGAGGACAATCAGAAAGTCTATATATGGTGCCTTGATACGCTGTAAAACTTTACATTGGGGCTACATAGAAATTTGTAGCAGCAAGAATTTGTAAAAGTGGCATTTTAGTTTAGTTTAGAAGTAGAAGAAGGAGGTCGCCTGTGTCTGCAATAAGGAATGTGTGGAACATCTGGCTTCCTTACTGTATCTGTAAAGTTTGTAAGTTTTCTGTAATTTGATCATTGAAGCTAAGAGTCATTCTGACATTGTAAATCTTATATGACTGTCTATTTCTAATACAATTGAATCTGGAATTCTGCATCTATCTTTTGAGTGTTTTCTTGCTCTTCATTGTGTTTGAAACATTTTCTCTTAGAGCTTGCAATCTTAGGTGTATGTTTGTGAAAATGCTCAGAACTTACATTTAAGGTTTTGTCTGTGGATTTGATCAAATTGTTGTATTATTTATAAAGTGCATAACAAAACAATTAAGTCCTTTCGTAGAGTGAATGAGGTGTAGATTAGATCTTTCTAACTTTTCCCAACCCATTCAAAAATACTTAGCTTAAAACGTAGAAATTTGAAAGAAATTTGTCTCTTATTTGAAAGAAGCATGCATAACAGAGTTAAAAGTAGACAGTTTTCATAAATATTTAAGAGGAGAAAGCTGCAATAATCCGAGAAGACTATTTAAAGTTTTGTAGCACAAGTATAAGTTTATGCAAAAGGAATGAACAACATATTGAAATTTATTAATCTTTTGCATAGTTTGAATCCAGTAACCCAACAAGAAACCCTAAATCACGTAAGGCCCCTTGAACATTACAGCTTGACATTGACCAACTGAATTTGCCCAACAAGTCAAGACCTGACCATATTAAACTTGGGATTAAGTGGCTCTTAACCGATTCCTTCATATCTTTCAAGTCAGTTTTGGTTCATTTTATGTGAATTTTAACTAATTGTTACGATTGCATCAAACTAATCACCAACAATGCCGAGGTTGGGAGCAGGACTGGAGGCTACTATGAAGATCAACCAAAACAAGGCAATGATGGCTATGCCTTTCCCTCCTCCTTCATTAGATTCATAGTATTTTGTTTATATTTGCATGAGTTCAGCTATAACCCACAGCTTGTGTGGGACATTTGATATGTTTTAGTTTCCTTCAATGCAATGTTTATTCCTTTGTGTATTCAAACTTGTAAATGAATAACCATTGTGATGAATGAATACTTATCTCATTTTACTGTTCTGCAATGCAATGAAAGATTTGAAACTTTTCTTTCTTTCCTGAACAATTGAACTGCATTTGTCATAACAACTATGCAACTATCACATAACATAAATAAATCAAACCTCATTCAAAAATGATAAATGTTAAATCTGCTCAGCCAATTTTTGAGTTGTGGTAAAAAAAATAGTAACAATTATGTTTCACCAAAGAGATATGTTAGCTGGCTTATGAGAATTGTGTCCAATGTCTCAATGATTATTTACTTTGCTTATCAGACATGTAAATCCTGGATACAAAGTTTTCAAATTTCAATGTGATTGGAGATGTTATGGTCAAGTTTATCTGTTGAGATTGAAAATAATGGAAGAGAGACATTTAGAATATGTCTCTATAATTTGGTGTTCTCTAATTATGTTTGTTCAATTAGGAATCAATTAGTGTTGTACACTTTCCATTGGCTTCTATAAAATAAAATATAGCATTCAAATTGGCTAAATCTATAATATTTTAACTTAACATAATATGATGACAAAAGTATTACCGAGATTTTAAGAGAATAAGTTCCAAAATAATTATCATTTTAATATGAAAAAATGAAGTAGCAAATATAAAATAAAAATGTAGAAAAAGTATATAGATAAAAAAAAATTGATCTAAACAACAAAGTAAAGTAAGTATAACAAATCTAAAATATTAAAAGATAAAAACTTACTGGAAATGACACATTAAAATCTCTTAAATATAAATCTCCACTACTCAACTATGTGGTAAAGGAAAATGTTTGTTTTAATATACTATAAAGAAGATGTTAGCTTTACTTTTAATAAATAAGGAAATTTAGTTGAATTGTTAAAATACAAATCAATTTACTAAAAAAAAGGGAAATGGATATTTAACCTATCAACTTAAACTTCTATACTTCAAAAGTATATTTTAAATATGATACTTGAATTACAATTGGAATTAGAGGGTTAGAATCAACCTTACAAATAGAATTAGAGTAAGGATGCAGGAGAAGGTATGGAATAGAAAATATTATGGGGTAAGCTCACCAAAATGTGAGAAAACTAGAGCATTCGGCTGAGTTTACCAAAATGTGAGAAACTATTTAATTATAACATACATAAATACAGAACCCGTTTCCTGTTGTGAGTTTAAAGACAATCATTTGGTCTGGCACTACTGTAAGGAAGGCGGTATCAGCCCTTATTTGGAACGACTTAATAGTTATGATGAAAATCTGTCTAAGCAATTTGCTAGGTCTTGGCAAAACTGGTGAGTCATTGTGGGGGGGATTGGGTTTGAGATTTCTAAGAGTGTTATTGCTATGGCGTCTAGCCTGTCGACTTAGGGGACCAAACTGCAGAGGAAAGCTAAAGTGGTGGACCATTCTAACCAGAAGTTATTCCTTGGGGACGGTGAAGAACTCGTTCCTTATCAGAGAGGATTCGAACGTGCTAAGCTACTTGAGCCGTGGGATGGGGTGTGTTTTCTCCTTATGAAGTACTTCACTCTGGAGGGGCGCTTCATCAGGTTCTACAATTATCATCTTCCTCTTTTGAATCACTTTAGACGCAATGCTCATATTAGTTTTTCGTTTTATTTACTGTCTTCCCTTGAGCATTCGTTTCTTAGGGTTAGAGCTAAGTTGGCCAAGAAACCTTCCAAGAATCCCATTCCCCTGCACCAGGGTCTCATCCTCTGCTTATACAATTTTCACCTTGCCTTGGAGCCGCCTAAGCCTATTCAGACTCATAGTGGGGAAATGTCTACCAACCCAGATGATACTATTGTTTCTAAAGAGCCATGCCCTTCCCCTATTTCTCCTAAGATGAAAGGGGTTTCATTTTCTACTACTGAGGAGATTCCCATGGCGACCACTACCAACACCCCGGTCTCTAAAGTTAGTGCAAAGAGCAAGAAGAGGAAGATAAGAGAAGTGGAATAGGATACTGTGGGGGTTGCTGTGGGGACCCCTAAAAATCTTTGCAGTACCCCTGTGGGGCAGGGAAGCAAATCTAATTTGTTTGCTAAGGATATAAAGGAGGGCTTTTCCTCAGGGGTTAGGTTGTCGGGGAGGATTGCTGGAAAACCTGCGCCCAAATCTAGGGTGATGAGGCTAAGGTTATGGAAGTGCAGGAGATTTCTGAGGATGCTGATGGTAAGAATGGGAACAAACTGTTGGAGGCTGCTGGTGGGGCTGTTGGAGATTCTGAGGGTAATGCTGATGAAGCGGGAAAGATGTTTGTGGAGGAAGCTGCTGATGAAATGGAGACAGATGCTAGTTACAGGAATGACATTGTTGTCCTGAGGGACCATGTTGAGAAGCTGGAGCAATCCTTTTCCACTATGCTCAGGCGTGTTGTTTTACTTAATCTTTCTATGCTATAGGATCTTGGGGCTACTGTTGCTGTTGACACAGATGAGAACTCTAAAAAGTTGGATGAATTTATTGAATCCATGGCTAAAAGAGGAGAGAATCTTTCTCCTTAGTTCTAGTTTCTTTTATGCTGTCGCTACTCTGCTACTTCATATATACTATGTTTAGTCTGGTTTTGCTGTCTATGATGTTTATGTTGGTTAAGCGGGTTATGCTGTAACTATTTTGAGGCTTTTTTGTGCTGATGCCTCTAGGGTTTTCTTTTGCTATTTTGTAAGGGTTTGGCCCCTTGTTTTAGTTGCCTTATATTATCAAAAACATACATAAATAATTAACAAATCATTCCAAATATATACAACATATTTTAACTTTTTAATCCTTTTTACTAAAGATATTTATCCTTCCTTTTCTATTTTATAGAGCTGTGGTGCAGCCTATCTGCCATAAATTTGTAGTAATGAGAAAATAAAAGAAAAGAAAAAAAGGCATTAGTTTGCCTGGAAATGGCACATGTGAACCCAAGACCATCCAAAACAAGTGGGCATTTCAATAAGGAAACATAGACAAAATCGTTTCTAGTATTAAAAAATGGTCAATGATGGGGAAGAGGCATTTATGGTAAAATAAGTTATCAAACATATGTAATATGACAATCATGTGTCATAAGAGACATGATATACACTCATGATGTGAAGAAACACTTATGATTTTCTTTGGTAATTTTAAGGTATTGCTCTTTCTATAGTTAAACTTTTTGCAGGCTAATGCAGGATAATAAAATGCCAAGTAGTGTTGAGATTATGTTTCACTAGAGAGATATGTCGGCTGGCTTATGAAAACTGTGTCCAATGTCTCAGTGATTATTTACTTTGCTTATCAGACATGTAAATGCTGGATACAAAATTTTCAAATTTCAATGTGATTGGAGATGTTATGTCAAGTTTATCTGTTGAGATTCAAAATAATGGAAGGGAGACATTTAGAATATGTCTCTATACTTTGGTGTTCTCTAATCATGTTTGTTCAATTAGGAATCAATTAGTGTTGTACACTTTCCATTGGATTCTATAAAATAAAATATAGCATTCAAATTGGTTGAATCTATAATATTTTAACTTAACATAATATGATGACAAAAGTATTACCGAGATTTTAAGAGAGTAAGTTCCAAAATAATTATCATTTTAACATGAAAAAATGAAGTAGAAAATATAAAATAAAAATGTAGAAAAAAGTATAAAGATAAAAAAAATCCATCTAAACGACAAAGTAAAGTAAGTATAACAAATCTAAAATATTAAAAGATAAAAACTTACTAGAAATGACACATTAAAATCTCTTAAATATAAAGCTCCACCACTCAACTATGTGGTAAAGGAAAATGTTTGTTTTAATATACTATAAAGAAGATGTTAGCTTTACTTTTAATAAATAAGGAAATTTAGTTGAATTGTTAAAATACAAATCAATTTACTAAAAAAAAGGGAAATGGATATTTAACCTATCAACTTAAACTTCTATACTTCAAAAGTATATTTTAAATATGATACTTGAATTACGATTAGAATTAGAGGGTTAGAATCAACCTTACAAATAGAATAAGAGTAAAGATGACAATTATACTTAGGGTTAGGATTAGAATTAGCATTACAATTAGGTTTAGAATTAATGTAGGATAAGAATTAGAATTAGGGTTAGGGTTAGAATTATGGTTAGGATGAAAATTAGTGTTATGATTTGAAGTAGGGTTAGGGTTAGATTTAGATTTAGGGTAAAGGTTAAATTTAGGGCTAGGATTAGGTTTAGAATTAGAGCTAGGATTAGAAGTAGGATTAAAATTAGGGTTGGTGTTAAGCTTAGAATTAGGGTTATAGTTAGAATTTACTGTTACAGTCTTTGTTAAACCCTAAATGCTTTAATTATAATTAGGAATAGAATTAAGATTAGGGATATAATTATAATTATGATTAAAATTAAGGTTAGGGTTATAATTAATTTAAACATTAAATGTTGTAATTATAATTAGGATTAGAATTAAGATTAGGGATATAATTATAATTATGATTAAAATTAAGGTTAGGGCTAAATAATTAATTTAAACCTTAAATGCTATAATTATAATTAGGATTAGAATTAAGATTAGGGATATAATTATAATTATGATTAAAATCAAGGTTAGGGTTACAATTAGGGTTAGATTTAGGGTTAGGATTAGGATTAGAATCATAATCAATGTTAGGGATAGGGATTGAATTGGGGTTAAGGTTAGGGCTACGATTAGGGATAGGTTTAGGTTTAGAATTAGATTTAGGATTAGAAGTAGGATTAAAATTAGGGTTGGTGTTAAGCTTATAGTTAGGGTTAGGGTTACAATTAGAATTAGAATTATTATTAGTGTTACTAATAGGGTTAGTGTTAGGGTTAGGGTTTCAGATATAATAAGGATTAGCTTTACCATTAGGATTAAAATTATATATAAATATAATATATTATTATTTATTAATGTTATTCTTACAGTTTTTTTAATTTTAATTATCACACAATCATGTCATTAAATTTAAAAATTAAATATGATATGAAACCTTAAAATAATTTTAATTTTTATTATCACTCAATCATGTCCTTAATTTTAGGAATTAATTATGTTAGGAAACTTTAAAAGAATTTACTTTAAAATAATTATTCTAATTTAAATTATTTATTGTAATTTAAATTATGAAATAATTATTCTAATTTAAATTGATTATTCTGATTTAAAATATGAAACTATTTGGGCATAAAATAATAAAATAATAATATAAATACATTATTCTAATGTTTACTAATATTATACTACTTTATTATGATTTAAAATTATTAAAGTATACAATAATTACAATTATAATTTAACATAAATTTATTAAAAGATGCCTCCAGATGGATACTTCTCCACGTAATTTAGATATATTTTTTAAATATATCTATTCTAGTATTATATTTATATTTATTATATTTTATAATATTATTTGAATTAATTTGTAAGAAATACAAAGTTATAATGACATGATTTTAAATGTTATTTTTAGTAAATACACATTATTAAAAAATATAAATTTTATCCCTAATTTTAATTGTCCCTTGGACATGATGTCTTAGACGTCACCAAAAATAATTTAAAATAAGACAATTTATTATATTATTAACCACACCTTATATTTATTAGTTATAAATTGTTTACGTCACTTTGTCATTAATTCTTTACTATTACCATATCTTTTTATTTTTTTGTTTTCCTATATTTCAAGTGGATGAAGTTAAGAAAAACAAATGTCTTTATGCTACTCTTGCATCATAAGACAATGTATTTAATATATATTGCAAAGAGATATTCATTTGTGTATATATATATAAACAAATTGATATATATTTAAGATAATATATTTTCTTTTTAATATGGTTATTGAATATAAAGTTGAATATATAATATATATTGAATGAATTTGATTATAAATTAAAATATAGTTTAGAAACTATAGGTTTGAAAAATAAAGTTAATAAAGTTAAAGTATATTAAAAGAAGATCATAAATAATGAGAATGTCTTTAAAGTTAAGAAAGGAAAAAGTTTAGAGTAAAAAAAAAAGTAACCAAAATCTCATGTTAAGAGCCACATAGCCGGCAACAGAGGTAGGGTAAACCCTACCCCTGTCACTCACAATCCAATGGAAATCATTTTTGGGAGGATGGGAAAAGGAAGGAAAAAAGAAAGAAAAGAACCGGCAATAAATGGAGTTTTTTAGAGGACGGGAAAAAAGAATGATAGAAAAAACTCAGCAAATAAATGGACGACTAGATTTACTTTGATCGTCTTGCATGCTCCTACGAAGCCTTGCATCGTTGATCCTCCATGCTAGCTCATGAAGCTCAAATAAGGCATGGATAGTTCTTTTAGACAGAGATAGTTCTCACTGAATCAGTATCATCAATTTCATTCAGATATCAACCAAGTCTTAGTTTTAAACAAACTGTCATTGTCTAAAAGAACTATTACATACATGTCTAGAAGGGCTTCCGGTATACTTTGATGGATGTCCATACCCTGTTCTAAAGCTTCCATATTCACAAAGCTTATTGCGATTGCAGTAAAATACAATCATTGATAGATAAATAGAAAATACAGTTAAAGTTGATAATTGTTTTGTTGCCTAACAATGGAGAGACAATGGTGTGCTTTGATTGTCTAAACTTTAAACAACTATTGCAGTTAAAAGTGAGGCTTTAAAATTTGATATGCATCATTAAACGAGCTTTATAAATACTTGTTTGCTTTGAGACTGTTACCCCAGTTGGCATTTTGGCAGTGATATCAAACTTGGAGGCATTGATTCTAATCAGCATAATGACATATACTACTTTGACTTTTGACTAGGCATAATGTGATTTGTTATCTTGTTTCACAATGCCTAAGGATATCACATAAAGTGATAAGTTATATGTTTTAATCATCATGAAGGTTAATGTAGCCTAGTGCCATGTGATACTTCATAAAATGGAAAAGTGACAAGTCTTTATTTACTAAGGTTTCATGTGTGGCACCAAATGGCATTACCTAGTAAATATCTATGAGAACTCTTGGTTAAGGTAGCAAACATTTTAAAATACTTTGTATTGTTTAATTTTCATTGGACTTATGATATAGAAGCATCGGATATTTCTTGTTTGACTTGTTGGAAGAGTATTAATGGAGATATAAGGTCATTCCTTTGTCTTTATTTCAAGCCCTCTTTAGGGCAAACCGAAACAGCCAGTTAAGGGACTCAAAAAGCATGAATTTTGGTTTGGCCACTTTATTTCATCATTGTTTTGTCATCATTTCACTGCATCTGATAAGGGTTTGGTATGCAATCATGGAAAATTGTGGAGAATCAGTTGAATCTATCAAATGAGAAATGAGAGATCAAAGGTTGACCCCATGAAGAGACAAAGTTGATCAAGGCTTGGCTGAAATCATGAGAAAGTAAGGAAGAAGCTGCTTGAGTCTTTGATGTTTGACTGTCTGAGGTATCTCCAGAGGTGACAAAGCTGGATTTAATCTTGTTGACTATGAAGCACACTAAGTATCTTCAGTTTCACTTGTCAGCTGTCAAATATAGTAAGTTGGGTTTGAAATTTGTTTCATATTTTTGATGCAGAGACTACATTTATTTTGGGTCGTGTTTCAAAATGGCTATGACAAGGGTTTCGAAGAAATGAAATCTTTTTGGTTTAAAGTAAAATTATGGAAAGGCTCTCTACAGTCTTGTATATTCTTGCACAGTTTGAACTATTGCTTCTTATCAGTGATGTGGGATTTTTCTGTGAAGCATCTTAGAAGTTATTTAACTAGGGTTTTGGGCCCTAGGGTTTCACTTGAGTATCAGACAATTACTCTTGGTCTGGTAAATGTTTCACTTTGGTTTCAAAACAAACTGAGAATATGTTTTCTGTTGTATTCAGTTATTGCACGAATATATTTTGATAGTTAAAGAAGAGTCTTCTTTAACCCTATACATAGTTTGAAGTTTATTTTTTTATCTTGGTTAAGATAGTTAATAAGGGTTATTGGTTATAACTCTATTTTCAGTTAAGGACGACTTCAAACAGTTATAACTATCCCGAAATGAACATTCAAGTTAGAAAAAATTCATATGGTTTAATGTTCAGTTATTAACTGCAACAGTTTTATAAAAACAATTATCTCTTCAAACTGTTTCATGAGAAGAGGAAGTCATTATGAAATGTATAAAAAGGGCTTTGAATAGAAATTGTAATGTGGTTGTGTATACACTTGATGTAATGTTGAGAATGCATTATCATTGATATTAAATCAGAGATCGAGGAGCAGTGAAACAAAGTGTCCCTCTGTATTTGTTTTTTTTATGATTGAAGCATGTATTGAAAGGTCAAGTCAGTGAGACAAGAAATGACCTTTGCTAGTGAGGCAACTGTAGCCAGTGAGGCATTTTGTGTAGCCAATGAGGCTCTGCGAGTGAGGCTTGAATTAATAGCCAGTGAGGCCTGTAATCAGTGAGATTCTTTTATTAAGCCAGTGAGGCACTTTTTCAAGTGGTTTTCTGCCCTAGAGGGTTTCCACTCAGGACAATATTTGTGTTATGGGTTGTTAGTATCACTGATGGGTTTGATCTTTATGTTCTTTTGCTTATCATATGTCATTCAGTTTTAAAGTTATTCTAAATTAAACTGGTCTACATGAACACA
Source organism: Cunninghamia lanceolata (assembly GCA_027924645.1). Lineage (NCBI taxonomy): Eukaryota > Viridiplantae > Streptophyta > Pinopsida > Cupressales > Cupressaceae > Cunninghamia > Cunninghamia lanceolata. The sequence goes on from BSBN01000794.1 coordinate 3,265,789, forward strand.
TCATACATCACTATTTGGAATCATGTTCTTTGCTCATCCTCATTAAGGTCAATCAAACTTTACAAGTTAATGCTTACCGAAGATTGTTTCATTATGTTGATACATACTTGATATTGGTCTGTTAGGATTAGTTGATTGTGATATATGTCAATGCTGTCATGATGTTCATAGCTAGTGTGATGTCTCATTTCCATAGAAGTTGTCTTTATTGAAAGATTATTTCAAGATCCAAATGTTTGGTCAAAATTAGTATACCATTGATTCACCCCCCCTCTTAGTGGTATCGTACTCCAACAAGTGGTATCAGAGCTAGACCCTTGCAAGAAGTCTAACCAACTTAAGGGTTCCTGGTAAGTGGAGTACAATGGGTAAAAAGAATAGAAATAAGGCCTCAAATAAAGAAAAGAAAAATGTTGATCAAAAAATTGAGAAGCAAGCCTCAGTTAAGTCTAGCAGTAAGTTGCATGAGTCAACTATGAATGTAGATACAAAATGTCATAAAGAAATCAATCCTGTAATTAAGAGTCTTGACAATGTGAATATTAGTAGACATAACTTGATGATTTTGTAGTTGAAATTGATGATGTTGAAAAAGATTTCTTTGAGGATGAAGATGGACAGGAGTTTGATGAAGATGATTGTGAAGTTGATATTGAAGGAGAACTTCTATGTGCCCTAGATACAATCAAACAACTTAATGAAGAAAATAGGAGACTAAAAGACCAGCTCCAACAAGAGAAAGAATACAAGGACAAGGTATGTTCAGATTTTGAAAAAGTTTCTATAGAGTTTGAAAATGCCATAAATTAGATTGCAGAATTAAAGAGTCATGTTAATGAATCTGATAAATTGATTATTAGCCTAAAGACTGAAATAGAGGAAGCCAAAAGAATAATAGATGTAAAAAATTCTAACCTTGAGGTGAAAAGAATTGAATGTTTGAAATTAGAGGCAAAAATTGTAAATCTGAGAAAAGATTATGAAGGTCTCAAGGCCCTGTCTAAGAGATATCAGGAGTTTGAAGAGAGCACAAGCAAGTTGCATGAAATGTTGGGCAAACAGAAACACTATAAGGACACAACAGGCTTAGGATATGAGGAAGGACAGTCTTCTAAGGAAAGAGAGACACCTAGGAAGAAGGTAGATTTGAGTGATCATGCTGCTCTTGAAAGTGAAGGTAGAAGGACAATCAAATTCACAAGATCTCTTCCCACCAAGCAAACAATGAGGTACAATTATTCTCAATTCCATGGTTATTGTTATTGTTGTCATAAGTATGGTCATAGAGCAAGAGATTGTGCAAGAAATTGTAGGATGCTTGAGAAACATGATCATATCAGGGATGTCAATAAGAGTTCTTACAACATGCCTGGAAGAAATTATCCTTTCTTTGGCTTAGATAACAACATTATATGTTATAGGTGTAATGAGTTTGGACACAAAGCACAATGGTGTAAGAAAAGTTTGATGAAACCATCTAGGATTTATATGTTCAATCAAAAATAAGAGAATACCTTAAACAAGAAAAAGAAAGAACATGTTTAGGTTTGGAAAAGAAAACTAGATCCAAGAAAAGCACACCCTGACCTTGTGCACACTGCACAAGTAGCTTCATTTGTTCCATGAGAAGTAGCACGTTGTAAGGGGGAGGTATTCCATGCTCTATCCTTACCCCAAGGACAATTAAAGGTAGAGATAGTTCTTTTAGATAGTGACAATGAGTTTAAAACTAAGACATGGTTGATATCTGAATGAAACTGATGATACTGATTCAGTGAGAATAGTTATACAGAGTTTTGAATGGTTTTGTTTGGTGAAAGTGATTGGTGTTTGTATTAGTTTCTTTTTCTCATGATGACACAATGTTTTCTTGCCATGATTATGACGGTATTCTGATGGTGACAGTTGGTGAAGTATGTCTTTATGTACCTTTGATAGTAAATATTTGTTAACACATTGTTGGTAAGTGCAGAATCAGAATCTGTAGACCTAGTCAGCATCTCTTAGTTTCAGTTTGCCTGATGACAGGATGTTCTTGAGATTATTGTTCTTGCTTCTATCAAGTTAATTATATGTCATATTAGTGATGTTTTTTGACTCACAGCCTGATGATGGAAATAGTCCTAGTATGTTTTAATGCTCATAGATATGGGGAGTAACTTAATGTAAAAAACACAGTGCAATTCAGTTTATAGATCAGGACAATATATCATGATGTGTGATAGTGCATACTTGATCATGATCAGTATAACAATGATGATGTCTGACAGTGAAGGATAGACAAGGCATATGCACTTTATAAGATATATAGTTAAGTATGGTGTCTTGTTGAGAAAATAGGTGTAAATTTAGGTTCTGCATCATTTGGGATAGGATTAGTCATTAAGAACAGTGATATTTCCTTATTCACAAAGGGGACATCATTGATGGCAAATGCCCTAGTAGTCATGTTTGCAAAATGTGGCAAGTATGTAGGACAGATTGACTGGTCATGCTTTGATCAGTGATCTTTGTTTTATGTTATGCATGCTCTAATTGTGGCAGTAGTTTGCGCTCTGACAGTGGTCTTTGGATATAACAGTGTTTGACAAAACTTTTGTAGTGTATAATTTGTCCATCGGTGAAAATCTTGGCACAAGCAATGGCTTCCATTAAAGTATGAAAGAAAATCTGATCTTTGAGCTCTGAGTGCAGTGATTTCTGACCTTTTTGTTGATAGTGAGACTATGCCTATTAAAAAAATTGCATAGGTGCAATTCAGAAATAGTGACGGTACCATTATACTCAGTATCATTAAACTTACACCATGTTTAGTGTCTTATGCTCTCATGTGTTCACTGAAATAGTACATTATCTTTGCCAATTGATGTTATGCTCACATATTAATGGAGTGACAGGACATTTCAATGCAATATAGATGTCATTCAATGCAAACAGTGGCATTTAGTTGTAGGATAGTCTATTAGACAGTGTTCTTTGATTATATCTTTTGGATCTGCTACAACTAGTATATAAGTTTGTCCATGGATAGATGATCCAAAGTTGGTTATGGTAATGCTCTATTTGTAAGAACTGATACTTGACAGTAGTATGGAAACATTGCTTGACAGTACAATGGTGTTCTGCTCTATACAGCTACTCTTTGATGATTTTCATATTTGACATCTTCTTCTCTGTAATAATATTCTTACATTTGTTGGTTTCAGGGGGAGCTTTGACAGCTTTCATGCTTTCTATTTCATATATGATAGCTGCTGTGATCATTTGCTTATTCATTATTCTAGTTCTGACAGCTTATTGGTTTGATCATTAGTTTCTGCACAGGTCCTTCTTCATGCCTTTGGCATTGTTGTCAAAAGGGGGAGAAGATTTTAAAGATTTGTCTTTCATGGTGCTTCAAATTTCCAAATTTTAGATTCATCATGCATATCTTATGGTAATGGATACAATGTGGATCTTTCATGTTGTGTAGTTTGACATCAATGCCAAAGGGGGAGTTTGTTACCCCAGTTGGCATTTTGGCAGCGATGTCAAACTTGGAGGCATTGATTTTGGTTAGCATAATGACATATTCTACTTTGACTTTTGACTTGGCATGATGTGATTTGTTATCTTGTTTCACAATGCCTAAGGATATTGCATAACGTGATAATTTATATGTTTTAATCATCGTGAAGGTTAATGTAGCCTAGCACCATGTGATACTTCATAAAATGGCAAAGTGACAATTCTTTATTTACGAATGTTTCATGTATGGCACCAAATGGCATTACCTAGTAAATATCTATGAGAACTCTTGGTTAAGGTAGCAAACATTTTAAAACACTTTGTATTGTTTATTTTTCATCGGGATTATGATATAGAAGCATCAGATATTTCTTGTTTGACCTATTGGAAGAGTATTAACAAAGATAAAAGATCATTCCTTTGTCTTTATTTCGAGCCCTCTTTAGGGCAAACTGGAATAGCCGGTTAAGGGACTCAAAAAGATGAATTTTGGTTTGGGCACTTTATTTCATCATTGTTTTGTCATCATTTCACTGCATCTGATAAGGGTTTGGTATGCAATCATGGAAAATTGTGGAGAATCAGTTGAATTTGTCAAATGAGAAATGAGAGCTCGAAGGTTGACCTTGTGAAGCGACAAAGCTGATTAAGGCTTGGCTGTAATCATGAGAAAGTAAGGAAGAAGCTGCTTGAGTCTTTGATGTTTGACTGTCTGAGGTATATCCAGAGGTGACAAAGCTGGATTTAATCTTGTTGACTATGAAGCACACTAAGTATCTTCAGTTTCACTTGTCAACTATTGAATACAGTAAGTTGGGTTTGAAATTTGTTTCATATTTTTGATGTAGAGACTACATTGTTTTGGGTCGTGTTTCAAAATGGCTATGCCAAGGGTTTCGAAGAAATGAAATCTTTTTGGTTTAAAGTAAAATTTTGGAAAGGCTCTCTACAGTCTTGTATATTCTTGCACGGTTTGAACTATTGCTTCTTATCAGTGATGTGGGATTTTTCTGTGAAGCATCTTGGAAGTTATTTAACCAGGGTTTTGGGCCCTAGGGTTTCACTTGAGTATCAGACAGTTACTCTTGGTCTAGTAAACATTTCACTTTGGTTTCAAAACAAATCGAGAATATGTTTTTTGTTGTATTCAGTTATTGCACGGATATATTTTGATAGTTCAAGAAGAGTCTTCTTTAACCCTATACACAGTTTAAAGTTTATTTTTTTGTCTTGGTTAAGATAGTTAATAAGGGTTATTGGTTATAACTCTATTGTCAGTTATGGACGACTTCAAACAGTTATAACTATCCCAAAATAACCATTCAGGTTAAAATTTTTTCATATGGTTTAATGTTCAGTTATTACCTACAATAGTTTTATGAAAACAATTATCTCTTCAAACTATTTCATGAGAAGAGGAAGTCATTATGAAATGTATAAAAAGGGCTTTGAACAGAAATTGTAATGTGGTTGTGTATACACCTGATGTAATGTTGAGAATACATTATCATTGATATTAAATCAGAGATTGAGGAGCAGTGAAATAGAGTGTCCCTCTATATTTATTTTTTTATGATTGAAGCATGTATTGAAAGGTCAAGTCAGTGAGATAAGAAATGACCTTTGCCAGTGAGGCAACTGGAGCCAGTGAGGCTTGAATTAATAGCTAGTGAGGCCTGTAATCAGTGAGATTCTTTTATTAAGCCAGTAAGGCACTTTTTCGAGTGGTTTTCTGCCCCAGAGGATTTCCACTCAGGACAATATTTGTGTTATGGGTTGTTAGTATCACTAATGGGTTTGATCTTTATGTTCTTTTGCTTATCATATGTCATTCAGTTTTAAAGTTATTCTAAATTAAACTGGTCTGCATGAACACATCATACATCACTGTTTGGAATCATGTTCTCTGCTCATCCTCATTAAGGTCAATCAAACTTTACAAGCTAATGCTTACCGAAGATTGTTTCATTATGTTGATACATACTTGATATTGGTTTGTCAGGATTAGTTGATTGTGATATATGTCAATGTTGTCATGATGTTCATAGCTAGTGTGATGTGTCATTTCCATAGAAGTTGTCTTTATTGAAAGATTATTTCAAGATCCAAATGTTTGGTCAAAATTAGTATACCACTGATTCACCCCCCTCTTAGTGGTATCGTACTCCAACAGAGACTGCAACTAGTTTAAAAATCCTTTTGAAAATACTCCAATTTTTAAGCTATCTTTTATCTCTGTGGTATTTTGGCCATGGCAAACACTGAAATCAGTGAAAAGTATGAACTTTGTAGAAAAAATGATTTAATGTAACCTACAACATATTTTAAAAATGTGAAATACCTCTTTTTTAAACCTTCCCATTCAACAAATAGTTTCCCGTGTTCATGATGCAAAATCTCTGTCAATAAACGCCTCTGGCCTCACATCCCATGCACAATCCCTATATTTTTTTATTTAATGCTACTAAAATTATGTCAAGCTCCTTGTTTATTATAGTCATTGGGCGCTGTGTCCAAATGGGATCCTTTGATCTCACATATCGTCTACATTCATTCTACTACGGTTTCACAACAGTCTATGTTGCCCTGCATTCATGGTCAATAATCATAATAAAAACCCTGTGGATTTCAAGCATTATATATATATATATATAGCTTATAAGTAGTGCCTAGTTTTAAGCCCTTTCTACCTTGAAATTTCAATGAAAACATCATGTCTTGATGATTGTAAATTTTGTTAATTTTATATTTATTATAAACATTCCAATTTTTTAAAATAAAAATGCAGTCCATATAAAAAAAATTCAGCAACATTTCATTAATAATAAATTTATTATAAATATTCAAAAAAATTAACCTTGAATATGGTATTAAAAAAAAAGTTTAATCATAACATATTTCATCAAGATGAAATTTTCAAGAGCATTCTATTAAGATACAAATGATTAGATTATTCTACAACCCCTTGCTTGATTGGGTCCACTTTTATTGTAACATGCAGGAGCTCAACCCAATCATCTTCCAAGGGCTCACCTTGTATAATTTAGAGAAGAAAAAATAAAGAAGCTACAATATAGTTTATGTTAAAAAATTCCGCAACATTTCATTAATAATAGATTTATTATAAATATTCAAAAAAATTAACCTTGAACATGGTAAGAAAAAAAGTTTAATCATAACATATTTCATCAAGATGAATTTTTCAAGAGCATTTTGTTAAGATATGAATGATTAGATTATTTTGCAACCCCTTGCTTGACTGGTTGACCTTTATTGTAACCTGTGGGAGGTCAACCCAATCATCTTCCAAGGGCTCACCTTGTATAATTTAGAGAAGAAAAAATAAAGAAGCTACAATACAATTTAACCCCGACGTCCTTGATCCTTATGCTTAGTTACATAATGATTTATCACACAACACTAATTACCACGCATAGGACAAGCATGTGACTGTCATCACAGTGGAAGGGGGAATGTCAAAGTTTATCATAGGTAGTAGAGCCATGTATGCACACACTATCTTAAAAGTTAACAATTGAGTATGTTGGGCTTAATTGTGTGGAAAGACCAAATGAGTTGTTGCATTGAATGGCTAGCGCATAACACTTAAAACGAAAGTGCTTTCTTTTAAATTGGTTGTTAGGAGGTAGTTTGGTTGTTGTGGGTTAGGGTAGCAGTTAGCCTAACTATAGCGGGTGACAAGCATTTTGGTTAGTAGTCTTGCTATCCACAATGCATCGAGATACACTGTTAACTATAGTGTATCTCGATGCATTGCGGATAGCAAGACTACTAACCAAAAGCATCAATGCATACTACTTCAATCCTATCCAAGACCTAAAATTGACAGTCAACTCTAGTGTCAATTTTTTTTTAACCCAAAAATTTTGATTATATTGTACGACAAAAATGACTAGACATAACCATACGGCCATCAAATTTAAAGTCGAGTCCATTGCATTAAACTTTTCCATTATAAAGCAAATTCTATTATTGGAATATCTCAAGGTACTAACCATTAGGTAATAGCCAATTATGTGGGCCTATGGAGAAGACTGCCTATGTGTCCTCCCACGCAAATAATTGATTCCAAATAATACTCTCTGCACACACAGATTACGTTGAAGCCGCTTCCGACAATTTGACGAATACAAAGTACGGTGTTGTCATCTACTCATTTATTGAATAGCCTATGATCGAAGACTATAGGCACAAATTGCTCAAAAAACTATAGCATAGGTTTAAACAAACATAAGTCGTTTAACAATGGTTAAGCGGTGTTTTACTCCATTGGTGAAAGTTGTTTGGTTTATGAGTCCCGCTTCCTTATTGTAAGGGGAAATAGACTAGCAATTGGACCCATAGGTTAAATGGGCACGCTGATGACTCTATGAAGAAATCATAGAATTTATTAGATATTTTTTTATTATTTATTAAGTTATAAGTTATTTAACCCATTAAATTATTTTATTAATTCTTATTGAAATTCCATCACATTAAAAGTTGTCTTCTTCATTTATATTAGTAAATTTTCTTTTACATTACATATTAAGATAAATAAACATAATTGAGTTTGAGTTCAATTTTCTTGAACTCCTAATTCATTCATGGCTCTATGTTATTGAAATAAGTGAGACACGTTAAATTATTTTCGTGTCAATTCCGTATGAGGTAAATAGTCACTTTTGCATTGCATATTGCCCTTACAAAACAAACATAGTTAAGATACTCCGTCTCAGTAAAAGATACTCAATTTCAAGCCAAGTAATCCTTTCATGTGTGCAAAATATCTATTACACTTTGGCTTTCCCACTTTATTCAGTTTTCACAAAGAATATATAATAAATTCTAACAAAAACAATGTTGCAATGAATACATAATTGTCACTTAATGAACAAAAATACACACCAATAGGTTTACAAAAGAAACTGTAAAAGATGTTATTTTCTCTCATAGTTTTTATAAGAAATTGTAGAATTTGTTAGATGCTTTTTTCTTATTTATAATTTTTAAGTTATTTAATCTACTAAATTATGTTATAATTCTTTACATTCACTCCCTATGGGAAATCACTTATCCCTATAGATCTTTTAAAAAATATAATTTTGAAAATTATAGTTCACCTGGTAAAATGTTATAACACAAAAAATAAAAAGTGCAATAATTAGTGCAATAATTAACTATTTTCTTTTGCAATAAAACTATAAGTAACTTGTCTATATTCTATATATATAGTAAATTAATTGAATCCATTATTGATTTTTATATAATCCCCCATAGAAACAAATGCAATCCTTATCACAAAAGTAGAAGAAAAATAATAGAATTAAAATCCAGGTAAAAACCAAATACTTCACGATTATAGCCCAACAAAGGAATATTCCACTAAAGTCTACAAAGACAATCTCCATGAAAATAGTTTTTTATAATCTATTATCATAACAACACTTAAAACTATCTAAAATCATTCTCATGCATTGTAGATCAATTTGACACATCAAGATCATTTTTGTAGTAGTCAGGATTGTAGAAATTTGACACATCAAAATCAATTTTGTAGTAGTCAGGATTGATTCTATAGGACATGGAATTTATTTGCAAATATTTCTACACTAGTTAAAATCTTGAACTATTCATCAAACCAAGGTGAATAATTTTGTGAAAAAAGTAAATTTATCATTCCAAAACAACATCATCATTAATCTATCATCAATCCTAGAGATAATCCCCCTATCAATTTATTGAAAGCGACGGCTCCCTCCTTGGGACCCACCACTCCCTTCTTCGATACGTGACGTGTAGGGATAATCGCTATGACTAATCTCCCTTTCATTTTTTTAATCATTTTATATTGTATTGAATTGCTCAAACAATATAAAATGTTTTGTTTGTATGTATTTATTTGTACTCAATTACTTCAATTTATTTAGTTGACAAACGAATTTTAGGCATTTGACAGAGATTGAGATAGAGAGGGAACTTATATCTTTCATTAAACTTGCAGAAGATTAATCAAAATAATTGTAGGGTAGATCAAATCATTTCAAATGGAGAAGTAAAAATTAAAAAAATCCATTGAACCTACAAAATATCAAATCCAATGAAATGTATGTTGTGATGTGATCCTCTATACTCAAATGCAATCCTTATCACAAAAGTAATTTTTTATGCAAATATTTCTACACTAGTTCAAATCTTGAACTTTGTATCACAATTATAGCCCAACAAAGGAATATTCCACTAAAGTCCACAAAGACACAATCTCCATGAAAATAGTTTTTTATAATCTATTATCATAACAACACTTAAAACTCTCTAAAATCATTCTCATGCATCGCAGATCAATTTGACACATCAAGATCGAGTTTGTAGTAGTCAGGATTGATTCTACAAGAGATGGAATTTGTATGCAAATATTTCTACACCATTTCAAATATTGAACCATTCATCAAACCAAGGTGAATAATTTTGTGAAAAAAGTAAATTTATCATTCCAAAACAACAACATCATTTCTCTATCATCAATCCTAGAGATAACCCCTTTTATCCTCTTATTTAATTATTGCATTTATTTCAATTCTATTATCGGATCCAACTGGAAAGGATTTTGGTCTTTACCATTATTCTCATTTCACACCAATGTATGAACCCAAATAAAGATCCAGTAATATAATAATCGCACCTCCCTAACATCCATTTCTAAAATTAGTTTACTACCAAACAAACAACAGCATAAATGGAGACTTTATTCCCAATCCTAACATCTACCCTTATTCTAAAAAGAAAAGAGACTAACCCTAATACTAATCTAAAATAATACTCCCCTTCATGACAATGTTTCAGAAATGAAATCTTCAATCTCACCTCATAATATGGCTACACAACAACATTGGGATCCCATTGAAAAATATTTCATGCATACTACTATTCTCATTGCACACCAACCTATGAACACAAATCAAGATCCAACAATATTATCATCTAATCATTCTAGCATCCTTTTCTAAAATTACTTTCCTAAAACACCACCATAAGTTGAAGTTTCATTCTCATTCCTAAACTTTACCATTATTTTGAAAAAAAAAAATTCTAAACTTAACACTAATCTAAATTTATATCAACCTACATAACAACAATTTCACAAATGAGATCCTCAATCGCAGTTAACAATAGCTACTCATTGGTGACCAATGATAAAGGATTCATAGGGGCTGCTTCAGGGTCTCATGGCTGCTGTGCATCTACTTGTTCGTCACGTTTCTGCTTACAATCCTGCTCTTTTGCTTCACCATTTTTGCATTTGTGGTCACAAACACAGGAGCAGGGTAGTTGGCCATAAATTAATGGAATTGCAGTATTTAACAAAATATAAAAACAAAGAACTGATGCAAATACCTTCATTTAAAAAAAAAAAATTTCCTCCACGCCTTTGGATCGATTCCTCAGAATTAGTTTTAATCTAGGCTGCTCACCTCAGAAATTTGATATGCTCGCCTGAGTTATTTGCTTTCAACCATTTCCCCTTTCTTCTGCTTTGAAAAAAAAACATAAATTCCAGGTGTCCGGCAAGGGACATTTAAACGACATGAGACTTCTTCTGACACGATTTTGTAAGACATCAAAAGGCTTATTTATTGTCACACCATTTGTCATTATTTATTTATTGATGTTCAAGTTTTGTATACACATGTTTGATATTTCGGACAACAGATGATATTTTCAGATATTGGCAGACAAGCAAGATGGGTAAAGAGTTACTCAACTATGGCTATGGTCGTCGCAGCATACCAGGCAACAACCGTCTCAAGGCAATTTGCAGTTATCATCAATAAGAAAGGCATTCAAATTCTGAAGAGGATTAATGCCTGTGCATATACAAATGGCAATGCGAATAACTCATCTTCTTCTGGTGGTCAGTTATTTGAGGTGTCTGGCCGCAGAGGTTTTCTACTAGCTGTGGATCCTCTGATTCATCTCTCACACCCACAATTTAGTCCATGAGAAGAAACACTGCACGACCTCCCCAAGTTGCTTGTTGCCTACAACCATGGCCAAAAGATCTGGTTTGGACAAAAATTCTGCAATTGAGCTGGGAAACATAGTCTGTCTTCATAATTTCTATGGTGGTTTGGACGAAGAATGGTTTCGTCTTGTTCATGTTGAATGGAATCTGATGTCCGGCGACGGAGAACGAACGAAATCGGGCGAGCGGGGAGAAAACGCCGGTAAACCAACGGGTGGACACAATCTTTTTTATCGTAGTCTTTTTAATCTCAACCTTTAATCAAAGTAATTCATGTAGTGCTGCTCACTACAAGAACGCTTATCAGCGTAATTATGTTACTTCCCGTTAATTAAATATGTAATAATAAATATACAAATTAAAAAAAAATATAGGATAGAATTAAGCATAATTTAACCTAGATTAATTAGCACTAAGATATATAAGTGTAATAAACACATAAAATTCAACATGAGGGTTAGAGATATTTAGCTCTAAAATTTATAATGGAAGAATAATGTTGAAGTTGTACATAATTTATTCACCAATGTCTAAAAATTTGTCTCTTTGATGTCTTAGAATTTATATTGTTTCAAAAAATAGATCTCAAGATCAATACCAAGCACTATGAGTTTGATCTTACTATTACAAACTTGATATGCCATGCATAGTTGATTTGTATTGTGTGAGAATGAACTCATAATGTGTGCCCAAAAAGTTGCTATCTTTTTCTTTCTTGGTATTTGATTCTATAGAGGTGGTGTCTAGAGACATTGTTTAGGAGTTTGATGACTTGAATAGGTTAATAGGTTTTCCTAGGTCAAACGCCTTAGTGGATTGGATTCATGATAATGACTAATATCGAAGACAACATACGTAGACATGTAAATGGCATATATGATGATGTAGATTTGATTCTTTATTCTCCTTTAGAATTGAAGTGTGCTCTAATTAGCTTGTAATGATCACCAACTCTCTTATAAATTAATTACATATTGAATGTCTTTAAATACCATGACATATAAAATGTGTGCTAGTCAACTCATAATGTCTAGTAAAAAGCAATGGGAAAGTTGAAATTTGAATTTGATAATTTAAATTTTGGGGTCATTCCTAGGCACTTTGGGATTGAACTAGGTCAATCTTGAGTAATGTGAAAATGAACCATAGTTATCAAGTGATAATTTCAAGGTGAAGCTTGCATGTACAAAAGTAAGTGCAAATAAAGGTGAAATTGGAATGGAAGTAAGTGATAATCTTGATCAAAGGCGAATGTATGAAAGGGGGCTAAATTAGAATGGTTAGCATGCAAATGTAAGGAAATTAGTGTTAATAGGGATAAAGCATATATGAATAGTAATTGGACTACAGGCCAAACCAAGCACAAGAGTACACCACTTGTTGATATGTTATCACATTAAGCCATCTACCAAGATGAACACAAAACTAAATGGAAAATGGTATAAATACACTACTTTCATGATTAAAATTACTCTAACAACCAATTGTTTACTTATTTCCAAAAAAATCTAGTAACTAAATAGTAGTTTCATATAGACATGCCTAAAGAGGTACAAATTCCCTCACTTGTTTTGTATGGGATAATGCACATGCACTCCGAACTCCCTAGAGTGAATCTACACCTTACACATATGGGAGTTTGAGCTCCTATAGTGAACATTGTTTCATTTTGTTTCTTACATCTAAACAAGGAATTGTTTACTAACTTTAAAAAACTATTCCTCAGTAGTGATTTCATATCCCTAAAACTAACACCCACCCTCTTAAAAGATATAGTAGATTCATCAATAAAAAATATGAACGCATGTCAATTAGTGAAAGGCTGTTTCATTTTGTTCAGTACATCTAAACAAGGAATTGTTTACTAACTTTAAAAAACTATTCCTCAATACTGAATTCATATCCCTAAAACTAACACGCACTATCTATCTTAAAAGATATAATAAATTTATCAATTAAAAAAAATATAAACACGTGCCAATTAATTAAATGAAAGTTGTTTCATATATCTAAACAAAGGAATATTTATAACTTAAAAAAAAAACTATTCCTCAATAGGAATTTCATATCCCTAAACTAACATCCACCTTGTTAAAAGATATAATGGTTGAATTGTGACATAATTACAGCGCACATGGACACGTATCAACTTGCTTAAAAATTTCATTGTCCATTGGACGGCATGGGACAGTATCTTTATAGCTAGATATTACAACGGGACACTTCATAGATGTAAACAATTTACATACGGTCTTGAAAAATAATTTCACCAGTTAATTTAAGCCATTCGATGTCCTTTTCATAATGCTCCAGAGATTAGGTGTCTAGCAATAATGCAACTAAAATATGTCAATGCTTATTTAATGCAGTTGTAAGAGATGATCCGGAGAGGCTGGAGGCTATATATATCCGCCTTCGTTTTGGCATTTTCAGAAGCACAGCGTTTGCGCAATATCTTGGTTTTGTTGTATCATCTATGGATCACAATCTGAAAGCAGAGTTGATTAATGGTAATGGCGGTGAGGCGGTGAGTCCCCTTGGCCAGACTTTCAGTACTTCGTTTCTGTCATTATGCGTCCAAGTGATATTAGAGCTGGAGCAACCCATGGATGTCTGTAGCACCAAGAAAGCCATCAAGGATATTCTTTTGCCCTGCAATCCCCGTTTTTGCTGCACAATGGTATGCAGATTCTCTTTGTTTTCATATTTCTGTGTTGTTTTGACAATGTATCAAATGATGAGAGTTGCAAGAATGGTTTATTTTGCTGATACTGTACTGGACTGAGCACTGTCTATTATGAACATCACTTAAATTAGATATAATAAATGTTAAATGCATTATTTATACTTATGAGAGATTCTTGTGAATCATTTTTTTATGAAATATGTATGAGTAAAAATGAACTCAGAGCTAAAGAGTTACATTTTAAGAAGCCATTAAATAGTTTTAATATATTTTTTTCAATATAATATTTACATGTTCTTTAGCAGACTGAGGACAGGCATGGAGTGTTGCGTTGGGTGAAAACCGAAGTGAACACAGACGATCATGTATTTGTTCCAGAATTTCCTCCAGGGCAAAGTGAATATAATGAGTTCGTGAATGATTATATCTGTAATATACACCTTAAAGAAAATACAAATATCAACCCAAACTGCAAAGCATAAAACAATCGATAGCCTGTGGTGGGGTCCTTTACAGAGCAAATAAAGTCTCAAAATAGGGGTGGGGTCATATGACAGGGCTCATAGGAAACAATACTGACCCGGCAGACTTGGGAGACCCAATAGAGGTTAGAGAGGGGCTCGAAACTTCAAATAACACCTTGCAGACAGAAATCCCAACCTCGTTGGGGGGTAACACAGGGAATGAGGAAACTATAGTGCAGGTTATGGGAGGTAGGCATACCCAGAGACATACGACGGAAAGGATAACCCAGGGGGTTTTATTATACCATTTAATCTCTCATCATACTTCTCAACGGACCCTTCAGGAAACCTTTTTTATTCCAGCCTTATTGCTCAGACAGGGGCAACTAGGGATGCATGGGCTTACACGGTGGGGTACCCTCACACTAACATTTCAAAGATAGGAGAACAATGTGTTTACGTAAATGAGAAACAATACAATGGGATATTAAGGCGTAGAAAAACCAAAATATGGAAGCATGCAAGAAAGGGAAAATTCACAACCATCTATCCCAAAACTGCACTCAAGACCTTGGGAAGCGCAGTAGGAAATCAGTAAACACAAGAAGAACAAACTGAACAAGATAAGGGAAAGGGAAAGGAGAACTCAAAGTTTCGATCAGGAGTAGATACAAAGAAAACTGCAAACCTAAACCAGCCAACAGGCTCTGAGGATAGGACTGAAGGTAGTCAAAACCACAATGACATTTATAGCCCTAATATGACACCACTAATGTGGTCATAAGAGTTGTCTGTAAGCGAGCTAATGATCTTGAAAAAAAGACTTTAGTCCCTTGAAAAAAGAATTCAAGTCGAGGATAGCAAATGGAAAGAGGTAATAGAAACTAAGAGGATATTAATCAGGGAAAATAAGATGCTTAAAGAGCAGGTAAATAACCTTCAAAATTCCATGGCAAGAGGTGAGAAAGATCTCAGATAAATAAGGCAATTGCTAGACCAAAGGAAAATAGAAGAGGAAGGTAAGATAAAAGTGGTGGAGGGAAGCACAGATTGTCACATAAAAGAGATCCAATCAATGATGGCCAGCATGGAGATAAAAGAAAAATAGTTAAGAGAACAAATAGAAGAGGCTAAATCTTGGTCTCAAGTAGTGAAAGGAACTTCAGACGCGCAAAGGGAACTCATAGAAAAATAGGTCAGAAAACAGATAAGGGAAGAGAAGGATAGAAATGATAGGGCTATCAATATCATCATAAAAGGACTAAAAGATTATGGTGAGAAGGAAACCACGAAGGAGTTGACAAGAGACTTTTTTAACGATCAAATTCAATGGTCAGGAGTCATACAACAAGCAAATAGGATTGGAAGATGGATAGGAGGAGGCAAAAATAGACATGTGAGAGTCACCTTGAGGAACATAGAGGACAAAAACATGATATTAAGGAATAAAAGATTCCTTAAAAGCACGCAAATTTACATTGATGAGGACCTTACAATAGTACATCAGGAAGAAAGGAGGAAAGAGTGGGAAAAAGTAAAGGTGGCAAGAGATGCAGGAAAATGGGCTTGGCTACAAAATGACAAAGCCCAAGTAGGTGACAGAATGACATATAAGAAATAGGAATTCAAGGCCCCCTAGGAGTATTTGACAGTGGTAAGTTGGAACTGTAGAGGGTATCCATGGAGAAGAGGACCTGGACTGGGGCCCATAGCCAAGGGAAATGATGTTATTATCCTTATTGAGACTCGTGAACATGATGGAAGTAGGATTTCGGATTTTGAAGGAAATAAAAAGATTTTAGTGTGGAATGAAAGAACTAATTGTGGTAAGGGACACGGTGGAGTGGCAATCCTAATTAAAGAGGAATGGGGCAATTTCATAAAAGTGGAGAAAGAAGATCTAAACAAGCAGTTCATATGGCTTAAAATTATAGAAAATCAAGTCACAACAAGGATGGCAGCATGCTACTTCTCTCTAAAGGGATCAAAATTTTATAAGAAAATAAATCTAGATTGAGAAGATCCATATGCTGCTCTAAAAATAGACATTTATGTTTTTAGTAACATGGGAGAAGTGGTAATAATTGGTGACTTTAATGCGAGAACTGCAAACAATCAAGCTCTCAATTTGAAAAATATCAACATACAGAAAGATAACCCTCTATGGTTAGAGGAAGAGAATGATCAACTTTGGGACAGGGTCTCACAAGACAGCAAGGGCGCAATTTCACACTTTGAGGTAGAACTCTTGGGGCTTTGTAGTTCTTACAACATGGTCATCTGCAACAGTATGAGAGCATGGCCAAAATCAGGAAACATCACCTGCAAAACGTACAATGGCCAAAGTGTACTAGATTATGTCATTTTCTCGCAAAGCTATACCTCGAAGCTAGTGGAAGTTGTGATTGGGGACAACGTCATAGAGATGAAGTCAGACCATAATCCAATTCATATTAAGGTGCACATTCACATAAGGAAACAATAGGAAGAACAAGTCCACTTTAGCCAAAAGAAGACAACTCCCCAAGGTAAAATGCTCCTAAATCATGAGAATCAATAAATCTTTAGAGCTGCAATCAAACAACTTTTCAGTGACCACGAAGAAAAGACAACTAACTTAAAGAATTAGTTCTTTAGAGAAAACATGTTGATCCCCCTAATGCACAAGGCCTTAAATGGATGTAAGAAAGCTAGAGCCAAGAGAGGAACAAGAAATACTTTCCTGACAAACCCATGGTTCGACAAAGAATGCAAGATAGCAAAAAGAAATCTATGAAAAAGAGGTATGGACAAAGAGCACAAGGAGTACGAAAAGATGCTATGAAATAAGAAAGAGAAGTATGTAAACAACAGAAGAATAGCATTGATTTCCCTTGGAAAAATAGTCCTAAAAGCTTTTGGAAAGAGCTATGTCAAAAGAAGAAACAAACAGAAAACAATATCACAGGAGACCAATGGCTTGAGTATACAAAGTTGCTGTATGAGAGAGACCAAGATAAACATACACCCCAATAATCTATGTGAATACAAAACTTTTCAACATTGAAGATGTCATTCAAGGCATAAAACAATTGGCAAGTGGAAAAGCACAAGATATTGATGGGCTGCAAGTTGAGCACTTAAAGTGGGGTATAGAGGTATTGGCACCTCGTATCAAGTACATCTTAAATAGGGTCATCCAAGAGGGCTTGCCGAAAGAGTGGACGACTAGTGTGGTTATCCCTATCTTCAAAAGAGAGGATACTAATAACCCATCAAATTATCGCACTATCATGGTTAATCCCCTTCTTGGTAAACTCTACAGAAGCATGATAGAGTGCAAAATCAGCAGGTGGGCATAAAAAGAAGGAAAAAGAGCTAAGGGTGAAGCTGGATTTAGACCGAAGCACTCTATTATTGATCATGGGGCTACACTTAGGTTCTTGATTGAAAAAATATGGAAAAAGAAGGAAAAAGAGCCAAGGGTAAAGCTGGATTTAGACCGAAGCACTCTATTATTGATCATGGGGCTACACTTAGGTTCTGGATTGAAAAAATATGGCACATTCAGGGGACAAGGCCTTTTGCTGCTTTGTCGACTTCAAAAAAGCCTTTGACATAATTCCTCATGACAAACTTTAGAATAGGATGAAGGAGCTGGGGGTTTCAGATGAGCTTAGAGTTATTGTCCATAGATTGTATGAGCAAGTAAAGGCTAAAATTAGAACTAGTGATGGAATGTTAGAGTGTTTTGGTAGCGATATAGGTGTCAAGCAAGGCTATCCACTTTCACCAACTTTATTTGGACTTTACATTGATAAATTAGAAGAATGGTTAAATAAAGATAGTGGGGAGGGGATTTAGCTAGCTAAGTATGTTATAAAACTGCTTATTTATTCAGACATGACCTCATATTAATCACCAAAACAACCAGCAGCTTGAGGGAACATTTGAGAGCACTTGAAACTTTTTGTCATGAGGTTGGAATGTACATGAACACTAGAAAAACCAAAGTAATGATCTTCTCTTTGAAAAGAAAAAAGAAGCAATTTAACTTTACCTTTGAAGGCAACCCATTAGAGATAGCTAAGGAGTACAAGTACCTTGAGTTTGATTTTCACTACAAGCTCAGCTGGGAAACTTGTAGAGAAAATAGGATTTAAGGAGGATGGAAAGCGTTGTACTCTCTTCAAAATAGTTGTAAGATTGCGGAGTTACGGGATTGGAAGACCAAGAGAACACTCTTTGGTTTGATGGTTACCCCGATGATTCTATACAGATGTGAAATTTGGGGCAGCAGTATGTCAAATAAGAAATGGAAGCAGATAGAAAGAATTAAGAAGCACTTCATTATCAACAGTCTCAAAGTCAAGAATTCAGTGTCGTATGAGATCTTGCTAGCTGAAATGGGGTCCTTCCCTTCGGAGGCATCAGCGATGGTTCGGTTATTAAGCTACCTCAAGAAAATTTAAAATATGAAGAGCCACAGCCTAGACTAATTATGGAGGAAGAGTTAACTAGAAGAAAGAACACTTGGAGGAAGAAAAATGACAAATGGATAAAGAGGTGGGATATTAGCATGCAGGAGTGCCCAAATACTAATGAAGAAATAAAAAAATATGTAAGAAGAAAATTCAAGTGCGTCATGTGGACAAAACAAATGGGTCGTAAAAAGGAATACTACATCAAAGAATTCAACCCAATGAGGGATCATAAAGAAAAAGCCTATATAGGAGCAGACACTAAGTGGAAAGCGAAAATGTTGATTGCTTAATTGAGGATGAGCTTGCATCATCTTAGATGTGAAACGGGTAGATGGTTAATTCCTAAAGAGGAATGGGAAGAGAGAACATGCCTTTTTTGCAACAAAGCGTGGTGGAAATGGATGACCATTTTCTCTTGGAGTGTGAGGCATACAACGACATCCGATACAGTTATGGTGACGCATTGAAAGTCACCAACCTTGGCACCCTATTTGAAGAGGCAAGGTTGTGTGGTACGGCAAACCTCGTGATCAAACCTCACAACAGAAGGAAGGATCTCAATAAAGAGGTTCAGGCAACTTAGGGGGTGTTTTGTGTTTGTTGTTCCATTTATGACAAGGTTGTGTGCGACTACTGGGTCCCATAGGCTACTGTGGCCTCGTGGAAGTTATTAAAATTCTTCATTTCATTACCATTTGAAACCTAATGAATTCACCCAAATATTTGAAGTTACTTTATGTTCTTGAGATGGGCCCATGATATTTGAGGAGGGGGCTTTGTAGATGGTGTCCACTTTTCAAGCCCGCGCTTTTCTTCAATGCTTGGTATTTTGGCATACGATGGAGGAGCGTTGTGATGTAATGTGTTAATGGGACCCACTGGGCCATCTGTGAATGAAAAGGTTAAGTTAAGGCCATCAACTACTTGTTGTTGGTGATCATTCTTTCAAGGAGTTGTATCAAATTGTGGATACATGGAGACACTCGGGCATGGTACTAGTTTTCATTCCCAATGAAACATTTATGTGGAAATGTTTCTCAAAGACTGCGAGTGTGCAACTCTTCGACATGTGTCTTTTGCATGGAGATGGGCCCGAGCAGTGGGATTTACTACATGTGTGAACCATGGATCTTTGTTACATGTAAAATCAATGGTTAGTATTCAAAGTGTTTCTAGATTGTGACACATGAAGCAAATCTTTGGCTCACTTGAAGAGTAATTATTGCAACTATTATGGAATTTAATTTGAAAGGACTACAATTGAGCCCAAAACTCAAATTGAACTAAGAGACATTACATAAATTAATGGAAACAATAAATGGTATCTTTGATAAATGTGATGTCGAGTTATGAGATTGAACAATTTGAAGCATCTGAAGCATTTTCACTACCCCATCTCTTGGTGATGGTAGTTTTAGGACATCATGACGTGATCAGGATGTGATTCTCTATAGCAGTGTTTTGAAACTTAATTACATCTGTCATAGTGAAGCAAGATAGGTCCAGTTCAGTGCGACATCTAAAATAAATGAACTTTTTGGAGCCATATCAGAATCAGTAGTCCCATGGGGAGGATTGAGACACATTTCAGTGTTGAATTTAAGGTCCATGTCCGCACAGGGGTAGGTTTTTTAAGAGGTAAGCATTTTGGAAATAAAACATCTCACATGGGCACAAAATACATGATATGATGTGGAATTACTACATCACTTGAAGTGTCAAGAAACTCTTTTTCACTTGTGTGACAACCTTTCATTATTGCCTTCGATAGCATAATGGAATGAATTTAAGTACAAGTGATTTGATGGGTTTGGTCAAGATTATGTGCATTCCTGAGGATCGAGGCAACCTAGGCCCCACCTATAAAAGGAAGTATGATATTTGAAGGATCATTCCAATCCATCATCTTGTTCCAAAAAGGAAATTTCTATGTTTTAAAGAAGACGTCGGCAATGATTCCATTATCTCTTTGGGGCTTCTCAGCCTTTTCATGCCTCCAATTGTGTGAGTTTAAAAGAAAAGTTGGAATTCCTCCCTAGAATGGATGGAATTGGAATGAGTTGCACATGTCTGGTTCACTTGCCTCTCGAGGTAAAAGATGAATGATGACATAAGATTCCGATGGAGGGCAGAGCGTTCATGGGATGAATCAGCCTTTAGGTGGGTCTTTGTGAATAACTTCATATTGGTATGAAAACATTCCAAGTTCATCCCTATATCCTTTGGTGTCTTTCCAATTATGCTTGTGGATAGAGGGAGATTATTGACTCTTAAGGAGGAACCATTCTCTACTCGAGCCCTTTTGTTGCTTCCTGGTGTTTTGGTTCTATAGGCAAATAGTGTAATCTTGCCTATCTGATCTTTGTCTACTGCTTCCCGTATCTTGGTGTGGAGATCTTGTCAGAGAAACATGCAGTGTTGTGTTAGGAAGGAGTCTTTTCCTCTCCTGATTCAACCTAAAGAGAATGGCTTCTTTCATGCTACCTTCAACATTCAAAGGGCACACAATGGTTGCATTTGTTGAATCCCTATCCCCGACTATTGTTTGAAATGCTTAGGGATTCAAGAGAGGTGCACTTTTTGAATGCCCCATTGTCACCTCCATTGCAAACAAAAGACAATATCTTAGCTTGGCTAGATCAAGATGAAGTCGGGCTCTTTTGTTGTGTCATCTTGGTCATGAAACTATAAGCACAAAATTCATGCACAACGTCCACAAGGACCTCAATGATGACTCACAATCCTTGTCATGTACATGTAAGTGTGAAATAATGTCCTCTCAACAGTGATTCTCTTGGTAGCATGTGTTTCCTTCCTCCTTATGTTATTTCCCCTTTGTCATTTTCTCTCTTTCTTCACTTTCGACACTTTTTTACACTTGCTGATTTGCATTTCTTGTGCTTGCGACTTTGTCCCTAAGCCTTGTATTCATCCATTTGTTGTGTTTTCACCTATACGTTAAGCTGAAATGAAGGTGGAGGAATGAAGATGTGAGTGAGGGATGGTGGAGGAATGAAAGATTAGCTAGAAGAATGGAAATGAGATCTTGCTTTGATAATTTTTGAGCTTCTCACTTGTAAGTTTTTCTACTTATCATCATAGAACTTATTATGTCAAAGGATGACAATCACCATGGCATTTCAAAGGCCAAGGCACAAAGTGTGGTCCCTTCCAAAATAGGCACATGACAGTCAAGGGATGCCTGACTCGAACTAGTAACTATGGTACCTTGTTAGAACATGCGATGAGATAACTATGATGTGTGTAAGTCCTTATGCAAGGAAGCAGTTATTCTTTCCAATGCACATAGGATGTCTTTGATTCACACCTAATGGAATCCCAATCGTACGCAAGACACCAATTTGCCCCAGTCATTTTGCCAAGACAAACTGCAAACAACAATCAAAGAAAAAAGTCTCTCTCTATCCTCGTTTCTCTTCATCACTTAGGGACTGCCTTGAGAAGCATAAGAACAAGACTACAAACCAATCCAATAAAAATAAGACAGACTAGACCAGCAGAGTCAACAGCCATTCGCTTCTTTTGTCAAGTGATATGTGTGTTATGTTTGATTATGATTAAATGAAGAAGGCTTGGTTTCAGGATAGAAACATGTTGTATACGTCGCTTGGTCTGGTTTCGACAATGCCCCTATTTATTTAAGGCAAGTGATAAGATTGGGACATCCCATATAAGACATGTCGTTTGGTTTCAAGAATGTCGCAAGTAGTGAGATGATTGGCATGATTGATTGAGAAATGATGCATGTCGTATAAGGCGTAGAGTCATGGTTTCGACGATGCCCCATTCCATGTAGGAAATGTGATAGTTGATAAAGATAGTTGATGCAGATGTATGATCATCACTAGGCGATTGATTGGTTTGACTAATTGGAAAGCTTGTCTTACATTGATGTTTGGGATTGTTTTTCTGGTGCAAAAGACTAATTTCTTTAGTTTGATCGAAGTGTCCATCTTGTGAAGGGATGACTTATTATGACAGTTGATAGGATGGGCCCTAAGGGACTGACCTAGTGCCTCAGGGGCTCATCAAAGATGGCCTTGCCTATGTGAAAGCTCAGAGGCAACATAGTTTGACCATGTGGATTGACGTTGTTTATTGCTTGGGATTTTGATTGATTATGTGATTTTTTTGTGATTTTTGATGATATTTGATGTTTTTTGGATTTTTGAGAATATTTGATGTTTTTTGCTTTTGAGAATATTCTGATTTTTTGGATTTTGAGATGTTTTGATTTTTATGGATTTTTGACATGTTTTGATTTTTTTGTGTTTTTGGAATGTTGCAATTTTTTTTGTATTTTTGGAATGTTTTGGAGAATGGCATTGGATGAACATTTGGCTAGCCTTTATGCTAGATACCAATGACAAGGGAGAACCAAGTCTAGGTGCAAGAAGGAAGGATGGATTTGATGAATGGATAAAGGGGTGGGCGATGGGAGATGAAATGGATGTACGTGTAAGAGAGCAAGGATGTGATCTCCAAGGACTATGTCGCATAGGAACAACATGCCCCATTCAAAGTATAATACTTAGGATTTTTCATGACAAAGATTATGAAAATAGGATGATAGGATGGATCATTTGGAAGGGTGAGGTATATCAAGAGATATCCAAAACATTTGTCAACATTTTGCCCCCAATCTTTATCAAGATCAAAAGAAGGAAGGGATGATGAATGGATTCGATAGAATAGGTATGTGTATGGATAAGGATGGTAGGATAATGGACTATGATATGGATTGGGTATGGAAAGAAATGACAAATTGGATGAGACAACATGCCCCCAAATGTAAGTTGCATAGAAGATCAATCTACACATGATACATGTTTGCCAAGTTTTCATCATGGTACTTATCCAAGGCACCACCAAGGATGGTTTTCACCATAGGACAAAATGATTTCTCTTTACTATTTTTTTGCTTTTTTCTTGAATTTTTAATTTTTTTTAATTTTTTGATTTTTGATTTTTTTGACTTTTTAAATGGGAGAGATGGAATATGGAATGGAGGGACTCAAGTGTCTAGTGCCATGGAAGGTGATAGTCCCATTAGAGAAAGATGTTGCATGGACCATGTCAAGTCATTATGCTCATAGATGTTGGTAAAGGAGATTGCATGAAAGGGAGATGGCTGAGGTAGATAGTGGATTATGTAGGGAAAGATATCAGATTATGATGTGGATTATGTAGGCTTCACGTAAGGATGGATGAATGACTTATCCAAAAGCATGGACCATAGGGATAGGATGGGTGAAATACGTAGGATAGTGGATAAAAGATGGTGAGATGGAGGTGTAGACACCTAAAAATGTCTTCATCATCTAACTGACTTCTGACATCACTAAACACACCAATTCCCCTTCCAAACAATTAATTAAATTTTTATTTAATTAATTATCATCTTTAACACCTATTTTTTCTCATTTCATCTTGCCAAATTGAATGAATTTAATTAATTCAATAGTTCAACCTTACCCAATTAATTAAATAAATGTGCAAATATTTATTTGATTAATTACCCTTTTTACTAAACCTAATTAATTAGGTAAATCATGTTTATCTAATTAATTTAGCCTATTAATCAACCTATCCCTACCCTAGCTAATTAAATAACTATTATTTAATTACCTAGCCTAACCTACATGACCCTAGACCTAGGATTAACTAAATAAAACCTTATTTAATTAATGTTGATCCCTCACTAATCCATTTCCTATTTTTTTCCAGCCATATTAATTAGGCTAATAACCTTGATTAAAATGGTCAAACCCTAATTGCCGATGACGGCGTGGTTCAGTGGTTAAGTCGTTCGGTTGTAGTGGCGGCCACCAGAGTTAAACCCCCACTGGGCCAACGAGCTCGCAAGGCTTTACGCCTTCGTTGGGCCAACGAGCTCGCGGATTTGAAGTGTTCTTGCTAGAGGATGAGGTCCCCCATGTTGTGGCCTCACCGGTTCATTGCTCCAGGAAAAGCATTCGCGTGGAGCCGGAGGGCATGTCGCACCAGCATCGTCAGTCGCGTTAAAAAGTTTACCAGGTACATTATCTTAAAAAAAAATGGTCAAACCCCAATTAACACCCTTCCCCACACATCTCAAATAAAAAATAATTATTTATGCCAAATAAATTTTTTTTTATACACATATACCAACTACCTCATTAAAACCTCTTGCACATGTCATAAGGATTTAATCCCACTCTTCTCCAAATGAATTTTTAATTCATTTTACTCTTCCCCATGTGAATTTTCAATTCACATCTAATCCATCTCACCCAACCTCATTAACTCCACCCCTTTCCCAAGATGAATTTAAAATTCATCTTTATTCCTAGCCCTCCATTTTCTAAGATTGAATCTAGGCCCTCCACATCATCTTCATCCTCCACCATTGATCTTTCAAATCAATCTCCACCCTTGGATCAAATCATCTCCCAAAATGCCTATAAATACAACATCCCTCAAGCCATGTCAATCATCTAATTTTCTTGTAAAGTTATTATGCTAAAGTTTTCTTTGAGCTAGGTGATTTGTGAGTTGCATTGAGCAATTTGAGAGCATTTCACAACCATCTCCATTTGGGTAAAGCAAGAGTGAGTTTGGGTGCATCACTCTCCACCCTATCTTGGCTTGTGAATCCACTGTGAGGTATAATCTTTGTGTTTTATGCATTGATTTTATGTTTTTATCTTCATTTTAGATTTCACTAATCACATTGGCACCCCCGGTGGGACCCACAAGGTCCAAAACTAATGATTTTGTGAGTGTTTTCCTTGTAGAAATGTGTTTTTTGCAGGTATTGGCGCTATCCTTCCGTGCAGTGGCACCATTTTTCTGAGCAGTGATGCCATTTCTTCTTGAAGCAGCGCTATTCATGACTATATCAACGCCTTCCTCACATGACAACCTTGCTTAGATACTCACTCATATATTTGTGTGTTTTCTATTTATCAGCATTTTAGCACACTTTTGCTCTCAGTTTTTGCAGGTTTACACGAAAACAGGGATAAACTATGGCAAAATTTTAAGAAAATCCATTCTACATTTGTGTTGATATTTTTTTTGTTTACAAGGTTGTTTAAAACATTTGTTAAAAGCATTATCTATAACATTTTGATGTTATAAGACTAACAAGCAACCACTAACCCCACTTAAGCAAACAACTTGGTTAAAAATTTGTGTTTTTAGAGCTCTTGACCACTATTGTGTCGTATCGGTGCTAATCAGACCCAGAACGACGTCTTTTTCTCTGCAACACTTGGTATAACCACATCGGTGCTATTGTGCGATATTTTGGTGCCTTTCTATATTGTAGTGCAATTACTGGCCTTATTGGTGCTATTTTGTATTTCAGCACAATTTGTAATTTCTATAGCACCTTCTGTAATTTCAGTGCCATTTTGATCATCCGTAGCACCATTTTTAGGATAGGAAGTCTATGTCCTATCAACAGTTAGTGGTACCATTTTCTATGTCTGTGGCATGATTTTAGATGCCCGTGATACCTTTTACATCTATTTCAGTGCTATTTTCTATATTAACTTTGGGATTCATGTAGGTTGTTGACTGTGTTTTGCAAGTGAAAATTGTGCATCCAAGACCATCATCTAAGACTACTAACAATCTTGTAGGGGCTTTTAGTAGTATAGAAAAAATACTTCATTTGGCGCATTTAAAAGGAACCCTTGTTTTTGCTTCAAACATTTGAATTTGGGGTACTAAAATTAACACTTGTTTGACAAACAATCTATCAAACACTTCAATTTGGTGTACCTAAAAAGAACCATTTGTTTGCCTAGCGTAGACAACATTTGAAATTGGTGCATTAAAATTAACAAGTGTCTGCAACAACTTTAGGCACATTTCGATTTGGGTTTAAAAAGAACATTAGCAATTGTTTGCCGTGCTTGGTGCGCTTGCACATTTTTGTTACCCAAGAGTTAGAATCAAAATATCCTCTCCCCTCACCTTCAAAAGGATCTTGGGAGAAGAGAAATGGTTCTATCCTCTTTTTCTTTTTAGAAAGTGGGCCTGCCCTTGAGACACATCTATACGGAGAACTCATTGGCGACCCCAAGCGGTACTTTCATCTGGTCCACTATATAAAATAGGATAAGGCGAAAGCCAAGTCTAAATCGGTATGAGCACTTACCATTCGATGCTAGCTTGAAAGGAAGTAGTACCCTTGGGTATATGAAACTCCTAGTAGAGCTAGTCAAAACCTTAAGTGGTTTATCGGATGCTCATAAGATGCCAATCCCCCAGATGTACCCCCACTATGAACCATTGTTTTAGAGACCAAAAACCCTCTACTTGTTGGCACAGAAGGTCAGACCTTTGAAGTCGTCCCACGTTCTTGCAGTTCTTAGTAGAGATAGCAAAGTACCTTAAGATCTGCACGTCTTAAGGACTTGGAACTTGGTGTGCCTGAGAAGTGAGTGCACTGTAAGGGGGAGCCCATGTCACCAAGTTTCTAGAGCTATCCGTCCTCTCCTAACATCATACACCACTCGCTACCCATGAATAGATAACTTGAGGATGCGATAAACATCCTTAAGTGTGATAGTGATCTCTCCTGTCGGTAGGAGAAAGGAGCACGTCTCAGGATGATAACGCTCTAAGAGAGCCATCATCAGTGCTCTATGAGCTCGTAACACTGGCATCTCTGATACTGTCAATAGTCCTTACCTTGCTAGTTGACCTCGTGTTGGTCCATCAAAGCCGTCAAACAACTACATCACAGAAGACACACGTTGCTCCTGCAAGCTCACAATGAAAGATATAGTCACCTACATCCACAAACACTTGTCAAAAACATATCTCTTCTTCTAAAAAAACCCCTTTGCACCAAATTTTCTTCCACCGGAGGCCAAATTTTCTTCCAAAATCAAAGTATCCTCTCCCCTCGCCTTTAAAAGGATCTTGGGTGAAGAAAAATGGTTCTATCCTCTTTTTCTTTTTAGAAAGTGGGCCCGCCCTTGAGACACATCCATATGGAGAACTCATTGGCAACCCCAAGTGGTATTTTCATCCAGTCCGCTATATAAAATAGGATAAGGTGAAAGCCAAGTCCAAATCAGTATGAGCACTTACCATTCGATGCTAGCTTAAAAGAAAGTTGTACCCTTGGGTATATGAAACTCCTAGTAGAGCTAGTCAAAACCTTAAGTTGTTTATTGGATGCTCGTAAGGTACCGATCCCCCAGATGTACTCCCACTACGAACCATTGTTTTAGAGACCAAAAACCCTCTACTTGTTGGCGTAGAAGGTCAGACCTTTGAAGCTGTCCCATGTTCTTCCAGTTCTTAGTAGAGATAGCAAAGTGCCTTAAGATCTACCCGTCTTAAGGACTTGGAACTTGGTGTGCCTAAGTGAGTGCACTGTAAGGGGGAGCCCGTGTCACCAAATTTCTGGAGCTATCCACTTTGAATAAGTGCAGCTGGAGAAATCCAAGTGGGAATTCAACAAGTATTGTCCTATCCTCGCCTTAGGTTGTGCAAGTGCTTGTTAAAATTTTCACATTTTTTTCATAAACAAACCTTTGGCTATTGTGTTCTATTGTGCTTAAAGTGTTTGCAAATACTTTCCAAGAAACAAAATCATCAAACCACCATTTACAACATTTGACAACCATTTAACCTTTGCAAAAAATCAAAATTTGCCAAATCAAACACACCTTTTCCAAAACATTGGCCACCACTGATCTGTTTTGGTGCCATTTTATAGATTCCTGGGGCCATTTCTTTCTGTTTTGGTTCCATCTACTTGGGTTTTGGGGCTATCTACAAATCAACTTGCACATGACCCTAGAGACTTATTTTGGGACCTTTGAGACTTGCATAACCATAATCCATATCCAACTTTTCCAAAATCCATCAAACACCCCAATCATTTTGATCCAAAATTTGCATCCATTTTGACCTTAGAGAATAACCATCCTCACTATTGGACCTTTCACCATAGTATCAAATCCAACCAGAAACCATCCCATTTCATACAATCTCCCATTCCTTTTGATTTCTACTTTTGGACTTTAATCATCATCCAAACAAATCCGCCCCAATAATCATCCTTCCATTTTCCATCTCACATATCCAAAATCTCACAAAACATCAAACCAAAAGCCTCAAAACAATCATACCCCCCAAATCAACTTTTGAGCCAAAAAATTGAATCTAGATATCATCCTTTTACATCTTATTTTGCTTGTTGGTCATTAGTCTACCTCCAAGTAGAATAATTATCTCTTTTTCACCTAAGGTCATAAGCCTACCTTTAGTAAAAAGAAATATCTATTTTACAACCATCCAAAAAAATCTAGATCCATTTCAAAACTCACTTGTTTATTTGAATACCTCTCTTAAACATCATCAAAACATCTAAAAACACCTAAGGTCTTCCTTAGTTAAAGAAATCCATCACCTAATCTCTATCATCAGGCCATCTTATCAATTCATTATCTATCCATTTAGTCCAAATTTTTGAATCAACATCCTTGTCACTTACCATCCTTAGATTGTCACCTTTTTTGAGATTCATCTCTTGAAGGTTAAAATCTCTAAATCAAAATCATCACGTAGCCCCCATTCCTTATTGATTTAGATTTTAGGGAGCATACTCTCTCAAACCTAAATCTTTATCCCCAACCAATCTCCTCACTATCTCTCCTTGGGTCCAACCAAATCAAACCAATTCTCTAAGGTCTCAAACCACACTCACCAAACCAAAAATCAACATGCTCATCCATTGTATGCCCATCACATGGTCCCAATCAAAGAAAAATCAAGAAATAGCCAATCTTGGAAACAACATGGGTGTTGGAATGCTTCCAACTGATGAAAAAAATATACCTACTATCCAACAAGTCTCAAACATGCCCACGATCCAACAACTACCAACATATGATGCCAACGCAATGTTGAACCCCTTCGCCTTCTTACAATCACAACCACAAACCCAAAAACACCAATGCCAACCAAGTAGATCAAGACATCTTAAACTTCACACAAGATCCTGATAACATTGTTATAATTGATAGAGTCCTAAAATCGGATCCTACTATATATCTTGATTTTTTTCTCAAAAATGGTGCGCAAATACCCAACAATGCTACTGCATCCCAACCATCCACATCAAACACTAACCCCACTACATCTCAAACCTCAAACATCACCATATCCACAATTCCTGTAACCTCAAACGTTGCCACATCCACAACCCCCACCAATGTATCAACCACCCCCAATGTTTCAAATCCTACCATCTCCAACCCTATTGTCACATCCGCCATCACGATGAACGTAACCGCATCCATTCCCCAAATCACTCTAGGCATTCCTAGAAATCCCATGCACATGAGTATTTCCACAAGTGTGCCTCCATACAACACCAACACCATAGCATACACGAACCAATTTCTCTCACAACCCCCTCACAACCCGACCAATACATCCAACACCAACCCATCCAATTTCACATATGTCTAACCTCCCATGGTATCATTGGCACAACACAATCCCAATCCACAACTACCACCTCACATCTTACAAAAAATCCATGCATACCAACAATATCTCATACAACAAAACCAACACCAAAACCCTGTCCATAAAAATATAAACCAAATCCCACATTATCAAATTCCATCCAACCTACAACTTGTCCAAAGTCAACCCACATACACACCCCAACCTCCACCAACTCTGGAATTAACAAGTGTTGTACAAACCCTAATCCAAAAGGTGGATGACATGCAACATGGAAACAAGCGTAAACAATATTCTTTTGGGGATATTTGTCCATACCCGTTTGATCGAACGTTGTATATGCCACCTTTTCCAAAAAAATTTGAGACCCCCAAATTTGATAAATACAAAGGGAAAGGGGATCCTAAGGAACATCTTAAGGAGTTTTACATCGCTTGCTTTGAAATCTCATACAACGATACATACTTAATGAGACTATTTCCTAGAAGCCTCAGTGGTCAAGCCACCGAATGGCTTGCACATCTTCCTCCTAGTATTAAGACCTTCCATGAACTCATGGAGAAGTTTGTGAACCACTTCTCCTATAACTTTGAACACGAGATATCAATGACAGACCTTTGCAACACAAAATAAAAGAGCGGGGAATCCTTCGCTTCTTTCTTGCAAAGATGGAGAGGCTTAGCAAGAAAACTCCCTTGACCAATCCCTGAGAAGCAACTAGTCACAATTTTTGTGGCCAATCTTAATGAAGAGATGGGATTCTATTTGCAAATTCAATGTACATCAACCTTTGAAGAGGTCATTGACAAAGGCACGACCATTGAGAGAGACCTTATTTCCAAGGGCTCAATTAAGCTTTACAATAACAAAACCTACAACAACAACAAAGTCAACATCAACGCTCCCACCACAAGAAACAACACACAATCAAATGAGAAACCTTGCTTTTGGGGAAAAAACAAGAACACTCTTAATGACGACATCACCAATGTGAAGGCTATCCAAAATGTACAAAACCAAGCACCATTAGATGCACACGCCAAAAATAATGTCAAGGTCCCCAAGGGACCACCAAAACAAATTAATACCCCTCGAAGGAAATTCACGCCCTTGGGAGAGCCAATCAAAGATGTCTTGGACAAAATTCAAAATGAAGATAAAAACATATAATCAATGCATAAAACACAAAGATTGTACCTCACAGTGGCTTCACAACCCAAGATAGGGTGGAGAGTGATGCACCCAAACTCACTCTTGCTTTACCCAAATGGAGATGGTTGTGAAATGCTCTCAAATTGCTCAATGCAACTCACAAATCACCTAACTCAAGGAAGATTTTAGCATAATAACTTTACAAGAAAATTAGATGATTGAAATGGCTTGAGAGATGTTGTATTTATAGGCATTTTGGGAGATGATTTGATCCAAGGGTGGAGATTGATTTGAAAATCAATGGTGGAGGATGAAGATGATGTGGAGGGCCTAGATTCAATCTTGGAAAATGGAGGACTAGGAATAAAGATGAATTTTAAATTCATTTTGGGAAAGGGGTGGAGTTAATGAGGTTGGGTGAGATGGATTAGATGTGAAATAAAAATTCACATGGGGAAGAGTAAAATAAATTAAAAATTTATTTGGGGAGGAGTGGGATTAAATGCTTATGACATGTGTAAGAGGTTTTAATGAGGTGGTTGGCATATGTGTATAAAAAAATATTTTATGTGGCATAAATAATAATTTTTTATTTGAGATGTGTGGGGAAGGGTGTTAATTGGGGTTTGACCATTTTAATCAAGGTTATTAGCCTAACTAATATGGCTGGAAAAAATTAGGAAATGGATTAGTGAGGGATCAAGATTAATTAAATAAGGTTTTATTTAATTAATCCTAGGTTTAGGGTCATGTAGGTTCGGCTAAGTAATTAAAAAATAGTTATTTTTAATTAGCTAGGGTAGACTGACCTATCTCTCACCTCTAATCCAAGAGTCTTCTGTGCTGTGAGGGCTACCTGTGGGGGTGGCATCAAACCCCTATCTCCTCCCTATCCTCGCTGGGTACTCTGAAAAAGACAGTTTACGAAGCAGGTCATTATCAAATGCAAACCAAAAGACAAATGCAAGCCAAAAGACTTATCATTGCGCATTGATAAGTTGCCCCTACACTCTTCAAGCCAAAAGGCATTACAACCCAGCAGTATGTCCCCCATGGGCATATGAAGGAGATTTAATGTTGATCCTCTTCCTTAATCCTGATCTGATTATATCATCTACAAGCCAACCAAAACCGCCTATGAAGAAACTACAAGAAAATTAAGAACCACAAATTTGAAGTAGGTGACCTTGTCCTCATGGAAAACCAAAAGAATCTATAGGAATGCCCTAAGAATGGAAAATTTGAGCCCAATTGGTTGGGACCTTATATCATCACTGCCAGCTACGGATCAGGAGCATATCAGCTTGCAACACTTGAGGGGCAACCTTTGGATAAGCCTATGAACATCCTACATTTGAAAATGTTCTACGCATAACCCATTGAGTATCCCAAGAAAAAATACAAAAAAAGCAAAAAATACAAAAATACAAAAAGCAATAATTGACCTATCTCACCTCTAATATAGGAGTTTGTTGTGCTGTGAGGGCTACCTATGGGGGTGGCATCAAACCCCTATCTCCTCCCTGTCCCTGCTAGGTACTCTACCTACCACTGTGCTGTCGAGGTGCTCACTGACCTGGCACCTGTCCAACCTGTGCCTACTGTGCAGGTACCTGCTGCTGTTGTAAACCCTGCTGCTCCCCATGTCCCTATGACGGCACCTGCAATGGTGGTATCACTACCTATTTGCCTCTCCCTCTACCTCGCCCTCCCCTAACCTTTGCCTGCCCAAATGTCGTTGTAGCCAATACCCCAATCGAATCTTCATCCCCTACCTCCACCTCCTCCACCACTATCTCCTCCTAAACAACAACATTCTTCTCTGCTCCTGCCTCTACAGTCATGTCTGGCTCCTCAATTGGATCTGTCAGACGATTAGGCTGCCACATCTGCCACCATGTGTTATATTCCGGCATGGCACCTGCATCTCTCACTGTGCTCCTTCAATCCCATGTTAGTGATTGTAAAGCTGCAAAGTCTCCTATAGCCACCTGATGCAGTATGACCGGTGGCCATCTCACATCTCGCAGTGTCCGTGTGAATATCACCATCTGCTGAGGAACATCCTGTCGCAAGCCAAACTAGCGCATGACCCACGAAGGCAAATACATGTCGATAGTGTGGTCACCTTAACCCATCAGATACCGTGGCTAGAATGTATATGGCATGTGAATATCATCATCTGGCCATGGCTCTACCTTGATATATGGTCGTCAGGTGACTCGAATTAGATCATCCAACACTTGTCACCAATACTGCACCTACCTTGTGTAGGAGTACTCAACATCTTGATACAAAAATACAAATGCCTCAAATGGATGGCTATAGTATCCTCCTCTCGGCCTTGTGATAGCAATATGCTCCCACGCCCACACATGCAGCAGTGTAACCCCGGTTGATAATGTTGAATCATAATGGTAAACCACTGTATGCATCTCATGATACAACTGTGCAAGCATACAAGGCCCCTAGGCATAGACAGTCTCATTTTGAACCATCCCCTCTATCATCTATCCCCATCTGACTAAAAAACCTCTGGCCCGCTGATTTGGCATCACCATGCCTCCAATCAATGCACACAAGAACAAGGTGAAGTGATTTACACCCAGCGCCAAGGTCTCCTCATAGCTCATCTCTCATCTGTCTCCTAATAACTCTGGCCAGCCTGGGGCAAATGCTCTACCTAAGGTCCTCTGTCCTCTCCTAACATTATACACCACTCGTTGCCCATGAATAGGTAACTTGAGGATGCGATAAACATCCTCAAGTGTGATAGTGATCTCTCTTGTCGACAGGAGAAAGGAGCACATCTCGGGATGATAACACTCTAAGAGAGCTGTCATCAGTGCTCTATGATTTTGTAACACTGGCATCTCTGATATTGTCAACAGTCGACCTCATGTTGATCCATCAAAGCCATCAAACAGCTGCATCATAGAAGGCACACATCGCTCCTGCGAGCTCACAATGAAAGATATGGTCACCTGCATCCACAAACGCTTGTCAAAAACATCTCTTCTTCCAAAATCAAACCCTTCACACCAAATTTTCTTTCACTGGAGGACAAATTCATTTTGGCGCCCCAATAACCCTCTTTTGTGCTAACCTCATAGATGGTGCTACCTAATTCCCATATGGTGGCACAACAGAAGATAGCACCGCTACGTAGATCTTATGCACCTTTTTAGCCAAAGGAACTATTTCATCGGATTGTGCTACAATCCCCTTTGGTGCCAACCCACGAGATGGTGCCATGTTACCCAATGGCGTTAATTCTCCATAATGCACCACATCTTAGCATGGCGCCAATCCACTGGATGACGCCATTTCCCCATATTGTGCTGATTGAGACGATCATGCCACATGTTACCCTATTTGGTACCACTTCGTCAAACCCTAACCTTGCACAATATTGTGCCAATACAGACGATGGCACCAAAATGACTTATTTTGGCACCGATTCTCCCCGGTTTCCCCTAGTCGAATGGTGCCAATCTGTGACCTTTTGATGCCAGTTGGTTCCCTGATGGCACCAGAACCTTACAACTCATTTTATTGAAATAATAAATACAACAAATGCAGAAAATGATAAAGCTATGGTTTGAGCCTACCTAGGGGCCAGCCTCTGGTGATCTCCCGTACGGTCAAAATCGCTCAGAAATGTGCTCAAAGCGTGGGAACATGGGGTTACGGTTTGCCATCCTCTTCTTCTCTCCTTCATCAAAGTGGCTCTATGTGTGCAAATGTGGCACTTTTAGGGCCCACTTTTCTATCTATAGGTAGCCATGTCATCATTCCACACACTTTTTCTTCACCAGGGTGCAGATCACAACCATTTTTGCCCATTTTTCTTCATGTCAACCTATTTTTTTCCGTCCCCCATCCAATTCTCACCTCCATTTCACCCTTTGGAGAGCTCACCCAAAAAAAATTTATTTTTCCAACCAACCTCTCGAGAGGGCATTCCTCACTCATTTCATTCCTTCCCAGTAGCTAGGGCATATTTTTCTTTGACTTGACGCCACTTCCCTACTAGGTCCCGATGCCACGTCAAAGAGGGGCAAATGTAGACACCTAAAAATATCTTCATCATCTAACTGACTTTTGACATCACTAAACACACCAATTCCCCTTCCAAACAATTAATTAATTTTTTATTTAATTAATTATCATCTTTGACACCTATTTTTCCTCCTTTCATCCTGCCAAATTGAATTAATTTAATTAATTCAATAGTTCAACCTTATCCAATTAATTAAATAAATGTGCAAATATTTATTTGATTAATTCCCTTTTTTACTAAACCCACTTAATTAGGTAAATCATGTTTATCTAATTAATTTAGCCTACTAATCAACCTATCCCTACCCTAGCTAATTAAATAACTATTATTTAATTACCTAGCCTAACCTACATGACCCTAGACCTAGGATTAATTAAATAAAACCTTATTTAATTAATCTTGATCCCTCACTAATCCATTTCCTAATTTTTTCCAGCCATATTAATTAGGCTAATAACCTTGATTAAAATGGTCAAACCCCAATTAACACCCTTCCCCACACATCTCAAATAAAAAATTATTATTTATGCCACAAAATAATTTTGTATACACATATGCCAACCACCTCATTAAAACCTCTTACACATGTCATAAGCATTTAATCCCACTCTTCCCCAAATGATTTTTTAATTCATTTTACTCTTCCCCATGTGAATTTTTAATTCACATCTAATCCATCTCACCCAACCTCATTAACTCCACCCCTTTCCCAAGATGAATTTAAAATTCATCTTTATTCCTAGCCCTCCATTTTCCAAGATTGAATCTAGGTCCTCCACATCATCTTCATCCTCCACCATTGATCTTTCAAATCAATCTCCACCCTTGGATCAAATCCTCTCCCAAAATGCCTATAAATACAACATCCCTCAAGCCATTTCAATCATCTATTTTTCTTGTAAAGTTATTATGCTAAAATCTTCCTTGAGCTAGGTGACTTGTGAGTTGCATTGAGCAATTTGAGAGCATTTCACAACCATCTCCATTTGGGTAAAGCAAGAGAGAGTTTGGGTGCATCACTCTCCACCCTATCTTGGCTTGTGAATCCATTATGAGGTATAATCTTTGTGTTTTATGCATTGATTTTATGTTTTTATCTTCATTTTGGATTTCACTAATCATAGGAGGTATGAAAAGGAATCATGACCAATGGCTACACACACCGCATTAAACATGGAATCTTTTGATTGGATGGTGGTGTAGGAATAAATGGTGATGTTTGCTTAGTGGATGGGTGATTTAGGGATTTAGGTACCCACATAGACTTAGGATTTTTATGATTTTTGCTTTTCATGTGGGATGAAGGAATTTGAGACTTTGGATTGGATTGGCATTTTTGGATGGAAGAGGATGGTTGGGATTTTTGAGAGGTGGATGCCTCTTTTGACATGATTGCTTTTGGCTTAGGGACTCATACCATTTTAGTTTTTGACTTTGCTTGTGAAGGTATGGGTTTGGATGGATTTTTGAATGTACCTTGTTTTGATTCTTTGCATTAGGACCCTTAGGATTTTTGGATTTATGGGTAGAGGCATCCAAATGTTTGTTTTTGAATCCCATGAGATGGGTGGAATGAGTGGAAGCTTCATGTTTCGACGATGCATGCATTTGTTGGTCATGAATATGAATGTGAAGGAATTTATGAATGATAGGGATATTAGGCTTTGGTAGCAAAGGTGGTAAAGTGGAAGGAGGGATGTTAGGGGTTGGAAGTAATGGAGGTAAAGTGGATGGTGGAAGGTGTATGGTCACATGCTTTTGACATTTGTAGGATGAGGGAGGCAAAATGGCAACATATGTCTTTGGAATATGATAGGGTTTGCGATGGAAAGTGGTAGATGTAGGAAGTGTGGAGGAAGTACCAACACCATTGGATTATTTACCTTGGGGTGTGTATCCAAGGCCATATGAGCGCGAAGGGATTTTGACATTGATGGGATCCAAAATTCCTTGTTCATGAAGGCCTAGGCCTTTACCATGATAGTTCATGTTTTGGAGTATGCGATTGACAATAGGACTAGTTGTAGCTTGGACACTAGACACATGTTCATTATTGGATGGAGAAGATGAAGTGGATAATGGTTGTTGTTGTCCTAAGGAGAAACATTCATGGATGAAGGTGGATAGGCCAAGTGGATATGCTGGTGGACTTGAAATGGGGTCGATGGTGGATGATGAAGGATCATTAGGATCATGATCGTACTCATTAGGATCCAAGTTATTTGTTTGATCTTCTATGTTTGCTTGGGAGGCAAGTGTCTCATCAAGGGAAGTGGATTTAGCGAGATTATGGATTCATGAAGTGATGAGCTCTTGACCATGGAATACTTAAAGTGAACTAAGAGGGTCATCATGGTCTTCTTGATTATAAAAGGGATCTTGATCAAAGACGGGAGCTTGATCATGAGTAGGATTAGGTGTGCTATGAATAGGTGCAATGTAAGGGGTTTGATCTTGATTGGAATTAGGGACTAATGCTTCTTCATTTGTAGGATTGTACCCTTGACATATCTCTTGATTTTGAGTGGAAATCGAAGGCTCCTTAATAGGGTCGGTATGTTGTGGACCACATGATGGGGTTGAAGGGATGGACATGGTATTTGAGGACTCTTTGGTACGCTCAAGCATATGTGTTGGATAACATGGAGATAGGTTGTTCCTTGCTAGTAACCCTTGGATCACATCCTTTGTAGGTGGATGGGTGATGGAATTTGAAGGCTTAGGATTAGGTGGATTAGGACTATTAGGGGATAGGTCCCATGGTGGAAGGACAAGAGGGTTATTTGATGGATTTGACTTAGGTCTTGGATTTTGGTTAGATGAAGAATCAAAAGGATTGGATGAAGTGGTAGATTTGGATGACTCCACATGTTTACTTTTGTAATGTTTAAACTTAGGTTGTGGAGTTAATGGGGGATTAGAGGATGATAATGATAGTGAATGGCTTGCATGGACTAGGTTGATTTCTCCCTTGTCAAAGGCAGCATTATAATTCAAAGGCACTTTATCTTGATTGAAAGGGCGACTTAAACTCTCATGTGCTTATTTGTGTATGGTTGGTAGGTTGATGTGGCTTACGAGGAGGGGCTCCTTGGAGTACAAGCTTGGGCTTTGGTTTGGACATAGGATCGCCAAGGATTAGGACCATGTTGACAAGTGTTTGACTAGGATGAATGATGAGATGGAATGACTAGGAATGTGATAGAGTACGAGATTGATTGGATTATTAGGTGGGTGATTAGGGATTATTAGGGGTGAGGTGATTATGAAGAATTTCATAGAATGATGTGATTAGAAAGGGTGATTAGGTTGTGAAGCTTGAATGATGAAGATATGAGTAGGATGTGATAATGATAATGTCAATTGGATGATGTGTTGGAAGTAATGTTTAGAATATTTGGAATGAGGGATGATTCAGAGGATTTACTAACTTTCTCTTCTTTTTGCAACCGTGTATTTACCAAAGGATACTTGTGAATTGCAGGATGTTATGGGGATGATAATGCAAGGTGACGAGGCCCAAACTATGATAGAGGCTAATGATATTAGTCTTTGAAAAGTCTAGCTCCAAGAGGGTACTCTCGTCTACTAATGATCTTATCAAAGTATAAATTGGATTTATCAAGACCTTGAGGTGTGGAAAAATGATTGATTAAAGTCAACCCATGAGTTTCATAATTCACTTGGAAGGATGGACTTAAACCAGCCTTGGAGTATTAAGCCCAAGTGGAAGAAATGATTGATTAAAGTGAACCCATGAGTTTTAGAATTCACTTGGAAGGATGGACTTAAACTAGCCTTGTGGTATTAAGCCCAAGTTGTGATTGATTTGAAAAAGATGTCAAGGTCTCTTGGTCCATATTTGTACTTGTGATACAGTCAAGCTTCGGCAATTTCTCCCTATGTTTCAACCTTAGGAAGACTAATGTTTAGGGTCCTCTATAGATGTCAAGGGCTGAGTGAAATTGAATATGTAGTGGGTGAACAAAACCAGTAGGTCTATAATGTTTTGACATGGTTGCAATCAGATTTGATAGGGAGGGTAGATGCTCAAAGTTTTCCCTATGATTGTGGTGTATTGTGATTGAGAATGATTAGGATGAAATCGATTGGATTGGAATTAATGGTTAGGATATGATTAGGATGCGAATGATTGGATTAGAATGAATATGATGATGTGTAGTGATGAGATTAGATGACTTGGATTGATTGAGATGAAATTGATTGGATTATAAATGAAGATGATTATGCATAGTGATAAGATTAGAGGATGCGGATGGATTAGGAAGAAGTTGATTGGATTATGAATAAAGATGATTAGGGTTTGGACTAGGATGATTAATATGATGGTGATTAGATGAAAGAGGTGATTAGGATGATGTTGATTTGATGAAGGTGACGATGTGTAATGATTAGGAATGATGATTAGGATATGATTAGGATGAGGTGGAATGATTAGGATGAGGTGTAATGATTAGGAATGATGATTAGGGTATGACTAGGATGTGGTTGAATGATGAAGATATGATAAGAATGTGATGACGATATGATGACTTGGATTGATTAGGATGAAAATGGATTAGGATATGTGGAATGATAAGGATGATGGTTAGGTGTTGGTTTGACTTGGGATCGTGTTGATTGGATTAGAAAGGGGATGATGTGGAATGAAGATAATGTAATTAGGATGCGATTAGGATGGGGTGTAATGATTAGGAATGATGAATATGATATGATTAGGATATGGTTGAATGATGAAGATATGATAAAAATGATGAATAGGATGTGATTAGGATGAGGTGTAATGATGGGGAATGATGAATAGGATATAATTAGGATGAGGTGAAATGATTAAGATATAATGAATAGGATATGAGAAGGATGAGGTGTAATGATTAGGAATGATGAATATGATATGATTATGATGAAAATGGATTAGGATATGTGGAATGACAAGGATAATGGTTAGGTGTTGGTTTGACTTGGAATGGTCTTGATTGGATTAGAAAGAGGATGATGTGGAATGACAATAATGTAATTAGGATGTGGTTGAGTGATGGAGA
Source organism: Cunninghamia lanceolata (assembly GCA_027924645.1). NCBI lineage: Eukaryota > Viridiplantae > Streptophyta > Pinopsida > Cupressales > Cupressaceae > Cunninghamia > Cunninghamia lanceolata. Next base: position 3,306,715 of record BSBN01000794.1, read on the forward strand.
TATGATAATAATGTGATTAGGATAGGATAAGGATGTTGTGGATGGTTGGATGATGTGATTAGGATATGATGATTGGAATGAATGGATGGATTTGAATGTTTAGGGTGATGACTAAGCAAGCACACACATCAATCATAGAAGACACTTGGCAATCAGATTGGTTATTTTTGGTGACTCTTGATGTTTTGCATTTTTGATGAGTTTTGAAAGCACTTTGAAGTGGATAGATTAGATGTTTGGTGGAACTGGCTCCCCCTTACACATCACACACTTCTCGGGTGCACCAAACTTTGAATTCCCACAGGCCCAGAGATCTTAAGAAATTTGCTATCTCAACTTTGAACTATGAGAACGTGGGACGGCTTCAGAGGTCTGACCTCTTGCACCAACAAATAGAAGGATTTTGGCCACTAAACAAAGGTTTCTAGTGAATATTTGAGGGACCAGCATGTTACGAGTGTCCAACAAGCTACTTAAAGCTTTGACTAGTCCTACTAGGAGTCTCATATATGCAAGGTATGCCTCCTTTTGAACTAGTGTCATATGGTAAGCACTGATATCAGTTTGGACTTGGTTTTCACCTTATCCTATTTTGTATAGCAGACCAGATAAAAGTACCAATTGGGGTCACAAATGAGTTCTCCTTACAAATGTGTCTCAAGTATAGGCCCACTCTAAAGGGTTACATAAAAGCAATACAAACATATGTTTTTGAGCTCCAAGGTCATACAAAGATGTGAGGAGAGAGCATACACATGTGTTTGACCACACTAGACAATGTTCATTCACCTTTAGAAATTAATGTGTGGTGTGATTTATGCAAATGTTGAGAAGTGTTTTTGATTCCCAAGATCACTTAAAGCATGAGGGAAGAGCATACTCACTTCACAACCTAAACATAATCACCAAGAAAAGCAGACAATGATTCATTTTAAGCCCAAACCAAGTGTGAAAACAACAAGATGATCTTCATTTTATTGCACCAAAATCCAAATGTTCCTATGATAAGAAAGCACATGCACATAAAAAGAGGAAACTCTGCATCAATTGTATTAGTAGTTTCAGATGAAATTCTTCTCCCAATGAGTGTCACAAGCTAAAAATCAGATATCAATAAAAAAAACCCCTATGATAATGTAAAGAACATGAAATATCAAGTAAATGCCTCATTTTGTAAGCCACCAAGTCAAAAAGGCCTTGAAATTGAATCTGAAAAACATCTAAGAATATTGATTAGTTATAGTAAAAATAACATCAAAATCAGATTGTTCAAGAAATTTTAAGCAATTTAAAAAAAAATCGCGAAAAAGGGTCAATTTTGCCAAAGCTATAAGCATTTGAAGTTTAAAATGACTGTTGACTTTGACTAGAAAAAGTCTAATAAAATGATACTTTTACCTAATGAAACCTATACTGCTGCAAAGTTCGCTGTGTTAGCTTTTTGACGCCACCAATTTTGTGAAAATCTGATATGTTTAGCCCAAGTTATGATAAAAAGAAAAAAATGCCCTTCTAGGGCATATGGAAGCACAAGGCAAGCTTAATAGTTTGTTTTAACCGCTAACAGCTTGGAACTCTTTGGTCACATAGGTGGTTAGTTGATAGTTAGGAAAAGTTGGTAGTTAAGGTTAATTGGGGCCCTTGGTCAGTCAGATGACTAGGGTCTGGCAAGAGACAAAAATAAAAAATAAAATAGAAAATTAAAGGGGGGCCAATAGCCCCCTAGGCCCCGATCAATAAAAGGATTGTGGGCTATGATTTAGCCCCACCCTTACCGCGTGGATCATGATTTGTCATGACAATGCATGGTGATGAAGATTTTTTGAAATGTATGCCACAAAGGGTGTTAAAACCTTAAAATGCAGGCACCAATCAAATCGTAGGCCGAATGAAGGTTGGAATGAACAAAATCGACCTAACTTCCAGATGGTGGTGACCGGCTCAGAATTGGTGGTGACCAGGCCACGGGGGATGTGGTGACTAGGTGTCGACAGAGTTATAGCAGGCGAACGATGATGTGGAGGGAGCAACAGACGAGTGGATAGAAGGTGGCACCGCTGTGAGGTTAGGGTTTAATGTAACTACGACCTTGGGAAAGATTTAAAAGGTTGACGATTAGGGTTTTGATACTAGCAGTGATGGGCAGACCGTAGGTAGTGACTGTGAGGAATTTGAATGCAAGCGATGAAGAATGGCAACCGAAGGGTTTGGGTTTTAGGCAGAGTGTTAGGAGATAGACAACAACAAGGTAGGAATAAGAAAGGTTGACAGAATCTTAATGGCGGATGGCTGTGAGCACTTAGGGTTTTAGGTTGACGGTTAACAAGAGTGGAGGTAAGTATGGAGGAGTGCAAAAATGGTGACTAGGGTTTCTTTAAAACTTGCATCATAAAAGCTTTAACACATCAAACCCGCAATGAGATTTAAAACCTCAAACTTGCTATTGTAAAAAAAATCAAAACCTTGCAAAATTGATAACAAAAATTTTGCAAGTCAGCCACAATGCCCCTATGCAAGGGCCGTATGGGTCCATATGGATCTGTACGGTACAGCCCTGTGAAGGGGCTAAAACTAAAAAAAAATCATTTTTTTATAGCGAAATTTGATGAATTTACAGTCGTTTTTCACCCAAAGGGCCTCTCGAACTCAACAGTGAGCTTCGTTTGAGACCAAGAAGCCACCTGCAAAACATGATTTTCAAAAATCACCAAAAAATGTTAGATTTTGCACGCATTCACGTTAGGTTCACCATTTGTCACTAGGGAAAAATCAGGTTTAATCTCAAAAACAACAAGCTAATTAAACCCTAACTGCAATGAAGTGCAATCTAGCCTAGAAAATAATCAAACAAGCATGAAAAACATAATAATCTAAGCTAATATTGATTAATCTTCATTGTTCTTCTCCATCTTGCATTATGTTCTCAAATTTGTAGTTTTTGCACAATCTTGAGAAGCTCATGTTGATGAATGACAAGATATTGGAGATTGTAGAGGATTGTAAGCTAAGAAAATGTCTTCTAAGAAGATGAAAAGATGAACTAAGAGAGATGTCTAGGGAGGGCAAAATGAAGTTGGAGGATGTGTTTTATAGAAGACCTGATTTGAATGAATGGCTAGGATTCACTGTTGACTTTGGATGCAAATGAAGGGCTGATATCAGTTAGGGTTTCCAACCACTAAAGGACAAAATTGAATTTAAAATTGGGATAAATTGTGAGGTGGAGAATGTTTTTAAATTGAATCAATTGGGTTCATTTATTTAATTTATTTGAGAAGGGGACATGTGAACCTTAATTAAACAAATGGAATTTATTTAATTAAGTGAGTGAAAGGGGATATCTGGAATGTGAATGATGAGATAATTAATTAATTCAAATTAATTAATTATCCATAGAGGAAAATTAGGGAAAATGGTAGAATATGGTAGAGATTAGGGTTTTGCAATCTAAGGACAATTTTAGGTGTCTACAATATGCACAAAAGTGGATTAGATGGCATGGATTCCAAGAACATCAGTGCAATGATCTAATTAGTCTAGATTATTCTATCTATTTGCTTATATATATAATTTGAAAGTTAATGAGAATTGTAAGTACCTCTATCATCACTCATCTCAACACCCAATCCAGCCTCTTTTTGAGTATCCTTTCCATTATGGCAATCCTTAGCAAGAATAAACACCCCTGGTTAGCCTAATTCTTCCTATTTAAACATGCAAGGTGACTGAGATGCACATGGAGGCGGCCATTTCAAAAACCTTTTGATTAATGGTAGCGACTATCTCCAGAGGAAGTAGAGAAATTCTAATTAAAACCCAACTTTCATCTTCTTTCTTGTAACGTCCAATATGACTCGTCCACTTCAATATCCGTCATTCGTATTCCCATAATACAAAAAAAAATGTTAAAATTATTCTAAAACATTAAATCTATTAAATACATATGAAATGATTAGACCTTACAATATTGGTCGGCTCAATGTGTTGAGACAAAATATAAGTTGTTACATCCTAGAGTAGATTATGATAACTATGAGTATCCAATAGGTTCTATGGTTGTTTGCACCTGGCTACGGAAATATCTAATAAGAAAGAATGGTTTGCCTGCATTTGAAGATTATGAAAGACATAAGAAGATTATACAATACTCACATTTTAGTTGTGGCAACAAATATAAAACTAGTCAGATATCAAGGGAGATGCTAATAAAGAGTTATGGACACTTTCTATGGAAGAACATGAGTCAATTATATATGTGAAGACACTTAAAATTGTCCATGTCTTACAACATCACCTAGTCAACACATTAAGTGAGACATCTTGTAACATTTTGTCCTAATCCCACTCCTAATCTCATTTACCCCACTAGACAATTAATTAAACAAATCCCATTTATTTAATTAATTTCCCTTCTCCCATTTTCCAACTAATTCAAATAAACTATTTAAATTAGTCCTCACCTTTCACCATAATCCAGCACATGTCCCATACTACATTTTTCATTTAATGCCTTCACATGTCTAACTAATTTAAATAAAACATTATTTAAATTAGGTCTACCCTACACTTGTCACATGATTACAACTCCTCATGGAGTGGGAAACCCTATTTGATCTCAATAGTGCACATTATTCAAATCAACTTTCAATCATAGTCATTGATCATTATCACTCATCTCCTATAAATCAAACCTCAGCCAAGCCATTTGGGGGATCCATTCTTCAAGTAGCCTCATGCTATCAAATTTTCTCTAGGATCTCCATTCTCATTCATCTTTCATGCCAATATTATGTTGCCGAATTAGTGAGCAATCAACATTCATCCTTTGATATGTTACATTCTTATGCAAGATTGAGAAGAGAAATGGAGGCGAAACAAGTTTGAAATAGGAGTTTAGATATTGGTGTTCATGCTTTGATTTCTATGTTCATTTTGTACTCCATTGTGCTATTAGGGTTTTATGCTTCATGTTTATGATTTAGCCTTGATTTTTCCCCTAACATCATTTGGTGAACCCAAAGTGAATCTAACATTTTTTGTCAGCTTTTAAAAATCAGGTTTTGCAGGTGACCTCCTAGCCTGAAACGGACCTCACTGTTACGTCCAGGAGGCCTCGTAGTTAAAAAATGACATAAAATACGACCTATTTTGCTCACTATCAATTTTTTGAATTTTTTTGAAAATTTGTTTTATTTGATAGTTCGTACTGTATCGTATAGATTGTCTGTGCCATCTACATTGTGCTCTACCTAATTGATGGTCGAGGGGTTTTGCAGGTTTAATGTTTTGGTTTGTTGCAGGTTTTGTTTTTGTGGCTATGAGGATCTGATAACGAAACCCTAAGTCTTCCCCCCGCTCCAAAAACCCTAGTGCCTATTTGAATCCTCCTCCCACCACATGTGGTTTACATCTCCTAGTTGCCACCCTGTCAACCATTCTAAAATCTTGTTGCCTATCTTTTTAAACACCCTCTCTACCTGCTAATACCCTAAACACCCTATACTAAACCTGTCACCTCCACTTTTCTCGACCTCCGTTGCCTCTGCAAACTTCCGCCTACTTCCAATGCTCTTTCGTCACCATCAAAAACCCTAGCCATTGCCTCTCATGTTCACTATTTGGTGGTCATTATTCCCTCTGACCTTTGGTTGCCGCTACTCTTCACTGCCTTGCCAACACCTGTTGGATCCCACCGCCCAGTCGAAACCTTACCTCTGCTCTGTTGAATCTCCTCCACCACTATTGTTGGTTTGGAAGCCCCCATCGACCGCTGCATTTCCTCCCAGTCGCCACCCACTTGCTTGGCTCGTTGACTTTAAAACCACTTCCACCACTGTTAAAAATCCCACTTGTGGGCTACTATCCCCATTAGTCATTGATTGCAGCTTTGGGTGGCTTGGCCCTTAGCCTTTTTGGGGCCTAGACTCTAGCCCTGGGATTTAAGCCCCTCATCTACTTTGGTGGCTTGGGCTTATAGCCCCTTTTGTGACCACGGGACCCATGTGCTATTTTCTTTCTTTTTTTATTTTATTCTTTTTGTAGGCTTTTCACCCCTGGTCACATGGGTGACCAGGGGCCCTAAGCCCTTAGCTCCATAATAAACCACCAGCATAAACTGCTGGGTGCTAACCACCCCATGTGACTGGATTTTAACTAACTATTAGTGGTTAGTGTTAACTACCAGCAGACCTACCTTCTTCCTCCTCTTTCAATAATTGGGCATTTTTTTCTTTTGATCATAACTTTCATGTACAAAGGCAAAATTTCACAAAATGAGTGGCGTTGGAGAGATGATTCACTTAGCTACACTCTTGAAGAGGTTTCATCAGTGGTTGTACTATTTTTCACCAATTTGTTTTGGTCAAATGCAAATATCTTGAGCAATTTTTATCAGATTTTCACAAAAAAAAAAATTCAAACTGCATAGAATTCTATCTAGTTTTTGTTCATGTTGTTTATTCTATTGTATCTATTCATCTTAATCAGATTTCATCAAATTTCCTCTTTTTCACATAACACTTGGGTTTGCAAGTTTACTTGTTCTATCTTTGTTTTTATGGCTCGTAGGTGATCTCAAGGAGCTGTAGTAGCATTTACATCAGACACAACAACATATTGGAAAGCAAAAATTTTTAGGTGCACTCATTTTATCTTTCATCTATTATTTCATCAAATCATCTTGCTTGTCTTCACACCTCAATTTGGGCATTAAAAAGAACATCTTGCTTGTCTTCACATTTGGATTTGGGCTCTAAAAAGAACACTTGTCTTCATTCACACATTAGATTTGGGCATTAAAATGGACTAGTGTCTTCATTCACACATTTGGCTTTGGATTTAAACGAACAAGTTCTTTCAATTGCTTGATGAACTTGAGTGTGATTGAAGGTGTGTATGCTCTTCTCATGTGCTTCGTGTGATCTTGAGAATCAAAAACACCTTTCATCCATTCACTTTCACACCACACATTTCATTTTATAAGAAGAATTTACATTGCGAGTGTGAATCTAGTTTGCGTGTGTATACTCTCTCCTCGCATTGCAAGGTGATCTTAGAGATCAAAAGCACCCACTAGATTTTCTTTTGTCACCCTTCCTAGGAGGCCTTTTTGGAGACACACCACTCTAAGGGATGACCTCAACTCTAGCATTCTAGTGGAGTCTAAATAGTGAGGTGTGAATTGAAAGACACCCTCTTAGAAGTTGAAATCTTGTCATTCGGGCTAAGCCTCCAAGAACTTTATACCTTGGGGAAGTGAAGGTGAAGGGTGGGTTACCCCTTTCTCCCAACTATTTTCCATTATTTCACTTTTATTTAATGGAATTGGGCCCCCCATACCTTGAGTATATTAGGGACATCCTTAGTCAAACTTGTACATCCTAGAGTAAGACCCATTTGGCCACACCCACTTGACTAATCTTAGGATTGTTGATGTCTTCAAGTGATTGCTTAATCATCACATTCAAATTTCAAAGTCAAACTTTCTTATGTGTCTTGCGTGTGTGATTCATGTGTGTACATGTGAAATCATTTGTTTGCAAATTGTCAAATCAAGCTATAAACACAGACATGTATAAACACATCATTCTAAACATTCTTGCCATCACATTTATTCTAAATCATCCTAGTCAAAACCCTAATCATCCAAGTCATTTGACATCATCCAATCTCATCATCCTAATCATCCTAATCACCTCATCCCTAATCACATCTTATCTATCCTAATCATTACACATCATCATCTTCATTCTAGTCTAATCAATTTCATCATAATCATATCCTAATCATTGCACCTCATCATCCTAATCCTAATCAATCACTAGTCAAAATGGTTGTGATCCCTAACAAGCCTATGCCCAATCCAAGACCCAAACTCATACTTCAATTTGAGTTCTAGTGATGAGATAATTCCTAATATCAATCCATCCACATGTCAAATTAGTTCCACATCAACCAATCCCACTTCCTCTAAAGAACATCCACATAAATTCATTCCACAACAAGAACATGTGAGCCTAAGTCACCCCTTGAAACAAATTCAAATCCCATCAAGTTCTAATGCCACCTTTGACAAGGGAAACACTAATCTAGCTCATGCATCCTATAAGTATCTTCCATCACCATCCAATCACATGCCAATCCAAGATCCTCCGAATTCTACCCCAACACCACCATGCAATCCACTTGCCAATCCATCAACTCCACGTCCTAAGTTCAAACATTATAAAAACAAACCTATGGAGTAATCCAAATCCACAAATCCATTCAACCCCTTTGACCCTCCATCTAATCCAAGTCAAAACCCTAAGCCTAATCCATCTAACACCCCTTTTATCCTTCCACCATGGGAACTTTCCCCTCCACCTAATCCTAATCATAAACCTACGCCATCCACCCTCATTATTCATCCACTATATTGTTCATCCATTCATACCCTTGTGATGGATGCGATCCATTGGTTACTAGCAAGGAATCAACTATGTCAAACACCCATCTTTAATCCTATCAAGGAGTCCTTAAACATCATGTCCATCCCTTCAATCTCGTCATGTAGTCCACTACCCATTGAGCCTATCAAGCCTCTCTAAGAGCCATCCACTTCCACTTCCATCCCAAGTCAAGAGTTGTGTCAAGGGTATAATCCTTAGCATGAGGAAACATTAGTCCCTAATCCAAATCAAGATCAAATCACCTCCATTCAACCCATCCATAGCACACTTCATCCTATTTATGATAAAGCTCCCATTTATGATCAAGATCCCCTCTATGATCAATAAAGCCATGATGATCCTCTTAATCAACTTTATGCATTCCATGGTCAAGAGCTTATCACTCCACCTATCCATGATCCACCAATTTCCACTTGTCATGATGAGACACATGTCTCCCAAGCAAACATAGAAGATCAAACCAATACCTTGGATCTTAGTGAACATAATGATAATCAAGATCCTAATGATCCTTCATCATCATCCAATATCAACCATATTGCAAGTCCACCATCATATCATATTGATCTTACCACCTTTATCCACGAGTGTTCCTCCTTAGGACAACAACAACCATTGTATACCACCTCACCTTCTCCATCCAATAATAAACTCAAGTATAGTGTTCCCAAAACACACCTAGTCCCATTGTCTATCGCATACTCCAAAACATGAATTATCAAGGTAAAGGCTTAGGCCTTCATGAACAAGGTATTTTGGAGCCCATCCATGTCAATGTCCCTCCACTCTCATATGGCCTTGGATATACACCCCAAGGACAACAATATCAAGATGTTGGTACTTCCTCCATGCCTCCCAAGTCTGCCACTTTCCATCACAAATCCTATCATACCCCTAAAACATATGTTTCCATTCCACCTCCATTATCCTACAAGTGTCAAAAGCATGTGACCATACAACTTCCTCCATGGATAAGTGCACAAAGATGAGGGACCAAAAAGGGGTCTTAAGATGCCACTTTTTTTCTTCTGAAATTAGGAAACATTGATGTTGGATGAGAAATTGAAGATAGCTACACTCAAAATTTGAAGATGCAACAAAAACAAGAGTTGTAGTTCTCCGAATCTAGTTTCTAAACTACTAATTTATTCCAAAAATGGTTGAGATTAAGGGGTTCAAAAAGGGGGGGCACACAAATTGGTCCTATTTTTCTCAAAAAATAAACATAACATAGCGTTTAGTGTGCTCCCCCTAAAATGTTGACTTTTTTTAGTATTTCAAAAATTGCTTTGGTGAGAAATTAGCTAACACCATGTAGTTTATCTCTGATTTTTCTGATAATTTTTTCATGAATATTTGATTTTTTACTAATTTTCAAAGTAGACACATCAAGAAAAATAGAAAATTAAGCGTGCTCCCCCCTAAAATTTTTTAAAACTAATCGAAAATCAATTTTTTTAATACATGTAGAATGGAGTCTAGTTTCTAAAAATGCAACTTATTTCAAATTTCAATGAATGGTAAAAAAAATTCAAAAATACTAGACACTAGTTTTTGACAAAAAATGGATACACTGACAAAAGAAATTAAAGATGAAACCATTAATGTACTCAAAATGTGAAAAAAAATATGGTTAGATAGCTAACATAGAGCTTAAGATTATGTTGGTATTTTTTTTTTTACTTTTCATTGGAAAAAATGCCATCCTGATGGGGAGCACGCTCTAGATTATCTCAGAATTTTGCTAAAAACTAGAAAAAATATGTCTAAGCATGCTCAGCATAACGCGAGCGCATTATAACGCGCTCGTATTATGCTGAGAAAAATTGGCTTTACACATGCCAATTGCATTTGGTTGAAAGTTTCTAAAGCCTTTTTAACAAATCCATTTTTTGTATATCTTACAATCATTACATTCCATTATAGAACGTCTCTTTGAGGTGTTACGTCAGTCAATTGACATGTCTTGTCTATGCTTCCATACTTTACATACATGTCTACAAGGGTAGCAACACTTCCTACCATCTCTCTCACTCTCTACTTCCCTACCCTCTCGACCTCCTACCCTCTCTCTGAGTCTCTGCTCCCCTCACCTCTCTACCTCCTACCCTCTCTCTAAGTCTCTGCTTCCCTCCCCTCTCTACCTTCTACCTTCTCTCTCACTCTCTTCTTCCCTCCCCTCTCTACCTTCTACCCTCTCTCTCACTCTCTACTTCCCTCCCCTATCTGCCTCCTACCCTCTTTCTGAGTCTCTGCTTCCCTCGCCTCTCTACCTTCTACCTTCTCTCTCACTCTCTTCTCCCCCCTCTCTACCTCCTACACTCTCACTCTCTCCTTCCCTTCCCTCTCTACCTCCTACCCTCTCTCTCAGTCTCTGCTTCCCTCCCCTCTCTACCTCCTACTCTCTCTCTCACTCTCTTCTTCCTTCCCCTATCTACCTCCTACCCTCTCACACTCTCTGCTTCTCTCCCGTCTCTACCTCCTACCCTCTCTCTCACTCACTTTCTACTTCCCTCCCCTCTCTACATTTCCACATTATTCTTCCCATTCAATGAAATTTCATAAATTATCTTGTTTTCATTTCATCATCCCAATTTATATCCTCATCCCTCTTTGCATGGACCCTAGTTTTCTTGTTTCCATGTTCTTTGTCGACAAGGGAGAGGAGAGGGAGGAAGAGGGAGAGAGGATGGAGATGGAGGGAGAGAGAGGGGAGAGATAGGGTGATAAAGAGAGAGAGAGAGAGTCCTAGTTTTCTTGTTTTGGAGAGAGAGAGGGTTGGTTGGGTTTATGAGTTTAGGGTTGCTTAAGTTTAGAGTTTAGGGGAATTGTTTAGGGTTTAGGGGTTTAGGGATTCTCAGGTTTATGGTTTAGGGGTTAGGTTTTAGGGGCATTATAATTTAGGGTTTAGGGGTTTTGGGAGAGAGAGAGGTTTAGGGTTTCTCAGGTTTAGGGGCATTATTTAGGGTTTATGAGTTTAGGGTTACTCAGACCTTTAAGGGCATTATTTAGGGTTTATGAGTTTCTAGGGTTGCTCCAGTTTAGGGTTTAGGGGTTATGGTTAAAGGGAAATTATTTTATAATTTCCCTCCAATCCTCCTAATCCTAACCCATTAGTCCACTCATTTCCTAGTCCATTAATCTGTATCATCCATCCACCATATATTCTCCAAAGACTCTTTACAAAATCCAAAAATAAAAGCAAAGATATGGAGCCATCCAAATCCACTGATCCAATTTCATCCCCCTCTAACACTCCATATCCCAATCCATCCCCTCCTATATCCATTCACTCGATCCTAATCCTAACCCCACAACATCTTCCATCATTGTCCATCAACTATATGCATATCCCACTCCATCAACCCATGAAGCCATGAAGGATGTCACCCAAGGACTATTGGCAAGGAATCTTAGAAAAACATCATGTACTCAAATTCCTATCCTTGAGAAGGTAACAATGAACCTCCTAATAACATGTCTACCACTCCAACACCATCATCCACTCCTATGTCTATCCATTTCATTAAATAGTTTTCTACCATAAGTCCAAGTCAAACCCCAACATGTAGTCATGTTGTCAAACATCCAAAGATTATTGATCCAATTGAAGAACCCATCACATCCATCTAAGAAACCAAGAGCCTAGTCCAAAGCATGTGGAAACATCAACCACCCATCCTAATCAAAATCCAAACATCGCATCTAATCGCATGTCCCGGATCCCTTACCATCTCATGGTCAACCCATCTACATCAATCCCATCGTTGATCCTCCAAAATCTCCTAGTGAACCCCAATCACCACCTCTTACTCCCTAATCTAATGAATATTAATGCATCCCCACTTACCCTATCCATATCTAATATTGCTCTATCCATGCTTATCCTCCCTATGATCAAGATATTATCTATGATCAAGATCTTATCCATGAGCAACTAACCCACATCACTCCTATCCATCATCCCATTAGCCCTATCCATCATCCCACTAGTCCTATTCATCATTCATTAATATCCCATGGTGAGACACATTGGTTCGGGGAAGAAAACATAGATAATCAAACAAATAACTTGGATCCTATCAAATAGTTCATCCATTAGAGGATAATGATAATCAAGATCCAAGAATTCTACATCCATTTCCCATTGATCCTCCATCATCCCCTAGATCAAACTATATGTTTAGGGGTTTAGCTTGGTTGCTCGAGTTCAGGGTTTAGGGGTCAGGGGCATTATTTTATGTTTATGAGTTTAGGGTTGCTCAAGTTTAGGGTTTAGGGGAATTATTTGGGGTTTAGGGGTTTAGGGATGCTCGAGTTAAGGTTTTAGGGTTTAGAGGTTTAGGATTGCTTATGTTTAGGGTTTAGGGTTTAGGGGTTTAGGGTTGCTCTCTCTATCGATCCCTTCTCTCTAACTATACCTTTCTATCTCTCCCTCCCTCACTATCTCACTCCCCGTCTCTATCACTCTCTCAATCCCTCTACCTCAAATCTATATCCCTATGTCTCTATCCACATCTCTTGATCTCTTTCCCTATCTCTATCTCTCCACATAGATCCCTATCTCTTAATATATCCCTCTTTATCTCTCTCTCCCTCCCTATCTATGTCTCTCCTCCTCTCTATCTCTCTCCCCATCCCTCTACCTCTTGAAATGTCTCTCTAGGCATGTCTCTGGACGATCTCTCCATCTCTTTCCCTATCTCTATCTCTCTCCATAACCCTATCTCTTAATATATCCCTCTCTACCTCTCTTTGTATTTCCCTATCCATCTCTCCTTCACTCTCTATCTCCCTATATCTCCCCTTTCTATATATCTATCTCTATCTCCCTCTTTATGTATCTTTCTCCTTCTATCTAGACCCATTGTCGATCTCAATTCCCCTCTCTCCCCCTCCCCATCTCTATCTCCATAGGTATCCCTCTCTATCTCTCTATTTGCCCCTCTTTCTATATTTTTTTCTTTCTCTAACTCTATCTCTATCTCTCCATATCCTTCCATGTCCCTCTCTATCTCTCGACGTCTCCCTCTCTCTATCTATCTCTATTTATCCCTCTCCCCCTCCCCTTTCTATGTCACCCTCACTCTCTATATACATACCTTTGTATCTATATATTTTCTTCCTTTATCTCTTTATTTATCTATCCTCCCTCTATCTAAATATATGTACCTCTCTATCTCTATATCTCTATCCCTCACATTCCAAGGGGTCGACAAAGAGAGGGAGAGAGATATAGAGAAAGAGAGGCAGATAGAGTTGTAGAGAGGGAGGATAGAGAAATCTTAAATCTTTTTATGCTTCCCTATCTATCTTTGTCTCTATAACATTGAGAAGGTTATGATTTTAGGGTGCATGAAGCTTATTGTTTTTATGCTTCCTAAAATGCGATCGCGTTATAACGCGCTTGCATTATGGGAAGCAAAAAAAATGGGCAAAAACCATGTCGGATCCGTGATTCAGACCCCACATGCCTACTATTCCTTCTTTTCATGTAGTATATTAGACAAAAAAATGTTTTTGCATGTTCTTTGACATATTAGCAATCATTTTTGGATCAATCCACCACCTTTTTTTGTTTTTTCAATGTAGAATAACTGATTTTGCATTTTTTTGGAGAAAATTTGAGTATTTAAAGGTAAAGTTTCATGTTTCATGTTTGATTATTGTTTCAAAGATAATTACCATTGATATATAGATTGAATTTGATGATATATGTTTATTTTTTCCATAAATTTCACTAATCCTATTTTAGAGTTATATAGAATTCATAATCAGACTTGTGAAAAAGAAAAATTTAAGGATTTTGAAGCCAAAATTTGGAGAATTGGTCAACTCCAATATCGAAGTCTAAGGTATGTTCTTTATATCCATTTTAATTCAGTTACATATGTTCTTATGTTCTTTATGTCTTTATGTCTTTATGTTCTTATGTTCTTATGTTCTTTATGTCTTTATGTTCTTTATGTTTATAAGGTGCTTGACAATTCTAATATGTATATAAGATCAATCATTTTCATTATGTTGTCATCTCTTACCTTGTGTATAGGGTAGTGAGAGCCTATTGCATATTTTGTTCATATCTGACCCTAATAACCCTTATGCATAATGTCACGTAGCACATGGGTGTCATTGTCATAATAGTTAAGAGAGGTTTTAGGATTGATTATTCTTTTGTTGATAAGACTGCCCTTTAACTATCCACAAATTTAGTGCCTATAACTGTTCCATCCCTAACTTTAACTATGTTTTACTTTTACTTTTAAAGTAATTTGTAGATGATTATGTATGATTTAATGATTTGGTGTTTAGTGGAAATTTTAGGAGAAATCAATAATTTCATGAAATTATGTTTATATTATGAGAATTGACATGTGATTATATGTTGTCAAGATGTTATGATTTCATAAGGATTATGAATTGACTAATGATTCTCTAATCCATGTTTGGTATTAATCTTATGTGGCATAACCATGACAATAGATTTCCACTCTCTAAGAAAAGAGGGAGAGCATCATCTGAGAGAAGTGCATAGATATTTGGAAAAGATAGATTGGTTGCCATTTGAGTCTTGTCCCTTTATAGTTTCGGTGAACCATCGACTAGATTGGTAATAAGCATTTGACCTAGTCTTAGTTTAGTTTTTATTCGACAATTGTTGAATAATTGAAAACATCCAATAAAACTATGTTTTATCCTAATCCAAGTTGATTAGTTCG
The DNA here is from genome assembly GCA_027924645.1 of Cunninghamia lanceolata. Lineage (NCBI taxonomy): Eukaryota > Viridiplantae > Streptophyta > Pinopsida > Cupressales > Cupressaceae > Cunninghamia > Cunninghamia lanceolata. The sequence continues at coordinate 3,321,884 of BSBN01000794.1, forward strand.
ACCATCGACACGGGAATGGTCAATAGACATTAGTCTTTGATTGTTATGAACATAGTTATATTCAAGAGAAAATATTAGTAGTAGTTTAACTATCTTGTATTGGTAATTTCTGGTTGAAATTCCATAAGATTATCCTATCTATTTGATTTTGATGTTTTCACAAGATTGCGAGGGGGAGAATACCTCGACCTGTTCACACATCTTGTCAAGTATTAGAGTGACATTAGTAAACATTGTTTATATAAACATTGTGTTGATATATATATTTATACTTATTTTATATGACTTAATAGAATTGAGTTTTGAATTAGTTCATGGTTTAGTGGCATATTGAATGCTTATCTTTGGCATGACCTTTTGAGCACGTACTTTCCCCACTCCATGAAGATTTGGAGAATTTTTAGGAGTGCATGATAGGGTTTGCATAGTGGTCTTTTATAACCATAAATTGCTTCCTTGTGCATGTCTTTGAAAGGAGATCATTTAGCCTTAATCTCACAAGGCTAACAATAGTCAGTTAAAAGGGAAAACTGATCATGTAGAGAATACATGCTTTTGATATAAAAAGAAAGATATAGGTTGATCCTGGAGGGTGACCATAACAAGACCCACATGCATTTGTGTAGCGGGGAGCTTAAGAGTCCGGTGCAACACGATGGTCACCAGTTCTACTATTCTTCCAGTGGCTTGTGCACATAGGGGTTTGATGATGGTGACCACAAAGTTTAGGGGGTCCTATGGAGAATAGAAAGAATTGAAAGACTTTTATATGTACAATTCCATAGATAGAATGGTGAAGCAATAGACTATTACACAGATAGAGACATATACATTATGTTCAGGGAAGAAACTGTGATATCCTTTGCACTTACAAAACAATGCACGTCGAGTATGGCTCTTGCCCACAAGGAACCAAACTCCTTGAGAGAGACAACATCTAAGGTAGGACCTACTATCAAAACGTATATTTCATCAATTCTTGTAAGACGTCTATCCATTACTAACTTGTATAGAAGTTTCTTCGTTTGCAAAAAAAAGAGACTGGATTTTCTGTGGCTAAGGAAGATTAGAATGGTTGAATACAGTATAGATCATTTATTTTAATTTGAAGCAATACTTTTATTTACATTAGATTTGTGAGCTCAAAACAGAGATAGGGTTTAATCTTAGTCATAATTGTTATATTTGAGGTCATAGGCATTAGAATTCATGTTTAATCATGAGATTGCTATTAAAATGGCGATATAAGCCTTGTGAATGTTTTCAAAACTTAGAAGATTGAAAATGATTGGATATTACTTTATCACCTCTCAAGAAAATTTCATGCACAGATAGCTATCTAGTAACGCAAAGAAAAGACCAAGTTGGAAATAGAGATTAGTAGTCATTTCTTTGTATGAATACTATGTTCCTTAAGCTTAAAACCAGTGTTTATTTTAAACCTTTCATTGAACCTGTTTAACTGGGAAGTTGATAGATTAAGGTCATTGATTAGTTCAAATTGAAATAGATGTTCTTTCCTTAAGTTCTTGGGAAAAGTTTCATTATTATCAACAAATGATTTTTGGAGTTAGACATATAAGATATCGGTCTCAAGGTGATACTTCTTTGGATGATTTACTAGCACATAAACAATCTTCGATAATAACTAATATTATCATGATTTGTTTCATAACCTATTTTGTATAAAAAAAGTTTAAGATATAAATAGATTTACATATCTCAAGAGATATTGATATAAGTTTTATGCTTTTTGATCAAATTGATATATTCATTCATGTTAAAATGATATTGTCATCATTAAGAGAAACTTTGAATCAGTAATATAATATCACTACTTATTCAACTTCCATAATAAACATTATTATGATAAACATAGCATGTTAAATATTAGTTCTTATTTCTTCTTAAGTGAAAGTCAATTGACCTGAAATACCTAGAAGGTCAATAAGTATATGATAAGCTCAACTTATTTGAGGGAAAGACTGATTAAGTCAAGAATGTTTTTATTCATAGTGTACTCATATACTAAGTGTTATGAGTAAGAGGATTCTAGTAGTGCCTAAGTAGTCTAGAGAAAGACTAGAGGGTATTGTACTCTCATTGTATTATTAAATTATTGTACTTAGATTATGAGTAAGTACTGTCAAACTAAGAAAATGGGATTTGACCCATAAAGTTATGATGAAGATTATTATTAATCCATAATATATTCTTGCTTTTGAAGCATATAATCACTAATATCTCCAAATAGAGACTCTGGTGAAATAGTGTTGATATGATATTTAAGGGATCATGTTACTACTTGAATATAGTGTTCCTTATGATCATAAATAAAATTCTCATCATAGTGTAATAGAAATCAAGGGGAATAGGTGAATCAACAAGTGGAACCTAGTTAACTTTTCATTAGCAACTATTACTTATGTTAAACCATCTCAAGAAAGAGTATGTTAGGAGATATTTTGACTTCTCCTATGTTTCCAAGATAAAGCTATTTAACTAGCTCCATAATATATGCATACAAGGAGATTGGAAAGTTATTGTTCTCATTCATATGTGTATTAGAACTTATTTAGTGCTAGGTGCATAGAAGACATAGTTATCCCAATTGCTCGGCATCATTATTATAATCATCTCTGAATAGGATTTGTTTGGAAGTTTGAAACTCTAGCACTCATGATTGTTGTACTTGTGGTTGTTGATAAAGGATTATGTGACAATTTTTATTCAAAGGAAGTCATTTTTTTGAGTTCTTAACTAATCCTAATTGAAACTTTGTAGACTTAAGTAGACCTAGAGGTCAAAAGTATTTTTTATTATCCTCTATGAATCTAACCTATTAAGGTTGAAGGATTGAACTTAGTCAAAGGACCAGTTATGAGAAATGATACACTAGTAGAAATATGGCAAATAAATGACCAGGTGACTAAAACTTTTAGTCACGTGACCAAAATTCTACTAATTTTTTACAACACAGCTATAAATGACTAAATAAATGACTAATTAAATGACCAAATAAATGACTAAATAAATGACTAATTTGGTCATCGGGAAAAAAACACAACTAAACAATTGGTCAGACAAATAAAAATGACTAAATAAATTACTATTACTCCTCTATTCTTTTTTCTTTCTAATTTGATCATAATCAATGAATTCAAAGACAATACAAGGCAAGGCAATAAATGTCCGCTTAGACCAAAGGAATAAAGGGAGAGAAAGGATTGAACAAAGGGTTAAGAAGAAAAAGATAAATCATACAATAGGAAATATACAAAAAATAAAATAAAAATAAGACAAGAAAATAGACAAATTGGATAGATAGAAATAAAATAAAGACAAAATTATTAATTATAAAACTTTTAAATATACTATAATATTGATTGTAGACACCCTAAAATGACCAAGTTGCCGCACCACTTGCTTTTTGTAAATCTGCCTAATCACCTGCATTTCAACGTTAATTAAATAATCTAATTATTTAATTAATTTCACCAAATTCTGTTAAATCACATACTTTCGACTTTAATTAAATAAATTCTCTTTATTTAATTAATTAAATTAAATTCCTCTGTTATTCTTCCATAATTAAATAATTTTAATTATTTAATTAGATCATTGTCACCTTCCAAAATTCACATCCACATTAATTAAATAAACCCAATTATTTAATTAATTCAACAAATTCCCTCTTATCTACAATTAAATAAATTATATTATTTAATTAGATCAAAATCATTCTTCCAAAAATCATGCACAACAATTAAATAAATTTATTTATTTAATTTGCTTTCAAATCTTCTAAATTAAATAATTCTAATTATTTAAATTACTTCTTCCATAATATCTTTTCTAAATTTAAATAAATCAATTATTTATTTAAATTGCTTTTTTCTTCTAAATTGAGTTATCTCTAAAATAACTCAAGCTTTCTTGCTCATGAAATTAAATATTCCTAATATTTAATAAAGCAAAATATTTTCTTATTCTCATGCAAATCTCTTCTTGTTTTAAATTACTTAACTGATCATTACATTCTATTAATTGCTTTAACTCATTCTTCTATTCTTGATAACTCCTCTCATGCAAAAGAAAGCAAGAAACATGTCTTTTTCTCATTCATTAGACGTTCCTCAACTGTTCTCCTCCATTGATTCTTTTGAATTATCTAGACCGTTGATCAATCTTCATTGAAACCTATATAAACCCCCCTCATCTCCTTCATTAAGCTTTCTCTCTTCGATCACTTATTCTCAGGCATACTTAACAGAGCTTTGAGCATACAAACACGTCGATTGAGCAACCTTACAATCTCTTAACATTGATCTCTTGAGCCCACTACTTGCTTGTTGCAACTATGGTTTCACAACTTCATTAAGCAATCTACACTTCTCCAAAAGGGAACAATACAGATTTTGGTAAGAGCTTTCATTTTTCTTTGATTTGATGATAATGGCTTTTACTTAGATTGGTTCGCTTTATGTGATTGATTTTTGGTTTTATTAGTTTTGATTCAATTGATTTTTCCTCATACACATTCGAGCACGCCCGGTGGGACCCACTAATCCTCTTTTTCTTTGAGAAATTGATTTTTTTGAAGTCACAGTACGGTACAGTGCAAAAGACACAGAAAATCACTTTTGGCAATATCCTAAAGCACTTTTGGAGATACAGTACAGTGCCCTCGAGCGATCCTGCAGCACTTCTGGTAACGCAGAGAAGTGCTTTTGCCATCACCGAACGGCGCTATTGGTAGTGTCATTCAGCGCTTTTGGCTAAATAGATTTTCTGACTTCGGTTGGTGTTTTTGGTAGGGTTTTATTTGTTACATATCTTTTGATTTGTCTGACAAGCTGTTGTATTTGTCTTTCAATCCTCTTTTGATACTTCCTAAGCTGACTTATTTAGGGGTACCTTCAATATTTGAGTTAAACCTATTGTGTTACTACACCTTTTGGGTTTTCTACATTTTACGATACAGATCTATCAGATATTACTTCTCAGAACATTAGATCAACCATGAAATCCCATTTGGATCTGGTTATTTTGACAAAAGCTAACTTTTTTGTGATTTGAGACAGTGCAGCGCTTTTGGCATTACAGTATCACGCTTTCGGATGCATAGTACAGCGCTTCTGGATCTTGTTCGGCGCTTCTGGTAATATTATACGACACTTCTGGTTTGCATTACATCACTTTTGAAAATACAGTAAAGCACTTTCGGTATAGCAGTAACTCGCTTCTGGTCAAATTGATTTGTTTTTGCTAACTTGTGAATTTTTGTGCAACTAACGGACTTGTTGTAGCTTCTTATTACTCACATAGAGAAAATAGGTTTTCTAACATGTTCATGCAGGATGAGCGTTGAAGAAATTTTGATTTATCTCACTAAGTCTTAGAAACACATTGCCTTCTTAAGGGTTAATTGAACAAATCATTTTTGGCAATCTAAGTCTTAGGAACATACTGCTTTTCTTAAGGGACAATAGATATGGATGCAAAAACACTTCAATTTTCTAAGGGACAATGGACATGAATGCCAAACACTTCAATTTATTAAAGGACAATTGACAACTACAAACATGTGTGTGCCTAAATTAGTTGCACCTTATTTTTCTTATAATGGGACAATTGAACCTTTGTTTGCCGTGCTTGCTCTTACATTTCAGTACTTCCTTTAGAAGGGCCTGCTATTGGATTGCGCTTTATCCAAAAGGGACGACCCTAAGCGGAGTTTTCCTTTAAACCGCTTGTAGACACCCTAAAATGACCGTGTCGTCAAATCACTTGCATTCCATTATCTGTCTAATCACTTGCATTGCAAACGTTAATTAAATAATCTAATTATTTAATTAATTATCATCAAATTCTTCTAAATCTCCTAAATTCAACATTAATTAAATAAATCCTCATTATTTAATTAATTAAATTAAATTCCTCTATATTCTTCCACAATTAAATAATTTTAATTATTTAATTTGATCATTATCCTCCTTCCAAAATTCACATCCACATTAATTAAATATATCTCATTATTTAATTAATTCATTACAATTCTATCTTATCTACAATTAAATAATTTACATTATTTAATTAAATCAATTGTTCTTCTAAATTTAAATAAATCAAATCAAATTTATTTAAATTATCTCAATCCTCTAAAAATAAATAAAATCAAATATTTTATTTATAATCTTCTGTTCTTCCAAAATCATGCACAACAATTAAATAAATTTATTTATTTAATTTGCTTTTAAATCTTCTAAATTAAATAATTCTAATTATTTAATTGTTTCTTCCAAAATATCTTCTCTAAATTTAAATAAATCAATTATTTATTTAAATTACTTTTTCTTCTAATTTGAGTTATCTCTAAAATAACTCAAGCTTTTTTGCTCATCAATTAAATATTTCTATATTTAATAAAGCAAAATATCTTCTATTCTCATGCAAATCTCTTCTTCTTGTTTTAAATCACTTAACTGATTGCTTTATTCTTTTAATTGATTTATCTCTTCAGTTAACTTATTCTTCTATTCTTGATAACTCCTCTCATGCAAAAGAAAGCAAGACATATGTCTTCTTCTCATTCGTTGCACATTCCTCAACTTATCTCCTCCATTGATTCTTCTGAATTATCTGGACCGTTGATCGATTTTCCTTGAAATCTATATAAACCCTCCTCATCTCCTTCATTATCTCTCTCTTCGATTGTATTTTCAGGCACACTTAACAGAGCTTCGAGCATACACTACGCGTTGATTGAGCACTTTACGATCTTTTAACATTGATCTTGGCACAACCCTTACGATCTTTTGACATAGATCTTCTTGAGCCACTTTACGATCTTTTAACATTGATCTTGGCACAACTTCACGATCTTTTGACATTGATCTCTTGAGCACACTACTTACTTGTTGCAGCTATGGTTTCGCAACTTCATTGAGCAATCCACATTCAATCCAAAGGAAACAACACAAATTTCGGTAAAAGTCTTTATTGCATTGATTATTCGTCATAGCTTTTATTTAAATTCGTTTTCTTTATGTTATTGGGTTCTTTGGTTTTATTTAGTTTAGATTTAATCCATTTTTCCATATACACATTCTGGCACGCCCGGTGGGACCCATTGGTCCTGATTTAATATCAAATTTGTGGAATTTTTAGTTTGATTTCACAGGTTTTTTAACTCTTTTTTTTGGAGAGATTCGAAAAAAAATTTAAAGGAAGCTTGCTGGGCAAAAACGGAGGTCACGGTTGCGTTCGGAAGGGTCGAGGGACGAAGAAAAATATAAAATTTGGCCTATTTCGGTGAAGGTAATTTTTTTCACTTCTGGCACGCAACCCGAGGCCATACAATCACTGTGAGGTACGGTAAAAAAAAAAAAAAAAATTTAAGTTTTCTTTTTTCAAAAAAAAATTCAAAAAAAAAAAAAGCAAAAAAAATCCAAAAATAAAAAAGCATAAACAAAAACCAAAAAAAAAAAAAAAACAAATAAAACAAATAAAAAATGAAGTGTTTTTAGTTTTTATTTATTTTAGAAAGTAAAACAAAGTAAAGAGAATCTTTTTTCTTTTTTCTTTTTATTTTTTGAAAAAAAATAAAGCACCTTCAGCCCAGCAGCAGGTCACATCAGTGACCAGGAGCCAGTCACAGGGGGCTGAGACAGACCCCTCTTCAATGAGCTTTTTAAATGAATAGGCGATTTTCAAACCTCATTATCTTGGTCATACGGACACGTATTTCAGTGCTTTTTTTTTTAAATAGGATAGAATTTCGTGATCTACATCGTGGTGAAATTGGTTTTTTCTCAAGATTCTCTGATTTTTCAGAAAATTGATTTTCTCACTGCTGTCTTTGTCTCGTCACAGTTTTTTGACTTTTCAAGCTTCATAACTTTCACAAACGGACTCGGATTCAGGTGATGTTTTTTTTGAAAGTTGGTATTTTTCTGTCCTCTACACAGTGGTAATATTTTTTCAAAGATTTTCTGAGATTTATTTTTTAAGACCACTCATTGGCCTATTCTCAATCTCTGACTTCAAGCACTTGCTAACTTGTGAAATTTTGGTGGAACTAACTCACTTGTTGCAGCTTCTTATTACTCACACAGAGCCAATAGGTGTTTTCTAATATGTTCATGCAGGACGAGTGTTGAAGACCCTTTTGTTTTACCTTACTAAGTCTTAGAAACACACTGCATGCTTAAAAAAGGAGTAATTGAACAAATCTTTCCTTGCAATCTAAGTCTTAGGAACATACTAATTTTCTTAAGGGACAATGGACATGTATGGACAAACACCTCATTTTTCTAAAGGACAATGGACATGAATGCCAAACACTTCATTTCATAAGGGACAATTTACAACTACAATCGTGTGTGTGCATAGCTTAGTTGCACCTTATTTTTCTTATAACGGGACAATTGAACCTTTGTGTGACGTGCTTGATTTTACATTTTTTACTTCCTTTAGAAGGGCCTGCTTTTGGATTGCACTTCATCCAAAAGGGACGACCCTAAGCGGAGTTTTCCTTTGAACCGCTATATAAAAGGGATAAGGCGAAAGCCAAGTCCTAACCGACGTCAACCTTACCTTGTGATGCCAAACTGAAAAGAGGTGTACTAGCCCTTTGTGGAAACGATTTTCACATTGAGCGAAGTGTTTGAAACTCTTAGTAGGATTGGTTAAAGCTTTTAGTAGCTTGTCGCATTGCTCGTAAGGCGTTGGTCCCTCAAAGTCACTAAGAACCAATCTAGATAGAGACTACCCGACCTACCTCTGAACATTGCGGTAATCATCAGTGCAAGGGAAATCGATTTAAACCCTTAAGACACTCACCATTGGCTCCCTTGAGAAGAGATAGTATTCCCTCGGACATAAAGCTCTTGTGACCTACTTGAGCTTTCCAAGGGGAGGGTGAGATATCCCTACCTATCGTCTCTCGCAAAGATACTAAATATCCGACACCTTTATGGAATGATATTTTTATCGACGGAGTATTAAGCTGTGAGCTGATCTACTGCAATGAAACCTTGTCCTTAGGGATAAAAAGTGCTTGTTATTGATTGCAACTGTATTAGACCTGTGGAAACATTGGGCTTGTTTGGAGCCTTGAACATACACTATCTGTTGTGTCAGTCCTTGTGCCTTTTTTTTTGACCACTTGTTTGCTGTGTTTTCTCTTGCCAAAACAATCCAATCAAAAACAGAAAAATCTTGCCTTTGAAAAACATCAGACACTACTTCAGCGCCCTTGGTATTACAGCAGCTCGCTTTTGGCCATACAGTAGATCGCCTTTGGTATAGCAGTACCTCGCCTCTGGCTAACACTCTACTTCAGCGCCCTCGGTATAACAGTAGCTCGCTTTTGGTCACTGTAGCTCGCCTTTGGCATAGCCGTAACTCGCTATTGGTAGCTCAGTCCGTCGCCTCTAGCCCACAGTAGCACGCTTTTGGTAGCACAGTCCTGCGCCTTTGGTCAAACAGTATAGCGCCTTTGGTTCAGTACTTTGTGCATCAGAGTTTGTCTGTTTCTTCAAAGCATCTCACAGATTCCCAGCATTACATTGTGTTCTAAGTGAATCCCATGGTCACCACCAGGCTACAGCAAACTATGAAGTCTAGGCAAGTTATCCCTAAGAAGCACAAGTCACCCCCTCGCACACCACAATCAGGTCGTCTCAACGTTACTCCCAAAGTGACTCCTAGTACACCCACGGCAAGACCAATCAGCTCTCCAAACATGCCGCACATAGATGAACCAAGCAATCCTCATGAGGATAGAACCCCTTTACTACATACACCGCAGTATACCACAGGCTTGCCTCTGGATTTTGTCCCACAAGGATATGTCATAGATCAACCCCCATCTCAAGAAGAGTGACACTTTGAAATAGGTCAATCCTCTCAAGAAGATGGGCAAGATCTTGATGAATTTATACAAGATCCTAGAGCTATAGCTGCCTTTGATAAAATCCTTAGTGAGAACTAGGATTATTTCTTTCGCTTGCTTGCAAAGCAAGGTGCCAAGTTACCTCCAGATTTTGATGTGTCCACTCTCAAGGAGAGCAACAACACCCAAGAAACCATACAAGCGGTGCAAACCATGTCCACGGTCACTACGCCCTTACCTACTCAAAGCTCGCAGTATAGGAATCCCCTTTTCCAAAATCCAACAGAGGAGAGGTCCGTATCACCACTTTTGACTCCTATGGAGATCTATCAAAACCAACAAGAAACTCTCCAACGTCAAGCAGAGTTAGCTAAGCAAGCCACCTTAGCTCGATCCAATGTGCAACCACCTCCTAAAGTGTCCATCCCAAGCGCAAGTGGAATCTTGGCTACCCCATCACGCGTAGGTTTCCCACCCAATTACAATCCGGGGAACACGTATGTAGCCATGCAACAAGGGTCTCAACATATGCCACCTCCTATATCATCACACCTGCATGTCTCTCAACCAATTGGAGTCACGCAGCCCCAACCACAACATTCTTCTACTCTTATCCTCAAGCAACCCCAACCATCGCAAATCACTTCTACCTATGTTCCTCCACCACAACATTCTTCTACTCTCATCTTCAATCAACCCCCACCGTCGCAAAACACTTCTACCTATGTTCCTCCTCCACAACGTTCATCCACGCTCAACTTCTTTCATACATTGCCTAGCCACTCTCAACATTCCCAACATCAGGTTTCCCAAAGCTATGTGCCACCATCACAACCTAATCAAACGCACTTTAGCTTTCCTCCCCCCAATACGTTTCTTCAACCATCGCAAAGCCAACATTCTTATCTAGCGCCACCTCCACCTCTGCCTCCACCTCTGCCTAATCAAGGCCTCCAATTCCAACCCAATCTGAACCAATCATACAATCCATACAATCCCAATCAATCTTACAACCCTTACAATACCACTGCGCATGGCTCACATTATAATCTTCCATATGGGCAACACCAACCGCTTTTTGGACAACAGGAGACGTTACCAACCCCTCCCACAACTATGGAACTAAAGATTGCGGAGGTACAACAACAGCTATCTGATCTTACATTTGGCCACACCAAAAAGACCTTCTCCTTGGAGGAAGTGTGCCCTTATCCTTTTGATCGGTCGTTACCAATGATCCCTTTTCCTCAAAATTTCACTATTCCCAAGTTCGATAAGTACAAAGGAAAAGGTGACCCAAAAGACCATCTTAGGGAATTCTATCTTGCTTGCTTCGAGGTCTCTCACAACGATACGTATCTTATGCGTCTCTTTCCTCACAGTCTTGGAGGTCAAGCAATAGAATGGTTCTCACACTTACCTACGGGTATCAAGTCTTTCAACGAGCTAGCAGAAAAGTTTGCCACCCATTTTTCTTACAATGCGGAGCATGAGATTTCCATGACGGATCTATGCAACAATAAACAGAAAAATGGCGAGACTTTCATTTCTTTCCTCCAACGATGGAGACAAATGGCTAGTAAATTCCCTTTCGAGATTCCAGAGAAACAGCTTGTTAGCATCTTTGTGCAGAACCTCAACCAAGAGTTAGGTTTCCATTTGCAAATCCTTAGTGCTACAACCTTCGATGAAATCACATACAAGGGTATCAACATAGAGAAAGCCCTCATTGCTAAGGGTGTGGTCAAAATCTTTAAAGAGACGAAAGATAGCAATTCTCATCAACAATCGAACGATAAACCCAAATATTGGAACAAGAACAAAAACGTGGTCAATGATGGAGTGGTCGATACTAAGCATGTCCAAACGTTGCAAACACCACTGCAACTCTCCAAACCAAGTCAAGCTCCACCTCAACAACAGCAGCAACAAAGGCAGCCTTATCAAAATCAACAACGACAACAAGAGCGGCCCCAACAAGATTACCCTCCGCGACGTCAATTTACTCCTTTGGGAGTGCCCATCGAATCGGTCTTACAGCAAGCTTTGCTGAAAGGGCTCATAACCTTACCTGATGCTCCCCCATATGGAGAACTTGTCTACAAAACTGCACGTTACAGAGACAATGAGTATTGTGAGTTCCATAGGAGCAAAGGTCATAGAACTGCGTCTTGCATGAAGCTTAAGCACCTCATCCAAAACCTTATCGACGGTAATCAAATCACTTTTGAGAATGAATCACCAGCGCAACACACGAACAAGGATCTCGATATGTACAAGGAACCATTCCCTCATCACGGTCCACCTCCTCCTCAGGATAGAGGTAAAGGTATCAATCATGCTTCCACGTCTTTCGATTCCATTGTAGGTCGTTTTGAAGAGAGTCGAGTGTCTACCCTCACCATCAAAGGCAAATCTACGGATTGTGCTGTTACTACCCGTCGAGGTCATGTCACCATTCGTACACCTACACCTAGACTTCCGATTCAGTCTGATTATAATCTTGTCGAACATCTAGGGAAAACACCAGCACAGATCTCTATTTTGGACCTTCTATGGTCATCACCAGCACATAGAGTGGTGTTAGAAAAAGCCCTCCAAGAGTCGTCCGTTCCTAACAACATAGCAGTCGCAGATTTCCAAGCTATAGTGGGTAATATTGCTTCACCTTACAACGTGGTCTTCTCTGAGAAAGACCTCCCCTCCCACGATCCTTGTCACAATGATGCCCTCCATATTGAAGTCCTCATCCATAAGCGCAAAATCAAACGCATCCTCATAGATGGTGGTGCTGGTCTCAACATCTGTTCTTTAAAGTTACTAAAGCAATTGGGATACTTTGAGGATCACGTCAACACTGAGCATAATATTACAATCAAAGGGTATGATGATGCAGAACGCCGTTCAGAGGGTGTTATTCACTTACCTATACAACTGGGCCCTGTCATGCTTGAAACCAGGTGCCAAGTTCTTGATATTGAGCTGCCTTACAACATTATTCTAGGCCGCCCATGGATCCATGCAATGAAAGCTGTTCCCTCCACGTACCATCAATCCCTAAAGTTCCCATACAATGGTACAGAGATCACCATCCCAGGAGATCCTAATCCTTTTGAATTTTGCCGTGTCTTGCAAGGAAGCTATAAAAATTGCAACCAAGTGCCTAAAAATGACAAAGCCCTCGAGTCCCCTCTCTATGTTGACCCTGAAACTCTCACGCAAGCCTCTACTAGCGAGCCCACACCCCTCCCCAAAATCACAGCTCGTTTTCGGGATATAGGCTTTGGCACTTATGATATCTCTGAATCTTGTTGTGTAGGGCGGATGCCTTTATCTCCAAAATCTTACGGCAAACCACCCATTGCTAAAGTTACCAAAAAAGCAACTATTCCTCCCCCAACATTCCTAACCCAATTCCAACATGGACGGTTATTGGAAGAGGAAACTATTGAGGACATCTCTTCTTGGCTCTACAAGGAGAAAGAACCAGTCACAATACCAGTCAAGCAATATGGCAATGGCTTAAGGATAGTGAAAAATATGGGCTATAAAGGCAAAGGTGGCCTTGGGAAACAGAATCAAGGCACTATGGAGCCCATTGTGCTAACAAAGAAGCTAGACAAGAAAGGATTAGGATTTGGTAAGAAGGTACCACGCGCCTCGGACATCGAGTATATCCTCGACGAGGTAGCTGACAAGTTTCCCGCCGATTCGACATCTACAGAGGATATCATTGATGACTCTTCCCTCCACATAACCAATCTATTCACAGAATCCTCCATTTTTACACTATCCTCTGTATCCTTAACTTCCACCACCAGCACCCAGAATGTCACGCTTGTCTACCCTGAACTTATCGATTGGGACCAACAAGGGGCCCCCATTATAGATGTATTTCAGAATGACGAAGCTTTAGCTGAATTCATGGGACTTCGAGAAGGTATCCCTCTTAGCGATCACAAGGTAGGTTTTGTAATGGAACTTGAGACCACGGCTTATTTTGGTGAGAATGCCAAATCCTCTAGTCACAAAAGCACAAATAAAGAAAGATCTCTAGGTGAAAACCACACTGTGGCACCTCCTGATCATAAAATAGTAAAAATAAAGGACGTATCCAAAGGTGAAAACCCAACTGTGGCACCTGAGGATGAAGGATTTGACCTTCCCTTACCTTCTAAGTATCAAGAGAAATCAGCCCTACTAGTGGAAGATTCTACAGAGATCAACCTAGGTACAGAACAGAATCCAAAGACAACATTTCTAGCAGCATCATTATCTGATACAGAGCACAGAAATCTTAACAAGTTCTTCTTGCAACGAACCATCAACTTTGCATGGACCTATGCAGATATGCCAGGGCTAGACCCTAAGCTGGTAGTTCATTATCTCACAGTTGATCCCAAAGTGAAACCAGTCAAACAGAAGTTGAGAAAAATGCACCCACAGATAGCTCTCTTGGTGAAGGTGGAAGTACAAAAGCTATTAGACGCAAAGTTCATACGACCTATTGACTATTCAGATTGGGTCTCAAACATTGTACCTGTGTCTAAACCTAATGGGCGCATCCGCATGTGTAATGATTTCAGAGATCTCAATAAGGCATGTCCTAAAGATGATTTTCCACTACCAAACATTGACATTATAGTGGACTTGACAGCAGGTCACGAGATGCTTTCTCTTATGGATGGATTCTCAGGCTACAACCAGATTAGAATAGCTGAAGAAGACCAACACAAAACAACCTTTACTTGTCCTTGGGGCAATTATTGTTGGTGTGTTATGCCGTTCGGTCTGAAGAATGCAGGAGCAACCTATCAGCGAGCTATGACAGTGATCTTCCACGATCTATTTCATCACATCATGGAAGACTATGTGGATGACATATTGGCCAAATCTTCTAGAGCAGAACATATACAGGTCCTCGGGCAGATCTTTGACAGGCTGGAAAAATACCAAGTAAGACTAAATCCAAAGAAGTGTGTCTTCGGTGTCACATCAGGGAAGCTATTGGGATACATTGTATCTCGTAGGGGCATCGAAGTAGATCCAGCAAAAGTAAAGGCTATAGTGGAGATGCCTCCACCAAAGAACCTTAAAGCATTAAGGAGCCTCCAAGGAAGGTTACAGTCCATCAGGCGTTTTATATCACAGCTAGCAGATAAATGTCAACCCTTTCAACATTTGCTCTGAAAGGACGTCTCATTTCGATGGGACAACAAGTGTCAGGCAGCGTTTGATCAACTTAAAGAGTATCTAGCTACACCTCCAGTATTGGTTCCACCAGTGGCAGACAAACCCTTGATATTGTACATCTCCACTACAAATTCAGCCCTAGGGGCCCTGCTAGCACAAAATGATGACTCAGGCAGAGAGCACGCAATTTACTATATCAGCAGAACCTTGGTGGGATATGAGCTCAATTATTCACCAATGGAAGGGCTTGTTTAGCAGTAGTGTTCGCCTCCCAAAAGTTGCGGCATTACATGCTGAACCAACACACAAATCTGATAGCTAAGATTGATCCCTTGAAGTATCTACTAGCAAAAGCAGCTCTCACAGGCAGACTAGCTAAATGGGTTATGATCCTTAGTGAGTTTGACATTGAGTACACAGATCGTAAGGCAATTAAAGGACAAGCCCTCGCGGATCAACTAGCAGAAGCACCTATGAAAGATACACATCCTATGGTTGCAGACTTTCCTGATGAGAATCTCTTCACTCTTTCCAACTCCATAATGTGGAAGTTGTACTTTGACGGTTCATACACACAGCATGGCTCAGGAGCTGGCATCTTATTTGTTACACCTCAGAATGACTACATTCCAAAGTCATATCGGCTAGCATTCCCTTGCACCAACAATATAGCTGAGTATGAAGCACTCCTTATAGGTCTCAATACAGCAGTTCAATGGGACATCACAGAATTACAAGTATATGGAGACTCACAGCTAGTCATTCGCCAAGTCACAGATGAATACCAAACAAAGGATGAAAAGTTGGTCCCCTACAAGCAACTGGTGGATGCCTATAAACCACACTTTTCTCACATCACATTTGAGCAAATTCCAAGAGAGCATAACAAAGCTGCGGATTCTATGGCTTCTGTAGGGTCACTGATTGATATGCCTGCTAATACACAGAAGTGTGAATTCTTGATCGAGCAATTGTTGATACCGGCCGTCGATGTTCCTGTTACTGAAATCATCTGCGAACTTGTTGGTCCCAATTCCCCATGGTACGAAGATATCTATGAATACCTCAAAAACAATACCTTTCCCCCTGACCTATCATCCACTCAACGCAAAACCTTTATCCGTCGATCCTCTCGTTACATCATTCTGGGTGATACACTATATCGCCGGAGTCTCGATGGTATCCTCTTACGATGTCTTAACGCGGAAGAAGCCGAAGCTACCTTACGAGACATACACGAAGGTGTCTGCGGTGCACATTCTTCCGGTCCTAATCTTGCTAAGAAGATACTCAGAACAGGTTATTACTGGCCTACAATAGAGCAAGATGCCGCACAGTTTGCTAAGAAGTGTCTACAATGTCAGCAACATGGAGATCTGATTCACGCACCCGCTCATGAGTTACAACCTGTGACAACTCCATGGCCTTTTTCTCAATGGGGTCTCGACCTCGTAGGACAAATTCACCCTTCCTCCTCAAATGGCCACAAGTTTATCATTACTTCCACTGAGTATTTCACGAAGTGGGTGGAAGCCATTCCTATGACCTATATCATCGGTAAGCAAATAGCTAAGTTTATCCTAAACTACCTCATATGCCGGTATGGTATTCCCCAAGCCATTGTCACTGATAATGGGAGACCATTCAAGAACCAAGATGTCCGTGCCTTATGCATACAGTACAATATCCAACATCGCTTTTCAACTCCCTACTATCCGCAGAGTAACGGCCAAGCTGAGGCTTCCAACAAAACCATTCTCAAAATCCTCAAGAAAACGGTCAATGAAGCTGGTCGTGATTGGCACTTGCAACTCAATCCCGCCCTATGGGCCTACCGCACTAGTATCAGAACACCAACTGGTGCCACACCATATGCCTTGGTCTTTGGCTCTGAAGCCATCCTACCTATAGAGGTCGAGATCCCATCACTCAGAGTATCCATGCAGGACCTGATCGGCGGAGATGAGTATCGCACTTCCAGATTAGCTGAGCTTGAACTACTAGATGAGAGGCATCTTGCCGCACTTAATCATCTCCATGTCTATCAAAACCGCCTCCGGCGTAATTACAACAAAAAGATCAAAGAAAGACAGTTTCAAGTTGGTGATCTTGTACTCAAGGAGAATCAAAGAAATCAAGCAGATCGAGAGAAGAAGGGCAAGTTTGAGCCTAACTGGTTAGGTCCCTTCGTTGTCACAGCAGCATATGGATCAGGAGCTTATACTTTAGCTACACCTGACGGCATTCCTCTAGATGAGCCACTTAACAGTGTCCATCTCAAGAAGTTCTATGCCTGATCCTCAGAATATTCCCACAAAAAATCAAAAAAATCAAAAAAATCAAAAAAATACAAAAATAAAAAAAAACATTCATCCTCTGGTGAAAACCTGGCAAACAGGCACCTTGGATAAGTACCATAGTGAAAACCTGGCAAATAGGCGCTATGCGTAGAGTCAGCATCCATCGTCTATCGAGTCCTGTCCACTCCTTGTCCAGTTCGCAACCTGCTTCATCCATCCATCCATAATAAAACCATTGACTTTGTTTGCATTTCCATCTCCCTACCTAGTTTAGCTTGGAAATTTGTCAGTGTCCCTCATCGTCATCCCACGTCTTGATCTGTGTCTACAGTTAACACTGTCTTGTCCTAGGTCAAGTCTTTTGGTGTCTTCTTCGGCGGTCACCCCTACAGTTTCCTCTACCAGAATGGGGGCAACTCTTTCCTTAGCTTCAGTCTAGGATTGGTTCCTTGTTCATGGTTCGCAGCGCATACTTCAATCTTGTCTCATTTCCACAGGTAACACCCTTTAACGGACACAAAGTTCCTACGATAAGGCTGTTATCTTCTCAACACTTGTTCTACATCATCGCAACTACCAGAACTACATCTTTCATCTTCGCAATCTTAAAGTACCTTGATCCCATGGATATGGGTATGTAGGCAGTCTGGAATACGAAGGACATTTCCAGTACTCAGGTACATAAGATCACCTCTTCTCCGCTCTTTTCCCACATCATCACACTAACCAGAACTACATATCATCTCTTCTCAATCTTAAGGTACTTTGATCCCATGGATATGGATATGTAGGCAGTCTGGAATACGAAGGAAGTATCCAGTACTCAGGTACATAAGATCCCCTCCTTTCACCTTGACCCATTCATCACTCTATCCAGAACTACATATTTATCACGTTCATCTTCCATCGTAAGTGTGCCTTGATCCTGTGGATACAGGGTATGTAGGCAGTCTGGAATACGAAGGATGTTTCCAGTACCCAGGCACACACGATCCATCATTCTCCACCCGTTTCAATCCATTAGCACTTCATCCTTCTAGTCTTCCGTTTGTCAAAATCCATTCGCCTCGACTTGACTAACTCAAGCAGCAAGCTAGCACATCCTTTCAAAGCAAAAGTCCTTAACAAACTTGAAGCAAAGAGGCCTACTTCCAGAGTCATCTACTATCCTGCATACCGATTGCCAACATCAGCTAAGTACCGCTTAACTAAGCCCTAGATCAACAAGCTTGTCTTCTACGAAGTGTTCCATTGTCGAGACCAACACACGCGTCTCTTGCAACATGTGGCATTTCCTGCAAGTGAGACATTGTCTTTTTAGGTAGATAGCCCCCTTTAACGGACACAGAGTTCCTACGATAAGGCTGTTATCTTTCCTATCCAATCTATCCTGAACAAACCTCTTTGGCAAGAGAATATGTTGGCTGTATGTTTACTTTGTAAGTCCGTCAATTTGTGTTATGGTTTATCTTTTGTTCCTTTTCCAATACCTATTCAAGACTACCTTGATTTATCTATAATCTTGGTATGCTGCGATGCAGTACGGATTTGGGGCATAGTCATTGCTTTCTGTGTGCCGTGTTTGAGGAATGATCTTTAGTATCTTTCTTAGCATTCTATTTATCTTGTGTGTGTTATGTCCTAGCATCTTACATATTAATAATTCTTCTTGCATTCGCATGTATTGAAGTTTATTTTATGTTCAAGACTATGGCTTATTCACATGTACCAACAAGGTCATAGTATGTCTAAGGGGATCTAAGTTCAAACCGCTTGCTTGCAGAGTCAACGTCCACGCACTCAGATATTACTGCACCTTGGTCTTTTATACCTTGGTGGCGAACTATCCACGTGCTATATCAAAAATAAGGATTGCTCTTTATAAACAAATGTGAAACCATTGCAACAAGCTCATCCATCTACCCATCCATTCATCCATGGCCTTATATAGTTTTCCAGCAAGGATCGATCAACAGTCTTTCTCTTATGTTCTCTCCTATCTCCTTTCTTCTATCTATCATCAACCCAACCTCGCCTATCTCCAACCAATCTTCTAGTCGAGCGTCAACACAGTTCTTCTGTCGCTTCCCTATCTTTCCTCTCGAGGGGGCATATGCTGGGGCAACTACTTACACTGGGGCATCAAACAAATTGTATTACATCTTCAACAATCGTTTTCTTTGACGCAACGCTACATGCTGCATTGCATCAAAGAGGGGCAAAATGTAGACACCCTAAAATGACCGTGTCGTCAAATCACTTGCATTCCATTATCTGTCTAATCACTTGCATTGCAAACGTTAATTAAATAATCTAATTATTTAATTAATTATCATCAAATTCTTCTAAATCTCCTAAATTCAACATTAATTAAATAAATCCTCATTATTTAATTAATTAAATTAAATTCCTCTATATTCTTCCACAATTAAATAATTTTAATTATTTAATTTGATCATTATCCTCCTTCCAAAATTCACATCCACATTAATTAAATATATCCCATTATTTAATTAATTCATCACAATTCTATCTTATCTACAATTAAATAATTTACATTATTTAATTAAATCAATTGTTCTTCTAAATTTAAATAAATCAAATCAAATTTATTTAAATTATCTCAATCCTCTAAAAATAAATAAAATCAAATATTTTATTTATAATCTTCTGTTCTTCCAAAATCATGCACAACAATTAAATAAATTTATTTATTTAATTTGCTTTTAAATCTTCTAAATTAAATAATTCTAATTATTTAATTGTTTCTTCCAAAATATCTTCTCTAAATTTAAATAAATCAATTATTTATTTAAATTGCTTTTTCTTCTAATTTGAGTTATCTCTAAAATAACTCAAGCTTTTTTGCTCATCAATTAAATATTTCTATATTTAATAAAGCAAAATATCTTCTATTCTCATGCAAATCTCTTCTTCTTGTTTTAAATCACTTAACTGATTGCTTTATTCTTTTAATTGATTTATCTCTTCAGTTAACTTATTCTTCTATTCTTGATAACTCCTCTCATGCAAAAGAAAGCAAGACACATGTCTTCTTCTCATTCGTTGCACATTCCTCAACTTATCTCCTCCATTGATTCTTCTGAATTATCTGGACCGTTGATCGATTTTCCTTGAAATCTATATAAACCCTCCTCATCTCCTTCATTATCTCTCTCTTCGATTGTATTTTCAGGCACACTTAACAGAGCTTCGAGCATACACTACGCGTTGATTGAGCACTTTACGATCTTTTAACATTGATCTTGGCACAACCCTTACGATCTTTTGACATAGATCTTCTTGAGCCACTTTACGATCTTTTAACATTGATCTTGGCACAACTTCACGATCTTTTGACATTGATCTCTTGAGCACACTACTTACTTGTTGCAGCTATGGTTTCGCAACTTCATTGAGCAATCCACATTCAATCCAAAGGAAACAACACAAATTTCGGTAAAAGTCTTTATTGCATTGATTATTCGTCATAGCTTTTATTTAAATTCATTTTCTTTATGTTATTGGGTTCTTTGGTTTTATTTAGTTTAGATTTAATCCATTTTTCCATATACACACCGCTATATAAGAGGGATAAGGTGAAAGCCAAGTCCTAACCGATGTCAGCCTTACCTTGTGGTGCCAAACTGAAAAGAGGTGTACTAGCTCTTTGTGGAAATGATTTTCACATTGAGCGAAGTGTTTGATATTCTTAGTAGGATTGGTTAAAGCTTTTAGTAGCTTGTCGCATTGCTCGTAAGGCGTTGGTCCCTCAAAGTTACTAAGAACCATTCTAGATAGTGACTACCCGACCCACCTCCGAACATTGCGGTAATCATCAGTGCAAGGGGAATCGATTTAAGCCCTTAAGATACTCACTATTGGCTCCCTTGAGAAGAGATAGTATTCCCTTGGCCAAAAAGCTCTTGTGACCTACTGGAGCTTTCCAAGGGGAGGGTGAGATATCCCTACCTATCATCTCTCGCAAAGATACAAAATATCTGACACCTTTATGGAATGATATTTTTATCGATGGAGTATTAAAATGTGAGCTGATCTACTGCAATGAAACCTTGTCTCTAGGGATAAAAAGTGCTTGTTATTGATTGCCATTGTCTTATACCTGTGGAAACATTGGGCTTTTTTGTGAGCCTCAAACATACACTATCTATTGTGTCAGTCCCTTGTTTTTTGCCAACATTGTTTGCTATGTTTTCTCTTGCCAAACAGATCCAATCAGAAATAGAAACAATCTATCAAAAAATTTGCCTTTTAGAAGCATCAGACACTACTTCAGTGCCCCTAGTATTATAGTAGCTCACCTTTGGTAGTACAGTAGATCACCTTTGGCATAGTAGTAACTCGCCTCTGGCAAAACTCTACTTCAGCGCCCTTGGTATAACAGTAGCTCACCTTTGGCATAGCAGTACCTCACCTTTTCTTGGTAGGTGGCAACTGATCAGGAAAGTACTATAAACTAACCATGTATCAGCGAGGGTTCGAGGGCGATAACCCCTGAGAAAAATTTTTTTAGGGCCGACTTAAAAAATCCTATTTTTTATGACCGACATAAGAAAACCCTAATTTTTGTAACCGACAAAAAAGGCTTGATAAAAAGCGGCCAAGGGTTAGGGTTTGGGTATTGTATTGTAGCATTTGCAGCGGTATTGTGTTGCAGGGATTGCTGATTGTAATCGGTTTGATTTACTGGATAATAATATTGGACTCTCTGTTTGGTGGATGTAGCCCGAGTTTGGGTGAACCACGTTAAAACTTGTGTCTCGCTGTTATTATTTCTGTGTATTTCCATTTCTCTGTTTAATCTTTATTTGCATTTAATTGATATCTTCTGCCGGCTAACCCTAACAAGTGGTATCAGAGTGGGTTGTGTTCGATTATCGTCTGCAGGAAAGTCTCACAGTTGAGTGGGAGCAATGGCGGACGAGGGTAAAATGAAGGTTGATAAATTCAATGGGCAGAACTATCAATTATGGAAGATGCAGATGGAGGATTACCTCTATCAAAAGGATTTATGGAGGCCGTTGGAAGGAGTAGCCAAGAAACTAGCAACAATGTCTGATGAGGATTGGAATCTTCTTGATAGAAAGGCACTGGGAACCATTCAGTTGTGCTTGGCACCGTCAGTGGCATTCAATATAACGGAAGCGAAGACAACAGATGGTCTGATGAAAGATTTGGCTAAATTGTATGAAAAACCCTCAGCCTCAAATAAGGTATTTCTCATGAAGTAGTTGTTTAATTTGAAAATGGTTGAAGGTGGATCTGTGACAGGTCATTTAAATGAATTTAATACGATTGTCAGTCAATTGACTTTTGTAAATGTAAAATTTGATGAAGAAGTTAGAGCTCTCTTGATATTATGTTCATTGCCTGAAAGTTGGGATAGTTTGGTAATGGCAATTAGTAACTCTGTTTCTGGTTCAAATACCCTAAAATTTGATGATGTTATATTCAATGAGAAGGTGTTGTACAAAGATCAGTTGCAGCAGCATGAGAAGAAAGAAAAGGATTATGTGGTGCTGGATGATACTCCAAATAGTGATGTTCCAATGGCTCCTCATGCTCCGCAACAGCAACCAGAAATACCACAAACTCCAGTGAATGTTAGACGGTCAACAAGGATAAGTAGACCTCCTGAAAGGTTTTCTCCCTCTTTGTATTCTATTTTGTTAACAGATGCTGGTGAACCAGAAGGGTATGATGAAGCTATGCAGGTGAATACACAAGTTCAGTGGGAGCTTGCCATGAAAGAAGAAATGGACTCCTTGCTGAAAAATCAGACTTGAAAATTATGTAAGTTACCTATAGGTAAAAAGGCTTTACCAAACAAATGGGTTTACAGGCTGAAAGAGGAAGATGGAGGTAAGAAACGATTTAAGGCCAGGTTAGTTGTAAAAGGATTTGCACAGAAACAGGGCATTGATTTTGATGAGATATTTTCTCCGGTTGTCAAGATGACTTCTATTCGTACTGTTTTAAGTATTGTGGCTGCTGAAGATTTGCATTTGGAACAGCTAGATGTGAAAACTGCCTTTCTCCATGGTGATTTGGAGGAGGAGATATACATGGCACAACCACAGGGATTTGAGGTCAAAGGTAAGGAGAAACAAGTGTGCAGATTGAAGAAGAGTTTGTATGGCCTAAAACAAGCACCTCAGCAATGGTATTTAAAATTTGATAGTTTTATGGCTGAGCAAGGCTACAGTAGGTGTAATTCTGACCATTGTGTTTATTTTAAGAGGTTGGATAATGACAGCTACATTATTTTATGTTTATATGTTGATGACATGCTTGTCGCTGGGTCTAACATGGATCACATCAGAGAGTTAAAACATCAGTTATCACAGTCATTTGATATGAAGGATTTGGGGGCAGCAAAACAAATCATAGAATAGAAAATTGACTCTATCTCAGGCTGCTTATGTTGAAAAGGTGTTGCAGAGATTCCATATGGAGAATGCAAAAGCTGTCAGCACACCTTTGCCTAGTCATTTGAAATTGACTAAGGAGATGTGTCCAAAGACACAAGAGGAGGAAGAAAAAATGTCCAAGGTACCCTATGCTTCAGCTGTAGGCAGTTTAATGTATGCCATGGTATGCACGAGATCGGATATTGCACATGCTGTCGGAGTCGTTAGCAGGTATATGAGTCATCCCGGATTTGAGCATTAGAATGCGGTCAAATGGATTCTCAGATATTTGAGAGGTACATCTAATAAACACTTATGTTCTGGGGGCTCTAATATTGATTTAGCAGGTTATGTAGACTCATATTTGGCAGGGGATATTGATACCAGGTGGAGTACTACAGGTTATGTCTTTACTGTAGGTGGAACATCGGTGAGTTGGATTTCTAGGTTGCAAAAGGTGGTTGCTTTATCCACCATAGAGGCAGAATATGTAGCTGCAACAGAGGCAAGCAAGGAGATGATATGGCTGCAATCTTTCATGGAAGAATTGGGTAAACAACAGGCTAACAGTTCTTTGTATACAGATAGTCAGAGTACCATACATCTTGCAAAGAATTCTGCTTTGCATTCAAAGACCAAACACATACAGTTGAGGTATCACTTCATTCG
Source organism: Cunninghamia lanceolata (assembly GCA_027924645.1). Taxonomy (NCBI): domain Eukaryota; kingdom Viridiplantae; phylum Streptophyta; class Pinopsida; order Cupressales; family Cupressaceae; genus Cunninghamia; species Cunninghamia lanceolata. The sequence goes on from BSBN01000794.1 coordinate 3,346,375, forward strand.
ATCAGTGTTGGATAATGGACAGTTAAGGCTGGAAAAGATACATACAGATGAAAATCTAGCGGATATGTTTACAAAGGCAGTGACAAGGGAGAAGCTGAGCTCCTCTTCAGCTTCAGTTGGTCTTCTAGACTGAAAACCATAAAAATAGAACAGTAGAGTCCAGGGTGCTTATTTCCAGTGGGAGCTGCATGCACAGCAGTGTCGTCTAGGATTAGTCTCCAAGTGGGAGATTGTTTGGTGTGGAGCCTGATCAGTCTCCAAGTGGGAGATTGTTGGTAGGTAGCGACTGATCAGGAAAGTACTATACACTAGCCATGTATCCTCGCCGGGGTTCAGGGCCGGGCCGGGCCCCGAGTGGGGGTTTGGGGGCGGCAGCCCCCGAGAAAATTTTTTTTAGGGCCGACTTAAAAAATCCTATTTTTTATGACCGACATAAAAAAACCCTAATTTTTGTAACCGACAAAAAAGGCTTGATAAAAAGAGGCCAAGGGTTAGGGTTTGGGTATTGTATTGTAGCATTTGCAGTGGTATTGAGTTGCAGGGATTGCTGATTGTAATCGGTTTGATTTATTGGATAATAATATTGGACTCTCTGTTTGGTGGATGTAGCCCGAGTTTGGGTGAACCACGTTAAAACTTGTTTCTCACTGTTATTATTTATGTGTATTTCTATTTCTCTATTTAATCTTTATTTGCATTTAATTGATATCTTCCGCCGGCTAACCCTAACACCTTTGGTAGTTCAGTCCATCGCCTTTGGTATCACAGTAGCACACTTTTGGTTGCACAGTCCTGCGCCTCTGGTCAAATAGTATATCGCCTTTGGTCCAGTGAATTGTGCATCAAGAGTTTGTCTTTCTCAAAAGCACAAAGCAGAATCTCAGCATTACCTTTTATCCTAGTGTGTTCCATGGTAACCACTAGGCTCCAGCAAACTATGAAGTCCAAGCAAGTTGTCCATAGGAAGCGCAAATCGCCTCCTCCCACACCGCATTCTGGCCATCTCAACATTACTCCCAAGGTCACTCCTAGAACACCCACAGAAAGATCTACCAATTCTCCCAGTATGCCGCACGTCAACCAACCAAGCAATTCCCAAGAAGGGAGGGTCCCTTTGGTAAGTACACCCCAATACACCACTGGTATGCCTCAAGATTTTGTCCCACAAGGTTATACTATTGGTCAAGTACCATCTCAGGAGGAAGGGCTCCCTTTGGTAGGCATTCCTCACTATACTACTGGCATGCCTCAAGATTTTGTGCCACAAGGTTATACTGCAGATCTAGCCCCATCTCAAGAAGAGTGACACTTTGAAATAGGTCAATCCTCTCAAGAAGATGAGAAAGATCTTGATGAATTCATGCAAGATCCTAGGGCCATAGTCACCATTGACAAAATCCTTAGCGAGAACCAAGATCATTTCTTTCACTTGCTAGCAGAACAAGGAGCTAAATTACCCAAAGATTTTGATCTATCCAATCTTAGCGAGCCTAGCAACACCCAAGACACCATACAAGCGGTGCAAACCATGTCAACGGTGACCACGCCCTTACCTAAACAGAGCTCGCAGTATAGGAATCCCCTTTATCAAAACCCAACAAAAGAGAGGGCTGTATCACTGCTTCTGACTCCTATGGAGATCTACAAAAACCAACAAGAAACTCTCCAACGTCAAGAAGAGTTAGCTAAGCAAGCCACCTTAGCTCGATCGAATATGCAACCACCTCCTAAAGTGTCCACACCAATCGCAAGTGGAATTTTGGTTACTCCTTCACGAGTAGGCTTCCCACCAAATTACAATCCGGGGAACAACTATGTAGCCATGCAACAAGGGTCTCAACAACTACCACCTCCTATATCATCAAACCTTCATGTCTCTCAATCAATTAGAGTCATGCAATCCCAACCACAACATTCTTCTACACTCGTCATCAAACCACCTCAACCATCGCAAATCACTTCTACCTATGTCCCTCCTCCGTTACATTCATCCTCGCTAAAATTCTTTCACACATTGCCTAGCCACTCTCAACATTCCCAACATCAAGTTTCCCAAAGCTATGTGCCACCATCGCAACCTAATCAAACGCACTTTAGTTTTCCTCCACCCAATTCTTTTCTTCAACCATCACAAAGCCAAAATTCTTACCTAGTGCCACCTCCACCTTTGCCGAATCAAAACCTCCAATTCCAACCCAATCTAAACCAAACATACAACACGTATGATCCCAACCAATCTTACGACCCTTATAATACCAATCCTCATGGCTTACAATACAATCTTCCGTATGGGCAACAACAGCCACTTCTAGGACAATAGGAGATGTTTCCCACCCCTCCCATGGTGATGGAGCTAAAGATCGTGGAAGTTCAACAACAGCTATCTGATCTTACATTCAGCCACACCAAGAAGACCTTCTCTTTAGAGGAAGTGTGTCCTTATCATTTTGATCAGTCATTACCTATGATCCCTTTTCCTCAAAATTTTACTATTCCTAAGTTTGATAAATACAAAGGAAAAGGTGACCCAAAAGACCATCTTAGGGAATTCTATCTTGCTTGCTTTGAGGTCTCACATAACGACACGTATCTTATGCGTCTCTTTCCTCGTAGTCTTGGAGGTCAAGCAATAGAATGGTTCTCACACTTACCTACGGGCATCAAGTCTTTTAACGAGCTAGCCGAGAAATTTGCCACCCATTTTTCTTACAATGCAGAGCATGAGATTTCCATGACTGATCTATGCAACAATAAACAAAAAAATGGTGAAACTTTCATTTCTTTCCTTCAATGATGGAGACAAATGGCTAGCAAATTCCCTTTCAAGATTCCTGAGAAATAGCTTGTTAGCATATTTGTGCAGAACCTCAACCAAGAGTTAGGTTTCCATTTGCAAATTCTTAGTGCTACGACCTTCGACGAAATCACATACAAGGGAATCAACATTGAAAAAGCCCTCATTGCTAAGGGTGTGGTCAAAATCTTCAAAGAAATGAAAGACAACGCTCCTCATCAACAATCAAATGATAAACCCAAATATTGGAACAAAAACAAAAACGTGGTCAACGATGGGGTGGTTGATTCTAAACATGTCCAAACATTGCAAACACTGCTGTAGCTCTCCAAACCAAGTCAAGCTCCACCTCAACAACAGCAACAACAGTGACAACCATATCAAAATCAACAACAATGACAACAAGAGCGACCTCAACAAGATTACCCGTCGCGACGTCAATTCACTCCCTTGGAAGTGCCTATAGAGTCGGTCCTTCAACAAATTTTGCAGAAAGGGCTCATCACCTTACCTGATGCTCCCCCATATGGAGAACCTGTTTACAAAACCACACATTATAGAGACAATGAATATTGTGAGTTCCATAGGAGCAAAGGGCATAGAACTGCATCGTGCATGAAACTCAAGCACCTAATCCAAAATCTCATTGAAGGCAAGCAAATCACTTTTGAAAATGAAACACCAGCTCAACAAATGAACAAAGATCTCGATATGTACAAGGAACCATTCCCTCATCATGGTCCACGTCCTCCTCAGGATAGAGGTAAAGGTATCAATCATGCTTCCATGTCCTTTGATTCCATTGTAGGTTATTTTGAAGAGAGTCGAGTGTCTACCCTCACAATTAAAGGTAAATATACGGATTGCACTGTTACCACTCGTCGTGGTTGTGTCACCATTCGTGGTCCCACACCTAGTCTTCCATCTCAATCTGATTGTAATCTTGTTGAACATCTAGGGAAAATGCCAACACAGATCTCTATCTTGGACCTGCTACGGTCATCACCTGCACATAGAGTGGTGCTAGAAAAAGCCCTCCAAGAGTCTTCGGTTCCTAACAACATAGCAATCGCAGATTTCCAAGCTATAGTAGGTAACATTGCTTTGCCTTACAATGTGGTCTTCTCTGAAAAGGACCTCCCATCCCATGATCCTTGTCACAATGATGCCCTTCATATTGAGGTTCTCATCCATAAGCGCAAAATCAAACATATACTCATAGATGGTGGTGCTGGTCTCAACATCTGTTCTTTAAAGTTACTTAAGCAATTGGGATACTCTGAGGATCATGTCAACTCTGATCATAGTATTACAATCAAGGGGTATGATGATGTTGAATGCCACTCAGAAGGTGTTATCCACTTGCCTATACAACTGGGCCCTATTATGCTTGAAACCAGGTGTCAAGTCCTTGATATTGAACTACCTTACAACATTATCCTAGGTCGCCCATGGATCCATGCAATGAAAGTTGTTCCCTCCATGTATCATCAATCTCTAAAATTCCCATACAATGGTACAGAGATAATTATCTCAGGAGACCCCAATCCTTTTGAATTCTGTCGTGTCTTGCAAGGCAGTTATAAGAATTGTAACCAGGTGCCTAACAATGAAAAAGTTCTTGAATCCCCACTATATGTTGACCCTGCAACACTGACTCCAGCCTCTACAAGCAACCCTAATCCTCTTCCTGAAATTAAAGCTCACATCCGCGATATAGGCTTTGGAACATATGATATCACAAAATCTTGTTGTGTAGGGTGGATGCCTTTATCTCCAAAATCTTACGGCCAACCACCCATTGCCAAAGTAACTAAAAAAGTAGCTATTCCCCCCCCAATATTCCTAACCCAATTCCAACAGGGACGGTTATTGGAAGAGGAGACTATTGAGGACATTTCTTCTTGGCTATATAAAGAGAGAGAACCAGTCACAATACCAGTCAAGCAATATGGCAATGGCTTAAGGATAGTAAAAAACATGGGCTATAAAGGCAAAGGTGGCCTTGGGAAACAGAATCAAGGAACTATGGAACCCATTGTTGTAACAAAGAAGCTAGACAAGAAGGGATTAGGATTTGGTAAGAAGGTACCACACGCCTTGGACATCGAGTATATCCTCGACGAGGTAGCTGACACTTTTCCTGCTAGTTTGACATCTACTGAAGATACCATTGATGACTCTTCCCTCCTTATGACCAACCTATTCGTAGAATCCTCCATCTTTACATTATCCTCCGTATCCTTAACCTCCACCACAAACACCCAGAATGTCACACTTGTCTACCCTGAACTTATCGATTGGGACCAACAAGGGTCCCCCATTATAGATGTATTTCAGAATGATGAAGCTTTAGCTGAGTTCATGGGACTTCAGGAAGGTATCCCCCTTGGCAATCATAAAGCAGGTTTTGTAATGGAACTAGAGCCAACAGCTTATTTTGGTGAGAATGCCAAATCCTCCAGTCGCAAAAGTACAAATAAAGAAAGATCTCTAGGTGAAAACCACATTGTGGCACCTCCCGATCACAAAATAGTAAAAACAAAGGACGTATCCAAAGGTGAAAACCCAACTGTGGCACCTGAGGATGGAGGATTTGACCTTCCCCTACCATCTAAGTATCAAGAGAAGTTAGCTCTCCTAGTGGAGGATTCTACAGAGATAAACCTTAGCACAAAGCAAAATCTGAAGACCACATTCCTAGCAGCATCATTATCAAAAACAGAGCATAGGAAACTTAACAACTTCTTCTTGCAGCGAACCATCAACTTTGCATGGACCTATGCGGATATGCCAGGGCTAGACCCTAAGCTAGTAGTTCATTATCTCACAGTTGATCCCAAAGTGAAGCTAGTCAAACAGAAGTTGAGAAAGATGCACCCTCAGATAGCTCTCTTGGTAAAAGTGGAAATATAGAAGTTGCTAGATGCAAAGTTCATACGACCCATTGACTATTCAGATTGGGTATCAAACATTGTACCTGTGTCTAAACCCAATGGGCGCATCCACATATGTAATGATTTTAGAGATCTCAACAAGGCATGTCCCAAAGACGACTTTCCACTACCAAACATTGACATTATAGTGGACTTGACAGCAGGTCACGAGATGCTTTTTCCCATGGATGGATTCTTGGGCTACAATCAGATAAGGATAGCAGAAGAAGATCAACATAAAACAACATTTACTTGCCCTTGGGGTAACTATTGTTGGTGTGTCATGCCGTTTGGTCTGAAGAATGCAAGAGCAACCTGTCAGAGAGCAATGACAGTGATATTCCACGATCTCTTTCATCACATCATGGAAGACTATGTGGATGATATACTGGCTACATCTTCTAAGGCAGATCACATACAGGTTCTAGGACAGATCTTCGACAGGCTCAAAAAATACCAAGTAAGACTCAATCCAAAGAAGTGTGTATTTGGTGTAACATCAGGGAAGCTGTTGGGATACATAGTATCTCGTAGAGGCATCAAAGTAGATCTAGCGAAAGTAAAGGCTATAGTGGAGATGCCTCCACCAAAGAACCTTAAAGCATTAAGGAGCCTTCAGGGAAGGTTGCAATCCATCAGGTGTTTCATCTCACAGCTAGCAGATAAATGTCAACCATTTCAACACTTGCTTCAAAAGGATGTCTCATTTCGATGGGATGACAAGTGTTAGGCAGCGTTTGATCGACTTAAAGAGTATCTACCTACACCTCCTGTATTGGTTCCACCAGTTGCAGACAAACCTTTGATATTATATATCTCCACTATGAATTCGGCCCTGGGGGCCCTGCTAGCACAAAATGATGAATCAGGAAAGGATCATGCAATTTATTATATCAGTAGAACCTTGGTGGGATATGAGCTCAATTATTCACCAATGGAAAGGGCTTGTTTAGCAGTAATATTTGCTTCTCAAAAGTTGTGGCATTACATGCTGAACCAACACACAAATATGATAGCCAGGATTGATCCCTTGAAGTATCTACTAGCAAAAGCAGCTCTCACAGGTAGACTAGCTAAATGGGTCATGATCCTTAGTGAGTTCGACATTGAGTATACGGATCACAAAGCAATCAAAGGACAAGCACTAGCAGATCAACTAGCAGAAGCACCCATGACAGATACACACCCTATGGTAGCAGACTTTCTAGATGAGAATCTCTTCTCTCTTTCCAACTCAATAATGTGGAAGTTATACTTTGATGGTTCCTACACACAGCATGGATCAGGGGCTGGCATCTTGTTTGTCACACCTCAAAATGACTATATTCCTAAGTCATATCGGCTTGCATTCCCTTGCATCAGTAACATTGCTGAGTATGAAGCACTCCTTATAGGTCTCAATACAACAGTTCAATGGGACATCATAGAATTACAGGTTTATGGAGACTCACAACTAGTCATTCACCAAGTCACAGATGAGTACCAAACGAAAGATGAAAAGTTGGTCCCCTACAAGCAACTAGTGGATGCTTACAAACCACACTTCTCTAGCATCACATTTGAGCAAATTCCAAGAGAGCATAATAAGGTGGCAGATTCTATGGCTTCTATAGGGTCACTGATAGACATGCCTACAAATACATAGAAATGTGAATTCTTGATCGAGCAATTGTTGATACCCACCGTCGATGTTCCAGTTACTGAAATCATCTACGAACTTGTTGGTCCCAATTCCCCATGGTATGAAGATATCTATGAATACCTTAAAAACAATACCTTTCCCTCTGACCTATCATCCACCCAACGTAAAACCTTTATCCGTCGATCCTCCCGTTACACCATTCTGGGTGATACACTATATCACCGGAGTCTCGATGGTATCCTCTTACGATGTCTTAACGTGAAAGAAGTTGAAGCTACCTTACGAGACATACACGAAGGTGTCTGTGGCGCACATTCTACCGGTCCTAATCTCGCTAAGAAGATACTCAGAACAAGTTATTACTAGCCTACAATAGAATAAGATGCCGCACAGTTTGCTAAAAAGTGCCTACAATGCCAACAACATGGAGATTTGATTCACGCACCAGCACATGAATTACAACATGTGACAAATCCATGGCCTTTTTCCCAATGGGGTCTCAACCTCGTAGGACAGATCCACCCATCCTCCTCCAATGGCCACAAGTTTATCATTACCACCACTAAGTATTTCATGAAGTGGGTGGAAGCCATTCCTATGACTTATATCACCAGTTAGCAAACAACCAAGTTTATCCTTAACTACCTCATTTGTCGGTATGGTATTCCCCAGGCCATTGTCATTGATAATGGGAGACCATTCAAGAATCAGGATGTCCGTGCCTTGTGCATATAATACAATATCCAACATCACTTTTCCACTCCCTATTATCCGCAGAGTAACGGCCAAGCTGAGGCTTCAAATGAAACCATTCTCAAAATCCTTAAGAAAATAGTCAATGAAGCTGGTTGTGATTGGCACTTGCAACTCAATCCTACCCTATGGGCCTACTGCACTAGTATCAGAACACCAACTAGTGCCACACCCTATGCCTTGGTCTATGGCTCTAAAGCCATCCTACCTATAGAGGTCGAGATCCCATCCCTCAGAGTATCCATGCAGGACCTGATCGGCGGAGATGAGTATCGCACTTCCAGATTAGCTGAGCTAGAGCTACTAGATGAGAGGTGCCTTGCAGTGCTTAATCACCTCCATGTCTATCAAAATTGCCTCCATCATAATTACAGCAAAAAGATCAAAGAAAGACGGTTTCAAGTTGGTGATCTTGTACTAAAAGAAAATCAGAGAAATCAAGAAGATCGAGAGAAGAAGGGAAAGTTTGAGCCTAATTGGTTAGGTCCCTTTATTGTCACAACAGCATATGGATCAGGAGCTTATACTTTAAGTACACCTAATGGCATTCCTCTAGATGAGCCACTTAACAGTGTCCATCTCAAGAAGTTCTATGCCTGATTCTTAGAGTATTCCAAAAAAAAAATGAAAAACATAAAAACACAAAAAAATCTGTCCTCTAGTAAAAACCTGGCAAATAGGTGCCTTGAATAAGTACCATAGTGAAAACCTAGCAAACAGGCGCTATGTGTAGAGTCAGCATCCATCGTCTATCGATTCCTGTTCATTGCATGTCCATTTCGCAAAAAGTTTCATCCATCCATCCATAATAAAACCATTGACCATGTTTGCATTTCCATCTCCCTATCTAGTATAGCTTGGAAATTTGTCAATGTCCACCGTCGTCATCCCACATCTTGATCTGTGTCAGCAGTTTTCACTATCTTGTACTAGGTCATGCTTTCTATGTCAGTCATCCATGTGAATTCCTCTACCGGAATGGGGGCAATTCCTTCCTTAACCTCGGTCTAGGAGTGGTTCCTTGTTCGCGGTTCACAATCACATCAATCTTTTCTCCTTTCCACCGATAGCACCCTTTAACGGACACATCACTCCTACGATAAGACTATTATCTTCTCAACGCTTTTCCCACATCATCACATCAACCAAAACTACATATTATCATCTCATCTTAATCTTAATGTACCTTGATCCCATGGATATGGGTATGTAGGCAGTCTGGAATACGAAGGAAGTATCCAGTACTCACGTACATAAGATCCCCTCCTCTCCACCTCGATCCACCTCATCACTCTATCCAGAACTACATATTATCATTTTTCATCTTTCCTCGTAATGTACCTTGATCCCATGGATACAGGGTATGTAGGTAGTCTGGAATACGAAGGATGTATCCAGTACTCAGGCACATACGATTCATCATTCTCCACCTGTTTCAATCCATCAAACATTGTCACCTTTCTGGTCTTCCATTTATCAAAGCCCATTCATCTCGACTTGACTAACTCAAGTAGCAAGCTTACACATCCTTTCAAAGTAAACGTTCTTAGCAAACCTGAAGCAAAGCAGCTTTCTTCCAGAATCATCTACTGTCCTCCTGTTTTGATTGCCAACATCAGCTACATCCAGCTTAACTAAAGCACCAGATCCACAAGCTTGTCTTCTGTAGAATGTTCCATTGTCGAGACCAACACACGCGTCTCCTGCGACATGCGGCATTTCCTGCAGCGAGACATTGTCTTTTTAGGTAAATAGCACCCTTTAACGGACACAGAGTTCCTACGATAAGGCTGTTATCTTTCCTATCCAATCTATCCTGAGCAACCTCTTTGGCAAGAGAATATGTTGGCTGTATGTTTACTTTGTAGGTCAGTCAATTTGTGTTATGGTTTATCTTTGTTCCTTTAACCATTACCTATTCAAGGCTACCTTGATTTATCTATAATCTTGGTATGTTGCGATGCAATACAGATTGGGGGCATAGTCATTTTCTTTTGTGTGCCGTGTTTGAGGAATGATCTTTAGTATCTTTCTTAACATCATATTTATCTTGTGTGTGTTACGACCTAGCATCTTACATATTAGTACTCTTCTTGCATTTACATGCATTGAAATTTATTTTATATTCAAGACTATGGCTCAAGCACATGTACCAACAAGGTTATATTATGTCTAAGGGATCTAAATTCAAACCACTTGCTTGCAGAGTCAATGTCCATGCACTTGGATATTATTGCACCTTGGTCTTTTATACCTTGGTGGTGAACTATCCACGTGCTATATCAAAAATAAGGATTGCTCTTTATAAACAAATGTGAAACCATTGCAACAAGCTCATCCATTTACACCATCCATTTTTCAATGGCCTTATATAGTTTTCCAGCAAAGATTAATCAACAATCTTTCTCTTATGTTCTTTTCTATCTCCACTTTCTTCTATTCAACCTCGCCTATCTCCAACAAATCTTCTAGTTGAGCGTCAACACAGTTCTATTGTCACTTCCCTGTCTTTCCTCTCGAGGGAGCATCCTACGCTAGCTACATTGGGGCAACTACCTACACTAGGGCATCAATAAATTGTATCATGTCTTCAACTATTAATTTCTTTGACGCAACGCTATAAACTGCATCGCATCAAAGAGGGGCAAAATGTAGACACCCTAAAATGACCAAGTCACCGCACCACTTGCTTTTTGTAAATCTGCCTAATCACTTGTGTTTCAACGTTAATTAAATAATCTAATTATTTAATTAATTTCACCAAATTCTTCTAAATCACATACTTTTGACTTTAATTAAATAAATTCTCTTTATTTAATTAATTAAATTAAATTCCTCTGTTATTCTTCCATAATTAAATAATTTTAATTATTTAATTAGATCATTGTCACCTTCCAAAATTCACATCCACATTAATTAAATAAACCCAATTATTTAATTAATTCAACAAATTCCCTCTTATCTACAATTAAATAAATTACATTATTTAATTAGATCAAAATCATTCTTCCAAAAATCATGCACAACAATTAAATAAATTTATTTATTTAATTTGCTTTCAAATCTTCTAAATTAAATAATTCTAATTATTTAAATTACTTCTTCCATAATATCTTCTCTAAATTTAAATAAATCAATTATTTATTTAAATTGCTTTTTTCTTCTAAATTGAGTTATCTCTAAAATAACTCAAGCTTTTTTACTCATGAAATTAAATATTCCTAATATTTAATAAAGTAAAATATCTTCTTATTCTCATGCAAATCTCTTCTTCTTGTTTTAAATTACTTAACTGATCATTACATTCTGTTAATTGCTTTAACTCATTCTTCTATTCTTGATAACTCCTCTCATGCAAAAGAAAGCAAGACACATGTCTTTTTCTCATTCGTTGTACGTTCCGCAACTGTTCTCCTCCATTGATTCTTTTGAATTATCTGGACCATTGATCGATCTTCATTGAAACCTATTTAAACCCCCCTCATCTCCTTCATTAAGCTCTCTCTCTCTCTTCGATCACTTATTCTCAGGCATACTTAAAAGAGCTTTGAGCATACAAACGCGTCGATTGAGCAACCTTACGATCTCTTAACATTGATCTCTTGAGCCCACTACTTGCTTGTTGCAACTATGGTTTCGCAACTTCATTGAGCAATCTACACTTCTCCAAAAGGGAACAATACAGATTTTGGTAAGAGCTTTCATTTTTCTTTGATTTGATGATAATGGCTTTTACTTAGATTGGTTCGCTTTATGTGATTGGTTTTTGGTTTTATTAGTTTTGATTCAATTGATTTTTCCTCATACACATTCGGGCACGCCCGGTGGGACCCACTAATCCTCTTTTTCTTTGAGAAATTGATTTTTTTGAAGTCACAGTACGGTACAGTGCAAAAGACACAGAAAATCACTTTTGGCAATATCCTAAAGCACTTTTGGAGATACAGTACAGTGTCCTCGAGCGATCCTGCAACACTTCTGGTAACGCAGATAAGTGCTTTTGCCATCACCGAACGGCGCTATTGGTAGTGTCATTCAGCGCTTTTGGCTAAATAGATTTTCTGACTTCGGTTGGTGTTTTTGGTAGGGTTTTATTTGTTACATATCTTTTGATTTGTCTGACAAGCTATTGTATTTGTCTTTCAATCCTCTTTTGATTCAATCGATTTTTCCTCATACACATTGATAAATTATTTAATTTTGCAAGTCCAGTATGCACAAGTATAATTTAAGAAATTAATTTAAATTATATAATTTAATAACTTAAGTTGTATAATTTATAACTTATATAACAAAGTAATTATATAATTTAATAACATTTCATATTACTTAAATATTATAATAATGAATAATTATATTGTAATATAATTTCATAATTTTATAATTAAAATTATAATATAATTTTTTACCTTATTGTGGATGAGTTTAGTTCACTTTAGTTTTGGAGGGAATTAATGGAGGGAATGTGCGTTAATGTATTTTGAACAAAAAGGTGAAACCTGTGAAGAAGCAAATCAGGGGTTTAGCAGGAGAAGATTGTTCATGGCCGCAGTTCTTTGAGTTTGGAAATAGTTTTGAGATCATTGTGTGAATGAAGAAAGGAGGAAATTTTGGGATTTCTAGCTATAGACGACAGATATTAAAGGAGCAGCAATAATAATGAGATAACAAATGGTTTTACGAAGTAAAGGTAGGATTTTCCACATACCTCTATTCTTCTCTTAGCCTGCTCTAAAGTTTTGTATCTTTGAAAGCTTGGTGCTCTGTCATTAGTGACTGTTCTATCTCTTTCAATGACTATATGAAGAGGTCTCATGGTTCTTTATTGATAAAGTTCTACTTTTTCCATTCATGATTTATACTTAGAATTGTTAGCTGTCGTTGTACCAAAAGATCGACCTATTAATTCCCGATACAACCACTTGATTTAACAAGCACGGGAGGTGGTTAAGCCCTTGTCGCAAACCATCATAGCGTAGCACTGAACAAGGAGACTAAGGGCCACACCTTGCAACAATCCCCCTTTGAGCGCAAGTGGGGGGTTTGAACCCGTGACCTTGGCTCTAATACCAATTGTTAGACTTAGGACAGACAACTGAGAGGGGGGGTGAATCAGTTGTCTAAAACTTTTCTTCCAATTAAACACTTAAATCCTTTTCTTAATTTAGTAGCATAATAATAAATCAATCATGGAAACATAATGCAACAATTCAAGAGCAAAAACACATTAACACATATGACACCAATATTTTAATGTGGAAAACACGGTTAAGGGAAAAACCACGGGGTGACTAACCCAAGATTGTATTCTCTGTTAAAAGAATAGAAAGAATAAAATGGCACATGCCAATTAGGGCTCACTGCCTGAGCATACTGCTCACAAGAGGCTCACTGCCTATGGGAGACACATTGTCTACAGAATAATAAGTATTACATACTTGAACTGAAGAATAGCATCTTCACCATGCTTGAGTCAGTTCCATTTAAGCCCAATACTTTTGCTCTGCCTTTCACTTTGCTTCTCTCTACCACACACTCATCTCCACACAACTACTTTGAAATGACTTTACAACTCCTTATTTATACAAGACATTGACTTAGGAATAATCATCCAAGTCGGCATACATTACAGAGCAAATACATAAATACATCATGACTTATTACAGAAAGACTTCATGTGGATCAAAACACTGTCGGCCACACAGATTTGAGACTTCAATCTTCCTTTAGGAATGCGCCAATCTTCACAGAACATCTTCAAGATCATCCGTAGGGTGTGTAACTTATCCGGTCAACCAAATGTAGGAAGAACATCATCATCCGGAAGTAATTCTTTAATTACGAGCTCAATCTTTAATGCGGACCACCAACACGAACTAGACACAATCCAAAGACTTCCACAAGCTTGCCTAAATCACCAAGAACATCCACACTACTTCTGCTCACTAAAATCATTCTCTCCTTCATCCAGAACCTCAAGAACACAGTCTGTCATCACTGTCATATTGGAATAGATTTTTGCAAACCTCCAGACCATGATCCAATTGGGTTGTCAGTTCATATTGACTTCCTAAACACTCCACCAAATCTGCAGAACAAGATATTTCTTTTCTGAATCTCACCGAACTTGTCTGTGTCACTCTATCATTTCTGAACACTTGCCAAAACCAATTTTACTTGAGTGGCCATAACTTCTTTAGATCTTCATACAAACCTCTGAAATCTTTACTGGATCATCTTAAGACACATATCTACAAACCCTTTGATTTGCATCCTCTAATCTTCATCTTAGCTGGGATCTTTTACCTCACTGTCTTCACTGTTCCTGATAGGGCTAATTTTCTCAATATCCTCAGCATACAGCTCATCAAATCCTTATCATTAATGCAACAGGAGTATGTTGACATCAATGATAACACTAGTTAGGTCCATACTTGCAACAATCTGATTGTTGCAAGGTGTGGCCCTTGGTCTCCTTGTTCAGCACTGTGCTGCAGTGGTTTACGACAAGGGCTTAACCACCTCCCGTGCTTGTTAAATCAAGTGGTTGTATCGGGCATTAATAGGTCGATCTTTTGGTGCGATGATAGCTAACAATTGGTATCAGAGCTAAGTTCCTCTAAAAGAGCTTAACCACTTGAGGAGATCTAGGATGTCATCCTACAAGAAGGATAGTCCGAGGTTTGATGGAACCAATTTCACTCTTTGGAAAAGTCGCATGGAATGTCACTTGCAATGTATGGGAATGTAGTATTGGATCATGGCTTCAAAGAAGTATGATCCTCCATAGAATGGTTCATGTACCGTAGATGAAATCAAAGATGCCAAAAACAATCTGTGGACTAAAGAAGCTCTTCTAAGTGCCTTATCTGATTCAGAGTTGACAAATGTTATTGATCTAAAAATTGCATATGAGATTTGGCAAAAACTAGAACTTCTACATGAAGGAGACAAGTATGTTAAATGTGCCAAGCTACAAAGTCTGAAAGGAAAATTCAAAAACCTGAAGATGAGAGATGATGAAAATATCACTACATTTATGCCAAGAGTAAATGAGCTTATTTGTGGCATTAGATGTGCTGGTGGAATCTTGGATGAAGATGAGATTGTCAGCAAAGTTCTCAGATCCCTTCCTGATTCTTACAAATATAAGGTTGCTGCTATTGAAGAATTCAGATCATTTTCAGGTATCACAGGAGATCAATTGGTTGGTAAACTGGCTGCATTTAAATTGACCGAGTTTGGAGATGCCCCCCCAAGACTGAATCTGTATTCAAAGCTAGTGCCTCTGTAAAAGGAAAACAAAAGTTTCATCTGGGAGAGAACTCTTCAAAGAAGCTATCATGGTATGAAAAAGCAAGAAAAGACATGGAAGAAGATGAAGCAGAAGCTGCTCAACTTGAATCCCTTATTGCAAAAAGACTGCCAAGAGGATTTGGTAAGTATGAAGGGAAATTTCCCTTTAAATGTTTCAACTGCAACAAGATTGGTCATTTTGCCTCAAGGTGTCTAGAAAGATTTTCAAGGCCAAACCCTAACAGGTCAAGGTTCCAAAATAAATGTTACTATATTCATTGAGATGAATCAGAGTCAGGAAACAAATTCGGAAGTGACTGGATGTTTATTGCCATCAAGGAAGAAGATCCAATGCCCTCTGAATCTGTCAATCATAAAATTGAAGAAAGAGCTCTGGCTGCCCAAGTTGAAGAAAAGGATGATTGGATCATTGACAGTGGATGCTCTCACCATATGACAGGTGACAAAAATAAGTTCATAGACTTGGAAAGGTATGAAGGAGGAGTGGTAAAATTTGGTGATAATTCTGTTGGCCAAATCAAAGGTAGAGGAACTATGTCTTTTGATGGAAAGAACAAAACCAGTAATGTATTGTATGTTGAAGGCCTGAAGCACAATCTTCTCAGCGTTGGATAGTTGGTGGACAAAGGCTATGATCTTTGATTCAAAAATGGAAAATGCAAGATCTTTGAAAGTTTTGAAACAGAGATTGCATCTGATACTCAAACTAAAGGTAATATCTTCCACTTGGTTGGTACTAGTAAAAGTTGCTTATTTGTTTAAATTGATCAGAGTTGGTTGTGGCATAGGAGAATGTGTCATGTGAATTTTGATAATATCATCAAGATAAGCAACACTCAAGATGTAAGAGATCTTCCAAGACTGGTGAAACCTACTAATAGTTTGTGCAAAGAATGTCAATTGGGTAAGCAGAGAAGAGTCACATTCAAAAGTAAAGAACAACCTTCTACCAGATTATTGGACTTAATTCATACTAATCTATGTGGTCCAGTAAGAATCAGGAGTGTGCAAGGTGATAGATACTTCATGTTATTAATTGATGATCACTCTTGGATGATGTGGGTAACTTTTCTGAAAGAGAAATTTGAGGCCCTTGAGAAATTCAAAATATTCAAGGCTATGGTAGAAAATGAAACCGGATTAAACATAAAATGTCTAAGGTCTAACAGAGGTGGAGAATTCACATCCGGTGAGTTCATAGAATTCTGTGAGAAACATGGGATAAAAAGACAGTTGTCTGCTCCAAGGACACCACAGCAGAATGGAGTAGTGGAGAGAAAGAACCAGACCATCTAGGAAGCATCTAGAACCATGATGATGGAAGCAAATGTTCCTCAGATCTACTGGAGAGAAGTCGTAAGCACTGTAGTCTATACTCTCAATCGAGTACAAATTAGAAGCAATACCAGTAAGACTCCTTATGAACTTTGGTTTGGCATCACTCCCACTGTGAAGTATTTCAGAGTCTTTGGTAGCAAATGTTACATTAAAAGAGATGAAGATCTAGGAAAATTTGATGCTAGAAGTGATGAAGGAATATTCTTGGGTTATTCTACTCAAAGCAAAACATACCGGTGTTATAACAAGAGATTGAGGAAGATTGTAGAAAGCACAAATGTGAAGGTTGATGAAGGTATTGAAAAACCCTCAAGGTTTTATGTATATGATGAAGATGATCAGAATGATGTTTTGATCCAAGGAGTCCAAGCCCCTTCTAAAATTTAGATTCAAACTGATCCGGTGAATCAGGAAGAAGAGATAAGTTTGAATGAACCTGTGCAAGAAATAGAAGTGCAAGTAAGTCCCAAAGTTCTCAGGTATGTAAAACTGAATCACTCTGAAGACCAGATCATAGGTGATAAAAGCAAAGGTGTTCAAACAAGAAGAAGGATTGCTCAAGATTCATAAGAGTATTGTCTGATTTCAAAGATTGAACCTAGGACAGTGAATGAAGCATGCAATGATGAAAACTGGACTAAAGCAATGGAGGAAGAGCTGATGCAAATTGAGAAAAATCACACTTGGGATCTTGTTCCTAGACCTAAAAACAAGAATGTGATTGGAACCAAATGAGTCTTCTAGAATAAACTGAATGAAGATGGTGAAGTAGTCAGAAACAAAACCAGATTAGTGTGCAAGGGTTACTCCCAAGTAGAAGGAGTTGATTTTGAAGAAACTTTTGCTCCGGTGGCAAGAATTGAAGCAGTTAGATTATTTCTTTCTTTTGCTTCCTTCAAGGATTTCAAAGTATATTAGATGGATGTCAAGTCTACCTTCCTAAATGGTGACTTGGAAGAAGAAGCTTGCATTGAGCAACCAGATGGATTTGAATTGTCTGATCATGGTGATATGGTATGCAAGTTGAAGAAAGCACTTTATGGACTCAAGCAAGCCCCAAGAGCCTAGTATGAAATATTGGATAAGCATCTTTTGAAGATTGGTTTCAACAAAGGTATTGCTGACAGTAATTTGTACTTCAAAATTGATCATGAAAACATCTTTATTGCTAAAGTGTTTGTTGATGCTAGCATTTTTGGAGGAAGAGATAGTATGTGCAAAACTTTTGCAAATCAAATGAAAAGTGAATTTGAGATGTCCATGTTTGGGGAAATGAATTTCTTTTTGGGCCTATAAATCACTCAAACAAAGAAATGAATCTTCATTTCTCAGACTAAATATGTGAAAGAATTATTGAAGAAATTTGGGATGGAAGACTCAAAACCAATGAGTACTCCCATGGCAACCAGATGTAAATTGAGCAAAGACGATGACTCTCCTAAGACTGATCAGAAAAAATACAGGTCAATGATTGGAGGATTATTGTATCTCACTCAAACTAGACCTGACATTATGAATGTTGTTGGTCTTGTTGCTAGATTCCAAGCTAATCCTAGATAATCTTATGTCATGGCAATCAAGAGGATTTTTAGATATCTAAAAGGGACAGTTGAGTATTGGTTGTGGTATCCTAGAGATCATGATTTCTCTCTTCATGCATACATAGATGTGGATTGGGCAAGAGATGTGGATGACTGGAAGAGTACCAGTGGTGGAGCATTCTTTTTGGGGAAGATATTGGTTTCTTGGTTGAGCAAGAAACAAGAGGCAATATCTCTGTCCACTGCAGAAGCAGAATATATTGCAGCAGCAGGTAGTTGCACTCAAGTTTTGTGGATGAAACAAATGCTAAGAGACATCAGAATGGAGTATGAGTAACCTATCACAATCTTTCGTGATAATTCAAGTGCAATAAACATATCAAAGAATCCAGTGTTACATTCAAAGACTAAACATATATCCATCAAGTTTCACTTTTTGAGAGAGCAAGTGAACAAGAATGAAGTCAAATTGGAGTTTGTGCCTTCTAAGGATTAGATTGCAGATATTTTTACTAAACCTCTACCTAAGGACTCTTTTGAGTATCTCAGGGAGAAGTTAGGGGTTATTACCCCTCCGATTCTGCATTAAGGTGCACTAACATGCATCAATTTGGTGGATCTCACACTCATATCTTATGGTCCAGATTGATGATGGGAACTGCTACTCAGAAGTAGCTAATATGATTTTGAATTGGTGCAAGTATGTGCCCTTTGCCATTGATGTCAAAGGGGGAGAGAAGACATGTGAAAAACAAGTGGTTGCTGATCAAAGGGGGAGCAGTAAAGGAAGAGAAGACATGTGAATGGTTGTTATTGGTAGGAAGAAAAGTTCTTGTCTAGATGGTTATATGTTGCCATCAATGACAAAGGGGGAGATTGTTGCAAGTATGGACCTAACTGGTGTTGTCATTGATGTCAACATACTCTTGTTGCATTGATGATAAGGATTTGATGAGCTGTATGCTGAGGATATTGAGAAAATTATCCCTATCAGGAACAGAGAAGAACAGTTAAGATAGTGAGATAAAAGATCCTAGCTAAGATGAAGATCAGAGGATGCGAATCAAAGGGTTTGTAGATATGTGTCTTAAGATGATCCAGTAAAGATTTCAGAGGTCTGCATGAAGATCTAAAGAAGTTATGGCCACTCAAGTAAAATTGGTTCTGGTAAGTGTTCAGAAATGACAGAGTGACACATACAGGTTCGGTGAGATTCAAAAATGAAATATCTTGTTCTTTGGATTTGGTGGAGTGTTTAGGAAGTCAATATGAACTGACAACCCAATTGGTTCATGGTCTAGAGGTCTGCAAGTATCTATTCCAATATGATAGTGATGACAGACTGTGTTCTTGAGGTTTCAGATGAAGGAGAGAATGATTTCAGTGAGCAGAAGTAGTGTGGATGTTCTTGGTGATTCAGGGAAGCTTGTGGAAGTCTTTGGATTGTGTCCAGTTCGTGTTGGTGGTCTACATTGAAGATTGAGCTCGTAATTGAAGAATTACTTCCGGATGATGATGTTCTTCCTAAGTCTGGCCGACTGCATAAGTTACACACCCTACGGATGATCTTGAAGATGTTCTATAAAGATTGGTGCGTTACTAAAGGAAGATTGAAGTCTCAAATCTATGTGGCTGACAGTGTGTTGATCCACGTGAAGTCTTTCTGTAATAAGTCATGTTGTATTTATGTATTTGCTTTGTAATGTATGCCGACTTGGATGATTATTCCTAAGTCGATATCTTGTATAAATAAGGAGTTGTAAAGTCATTTCAAAGTAGTTGTGTGGAGATGAGTGTGTGGTAGAGAGGAGTAGAACGAAAGGTAGAGTAGAAGTATTGGGCTTAAATGGAACTAACTCAAGCATGGTGAAGATGCTATTCTTCAGTTCATGTATGTAATACTTATTATTCTGTAGACAGTGTGTCTCCCGTAGGCAGTGAGCCTCTTGTGAGTAGTGTGCTCGGGCAGTGAGCCCTAATTGGCATGTGCCATTTTGTTCTTTATATTCTTTTAACAGAGAATACAATCTTGGGTTAGTCACCTCGTGGTTTTTCCCTTAACCGGGTTTTCCATGTTAAAATCTTGGTGTCATATGTGTTAATGTGTTTCTGCTCTTGAATTGTTGCATTATGTTTCCATGATTGATTTATTATTATGCTGTTGAATTAAGAAAAGGATTGAAGTGTTTAATTGGAAGAAAAGTTTTAGACAACTGATTCACCCCCCCTCTCAGTTGTCTGTCCTAAATCTAACAAGAATACCTTGGCATGAAGGAATTTGATGGTCTTCAACCTATGACTTAGACACTGTCGGCCCTATGTGTGTGATTCAACCTTTGAAAGATGATTGTATTTTCAAAATGACTGTCACAAAATAGAGAATGAAAGCTTGTTGTTGAGAATGCAAGACTATTCCATGATTTGTTTCATTCCTTAAATCCTCTCTTCACTATCTTTATTGTCTCTTATTGCTATCTTGATAGTAACCTTTGTCATGAAAACCTTGTTCATTACTTCATACATGAATTGATGTTTTTTGCCTATCACAAACTTGCCTACAAATTACTTAATACAAAGATATCATTGATGATGATTGTCCTTTGTATGCAAAAATCAGTCACAGTCACATTCCCTTTGTCCATTTGCTGCTATGACTATCATATAGCTTATTAGCTTGATTTTGATAAACTTAAAGATTCTATTCATAGACTTTTGACTATAAAAAATACTCTCTGTTACTTTTGTTATTGATATATGACATAGTTTTCACATAATTCACATTTGGATGCAAAAAGAGTGTCAATATTCCACTGTCTTTCTCTACTATTGTAGCCCACTTTGGTGACTGTGATTAGGGCATCTCTTTGAATGGATAGTGATCTCTTTTCTTTTGTGGTGCTGTGATTACTCTTTTTGATGATTGATTTCACTATTAGTTTGATGACATGAATGTCATCACTTTCAAAGGCACTTATGTCATTGTTTTAGCATCTATATAATGGCTATCTTTGCTTGATAAAATCTTCAAGGATCAGTTAACTAATTAGGTAAGGGTTTGTATTTTGACAAAAGTGTTTGGCTTCATGGATTTTGTATTTTCATCTTTTCAATGTTGCTACAGACTGTAATATCTACTCCCTCCTTTGCAATCAAAGGCGTGACCATATTCTCTATGATGTTTTTCCTATTGTCATGATTGTCATTTGAAATGGTTGACATCTTAAGTCCTTTATTTGGTGACTTTGCCTATGATTTTGGTAAGTGATTTTTTGCTATGAATACTTCATCACAATAGTTATTTAATTGGGGGTTTAAAGTGTAATCTTTATAAATTGTTTAGTATTTCTTCTAAATGCTATTTATTTATTGGTTTACATAGCTTGTCTATATTTATAAGTCAGACAACTTGTAAAATGTATAATTGTCGGCATGGGAATGAAATTGAATTGCTATTGATGTTTGTTATTCTCATGGACATGTATTGAAGCACTTACTCTATCTGATGCGTGTACCTGAAAAAATGTATTAGGTGCAAATAAGTGTAGCAACTACTTGCATGAGTGATAAATCTTGTTTGGAGAGGACTTGGAGACTTTTGAAAAGGCGGGCAAGGAATTTAGAGTTTTCTATAACGAATTTGAATTTGGTGAGGCCCTCTACAGCAAAGTCAAATTTGGGGACGCACTCTGCAACAAATTCAAAGGTAATTCAAAACCCTCATTGCCAAAAGTGAACTGATATTTTCATGATATTTGGGGAAGCTACTTGTGGGCGCCCCCTAGGAGATATTTTCATGATTGAAGCTTGAAAACTCAAAAGAAAATGTTATCTTTAGTATTTGTGAAGTTGATCCTTAAGTGATCCTTGAACTTAAATAAAACCACACCTCTACTCTGCATGATCTCCCTGCATAATGAGTAGCCCAAACTGAAGGAAAGGTTATCCTATCTTGACCATAGGCATGATTGAAGGTTATACTAAATTAATACTAGGAAAGGTTATACTAGGAAAGGTTATCCTAGGAAAGGTCATACTAAATTAATATTGGAATGCACAATAGTACAGATGGATTAGCATCAAAGGTTGACTATGGATCAATATCATGCATATGATGAGAGAGTAGCCAATGAGAGGGAAATGGAAAAATATCCATGTCCATGTAATGACTATCTTGGTGGAAAGGTGAAAAAAAGAAATGTGATTTATCGACATATGATAAGATATGGGCATAGTGGTATAAGCCCTTGGGCTTACAATTATTATGAAGATATGATAGAATTACAAACTATGAGAGATGAAGAGGCAAAAATGTTAGACGAAGGGTTTGATGTTGAAAGAATGTTGAATGAGGGTCTAAACGATGATTGGGCTAAGTCAATGGAGGATGCTTTAAAGCCTATGTATGCTAATTGCAAGTTAAGTCATTTGATAACAATCCTTCAATTTCTTAACTTGCAAGTGGTGCATGGTTGGACAAATGAGAGTGTAGATCACTTATTGGCATTATTAAGTTTGTTGTTACCAGCTGACTCCACATTGCCAACAAAACTAAGTCAATGTAAAAAGCAGATCAGTAAGCTCAGCTTGGGGTATGAAAACACCCACACATGTGTTAATGATTGTGTATTATTTCACAAAAATCTTGCAAGTGAGAGTGAATGTCCAAAATATCATGAAGCAAGGTATAGACAAGGGTTGAAATCAGCTGTGGTTCCTAGAAAGGTTCTTTGCCACTTTCTGATAATCCCACAATTACTTTGAATATATAGGTGCAGAGACATTGTTGAACTTATGCAATGGCATGCCCAAAATAAGAGCATTGATGGAAAACAACGACATGTGCCTGATTCTAAGATGTGAATGGAATTTGATAATAGATGGCCTGATTTTTCTCAAGATCCTCGTAATATAAGGTTGAGTTTGGCTCTAGATAGGGTGAACCCATTCTTAGATCAAATTACTAAATGGTCAACTTGGCCAACGTTTTTAATAAATTATAACTTGCCTCCATGGTTAGTAACTAAACCATTTTTCTTAATGCTATCATTGATTATACTAGGAAAGAAAAGTGTGACTTCAGATACAATAGATGCCTATCTAGAGCCATTATATGATGAGCTAATGGAATTGTGGAAAGGAATCGAATCAATTCAATCTTTAAGTGATGGTCATTCAATCAAATTCACTTTAAGATCTTCCTGCATATGGTACATTGTCTAGTCTCACTATTCATGGATACCATGGCTGTCCTGCATGCAACTTTAAGGATTTTGTGAGACACTCAAGAAGTTTATTAAGTGTATTTATTGTGGACATGGTGCTTACCTTAAAGTGGGTCATCCATATCATCGACAAAAAACATGTTCCAATGGTCAAGAAGAGAATTGTGAAGCACCTTTGCTAATAACGGGTGATTACATTATTGAGAATGGACAAAAAAGAATGTCATTTATTGAAAATGTTGGGATTGCTAGTAGTAGATATGATCCATGTAATGAAAGTGGTGTAAAATGGTTGTGCATATTCTATAAGTTGCCATACTTTAAGGATATAGCCATTAGGCATACTGTTGACTTTATGCATACTGAGAAAAATATAGCCTATGCTATTATAGAAACTCTTTTTGGTGCTTTTGATACTATTTCATCACGTGAAGACTTTCGAGAAGTAAAGATTCATCGAAATCTTTGGGTTGAAAAATATGATGATACAAAATATAGAAAACCCAGTGATCCTTATGTCTAGACAAAGGAACAACATGCACAATTCTTACAGTTGATGTCTCAGACTCACTTTCTGACTGGATATGTAAGTAGTACTATCATAAGCCAAACTGACATTAATAGCTTAAGAGGCCTAAAGACCCACGAATATCATGTTATAATTGAGAATATTTTACCTATTGTGGTAAATATATCAGGTTTGGCAAAGGGGCCAAGATTGGCAATTATAAGGTTGGGCCTAATATTAAAGAGAATGAGTTCACATGTATTAGATCCTTCAAACTTTGATAGTTTGAGGGAGGAGGTTGTTGAAGTCCTTTGTCTATTGGAACATGAATTTCCAGCAATAGTCTTTAACATTTCTATGCATCTTTTGATACATCTAGAATATGAACTAGAGCATTGTGGTCCAGTAAGAATGAGATGGATGTATCCTAGAGAATGATATATGAAGGTTTTGAAAAAAAATGTTCGTACTAGGGAAAAACCAAAAGGTAGCATGTCTGAGGGATATTCAATGCAAGAGGCCATTGGATTTTGCACATAATATATGAAGGATTTTAAAAATGTCAATCGACATGTATGGGATGATGATGAAGATGAGAGAATTGCATGTGAAGTATTAGAAAGCAATGGATGCCACTTCAAGCTATCACATCAAGAAAGAAGTGCGATACATGCTTTATTCTTCAAAACACATCTTCATTCGATAAGTGGCATAGGTTAAAAAATTTTACACAATTATTTTTTTACACATTTATATTATTAATCTTACTCAATTGCATTTACACATTTATATTATTAATCTATCTATTTGCACATTAATAATCTATTCAGAAAATATGAAGAAGAGAATCAAAGTTGGATGCAACATTGACCTTAAAAGTGCAGACGTCATGATTTGGTTGGAGGTGATTCTTTTCCAAAATTTGAAGAATGGATTGCTAATGCAGTTAGTGATGCAAAAGAAGAAGGTCAAGATATAACAACAGAGGAAAGTGAGCTTTCACAACCTCCACATTTATGGGCTATGTGTTTTAGTGGAATGTGGGCCTATGGTAGCCATTTAAGAGTGGAGGAAAAAGACAAAGGAAAGACAAATTATGATTGTGTTGTAAGTGCTGAATTTCTTTACGAAACTGAAAAGAAATTCTATGTTGGATTCATCCAAGAAATTATTCAAGTGGATTTTGGTGCAAATAGTCCTATATTATTAAAATGTAAGTGGATCTGACCATCTGCAATACATTTTGATGAGTATGGATTTGTACGTTCAAGTATAGGATAATTTTTATCATAGAGGGATGAGCCCTATGTTTTCCCTTTTCAAATTAACCAATCATTTCTAATTGATGATGTAAGAAGCCCAGGATGTCGTATGTCTTTCAAACAGAGTCTCATTCGAAATGAAAATTCATGGAAGTTGTTGATATAATGCTTGATAGGCAATATGTTAATTTACAAGAAACATTCGAAGAAGTGGATGAAGATGATGATGGAGTGTTTGGAGAAGATATTTTGATTACCAATGAAGAGATTGGGAGAGAGAATGTATTGCATGACATAGATGAGGATGAGGAAAAAAATCAAGCAGATGTAGACACAAGTGATTAGGATTCTGATCTTATTGGCAATGCAGATGATTAGTGATGAGCCCCATTTTATGAACTTTTATTTAAGAATTTTATGTTGTTTTAAGACTTTGGGTTTTTTAGGGTAATCTCTTGTGTTGAGCTCTACTTTTTGTTGTTTTTCTAGTTCTTGTCTTGTTACAGGTCATGCATTTAACTAGCTATATTTGTTACAAAAATAAATTACTCATTTTTAAAGCACATATTGACTATTTTTGTTTACTTACATTTGTGTGTTCAGAATTTCTGCAGAATTATATAAGTAGAAATAATGAGGATTATATAAGTAGAAATAATGATGATTCACACTATCAGAAAGGCAATTAATTTCTTCTCAAATAGAAGGATAAACAAATAGAGTTTCCTTTGGGTTTCAATTTGTGTGCCACATTTACTTATTGAATTTTTGCTCCTCCATATAATGCATCTTATATGCTATCATCCTATGTCATGTCACTTGTCATAGACTGTCTCCTCTAATTTCTAAGAATGCATCTTATATTCTCTATGAATGTATTTCATATGGGGACTATCCTTATATACTATATCATTCAAATGGAAATGAAATCCTTATATACTATGACTGCATTTGTTTATATGCTCTAGTTGACTAAAAATAATGTCTTTGTTTATATTCCACTCTTGTTCTACTGAGTCAAGTTGTTGATTTATATATTATTGTTTATTTGGACTTCAAAAAATGAGGAAAAAGACTTTGAGGAATAGTGAATATTTATCACATCTTGGTTTGACAAATAGGCAAGTTGTAAATCAACTAAGTAGTATATTATTTGTTTAATTGTGTTTGTGAAATTTTATAGGCAAGAGGTTTATGTATATAAGACATAATATGATTTTTTTTGTTTTATAGGAAAGAAAAAGAGCACAAAGAAAATGCAGAGAGAAAACAAAAGGAAAGTAAAGATACAGTGCCGCCAACTGATAGAAGCCAATGCATTTGGGATTCAAGTACAAATTCAGTTGGTGAAAAGAAAAGTTGTGATGATGTGCAGCCTGATATAACACATAGTGATGTGCATCCTGATATAGCACATGGTGATGTGCAACATCGTGATGATCTCTTAACACAAAGTCTAAGAGAGATTATTGAAAATAATGAGAGCAAAGGAACAGTAAGTCCGCAAATGATTTATTCAAGATTAAAGGATGTGTTTGAAGTGAAATCTACAGAGACTGATACTGATCTACCTACTCATGACACACCTGATGTGGCCAAGGATGATGAAGTTTTGATTAATGAAAGTCATGAAGAGAGATCACTTGCATCTGATGTTCCTGCTACAACTTTTGATGGAACTAGTGGATCAACCAAAAATATTGGTAGTGGTTTAATAGATGTGCCTACTTTTGTCAAAAGAAAAAGATTGAGTCGATATTTATACAGATCTACAGAGAGGAATGCAAAAGAAAGAAAATAGAAGGTAAGAAGCCATTCTTGGTTGAGGTATCGAGAGATGGTGAAACCATTGGGAAAAATGCTACAAGGTGGGCCTCTGAGTTGGGTGTAAGATGTAGGGCCCATTTGGATATTTACAAATCAAGATCCATGAAGTGTGGAAAATGTTATACAAAAAATGGAAAATGCTTTTGAGACTACTGGTGGACAAATCTCTAGAAGATGTTACAAGCAAAAGATGAGACTTTTGATGAACAAGTTTAGATACAATTGTAGAAAAACAATCTTCGAGAGAAAAGCGAGGTTAGAATCCACTCTATTTCCCAAACAGTGGGAGGCATTGAAAGAAAATATGCATTTTGAAGAATATTTGACAAAGAGTTATAAAGGAAAGAGGGCAAGAGATAATGTGACAGTTGGATATACATTTGGCTGAGGCAGCTTACAAGACAAAATGGACAAACTTGGAGTAAGTGTATGGCTTTTTGGTTCAATTTACATTGGTTATTTATTTCAATTTTGTATTGAACTGACTATATGTTGATATTGACATTGTATTTTAGGTGGAAAATAGTAATAGAGAAGCAATTGTGGAAGATATTGTCAATTATATGGCAGCACTAGATCCTAGTAAATCTAATAGTAGTATGAAGTGGAAATCTAGTTCGTCAACAGAGATTTCATAGCCATCTTTTAGATGCCCAGTAAGAGCCTCTACAGACCATGTCAACTCAAATGAAGGGTACCAACATATAATGAGTTGCTTACACGGTCTCACTGAGAAAGTTTCGCAGTTGGCTTCCTTCGTTACTCCTATAGTTTCTACATGGAATGACCATAATATTATGGATGCAGATGAGGTAAGAGGCTCTATTACACTATCCTTTCATTTTGTGTGCTTTTTATTGGGTAAACTTGTACCATGTTTTTGTTATACTTCCTTGTGATTGCATTTTTTTGATACTTCAATAGTTATCATAGCTCTTGGATACTGTAAACAAAGAATGAACCTACCCTCAACGTGTAATACTACAATTCTAACCATTATAACCTTAGCATTGATGCTTTACATAAATGTGTTATTACAAATTATCTCACTATTCTACTTACAAAACCAAAAGAAATGTGCAATACTGCAATTTACCAGGTTTTACTTCAAACATCCAAAAGAAACCTCTTTAGTACTATGATCTTTTAAGAGGGAAATTTTAATCTTCCCAAGAAGACCCAATTAATCAACCACACGAATTAAGGAAATTACTCTGACAAATTAGAAACATAAAACCAATTTGAATAATAAAGATATTCCAAGTTGGAGACAACCTGAGAAAATTATAACCATGCACATTAATCACAATAATTGAATAATCAAAAAATTGGGCACCAAACTCAAAGCTTTGTTTCCATTGATTGTTTCAGAAAAAGCTTCACAAAATGATTCTTTCTCCCAGAGTTCAAATATCAAAATATCACTATTCAACCTAGCATTACCCCTTACCCACAGTCCTAGTTTCCTTCTTATAGAAAATGAAGGAAGCAACAAGCTTTAGACCATTCATATTCAAAACTTTTGAATTATCCCCAGCAAAATATTATGACTATTCATTTGCCAATTTTCTATTGAAAATACAACATATACAATGTTTGAAAATATTATATGCAAGTACGTACACAAGACAAGAAAAGACAAGAAAGAGGGAACAAAAGTGATTGTGCTTAATAAACTTGATTGTGCTTAATCAACAAAATAAAATATATGATGATGGTCCCCAAAAACTTGGCCTTGGTTTCCCTTCTTATATGGGAAGCAACAAGCTTCAGGCCTTTTACAAAAGATGTGTATTTTCATAAACTTAACTAACTAAACATAAGAAACATAATTAGGAAGATGTGACAAATCATAATACTTGCTCTGTTAATCAACATAGAAGACTCGTGACCTCTCTGGATCTGGCAAGGTTCTCCTCTCCTTGATGAAGTGTTTGATTATCATCCTCCTTCAATTACATTTAGCAGAAGTATGGCCTTTAAGCAAGATTATTCATACCTCCAATAAAGATATGTGACCCTACCTCATATACCCTATTATGACTACCACATCCAATCAAAAGACTTTGATTGCAAAATGATAGTATCATTGTAGCAGTGCCTGACCTCTTGCAAACTTTGACTGTGACTCATTGGTATCTACAACCTTCTATGAAAGCTCCTATTCTACTCTTATGACTGCTATAAGGGCCTCTTCACACTTGATCTTGTAATGCATCCTTTTGCTTGTGCAGTATCTTTATGACTGCTACTTAGAAAGTTCAAAATCCTTGATAATTTGTGTTAGTGATTATGACAGTGGATAACTACTTTCATGCTAAAGGATGCACTGTACTTCTTTCTTGAGACTTTTATTGTGATCTTTGTTATGTCAAAAAAATGCACCCTTGGGGGCTTTTTCCTAAAGGTTTAGCTCCTAGGTCTTTAGATTTACATTTAGAGCATTTTGCAAGTTAAATCAAACTCCCGATGAGAAAACCCATGGGTCTTGTTGCAATTTGGACCTAAGGAGAACTATGTTGATGATCATTGAGCAAAGACAGGGGGTGGACAAGGGCGCTAGCACCCTTGTCTAGCCCTATTTTAGGTCTGCCCTAATTTGAAATGTCAGTTTTATGACCGTTATTTGGTCTCCATGCTGACATCATAAGTTTCAAACACGAAATTCTTGGTGGGAATCTTAGTGGTTGCATATATAAACATTATTAGGTTATCATTTAGAAACTAGAAGATTATTGTGAACTTGATGTATACTTGGCATACTTGTGATTATCATTGTGTTGCAGAGCATAGCATTGTTATTTTGTTTGTTTGCAGGTTGGATTACATCTTCTCCTAATGGAATTGAAGAGCTTCTTCCTTCCATGAGAGCTTCATCATCAAGGCTTGAATGTCTCTCTAGGATTTGACTTAGGCAAGCCTCTAAACACCACAACCCCCTCCCACACTCCTTGTGATTGCAGGTTATAGGTGTCAGATCTGGAGGAAGTGGAGTTGCAAAGAAGGAAGGTAGACATTGAAGATTCTGGATCTAAAAAGAAGTGGACACTGTTCAACATTTTGGGACAAGGGTGCCATCAACCTTGTCCTCCGTTTTCTAGTCATAGGAAATAGAAGACATAGCAGAGATTAATGCCAGAAGGAGATTGGGATTGTACAAAAAAAGTGGCACACTGGACTAGGGCGCCATCACCATTGTGCCAAATTTTTCTATTTTCTGTTTACGAAAAATAGTTAGTTAAGGGTCTCTACCCTCTGTCTATTTCCCATAGCATTTGTCATAATTCACAGATTTGATTGTTGTTTTACTTAAATTAGGGTTTCAAGGACATAAAGGCATTAATTGGCAAACTTGTGTGATCACATCTGAATTTCCCAGTAGAAAACCAAGTGGCAAGTCAAATCTAATAGCTGACTCTCCTCTTGATAGGTGAGGCACTCGGTTGAAAAGCCCTTGGAATGTTTTGTGGAAAGGAGGATTCAAACTAAAACAAACAAACCCATCACATCACCCCATCTCTATTTCCACATAAAACATTTTGTTGAACCTATGTTTTTGAAATTTTTGGCGCCTTTGTTGAGTTTTGTTTGACAAATTTTCATTCATTCATTCTATTGCATTGGAAAATTTACAAAAAAATTGATATATTTGGAAAATTTGAAAAAATTGCATTCTAGGGTTTGATTTTTGACATAGTTTGCATACATTTAATTACATTTAATTAATTCTCTAATTTTTACATCAGATCTGAAATTCATTATCATTCAATTCATTATTTTCAATATTGCATTTGAAAAATTACAAAAAAATTGGAAAATTTACAAAAATTGGCATATTAAGCTTGCATTTTTGTGAAATTTGAATTAATTGGCATCTAATTTAAATTAATGTCTATCATTTGAATTAGATCTGATCTAAAATATAGAAATTTATTATTTACAATTCATTTGCATTGCATTTGCATGCTTGATTTGTCAAAATTTGCTTGAAATTTCATGTTTTTCATAAAAACCTAGTTTTGCATGAGCTAGGGTTGTAGTCAAAATCTTGTCTCAGATTTTACTACCTTGTAAAAACACTCATTAGGTCTGATTTCCAATTTTAGTGTTGCACCATAGTGGCCTTCTTGTGAAATTTCATGCCTAGGGTTTAAAAACTTGCATTTTTTCACTAGATTTGAGCATATCATCTTGCTAGATTTGCACTCCAAGCGTGTTGTAAGGGATTTTATTGCACTAATTGGCTGTTATTAGCCTTGTAATTTTCTTACCCTTCTCAATTTTCTTACAAAACCCTTTATTTTGAGATTTTGCATTCAAATTTTGGGAAAATCGACATATTTTTTATATCTTTGCACTAGGGTTTGGTCTAGAGAGGCACTAGAAGCGTGTTGTAATGGATTTTTTGGCATTAGGTGGATATTAGAACTATTATAAGTTTCTTCCCATCATCATTTTCCTTACAACATCCTCTTCCCTAGCCTTTTGCATTAAGATTTGGTGAAAATTTGCATATTTTGGCCTATTTTCACTAGGTTTTGGCTTATCGACTTTCTAGAGTTACTTCAAAAGCATGTTGTAAAAGGTATTCTTGCATTTTTGGACTCTTTTTAGCATATAATTTTCTTTCCCTCTTGAAAATCTTTACAACACCTCGTCTTTCATTGGTTTGCATTGAGAATAGTTGAAAAATCAAAGCATTTTAGAGCATATTTGACATCACTTTTGCACTTGCTTGTTGCATAAGTTTTGGAAGATCTTGAAAATATGATTTGACACTCCTTTAAAAAACTCACAAATGGCTTCTCAACATAATAATAATTCTAGGTTTGTTCCTAGGCCTGATTTGAAAAGAAGAGCTCCTGAGCTTGAAATAACATTCACACCTCATGACAAAGAAATGGTAAATACCGAAGGGCCTCTTCATATAACAGTAAAGATAATGGAACAACCTGTAATGTAACACTCATAAATCCTAATTGCATGACAAATATGGTCACAGAAGATTTCCTCCTTAAACATGAACTGGCACAAGAATCTTATGAATCATCGGATTTGAGAATTAAAACACATAATGGAGCTTTCACGAAACTGATTGGTAAGATAACTCTAATGGTCTCGATATATGATAAAGTTGTGGATCAGTCATTTGACATAATTCCCTTATCTGACCTCTTCCATGTAAAACTTAGACATCCTTGGCTTAAAGCTATAAATGTTGTTCCTTCCACTATTCATAAATGCATTAAATTTCCTTTGTGTGGAGAGATTTGTACTATCCATCGTAATGATTACCAACCTCTAGCTAAGGAGAACTTTATTCTTGATTACTTTTGGCCACAACCTGAGATAGATTTTGAGCCATGAAGAGATAGAACTTTCATAGAATATAGAAAATACAAATTAAAACAACTAGCTTGAGTGGCCAGGTCTCCCTTGCATCCAATAAGAGAAGAAGAAGAAACAAGCATTAAACAAGACTATTATGGCTTTGGTGAAAATTTTGACAAGAGAAATGTGGATAAGGAAAGGTCTCATGACCCACCTTGTCCACAAAGAGATGCCATCTATGCTAAGGTTCCTCCCCCATCATCCTTAAATGGATCAAGAGGATTTCATCGACAAAAAAATATCCCACCTAGACCAACAAGATTTGAACATGGTGGTTCCTCCTCTACTATGCAAACAATGGAAAAACATGATAAGATAAGCAACAAGACAGGAAGAAATAGACTAGAAAAAGTAAGGAGGAGGAGAAGACAGGCTTATGCCCAATGGATTGCAAATGAACAAGAGAACATTCAACCTAACATTGAGAATCAAGAAGAACTTAAAGATAAACAAGTTGAAAACAAGAACAACAATTGGGATTTGGTGCCTTACACACCACTTTCATCTAGTATTCGAGATTGGGAGGACGATGACCTCCCCGATGATGACTTCTGGCATGGGCCTCTCTATAGGTAAGTGTCTCTAACCCTTTATCCCTCTTGTGATGTGCTTCCCCTGTGATGTGCTATGTGTTGTTAGGCCTCCTAGGATGACCCTTGATTCTCCCATAAGGTCAAGGATACTAGGAGACTACCTCTATTGTGACCTTCTTCTATTTGTATCATCATTCTTCTATATCTCCTCTCCTCTGATTTCATTGTTGTGTGTTGTGTCTTACGGACATAGCATTGCAGTTGGTGAATTGGGGGCACCCTCCTACGTGATTTCCCCTAAGACACTTGTTCTCCTCTGTGATTTATTGTTTACCTTCCTCTAGTGTTTCTATCTAGTGGGTGGATGATGAAAATCACTTATACTGATGCAGACCTAGTGTCCCTTTTGAGAGCAATCAAAAAATGGACTTAGTTCCTATATGGCACAGGGTTGTAACAAATTATCTGATGCTTGGCTAGTGGAATCACTCTGTGATTTCTCTATCTTGATGTTGATGTCAATATTATCTTATCTTGCTAACAACACTTTAACAATACTACCACTTTGTGCACTTTGCTTATCATGGATATCGTCTTGCTTGGCTCTTTCATGTAGTTGATCATATGCATTATTGTCTATCATGGTTATTTGGGCACTAACACTTTTCTTGCAGGTATGTTTTTGTGGGAACATTCAACAATTGTAAAGTACATGTCACCTCTGGGGGGCATGGGCCTTGCGAGAGCTTGTGTTCCCTTGTGTGTTTTCTTCCTACCTTAACGTGCTTGATATCAGTATGCGATATCAACCACCTTAAGGTGGGGGCATATATAAGGTAATATGTCTACTTTAGATCATATCAAAGCATGTCTGAACAATCTGAAATCAATCTATCAATCATGTAAGACCTTTGCAAAGGAAACATATCGAGCATATCCTTTTATCTTAATCCCTCATCACGAGGTGGGGATAGTGTACTTTTCAGAGAGATTGCATCATCCTGTCATTTTCAAAAAGTCCTCATCACGAGGTGGGGAGCGGTTATGTGACTAACTCAACCCTTAAGCTTGTTTTCAATAGTTGTTGTGGTGAAGCCCAATCATCAGTGTGTGCCTGAGATGGTGATGAACCTAGCAATAGGAACACTCCATCGCTTGTCTTCCATGTTTTCTCCGTGTCTTCAACATGTGTGTGTATGGCGTGCTTGTTCTCAAAGTGCAAGAATGATGGCAATGAGCTCCTCTACACTTTGGGATTTGTTTGACATGTTTGTTCTCAAGGTGCAAGACCAGTGGTAAACAACTCCTCTACACCTTGGGATTTTGTTTGGCATGTTTGTTCTCAAAACATGCAAGACCAGTGGTGAACAACTCCTCTACACTTTTTGGGATTTGTTTGTTTACTTTCCTTGTACTTGCATTATGCATTTCATATGGGAAAATCAAAAATAAAATAATCACTACATTTATTGTATTCTCTATGCTCTGCGTGTCTTCAATATTGTCTTCTCCATGTTTTGTGTGCCTTTAACTATCTACTCTGTGTTTTACGTGCATGTCATTGTCTTCAATGTGTTTGGCATGTCTTCTTCATGCTTGGCATGTTTGTTGACCTACTTTAATGCATGTATTGGCCTTGCGTCTAATGCATACATTAAAGTGGGGGCTAAATGTTATGTCAGAAAAATGCACCCTTGGGGGCTTTTTCCTAAAGGTTTAGCTCCCAATTCTTTAGATTTGCATTTAGAGCATTTTGCATGTTAAATGAGACTCCCGATGAGAAAACCCATGGGTCTTATGGCAATTTGGACCTAAGGGGGACTATGTTGATGATCATTCAGAAAAGACGGGGGGTGGACAAGGGTGCTAGCACCCTAGTCCAACCCTATTTTGGGTCTTCCCTAATTTGAAATGTCAGTTTTGTGACCGTTATTTGGTCTCCAGGCTGACATCATAAGTTTCAAATACAAAATTCTTAGTGGAAATCTTAGTGGTTGCATATATAAACATGATTAGGTTATCATTTAGAAACTAGAAGATTATTGTGAACTTGATGCATACTTGGCATACTTGTGATTATCATTGTGTTACAGAGCATAGAATTGTTATTGTGTTTGTTTGCAGGTTGGATTACATCTTCTCCTCATGGCATTGAAGAGATTCTTCCTTCCATAAGAGATTCATCATCAAGACTTGAATGTCTCTCCAAGGCTTGACTG
Source organism: Cunninghamia lanceolata (assembly GCA_027924645.1). Classification (NCBI taxonomy): domain Eukaryota; kingdom Viridiplantae; phylum Streptophyta; class Pinopsida; order Cupressales; family Cupressaceae; genus Cunninghamia; species Cunninghamia lanceolata. Next base: position 3,381,658 of record BSBN01000794.1, read on the forward strand.
CGGCAAGCCTCTAAACACCACAACCCCCTCCCACACTCCTTGTGATTGTAGGTTACATGTGTTAGATCTGGAGGAAGTGGAGTTGTAGAGAAGGAAGGCAGACATTGAAGATTCTAGATCTAAAAAGAAGCGGACACTGTTCAACATTTTGGGACAAGGGTGCCATCAACCTTGTCCTCCATTTTCTGGTCACGGGAAATAGAAGACATAGTAGAGATCAGTGCCAAAAGGAGATTGGGACTGTGTAGAAAAAGTGGCACACTGGACTAGGGCACCATCACCATTGTCCCAAATTTTTTCGTTTTCTGTCTACGAAAAATAGTGAGTTACGTTTTTCTGCCCTCTATCTATTTTTGGTAGCATTTGTCATAATTCACATATTTGATTATCATTTTTCTTAAATTAGGGTTTCAAGGACAAAGGCATTAATTGGCAAACTTGTGTGATCGCATCTAAATTTCCCAGCAGAAAGCCAAGTGGCAACTCAAATTTGATAGCTGACTCTCCTCTTGATAGGTGAGGCACTCGGTTGAAAAGCCCTTGGAATATTTTGTGGAAAGGAGGATTCCAACTAAAACAAACAATCCCATCACATCACCCCATCTCTATTTCCACATAAAAAAAAAATTATTTTCATCTTCTCTATCTTTTCAATGTTGGTCCTGTTGATCTTCTCTCTATTTTATGATATAAATATTGCTCTTTCACTACAATGATGGTTGATCCTACTAACAGTTAAACCACATGCAAAGCAGTTTTATCAAAGCATCACAAAAATGAAAATGCCTTGATGTCAAGAGAGTTGTCGATATTGATAGTGATCATGATGAACTAGTGGACAAGAATGTGCAGCATAGTCATAGTTGTGCTGAAATTGAGGTAATATAATAGTTGTTGCCAGTTATCTGTTCTAATGTTTTGTCATTCTTCATGCTTAAAATGTTCTTATGATGAATTCTATGGGATTGTCCATTGAAAATGGTTGTCATTATACAATATTGCTACCCCTAGCTTATACTTACCATTTTGCTTGAGTATTCACTTCATTATTGTTGTCCTTGTCATGTTTATGACATGCTCCTATGCTGCATTATGACATTTAACTCTATCATTCTATACAGTCACTTTGAGTATGTCTTAGTAAATCTCTTAATCACTGATCCTAAAGTCAAGGCTATCATATCTGCTTTGTTGTTGTCATTCCAAGGGTTCTTTGTCAATGTCTAATGGTTTTGATAGTGCCTTTATCTCTTCTCTTTGTTTGGTGAAACCCTACTAGCTGTTGCATCTCTTTATCTTCTCCTATACCTTCCATGCTATGGACTGTCCTAAGATAGAGATATGGACTGCCATCTTACAAATTTTACTATCTTCCTTATCATATGAAGGACTGGGACTGTCCCTTCTTGTTGAAAATCTTATGCTCATGAGTATAAGAATCCTCCTATAAACTGAAATCTATTGCTTACAATAAAGGAAGAATCTCACAACATACCTTGACTTAGTCATTTAAGAGTGGAAGAAAAATGTTATTTTGAACAAACATTTATAGTTTTTGCATTCTTTACTTGAATTATATTAATTTTTGCATGATGATTAAACCAGACGTAGAGAAAATATATGAAATCAAAACGAAAAGGAAAAGGCCATGTCAATAGAGCTCTCTACAAAGATGCACAACTTGAGGACAATGATGATAGTGATTATGTTGAACATCTTGACAAGAATCTGCATGATATTCAGAGTAGTAGTACTGGTGCTGGAATTGAGGTGTGTGGTATTTATTGTTTTTATGTCTTTCATGGTAGTCATTGTTGTTTTAACACACACATGCAAGTAAGTACTATTCAAGTAAGTTGTTAGGTCAGAATGGATACAATCAAAAAACTTATGAAGACAATCAAACAACTTATGAAATTGAATATTAACAAAAAATTAGAACACCATACATATCCACAAATTTAACCGTCCTTGACCATTATAATATTAAATTATCATAGAAGTGTAATGTCTTGAATCTGAAATATGATTGGATAGATAATATTGGAATATATAAATTGTCTTTTTGAAAGATGATGATTGACGAGGCCTTGGATAGATAATTATAAAACATAATTAAGAAACATAAAGCATGGGCTTAGCAATTTGACTAATATTTGGCTCCATTAATCAACATAGAACACTTGTGACCATAGGCTTGGCAAGGTGTTCATCTCCATGTTGCAATATCTTTCAGATGTGCTCTGCCCGTCCTTATTGCTAAAGCAATACATCGATTTATATATTACCAAAATTATCAAAACTTCATTCAATATTCCATGCTTCTTTTCACATTGTTCTGGAAATAAATAGGTTTACCTTGGCAATGTGATCGATGTATTCCTGAGATATACAAGTATCAGCAGAAATTATGTCTTCCATGATAGATTCTAGCCTAAAGAATTTGTCCATCTGTTTATGATCATTCTATATCACTTTATCTTCATTGTTGGCTTTCTCCAAAGCTATGGGTAATAACTGCACCAACTCATCTTTCCATAGATCTTTATCCCATATATTACCCTCATTATTGAAGAAATTGGGAAATGTCAAATCCCCATGTAGATCAAAATCACCAATGTCATCTGACAATATTGTATTAAACCTTTCATGTTCAATGATCAGTCCACTACATTCCTTGAGTGCTTGCTCTTTGGCTTTTAGTTCTTCTTTCTTCTCAAGCAATCTGAGATGCAATCTTCTATGTACCTGATAAGCATTATGGGTTCTTTTATGTAAGTCCCATACTTGATCACTGCATTTCATCATCTCCTCAAATCTTGTTTTTATCAATTTAGAAGCCATCTGATACTTAACAACTTTTATGTCACTTTCCAGTTTATCACTTTTCTTTTCAAATTTCTCTGCTTTAACTTTCCAATAATTTTTATTTGCTATGGCTTCCATCACCTCTTTATCTGGTTCTTGATAAGATAGTCGATTACTGGATGATATTTTATCCTTATACATAACAATCTCTTATTTTAATTTTGCATTTTCTGCTATATATGCATTGTTATTCCTGACCAGATTCTCTATTTGGGCTTTTGTAAATTTGGCAACATTTATATTCAGGTTAGCAGTATCCAGTGGGTCAGTATCTTCAACTCTCTGTATTACAATCTGAGCAAATTCTTTGTTTGGATCATCAACGATTTGAGGCCTCTAATGTGGGGGGTAAAGTGCCCATATCAACAGAGCTATCTTATCAGGGTCATACCCAGAACCTTTCTAGATTTTACCCAAAGCTTCAATGCTCAACTGCATCTTCTTATCCTGGTTTCTTTTAAAGGTATCAAAAATAATGGCTGAGGTCATATCCCAACTTGGGACTATCATCACCCCTACTTCTTCTAGAAGATTTCTTCCCTTTTCTGGGGTCATGTCATTCATTGCTTTATCAATTTCATTTTGAAGTTGATGTAATACCTCAACTTGTATCTCAGGGGAAATATCTTTCATCTTCTCCCTAGCCTGTTTGCCTTTGAATTCATAAAGAAACGCTTGAAACTTAGGGGTTTTTATAAAGTCTTTATCTGAGACAAAATTTTTGCTAGCTAGGTGTCTCATATCTTCTTATAGTTCATTAGGGGATTCTATATCAACTACTTCTCTATCCATAGGTGGCTCATAGCTATCAATCACATGTTCAAAACCCTGTACATTTTCATCCTCACCCTCCAGTTCCTCATCATATGCAATGCTAGTATCCATAGAAAAACAAATATCAGGTGTAGGTTGAGGAGAAAGATGACTCAGAGGAGCCTCATATCTAGCTTGTGTTTCCCTGATATTTCTGCATCTTCTTTCAAAGATCTCAAGTGGGACATCCATAATCAATTCTGGTGCCTTTGAAACTAACATGTTCAATCTGTCTATGGGATCAATAATATCTAGAAAAGCTCCCTTATAGTTGGGGTTTTGGGCTACCCTCCAAGCCTCGGATAACATTGCTTTATGATACAGTTCTCTCCTCTCAATGGCAGAAGCTTCATCAACATTTCTAATTAAATCTTCATCCATGAATAGTACATGTTGATACCTTTTTAACTTTTGACTTGTACTGACATGATTGATGAAATGCATAGGGTCAAAATTTTCCCTAGCATTTCCTTTAGGCATCCCAAAGTAATCTAATCTCTTTTCAATTTCTTCATATCCTTTCTCAGAAAAAGCAGTAAAATCTCCAAAACACAGGGTGCCTGGAATAAAGGATTGCTTATTGTGTCTCTTCAAATGCATGAAATCGGATGAAGCTAATTGCCTAAAAAATTTCCAGATATGCAATTCTATCAGGGCAATTCTTTAGGAGTATAAATGGTGCTCCTTCATACCCAAAAACTTTGATCTTTGTGTAGTCCCTGTATACCTACCAATCACCCCAATTGTGATTGATCTTTTTGTTCTTATCCATATCCTTTGGTCTGAGAAATCTTTGTATATTGGGTGACAAATTGTAATTGCATAGATAACCAAATTTAGCATATAAAGGCTTTACAAAATACTCTTCAAAATACAAATAATGTGACCTATCACACCTGCTATCCCAAATGGAAGTCTACATTTGTACTGGCTTAATGTCTCCATTTTTATCTAGATCTCTAACCTTGAGAGATTCATCCCATGGGCCTACATTTTACCCTTCATATAAAACCAGATGCATAAATAAGGAATAATGCATAAATCTAAAACCTTTCTTGCTATCCTTTATAGCCTTTAAATCATTATGAAGATCATTCGAGAGATATTCGACATAATCAGATGTTCTGGCATTAGGGCTTTGTATATCTGCAACTAAAACCATTGGTGCTATATCCATAAATTTAGGGGCATCCACACCTAATACCTAACAGACTGAGTAATAAGTATATCTAAAATATGGTTCAAACATAGCAACCGAATAAGGGGGATCCTCCACCCCTGAGAACACTCTGAGCTAATTGTTTTCATCCCTAGGTCTATGAAACAGTAGCCTCCACCTTTTATAAGTGTTACTCAGATTTCGACACTCATTCAATAAGTCCTTAATCCTAAATACCATATCAAAGCTTGAATCTAACTAAAAGACCATTGATATATAATCCCAGGTAATAGGAACAAACCTAGACCCATCTTTAAGCTCAATCATATGAGTTTTTGGATTATAATGATCTGCCAACATTTTAAGTAGTTCTATGTTCAGAAACACTTTGGGTACTACTAATTTTTCCAAATTTAACTTCCAAGGATTTGAGATTGGTTTGTGTCTGTGCATTTTCCTATAATGGTAAATGAACAAGTCATACCCCCTTATAGGGATCCATGAATCCCCTACATGTCTGTTAGCATCTTCCAATTTCTCAGCATGTGGATTTAGTTGAGCACTTCTCTGGACCTTTGTCTAGACCCCGGACATTGTTCTATCAGGTCTTTTTTTTAAATGTCTATCCTCAGTTTTCTACCTTTTCTTAGGGTTTTCATTCTTAATTTTTATAGTTTTATGTGTTTATGACTTCCACAATTCTCTATAAATTCAAATTTAGGCTTGGAGTACTTACTTGAACAAGCTTCCCCTGATCTACAACTTTGCCATTTCCAATCTCTAAGCTCCTCAATTTTCTCCGTTTGCTCAACAATTTCGAAAATCTTTTAGAAATCACTTCTTTCAGCTCTGGCTCATTGATGACATATCCATGGCAAATTCAATATCTTATGCAGAAATAATTAATTCTTTCAAACATGAGCCATCTAATTCATGTCAAATAGTCATGTCACTGATTTATCAGGATGGTCACTTTTTCTTTCTTCGACATTATTTCATCATTCTTCGAGCTATCAGGATGACTTCGGATAGTGTTACACCAATATCATTATGTCCCATTTATATCTTTTATGTGTTATATGATCCCTTTTATTTATTAACTTCCTTCAAAATGCCCTTTAAAAAGCATTATCGGTGTATCAGCGAGACCTAAAATTATGTCACTTCGATATCCTTGAGTCCCCCTGATATGCTTTTATTGATAGATATCAATGTATTGGTGTGACACATTTAGGTGTCACATCGATATGCATTGGTCCCATCTATATGTTTGGTATTATTGGGATATCTAAGAGATATGCGATCGAGTCATCCCGATACCCTTTAATCTCCTCGAAATGTTTTATTCTCTTTAATTTTTTTGACGTCAGCCTTACATGCAAGACGAGTTATTTTTACTACTTCAGTCTATCGAAGAGACACTATGTTGAGTCCTCTCGACATAGCATTCTCCCAATGATATCCCTTTGTATGGCCTTTTTATTTAAGGGATTTTTTGGGTTAACTTTAATGATTTTATTCCTTTTGAGTATCAGTGGGATGTCATGGGATTATGAAGTTTAGGATATAAGCCAATTGGATTTATTGTTCCGAATGAAAAATGAAAATAACATTGTGAGAATAGTTTATTTGGAATAATGGTGGGAATTAACAAAATTTTAGTGTTTTAAAATTTTGTTCCAACATAAGTAATGGTTGTTTTATTATGTAAATAAGTGTAATCATTACCTATGTAATAATTATTATGTATTTCAATATAATGTGTATTTTTTTTTGTTTTTGCAGAAATGTATTAATAAACTCCAAGAAGGGGATAAAGTTAGGGTGTTGGACCCGTTTGATGGTGTTGCTATGGGCATTGGGTGGATTCACTCACTATCTATTGTACATGGAGTCAAGTTGAAAGGAACACGAGATGCAAGTGTAAATATTTTAAAGGTCACAAGTAACATACCCCTTGCTTATGAAGACAAAATAGATGGAGTTGTCCGTCTGAAAGAGAAAGAAGGAACCTTGTATTGCCCCTCTGTTTTCACTTTGGTTGTGTCAGGTATGTTTGACATTTGGTTATTTGGTTTGGATTGTTCATTTGATGCTATTGGTTAATCATGGCATTAAAATAATATTAGTAGTCATTAAAACTTTTTTGATAATTAAATAAATAGAAATGCCTTTATGCAAATTTAGTGCTGAAAATTTAAAAGGGTAAACCCAAATTTATAAATTATTATTTTAGGCCCCTATATTATTTATAGCACTATAGTTTATTAGCTATATTAATTTGTTACATTTTCTAGAGGTTATTTTATATTATTGGTGAGTGAAACCTTATTTTATATAAGGAAACCTAATAAAATATAATGTTATTAAATATTACTTTAAGATACCTAATTATAATTGCTTGAGGACAAGCAATCTTGAGTGGGGAGGGTTGTCATGTCCCTATAATGATTTATAATTGAATTGTTTATTTAAATAATAAGTTAGCCTTATATAAACTAAATATATAATATATTTATTTAAAATATATTATTAATATGTATTATTTAATAAATAATATTACTAATTTAATATAATTTAAATATTATAAAATATATGAAATATATATATTTATATTTTAATTAACTAGATATATTATAAATATAAATATCTTAATATAATATTTATGTGAGTAATTAATAAGATATATTATTATATATAAAAATAAATATTATGAAGAGTCTTACCTATTAAAGTTAGAAAGTAAAGTAATTTGGAATAAGACAAAGTAATACGGTTAAACAAAAGGTTAAATTCAAAATAAAATCATATAAAAATAAAAGTCTAATAAGACAAACATTATCCCACCATATTATATGCTTAGAAACAAAATAAAATAAAAGAGCTCCCGTACTTAATAACCAAAGTATTTATTTATACTATATATATTATATAAATAATATACTTTAAAAAGATTAAGGGGAGGTCGAAGGAAGATATTTATAAGTGCAGCACATTAATAAATAATATATTATAAATATATCTAATAATATAAATACAAATATTATTATTATTATTATCTTATATTGTAATATAAATATAAATAATATATCATTTATTATAATGATATAATATAAATACAAATAAGGTAAATAAATAATAATAAACATCTTTTAACCTATCCTCTTATGATAAGGGAGTTACGTATGGTTAGAACTAGTTTTACCACAAAAGGGAATTAATTTAAAGTAATAAAAATAATAAGAGACATACCTCTTCAAACATATCCCTTGAAAGGGAAATAAATAAAGGTTGTGAGATAGAAGGAAATCATGATCGAAAGAATGAAGTAATAAAAAGAAATAAATAAACAGCTGTGAATTCAATAAAGGTAATAAAGAAGAAACATCATTTGAATTCATCAAAGACATAGCAAGAAAATATCACAAGGAAGACACGAGGGCAGCCAAGGAAAAGGATCATGGGGAGAAAATATAAAAAGAGTATGGAATAAATACATATATTTAGATCTGCATTTTATAACAGCAATACAATAAAGACTATATTACCATAGCATAGGTAAGGAATCCCAGGTAAAGCAGGTAAGTAAGTATTTATATTTACTTATTCAATTTATGATTTGTAAGAATTTATAATTACTTGTTCAACTTATAACTTGAAAGATATAAATAATAAGGTTATTAAGTAGAAATTGATATATGTGATATATACATTTATGTCTGAAATTTTTATTTTAAATATGTATCTGGTATGATTTGAATTCATAAGTTGTTAATAAATGATGTATGAGAGATAACAAGTATGTATATGTATAGATGAAGATTAATTAAGGCCTTAGGGTAAAACCTAGGGAGTAGGCTCTAGGATAAAACCTAAAGATTAATGAAGGCTTTAGGGTAAAACCTAAAGATTAATAAAGGCATGAATTCCTAAGGGTAGATACGAGACTTCCTAATTAAACACCTAACACTAAGAAGGTGGGGTAGATAGTTATGGTAGGTATTGATCATTCCATGAGAATGGGCCTTGATTGACAAATCAAGGGTATTAATATGGACCTTTGATTTAAGTATCGAAGGAATGGGCCTTAGTTGACGAACTAAGGAATTATAGGCCTTAGTTGACGAACTAAGGAATTATGGGCATTGGTTGACAAACTAAGGAATAATATTAATGGACCCATAGGATTGAGATGACATCACCTACCTAATGAATCTTCTCTCACAAGGTGGAAGGTGAGGTTAATAAGAGGCCTAAGGATTATCTCACCTGAGGAGAATCATGATGTATGGAAAAATAAATTTATGAAATGGCAAATAGTATATGGTTATGTTTATGATTATCATCAAGATTAAAAGGAAATGAAAAATGGAATACTAATGTTCTCTTTTGGTAAGTTGAAATTGTTTGCAAGGGTGCAAAAATTTTGGCTTGCTAGAAGGGGACATTACAAACCTTCACACGGTGGCCACTAGAATATTTACAAAAAATGGCATAGTTGTTGTTTATCATGTACTAGTTGTTAGACATCTTGGCTCATACTTTATGCAGTATTTTGAATGTGTTGTTTAGGGATCTTAATTTTCATGGTGTATTTGAAAGAGTTGGAAACTCTTAGACAACTTTGACATTTTTTATTATATTTATATATATACTCTTAGACAGTTTTGATATCTTATAACTTGATATATATATATTTGCATTATATTTTTTTATTGCAGATTACCTTTCTTTATCATGATGTTGAATCAATCTTTTAATTCTAGCATGTTATAGCTAGTTCGTATATGTAATTTTTTATTTGCTTTTATGTTTTAATACAAATTTAATAATATGTTTTTTCTGCATTATAAAATTTATGGTATTTAATAAATTATTCATATCATGACTAAATTTACTACCAAGTAATGGAAACCAGTAAATAAAAATGACTACCATGACTAAATAAATGACCAGTTAACAACAATCAATGACTAAATTAATTACTAAATATATTACCAAATTGATGACTAAATATACTACCAAATTGATGACTAAATATACTACCAAATTAATGACTAAATATACTACCAAATTAATGATTACAATGACTAAATAAATGACCAGTTAACAACAACCAATGACTAAATTAATGACTAAATATACTACCAAATTACCAAATATACTACCAAATTGATGACTAAATATACTACCAAATTAATGACTAAATATACTACCAAATTAATGACTAAAATTTGTTTAGTCATAAATTTGGCCGCGAGATAAATGACCGGCAATAAACTACCAATGGTCACGTGACCAAACTAATGGTCACATGACCAATTTTTGGTAGTTTTTTAGTCATTTATTTATGTTTTTCTACTAGTGATAGTACACATTAAGACATATATCAATGGGGATATGCCTCGAATACTATGATTATTCATGTTATGTGAAATGTGAATTTCAAGCAATACCAAGTAGTTTAGGGAAGACTAGAAGTATTTATTCTCATGTTTTGTTATATTTATGTTATTATCTTTGGAAAACAAGGATGCTTGATATTTCTATGAATTGGGTAGAGAAGTTAAAACCTAGAATCACAACCTGAAGGGTCAAAAAACTTATAACCCTTATGTCAGATATGACATTGTTATTGTATTCATTGGTCAATAGTGAAAGGTCGAGAAAACCATAAGAGCAAGACAAGAAGAGTCTCTATTATACTTTTCCAAATTTAAGTGATTCTATGATAATGTCGATACTTGTTTTAATGCATCAAAGATGTTTGATTTTTGAATTAGAGAAAAGAATGTTAGAAAGTCATAAACCCTAGAAAATTTCAAGTATGCAATGAGGGACTCTTTAAAAGGTTATAAATACCTAAATCTTTATATTGCAAATATATCCTAGATTGAGGATTATTTCTAAGTCAGATTGACTAGAATGAATTTTGCAGTGCAAACAAGTTTGTGTCTAGTGTTACTAAATGATGAGATTCAAATTGCAGGGTGAGATAGTATTTAAGTCAAGTTTGAGATGTGTATCTAGATGGCATGACCAATCAATATGATCATACTCAGCTAGAAGGGGTCTAGAGTTGTATGGTCGATTGAAGTTATGTAGGACACAAAACTAGGACTCAGATGGTAAACACTTGTTGGTTCCTTATATCTATACCCTTCATGCAGGGTAGGGCTGTTGGAAACAAGGCAGATAACTGAGAGGGGGGGTGAATTAGTTATCTCAAAACTTTCTTACTTTTATTTCCTTTTCTTATCTTAACATTCAGATATATATCAGAGCATGAAAGCATAAGCGACCATAAGAACTAAAATGAAATCAACACACATAACACAAGAATTTTTACGTGGAAACCTTGTTAAGGGAAAAACCATGGGGTAATTAACCCAAGATTGTATTCTCTATTAAAAGAATAAAGAAGTACAAAATGGCACTTGCCAGTTAGGGCTCACTACCCAAGCACACTACTCACAAGAGGCTCACTGCCTACAAAAGCTTACAGATGATAACAAAGTGTTTAAACTAATGAACAACATCCACCTATGCAAGAATTCAGTTCCAATTAAGCACAGTATACTGATCTAGCACATTTCATCCTTCCTCTGCTTAGTATCACTCTTCTATCACATTCTGAGCTTGGATTACTGCCTTCGTACTTCTCTCTTCTTTTCTTCACACTTAATTCATCATACTATTACTGCCACACCTTCACAAGATTGAATCCATCAGGTATATATATCCGCATCAAGGATTTCCAACAACTTTCTAGTCGGCAACAAGAACACTTAGGATATTTGCAAGTTATTGTTCTGTTAGATGAATCCATACTTGATTGATGTGCGCACCAAAAACTTAGGCATAGAAATCATTACTTATGTCAGCCAAAATCATATAACACCTCAAGTTACTTGATCAACACCTTCTGCAGATCCAGATTGAGGTCTGATACCCTGTTGGCCAGTTCTTCCTCTGTCTGCATTGTCTAACTGGAGTCTGATACTCAAATGCTCATATCTTTCACATGCTTTGTCACCAGAGGCTAAATATCTGGAATACAGTAGTTCATATACTCCTTATTACTCATCCAAAACCACAACATGTTGGGTTTCACCATCAGAGAGTTCCAGACCCAACTGTCGAACCCTATCATATGCTTTGTTCTTGACTACCGGACCAACCTATCTTCAATCTGACTTCCGGTATGAGTAATTTATGTACTGTGGATGAGTGGGATATACTGTGTTTCCATCAATGACAACACTTATGAATCCTAGCAGTGTCTCTTGCCAACAAGGGCCACTTCTAGAAAGGAAGGTGAGCAAGGGACCGCCAGTTTGTGGTTGGAGGAAAAGCACTTGGATGATGCTCTCCCTCTGAAGTAGAAGACTTGTTGAGGCTTATGAAGACAAATATCAATACTTCTGATGCAGTGTATTCCTTGTTATGGCTTATGACAGTCAAATTTTTGAGGTAAAACAATTCTTTATGCTAAGTGCAGTTTTTGTATTGTAAATTAAAGTGAAAGGATTTTTTTATGATTCTATCTTCGATTTGATATGATTTCAAGGTTGAAATTATATTGAAAGTTGTACTTCATTTCTTGTGCTTATACAAATGATATTTAAAAAAAAATTCTCTTTCATGTTTACCATCTTTATTTACTTCTAGTAAATATTTGATTTGTGTCTTGTTGAAGAAATGGTATTGTTACATATGGTATCATAGCTAACCAGGTTCAACACATGGACCTATGAGCCCATTACGAGAAAACTCATTAAAATTCAACAGATTGGCTAAGGTTTGAAACTTGATTGATACAGAATGGCATAGAAAAAAACCAAGAATCTTGTGTTCCAACTGTAATTCCTAAGTGTTGTTGTAACACCATCTTATAATATCATCTAAATGATGAATGTTAGTTACTCCAAGAAGTAGGAGTGGATGTGATATAACTTTTTGAGTTGTAAAATTTTTGAGTGTGATGAAATTATTAAGAGGCTTATTTATTTGTTGTGCTTGTAGCATGATCTCTTATCTACTGTAAGTTTTTAGAAAACCTTAGTGCAATATAGCAATCTACTCCCTTGTTAGTGACTCAGTTAGTCACGTAATGCAGAGTAAGTGTTGCTCTAGATTTTGACACTTCCTTAGATTTTTTTTTTAAAATCCCTTTTAATACTTGCAAGAATTGTCATTGTTTTATTCCTTCATTTTGGAATGGTCTAGCCACCAAATTTTGAAGATTGTTTATTTTATGACTAGTTTGTCAAAATTTGATTTATTGTTGAAATTGAGCTCATTCTTTTGACTTATTGTTCAAAATGAAATTGCTTATACTCTGTTACTAATTTAAATTTTGTGGTGGCTATACTAGAACTTTTTGGTTGTTCACTATGTTTTGTACAATGTTCACCTCTATCATGTCCTGGATGGGCCTTTGATGGATTGTGTAAGGGAGTAAATTGTAGAAAATGCACTTGGTATGTCCCTAACTTTATAGAAAAAGAAACCTTGTGTGGTAGGAACCAAATGATATCCTCATTAGTCAATGTGCAGTAGCATAAGAGAAAGACATAAAAGTTAATTCTTTTGAATGAATTCTTGCCGAGAAGGGTGATAAACTGGACTACATGACTTCACTGTGTCATGTTGCACTTAATTAAAAACCTTGGCCAAGGTGATGCTACTACCTGATAGTGTCAGTCCATTTTCTTGTCCTAGATATACACCCAAACAGAGGTCATGCTAGTTACGAGTTGGCTATAGTGTATGACCAACTAGGGATTGTGTAGGGTCAAACACCAGATTTAGATGGCAATTTAGAGGGTAGGACTGCTTCCAGTCAAGAAGTGTGTGGAGAACCACTTAAGTCTATGGTTGATGGTGCTTTCCCACTCATCAGTGGCATGCCGAGTCTTGGAGGACAGTTGAATCATATAAGGAATTTTGATCCTTTCTCTTGTATCTACTTAATAACTTATTTAAATGATGCATGAAAGGAATAAAATTTGTACTTGATGAATAACCTTTTCATCTAGAAAAGTGAAAGTTGATGTTACTCTTGGTATCTTAAATAATGAATGGAGGTGTCATACTTGCATAATGTTATTATACTTTAGTTCTTGGTAAACCTATGATTGAAGTGGATGGTTGCTACATGTAGAAAGAGTATCCGCTCTTATGGAGTTTGTTATAACAACTTCTATAATTTTGCTATAAAGATGACTCCATTTGAAACATTAAGCAGAAGAAGATGTCGAAATCCTATAAGCTGGGTAAGCTAGAATATAGGATTAGCATTAGTCCAAAAATGTTGTTAGAAATGGATGAGCAGATCAAACTGATCATAAAAGATTAGTGGGAGCTAATAATAGATAGAAAAGTTTCATAAAGTATGGAATGTATTCCAAATTAGATCCTAGATATGAGGGACTCCTCTAAGCTCTTGAAGTTATTAATTCGGTTGATTCCAGAATCATTTTATTTTGCCAGGAGGCATATGCTCTTTATGAAAAGTATATAACAAATAACCATTATATTCTTAGAATGTTGTACAGGAATAGGACCTAGGAGTGGTCATGATCAAGCTTTTTTAAAAAAAGTTTAAGAATTCCAAGCTCTACTTGAGAAACAAAGAGGTTACTCATGGAAAGGTTTAGTGGGATAACATGCAGAGGGTAATATGACATGGAAAGTTTACCATGATTTTATAGCAATGATTTTCTTAATTGTTTATGCTTTTGCAGGTTAAACAAAGTTTTTATATTATTAATGATTTGGATACATTGGATCATTGAGGATGATGATTTTTAGGGGGGGAGATATGTTAAATCCCTAACTTCAACTATGTTTTACTTTTACTTTTAAAGTAATTTGTAGATGATTATGTATGATTTAATGATTTTCCATTTAGTGGAAATTTTAGGAGAAATCAATGATTTCGTGAAATTATGTTTATAATATGAGAACTGCCATGTAATTATATGTTGTCAGGATGTTAGGATTTCATAGGGATTATAAATTGACTAATGATTCTCTAATCCCCATTTGGTATTAATCTTGTGTGGCATAACTAGGAAAATAGATTTCTACTCTCTGAGAAAAGAGGGAGAGCATCATCTGAGAGAAATGCATAGATATTTGGAAAAGACAGATTGGTTGCCATTTGAGTCTGGTGCCTTTATAGTTTCGGTGAACCATCGGCTAGATTGGTAAGTAGTATTTGACCTAGTGTAAGTTTGGTTTCAATTCGACAGTGTCGAATCACTGAAAAGATCCAATAAAACTATGTTTTATCGTAAACCAAGCCAGTTAGTTCAACCATCAACACGGGAATGATCGATAGCCACTAGTCTTTGATTGTTTGAATATAGTTATATTTAAGAGAAAATATTATTAGTAGTTTAACTATCTTGTATTGGTAATTTTTGGTTGAAATTTGATAAGGTTATCCTATCTATTTGATTTTGATGTTTTCATAAGATTGAGAGGGGGAGAATACCTTGACCCGTTCACACATCTTGTCAAGTATTAGAGCAACGTTAGTAAACATTGTTTATATAAACATTATGTTGATATATATATTTATACTTATTTTATATGACTTAATAGAATTGAGTTTTGAATTAGTTCATGATTTAGTGGCATATTTAATGCTTATCTTCAGCATGATCTTTTGAGCACATACTTTCCCCACTCCATGAAGATTTAGAGAATTTTTAGGAGTGCATGATAGGGTTTGCATAGTGGTCTTTTATAACCATAAATTGTTTTCTTGTGCATGTCTTCAAAAGGAAATTATTTAGCCTTAATCTCACGAGGCTAACGATAGTCAGTTAAAAGGGAAAAATGATCATGTAGAGAATACATGCTTTTGATATAAAAAGAAAGATATAGGTTGATCCTGGAGGGTGGCCATAACAAGACTCACATGCACTTGTGTAATGGGGAGCTTAAGAGTTTGGTGCAGCACAATGGTCACCAGTTCTACTATTCTTCTAGTGGCTTGTGCACATAGGGGTCTGACGATGGTGACCACAAAGTTTGGGGGTCCCGTGGAGAATAGAAAGAATTGAAAGAATTTTATACGTGAAATTCTATGGATAGAATGGCGAAGCAACATACTATTGCACAGATAGAGACATATACATTATGTTCAGGGAAGAAACTATGATTTCCTTTGCACTTACAAAACAATGCACGTTGAGTATGGCTCCTTGCCCACAAGGAACTAAACTCCTTGAGAGAGAGCGTCTAAGGTAGGACATACTATCAAAAAATACATTTCATCAATTCTTGTAAGACGTCTATCCATTACTAACTTGTATAGAAGTTTCTTCATCTACAAAACAAAGATACCAAATTTTTTGTGGCTAAGGAAGATTAGAATGGTTGAATATAGTATATCCTTTATTTTAATTCAAAACAATACTTTTATTTACATTAGATTTGCGAGCTCAAAATCGAGACAGGGTTTAATCTCGGTCATAACTATTATATTTGAGGTCATAGGCATTAGAATGCTTTTTTAATCATGAGATTGCTATTAAAACGACGATATAAGCCTTGTGAATGTTTTCAAAACTTAGAAGATTAAAAATGATTGGATATTACTTTATCAGATCTCAAGAAAATTTCATGCACAAATAGTTATCTAGTAACGCAAAGAAAAGACCAAGTTGGAAATAGAGATTAGTAGTCATTTCTTTGTATGAATACTATGTTCCTTAAGCTTAAAACTAGTGTTTATTTTAAAACTCTCAATGAACCCTGTTTAACTAGGAAGATGATAGATTAAGGTTGTTGATTAGTTCAGATTGAAATAGATGTTATTTCCTTAAGTTCTTGGGAAATGTCTCATTATTATCAACAAATAATTTTTGGAGTTAGACAGATAAGATATCAGTCTCAAGGTGATACTTCTTTGGATGATTTACTAGAACATAAATAGTCTTCAATAATAACTAATATTATCATGATTTGTTTCATAACCTATTTTGTATAAAAAAGTTTTAATATATACATAGATTTATATACCTCAAGAGATATTGATATAAGTTTTATACTTTTTGATCAAACTAATATATTCATTCATGTTAGAATGATATTGTCATCATTAAGAGAAACTTTGAATTAGTAATATAATATCACTACTTATTCAACTTCCATGATAAACATTATTATGATAAACATAGCATGTTAAATATTAGTTCTTATTTCTTCTTAAGTGAAAGTCAATTCACTTGAAATACCTAGAAGGTCAATAAGTATATGATAAACTCAACTTATTTGAGGGGAAGACTGATTAAGTCAAGAATGTTTTTATTCATAATGTACTTGTATACTAAGTGTTATGAGTAAGAGGATTCCAATAGTGCCTAAGTAGTCTAGAGAAAGACTAGAGGGTATTGTACTCTCTATTTGGAGATATTAGTGATTATATGCTTCAAAAGAAAGAATATATTATGGATTAAATATAATAGTCTTCATCATAACTTTATGGTTCAATTCTTATTTTCCTAGTTTGATAGTACTTACTCAGAATCTAAGTACTATAATTTAATAATACAATGAGAGTACAATTCTAGTAGTGCCTAAGTAGTCTAGAGAAAGACTAGAGGGTATTGTACTCTCATTGTATTATTAAATTATTGTACTTAGATTCTGAGTAAGTACTATCAAACTAGGAAAATAGGAATTGGCCCATAAAGTTATGATGAAGACTATTATATTTAATCCATAATATATTCTTTGTTTTGAAGCATATAATCACTAATATCTCCAAATAGAGACTCTGGTGAAATAGTGTCAATACGATATTTAAGGGATCATGTTACTACTTGAATATAGTCTTCCTTATGATCAGAAATAAAATTCTCGTCACATTGTAATACAAATCCAGCGGAATAGGTGAATCAAGAAGTGGAACCTAGTTAACTTTTCATTAGAAACTATTACTTATGTTAAACCATCTTGAGAAAGATTATGTTAGGAGATACTTTGACTTCTCCTATGTTTCCAAGATAAAGCTATTTAACTAGCTCCAGAATATATGCATACAAGGTGTAGACACCTAAAAGTGTCCTCAACTTGTAAAACCCTAATCTTGGCCACATTCTTCTGATTTTCCCTAATTTGCCTCTATGGTTAAATAACTAATTTTAATTAATTAATTATCTAATCATTCATTTTCCTAATGTCCCCTTCACTAGATTTATTCAAATAAATAAATCATACCCCTCACATAGTTAAATAAATCTCATTTGTCTAACTAAGGTTCACATGTCCCCTTCTTCAAATGAATTAAATAAACTAATCAAGTTTATTTAATCTAAACATCCTCCAACTCATCATATTTGTGAATTTTAAATTCACTTTTGTCCTCTTGCGGTGAGGAAACCTTAACTCATCCTAGCCCTCCATTTGGCCCTAAAGTCAACATGCAACCTGGGCCCTTCATTCAAATCATCTCTTCTATAAAACCACTTATTCAACTTCATTTTGACCCCTTATTCCCTTAGAAGACATTTTTCATGCTCTCTAATCTCACACAACTCTCTAACTTCTAGCCATTCCCATGAGCTTCTCATGATTGTGCAAAAATCTACAAATTTGAGAACATTGAGATAAGATGGAGGAGAACAATGAAGATTAGACAAGTACTAGCTTAGATTTTTAGTTGTTTTCATGCTTGTTTGGTTGATTTCTAAGTTAGATTGCTCTTCATTGCAGTTAGGGTTTAGTTAGTTTGTTATTTTTAACCTCAAACCTAATTTTTTCCTAACACAAAATGGTGAACTCGACGTGAAATAATCTCTAATCCACTATTTTTGTTGAGTTTTGGTGGTTAACTTGTGCACATGGCTTCTTGGTCTCAAACAGACCTTATCGTTGAGTCTGGGAGGTCCTTTCCACAAAAAATAATAGTAAATTTGCTATACTTTGGTGACAAGAAATTTTTTGTTTTTTTTTCTAAATTTTTTTAGTAACATGTTCATACTGTACGGATTCGTACTATATGGACAAGCCGTACCGCTCTACACAATGTGCTAATGGGTCTCTATTTGTAGGTTGAATCTCTATTTTCATCTTTTATTTTTATTCTCATTAGATTTCGGGATAATCGTTTCGGTTGCAAGTTGTAAAATTTTCTGGTTTATGCGTTTGTGGTTTATGACTTTGTTGCAACATCGTTTTGGTTGTAGACATTAAAATTTTGTGACAAATTTATGGCAGATCTAAGCTCAACACCTTGCTAAACCCTAAATTTTCCACCTTCAGATTCTCAGATCATCACTCGCTGTACTCTGTCGCCTCTAGTTGATTACCCTAAACCTCCGCCAACCATACTAGTCACCTCCTTGAGCCTTTATCGACTATCTCCTATAAGCCCTTATATCTCCATTAATAGCTTGTTCCTTCCACAGTCAACTATGATATCGACTGTCACATCACCATATGCATTGTCGCCACTAGTTTTAGGGTTGTCATCCACTCATAAACCCTAGAGCCACCTCCCGCTCAACTCGATCACCTCCATTCTGTGATTTCTGCCACTCGGTCTACATCTCTCCATTCTTTGCCTTCATTTTAAACTTTCATCTCCCTATCACCATTGGTATTCGAAGACCCTACCACCATTTATTGAGCCTCTGTCCTCACATCAAGGGTCCTTCCACCACCACTAGCAACGACTGTAGGTCCAAACCCCCGATCTGCATATCCGTCGCTACTTCCCTTCTCTTTAGGCTCCCCCATCGACTCCCTGTCTGCACAAACCTTCACCTCCACCTTCTTCCAGGCTCTTGGTCATGCTTAAACCCTAAGTCCACCATAGTTAATAGGGTCTTTTTTTGGTCGTTTAGACTCTACCTCTCCATCAAAAGCCTCCAATCCTCCCAATCGACACTGTTGGTCTCTTACAATGATTTGACAACTGAGCTCTTAAAACTGTAGCTCAGAGATTGGACATCTGAACTGAGTAGTTGTCCTAATCACTATGGAGATGCATTTCACTTGTCAACCTAGGGACGTGAACTTGAAATGGGTCAGCACAGTATGTGCACTAAGAACTTCCGAAGTAGCCACATTCATTCTATAGCTAGGAAAGACACAATGATGAAGATAAACTGCTAGAAAGGAAATAACAGGAATACTGAATATTAACCAACAACTATTCTAGAATCAAGTATATAACACAAAGTAACAATCCAGGCAAACAAATAGGAAACTACTCTGTCTGCTTTGGCTACAGGAACATTCAATGCCAGATTTACTAAATGCTTAACAGAAAATGTAACTAAACTAGAAGGTGGAATTCTCACCAAGTGGGCCCCCTTGGATGAGTATTCCCTAAAACAAATGTAAACTTAGAAATACAAACTCACAACTTTATTTTATTCATTCAAAAAGATGAGTACAACTGAACATGATAACTGTATTACTAAAAACTAGATAATGCAAGTACAATCTTTGAATAATCAACAACCCCTCAAAAGGAGTATCAAAGTCTTATTTATAGAAGAAAGACTGCTAACTAACTAGTAGGGCAGTCAACTCCAACAGAATAGGAGGACGCCACATTATGGAAAACATATAAAGTGGAAAGGAGGTTACGCATGTAGGAGAATCTGGTCAAGTGAGTTGCTTTAATGCAAATTTAGCATAACAATAACTCCTAAATTCACTTAACTGGTATTTAAGATCAGTTACAAAATGGTTGCCTTCCCTCCATTTGACATTTGAATGGTCACCATCTTTGACTTTTGTGGTAAGCGACCAGCCAGCAAAATCTTCCTCACTTTATGGATGCCAATTATATTTGTATAATAATGTTAGTACAAACAAATAATTGCACATTCGTAACTACCTTGGAGTAATATTCATTAACCATATGCAACATTAACATAGATAGTTCAAATAGCATGTCTTTGCCATAAAAGGATATAAGAAATGACCTATGCTCAACAAGTTATAGTTTTGGAGTAATGACATAGAAAGATCAAGATTAAAGTATCAAAGTCCAAGATAACTACAACAAATGGACAATAAAGTTTAATAAAATTTGATTCATAAACTATACTCATCACTCTCCCCAACCTAAGACTTTGCTGGTCCTCCAGCAGAGGAAGGGTTGTTCTTTTGCTTGGTTAATGCTCTGAAGTTAGCAACTGCCAATTGTCCAATATCAGTCTCTCTGGTACATGAAGTAGGATCCCAATAGAATCCTTGTTGTCTATCCAACCTACTCCATCTTTGTTTTTCTTCAACAATATCATACTGGTAAAATCTATAATTTGGCACTGGCCACAATAGGAGGGGTGGTTGAAAAATTAAGGGTAGCTAGAATTGTCCCTTTGTCCTTCCAATCTGGATATATCTGTCCACTCTTCTACATGTTGCAGCATAATTCTACAAAGAGTGAGGCTCTGCCTATTTTAGCTCATCAGATAAACTATTCCACCTTTGTGTCAACTATCCTTTTATAGATTCTCCAGTACTGCATGTCATCTTTTCATATTCTCTGTAAGCTGCTTCCCTTTCATGTAGGATTCTGTTACCATAACTTGGCCTATAAAGCTTCCTATGCCAATCATTAAAAATGCTCCCTAGATTTCTAGATTCTGCTCTAACATGCAATGGAGTGTTGAATTCTAATTGCTTATAAGCCTTAGATTGTTGTCCCCAACTAACCTCATTTTGCATCCAGTACATAAATGCCCTCAACTGAACATCCCCAACATACAACAAGGGGTTCCACTCATGGTCTTGGGACACAGCAAAATTATGCAAATAAAATTCACACAACAAATTATTTATTTCTGGAGGAGCAATCCTATAAGCATTGAAAAATTCAAGAGGAGTTTCAATGGAAGGGTTCAAACCAAAAATAATTCTTGCCAACTTAAAAGAGAGGTACCTTTCTTTTAAATGCATAGCATAGACTCTCGGAGGACTCCTACATTCTAATACCTGAGGCACCAAAGCTTCCATACCATCTACGCTCTCTTTTAAAATTGTAATTTTTGCATCCTTTTCTTTAATTTCTTCATCCTTCTTTTGAATTTCAACTTTCAACCTACATTTCTCCCTCTTCCATTCCTCTTCTCTCCTTTGCATTTCATTCCAAAAATTCATGGCAACCATTTGCATTGAAAAATCAAGAGGTCTGTGAATGCCTACCAAAGGTTTTCCTAGCACAGATGGCAGTTCCTCCTGTAACATAGGCTGTAGGGTTTCTGATTTCTCAGCCAAATCTGGCTGCAGGAACTCTTGTTTACCTTCATGTTCCTATCTCTCCATATGCTTAGCAGCGGCAGCAAGGTCTGCCAGAGTTACATCAGCTGCTTTCTTAATTATGTCTTTTTCTACACCATCATCATCATACCCCACTGGGGCCTATGTTTCCTCAGCTGCCATTTCATCAATCCTAGGGCTTGTCTATGTAGATGCACTGGAGGTAGGCTCAGCAGGTCTTGGTTTACTAGAAGGGCTCTCATGTTGTTCTTCGGCTGTAGGAAGAACAGTGTCAGCTTTTTATTTCCTAGAGTGCAACACCTTCCTTTTTGTGGTTTTCTTTTTGGTTTTGCCCTTCTTTATTTATGACCTTCTTCTCTGTGCCCTAGTTTGAATTAAATTACTAAGAGCAATATCCTCATTGTCAGAATCTAAAGAATTTTCTTTATCTGTATGCTCTGCTTCAGAAGAGCTAATCTCAATAGCCTATTTTGTTGTAGGAGGGTTTGCACCGGAAGTTGAAGTTCCCAGAGTAGCTTTAGTAGAACATACCCTTCTCCTAGTTTGATGATGTTGCGGCACAACCACAGGTCGTAAATGACTAGGTCTTATTTGATCAATTTCCAGAAATTCCTCCTAAGTCATATCAGATACATCATGCAGAGACTTCTCAACAAGCAATTTGATTAAACAGTGGTGAGAGACATAATTAGGCCTACCTTTTTGAGTCTCAGCGGCCATAATCAAGAGAAGGTGGTAAAATACATTTGGCACATTCATTCTTCTTCCATGTCTCATATGATTAAGCAATTTGAAATGCACAGAGTGAAGGTTCGACTGTCAACCTTCAGAAGTGATGTACTTCACCACATGAATAGCTACCTGTTTCCACGGCTCCAACAGAGAGGTTCTTTTAGCTCCCTGCTTGTCTATAGTCAATGGTGGATCTCTAGGTTTAGTAAACTCAGCCCTAGCTAACCTGACATCTCTGGCAATAGGGTATTCTTCGCCATCAATAGGCAGACCTGTAACCACTGCAATTCTTTCTTCTGTGGCCAACACCTCCAAACCTCTTACCATTGCTTTACCATCAAACAATGTCTGAGCAAACTCTAACGCAATATTTTCATCAAAACCATTTAATTACAAGAAATAGCCTATCCATCCACAGTTTCTAAATTCAGCCTAGCTAAGTGCATCCTGTAACAATGCATCATGAACCGTGGGTTCATTCTGAATTAATCCTCCTCCCATGATTTAGCTGTCTGAAAACAATCACACTACAATCACACTGCAAAGTTTTTTCTGCAAACAATTTGAAAACTAGCTTCACCTTCCTATAACCCTATTAAGTCTTCAATAACTCATACTATCTGCACTTTCTTTTACGACTTCTTTTCTTGGGAATGCAAGACAAGGGTGGTACAGGCATTAATGAATGATAGATGAAGGTTTTCATCTCAGACTTGCGAGCCATCACCTCACTCAGGATTCAAATTATTCAATTTCAAAACTTTACTAACATTCAGGCATAAAACATATGGACGGACTGACACGTGGTCATCATATTAACACTCCCTCCCCAACCTATATTTAGGCATGTGTCCACACATGCAGATTTGAGGTGTGACAGGACATGGAAGGGAATAATGACATGCTATGAGAAATATCGATATTAATGTACAATAATTAAATAAACAAACCACAAGGTAATTAAGAGAGAATTATTGAAGTGTGCATACCTTTATTTGTGGAAGATCGGTTGCAAGAATCATGGAGAAAGTAATGGGTAATGCTTAAGAATTTGTTGAGAAATGAATGAAAGTGAAGTGGGATGAAGTGTAATCAATACACATTATGGAAGAGAGAAGAATGGATATGGGTGAGTGGATGGGTGAAGAAGTGAAAGAATGGACTCCCACGAATGTGGAAATCTCTATTATGATTAGTACTGGACCTTGGTTAGCCAGAAGGAGGGACACTAGGTCCACTGCCTTTGGCTACAGGAAGTTCTGGAGTTGCATGTTGATTGAACTGCTATAGGAAATCTTCTTTGGAGGCTGGCTTGTGATATAACCTAAGTCGATGACCATTGACTAATAGCTTGAATTTGACAGGGTCAATAGTAGTAAGTTGAACAGCACCATTGGGAAACACTTCAGCAACTTCATATGGGCCCAGCCATCTTGTCTGTAATTTTCCTACATTCTCCTAATACCTTGAGTCATAAAGCAAAGCCCAATCACCAGGCTGGAACTTCTTATCTTTGATGTATTTGTCATGCCACCTGATTCGCTGGTTCTGTACCATTTCTGTATGATGTAAAGCTACTTTTCTCATCTCATCCAAAGCATTAAGTTACATGATTCTTTCTTTTTGTGCTTGAGATAGATCCATCCCAAAGTCAAGTGCAGTCCTAAGAGTTCTATGTTCAAATTCAATAGGCATCATGGTTGTTTTGCCATATAGTAACTCAAAAGGAGTAAAACCAGTAGTTGTTTTCCATGTTGTCCTGTAGGCCCAGATAGCTTTTGGCAACCTACTTGCCCAATCCTTCCTATGGACTGCCACAGTTTTGGTCAAAATAGCTTCTATTTCTCTATTAGTCACCTCAACTTGGCCATTAGCCTGGGGGTGATAAGGAGTAGACTTCTTGTGCCTTATATTGTATTCTTGAACTAATGCTGCAACTAGAGTTGAGGTAAACTAAGCTCCTTGATCAGTCACTAATTCTCTGGGGACTCCATACCTTGTAAAGATTTCTTCATAGAGAAATTCTGCAACTTTACAGTCTCTTGTATGCTTCTTGGCTTTAACTTCTACCCATTTAGTGATATAGTCAGTGCATACTAATATATAAGGTTTACCATTGGATGGAGGTTCAATAGGTCCCACAAAGTCTAACCCCCATTTATCAAATGGAGTAATCACAAGCTGAGGATAAAGGGGCATTTCATTAGACTTTGTTGGCCTTCCCATCCTTTGACAACTATCACATTTCTTGGTATACCTTGCTGCATCCTTGTATAGTGTAGGCCAATAATAACCTGCATTCAAAATCTTCATTGTAGTTCACTTTGCTACAAAATGTCCTCCACAAGGTTCATTTTGACAGGCATGCAAAATGTCATATGTTTCATCTTCTCTCATACATCTCCTCATGACATTGTCTGGTCCAGTGTAGAACAAACATCTAGTAATCCATGAAAAAGGAAATGAATTTTCAATGAGCACCCTTCTTTCCTTAGGAGAGAAGTAAGGAGGGACTCTTCCTGTGACTAGGTAATTGGCTATGTCAGCATACCAAGGTGTTTGCACAGAGAGTGAAAACAAATGTTCATTAGGAAAAGAGTCATTAATGACCTGGTTATCTTCTGATGTAGTCATTCTTGAAAGAAAATCTACAACCAGATTGGCTTTTCCTGGTTTATCCACAATAGTGATGTCAAACTCCTACATTAACAACACCCATCTTGCTAATCTACCTGATATGAGAGGTTTGTTCATGAGATATCTAATGGTTGCATGATCTATGTGCACAAAGATTTGATAACCGGTTATGTAGTGCCTAAACTTATTAAGTGCATAGATGACTACTAACATTTCCTTTTCTATGACTGTATAGTTGAATTCAGCACCCTATAAGTTTTTGCTTACAAAGTAAATAGCATGCTCAATGACTTCTTCTTTCTGGCCTAAAACTGCTCCTATGGCATAATCTAATGCATCAGTATGAATGTGAAAAGGAAGTTCCCAATTGGGGCCTTTAAGTACAGGAGCATGGGTTAAGGCTACCTTTAGGTCAGAAAATGCTTTGTCACAGTCTTCATTCCACTGAAATTCAGCATCCTTTGTCAGAAAAGCATATAATGGGAATGCCATCTTGTTGAAATCTTTGATGAAGCATCTGTAATACCCTACATGACCCAAGAAATTTCTGACATCCTTTTGCTTTGCAGGAATGGGTAGATTAATGATGACTTCAATCTTAGCTGGGTCTACCTGTATTCCTTTTGGAGAAATGTAGTGACCAAGTACTACACCTTCCTACATCATCATGAAGCACTTTGCACTATTTAATGATAGGATGTGGTCTTCACATCTTTCCAAAACTTTGCCTAAGTTTGCTAATGCTTCTTCAAAAGTAGCACCATAGGTAGTGAAATCATCCATATAGATTTCCATACAATCATGTGAGATATCAGAAAATATGCTAATGACTACCCTTTGGAAAGTTGTAGGTGCATTACATAAGCCAAATGGAAGCACTGAATAGGCATATGTTCTCTAAGGACAGGTAAATGTTGTCTTCTCTTGATCTTTAGGTTCAATCTAAATCTGATTGTAACCACTAAATCCATGCAAAAAGGAAAAGTACTGCTTTCCTACAAGTGAGTCCAAAACCCGGTCTATGAAAGGAAGGGGAAAATGATCCTTTTTGGTAGCATAATTTAATTCTCTATAATCAATACAGACTCTCCATTTTCCTCCCTTCTTGGGCACAAGAACCAGAGGGGACACCCATTGGCTATCTAAGATTAGGTAGATAAATCCTGCATCTAGTAGCTTCTATAATTCCTCTTTGACAATTTCTCTTAGTGCAGGGTTAATTCTCCTTTGTGGTAGTCTTACTCGTGTACAATCTTCCTTTATGTAAATCCTATGAGTGCATAATGTAGGATCCGATCCCTTCATGTCATGATAATCCCATGCAAAAGCATTTTTATGTTTCTTTAACAAATTTGCCAAGGACAACTGTTGTGCTTGAGTCAAGTTGTTATTAATATTGAGATATATGTCCTCTAAAATTTCCACTTGATTTGTGAAATCAACCATAGTTATCTAATTAATGCTAGTTACCTTAATTTCTTATGGAAGCAATGTATGTAACATACCTGATGCTGCAGGAAAAATTGGAACAAGTGTCCTTTCTGGATCAATAGAATGAGAGGGTGATGCTTCCTCAACTTCATAAAGATTTTGGATTATATTGGACAACACTTCCTCCTCTCTTTGAAGCTGCAAGAAAGAAGTTCTACCAATCATCATAAGCTGCTCCACAGAATTAGCTTCCTCTTCCTCTTCACCAACATGAGGCCAAACAGGATTATCCATATCATGAGATGGTTGTGTAGGTGGGTAAAGATCAAATGTTTTAGTGCTTCTCCCATCAGAGATGGTCATGTCCCCTGACCGGCACCCAATATAAGCATCTGCTATGGCTAACCATGGCCTTCCCAAAATGATGGGGTATCCTCCCAATGTAGCTTTAGGAGAAAGTATCATGAAATCAGCTGGATATTCCCATGAGTCCAGGGATACCACAAGATCCTCAACTATCCCATCAAGTTTAATAGTAGAGCTATCAGCAAGCTGCAGGATAGTAGGGGTTGGTCGCATAGTTGCAACATTCAGTTACTGCTGCAGGATAGTAGGGGTTGGTCGCATAGTTGCAACATTCAGTTACTGTAGGATATCCTTTGTCATTACATTTATGGCTGCTCCAAGATCAATCAGAGCATTTCTAATTTAGATTCCATTTATGACAACTCCTACCATATGACTTCCTGGGTCATTATATTTACAAATAGTCACTTTTCCAAGCATGATGTCAGCCAACTGTCCCACCACATGGACCATAGTGGGGTCTTTCCTTTTTCTGCCTGGCTTCTTAAGGCATGCTTCTTTGATTGCTTTGCCATATATAGGAACATCTTTTATGGCTTGAAATAGAGGTATCTTGACACATACATGTTTCAACTACTCTAGAATATCAAAGGTGGATTATTCTTCTACTACTTTTTGTTTCATAGTTTCTAACCTTTATGTAAACGGTGATTCTTGGGGAGCCTGTTTGACTGTCATTGGTTCAGGATTTTCAGGCACATCTGATTGAATGGGTGTTTTGTTAGGTTCCATTTCTTCCTTAGAAAGCTCAGTAATGACAGGTCTTGAAGGAGCTACCAAGGTAATTCCTGAACATAGATGTATATCACTGACATTCACAGCATATGCAGGGTATTGATTTGGATCAGCAGAATATACTGGCTGTTGTTTTGGTCTATTATTTGGGGTAGGTGAGGGTTGAGCTGGTATCTGAGTAGGTTTAGGTGTATTTGAATTAGAGCTAGCAGGTGGAGGCATTATGGCAGGCTGTTGGGGCTGAGGAGGTGACTACCTGTAATTAGTGGTCTGATTTGGCCATTGTTGTCCTCTCCATTAAGATGTTTGCTACCAATTCCCTGGAGGTGACTGCCGATTCCCCAAGGGCTGCTGCCACTGGGGTGCAGGGCTTTGGCACTTTAGCCAAGCATTTTGAGGGTTGTTCCAAGGCTGAGGTGGATATCCTCCATAACTAGATGGAAATGGTTGCTGCCATTGATTACCAGATGCATAAGTATTAAAATGTGGACCAACATATGATAATGGATTTGGTGACATACCTTGTCTTGGAGCCCATGGCCTCCTTTGTGCAACATAGAAGACTTGATCCTCTTCAACTTGTATTGGCTTGAACTCAGGTGGAATCTGCTTGTTATCAATGTTAGCTACTAGCTTGCATCTGCAGTCCCTCTTCTTTTGTCTACAATGAGGACAATATTCTGCCAACATTGCCTCAGCCTCTTCATGCTTCTTCTTTGCTTGGAGTGTATCCAACTGGGTGGCCATATTGTTTATAATATCTTGCTTAATATCATATAGTGAGTGGCTTATCTCCATCCTTGAAATTCCATTAGTAGAGGTTTTACCCGCAAGGGAATGGTAACCTCTTCCTTTCTTCATGGCTGCTCTGGAATAATTCTAGCACAACTTCTTAATATCATCCCAAGACACTTGGATAATATCTCCTCCTCCCATTAAATCCAAAGCATCCATGCAATGCTCACTTATTCCCCTGAGGAAGAGCAATTTCTGAGAGTCCTCAGTGAGTGTATGATGAGGAGACTTTTGTAAACAAAACAGAAACCTTGAGATGTAATCCTCCAAACTTTCATCTTCTTTCTACTACATTCTGAACACATCATTTCCTCTCATATCCCCACTCCTACAGTAGTCTTTATATTTCTCAAGAAATTTATCTTTCATTTCTTCCCAAGTATTGACAACATCACTGCCTAGACTCATAAACCACCTTAATGCAGCCTCCTTCATGGTAGTAGGAAACAACTTAAGTTTATGAGCATCAGTAGTGTAGTCATAGCTTCTATAGAGGATGTCAAATTCAAACAAGAAGGTGTTTGGGTCCTCTGTTGCAAGTCCATAGAACTTGGGGAGAGCTGAAGCAGGTATGTTCTTGAGATTATCCACTTCATTTTGAAGAGCAATTGGGAATGGAAATGTTGGTTGATTAGGTACATTTTGGGCAGCCATGACTGCTTGACCTACTATCAAGGCAAATGGATTTTCAACTAGATTTGGGGTATCTTGTTCTTCAGAGGAGATTTCAAAGCTATTCAAATTAGGGAATGCATCAAGGAAATGATTCACTTTTGCTTCTTCTGTTGGGTGAGTTAAATCATTAGGAAGGAATCTCCCTAAAGCATCTCTTCTCCTACCTCTATGCATGCAATATACTCAATATCAGCCACTTCTCACAAAAAATATTGATGGGTTGTAGATGGTTTCTTCCTAACTAACACACATTTTAAGGAAAAATTGCAAGGAATAATACTAAAAGATGACTCCAAAGATTTTCTTAGTTTGACACCATCCCCGGCAACGGTGCCAAAAGTGTTGGTCTCTTACAATGATTTGACAACTGATCTCTTAAAATTGTAACTCAGATATTGGACATCTGAACTGAGTAGCTGTCCTAATCATTATGGAGATGCATTTCACTTGTCAACCTAGGGACGTGAACTTGAAATGGGTTAGCACAGTATGTGCACTAAGAACTTCCAAAGTAGCCACATTCATTCTATAGCTAGGAAAGACACAATGCTAAAGATAAACTGTTAGAAAGGAAATAACAGGAATACTGAATATTAACCAACATCTATTCTGGAATCAAGTAAATAACATAAAGTACAAATCTAGGCAAACAAACAGGAAACTACTCTATCTACTTTGGCTGCAGGAACAGACACAAAATAGAATTCTAGTGGCTGCAGGAACATTCAATGCCAGATTTACTAAATGCTTAACAGAAAATGTAACTAAACTAGAAGGTGGAATTCTCACCAAGTGGGCCCCCTTGGATGAGTATTCCCTAAAACAAATGTAAACTTAGAAATACAAACTCACAACTTTATTTTATTCATTCAAAAAGATGAGTACAACTGAACATGATAATTGTATTACTAAAAACTAGATAATGCAAGTACAATCTTCAAATAAACAACAACCCCTCAAAAGGAGTATCAGAGTCTTATTTATAGAACAAAGACTACTAACTAACTAGCAGGGTGGTCAACTCCAACAGAATAGAAGGATGCCACATTATGGAAAACATATAAAGTGGAAAGGAGGTTACGCATGCAGGGGAATCTGGTCAAGCGAGTTGCTTTAACACAGATTTAGCATAACAATAACTCCTAAATTCACTCAGCAAGTATTTAAGATCAGTTACAAAATGGTTGCCTTCCCTCCATTTGACATTTGAATGGTCACCATCTTTGACTTTTGTGGTAAGCGACCAGCCAGCAAAATCTTCCTCACTTTATGGATGTCGATTATATCTGCATAATAATGTTAGTACAAACAAATAATTGCACATTCGTAACTACCTTGGAGTAATATTCATTAACCATATGCAACATTAACATAGATAATTCAAATAGCATGTCTTTTCCATAAAAGGATATAAGAAATGACCTATGCTCAACAAGTTATAGTTTTGGGGTAATGACATAGAAAGATCAAGACTAAAGTATCAACGTCCAAGATAACTACAACAAATAGACAATAAAGTTTAAAAAAATTTGAGTCATAAACTAGACTCATCAGACACCATTCAAAGCCCCGTCACATCTATGATCAGCTCTTAAAACCCTAACCGCCCTTTCTATAGTGGTCGACACTCTGGTCACTGCCCGCACACATAGCTGCCTCTCCTTCAAACTTCCACCACTTTGAAACCCTACTATCGCTGCTTCAAACACCTTCATCGTCTAGGACCTGTCGCCTCTTGTTGATTGATCTCCACTATAACTTCTTCCCGATCACCACTCATTTAGAACCATCACCTCTACCTTTCCAGTCGGTGGTTTCCTCAACTTGTTCGTTGTAATAGCAAAGCAATCACAACATTAACTTGCAGCAAGCAAGCAAACCCTAGCCTTGGTTGTTGGTCATCATTAGTCTAAGTAGGTGGATTGTGTTATTACAACCAGTGACTCATAACTAAGCCCTAACGATCGGCTATGTCTCAGTCCTCAGCCGAGGGTTCCACGGGGAAGGGGGCTAAAAAAAAAACCCGCCCCTTTTGTTTTCTTTTTTATTCTTTCTTTTTTATTTTTGCCCTAGGCTGACCCCTAGTCATATGGATTACCACAGGAATTGCTAGGCATTAACACAAGTAGTCAAAATAAACCACTAGTAAAACCCTAAACCACCTATGTGACCACGTGCTATTAACCGCTAGCGGTCAAGTTTTTAACTGTCAGGAGTTTTTTGCCCCCACATGCCGAAACAGATAGTTCCTTTCAAATTTTAACAACTTTTGCATACCATATCAAAATTCCATGAAATGAGCGGCGTTGCGAAGCTGACTGTCCCAGCTTTGCAATGGTAAGATCAATTTCAGGTAATGACATTATTTTATCAATCATTTTTTTGGTCAAAGTCAACATTGTTTTAAAAGTTCAAATGCTCATAACTTTGGCAAAATTTATCAGATTTCAATGATTTTTTTTTCAAATTGCTCAAAATTTTCTGAATTTTTTGATTCTTCTATTTAATTCACTATATCTGATATTTTTTTTAGATTTTTAGTAGATTCCTTTTTTGACCATTTTGACTTCGATGTTCGCAAAACGAGGCATTCACTCAATATTTCTTATTTTTTGGATTATCATGGGGATTTTCTATTACTAATATATGATTTGCAGCATGTGGAATTCACTGGTCAAATAAATCAAATTGAAACTACTAACACATTTGATGCAGGGTGCCTTCTTTCATGTGCATGTGTTTTGATATCATAGAAACACTTCGATTTGGGCAATAAAATGAACATAATCTTGTTATTTTCACAATTAGCTTGGGGTTTAAAATGAATCAGTGTTTTCTTTGTTTGGTGATTGTGTTGGTGTTTTGAGGTGTGTATGCTCTTCCCTCATGCTTTAAGTGATCTTGGGAATCAAAAACAATTCTTAAACACTTGCATTTGTCACACCACACATTTAATTTATAATGGTCAATGAACATTGTCTAGTGTGGTCAAACACGTGTATGCTCTCTCCTTGTGTCTTAGTATGAGCTTGGAGATCAAAAACATGTGTTTGTATAGCTTTTGTCAGCCTTTAGAGTGGACCTGCTCTTGAGACACATCCGTAAGGAGAACTCATTTGCAACCCCAACCGATACTTTCATCCAGTCCACTATACAAATTACGATAAGGCGAAAGCCAAGTTCCAACCGGTATTAGCACTCACCATACAACACTAACTCAAAAGGAGGCATACCTTTGTGTATATTAAAAATCCTAGTAGGGTTAGTTAAAGCCTTTAGTGGCTTGTTGGATGCTCGTGGGGTGTCAGTCCCCCGGATGTTCACTACGAACCTTTGTCTAGTGGCCAAAATCCCTCTACTTGTTGGTGCAGAAGGCTGGACCTTTGAAGCCATCTCACATTCTCATGGTTTAAAGCAGAGATAGAAAAGTACCTTCAGATCTACACATCTTGAGGACTTAGAACTTGGTGTACCTGAGAAGTGAGTGCATTGTAAGGGGGAGCCTGTGCCACCAAGTTTCTGGAGCTATCAACTTTAGATAGGTGTGGCTGGAGAAATCCAAGTGGGAATCTGACATGTATTGTCCTTGCCTAGCCTAGGATTGTGCATGTCTACAAGTGTTTGTAAAACATCAAGAGTCACCAAAAACAACCAATCTAACTGCCAAATGTCTCCTATGATTGATGTGTGTGCTTGCCTAATCATTACCCTAGACATTCTCTCCATCCATTTATTCCAAGTCATCATATCCCTAATCACTCTTCTTAACCACATCATCCTTGTCATTCCATCATCATTATCATTCATATAACCATTATCCTACACATTCCACATCGTGTCCTAATCACATTTCTTAATATCATCATCCAACCACCCATATCTTAATCATCCTTGTCCTATCCTAATCACATCCCAATTACATTATCATCATTCCACATCATCCTCTTTCTAATCCAATCGACACCATTCCAAGTCAGGCCAACACCTAACCATAATTCTAATCATCCTAATCCATCCAATTCATACAATCATGTCATTCCTAACCACATCCAAGTCATCCCAATCCAATCCTAATCATCTCCTTGTCATTCTACATCATCCAATCCACATCATTCTAACCATTACATATCATCCAATCACATCCAAACAATATCAATTCTAATCATTCCTAATCACATTCTTCTCATATCTTCTTCATTCCACCTCATCATAATTATACCCTAATCATTCCAAATCATTACATCCAGTCCACATCATATCATATTCATCATTCCAACTCATCCTATCCTAATCACATTCCTACTCACATCTTCATCATTCTACCTTCGTGTCCTAATCACCCTTCTTAGCCACATCATATCCAAGCCATCCCTAATCATACCCTAATCACATTATTATCACTTTCTAATCATTCCACCTTAGCTTAATTATCCTATTTATCATTTCCACATCATACCCAAATCATCCATTCATCCTATTTATCATCCTAGTCATATCCAACTCATCATGTCCTAATCATTCATCCTAAACAACCTAAGTCATTCAAATCTACTCATTCCACATCATATTTATCATCATCCTAATTGTTTTCATAATCCAAGTTACCTAACCTCATCACGACACATTGTCATCTTCATTCCAAGTCATATCAATTTTAACTCAATTCGTCCAAGTCATCCAATCTTGTCATCCTACATTATCCTTATCACTATCTCTATCATCATCATAATCCAACCAAGTCACCTAACATCATCATTACACTTTATCACCCTCATTCCAAGTCACTTCCATTTCACTCTAATTCATCCTAATCATCATCCTTATCCTTCCTCAACATCCTAATCATCTTGTTCCTCATCATTCAACCGCATCCTAATCCTATCCTCTTCATCATACCTTCATCATTCCACCTCATCCTTGTCATATCCTAGTCATCATTCTTTATCATTCCACCACATCCCAATCATAGCCTACTTATCACTTTCTAATCATTCCACCTCATCCCAATTATATCCTAAGCATCATAATCATATCCAATTCATCATGCATAACCATTACACATCGTCATCCTAATCATACCTTAATCATATCCTAATCATTCCCCATTCATATCCAACGTTATAGTTATAGTTTTGGGGTAATGACAGAAAGATTAAGATTAAAGTATCAATGTCCAAGATAACTACAACAAATGGACAATAAAGTTTAACAAAATTTGAGTCATAAACTAGACTCATCAGATACCATTCAAAGCCCCGTTGCATCTATGATCAGTTCTTAAAACCCTAACCACCCTTTCTATAGTGGTCGACACTCTGGTCACCACCCACACACATAGTTGCCTCTCCTTCAAACTTCCACCACTTTGAAACCCTACTATCGCTGCTTCAAACACCTTCATCATCTGGGACCCATCACCTCCTGCTGATTGATCTCCACTATAACTTCTTCTTGATCACCACTCATTTAGAACCATCACCTTTGCCTTTCCAGTCGATGGTTTCCTCAACTTGTTCGTTGTAATAGTGAAGCAATCAAAACGTTAACCTACAACAAGCAAGCAAACCCTAGCCTTGGTTGTTGGTCATCATTAGTCTAAGTAGGTGGATTGTGTTATTACAACCAGTGACTCATAGCTAAGCCCTAACGATCAGCTATGTCTCAGTCCTCAGCCGAGGGTTCCACGGGGAAGGGGGCTAAAAAAAAAACCCGCCCCTTTTGTTTTCTTTTTTATTTTTGCCCTAGGCCGACCCCTAGTCATATGGATGACCACAGGCATTGCTAGGCATTAACACAAGTAGTCAACATAAACCACCAGTAAAACCCTAAACCACCTATGTGACCACGTGCTATTAACCGCTAGCGGTCAAGTTTTTAACTATCAGGAGTTTTTTGCCCCCACATGCCGAAACAGATAGTTCCTTTCAAATTTTCACAACTTTTGCATACCATATCAAAATTCCATGAAATGAGCGGCATTGCGGAGCTGACTGTCCCAGCTTTGCAATGGTAAGATCAATTTTAGGTAATGACATTATTTTATCAATCATTTTTTTGGTCAAAGTCAACATTGTTTTAAAAGTTCAAATGCTCATAACTTTGGCAAAATTTATCAGATTTCAATGATTTTTTTTCAAATTGCTCAAAATTTTCTAAATTTTCTGATTCTGCTATTTAATTCACTGTATCTGATTATTTTTTTTAGATTTTTAGTAGATTCCTTTTTTGACCATTTTGACTTCGATGTTCGCAAAACGAGGCATTCACTCAATATTTCTTATTTTTTGCATTATCATGGGGATTTTCTGTTACTAATATATGATTTGCAGCATGTGGAATTCACTGGTCAAAGAAATCAAATTGAAACTACTAACACATTTGATGCAGGGTGCCTTCTTTCATGTGCATGTGTTTTGATATCATAGGAACACTTCGATTTGGGCAATAAACTGAACATAATCTTGTTGTTTTCACAATTAGCTTGGGGTTTAAAATGAATCAGTGTTTTCTTTGTTTGGTGATTGTGTTGGTGTTTTGAGGTGTGTATGCTCTTCCCTCATGCTTTAAGTGATCTTGGGAATCAAAAACACTTCTTAAACACTTGCATTTGTCACACCACACATTTAATTTCTAATGGTCAATGAACATTGTCTAGTGTGGTCACACGTGTATGCTCTCTCCTTGTGTCTTAGTGTGAGCCTGGAGATCAAAAACATGTGTTTGTATAGCTTTTGTCACCCTTTAGAGTGGACCTACTCTTGAGACACAACCGCAAGGAGAACTCATTTGCAACCCCAAGCGATACTTTCATCCAGTCCGCTATACAAATTAGGATAAGGCGAAAGCCAAGTTCCAACCGGTATTAGCACTCACCATATAGCGCTAACTCAAAAGGAGGCATACCTTTGTGTATATTAAAACTCCTAGTAGGGTTAGTTAAAGCCTTTAGTGGCTTGTTGGATGCTCGTGGGGTGTCAGTCCCCCGGATGTTCACTACGAACCTTTGTCTAGTGGCCAAAATCCCTCTACTTGCTAGTGCAGAAGGCTGGACCTTTGAAGCCATCCCACATTCTCATGGTTTAAAGTAGAGATAGAAAAGTAACTTAAGATCTACGCATCTTGAGGACTTAGAACTTGGTGTACCTGAGAAGTGAGTGCAATGTAAGGGGGAGCTTGTGCCACCAAGTTTTTGGAGCTATCAACTTTAGATAGGTGTGGCTAGAGAAATCCAAGTGGGAATCTTACATGTATTGTCCTTGCCTAGCCTAGGATTGTGTAAGTCTACAAGTGTTTGTAAAACATCAAGAGTCACCAAAAACAACCAATCTAACTGCCAAATGTCTCCTATGATTGATGTGTGTGCTTGCCTAATCATTACCCTAGACATTCTCTCCATCCATTTATTCCAAGTCATCATATCCCTAATCACTCTTCTTAACCACATCATCCTTGTCATTCCATCATCATTATCATTCATATAACCATTATCCTACACATTCCACATCGTGTCCTAATCACCTTTCTTAATATCATCATCCAACCACCCATATCTTAATCATCCTTGTCCTATCCTAATCACATCCCAATTACATTATCATCATTCCACATCATCCTCTTTCTAATCCAATCGACACCATTCCAAGTCAGGCCAACACCTAACCATAATTCTAATCATCCTAATCCATCCAATTCATACAATCATGTCATTCTTGACCACATCCAAGTCATCCCAGTCCAATCCTAATCATCTCCTTGTTATTCTACATCATCCAATCCACATCATTCTAACCATTACATATCATCCAATCACATCCAAATAATATCAATTCTAATCATTCCTAATCACATTCTTCTCATATCTTCTTCATTCCACCTCATCATAATTATACCCTAATCATTCCAAATCATTACATCCAGTCAACATCATACCATATTCATCATTCCAACTCATCCTATCCTAATCACATTCCTACTCACATCTTCATCATTCTACCTTCGTGTCCTAATCACCCTTCTTAGCCACATCATATCCAAGCCATCCCTAATCATACCCTAATCACATTATTATCACTTTCTAATTATTCCACCTCATCTTAATTATCCTATTTATCATTTCCACATCATACCCAAATCATCCATTCATCCTATTTATCATCCTAGTCATATCCAACTCATCATGTCCTAATCATTCATCCTAAACAACCTAAGTCATTCAAATATACTCATTCCACATCATATTTATCATCATCCTAATTGTTTTCATAATCCAAGTTACCTAACCTAATCACCACACATTGTCATCTTTATTCCAAGTCATATCAATTTTAACTCAATTCGTCCAAGTCATCCAATCTTGTCATCCTACATTATCCTTATCACTATCTCTATCATCATCATAATCCAACCAAGTCACCTAACATCATCATTGCACTTTATCGCCCTCATTCCAAGTCACTTTCATTTCACTCTAATTCATCCTAATCATCATCCTTATCCTTCCTCAACATCCTAATCATCATGTTCCTCATCATTCAACCACATCCTAATCCTATCCTATTCATCATATTCATCATACCTTCATCATTCCACCTCATCCTTGTCATATCCTAGTCATCATTCTTTATCATTCCACCACATCCCAATCATAGCCTACTTATCACTTTCTAATCATTCCACCTCATCCCAATTTTATCCTAAGCATCATAATCATATCCAATTCATCATGCATAACCATTACACATTGTCATCCTAATCATACCTTAATCATATCCTAATCATTCCCCATTCATATCCAAGTCATCCTAGTCAAACCCTAATCACCTCTTTCATCTAATCCACATCATCTTAATCATCCTAGTCAAAACATGTAATCATCCTCATTCATAATCCAATCAACTTCTTCTTAATCCATCCATGTCATCTACATCTTATCATTACACATCATCATCTTCATTCTAATCCAATCGATCACATCTCATTCATATCTTAACCATTCATTCATTATCCAATCCATTTCATCTTTCATCATTCCCAATCACAATACACCATAACCATAGGGAAAACTTGGAGCATCTACTCTCTCTATCAAATCTGATTGCAACTATGTCAAAACATTATAGACCTATTGGTTCTATTCACCCACCACATATTCAATCTCATTCCACTACATATTCAATTTCATTCAGCCCTTGACATTTATAGAGGACCCTAAACATATTCTTCCTAAGGTTGAAACATAGGGAGAAACTGTCGAAGCTTGGTTGTATCACAAGTACAAATCTATGGACCAAGAGACCTTGACATCTTTTTCACATCAATCACAACTTGGGCTTAATACTCCATGGCTAGTTTAAGTCCATCCTTCCAAGTGAATTGTGAAACTCATGGGTTCACTTTAATAAATCATTTCAATCCACACCTCAAGGTCTCAATAAATCTAATTTATACTTTGACAAGGTCATTAGTAGATGAGAGTACCCTCTTGGAGATAGACTTTTTGAAGACTAATATCATTAGCCTCTATCATAGTCTGGGCCTCATCACCTTCCATTTACATCCACATAGCATCCCACAATACACAAGTCCCATTTAGTAGAGACACGGTTGCAAAAAGAAGAGAAAGGGGGTCGATCCTCCTAGTTATCCGTATTCATCCTCACAAACACATTTATCCACATCATCCAATCAATACCATTCTGATCATATCCCAATCATTTTTCATCATAATCATTATTCTTGTCATTTGGCATCATCATAATCACATCCTACTCATATATTCATCATTCAACCTTCACATCATAATCACCCTTTCTAATCACATCATTCAATCAAATTCATCCTAATCACCTCACCCCTAATCTAATCATATCCTAATCACTTCCAAGTCATCACAATCCTAACCATACCCTAAATATCCCTAATTGCCATCTAATCATCCAATCAATCCCACACTCTATCACATTCCTAATCACTCCACATCATCATTTATCCTAGGCAAGCACTTGCCAACATGGTCCTAATCCCACAAGAAGACATACAAAAATGTGAAGACATGTGTCATTCCATGCCAATCCTAGAGAACAAGCTTCTAGCACCCCAATCCTATCCAAGTCCAAATGCCTTCATGTTCTAATGCCACCTTTGACAAGGGAGACATCAATGTAGTCTATGCAAGCTATTCACTATCATTACCATCCTCATCACAAGTCCACGTCATTTGCCCTCATTGTCCATCCCACATATTGTCCTTCCACACATGCCCTTGCAAAGGATGTGATCCATTGGCTATTAGCTAGGAACAACCTATCTCCATGTCATCCAAGCCTGCAGCACCAGAGAGTGGAGAATGCATTATGTTCAACCGGTCCCTCATCATGCCAACCACCAAGGAGCAGCCCCAAAGAAACAATTTGTTTAGAACCACTTGCAAGGTGAAAGGAAAAGTCTGCAAGGTAATAGTTGACTCAGGTTCCTCTAAAAATTTAGCTTCTAATGAAATGGTGAATAAGTTAGGATTGCAAAGGATACCTCATCCTAACCCCTATAGAGTCTTTTGGCTAACCAAGGACCAATAAATTGTGGTGAAAGAACAATGTTGGGTTGAATTCATGATAGGTGAATATCATGATAGGATTCTTTGTGAGATAGTGGATATGGATGCATGCCATCTCCTTGTTGGAAGGCCTTGGCAACATGATACAAGTGCCCAACATGATGGTAAGCAAAATGTAATTCAATTGTCTAAAAATGGTGAAAATTTCACAATGACACCTTTGATTGATGACAGCAAGGAAAAGATCATCCCTAGTTCAGTCATGTTAGTAGGTGAAAAAGAGTTTTTGGCTAACCTCAAGGAAGAGAAAGTGCCTTATTTTGCAGTGGTCATCAAGCCCAAGGATGCAAATCCTAAGAAGGTCAAAGTGCAGTAGCCTCTTAGGAGGATTGGACCAAAAGAGGTGGAAGAACTATTGGAGAAGTTTCATGATGTGATAGCCGATGTAAGTGTTAGCACAGTAAAATTTTCAAAATTTTACTATTTCCTTACTCCATCATATTTGAATAAACCCTAAGTAATATCCCAAAAGGACCACAATATAAAATTTTTGTATCTCATAAAATATCTAGGGATGAGCAGTGTCAAATTTCATCAAAATCAATCCATCGGCAAGAGGTCGTGTGGCTTACACCGATACACAAGGGATTGTTTGAAAACAACCATCGGCGTGAAAATAGAGATCGGAAGAAGAATTATGGAGCTCACCGATGGAGTAAGCAGCACCGATGACTTTACATCGGCAAGAAAGGCAAGTGGTCATGCCGATCGGTATGACAAATATCTATCGGATGATCTTTTAGAAGTTGCCCCGACGGTATATATCATACCGATGAAGCACTTTCGGCAAGAGTTTCACCTAACAGCATGCGAGGGTAACAAAGCAATAGTCATCGGTGAGAAATGAACCATCGGAATAGAAAACAAGTAAGTCTCCGACGATCAAGAGTCCTGGCGATAAGAAAGCCATCGGCAAGACTCACAGCGATGCACCTCTATCGGTATAGTTTGACATATCGGAACAAAAGAAACAAGTCTTGCCGATTCATAAGTCACGGCGATCAAAAGGTGTCGGTGACACTTTACTAAACTTTGCCCGATGAAGGATATAACAAAGGACATCGGAGAGATGATATGGATCGGGATATATTGAGAAAGTTATCCCGATAGTGAATGTCATTCCGATAAAGGTAAAAGTTCATACATGAAGAGACTATCGGTAAGACAATAAAGATCGGGGAAACATAATTTTAGTATCCCGATGGTCTCAATCTTCCCGATAAGCAAAGCATATCGGTGGGACTTGCCATATCGCGGAGAGATTTAAAACCCTTAGCGATGAAGGAAGTCATGCCGATGGTCGCACCCACTTGAAATATGATACCACATGGCGTCGGGGATATAGTTGAGGGGTCACGCCGATTGACTGTCCGCGCCATAAAAGACGTTGAGGTCACCCAGACATTTCAAAAATCACGCCGATAAGAAGAGTTATGGCGATGTGACACTTCACAGCGATGAACATTGAATTGATCAGATAATTAATACAAAACGGCTACGAAGTTCATACGTTCATTATAATTGCAAAAAACCGTCCGAGAGCAGAATACAGGAGAATTCTCAGGGCAAAAGCAAAGGCTTCCAATTCCAGCCGTCGAACGACAAGGTACACATACACAAACCACTATATTGCCTGTATTTGAATTTCCTGCCAAATTTTTCAAAAATGGAAACTCCGGGGAAAGGAAAAGGGAGAAAATCACAAGGGGAAACCAGTAAACCAAAGAAGCAAAAAACTGATCAAACCCCTGAAGAAAAAGTCAAAGACAGAAAACTAAATCAGGACTTGATTGATCAGTTGCCTGGGTCAACTCCCAAGGCCAGGAGGTCTGCCCAACTCAGGGCAGAAGTAGAGAAATTGGAAGACAAACATAAGCGCCTGGGAGATATTTGGACCCCAATTAGGGGATATGAACTCTTCAGATTCCACTACAACAGAAGATTTAGAAATGCTCCTGTGTCAAACCCATGGCACATGAATTTAGGCAAACTGGTTGTGCCTAATGTATTCTTGAATGTAGAACTCCTGCAACTGTTAGCCAGGCATTACAATTCAGGCCTGAAAGCTATATGCAACCCTCAAGGAGAACCAATTGTACACCTATCAAAAAATGCTATTTGTGAGGTGTATGATTTGGATGATTTGTGCACTGTCCCTATTGTTTATGAAGATTTGGATAAAGAATACTGGAGAATGGATACAACCTACAATGGATGGAGGTTACCCATTCATAGACCCAGGATTGAAGGAGAAGTGATACCCTTGACTGAGAATGATGGCCCTCCCTTTCATGTGTCCATTTTTGAACCATACATTCAATATACTTACTATTCTGTAGGCCAAGTCCTTGGCTCAGAGGTCCCTGAGTTCATGACTATTCCTCTAATGGTCATAACCTCTGATATTCAATGTCACAATGCCAGACAATTTGATTATGCCTCCTATGTTGCTACTAGAATAGACTCTGGTCTATCTGCGATAAGAAACAATGCTCCAGCATGCTCTTTTGAGCATTACTCGATGCTCATGCATATGGTCTTATACTATGGCCAGGAAGTAGGATTGTGGCCAAATGAGTTTCAAATTGTTGCTGCGGATAAGAAAGGGGAGAAGATACCTGTGCAAATGTGGACCAGAATCTGGGATAGCAGGTATGCTAACTCCAGCTATGCTCAATTTGAAGAGCATTGTGTTAAAGTGCTATATAGGTATTTCAACCACCCCTGTGAATATTCAATTTCAGATGAAATAAAAAGATTCCTCAGACCAAAAGATTTTGGTGGCCCCCCTACTGTCACTCATAATTGGGGAGATTGGTATTGTTTTGAGGATGCCACTATGATCAGAGTGTATGGTTTTGAGGATGCTCCATTTATATTGCCTAAAACTGTCCCTGACAGAATTGCATATTTGGAAATAATTAGGCAAATGCATTGTTCAAATGTCATGCATCTAAGTTCGCATGATAAACAATCATTCATGCCCAGTACTCTGTGTTTTGGAGATTTTACTGTGGTTTCAAAAGAAAGATACAATCTCATTTTGGATAAACTAATGCATTATAACATGGTGACTGCTGAGGTGAGGAAAGGGTTTGACCCTGAGGGTTTCATTGACTATGCAAGAAGAAAACAAAATCTCAGTGGATACATGCACATACATTATCCACATGATGATGTCATTAGAAATTTGGAAGAGGCTGAAGTCGACTTGGTGGTGGAGAAATATAACAGAGATTTGAATGAAAAGAAAAAGCAGTTGGCAGAAGTTGAAGTGGTATCCTCTGAAGAGGAAGAATTGACTGAACAGCCACAAGATAAGACAATAGAAATGTCTAAAAGAAAAATGCAACAATATCAGCCTCCAGTTGTGATACATGATGAGGAGGGGTCTGCTGATGAAGATCCTCGCCAAAAGGCTTATGATTCTTTTGTGTCAGATGATACATTCATTCATTCGAAGGAATTTAAATCATTCCTGTATAAATACAAGGGAAAAGAAATTAGA
This sequence comes from Cunninghamia lanceolata, assembly GCA_027924645.1. NCBI lineage: Eukaryota > Viridiplantae > Streptophyta > Pinopsida > Cupressales > Cupressaceae > Cunninghamia > Cunninghamia lanceolata. Next base: position 3,425,248 of record BSBN01000794.1, read on the forward strand.
GAGTCAGTAGATAATGTTTCTGCTGACAATGAAAAACAGTTATTAGAGATGTTAAAGGAGACAGTGGACAAGGAAATGCAAGACATGACACCAAGCAGAGGTAGACAGCTGCTTAAAGATGCAGGGGTTATGATTTTTCCTGGTTTAGATTTAAATTCTGCTCTGGTTTTTGATAGTTTTTTGAATAATGCTGATGATAAGTATAAGCTTACTCCAGAAGGAGTTAATGAAGTCTATATGGGAACGAGATACAATAATGATGAAAATTCTTTAATGATATGGGCATTGTATCCTCCCCATAAGAAGACGGACATCATAGACACTGAAAAAACTTTTGGCCATGTTATGACTTTCAGAGCAGGTGAAACTGACCCCATAATTACTGCAGACATTGGTATCAATGTTGCAAAGTTGAATAAGGCACAAGCTCAGATGTTAATCAAGGAAAGAGATGCTTATAAGCTGAATTGTGAAAGATTAACCAAAGAGAATGACTACTTGAAGGACGCCGTTAAAAGCACCTTTGGCCAATCTACGAAGAGAATAACTCAAGGTGAGAGCTCACAAAGTAGTCAAGAGATATCCCATGATCAAGCCAAACAAATTCAAATAGATGCATTTGTTACAATACTGCAGAGCAGGTATGCAAACATGGTACGGTGGTTAAACCAGTTTTGGGATAACTACTCGGAAAATCATAAAGCAGTCAAAGAACATGAAAGGCTTGATCAGAGGATACAAGAAAAGGTGATCGAGTTGCAAAACAGAGGTGCCACTGATAGCACAGATATCTCTGATGCAAGAGCATTGCTCAAATGGCACCAGAATTATTATGATAAACTCAAAGCTGATGCTAAGGAAGGGACTGATGCATCAGACGCAGGGGTGCCCAGGATATTCAAAGATAATGGAGAGGTAAAGAGCAAAGAAGAGTGGACTGTTGATTGTCAAGTTATATTGCACAAAGCCACAGGAGCTCTAAAAGATAAAGCCTCTGTATCTATAGAAGTTTGCAAGCAACTGGAGGAAATGATCACCCTTGATATAATCACCAGGAGTGCAGTCGAGCTTACTGATTCTCACCGTGCGCAGGAGTACTTAGATCATCTGACAAAAGTCTATTTATGGCTAAACAGAGCCTAATTAAGCTTATGTAATTATTGTTTGTATTGGTTAAAAACCCCAAGAGACTTATTGAAGAGTTGTATCTCTTCATGAAAATATCTATATAAGTTCAAACAATCTATGCTGAAAAATCATCAGCAGTAGAAGATATTCATATATACATATATACATAATATTCCAGAATGACCATGTTGCATATTTTATTTTGAAGAAGAAATTTGAAGTTCTCTGATTCAGTATTTCTATTTTGGTATCAGTTATTTGTTGAAATTATTCAATTGTGTGGCTGTCTCCATTTCTACATTTCCCTGTTATTCAGATTAAACTATCAAGTATATATTTAATCTGTCAATACACATTCGCTGTATCTGTGTGATTAATTCGGTTGGTGTCCATCCTAAGGAATTAAACCCTTCTGATTTATTCACAGTAACCTGGAAGTAGTAAGTTGGGATTACTAAGTAGAGCCATATAGTTAGGATTGATACACTGTCTCCAGTAAAATATTATCTGTTAATCTTGTCTATTCATTTCATTTGGTTCCTTCAAGTAAGGATTAAAATACCTTCTGGTGAATTATAGGATATCTGATTTTATTTGGTTGGATTATCAAGAAGAGTCTGTCAGTCACTTACTTGCACGTTTATACAAGCTATAAACCAGAACTGTGCCAAATATCTAGAATTATTACCATTTAGAAATTACTGTTTTTAGTCCTTCAAGTTGACTCTGTTACCCAACAAGGCACTAGTCTCATTCAACTCATTAATTAAAACCTTTTTGATATTGCTTATACAATTTTTGCCAATCACTTATTAAACATTACACATAGAATTGATTAGTCAGCTTTGTCATCTATCCTACATCCTATGCCATTGTAGATAGACCTAGTTAGTCCATTCATCCACACTCAGACTGCTTTAATATTTCAAGGTTCACCCACCTAGGTGTAGCAGGACCTAAAGTGTAGGAAATCATCAAACCTTGAAGGTTGATTTCGTCAAGTTAGTTCAAAAACGTTGCAAATCCAAATATAGAGCCTGGCATCCTCTTAGGATTAGCAACTTGCATTTTTGAGACCTAACAAATTGGCGACTCTACTGGGGACTTAGTAAAAAGACCTTAGAAATTAATCCTTTCTTTCATAGAGTCATTTAAAATTTCTTTTTGGTAACTCTGCTGGTGACAAAGAACCTTACAGATAAAAATATAAACTTTTCCTATTCAATAGGTGGCGACTCTAGTTACAATTATAACAAAAATTTCAAATGGATGGTAGGAGATCCAGGATGGAAGGCAGAAACTTGCAGTCATCTCCACCACTTAGAAACATCTCCAAAAGAAATGTGAATCCAAAATATTCCCATCAAGATAATAATCTAGACATCCAGGAGAATGATTTAGAACAAAATATTGCAATTCACAACAAATTCACACCTCTGCATGATTCAAACGACAACCTCAGTGGAGCAACTGATGATATTTTGGCAAGGTACAGACCCACTCCTCAAGAACAGCGGGATCATGATGCAAAGGTCATGAGGGATATTGATAGAAACCAAGCTGAACATGATTTCAAGGTCTCATTTGACCAGGGAGAGGAGATAGGATATGAACTGTCAAATCAGGCAATGAATGACAATCCAGAATATCAGGAAATAAATAATCAAGACATGAGTGACGAGAAACAGGAAATACTCATGCTCAGGAAGGAACTCGAAAGGTACAAAATACAAGAGGAGAAGGAGTTATTGCAGCAAGAAATTCAACAGAGGAGAAATAAAGCCAAAACAGCTCCCCCTAAATATGTACCCCCGCATAGAGGGAATATTTCAAGAAATACACAACAAAATACAAATAATGCTCAAAACTCACATGCTTCTAGAAGTCATCAGAACACTATTCCCCAAATCCCCAGACCACCTCCCATACGTAATGCATCCCTACATATGGCAAATAATTACCCACCCCCTGGTCAACAATATTATAGGCCACAAAATCAACACATAAATCCCCATTTGAACCAACATCAACAATATGCATATCATCAGCCACCAGGTGGATATAATTACTATCCCAATCCACCACATCTCAATTTTCCTCCCCAAAACCTTGCTAATATATGCAGTCAATTTGATTTGACCGGATATCAGTTATATCCATATCCTATGGATAGTACTTGGAGAAACATGGTTCCCAAGTTTACTGGAAACAATGCAGTATCTGCAGAAGATCATATCAGAAGTTTTAATGCTTTTGTACAGGATATAGGTATGGACTGGGAAGACATTAGAATGAGGTTATTTATGATGTCCCTCACTGAAGATGCCAGAGATTGGTTTAATAGCTTGCCCGATGCATCAATCAATTCAATGACTGATTTCCATAACCAGTTTAAGGATCAGTATGGTAACCAATACGCTCCTGAGTTTGCACTACATGAACTAATAAGTATACAGAAGTATCAAAATGAATCAGTATTTGATTTCAACCTGAAGTTTTCCAAGTTACATAATAAGGTACCACATGGAGCCAAGTTATCTGACCAGGCAGCACTGAGTATCTATATGAAGGCATTTGACCCCAAAACAGGATATGAACTTAGAAACCGGTGTCCTGCAACGTTGGCTGAAGCACAGAAAATAGCCATAACTATTGAAAATAATAGAAAAGCTGCAGGAATGGTCAGTAAAAGGGAAAATCATAGAAATCTTCAGAATCCAAATGCTCAACAGATTAAACCAGAGGGTCAGCATAGGCAGGATAGACCTAGGTTACATGATATGCCTTACAATACAAATTGGAAGGATGGAAGACCTATTGACAACAACAGAAAGCAGCCATATGGAAAGGATACTCCTGATCCATTGAAGAGAAACATGGCACATATGGCAGAAAATAAACCTTGGTGTTCTGTATGTAACTTGCCACATTCACCTGAATACTGTGAGGTAGCTAAATCAATACAGCAAGAGGAAATGCTATACAACTATAATAGGGATAATCACACCATCAATATGATGCAGGATACACCATGTGTGGTAACAGAAGATTATTCTTCTTCAGAGGAAGAAGGGTATGAGTATGATGTAGGGAACCAAAAATATCATGTTAACATGGGAGAACAGCAAGTATTCTCAGACCAGGAAGATATTTATGACAATAAACCATATGGTCAATGGAGAAAACCTACTGAGGATGAAAAAGAAGCTCTCACAGTAGCTACAGTGGCTCAAGCTCGAAACACTTATAACTTAAGGAATAGAACAACAAATACTGGGCAAGGAACTCCTGGGAGTGTATTCATAAAAGATCAGAATAACAAAGGGAATAATACAAAATCATCACCTAAAGAACCAGAAAAAGGGGATAAAAATAAAATGAAGGAAAGTATAGAAAAAGAGAATACAAAAACAGAAAAGAATGATCATATCATAACCCCTTCTTTTGACATTGCACAGGCAGTGTCTCAGGTGAAAATATCAGTCCCACTCCTAGAGATGATGAAAATAGATAAATATAGGAGTACAGTTGTCAAGATGATTTCTGATACACCTAATCCAAAACATAAAGGATTTGAAAAAACAACAAATAATGTGCATCAGGAAAATTTTAAGATGCCTGAGGTTTACCTTGGTGATACGCTTACAAAAAATCCCTCACAGGTAGATCCATTCTATACTACACTAGTAATCAAGAACAGAATAGTCAGGAATTGTATGATTGATTCAGGTGCTGCTATGAATATCATGCCTATAGCAGTGATGAAAGAATTAGGGATGTGGGTTGATACTACGTATGGCCAATGTTATGCAATGGATAACAGATCTATTCCAGTAGTTGGTATTATGAAAGATGTAGAAATAAAACTTGCTTCGTATCCTGAGGCAACATATAACATTGACATCACTGTGGTTGATATCCCACCGTATTATGGAATGCTGTTATCAAGGCAGTGGGCTGCAATGGCAGGAGGCAATGTTCAATTAGATCTATCATATGCCACCATACCAGTAGGTGACAAGGAAGTCAAGTTGTGCAGAGAACCAAGGTATGACAATATTATAGAAAGAATGGACCGGCATCAGGTGAATTTCTTTTGTGACACAGATTTAGGGGTTTTCAAAGTTGGAGAAACTACCCCAGAATTCCATAACACTGACCCAATACACACTGAATCTATGAAAAGAGAAAATGATTTGTGGAAAATGTATTTCGATGGTGCATGCAGCAAGATAGGAAATGGGGCCGGAGTAGTTTTTATCTCACCAGGAGGTAAAACATTCAAATACTCTTTCTTACTGACATTTGAATGCACCAATAACGTAGCTGAGTATGAAGCCCTACTCATTGGCCTAGACATAGCCACCAAATACAAAATAAAAGAGTTGGTTGTCTATGGTGATTCTGAATTGGTCATCTCCCAAGTAAGAGAAAAATATTTATCTAAGAATAAAAGATTAAGACAGTACAGGAATGCAGTTTGGGATAGTGTTGAATTATTTGATGCTTTTTCAATTAGCTGGGTTGATAGGTCTAAAAACATCATGGCAGACTTTTTAGCAAACATTGCATTAAAGAGAGATGATCTAACATTAGGAGGGATCACAGAAGTAGAATTTAAAACTAGACCTACCATCCCTGATAATATATAGAACTGGCAGGTGTTTGACAGCGATGCTGATATAATCAATTTCTTACATTGTGCTGATTATTATGAAAATCAAGAAATTGATTTCAGTGCATTTGTGGAAAAGCACGATGGGAAAGAAACCCTATTTGGCCAAGAAGTGGTTCAACTGAAGACAAATAAGATACCCAAAGGGCTTATTGCATTAGAAAAAGCATTTGATGGGCATGATAGATACAAGAAGAAAGAAACACCAGTGATACCTGAGAATCTTGAGGAAGTAAACTTGGGGACTCAGACAACCCCAAAAAATGTATATATTGGGAGGAATCTGGACCAGAAAATCAGAAGTAGAATTATCAATCTACTTAGGAAGTATAGGCATGTGTTTGCTTGGTCATATGATGACTTACAGGCATATAGAGAGGATCTATTTCAACATGAGATACCACTCAAACCAGATGCAAAACCATTCAGACAGAAACAAAGGCCGATTAATCCTACATTGGCTCCGAAAATGCTGGAGGAACTTACAAAGTTAAGGGATGGAGCTATAATCAAGCCTATTAGACATTCTTCCTGGGTCTCAAACTTAGTACCTGTCAGGAAAAAGAATGGTGACATTAGACTGTGTGTGGATTTCAGAAACCTGAATAAATCTTCTCTCAAAGATAATTATCCTCTTCCCAATATGGAGGCGATATTACAGAAAGTTACTGGATGTGAATTACTATCCATGATGGATGGCTTCTCCGGCTACAATCAGGTAAAGGTTAAGGAGTCTGAACAATTCAAGACTGCATTCCCCACTCCGTGGGGAACATATGTATACTTGAGAATGCCATTTGGATTAACTAATGCTGGGGCAACATTTCAAAGAGCGATGGATGTAGCCTTTGCTGAATTGATCAATAAGATTATGATAGTCTATCAAGACGACTTAACAGCATATTCAAAAAGGGTTGAAGATCATTGCACACATCTAGAACAGATATTTGTCAAAGCCCTAGAATATGGAATATCATTGAATCCTAAAAAATGCCAATTTGCAGTAACAGAAGGAAAATTGCTTGGCCATATAGTCTCGAAGGAAGGAGTTAAAATAGATCCTGAAAGGGTGGAAGCAATTGATCAGGTCCCTATTCCAAAAAATGTAAAAGCTATACAATCATTTTTTGGTCAGATAAACTTTGTCAGAAGATTTATACCAAATTTCGCAGAGATTGTTTGTCCTATATCAAGAATGCTGAAGAAGAACTCAGATATGAAATGGACAACAGAAGCAATGGAAGCATTTGGTAACATTAAGGAGGCCATCAAACAAGCTCCAGTCTTAATATCCCCTGACTTCGGCAAACCTTTCCAACTTTTTTCATTTGCTTCCTATCATACAGTGGCAGCAGTGTTGTTGCAGAAAAACAATGATGGATATGAACAGCCAATCTCTTTCTTTAGCAAGTCCCTTCAGAATGCAGAGTTGAAATATGACATTATTGAAAAACAGGCATATGCATTGGTAAAAGCAGTAAAAAACTTCAGACCATATTTGGTAGGGGCTAAAATCATAGCATATGTTCCTAATGCTGCAGTCAAGGATGTACTGATCCAAACTGAGGTCACCGGTAGGAGATGTAGGTGGATCAATAGGATTCAGGAATTCAACATTGAAATCCAAATCACTAAATTAGTAAGAGGACAGGGTCTTGCCAAATTGATGACTGAAAATAATCTAGAAGCTTCCCATATATGTAATGTTGATGCAAGTACCAGTATTGAACGTACTCCATGGTATACTGATATAGTATATTATCTAACACATATGAAGAGTCCTGAAGGATATGATGATAACAAAAGAAGGAAACTCAAACTACAAGCTTCAAAATATGTACTCATTGGTGGAGATCTCTATTGGAAAAATAGAGATGGGGTTCTACTATTATGTTTGGATGAATATCAATCAAAACATATTATGAAGGAATTGCATGAAGGCATGTGCGGAGGACATTTCTCAGCAAAAACCACAACCCACAAAATTTTGAGAGCAGGGTACTATTGGCCTAAAGTCTTTAACGATTCATACCAGTACACTAGAAAATGTGAAGCATGCCAAAAGTTCTCAGGGAAGTTAAAGTATCATGGAGCACTACCTTTAAAACCTATGCAAGTTGAGGCTCCATTTTATCAGTGGGGTATTGATTTTATAGGTGAAATTTCAGAGAAATCAAGTGGGGGGCACCGATGGATTTTAGTAGCTACTGATTACTTTACAAAATGGGTGGAAGCAATCCCAACCAGACAGGCTACTAGTAAAGTTGTGATAAATTTTCTAATGGATAACATTATATGCAGATTTGGTACTCCTGTAAGACTGATTACTGATAATGGGATGTGCTTTAGATCTGATGAATTCAAAGGTTTTTGCAGCACACATGGTATCACTGTTTCTTATGTTGCTCCTTACCATCCGCAGGCCAATGGACAAGCTGAATCAAGTAATAAGAGTCTGTTGAAAATCATAAAAAGAATGTTGGATAGAAATAAGAAGGCTTGGGATTCAAAACTAAGAATGGCAGTATGGGCTGACAGGATTACTATAAAAAGGGCAATTGGGAGATCCCCTTATGAATTGGTATATGGAACCCAAGCAAGATTACCATTAGAAAATCTTATACCAGTATACAAATTCATTCTCCAGGAAGACTTGAATATCCCTGAACCAATGGAGGAAAGGTTGGAACAATTGGCAGAGCTTGATGAAACAAGAAGAATGGCTCAGAAACAGAATATTAAATTACAATCACAGGTAAAATATCTCTTTGACAAAAAGGCCAAAGAAAGAAAGTTTGAAATAAATGATCTGGTACTAATGTGGAATGCAAGATGTCAAGACAAAGGAAAACATGGAAAATTTGAAGCCTTGTGGTTGGGTCCTTTTGTTATCACTGGCAAGGGAGGTGATGACTCTTACTATGTACAGAATATGTCAGGAGAGGAGCAGGAATTGCCAGTACATGGGCAATACTTGAAGCAGTTCTTTTCATAAACATATATAAAGAGAATTGAGTGTTGCCAGTGCATGGACAACATTCAAATAATTCTCAAAAATATCTTATTCCATGCACAGTAGTTTAGGAATCATTCCTGCTCCCCATCATTTGTTCCTTTCCTTTTTTCCAGTTCCATAAAACGCCACCCCAAAATAATAAAAGATGTGGTCTACTTCCCCAGGAGATCTGGATCCTTGTATACTCACAGGGAGTATACATCCCAGACAGAGCCACTGTTAGCACAGTAAAATTTTCAAAATTTTACTATTTCCTTACTCCATCATATTTGAATAAACCCTAAGTAATATCCCAAAAGGACCACAATATAAAATTTTTGTATCTCATAAAATATCTAGGGATGAGCAGTGTCAAATTTCATCAAAATCAATCCATCGGCAAGAGGTCGTGTGGCTTACACCGATACACAAGGGATTGTTTGAAAACAACCATCGGCGTGAAAATAGAGATCGGAAGAAGAATTATGGAGCTCACCGATGGAGTAAGCAGCACCGATGACTTTACATCGGCAAGAAAGGCAAGTGGTCATGCCGATCGGTATGACAAATATCTATCGGATGATCTTTTAGAAGTTGCCCCGACGGTATATATCATACCGATGAAGCACTTTCGGCAAGAGTTTCACCTAACAGCATGCGAGGGTAACAAAGCAATAGTCATCGGTGAGAAATGAACCATCGGAATAGAAAACAAGTAAGTCTCCGACGATCAAGAGTCCTGGCGATAAGAAAGCCATCGGCAAGACTCACAGCGATGCACCTCTATCGGTATAGTTTGACATATCGGAACAAAAGAAACAAGTCTTGCCGATTCATAAGTCACGGCGATCAAAAGGTGTCGGTGACACTTTACTAAACTTTGCCCGATGAAGGATATAACAAAGGACATCGGAGAGATGATATGGATCGGGATATATTGAGAAAGTTATCCCGATAGTGAATGTCATTCCGATAAAGGTAAAAGTTCATACATGAAGAGACTATCGGTAAGACAATAAAGATCGGGGAAACATAATTTTAGTATCCCGATGGTCTCAATCTTCCCGATAAGCAAAGCATATCGGTGGGACTTGCCATATCGCGGAGAGATTTAAAACCCTTAGCGATGAAGGAAGTCATGCCGATGGTCGCACCCACTTGAAATATGATACCACATGGCGTCGGGGATACAGTTGAGGGGTCACGCCGATTGACTGTCTGCGCCATAAAAGACGTTGAGGTCGCCCAGACATTTCAAAAATCACGCCGATAAGAAGAGTTATGGCGATGTGACACTTCACAGCGATGAACATTGAATTGATCAGATAATTAATACAAAACGGCTACGAAGTTCATACGTTCATTATAATTGCAAAAAACCGTCCGAGAGCAGAATACAGGAGAATTCTCAGGGCAAAAGCAAAGGCTTCCAATTCCAGCCGTCGAACGACAAGGTACACATACACAAACCACTATATTGCCTGTATTTGAATTTCCTGCCAAATTTTTCAAAAATGGAAACTCCGGGGAAAGGAAAAGGGAGAAAATCACAAGGAGAAACCAGTAAACCAAAGAAGCAAAAAACTGATCAAACCCCTGAAGAAAAAGTCAAAGACAGAAAACTAAATCAGGACTTGATTGATCAGTTGCCTGGGTCAACTCCCAAGGCCAGGAGGTCTGCCCAACTCAGGGCAGAAGTAGAGAAATTGGAAGACAAACATAAGCGCCTGGGAGATATTTGGACCCCAATTAGGGGATATGAACTCTTCAGATTCCACTACAACAGAAGATTTAGAAATGCTCCTGTGTCAAACCCATGGCACATGAATTTAGGCAAACTGGTTGTGCCTAATGTATTCTTGAATGTAGAACTCCTGCAACTGTTAGCCAGGCATTACAATTCAGGCCTGAAAGCTATATGCAACCCTCAAGGAGAACCAATTGTACACCTATCAAAAAATGCTATTTGTGAGGTGTATGATTTGGATGATTTGTGCACTGTCCCTATTGTTTATGAAGATTTGGATAAAGAATACTGGAGAATGGATACAACCTACAATGGATGGAGGTTACCCATTCATAGACCCAGGATTGAAGGAGAAGTGATACCCTTGACTGAGAATGATGGCCCTCCCTTTCATGTGTCCATTTTTGAACCATACATTCAATATACTTACTATTCTGTAGGCCAAGTCCTTGGCTCAGAGGTCCCTGAGTTCATGACTATTCCTCTAATGGTCATAACCTCTGATATTCAATGTCACAATGCCAGACAATTTGATTATGCCTCCTATGTTGCTACTAGAATAGACTCTGGTCTATCTGCGATAAGAAACAATGCTCCAGCATGCTCTTTTGAGCATTACTCGATGCTCATGCATATGGTCTTATACTATGGCCAGGAAGTAGGATTGTGGCCAAATGAGTTTCAAATTGTTGCTGCGGATAAGAAAGGGGAGAAGATACCTGTGCAAATGTGGACCAGAATCTGGGATAGCAGGTATGCTAACTCCAGCTATGCTCAATTTGAAGAGCATTGTGTTAAAGTGCTATATAGGTATTTCAACCACCCCTGTGAATATTCAATTTCAGATGAAATAAAAAGATTCCTCAGACCAAAAGATTTTGGTGGCCCCCCTACTGTCACTCATAATTGGGGAGATTGGTATTGTTTTGAGGATGCCACTATGATCAGAGTGTATGGTTTTGAGGATGCTCCATTTATATTGCCTAAAACTGTCCCTGACAGAATTGCATATTTGGAAATAATTAGGCAAATGCATTGTTCAAATGTCATGCATCTAAGTTCGCATGATAAACAATCATTCATGCCCAGTACTCTGTGTTTTGGAGATTTTACTGTGGTTTCAAAAGAAAGATACAATCTCATTTTGGATAAACTAATGCATTATAACATGGTGACTGCTGAGGTGAGGAAAGGGTTTGACCCTGAGGGTTTCATTGACTATGCAAGAAGAAAACAAAATCTCAGTGGATACATGCACATACATTATCCACATGATGATGTCATTAGAAATTTGGAAGAGGCTGAAGTCGACTTGGTGGTGGAGAAATATAACAGAGATTTGAATGAAAAGAAAAAGCAGTTGGCAGAAGTTGAAGTGGTATCCTCTGAAGAGGAAGAATTGACTGAACAGCCACAAGATAAGACAATAGAAATGTCTAAAAGAAAAATGCAACAATATCAGCCTCCAGTTGTGATACATGATGAGGAGGGGTCTGCTGATGAAGATCCTCGCCAAAAGGCTTATGATTCTTTTGTGTCAGATGATACATTCATTCATTCGAAGGAATTTAAATCATTCCTGTATAAATACAAGGGAAAAGAAATTAGAGAGTCAGTAGATAATGTTTCTGCTGACAATGAAAAACAGTTATTAGAGATGTTAAAGGAGACAGTGGACAAGGAAATGCAAGACATGACACCAAGCAGAGGTAGACAGCTGCTTAAAGATGCAGGGGTTATGATTTTTCCTGGTTTAGATTTAAATTCTGCTCTGGTTTTTGATAGTTTTTTGAATAATGCTGATGATAAGTATAAGCTTACTCCAGAAGGAGTTAATGAAGTCTATATGGGAACGAGATACAATAATGATGAAAATTCTTTAATGATATGGGCATTGTATCCTCCCCATAAGAAGACGGACATCATAGACACTGAAAAAACTTTTGGCCATGTTATGACTTTCAGAGCAGGTGAAACTGACCCCATAATTACTGCAGACATTGGTATCAATGTTGCAAAGTTGAATAAGGCACAAGCTCAGATGTTAATCAAGGAAAGAGATGCTTATAAGCTGAATTGTGAAAGATTAACCAAAGAGAATGACTACTTGAAGGACGCCGTTAAAAGCACCTTTGGCCAATCTACGAAGAGAATAACTCAAGGTGAGAGCTCACAAAGTAGTCAAGAGATATCCCATGATCAAGCCAAACAAATTCAAATAGATGCATTTGTTACAATACTGCAGAGCAGGTATGCAAACATGGTACGGTGGTTAAACCAGTTTTGGGATAACTACTCGGAAAATCATAAAGCAGTCAAAGAACATGAAAGGCTTGATCAGAGGATACAAGAAAAGGTGATCGAGTTGCAAAACAGAGGTGCCACTGATAGCACAGATATCTCTGATGCAAGAGCATTGCTCAAATGGCACCAGAATTATTATGATAAACTCAAAGCTGATGCTAAGGAAGGGACTGATGCATCAGACGCAGGGGTGCCCAGGATATTCAAAGATAATGGAGAGGTAAAGAGCAAAGAAGAGTGGACTGTTGATTGTCAAGTTATATTGCACAAAGCCACAGGAGCTCTAAAAGATAAAGCCTCTGTATCTACAGAAGTTTGCAAGCAACTGGAGGAAATGGTCACCCTTGATATAATCACCAGGAGTGCAGTCGAGCTTACTGATTCTCACCGTGCGCAGGAGTACTTAGATCATCTGACAAAAGTCTATTTATGGCTAAACAGAGCCTAATTAAGCTTATGTAATTATTGTTTGTATTGGTTAAAAACCCCAAGAGACTTATTGAAGAGTTGTATCTCTTCATGAAAATATCTATATAAGTTCAAACAATCTATGCTGAAAAATCATCAGCAGTAGAAGATATTCATATATACATATATACATAATATTCCAGAATGACCATGTTGCATATTTTATTTTGAAGAAGAAATTTGAAGTTCTCTGATTCAGTATTTCTATTTTGGTATCAGTTATTTGTTGAAATTATTCAATTGTGTGGCTGTCTCCATTTCTACATTTCCCTGTTATTCAGATTAAACTATCAAGTATATATTTAATCTGTCAATACACATTCGCTGTATCTGTGTGATTAATTCGGTTGGTGTCCATCCTAAGGAATTAAACCCTTCTGATTTATTCACAATAACCTGGAAGTAGTAAGTTGGGATTACTAAGTAGAGCCATATAGTTAGGATTGATACACTGTCTCGAGTAAAATATTATCTGTTAATCTTGTCTATTCATTTCATTTGGTTCCTTCAAGTAAGGATTAAAATACCTTCTGGTGAATTATAGGATATCTGATTTTATTTGGTTGGATTATCAAGAAGAGTCTGTCAGTCACTTACTTGCACGTTTATACAAGCTATAAACCAGAACTGTGCCAAATATCTAGAATTATTACCATTTAGAAATTACTGTTTTTAGTCCTTCAAGTTGACTCTGTTACCCAACAAGGCACTAGTCTCATTCAACTCATTAATTAAAACCTTTTTGATATTGCTTATACAATTTTTGCCAATCACTTATTAAACATTACACATAGAATTGATTAGTCAGCTTTGTCATCTATCCTACATCCTATGCCATTGTAGATAGACCTAGTTAGTCCATTCATCCACACTCAGACTGCTTTAATATTTCAAGGTTCACCCACCTAGGTGTAGCAGGACCTAAAGTGTAGGAAATCATCAAACCTTGAAGGTTGATTTCGTCAAGTTAGTTCAAAAATGTTGCAAATCCAAATATAGAGCCTGGCATCCTCTTAGGATTAGCAACTTGCATTTTTGAGACCTAACAGTAAGTAAGGATGCCCTTCCACCAAAGAGGGAGATTAGTCATTGCATTGATCTCATCCCTGGATCCACCCTACCAAACCAAGTAGCCTACAAGTTGACCCCAGAGCAAAATGTTGAAGTGGCAAGACAAATCCAAGACTTGTTGGATAGAGGACTTATAAGGAGGAGTATTAGTCCATGTGTAGTACCTGCAATACTTGCACCCAAGAAGGAAGGAACATGGAGACTATGCACTGATTCTAGGGCCATCAACAAGATTACTATTAGGTATAGATTTCTAATGCCTAGAATAGAAGATTTAATGGATTGCTTGGGTAGGGCTAAATATTTTACCAAGATGGATCTAAAAAGTGGATACCACCAAATCAGGATAAGGGAGGGGGATGAGTGGAAAACTGCCTTCAAAACCAATGAAGGGCTATTTGAATGGGTTGTGATGCCTTTTGGCTTGTCAAATGTACCAAGCACCTTCATGAGGTTGATGAATGAAGTGCTAAAACCATTCCTTAACAAGTTCATTGTTGTATATTTGGATGATATATTGGTTTTCAGTGACAGCAAGGAAGATCACATAAGACATATCCATCAGATGCTTAGGAGGCTTCAAGAGGAGAAGTTGAGAATTAACCTTGATAAATGTGTCTTCCTACAAGAAGAATTGACATTCTTGGGGTTTGTCATCTCTAAGGGCAACCTCAAGATGGATCCAAGCAAGGTGGAAGCCATTCTTAATTGGCCAATACCTACCACAGCCTCTGAGGTAAGAAGTTTCCATGGTTTATGCAGTTTTTATAGGAAGTTCATTAGGGGGTTTAGTGCTATTTGTCCTCCACTTGTTGACACTATAAAAGGAGGCAAGAAATGTGTGTTTGTGTGGACAAATGAGGCCAATCAAGCCTTTGAACTGTTAAAGAAAAAAAAATTAGAACAACCAGTCCTTGTGCTACCTAATTTTGACAAGACCTTTGTTGTTGAGTGTGATGCAAGTAAGAGGGCTGTTGGGGGAGTCCTAAGTCAAGATGGGAGGCCTATAGCCTTCTTTAGTGAGAAGTTAAATGAGGCAAAATAGAACTACTCTACCTATGATCTAGAATTATATGCAATGGTTCAATCTTTGAGAAAATGGAGACACTATTTATTACCCAAGGAGTTTGTTGTTTTCACTGATAACCATGCTTTGAGCTTCTTGAACAGGCAGGAGAAATTAAACCATAGGCATATCAAGTGGATGGAGTACATCCAAGCATACACTTTCTCAATAAAACACAAGAAAGGAGTGGCCAATAAGTTAGCCGATGGCTTAAGTAGGATAAATCTTGTTGTGCAAACCATTCAGTTGGAGAGTACTGGTATACATGCCATTAAAGATTAGTATGCAGCAGATGAAGACTTCAAGGAACCTTTCCAAGTTTGCAAAGCCATGACAGGCAGGTATAACACTGATTTTTCTGATTTTTTGATACAAGATGGATTTCTCTTCAAGGGCAGCCTGTTGTGTATTCCAAGAGGGTCTGTTAGAGAGTGTATCATTCAAGAGAAGCATTGTGGCAGCATGGCAGGCCACTTTGGCATTGATAAGACCCTAGAATTGGTTAGGAGATACTACTATTGGCCAAGGTTACCATCTGATGTAAGAAAGTTTGTAGAAACTTGTCAAATCTGTCAAAGAGCCAAGGGTCATACATCCAATGCAGGTCTATACACTCCACTACCTATTCCTTCAAAGCCTTGGGATTCCATTAGCATGGATTTTGTACTTGGTTTTCCTAGGACCAAGAATGGACATGATAGCATCTTTGTAGTTGTTGATAGGTTCTCAAAAATGGCTCACTTCATCCCATGTAAAACCACACATGATGCCTCACACATAGCAGGTCTTTTCTTCAAGGAAATAGTCAGATTACATGGTTTACCTTTGTCCATAATCTCTGACAGAGACCCCAAGTTCATAGGACACTTCTAGAGGACACTTTGGAAAAGACTAGGTGCAAATCTGTCCTTGTCATCAACCTATCATCCTCAGTCTAATGGGCAGACTGAGGTGATTAACAGGTCACTTGGCAACCTCCTAAGGTGCCTAACTAAAGAGCAGGGTGCTAGTTGGGATTCAGTTTTGGCTCAGGCAGAGTTCTCATACAATGACACTGTCAACAAAAGCACCAACCTGTCACCTTTTCAAATTGTTTATGGCACTCACCCAAGGGGTATTTTGGAACTTAGAGAGGTTGGAGGATTAGAGAAGAGCAGTGCATTGGCTGAAGACTTTATCCAAGTGATGAGAGATGTCCATGAACAAGTAAAACAGAAATTGCAGTCCACTTCTTAGAAGTATAAACAGTCTGCTGACAGAAAGAGAAGGGATCTGCAGTTCAAAGAAGGGGATTTGGTCATGGTACACCTTAAAAAGGAGAGGCTACCTGTAGGTAAATACACTAAGCTACTCATGAAGAAGATTGGGCCTTGTGAAGTGCTCAAGAAATGTGGAGAAAATGCATATAAAATTAGGCTACCGGATGGCATTGCCTTGTCACCAATTTTTAATGTTTCAGACCTTTATCCCTATAAGGGATTTGATCCTCAGACATCTGTTGTAGAGCAACAAATTGATCAGACACTTCAGAACCTGATTCCTTCATCTCCTGATCAGATTGAATGCATTTTGGATCACAAGGTGGCTAAACAGACTAGGAGGCACACCTACTATAAATATTTGGTAAAGTGGCTCAATAAACCTCAGGAAGATGCAACTTGGATGAGCAAAGAAGCCATTGAGAAGGTAGGATTCACATTTGACAACATTCCAACTCAAGAGACTTGAGTTTTGTTTGACAGTGGGTGTATGGTGCAGGGCACCTAGGAGCATCTTGATTCCTAAAAGCATTTTGGTAGCATTTTGATAAGTTAAGTTTCTTGTTCAGTATGTTTTGGTAATAAGGCTTTTTAGCCATGGATGTAAGGTCCTTTTGTGTGGTCAAGATGTTTGGGGTGACCATATAAACCTCACTCATTCTTAGTCCACTTGGACCCTAGTTGTGCCACTTAGGCCTAGGAGGTCTAATGAGGTTTTCTTTGAGTCTATTTGCTAGTTTTGTGTTTTTGCATGGTCTAGGGAGTATGATGGTGGTTTGATTCTATTGGACAAGCTAAATCCATTGACAACCTTGTGTAAATACAAAAATACCATAGTGTCAAATGTTGCCAATGGTGTCAATGACACATTGGCCAGTTACAACTCATTTTGGACAGTTGAAAACTATTGTTGGAGGTTGGATACCGACTTGGATCAGTTTATACTGTTGTCATCTCACTCTTGTAGGGCAGAGAAGTTTTGGTACGGAGTTTTGGGCACAGAAATAAAGAAAACTGACTGTTTTTCCCTATTTTTCTCTTGTTGTACGGCCTGTACTGATTGGCCAGGTGGATCCATGTTATTTTTCTGAAACTACTTGGAGTCAGGGTTTAAATGTAGCAAGTTTGAGGTCCTGAAGTGATTTGAGTAGAAAGTTATTGCAATACTAGTCTAAAACCCTATTTTCTAGGGTTTATCATACAAAATCCACCCTAGAATGCATTCTAACGGATGAAACCTCATGCAAATCGGTGAAATATAGGCTAGGGATGTACTTTATCTAATTCCAAAAGCATTTTTCTAGGAAAGACAATCTTCAAATTTTGAAGTGATGCCCTAGGTCAAGTATTCATAGGTATTTGACCAAATTTATGCAATTCGCTATTGTAAATGACAAAACTCTAATAAGGTGAGTGAATGAATGGTGGTTTTGAGATGTTTGTATGTGTAGGAAGTGTTCCAAGTCCATGTCCCAATTTTATGAACCCAAATTAGACCACTTGCTTTGTAACCTAGACCTAAACTGATCAATTAGGCCTAGTGACCTAGATGTTGGATTGCTGGAGTAGAGTTGGGACTAGAGGCTTTGAAGTTTGTTGAAGTGCCCTAAAGGGTATTCAAATCCATCATTTGATTGCCTATTCATTTAGGGTTTTGTCAAGCTTTGTAGTGAAAACCTATTTTGGAGGGCTAGTAGCCTTGCTAGGCCAAGTGAAGGTTGGAGAGTTGTGGGAAGTTGCTGATCAAACCAACTATATAAAAGGTGTTTGTAGACCTTTTGGAAGGTGTGGAAACAATCTTGAGAGTTGGACAATAGCCTGGTTAACAAATCCTTAGTTTTCTTTGGTGTGGCCTTGCTTGCATAAAGTAGGTGAAGTGGGTGAGTGGGCAGAGAGAAGAGAAGTTCATTATTGCTTTGCTTGTGCCACTCTGCATCATTGAGCATACCAAAGAGTCCTCAAATACTATGTCCAAACATTCAACCCCATCATGTGGTCAACAAATTGTCGAACCTATCCAAGATTCATCCATTTCCACTCAAAGTCAAGAGCTATATCAAGAGCAAAGTTCTAAGCATGAGGAAACATTACCCCCCTCATCCACATCAAGATCAAACCCCTTCCATTGCACCCCTTCATAACACACTTGCTTCCATTTATGATCATGATCCCACTTATGATCAAGAAGACCATGATGATCCACTTAGCCAACTCTATGCATTCCATGGTCAAGAGCTTTTCACCTCACCCATTCATGGCCCAACCACCACTTGTCATGATGAGACATGTGCCTCCCAAGAACACATAGTTGATCAAACAAATAACTCAGATCTTAATGTGCATAAGGATACTCAAAATCCTAATGATCCTTCCACATCCACTATCAATCCCATTTCAAATCCACCATCATATCCACTTGGTCTTACCACCTTCATCCATGAGTGTTCTTCCTTAGGACAACAAAAATCATTGTCTTCCACTTCACCTTCTTCATCCAATAACCAACTCAAGTTTAATTCCCAAACTATACATAGTCCCATAGTCCATCGCATGCTCCAAAACATGAACTACCAAGGTAAAGGCCTAGGCCTTCACGAACAAGGAATTTTGGAGCCAATCCATGTCAATGTCCCCCCTCACTCATATGGCCTTGGATACACACCCCAAGGTCAACAATCTAATGATGTTGGTACTTCATTCATTCTAAGTCCACCACTTTCCATCGCACATCACATTATATTCCCAAAACATATGTTGCCATTCCACCTCCATCATCCTACAAATGTCAAAAGCATGTGACCATACACCTTCCACCATCCATTTTGCCTCCATTACTTCCAACTCCTACTATCCACCCATCCACTTTACCTCCATTGCTTCCAATGCCTAACATACCTATCATTCATAAATTCCCTCATATTCCTAATCATGACCAACAAATGCACATATTGTTTAAACATGAAGCTTCCACTCATTCCAGCCACCACATGGGATTCAAAAATAAACATTTGGATGCCTCCTTTTATAAATTCAAAAATCTTAAGGGTCCTAATACCTTAGGAAATCAATCCAAAAATTCAAAACAAAATCCATCCAAACCCATACCTCCAATAGAAAAGTCCAAAAGCAAAATGGTATGGGTCCCTAAATAAAAATCAATCAAGTCAAGTGATACATCCACCTCTCAAAAAACCCAACCATCCTCTTTCATCCATTCCATTCAAAAATATCTAATTCCTCCAACCCACATAAAAAGCAAAAATCATAAAAATACTAAGTCTATGTGGGTACCAAAAGTCCTACGTCATCCTTCTCCTAAGCAAATACCACCATTGCTTCCTACACCTCCATCCAATCACAAGCTTCCATGTTTATCATGGTGTGTGCAACCATTGGTCATGATTCCTTTCCATACCTCCATCACCCCATCATTCATGCATTTTCCTACATATTTCACACCTCATCTCCCTATGGTCCATGCTTCGGCATAAGTCATTCATCCATCCTTGCAAAGTCCTACATAATCCACATCATAATCGACTATCTTTCCTACATAATCCACATCATAATACCATCGTTCCATCCATAATTAACTATCTACCTTATCCATCTAACTTTCATGTTATCCCTTACCAACATCAATGAGCATAATGACATGGTCCATGCGACGACACCTATCTCTAATAGGGACTATCACCTTTCATGGCACTAGACACTTGTGTCCCTCTCATCCATATTACACCTCTCCCCTTCAAAAGTCCAAAAAGTCAAAAATTCAAAAAAATCAAAAAAGTAAAGAGAAATCTCTACATCTAATGGTGAAAACCTAGCAAACAGACACCTTGGATAAGTACTATGATGAAAACCTAGCAAACATGCATCATGTGTATGTTGATCTTCTATGAAACTTACACTTGGGGGCACATTGTCTCATCCTCCTATCATTTTCCAACCTATCATTTTTATCATTTCCTACCATACTTAGCCATCACATACATAAACATATCCTATTGCATCCATTCATCCACCCTTCCTCTCTTTTCATCTTGATAAAGGTTGGGGGCAAAATGTTGAAACATGTTTTGTATGTCTCTTGACATACCTTATCTTTTCCAAACAACCCTATCATCGTCCTATAAGCTTTGTCATGAAAAATCCTAAGTATTCAAGCTCGAATGGGGCATGTTGTTCCTATGTGACATAGTCCTTGGAGATCACATCCTTACCCTTGTAGACACCCAAAAATGACCAAGTCATCGCATCACTTGAATTTCGTCTAATCTGTCTAATCACCTGTGTCTCAACATTAATTAAATAATTTAATTATTTAATTAATTTCATCAAATTCTTCCAAATTTTTAAAATTTAACATTAATTGAATAATCTAATTATTTAATTAATTTCATTAAATTCTTCTAAATCACATACTTTCAACATTAATTAAATAAATCCTCTTTATTTAATTAATTTCATTAAATTCCTCTATTATTCTTTCACAATTAAATAATTTTAATTATTTAATTAAATCATTAGCCTCTTTCAAATTTTAAGTCCTCATTAATTAAATTAATTATTTAATTAATTCATCTAATTCTATCTTATCTACAATTAAATAATTCCACATTATTTAATTAAATTAATTATTCTTCTAAATTTAAATAAATCATGCAAATTTATTTAAATTATCTCAATTCTCTAAAAATAAATAAAATCAAGTATTTTATTTATAATCTTCATATTCCTAGCCGATGACGGCGTGGTTCGATGGTTAAGTTGCTCGGTTGTAGTGGTGGCCACCAGAGTTCAAACCCCCACTGGGCCAATGAGCTCGCAAGGCTTTACACCTTCGCTTGGCTCACGAGCTCGCGAGTTTGAAGTGTTCTTGCTAGGGGATGAGGTCCCCCATGTTGTGGCCTCACCGATTCATTGCTCCAAGCAAAAGCATTCACGTGGAGCCGGAGGACATGTCACACCAGCATCACCGATCACGTTAAAAAGTTTACCAGGCGCATTTTAAAAAAAAAAATCTTCATATTCCTTTAATCTTGCACAAACAATTAAATAAATTTATTTATTTAATTTACTTTTTCCCCTAAAAATAAATAAAATCAAATATTTATTTATAATCTTCATATTCCTCTAATCATGCACAAACAATTAAATAAATTTATTTATTTAATTTGTTTTTTCCCCTAAAAATAAATAAAATCAAATATTTTATTTATAATCTTTTGTTCCTCAATCATGCACAATTAAATAAATAAATTTATTTATTTAATTTCAGTTATCTTCCAATTTCTCTTAAAATATCTTGTTGACTCATGTGCACAATCTGTCTTATTTTTAGAACTCTAAAAAATACAAAATTACAAGTTGAGTTATCTATTCAATCAATCTTGTTTTCATCATAACTTAATAAAAATATCATTATGGATTGACACGTCGTGTGCACATTCATCATGGTTATTTGTTTTATCTCCTCCGTTGATTTTTCTGAATTATCTAGACCGTTGATCAATCTCTGTTGAAAACTATATAAACCCCCCTCATTTTCTTCACAAATCTTCTTCGATTACTTATTCTCAGGCATCCTTTACAGCACTTTGAGCATACATCGCGTCGTTGAGCAACTTTACGATCTTTTGACATTGATCTTTGAGCACTTTGAGCACCTATACTTGCTTGTTGCAAACATGGTTTCGCAACATATTTGAGCAATCCACATTCGACAAAAGAGAACAATACAATCTGGTAAAATCTTTCTTGTTTTATTTGATTTATTCATTAATCATGGCTTTTTTAGATAGATCTCTTTATGTTATGGGTTATTGATTTGGTTATTATTATAGTTTTGATTTTATCATTCGTCATAATCAATTTTCCTCATACACATTTTGGCACGCCCGGTGGGACCCACTAACCTTGCTTTTTTTTAGAAAAAGTTATTTTTTGGAAGCTAGGTACGGAAAAGTGCAATCACAATGCAGAAGATTTGAAGATTCTTGTTCACTAGTTTGAGAGAATAGGCGTTGAGCATTCAAATGGGGTAACTTTAGCTCAAAAGATTTCTGGGGTTTTTGTCAAAAACATCAAAATCATATCTAGGTATCTCTTATTGTTTGCAAGAAGTGCATGGATTTTGAGAAAAATCTCAATCCGTGTCCTTATTTTTAGCCTATGTTTTTTTTTGCCTATTTTTAGAAATTTCATGAAATCAGGCATATTTGTGTAACCTTAGCTTAAAATATTTCTGGGTTTTGTCAAAAACATCAAAATTATATCTGGGTATCTCTTATTTTTTACAGGAAGTGCACGGATTTTGAGAAAATAGATCCAAATTTGTATCCCTTTTTTAACCTATGCTTACTTTTTTTTTGGCCTATTTTTAGCAGTTTCACAAAATCGGGCATATCTTTTGCATACAAAGTCAAATTTTCATGAAACCAGTGGCATTGGAAAGATGATTCTCTCAAATTTTCTATGGTGAAATAAATTTGAGGTAATTTTATCAGATTTATCAGGTACACTTAGTCAAAGTCAACCCTTCTTTGCAAACTTCAAACAGTCATAACTTGTGCAAAATTTACTCAATTTTCACAAACTTTTTTTTGAAATTACATAGAATTTCATATAGAATCTGATCATAATATTCAATCTACTATACCTAATCATTATTATTATATTTTTTCATATTGCTCATTTTTTCACCTAACAAGTTAAGCGCTTTTGGTCAATTAATTTATTTTTGGCTAACTATTTGAGTTTTGGTAGAACTAATCAACATTTTGTAGCCTCTTATCACTCAAATAGAGAAAATGGGTTTCTCTAACATGTTTATGCAAGACGAGCTTTGAAGAAATTGACAAATTTATTGCATTAAGTCTTAGAAACATATTGTCTTCTTAAGGGACAATTGAACAAACATCTTTTGCAATCTAAGTCTTAAAAACATATTGCTTTCTTAAGGGACAATGGACATGTATGTAAAAATATCTCAATTTTCTAAGGGACAATGGACATGAATGCCAAACACTTCAATTTCATAAGGGACAATTGACAACTACAAACGTGTGTGTGCCTAATCTAGTTGCACCTTTTTTTTTCTTATAACGGGACAATTAAACCTTTGTTTGACATGCTTGCTCTTACATTTTAGTTATTCCTTTAGAAGGGCTTGCTTTTGGATTGTACTTCATCCAAAAGGGATGACCCTAAGCGGAGTTTTCCTTTGAACTGCTATATAAGAGGGATAAGGCGAAAGCCAAGTCCTAATCGACATCAGCCTTACCTTGTGGTGCCAAACTGAAAAGAGGTGTACTAGCTCTTTGTGGAAATGATTTTCACATTGAGCGAAGTGTTTGATACTCTTAATAGGATTGGTTAAAGCTTTTAGTAGCTTGTCGCATTGCTCGTAAGGCGTTGGTCCCTCAAAGTTACTAAGAACCATTCTAGATAGTGACTACCCGATCTACCTTTGAACATTACAGTAATCATCAGTGCAAGGGGAATCGATTTAAGCCCTTAAGATACTCACCATTGGCTCCCTTGAGAAGAGATAGTATTCCCTCGGCCATAAATCTCTTGTGACCTACTTGAGCTTTTCAAGGGGAGGGTGAGATATCCCTACCTATCGTCTCTCGCAAAGATACAAAATGTCTGACACCTTTATGGAATTACATTTTTATCAACGAAGTATTAAGTTGTGAGCTGATCTACTGCAATGAAACCTTGTCTCTAGGGATAAAAAGTGCTTTGATATTGCTTGCAAATTGTCTTATACCTATGGAAACATTGGGCTTTTTGTAATCCTTGAACATACACTATCTGTTGTGTCAGTCCTTTTTTTTGCCACTTTGTTTGCTGTGTTTTCTCTTGCCAAAGCAAATCTAATTAGAACCATAACCAAATCTATCAAAATTTTCCTTTTAAAAACATCAGACACTACTTTAGCGCCTCTGGTATCACAGCAGCTCGCCTTTGGTATTACAATAGCTCACTTTTGGTATAGCAGTACTTTGCCTCTAGCAAAACTACTCCATCACCCTTGGTATAACAGTAGCTCACTTTTGGTCATAGTAGCTTGCCTTTGGTATAGTAGTACCTTGCCTTTGGTAGCTCAGTCCATCGCCTTTGGTATTATAGTAGCACGCTTTTGGTTGCACAGTCCTGCACCTTTGGTTAAACAGTATAGCGCCTTTGGTCCAGTAAATTGTGCATTAGAGTTTGTCTTTCTCAAAGCACAAGCAGAATCTCAGCATTACTTTTTGTCCTAGTGTATTCCATGGTAACCACTAGACTCCAGCAAACTATGAAGTCCAAGCAAGTTGTCCATAGGAAGCGCAAATTGCCTCCTCATACACCACAATCAGGCCGTCTCAACATTACTCCCAAGGTTACTCCTAGGGCACCGGCAGAAAGATCCACCAACTCTCCAAACATGCCGCAACTTGACCAACCAAGCAATCCTCAAGAAGGTAAGGTACCTTTGGTAAGTACACCTCAATACACCACCAGAATGCCTCAGATTCTGTTCCACAAGGTTATACCGTAGATCAAGCCCCACCTCAAGAAGAGCAACACTTTGAAATAGGTCAATCCTCTTAAGAAGATGGGCAAGATTTTGATGAATTCATACAAGATCCTAGGGCCATAGCTGCCTTTGACAAAATCCTTAGCGAGAACCAAGATCATTTCTTTCGCTTGCTAGCAGAGCAAGGAGCCAAATTACCCCAAGGTTTTGATCTATCCAATCTTAGCAAGCCTAACAACATCTAAGACACTATAATGGCAGTCCAAACCATGTCAACAGTGACCATGCCTTTACCTGAACAAAGCTCACAAGGGAGAAAGATCGCACAGTATGAGAATCCCCTTTATCAAAACCCAATAGGAAAGAGGGTCGTATCACCACTTTTGACTCCTGTGGAAATCTACAAACACCAACAAGAGACCCTCCAACATCAAGCAGAACTAGCCAAACAAGCCACTATAGCTCAATCAAACATACAACAACCTCCTAAAGTGTCCACACCAATCGTAAGTGGAATATTGGTTACCCCATCACAACAAGGTTTCCCACCAAATTATAATCTGAGGAACAACTATGTAGCCATACAACAAGGGTCTCAACAAATACCACCTCCCATATCATCAAACCTTCATGTCTCTCAACCAACTAGAGTCATGCAATCCCAACCACAACATTCTTCTACGCTCATCATCAATCAACCTCAACCATCGCATAATACTTCTACCTATGTTCCTCCACCACACCGATCATCAACGCTAAACTTTTTCTAACTCATTGCCTATCCACCCTCAACATTCCCAAAACCAAACTTCTCAAAACTATGTTCCACAAATGCAACCTAACCCAACGAACTTTAGCTTTCCACCACCAAACTCATTTCTTCAACCATCGCAAAGCTTACATTCTTACCTAGCACCGTCTCCACCTCCTCTAAATCAAAGCATCCAATTCCAACCCAATCTTAACCCAACGTATAATGCATACGACCCTTATAACACCAATGCCCATGGCTTACACTACAATCTTCCATATGGGTAGCAACAACTGCTTCTAGGACAATAGGACATGTTTCCAAACCCTCCCACAATGATGGAGCTAAAACTTGCTGAGGTTCAACAACAGTTATCTGATCTTATGTTTGGCCACACCAAGAAGACCTTCTCTTTAGAAGAAGTGTGTCCTTATCCTTTTGATCAGTCATTACCTATGATCCATTTTCCTCAAAATTTCACTATTCCTAAATTTCACAAATACAAAGGAAAAGGTGACCTAAAAGACCATCTCAGGGAATTCTATCTTGCTTGCTTCGAGGTCTCACATAATGACACATATCTTATGCGTCTCTTTCCTCGTAGTCTTGGAGGTCAAGCTATAGAATGGTTCTCACACTAACCTATGGGAATCAAGTCTTTTAACGAGCTAGCAGAGAAATTTGCCACCCATTTTTCCTACAACATGGAGCATGAGATTTCCATGACTGATCTATGCAACAACAAACAGAAAAATGGTGAAACTTTTATTTATTTCCTTCAACGATGGAGACAAATGGCTAACAAATTCCCATTCAAGATACCTAAAAAGTAGCTTGTTAGCATATTCGTGCAGAACCTCAACCAAGAATTAGGTTTTCACTTGCAAATTCTTAGTGCTACAACCTTCGATGAAATCACATACAAGGGAATCAACATTGAAAAGGCCCTCATTGCTAAGGGTGTAGTCAAAATCTTCAAAGAAATGAAAGACAATGCTCCTCATCAACAGACAAATGATAAACCAAAGTTTTGGAACAAAAATAAAAATGTGGTCAACGATGGGGTGGTCGATTCTAAACATGTCCAAACATTACAAACGCCACTGCAACTTTCCAAACCAAGTCAAGCTCCACCTCAACAACAGCAACAACAAAGACAACTTTATCAAAACCAACAACAACGACAACAAGAGCGACCTCAACAAGATTACCCTCCGCGGCGTCAATTCACTCCCTTGGGAGAACCCATAGAATCGGTCCTACAGAAGCTTTTACACAAATGGCTCATCACCTTACCCAATGCTCCCCCATATGGCAACCCTATTTACAAAACCACACATTACAAAGACAATGAATATTGTGAGTTCCATAGGAGCAAAGGGCACAGAACTGCATCATGCATGAAACTCAAGCATCTAATCCAAAATCTAATCGAAGGCAACCAAATCTCTTTTGAAGATGAACCACCAGCTCAACACATGAATAAGGACCTCAACATGTACAAGGAACCATTCCCTCACCATGGTCTGCCTCCTCCTCAGGATAAAGGTGTCAATCATGCTTCCACTTCCTTTGACTCCATTGTAGGTTGTTTTGAAGAGAGTCGAGTGTCTACCCTCACAATCAAAGGCAACTCTACGAATTGCGCTGTTACAACTCGTCATGGTCATGTCACCATTTGTGGTCCTACACCCAGTCTTCCAACTCAATCCAATTATAATCTTGTCGAACATCTAGGGAAAATGCCAGCACATATCTCTATCTTGGACCTCCTACGGTTGTCACCCGCACATAATGTGGTGCTAGAAAAAGCCCTCCAAGAGTCTTTAGTTCCTAACAACATCGTGGTTGCGGATTTCCAAGCTATAGTAGGTAACATTGCTTCACCCTACAATGTGGTCTTCTCTGATAAGGACCTCCCATCTCATGATCTGTGTCACAATGATGCCCTTCATATTGAAGTTCTCATCCATAAATGCAAAATCAAACGTATACTCATAGATGGTGGTGCTGATCTCAACATCTGTTCTTTAAAGTTACTTAAGCAATTGGGATACTCTGAGGATCATGTTAACACTGATCAAAGTATTACTATTAAGGGATATGATGATGCTGAACACTGCTCAAAAGGTGTTATCCACTTGCCTATACAACTGGGCCCCGTCATGCTTGAAACCAGGTGCCAAGTCCTTGACATTGAGCTGCCTTACAACATTATCCTAGGCCGCCCATGGATCCATGCAATGAAAGTTGTGCCATCAATGTACCATTAGTCTCTAAAGTTCCCATTCAATGGTACAGAGATAAATATCCTAGGAGACCCCAATCCTTTTGAATTCTGTCGTGTCTTGCAAGGAAGTTATAAGAATTGCAACCAAGTGCCTAAAAATGACAAAGCCCTTGAATCCCCACTATATGTTGATCCTTAAACTCTGACACAAGCCTCTACAAGTAACCCTAATCCTCTGCCTAAAATCAAAGCTCACATCCGTGATATAGGCTTTGGAACATATGATATCTCAAAATCTTGTTGTGTAGGGAGATGCCTTTATCCCCTAAATATTACGGCCAACCGCCCATTGCCAAAGTAACTAAAAAAGCAGCTATTCCTCCCCCAGCATTTCTAACTCAATTCCAACAGGGACAATTATTGGAAGAGGAAACTATTGAGGACATTTCTGCTTGGCTCTACAAGGAGAAAGAACTAGTCACAATACCAGTCAAGCAATATGGTAATGGCTTAAGGATAGTCAAACACATAGGCTATAAAGGCAAAGGTGGCCTTGGGAAATAGAATCAAGGAACTATTGAACCTATTATTGTGACAAAGAAACTAGACAAGAAGGGTTTAGGATTTGGTAAGAAGGTACCACGCGCCTTGGACATCGAGGGTATCCTCAACAGGGTGGCTGAAACTTCTATCGCTGATGCAACGTTTAATGAGGATATCATCAATGATTCTTCCCTCCATATGACTGACCTATTCACTAAATCCTCTATTTTTATGCTATCCTCCATATCCTTAACCTCCACCACAAACACCTAGAAAGTAACACTTGTCTACCCTGAACTTATTGATTGGGACCAACAAGGGTCCCCCGTTATAGATGTATTTCAGAATGACGAAGCTCTAGCTGAGTTCATGGGACTCTAGGATGGTATCCCTCTTGGCGATCATAAAGTAAGTTTTGTAATGGAACTAGAGCCAACAACTTATTTTGATGAGAATGCCAAATCCTCCAGTCACAAAAGTAAAAATAAAGAAAGATCTCTAGGTGAAAACCACACTATGGCACCTCCCGATCACAAAATAGTAAAAATAAATGACGTATCTAAAGGTGAAAACCCAAATGTGGCACCTGAGGATGGAGGATTTGACCTTCCCCTACCATCTAAGTATCAAGAGAAGTCAGCTCTCCTAGTGGAAGATTCTACAGAGATAAACCTTGGCACAGAGCAAAATCCAAAGACCACATTCCTAGCAGCATCATTATCAGAAACAGAGCACAAGAATCTTAACAAATTCCTCTTACAGAGAAGCATCAACTTCACATGGATCTATGCTGATATTCCAAGGTTAGACCCTAAGCTAGTTGTTCACTATCTCACAGTTGATCCAAAAGTTAAACCAGTCAAGCAAAAGCTGAGGAAGATGCACCCACAGATAGCTCTCCTAGTAAAAGTGAAAATACAGAAGTTGTTAGATGCAATGTTCATATGACCTATTGACTATTCATATTAGGTATCAAACATTGTACCTATGTCTAAGCCCAATGGGCGCATCTGCATGTGTAATGATTTTAGAGATCTAAACAAAGCATGTTCCAAAGATGACTTTCCATTACCAAACATTGACCTCATAGTAGACTTGACAGCGGGTCATGAAATGCTTTCTCTCATGGATGGATTCTCAGGCTATAATTAGATAAGGATAGCAGATGAAGATGAACATAAAACAACTCTTACTTGTCCGTGGGGTAACTACTATTGATGTGTCATGCCGTTTGGTCTAAAGAATGCAGGGGCAACTTATCAAAGAGCAATGACAGTGATATTCCACAACCTCTTTCATCATATCATTGACGAATATGTGGATGACATACTAGCTAAATATTCTAGGGAAGATCACATACTAGTTCTAGGACAGATCTTTAACAGGCTCGAGAAATACCAAGTAAGACTCAATCCAAAGAAGTGTGTCTTCGGTGTAACATTAGGGAAGCTGTTGGGAGACATTGTATCTTGTAGAGGCATCAAAGTAGACCTTGCAAAAGTCAAGGCTATAGCGGAGATGCCTCCACCAAAGAACCTCAAAGCATTAAGGAGCCTACAGGGAAGGTTGCAATCCATTAGGCGTTTCATCTCATAGCTAGCAAATAAATGTCAACCATTTCAACACTTTCTCCAAAAGGATGTCTCATTTCAATGGGATTATAAGTGTCAAGCAGCATTTGATCAGCTCAAAGAGTATCTGGCTACACCTCTTGTATTGGTTCCACCAATTGCTGATAAACCTTTGATATTATACATCTCAACTACAACTTCAGCCCTCGAGGCTCTCCTAGCACAAAATGATGAAACAGGAAAAGAGCATGCAATTTATTAGATCAGTAGAACCTTGGTGGGATATGAACTCAATTATTCACCAATGGAAAGAGCTTGTTTAGCAGTAGTGTTCGCTTCCCAAAAATTGTGGCATTACATGTTGAATCAACACACAAATCTTATAGCCAAAATTGATCCATTGAAGTATCTACTAGCAAAAGCAACTCTCACAGGCAGACTAGCTAAATGGGTCATGATCCTTAGTGAGTTTGACATTGAGTATATGGATCGCAAAGCAAACAAGGGACAAGCCCTAGCAGATCAACTAGCAGAAGCACCCATGACAGATACACACCCTATGGTAGCAGACTTTCTAGACGAGAATCTCTTCGATCTTTCCAACTCAATAATGTGGAAGTTGTACTTTGATGGTTCCTACACACAGCATGGATCAGGGGCTAGCATCTTATTTATCACACCTCAAAATGACTATATTCCAAAGTCATATCAGCTTGCATTCCCTTGCACCAACAACATTGCCGAGTATGAAGCACTCCTCATAGGTCTCAATACAGCAGTTCAATGGGATATTACAAAATTACAAGTACATGGAGACTCACAACTAGTCATTTGCCAAGTCACAGATGATTACCAAACAAAAGATGAAAAGTTGGTCCCCTACAAGCAACTAGTGGATGCCTACAAACCACACT
Organism: Cunninghamia lanceolata; assembly: GCA_027924645.1. Lineage (NCBI taxonomy): Eukaryota > Viridiplantae > Streptophyta > Pinopsida > Cupressales > Cupressaceae > Cunninghamia > Cunninghamia lanceolata. The sequence goes on from BSBN01000794.1 coordinate 3,456,500, forward strand.
TCTCTAGGATCACATTTGAGCAAATTCCAAGAGAGCATAACAAGGCTACAGATTCGATGGCCTCTGTAGGTTCACTTATTGACATGCCTGCAAATACACAAAAATGCAAATTCTTGATCGAGCAATTGTTGATACCAGCCGTCGATGTTCCCATTACTGAAATCATCTACGAACTTGTTGGTCCCAATTCCCCATGGTACAAAGATATCTATGAATACCTTAAACACAATACCTTTCCCTCTGACCTATCATCCACCCAACGCAAAACCTTTATCCGTCGATCCTCCCGTTACATCATTCTGGGTGATACACTATATTGCCAGAGTCTCGATGGTATCCTCTTACGATGTCTTAATGCGGAAGAAGATGAAGCTACCTTACGAGACATACACGAAGGTGTTTGTGGTACACATTTTACCAGTCCTAATCTCGCTAAGAAGATACTCAGAACAGGTTACTACTAGCCTACAATAGAGCAAGATGCTGCACAGTTTGCTAAGAAATGTCTACAATGCTAGCATGATGGAGATTTAATTCACGCACCAGCTCATGAACTACAACCTGTGACAACTCTGTGGCCTTTTTCTCAATGGGGTCTCAACCTCGTAGGACAAATCCACCCATCCTCATCTAATGGCCATAAGTTCATCATTACTGCCACTGAGTATTTCACGAAGTCGGTGGAAGCCATTCCCATGACCAATATCACCGGTAAGCAAATAGCCAAGTTTATCCTTAACTACCTCATTTGCAGGTATGGTATTCCCCAAGCCATTGTCACTGATAATGGGAGACTATTCAAGAATCAAGATGTCCATGCCTTATGCACACAATACAATATCCAGCATCACTTTTCAACTCCCTACTATCCACAGAGTAATGACCAAGCTGAGGCTTCCAATAAAACCATCCTTAAAATCCTCAAGAAAATAGTCAATGAAGCTAGTCGTGATTGGCACTTGCAAATCAATCCTGCCCTATGGGCCTACCGCACTAGTATTAGAACACCAACTGGTGCCACACCTTATGCCTTGGTCTATGGCTCTGAAGCCATCCTACCTAGAGAGGTCAAGATCCCATCCCTCAGAGTATCCATGCAAAACCTGATCGGCGGAGAGGAGTATCGCACTTCTAGATTAGTTGAGCTAGAACTACTAGATGAAAGGTGCCTTGCCGCGCTTAATCATCTCCATGTCTATCAAAACCACCTCCGGCGTAATTACAACAAAAAGATCAAAGAAGGACGGTTTCAAGTTGGTGATCTTGTACTCAAAGAGAATTAGAGAAATCAAGTAGATCGAGAAAGGAAGGGCAAGTTTGAACCTAACTGGTTAGGTCCCTTTCTTGTCACAGCCGCATATGGATCAGGAGCTTATACTTTAGCTACACCTGACAGTATTCCTCTGGATGAACCAGTTAACAGTGTTCATCTTAAGAAGTTCTATGCCTCATCCTCAGAGTATTCCCAAAAAAAAAAAAAAACAACAACAAAAAATCCAAAAAAATCCATCCTCTGGTGAAAACCTGGTAAAAAAGCACCTTGGATAAGTACCATAGTGAAAACCTGGCAAACAGGTGCTATGTGTAGAGTTAGCATCCACCATCTATCAAGTCTTGTTCATTCCATTTCACAACAAACTTCAGCCATCCATCCATAATAAAACCATTGACCTTGTTTGCATTTTCATCTCCCTATCTAGTATAGCTTGGAAGTTTGTCAATGTCCATCGTCGTCATCCCACGTCTTGATTTGTGTCAACAGTTAACACTGTCTTGTCCTAGGTCAAGCTTTCTATGTCTTCTTCGTCAATCATCCATGAAAGTTCCTCTACCAGAATGGGGGCATTTCTTTCCTTAACCTAGGTTTAGGAATGGCTCCTTGTTCGTGGTTCGCAAACACTTCAATCTTTTCTCCTTTCCGCAGATAGCACCCTTTAACAGACACATCACTCCTACAATAAGGCTGTTATCTTTCGAACACTTTTCCTACATCATCACATCAAACTAGAACTACATATCATCTCATTTCAATCTTAAGGTACCTTGATCCCATGGATATGGGTATGTAGGCAATCTGGAATACGAAGGAAGTTTCCAATACTTAGGTACATAAGATCTCCTTTCACCTTGACCCATCTCATCACTCTACCCAGAACTACATATTATCACTTTCATCTTTCATTGTAATGTGCCTTGATCTAGTGGATACAAGGTATGTAGGCAGTCTGGAATATGAAGGATGTATCAAGTACTCAGGCACATATGATTCATCATTCTTCATCCATCTTAACCCATTAGCATGTCACCTTTCTAGTCTTCCATTTATCCAAATCCATTCACCTCGACTTGACTAGCTCAAGCAGCAAGCTAGTGCATCCTTTCAAAGCAAAAGTCCTTAACTCACCTGAAGCAAAGCAGCTTACTTCCAGAGTCATCTACTATCTTGCATATCGATTGCCAACATCAGCTAAGTCCCGCTTAACCAAAGCACCAGATCAACAAGCTTGTCTTCTGTAAAGTGTTCCATGATCGAGACCAACACACGCATCTCCTATGACATGTGGCATTTCCTGCAGCAAGATTGATGGTGATAGTTTGTCATTGATGTCAAAAGATGCATATATGAATTGAAGTTGTGAGTTGATCTCAGTATTCAATGGCATAGTCTTCAGTTGTGAGTTGATCTCAGTATTCAATGGCATAGTCTTTAGTTGTGAGTTGATCATCATACAAACAAATGTTGAAATCAGGGAGTTTGGTCTCCATAATATCCTTTATTTGGTTTTAACGTGTTCTCAAGATGGATTCTCATGTTTAGTGTGTATATTGGTTCATATCTTCAAAGGTCACCTTTCAGGAGGTAAGTGCAAAAGGTTGATGCAGAGATATGTGTTCATCAAGAGTTGTGTGAAGTTGTTAATTGGAGCGACATCATCTTGTGTATCATAGCTTGTTCAATATGGTAAAGTGGTTTTATCTTATTATCATGTTGAAGTTTGAGTGTGCACTCATTTGGAGGATAATGTTAGTCAAGATGATCACAAGTCATCACAAGCATTGCTTATCTCATGCGGCTTCATGGTATTGAGATACTAAGGAATTCAGTTGAACCAGTTGTTGCTTTTCCTTGGTAATGTTGATCATGTTGTTTATATTGAACATCAAAAGCATTGTTTGTTATCTTGTAGAAAAAGTCAGAGGAACAAGCTTGTTTAGTTCTTGTTGTAGCTCATAACAAGATTGGAATTATTTTTTATTGAAGTTTATAAGCTCAAGGTTTATAAAGGAGTTTATAAAGTCCTATTTTCTGCCCTTGCAATGATAGTTATACTTTATGTTCTAATTTCACATTGACCTGTGATAGAAGATCTTTCACTAAACATGACCTGCAGGAGGGATCTTACAACATGTGCAAACCGGCCTCCTTGACAATGGTAATATGAAACACCGGTCATATTTTAATGTGTTTGAGCGGGAATGAAGTATTTAAATGTGGTTATGAAAGATAAACGTTGAAATGTTACATAAGGCATCGAATTGCCTTTTTTAAAGGAGCTTGTATTAAAGTTTCTAAAAAGCTGATCCCCAAGCCTTTTATGGCTTTAAGTTTTTTTAGAAACTTTATTTAATTTCTATGTGGTCAGCCCATACCATGTTTAGACTTTTTAAAATGGAGATTTTTATTTCTAAAAGAAAGCTATCAATTTCTTTCTTTATGGTGATAAGTCTTTTTTAAAATTAGAAATTTTTAATTTATCAACTCCAAGAGATGATTTTAAGGAGATTTTTTTGAAGGCAAATATTGATGGAGAATTGGAGATGTTTTTTTTTGCAAAATGAAGAATATCTTGAGACATTGGCTAGGATTTTTTTTAAGTTCTTTGCAAAGAGAATGAGATTTATTGAAGATGATAATGTGGATTTGGTTTTTGACAGAGGATAGATTGATTTGCTGTGGGATGAATTAGAGAATTGTTTGGAGAAGGTGAAAATATATGCAAGGGAATATAAAATTGCACACAGAAGAATATCAAGGATATTTGTTTTTGAAACTGAATATTTTTTTTATGTAGGAGAAAAATGATTTTTTGAAGATTTTTATTGTAGAATTTGAGGAGTTTTTGAAGACATTTTTTTCTTACAGGAATATCAAGAGATGAATTTTTTGAAGGAACAAAATGTTTTTATTATTTTGTGAGTAGGGCATTGGATGAAGTTTTTAATTTTGAAGAGGATTTTTGCAGAGGAAAGGAATATGAAAAGATATTCAGAATTTGTATATAATGGCTTTGCAGGTGGATTGATATGTGTGAGAGTGATGTTGTGCAGATTAATGATGAACTGACAGGATCAAATACAGAGTAAAGTAGTGTTGTTGAGCATATCCAGATGAAGGATTGATTTTGAATAGAATGGACATTTGACAGACACAAGAAAGAGAAGAAATGTTTTGTATTGAAACAGAAACCCTCTGAATTCTAGTTTTCAATTTGTTCTGTATTAGGGGTTGGTGCTCCTTGAAGCTGGTGCTTCTAAACAGTATGCTAGTGAGGCTTGCAGGTCAGTGAGACCTTAACATTTGTCAGTGAGGCTTTTTTGTAGCCAGTGAGGCATGTTTTATCAGTTAAGCCAGTGAGGCAGTTTTGGAGTGGTGTTTCTACCCTGATGGGTTTTCCACTCGTGCATATCTTGTGTTATGATTCATATTGATCTTCCTTGTGTGTGTTTAATTTACTTATGAATTTTTATTCTCTTTTTGCATTCACAGTCATGTGCATATGTATTTGACAAATCAAAGGTATCTTTCACTCCTTGTGCTCTGAAAGTTAAAGTTTGAAAAAAGATTCAAGAATTCACACAACACTGATTCACCCCCCCTCTCAGTGTTGTCCTTAACTCCTACAAAGATATTATCTTTTTAGGTAGATAGCCCCCTTTAACGGACCCATAGCTCCTACGATAAGGTTGTTATCTTTCCTATCCAATCTATCCTGAGCAACCTCTTTGGCAAGAGAATATTTTGGCTGTCTATTTACTTTGTAAGTCAGTCAATTTGCTTTTTGGTTTATCTTTTTGTTCCTTTGTCCATTACCTATTCAAGGCTACCTTGATTTATCTATAATCTTGGTATGTTGAGATGCAGTACGAATTGGGGGCATAGTCATTGCTTTTGTGTGCCATGTTGGAGGAATGATCTTTAGCTTCTTTCTTAGCATTATATTTATCTTGTGTGTGTTACAACCTAGCATCTTACCTATTAATATTCTTCTTGCATTTACATGTATTGAAGTTTATTTTATGTTCAAGACTATGGCTCATTCACATATCCAACAAGGTCATATTATGTCTAAAGGATCTAAGTTCAAACCGCTTGCTTACAGAGTCAACATCCACGCACTCGGATATTACAACACCTTGGTCTTTTATACCTTGGTAGCAAACTATGCACGTGCTATATCATCTTTATAAGCATTTGTGAAACCATTGCAACAAGCTCATCCATTTACCCATGACCTAATATAGTTTTCAAGCAAAGATCGATCAACCGAATTTCTCTCATGTTCTCTCCTATCTCCTTTCTTCTATCTATCATCAACCCAACCTCGTCTATCTCCAACAAAATCTTCTAGTCAAGCATCAACACAGTTCTTCTATCACTTCCCTATCTTTCCTCTTGAGGGGGCACCCTATGCTAGCTACGCAGGGGCAACCAGCTACACTAGGGCATCAAAAAATGTATCATGTCTTCAACAACTATTTTCTTTGACGCAACGCTATAAACTGCATTGCATCAAAGAGGGGCAAAATGTAGACACCCAAAAATGACCAAGTCATCGCATCACTTGAATTTCATTTAATCTGTCTAATCACCTGCATCTCAACATTAATTAAATAATCTAATTATTTAATTAATTTCATCAAATTCTTCCAAATTTCCAAAATTCAACATTAATTGAATAATCTAATTATTTAATTAATTTCATTAAATTCTTCTAAATCACATACTTTCAACATTAATTAAATAAATCCTCTTTATTTAATTAATTTCATTAAATTCCTCTATTATTCTTCCACAATTAAATAATTTTAATTATTTAATTAAATCATTATCCTCTTTCAAATTTCAATTCCTCATTAATTAAATTAATTATTTAATTAATTCATCTAATTCTATCTTATCTATAATTAAATAATTCCACATTATTTAATTAAATTAATTATTCTTCTAAATTTAAATAAATCATGCAAATTTATTTCAATTATCTAAATCCTCTAAAAATAAATAAAATCAAGTATTTTATTTATAATCTTCATATTCCTCTAATCTTGCACAAACAATTAAATAAATTTATTTATTTAATTTGCTTTTTCCCCTAAAAATAAATAAAATCAAATATTTTATTTATAATCTTCATATTCCTCTAATCTTGCACAAACAATTAAATAAATTTATTTATTTAATTTGTTTTTTCCCCTAAAAATAAATAAAATCAAATATTTTATTTATAATCTTCTATTCCTCAATCATGCACAATTAAATAAATAAATTTATCTATTTAATTTTAGTTATCTTCCAATTCCTCTTAAAATATCTTGTTAACTCATGTGCACAATCTATCTTATTTTTAGAACTCTAAAAAAGGCAAAATTACAAGTTGAGTTATCTATTCAATCAATCTTGTTTTCATCATAACTTAATAAAAATATCCTTATGGATTGACACATGTCGTGTGCACATTCATCATGGTTATTTGTTTTATCTCCTCCGTTGATTCTTCTAAATTATCTAGACTGTTGATCGATCTCTGTTGAAACCTATATAAACCCCCCTCATCTTCTTCACAAATCCTCTTCGATCACTTATTCTCAGGCATCTTTTACAGCGCTTTGAGCATACATCGCGTCATTGAGCAACTTTACGATCTTTTGACATTGATCTTTGAGCACTTTGAGCACCTATACTTGCTTGTTGCAAACATGGTTTTGCAGCATATTTGAGCAATCCACATTCAACAAAAGAGAACAATACAATCTAGTAAAAGCTTTCTTGTTTTATTTGATTTATTCATTAATCATGGCTTTTTTAGATAGATCTCTTTATGTTATGGGTTATTGATTTGGTTATTATCATAGTTTTGATTTTATCATTCGTCATAATCAATTTTCCTCATACACAGCCCTCTTACATGTGCATTCCTTCCATCCACTATCGCTCACCCCTTTTATCCATTCACCCAATCCCATTCATTCATCCTTGCACCTAGACTTGGTTTCACCTTGTCATTGGTATTTAGCACAAAGGCTATCAAAATAGTAATCCAATGCCACCCCAAAATATTCAAAAACACAAAAAAATGAAATATTTCCAAAAATCCAAAAAAAAATCACAACATTTCTTCCATCCACTATCACTCGCCCCTTTTATCCATTCACCCAATCCCATTCATTCGTCCTTGCACCTAGACTTGGTTTTACCTTGTCATTGGTATTTAGCACAAAGGCTATCAAAATAGCAATCCAATGCCACCCCAAAATATTCAAAAACACAAAAAAAATAAATTATTTCCAAAAATCCAAAAACATCACATAGCATCAAAAAATTACAAAACAAAATCACATAATCAATCAAAAATCCAAGCAATAAAATTGGTCAGCTCATCACATCAATCCACCCAATTCAATTCATTACATCATTCCAACCAAATCAATTCTTCAATCAATCCACCAAATCATTCAATCCATTCATTCAAACTAATTCAATTCATACATCATTCCAACTAAATCAATTCTTCCAATCATTCAATTCCTCAACTAAGTCACTCAATCAAATTTCTCAATCAATCCATTCAAACATCCTACTCAATCACGTCATCATATCATTCAAATCAGTTCTTCCACTCATCCACAGACCACATGGTCGAACTATGTTGCCTTTAAGCTTTAACGTAGGCAAGGCCATCTTCAATGAGCCCCCAAGGCATTAGGTCAGTCCCTTAGGACATGTCCTATCAACTCTCATAATAAGTTGTCCCTTCATGAGATGGACACTTCGGTCAGACCAATCAATTAGTCTTTCACACTTCAAATCAATCCTAAACATCAAACAAGACAAGCTATTCCAATCACTCAAATCAATCAATCACCTTGTGATAATCATATGCCACTATCAATATCAACTATCACATATCATACACGGAATGGGGCATCATCGAAACTAGGATTATGTTCCTTATACGACATGCGTCTTTTATAAAACATCATCAATCAAACCCTGGTGTTGCTCGCATGGCCAACAACACTAGTGTCAATCAATCAATCACTTGCCTTAGACAAGTAGGGGCATTGTCGAAACTAGACTAGGCATCTTATACGACCTTCTCCCTATCCTAAAACCAAGCTCCTTCTCCATCAAATCATAATCAATCAATCAAGCACATATCACTTGGCAAAAGGTCCACATAGATGTTGGTCTAGTTTGTCTTATCTTTCATTCAGATTGTTTTGTAGTCTCATTCTTATGCTTCTTGAGGCAATCCCTAAGTGATGAAGAGAAGAGAGGATAGAGCGAGACCTTTTTCTTTGATTTCTATTTGTGGTTTGTCTTGGCAAAATGACTGGGGTAACTTGGTGCCTTGCGTGTGATCGTGATTCCATTGGGTGTGAATCAAAGACATCCTATGCATTGGAAAAACTAACTGCTTCCTTGCATCAAAACTTACACACCTCAAAGTTATCTCATCACATGTTCTGACAAGGTACCATAGTTACTAGTCTGAGTCAGGCATTCCTTATCTATCATGTGCCTATTTCGCAAGGGACTACACTTTCCACCTTGGCCTTTGACATGCCATGGTGATTGTTGTCCTTTGACATAATAAGTTCTATGATGATAAGCAGAAAAAATTTACAAGTGAGAAGCTCAAATATCAATCAAAGAGAGATCTCATTCCCATTATTCTAGCCAAATTTTCATTCCTTCACCATCTCCCTCTTGCGTCTTCATTCCTCCACCTTCATTGCTACTTAACTGTTGACAAAGTTGATAACTGCAAAAGGAAAACTTTATTGAGTTCATAAGTTGATAACTGTTGACTTTCCAATCCACTGATAACTACAAAAGGAAACTTAAAATAGAATTCAGTTTACATATTAAAAAGAATTTGCAGTCAAAAACCAAGAAGATGTTTACAATTACAAGTATCAGAATATCAATATGACTATCCCTTGTTTCAACTAGATATTGACACTTAAGCAGATATGTTCTCCTAAATGCAGACCAAAACTGTATGATTTCTTCAAAGTGGCTAGCTTTGGAAATTGTTTCACTAGATGGATCAGAGAACATGGAACTAAACCCTACTCCTAAACTAACAAGTTGATTTGTTTTTCTTTTTATGTATATGATTATCTAATTGTGAGTAATTTGTGAAAATAAGCCCAACTCTGATCGGTGCCAATCCTGGGGTTTGGAGTCAATTCCTTACAAATGCATATTACTTCTCTTAAGCATCACAAATATGTAGATTCAGAGGATTTATTATGTTCTTGTCTTACAGAAAACAATCCAAGAATGGGTATTTCTAACAACTCTTCTTATAGATATCCCTATTGCAAAACACACCTCCCCATATCTGGTTTAGAGCATTTTAATCTATTCCTTAAATAGAAGTAGTGAATCAGACATGCAACATAGCAAATGTATATTCAAGAATTCAAAAACCCTTAGTATCCTCATTCAAAAGAGAAATGCAAACAACATAGGAGACAAGTGATGGAAACACATGCTCAGAGGCATTTTTCATATATTGCAATCTGAAATTGATAAAATGCTTATTGAGAACATATATTCAATATGCAAGAAATTAAAACTTACAACTTTGAATTGAAATAGATAGCAACTTAAGCAAGACAACAACTTCAATTGAAATAGACGCGGCTGGAAAAGATTAAACTTACTAGTTTTACTTGTAGAAGCTTGGAATTTCAGTATTTCTTCAACCAAGTTAAATGACCGGTAACTTAGGCTAGGTAGTCAATGATGGATTATAACATAAAGTAACAACATGACTGCAATACTTAGGGTTTTAAGGGGAAATAAAGAAGACAATTGATAAAAGCTGACTCAAAACCCTAAAACATTAACAGGTACCACCACACATAACCAAAGTTTAAGTGAAAAGCTAACCTCTTAAGGTGACAGACTAGTTAAGGTGACAAAACATCATCATAACCATCTGCATTGCCAGCAAGATCAAAATCCTGATCACTCTTGTCTACATCTGCTTGATTTTCTTCCTCATCCTCATCTGTGACATGCAATACATTCTCTCTCCCAATCTCTTGATTGGTAATCAAAATCTCTTCTTCAAACACTCCATCATCGTCTTCATCCACTTCTTCGAATGTTTCTTGTAAATTAACATATTGCCCATCAGGCATTATATTGACAACTTCCATGAATTTTCATTTGAATGAGACTCTGTTTGAATGACATACGACCATACTGGGCTTCTTACATCATCAATTATAAATGATTGGTTAATTTGAAGAGGGGAAACATACAGCTCATCCATCTCTAATAAAAATTATCGTGTATTTGCGAGTAAAAATCCATACTCATCAAATTGTACTCATGCGGATGGTCGGATCCACTTACATTTTAATACTATAGGACTATTTTCACCAAAATCCACTTGAATAATTTCTTGGATGAATCCAACATAAAATTTCTTCTCAGTTTTGTGAAGAAATTTAGCACTAACAACACAATCACAATTTGTCTTTCCTTTGTCTTTTTCTTCTACTCTTAAATGACTACCATAGGCCCACATTCCACTAAAACACATAGCCCATAAATGTGGAGATTGTGAAAGCTCACTTTCCTCTATTGTTATATCTTGACCTTCTTCTTTTGCATCACTAATTGCATTAGCAATCCATTTTTCAAATTTTGGAAAAGAATCACCTCTAATCAAATCATGACATCTGCGCTTTTGAGGTCAATGTTGCATCCAAGCTTAATTCTATTCTTCATATTTTCTACATAGAATATTAATGTACAAATAGTAAGATTAATAATATAAATGTGTATATACAATTGAGTAAATAAATTATTGTGTAAATTTTTTTACCTATGCCACTTATCGAATGAAGTTGTGTTTTGAAGAATATAGGCATGTATCTCACTTCTTTCTTGATGTGATAGCTTGAAGTGACATCCATTACCTTCTAATACTTCACCTGCAACTCTCTCATCTTCATCATCATCCCATACACGTCGATTGACATTTTTAAAATCCTTCATATATTCTATGCAAAATATCATGGCCTCTTGCATTGAATATCCCTCAGACATGTTGCCTTCCAGTTTTTCCCTAGTACGGACATTTTTTTTCAAAACCTTCATATATTGTTCTATAGGATACATCCATCTCGTTCTTACTGGGCCACAATGCTCTAGTTCATATTCTAAATGTATCAAAAGATGCATAGAAATGTTAAAGATTGTTGGTGGAAATTCCCATTCCAATAGACAAAGGACTTCAACAACCTCCTCCCTCAAACTATCAAAGTTCGAAGGATCTAATACATGTAAACTCATTCTCTTTAATATTAGGCCCAACCTTATAATTGCCTATCTTGGCCCCTTTCCGAAACTTGATATATTTACCACAATAGTTAAAATATTCTCGATTATGACATGATAGTCATGGCTCTTGAGGCCTCTTAAGCCATTAATGTCAGTTTGGCTTCTAATACTACTACTTACATATCCAGTGGGAAAGCGAGTCTGAGACATCAACTGTAAGAATTGTACACGTTGTTCCTTTGTCTAGACATAAGGAGCACTAGGTTTTCTATATTTTTCATCATCACATTTTTCAACCCAAAGATTTTGACAAATCTTTAGTTGTTGAAAGTCTTCATGTGATGAAATAGTATCAAAAGAACCAAAAAGAGTTTCTATAATAGCATAGGCTATATTTTTCTCAGTATGCATAAAGTCAACAATATGCCTAATGGATATATCCTTAAAGTATGACAACTTATAGAATATACACAACTGTTTTACACCGCTTTCATTCCATGGATCATATATACTACCAGAAATCCCATCATTTTCAATAAATGGCATTCTTTTTTGTCCATTCTCAACAATGTAATCACCCGTTATTAGCAATGGTGCTTCATGATTCTCTTCTCGACCATTGAAACGTGTTTTTTGTCTGTGATATGGATGATCCATTTTAAGGTAAGCACGATGTCCACAATAAATACACTTATGCAAACTTCTTGAGTGCCTCACAAAATCCTTAAAGTTGCAAGCAGGACATCCATGGTATCCATGAACACTAAGACCAGACAATGTGCTATATGCAGGAAGATCATGAATCATAAACAAGAAGGAAGCTCTTAAAGTGAATTTGATTGAATGACCATCCCTTAAAGATTGAATTGCTTCAATTCCTTTCCACAATTCCATTATCTCATCATATAATGGCTCTAGATAAGCATCGATTGTATCTGAAGTCACACTTTTCTTTCCTGGTATAATCAACGATAGGATTAAGAAAAATGGTTTAGTTGCTAACCATGGAGGCAAGTTATAATTTATTAAAAACACTAGCCAAGTTGACCATTTAGTACTTTGATCTGAGAATGGGTTCACCCCATCTAGAGCCAAACCCAACCTTATATTATGAGGATCTTGAGAAAAATCAAGCCATCTATTATCAAATTCCATCCACATCTTAGAATCAAGCACATGTCGTTGTTTTCCATTGGTGCTCTTATTTTGGGTGTGCCATTGCATAAGTTTAGCAATGTCTCTGCACCTATACATTTAGAGTAATCATGGGATTATCAAAAAGTGGTGAAGAACCTTTCTAGGAACCAAAGCTAATTTCAACCCTTGTCTATACCTTGCTTCATGACATTTCAGACATTCACTCTCACTTGCAAGATTATTGCGAAATAATACACAACCATTCACACATGTGTGGATATTTTCATACCCTAAGCCTAGCTTAATGATTTTCTTTTTACATTGACTTCATTTTATTGGCAATGTGGAGTCAGGTGGTAACAACGAACTTAATAATGCCAATAACTGATCTACACTCTCATTTGTCCTACCAAGCACCACTTGCAAGTTAAAAATTTGAAGGATTGTCATCAAATGACTTAACTTGCAATTAGCATACATAGGCTTTAAAGCATCCTCCATCAACTTGGCCCAGTCATCGTTTAGACCCTCATTCAACATTTTATCAACCTCAGACCCTTTGTCTAACATTGCTGTCTTTTCATCTATGTTTGGTGCCACTTCATCTATGTTTGTTACCTCTTCATCTCTCACACTCTGCAATTCTATCATATATTCATAATAATTGTAATCCCAAGGGCATATACCACTATGCCCATATCTTATCATATGTTGATAAATCAGATTTCTTTTTTTCACCTTTCCACCAAGACAGTCATTACATGGACATGGATATTTGTCCATGTCCATGTCATCAGCTACTCTCTCATCAAATGCATGTTATTGATCCGTAGTCAACCTTCAACATTGATCTATCTGTAATGTTCTATAGATAGCAACAAAAATCTTTTGGGGAAAATATCGGCAAACCAAAAGTTCAAGATTTTTTGTAAAAATCAAATTTTAAAAAAAATGTAAAAAATTGTAGACTAAGAGACAAAAATAGTTTTTTTAATTGAAAGGCATTTCCATAGCAATAGAGTTATAGAGAGAAAATAAAATAGAGAGTTTGACTAATGAATTGTAAAAAATAGATTTTTGTAGTTTATATTCAAATTGTTGATTACATTACATTGTACATCTTTCAAACTCAAAGCATTACTTCACATTGCATAACTAATAACTAGATGCTGATAGATGACAAATTTTCAATTACAATATAGTTTTAACAAAGTCAAACTAAGCAATTATGCAATTACTTCACATTGCATAACTAATAACTAGGAGCATCTACCAATTGCATTTGCTTGTCATGGCATTCCATGAGACCACATTTCCTTGAGACATTTTTTCAAACAGTTCATTGTCTTGTCTATGCTACCACATTTTTCATACATGTCTACCAAAGAATTTTACCAATTAGTTCACTACCTTGTTTCTATGGCTAAAAGCCTATTGAACATGCTATGGATGCTTGGAAAAAATCTATCAAAGCATAATAGTAAGCAATAGCATAGACAATGCAGTGAAGTAGTTGAAAAAATGCCTCAAAGAAATGTGGTCTCATGGTGATGGAATGCCATGACAATCCATAACAATTCACTTGTCATGGCATTCCATCACCATGAGACCACATTTATTTGAGGCATTTTTTTCCAAAGTTTATTGCCTTGTCTATTCTACCAAATTTTTCATACTTGTCTACCAAAGCATTTTATCAAATAGTTCACTGCCTTACTGCTATGGCTAAAATCCTAAAACAGGTGGTTTCAAACAAGCTATGGATGCTTGGAAAAAATCTATCAAAGCATAATAGTAAGCAACAAGCTATAGTCTCATGGTTTTTTATGGCATGAAAATCAGCGTGATTTTATTTGCATTTTTTTGCAGGTTTTAAACACATTTTTTTGGCAATTTTGTTGTTTGAAATGGGGAAAAATCTCCATGGTCAGTTTTGTGCATTTTTTAATTGTCAGATTCTCATAGTTAGTGAAAAAGGTAGTGTTAATGAAGGAATGGAAAAGATGCATAGAACCTTTGAATTATACTCGTACTGTGTAATGGCATTGAATCATTTAGCAAACCATTTTTTCTTCACAGGGCATCATTTTCTTGTGGAACAGTTGACTAAGATAGCTCTTGTTTCAACTGACCACCCTTTCATGAAATCTCATTCATATTATAATCTTGGACGATCTTATCATAGTAAAGGTGATTATGACACCGCTCGCTAGTACTACATGGCATCAGTTAAGGAAAGCCAGAGGCCACAGGATTTTGTGTTGCCATACTTTGGGCTAGGACAGGTTCAATTGAAGCTAGGAGATCTTAAGATTTCTCTCTCAAATTTTGAAAAGGTGCTGGAGGTCCACCTTGAGAACTATGAGAGCTTAAAAGATGTATGCCATATATATGCTCAGCAAGGGTAGGCAGAGAAGGTGTTAGGACCATCCACAATTCACCTAGTCCCACTTGGTTTCATACACTTTTCTTTCCATAAAATTTATCCTAGGAGTCCATATTCCTTTTACAATTATTCTAGGGGTCATTCATAAGCATCCCATATCATGTCCATGTGAAAGACATTTGTATTTTGTTCATTGATGTGTTTTTGTCTCTTACCACAGCCCCACAGTACATTCAAATAGCTTTGGTGGGTGTACAGGCACCAAAGGAAGTGAAAAGATAGTTACCGCTTCCTCGTAGCATGCAGGAACTTCAATTGAGGTGTTGTGGTATATAGAGACTGGTTATTGTGGCCCCACAGAGGTCTTAAAAGTAATTAGCGGGCTGACGGCAAGAGTTTGAGTAGCATATAATATTTCACCGTGACCCTGCGACAAACAAAATGTTGACCTGTGGTGATGCAATAAGAGCAAATAATAAAGGTTCACAGTAGCCTCGTGGTGGATAAGAAGATAACTAGTAGTTGGTGGTATGGCTGTAAGGGTAAGCTAATAGATAACACATACTGTAGCCCCGCGATAGTTTAGAGAAGGTCTTGTGGGCTAGCTGTAAGCGATAAAAGTAATATAAAGTATGTCCCGCGCTCCTGACATAGTCAAATCCAATGTTGCATGGTGATGCGGTATGTGATAAGAGCAAACAGTAAAGGTTCACCGCAGCCCCGCAGTAGATAAGAAGATAACTGGCAGTATGGCGGTAAGGGCTAAACCGATAAATAACACATACCGCAGCCTCGCGACAGTTTAGAGAAGGTCTTGCGGGCTAGTGGTAAGTGGTAAAAGTAATATAAAGTATTGTTGTGTGGTTGCACAACATGCCCCATTTTTCCTTAGCAAAATAAGGACCCAACTTTTTGCTTCTGCTTGTTCTTTGCTTTCTTGCTTTGGGCGGTTTGGTAAAAGTTAGTTAAGTACATCACCCTTATGCATACATATGCCACACAAGAGAAGGTCAAATGTTAAAGTCAAAATCTACCATCATAAACCTCATGGTCTAGAAGAGTGCAAAATTCTAAGCAGGTTTGCCTTTTGGATCACCTTGATATTCCTTAAGGGTTAAAAGTTATGCCTGGTCAAAGTTTGGTCAAACCTGACATTCCCAGAGGGTCACATTCGCTAAATGACCCTGATCTATGAAGATGACCTAATATCCATATATACTTCAATATGCAAATGTTAAAGTTAAATGTGAAAGAATACCTGCCCGTCAAATACTCGTGCATATTCCCGCAGGGTCATATTTTTGAATATCTGTCATATTTCGTAATATCACCCTTCGCAAATATGACTGTGACATCATCTTGTTCTGATTTATAAAAGAACCCGATGTGATGATGACATCATCAGTATTCCCAACACCCACAAGGTCATATTTTCAATTATCTGTCATATTTCTCAATATGACGATGACATCATCCTAACTGATACAAAGAGAACACGATCTAATGATGATGTCATCATGGCCTAGACCCAAGAAGGTCATATTTCAAAACATCACTAATCTTAACTAGTATGATGATGATGTCATTTCTTCAAACAATTTGAAAACCTTATGAAAACGTTGATGTCATCCTCACATTCTCAAATGGGGTGATATTTCATAGTGTTGAGTATCCAGATATTTCCCAATATGCCTCATATTGACCCTTGAGACTTGAAATGCAGAGATTTTCAATGACCAATTAAATGATGTCACATGGCACATCAACTTGATTATATTGATACAATGGGTCATCACGATTATTAACAAAGGTATAGTGACCTGACTTTAGTTGTCAGTCAACAGTCGACCATCCTTGCAATGACATCACCCGCATCTTTTGGATATCAGTCATATTTTCAAATATCCTTGATCTCCATGAAAATCACCCTCTGCATTAAATGCAAGTCCAACGGTAGGTCAAGCCTTCAAATTTCAAATACATGCCCACCACTTGTCAACATCTATAAACCTCATGTGTCGATCAATGGACATGAACAAAAGACACTAAATGCACCCTAATTCGCCATGTTAATCAGTTAAAAGTGAAGATTTTGTTTCATTTCAAATTTACCATATGTTTAAGTAAAGAATTACAGAGCTTTGGAGAGATTAAAACATCACTGCAACTTGCAAATAGAATGTGATACGCATTTGAATGGAACGGAAAATGGTAATTGCAAGGTGATCGCGCTCATCCGGATATCACCCACACAGTAAAAGATTATCATGTATGTAACGTTAAAACCCTCTTTTGTCATTTATGGTAAATGGAGAGGTAAAATTGGTTTTAACAGAGTTAATTGATAGGATGATGCATGAAATAAACTAGAATGATATGATTATCACAATGAAATACATGTAAATCATTGACACCACTGATGCACACCACACGTTAGGGTAAGATATGCATGTTTTTTTGCAGGATCCAATGGAAATTTGAAAGAACAGATCAGACACCGAGTTTTTGAACTCTATGTTCATGTAGCCAGAGGGAACAACATTTAGATATGGGTAAATTAATGATACACATCAAGGAAATATTGATCTTGATGTATGGACAATGAGACTAGACAAAGGAAGTGGGAATCCCCTGCTCATGAGCATATACAGTTCAGGAATGTCGAATGTAGGAGGATTTCCGTATGCAATGGAAGACACTGAACTAGTGGTAGAATGTGCCCAGAATTACAATATGGATACTAGAAGGGTAGAAAAATATGGGTGAATTTATGTAGACTTTTCAACTGCAAGCATCACCTCGGCCTTCAATCTGCCTAAGGGACCTAATGTGGTTTGATTAAACCTGGGAAAATTGGAAAAAGAGTACAATAGCAAGAAGAAAGAAGCTAGAAGGATCATATATCAATGGAGGGCCAAGAATAGAACATATAAGGCCTCTACCAAATTACCTATATATCTCTTTAAGTTTGATTTTGCTCTAGAATATCAGTACATGATGGTTATGCTTAGCCGGATAACAGGGAAACCAAATGCCAGAGCCTTTGAGAATTAGATGCATGGTATCATCAGGATGGTGGAATGTTCTGATGATAAACCCCTATGGGTGAAGATCATAAGTGACAGCCTAGATGAGGGAATGAGGAAGCTAGGAGGGAAAGTCAACATGTTCCATATGACCTCCTATGTAGTATATGCTTGTGCATTTAGGGGTACTTTCAATGGATTGCAAACAGTAGGCAGAGTTGGAAGTAACCCTGGAGATATGAACATATGGGAGCATTATCCACAACTAAAAAGAAGAGAGTCTCTCCAACATTATCGAAGAGTGAATGATTCATTCTCTATGCACCTTGTCAGGACCATGGAAGAGGATAGAGCAAAGAGATTGAGTGTGGAATCTTAGGCTGCTATATACAAACATGGGGCTTGGTTCATCCAATTCCCCACTTTTTCATACATAAGAATGGAAGGTTTCACTGGGCAACCTCTCATGTTGCCAAGATAGCAAAGTGACAAGGTCATCCTGATGGAGTTTTCTAGACAAATATTGCTCTCAGTGCAGGCTTATATTGAAAAGGGAAAGATACCAAATGCCTTGTTTCCAGTCATGATTGGCTGGTATATGTGCCCTGATAGGGAGAGTGTGAAGGATGTAATTGGAGGATTAAACTTGATGCACTTGTAGCCCTTCTCACTAGCTAGGCCATATGATCCTCATGGTAGAATGCTGGCATTGCATAAGAAGCCTATGCATCAGAAGCACATTGAAGATTTTTGGGCTGATTGTGATGACAAGGTAGAAGTAAGAAGGAGAAGTTACCAGAGGCTTACCTTAAATTAGATATGCACCTTGGATTGCATGCCAGTGCTTGCTCAGTTACATGAAGATGATGGTAAGATCATGTCCCAAGAGTATGAGGACAACAAGGTATACAATGAGACCATATCAGCTTTCAAGTGGAGTTAGCCAGAGGAGACTTCCTTGGACCAGATAACTCAGAACGTCATACAATTGACCAAGGAGTGGGTAGAAAATGAGATCACCCAACTAAAGAATAGAGAGGTAGCCCTCACTGTAGATAACAAAAGGAAGAGGCAAGAATTATTAGATGAGGAATATGATGATTTCCTCCAAGAAAAGAGACAATCAAATGGAGAGAGGCAGAAAACTAAAAATAAGAAAGGAAGCCAAGCAGTTGGGGTGATGGTCATTCGACAACCTCAACCAAAGGGAGATGTAGCTTCCACATTAGCTACAACATCACCTCATACACCTGCAAAACAAAAGAAAATTGTTGCAAAGCCTATCCCTGCTATTGTGGAGGAGGAAGAACCCTTAGATGATGATCTCTTGATCAAGAAGAAAAAGAAGAAGGTCCAAGCACCACCTCAAAAGAAACAAACACATGTTATGAGGGGAGCAATAGATATAAACCCCATTCTGTTGAGAGGAGCAGGTGGTGAAGGTATTTTGAAGAGTTTGAAATATGAGGTCCCCATCCCTGATATCATACAATTCAAGTCTAAGAAGGTAGAGGAACAAAGAAAAGAAATGCATAGTGCAAGAAAAGAGCCACCTTTTCCATTAGATGATACAGTGGATTTATCTAAGGATGATGTTGTTAATGAGGTTTCTGCTCATTCTATGGAGACATTAGTGGAAAATACAAATATGACCCCTCATAGCACCCCCGTAGTTCAAAAGGAAGTCCATTAGGAGGAGGTTGAAGTAGAGGAAATTGAAGAAGATAGCCCTAAAGTGGTGGCACAACAAATTAGATTGACAAACTTAATCGATCAAGTCACCAACCCTGCAGCAATAGACCAGACTTATCAAGGTGATGAGGATCAAAGTAGAGACAAAGATTTACCTCTCGAACAAGAAAAATAGAAGTCAATGTACATAAGGAGGATGATGAGGAGATGCCTAATCAGAATAATGATCAGGATAATGAACCAGCACTAGAAAAGAGAACAAATGAAAAGGAAATGGATAAAGTCCAAAACCTTGGAGAAATGGATGCACCAAAAGATGGAGGATAGGGTCCTCTACAAGGTGATAACCATTAGAATGAAGAAGAAAATGTGAACAAGAGTGATCAAGGTGATCATCTGGATAAATTAGATCAAAATGTTCAATCTTCTCATGAGGATCAAGCACGACAAAATATACATGATCAAAGTGTGAATGCATCACAAGAAGCCCCTACACAAAAGGATATCCCTCATGAGAAAATTCAAGAAGATGAACAAATAAAAGAAACTTCTCCACCAAGGGTGGATCAGAATGTAGAGTCTCATGATGCTCATATTGAGCAAACTAACCAACAAGTGTCCACCGATGACATACCATATTGGTTCAGTAGGAGATAATCCCACCACAAGTCAGTGAGGTTCCTGAATTTGATGTTTCTGCATTATTCTCAGCTGATATGATTAATCCAAAGAGAAAGGCAAGGCCCACATCAGCAATCAAGAGAGATCCTACCACAAGAAGGAGAACAACTCAAGTAGCTTTACCCATAGCAGATAAGGCAAAAGGAGAGATAAGTATAGATGAATTTCAGATAACTAATGTTGATCTAGGTTTTCCTACTGAGGAGCAGGAGGGCCAAGAGGCCAAAGATATTATTGACTCCCTGATGAAAAGTGTGAAAAAGGATAAGGACAAAAATAAGATGCACAAGGAGCGCATTACCCAGCTACATACATTTATAAAGGGATTAATTGAACTGAATCACATGATAGTCAACACAGCCACTCCTTTGACTATTATATCTCAAGAGGAGGTAATAGGCCTATATATCATGAAGCATAAGGCTCATGTGGTAGACAATTGGTTTATTCTTTTCATTTCTAAAGCAGAGAAGGTGATAAACACCTCCCTCACCAATTGGAACTTTCTCAACACATTGAGGAGCAAAGTAGATAAATTTCAAAAGAAGGTTGGATGGAGATCCATCAAAGTAGAGAAACATCTGGATGCTCTGGCTGAGATGAGGTGCATAGATACAAAGGTGCTCATATATAATAAGGTATTGGATAATAATACTGCACAATTATTAAGTATGTGGTATGAAGATACCAAGTTCAAGGGTGATATCCTGAAGAGATGTAACACCAAGCTCAGGGATATCAATGTCAAATTGCATAATCTTATGGATGAGGAGATAAATATATTGGAGGCTCTCGAAGACAATGTAGAAGGAAAGATAGAAAATCAAGATGTTGATTTTACAATTGAGGCCTTCCAAAGTAATTTTAAGAAGGCAACAGATGACCCTCTTCACCATTTGACAGAGGATGTAGTAAACAAAGCTATGAGGATGAAAGCCAAGGTGGAAGCATATAATGAGACCCTAAATAGAAGAAAAAGCAAATGGTCTACACTACAGACACAATTCCATTCCCAAGAGCATGTTGTAATAAAAGCTAGAGTCCAGGATGGAGGAGAGATTGAAAGAATAATACAGACATATGAACCCATTAGGGAGATTATCAGCACACATGTAGTAGATGACCTCCACACTGATGAAGAAGATGAAGAAGATGAAGAAGATGAAGAAAGTGAAGAAAATGAGGAAGATGAGGAATGAGTAAAGATGCATGATGATAGGGTCATATGCATAATAAGACAAAGAAATGATCGAGTCTCACCAGATGGTTGCCAGCTGGCAACCTGTGCCACATTTGATATCTGTTGACCAAGTCAAGGAAGATATGGACCGTTGATTTAGATAGATAAATCCTGATCATTGGATCATTTGTAACTACCTCTTCTCTTTGTCCTATAAAAGGAGATGGAGTGCACATTGTATCATTATTCAAAACTTAATTGAGGTTAGATTGATGAAGCTCCTCAGGACTAACTCTCAAGGCTGATTGTAAATATACATGTATTTTGCATACTTAATGAAAGTGAAGATCTAGATTACATATCATTGTATACTTTGAGTAACCCGTAGACAAATTATTGGCTTGTATTTTGATTTGATGCCTCCCTTGGAGTGCAATTAATGTTGTGCATGTTGTCTTCATCTCTTTTCCATCAAAGTTTGCATCAACCATACTTAGCTGTGGAACACCCTAGTGAACCTATGGTTTGATTTTCTTCCTTTCATGATAGTATCTGGAGTGTATGTGGACCAATAGCTGAAGATTCATTTAATTTAGTAGAAATTAGAAAGAATTTAATACAATTTGTTTAATTTCATTACAATCACCATCACAATTGTAAATATATAGATAATCTCAAGCAAATTCAAATAAATATGTAGATATCCCAAAGGAAATTGAACATTCATAGCATATTTGAGTTAATCAGCATGTATAATTAAAAATATCATGCAAATACATATAAATGTCAATAGAAATCATGCAAATATCTTCTTGAAGGCACATTATTTAGATAAATTCATGGTCCAGAGGTGAAAATTAATCAATAGTAACTGATATTCAGAAGAATTGATCAAACTTAGAAATATTAGCATCATCTATTAAATACAATAGAATTAACCTTGTTTGTAGAGACATTTACAAAAAGGTGTAAAACCAGATGTTTGGACATCAGTTCTTGGTAGCAGAACAACGTAAGGCCCCTTGAATAGAAAACAACATATCACATCAACCTCTGAGTAACATCAGACGATCATGACCTGATCAACAGAGACTTGGAGTCATCAATTTATCCTAAATTGATTATACTTTTCAAGATAATAAAGGTTTGTTGTGAAAACTTTTATTCATGTTCTTTTGATTAACAATCATAACCAACAAGTATGTCCCGCACTCCTACCACAATCAAGTCCAATGCTTGCGGTGATGCGGTAAACAATGAAGGGATCCCAAAGGATCCCGCGGTCCCGTGATGGTCAGATCAAAGGTTGGCGGTAATGCGGTATGAGGTATAAGGGGTAAGATGTATTCCTCCATCCCGCGATGATGTGTATCAAGGCTTGAGCAGTGGCGATAAGCGGTGAAAGATGCGGTATAACCATCTAGATGCTCCCACGGTCTTGCGATAGATTTAAATAGGTCTTACGGTGATGCAGTAAAGTATTAAATGTTGAAATGACTATATCACTACCCTGTAGTGGTTATCATTGATGCCTGCAAGATTCGGTTATCGATGAAAAGACTACAAATCTTGAAGTGCCCGCCCAGCCATTGGATTGGACCAAATCGATGATCTATGTTTGAAACACTTGAATGCTGAGATTTGCCAATTTTGTGGCACAAACTAGAGTAATGGCAAAATGAACAGCTCTATAGCAGAATAAAATTTGGAATTTTGTGGTATTTTGTCATTCAAGCAAATTTAGTGGTGATTGTAGATGATGAATTCAATCTCTGTGTGCACACTTCAGCCATCTTCCAACTGGGTAAGTCTGCCTCATCACTCTCTTCATAAAGTTGGTATTTAATTTGTGCTTTGTTTTCAACTAGTTTGGTAAAGCAAGTGACTATCAAAACCCTGGTTCATAAAAGCATCAAACTATGGCACCTAAGAAATTTGAGTCTACAAGTAAGAGCACTGAACCCCCTGGTCCCAAGAAGCGGTCCCTTCATCAGTCACTGTTGGACATTTTGTCAAATTCAATTGACAAAGGGTATAAGAAAGTTCTATTCAAGGATGTAGCAGAGGGGTGTCAGGATGCTAGAGTCCCTATCTCAGGATGGAACCTTTTTTGGTATTTTTGTGAAAAGCAAGATGGACAGGGACCAGTTGCAAACCCATGGAATTTGAATTTGGCTAAGCTTGTGGTGCCAAATGTATTCATTGATGTGGATTTGATCAGGCTATTAGCACAACACTATCATCTAGCCACCAAAATTGTCAGGTTGCCAAATGGGTCACCATTAGTGGCTGTGGATAGAAATGCAATCATTGATTGCTTCATTCTCAACAAGCAAGCCCTCACAAAATTTGACTTGAAGAAGAGTGAACAAGAATATACCAGTCTAATAAATACACATAGGAGTGATGAGTTGCCCATGTACATGAGGAAAGGGGCCAACAATAGAAGGAATTCAATCCCAACCACTGTAGTTGAGCATGTTCTAGTTGATGACTTTGCAATGTATTTCAAAAGGACATATTTTGCTTTGTGTCAAGTGCTAGGAATTGATGCCCAAGATAGAATGCTAGTTGGTATGATGATGATGGCCATGAGAATTTATAACCCAAACGTTAATGTTGAGTATGATTTTGCATCATTTATTGGGAAGAAATTGCATGACAATTTTTTGCAAATAAGGGAGAACAAGACACCTACAGAGCTCAAATATTATTCTTTGTTGTGTCATTTAATTTTGTACCAAAATAGAAGGAAGTGGCCCAGTAGGATGGACTTGAGCATGATTGATCAAAAGAGACAGAGATTTCCTACACAGTGTTGGTGTTACAAATGGGACACTCATTGTTAGAACTGTAACTATGTTGTGTTCCATGATGATTTCTCAGTCATAATAATGAATTCCCTTGGTAGCCTTTCTCCTAGATTGAACAAAGAGGTCAGAGAAATGTTGAGGCCTCTTCCTTATAGGCCAGAATAGGGTCACAAACATAACTTTGATGATTGGTAATTCTTTCCTGACCATACTATAATTAGAGTATATGGGTGTACTCAGCCACCCCATGTATTACCAAAATTTGTGCCAAACAAAATTGCTTTTCTTGAATTCATGTGGTAGATGATCTGGATGGAGAAAGATGTGATGAAAAAACAAAAGAAGAGCACATTTCTTCCAGATTCCATTGTGTTTGGTGAATGGTCCATTGGTACAGATACCTTGGAGGAGTTACAAGCCTATTTGAAGGCTAAATATTCTTTAAAATTAGGGACAGAAAGGGTTTATGATCGAGAGGGTCACATGAACTTTGTTAGACAAGTCATTCTTACCAGGATGGGGATATCAAATCAAATCAATTTTGATGAGGATGTGATCTTGTGTCACTTTTGAAGAGGTATGTAATAGGAAAATAAAATGGGATATTTTGAAGAAGATTGAGGATGACAAAAGAAAACAAAACCCTAAATTTTCAAGATTTTTTGTTGAAGAGAAGGACCCTTTGAAAAGAATAGATTTGATAATTGATAATTTTGAAAGAATATATGGCAAGTCTAAGAAGCAACCTACAAAGGCTACCAAGCTCCCTGTCAAAAAGCAAATAGGAGTTGTAATTCAAGAACTTGCTCCAAATGCAATGTTAGTGCAAGATCTAGCTATTCCTGATTCACCACCTACCAAAAGGCAAAAGACTGATGATGTTTCTCCACCAGTTCCATATGAAATGACTAAAGGAGTTGGTGACACTGAGGAGGTGGCCAATATTTTGAGGCATATGGGAGCGAAAGATGAAGTTGATCAACCCCTTGTTGGTCAAGAAACAAAAGCACACAAACTAGAAGCAAGAATGGATGAACAGGCACAAGGTGAGCCTAAACTACAAGAAGATGAAAGGGTTGTGGCTTCTATGAGGTTCATCGAGGATGATGATTTCATCAATAACCTAGAATTCAAAGATTTTTGGCTCAAAATGAAGATAAAATAATTTGAAGAAAAGGTGGAAATAAATAAAATGGGTGCTGATGAATCTCAGCATGATCAAATTGTGACACAGACTTTCAAGGATTTAAAACTTGATGAAATAAATGTCAGCCCTGATGAGGCTAGACAAATGGTTTTGAAGAGTAATATGTTGATCATCCCTAGCCTTAAATTGAAGAAAATGTTTTTGTTGGACCAAGTGAGAAATCAAGATGACCCCATGATGGTTTCTAAGTTTGATTATGAGGATGGTGTTAGTGGTTGTCGGTTTAACCCAAAGACAGATACTCTAGTAATATGGGCCACATAGAAGAACACCAACAAGCCAATATTGCTTGATGTAGTCTAGGAGTTGAGGGGAATAGTTGTGGTGAAAACATTTCATGATATAGTAGTGCTTGAAGTTGCTACCCTTATTGTGCACTCTGCAATGTTCACACAAGTTGTTGTCAAGAAAATGGTGCAAAGATTGTTTGACTATGAAAAAACTCAAATTGAGATGAATGATGAAGTGAATAGGTTGTATTTGGAAAATGTCAAACTAAAGCAGCATTTGAAGGGTGTTGATTCTCAAAGCCAAGAAATTGTTCCATACCAAGCCCCTATGCCACAAGTAACCAGTGATAATACAGTCCCAATTGATTAGTTGAATGCATTGAAGTTGAAGTTGGAGAAAGAAATTGAAGATTTGAAAAAGAAAAATGAGAAGACAAATGATGAGGACAATTTGAAAATCCTTGAGGTGTTTGAGAAGATTTTGGAATACAGAGTAAAATTGGTTGTTGACAAGTTGGGAGATGTGCATGAATGCTATTCTTCCTTGTCTCAGGCCATTGATCAGTTGAAGATCAATCTTTCTTTTTTGGATCCAATATACAACAAATGGCAACCTACACACCATACATTGCTAACCTTGTGCAAAGTTATACAAAGAGATCTAGGTGCTCTGACCTCACTCAAGCCAATAGAGAAGATGGTGAAAATGATCTTGGATGAATTTCAGTATGTGAATGGTGAGAGCCAGAAAATGCAGGCAAAGATTGATTCTTTTGCTACCTTCAAACACTAGTTTATTCCTTCTATTTTGATAGAGGATAAAAAGATCAAATATTTTGATGCATGGAAAAGTGAATATGGTCAAACAATTTCTCAAGTCATTGATTTCTTGAAAAAAGATGAAAACATAAATATTCTTAGTTTCAATGTCATTTTGGATAGAGTAATTGCTCTGGATGCTGGATATGCAAAGTTCATCATTGATGTCAAAGTATTGCTAGACAAAAGATGGAAAGATCACCAGGCCAACCTGCTCCAAATCCAAGAATATAAGTGGCCTAGTGATTTCACAGTGTACCAATGGGAGCATCAATATTTGTCAACTAAAGAATAAGCAGGCCAAGTATGTAGAGGAGCAATGATCATCAAGCTGGTGTCAACATGGCACCAACAAATCTTGGACGTCCTCCTATTTTGTCTTTTTCTTATTTTTATGCTTTCCAATATGTATTCAAAATATATTTGGTCTTTTTAAGACTTGTCAAAAAGTATATGTTATAATAGGTCATATTACGGGGTGGGTATATGAAAAGTCATTTTTTGGAATGTGAAAGGTCTGAAGCTTGTAGCTTCCTTCACCCCTATAAGAAGGAAACCAAGACCTTGGGAAAGCTCTCTGGGAATTTGATATTGGAATAAGACATTGTAAGGCCTACTCTTCAAAGATATATCAATAAAAGCAAACCGTATTTCTCTGGTGACATATATCTAGTTCTCAATTGCTTGTTGAGTATTCATGTTATACTTTATCTGGTTGTCTCCATTTTTGTTTCTCCTTGTTATTTGAATTAACATATAAGGTATATGTTTAGTTCTTCAAAACACATTTGTTGTTTTTGGGTGGTTTATCTAATTGGGTTTCCTCAAGTAGGGATTAAATTCCATTGAATAGATCACTGTAACTAGGAGGATTCAATTTGGATAATTAAGAAGAGCCAAGTAATAATAATCTTGCATGTCTATGCTAGTCATAGACAATCCCATGCTAAGTAATTCAAGTTGTGGCTTGATAAAAAGCACAAATCTTTCTGTGAATAGAATTTGTTATCCAATTGTTGGGAAAGGCACCGATCAATTCTTTTCCAAAATCATTTCCTTGTATCATATTCAAAAATTCCAATTTTAATTTTCTATTGTGTAGGAGTAGGAATAATAGTAGAATAGAAAATTAAAAAAAATCTAATTCAAATCATATGCTAGTTTGGATTAAGGTGAATTGGATTATTCAATTGACAAAATTACATAAACCCCTTAATCTGCTATGAAGTCACCAACAAATTTGAGGAGTAATTAATCATTGGTGAATATAAGGTAACACCCACCTAGGCAAAGTAGAGCCTAAAGTGTAGAGAATCCTAACCACTTGGGTTGATTCTGTCAGTTGGCCAAATTGGTTGTATAACCTAATCATAAGGCTTGGCATCCTTTTAATGTTTTTAACAATGCAAATTTGAGAACCAATAGAAGGCTTTGGAAATTTTAAGGCAACTCGCATAGATCCACATGATGCCCATGCATTTATCAAGATGGGTGAGTTATTAATATTGTCAGACCCCAGTGTAGCCTTAGATTCTCTTAAGATGCCAAAGTCTCTTGTGAAGAAGAGCGGAGAAGAAGTACCCATTGAATTGTTAAACAACATTGGGGTTCTTCATTTTGAACATGATGAACTAGAGTTGGCACAACAAACTTTTATGGAAGCATTAGGAAATGATGTTTTGCCTCTACATAAATCTCTGTGGTCAGTTTGTGCATTTTTTAATTATAGGATTCTCACAGTTAGTGAAAAAGGTAGTGTTCATGAAGGAATGGAAAAGTTATGTAGAGCCTTTGAATTATATCCGTACTGTGCAATGGCATTGAATCATTTAACAGACCATTTTTTCTTCATAGGGCAACATTTTCTTGTGGAACAGTTGACTGAGATAGCTCTTGTTTCAACTAACCACCCTCTCATGAAATCTCATTCATATTATAATCTTGTCTGGGATCTTATCATAGTAAAGGTGATTATGACACCACTACCTGCTACTACATGGCATTAGTCAAGGAAAGCCAGAGGCCACAGGATTTTGTGGACAAATTCAATTGAAACTGGGAGATCTTAAGAGTTCTCTCTCAAATTTTGAAAAGGTTCTAGAGGTCCACCCTGAGAACTGTGAGAGCTTAAAAGTTGTAGGCCATATATATGCTTAGCAAGGGTACGCAAAGAAGGCTTTGGAAATTTTAAGAAAGGCAACTCGCATAGATACATGTGATGCCCATGCATTTATAAAGCTGGGTGAGTTATTAATATCGTCAGACCTAGTGTAGTCTTATATTATCTTAAGACAACAAAGCCTCTTCTGAAGAAGAGTAGAGAAGAAGTACCCATTGAATTGTTAAACAATTTTGGGGTTCTTCATGTTGAGCATCATGAACTAGAGTTGGCTCAACAAAATTTTATGGAGGCATTAGGAAATGGCATTTGGGTTGAATTCATAAATAAAATCCCCAGTGCCAATTCTACAATTTTTCTATGCACTTGAAGGATATGGAATTCTTCCAACAACTAGAAGAAGGTGGTGTTTCACTTGAGTTACAAGTTCAATTCCCATATGCTCCAAAATGTGTAGAGGAAACTAATGGAAAATAGTCCCCTAAACCCTAAACTGCCTATATGGTTCTGGTACTCAGTTGCCTATGTAACTACTATAAGTTGCCAATAAGAAAGCTATAGATTTTGTGTTTAATGTAATGAGGGTTTTGAATTACCTCTTAATTCGCTACAGAGGGCGTCCCCAAATCCAACTTCGCTGCAGAGGGCCTCGCCGACTTCAAATTCGTTGCAGCAAACTCTGAATTTCGTACCCACCTTTTTAGAAGTATCTAGGTCCTCTCCAAACAAGCTTTATCACACATGTAAGTAGCTACTATAACCCAAAATGCATCAGTGCCAGGCTAACCAACTAACAAAATGAGGAATTCAATGAATAATGAATCGTGCGCAATACACTCCTACCAATAATTTCTCGAAATGTTTTTTTAATTTTGTCTAATTTGTATTTGCATGACTAACTATTTAGTCATTTTTATTTTTATGACTAAATAATTTTTTAGTCGATGACCAGATTAGTCATTTATTTACTCATTTATAGCTGAGTTGCAAAAAAATAGTAGAATTTAGTCATTTTTAGTTGTTGTGACTAAAAGTTTTAGTCACGTAGTCATTTATTTTCCAAATTCTGCTAGTGTGAGCCATAGAAAAATCTAAGGGATCCACTAAGGAAGGGTCATTAGGAGGGGAAATATGAAAGGTACATGGGTAACACATAATCTAGGGACAATGGTAATTTATAATCTGTGAAAGCATGTGACAAATCATGGAAAGATGTATAAAAAAAATGACATAAATCAAACCATTGTTAAGCTTTATCAATCATGGTATCACCAAATGCATACATAAGAAAATAAAAATCATTATTTATATAAGCATAATATGAAGATAAGAATGATCTAAAATGTAACTTTACATCTTCAGTACCACTAAATGCTTTTATCTCCTAGATGATTCACTTAATAAACCAATGACATAGCACATGCATTTGTAGGGTTCTAATAAACACCCCTGATTTAATTTCTATCCCTTAAATTTATGTTTTTGATACTCCATCTACATACACTGGTATAATTAAAATAGCCCCTATTTTAAACAAGTATCCTATGTATCTATTTTTTTGTTACAAATTTATATCTCCTTATTATTTCTACCCTTTTAACTAAGGGCACTGATCATGCCTACATCTGACTAAAAACTAGTTTTGATTGTCATCCCATATATTAAATCCTTGACATAAAAAATCTAGATGAGATATGACAAATATGTCATCACATAAAAATCCTTGATTTAAAACAATATATACATCTCAATCCCCAAACCCTTGCCACACCAACTCTAATAGTGAACCCCCCTTGTTGGTTCCCAAAATAGCAAATCCAAAACCCTAGATTTTTTCTAATCTCCTACGCCAGGGGTGTCATCAAGGAGACAAAAAAGGGGCTCATCAACATGTTGAGGATGATTAAGGGACAAGTGATAGGAGTGGGTAATATCCTCTTCTCTTTAAGCTCAACTAAACTTAGGAGGGTGTTCCTAGAGGTATCCCTCAATAGAGATTGATTGCAACATAAAGGATATGAAATGATAACACGACAGTAGTGCCTAGATTGTAGTTTTGATCCCAAAAGTTATCACTAGATCAAAAGCTAACCTACTGCACTAAAAACCTCCCATAAAGTTGATAAGGACATCTTTAAAGCAATAGAAGATGCAAGTATGTAAATCTAGTTCATTTAGATAAATACTTGGTTGGATTGCTAAAGATGATCCCTTGTTAAAATACTAAACCAAAAGAGGCATACAGATTAAAATTTATTCCTATTCCACAAATTAATGATATTGCTCATTTTTTAAGAGTGTGGGTGATCAAACAGTTCCTAGACCAATGCCAATCTAGTGGGCTATAGAGTCCCTAATTCCTCAAAGGAAAACAACAATACAAAAAATATGAAAGCCTTTATAAATACTCATATGCATAAAAGCGTGATAACTGACAATGATACTTAGTAAACCCTTATTGTATTACATTTATCCACACATAACATAGAAATGATCACTACAAAGCATGCAGTGTTTTAAGAATTTGTAATTTTCATCAAATTTGTAGTTACATTCATACCACAAAATGTGGCAAGAGGAAACTCTGGTTGGGATTTAGGGATTTCCCTAAAAAAATGCATACAATACTAGAGAAGTTTATACACTGATATCAGTTACACCTTTACAATATTCATACATTTCTTACATTACCCTCCTGAAGAACTGGAAACAACATTCTTTGCAACCCTAGAGAGATTCTATACTTTTGGTGCCTGGAAAACTGCAAGAATCCCCCTCCAAAATGAAAAAATGAGCTATTATGTACTCCCCTCAGAATCTTCCCTAATCTACATTGAATGAGGCCATGGTTGTTAGGTGTTTCCCACTTAAAAAATGATGGCATTGACTGCATGTAGGTACAATAAATAGTTGGGAGAAGCTACCAATTGCATTCATGGCACCTTGAGGAGAGTAGTAGGAGGTAAGTGAGACGTATAGGGGTAGTTGGATATTTGGACGTGTCAATCCAACTTCATTTTTTCCTTGGTTCCTAATTTTCTACATTTTTAGGCCTTTTCTAGACAATGTCATGGGTTTGACACCCATTCAGAACCAAGTCGGGGGTTCTGGTGGTTCCTGAAACCACATGAACCTCCAACACAAAGATTCTATTCTCCATAACCCTTTATCTTAGTTCTCGTCGCTTTTCTTCCCTTTTTCTACCTTCCTCATCTCCGTCTTGTCAGAGGTTTGTCGAGCATCGAGAACTCAGGAACCCTTCTTATTTTCTCCTTCTTCTATGTTCCTATCTTATTTCACCTTGCATAAGTCAATTTTTTTGAAAAATAACCAAGTGTCAAGGCACTTACCTTTTCCTTCCCTTACTTCATTCCTTCACTTCCTTTGCCTTCTAAGTTTAACATTGGTGATTCAGTGAGAACTGGGAACCAAGAACCAAGTTAGAGGTTTCCAATAGTTCTGAGAACTACCAAAACCTCTAACCCCCCTTTTCTCTTCCACTTATTTCTTCTCTTTTCTTTGTTTCTGCATGTTAGCAATCCATTGACCACCAAGACTCATTCATTTGCTTCCCTCTTTATTTTCTTTTTCCTTTGTGTTCACTTTTCCTTCATCTCCTTTCTTTTTCTTCATCCCTTTTCTCTTTCTTTCTTTCACTTCACTTTGTTCCACCTTGTTGGTGGTTCACCAACCACCAAGAAACATGGAACTCTTTCCTTTGCTCTTTCACCACTTTGTCATCTTTTCTTTGTTAGAGCTTAGGGTGCGACTACGAACCAGCAACCAAGTCGATGGGAACCAGGAACCAGGAGCCAATTCAGGGGATTCGATGGTTTTGTGAACCATTGGAACTACTAACAATTTCCCAGTCCCTTTAATTTTCTTTGCACAATGTTAGGGTTTTAGGGCCCGATAGGAACCTAGGAATCTGTCGACAAGTTCCAATGGTTCTGAGAACCACCGAAACCACAGACAAGTTTCGAGAAGGCCAAAAAGGGCTGACAAAGGACATACTTAACCAATTTTAGGATTTCTTGAGACTTTCAAGGAGATGGGGGGTTTCAAGAATGAAGATATGAGTCATGGGGGGAAAAGTAAAACTAGATTAATGAGAAAAAATGCATGCACATGGTGGGAATCATATATTCTGCAAGGATAAACATAGACCTTTTTTACATGAATGGCACATGTGACAACACTAGCTTTGGTTGGGGACATGTATCTAATAGGCACAACAAGAATTCAGAAGAATCTCCATGAGTAGACCACAAAAACTAAAAACAAAACACAGGGCGAGAGCCAAAACACAAACGCATATACATAAGGTAAAACATGATGAAGAAACTATACAAGTCAATAAAAAAGTACCTCAGTACTCAAGAGAAGTAGTTCTTCAAATATTGGCCATGAACTGGCAACTCCATCACTTCTCCATCTAGGCTCTTGAGGTAAAATGTATCTTGGTTGTACCTTTCCATAATATGGTATGAACCAACCCATAAGGCCTCAAATTTTCCATGTTTGCCCTTGTCTTTTGATCTAGAGTTCCACATGAGGACTAGGTTACCAATCTGAAAGCATCTTTTAACTACCCTTTTGTCAAACAAATGTTTGACCTTCTGATGTTGTAGTGAATTCCTTTCATGTGCAACCCTCCTAGCCTCATCCAACTCAGTCAATTCATGCATCCTCAGGGAGACGACATCATCTTCAAATTCCTCAGTTTGTTTTAGCAATTTATACATAGGTAATTCAAGTGTGATTGGAATTTTAGCCTCAATACCATACACCAACTCAAACAGAGTCCTGCCAATAGCCTTCTTGAATGTTATCCTATTAGCCCAAACTGCATACTTCAACTTGTCATCCTACCTCTTCTTGTTTACATCCAAGTTTCTTTTTTATAATTTTCATAAGGCTCTTGTTGCTAGTTTCATATTGTTCATTACTTTGGGAATGATAAGGGGATGAATGTATCAAATTAATCCCGTACTTAGAACACATATTCAATATGTCTTGGGACCTAAAGTGCATGGCATTATCAACAATAATTCTATATGACACACCAAACCTGGTTATAATGTTGTATGTCAATAACTCTAGCACCACCAAATAGATGTTGTATTACGAGTTGGAATAGCCTTAACCCACTTGGTGAAATAGTCGGTTGCTAATCCATTTGTATCCATTACTAGATTTTTCTTGAATTTCTCCTAGGAAATCAATCCCCCATTATTGAAATGGAGCATCGAGTATGATTGTCATAAGAGAGAGGGTGCTTGCAAATTTTAACTTGCCTAAAAATCTTTCGCAAGCATCACATTTTCTAACTTGTCTAGCAACATCCTTAAATAGGATTGGCCACCAATACCTGGCTCTAATGATCTTGTGTTGTAGTTTTAGCATGAGAATGTCCTCCACATATGCCTTGATGACATTCTTCAATTAACCACATTGATTGATCTTGATCTAAACACTTGAGCAACAACCCCTCATGATTCTTCCACCTTAAATCAATACATACCTTTGGGATTGAAGTTTGAGTATCTTTTTCTTATTTTCACTCATCCCCGATGGGCAACACATGTTCTCCAAATAGAGGATAACATCCTCATAACAAGGATTTTCCACCAAGTGAGAAGAGATAATAGTAGGAGTTTCACTTGTTTCATTTACATCTACTACCTCTAAGTTTATATCTTCCATAAACCCGGATAAGCCTTGACCCCTGAAAAACTTAGTGACATGTACCTCTATATCATATTCTTGGATCTTGTTGATCCATCTACATCTTCTTCCTGAGGCTTCCTGTTATGTGAATATGTCCTTTATAGTTGTATGTGGCACATGTGCAAGGGTTTTTTCACCCATGAGGTATGACCTAAATTTTTTGACGACCTTGACTAGGGCATAGGCATGATTTTCTATTATTGAATACTTTAGTTTAGTAGCTTGTAATGATTTACTAAAAGTGCAACATGCTTCTCATACCCACCCTTGTTTTTCTAAAGTAGGACAACAACTATGGTGTAGAATGAGGTAAAATAAAAGAGCTAGAAAGGCCTCGAGGAATCTTGGCTTATCAAGATCAGAGCATATTTGAAAGCCTCCTTTATGTCCATGAACATAGTAGCTAGTTATTGGCTCCATGTGATTGAATGTCCCTTTTTCAACATCTTAGAAATGGCTTTGGTTTTCTCAGCAAAGTTAGGGACGAAACTCCACACAAAGTTGATTTGCCCAAAGAAAGATTGGATAGCCTTGACTAATTTGGGTTGAAGGATGAGGTCAATTGCCTTTACTCTTTTTGGATCTATCCTTACCCCATCCTTTGATACAATATGTTCCAATAGCTTTCCTTCTTCAACCCCAAACATACATTTCTTTGGATTAAAAGATATTACATACTGAAGGCATCTTTCAAATATTAGCTCCAAATGTTTGCAAAGGTCTAGTCTTTCCTTGGAGAATGTAGTTAAATAATCTTGGTAAACTACCATGATTTCATCTATAAGACCCGCAAAGGAAACATTCATTGCCCTCTGAAATTTTGAACCTGCATTCTTCAAACCAAATAACATTCTCACATATACAAAAGTGCCCCAAGGAGTAGTAAACACTATTTTGTATTTCTATGACTCATTGACCATCACTTGGTTGTAGCCTGAGAATCCATCCATCATAGACATCAATTTTGATCTAATCACCTTTTGCAACAAATGCTCCATTCTTGGGAGAGGGTAGTTATATTTGAAAGATTTGACATTCAAATTTCTAAAATCTACACACAATCTTATCTCTCCATTCTTATTTCTCACAAGGACAAGATTAGATACTCACTCTGAATGCCAAATAGGTTTGATTATACCTCCTTCCTTCAACTTTGCTAACTCTTTTTGCATTTTGAGAGCTAGAGTAAGGTTGATCAATCTTTCCTTCTATCTGAAGGGATTTGCATTAGGCTAGAGTGGGATGGTGTGTTGAAACAAATATTCTCTAAGCTTTGAGTTCATCATAAGACCATGCAAAACATTTCTTGAACTTCCTCAATAATGTATTCAGCATTTGGTTTCAACCTCTTACCAATATAAATCATTTTTGGAGAAACTTTAATCCCTAAATTCACACCCTCAACATTATCTTCCATAATTGACTTGCCTTTATTCCTATAACAATCTGCACTGTCAAACATTCTTTCTAATGTTACCAATCTTTTAGGAATAGTGTTTGTTTTCAATTATACCACCTCATTACCAAATAAGGTCTCTTTTCCATCCTCAATCTCCAACATAGGTTGCAAATCTATCAACCGAATGTCAAATTCATCCATGTAGTGCAAAAACTTATAAATCTAATTATTGTCATCAAACACTTTCTAGCTGTAGATGTTGTTAGGTATAGTAGGTTTGGTACAAACTTCAACAACATATTGAGAATAAGAAGAGGTTGATTGTAAATTAAACTTTGAAGACGCAGCAACTAAAACATTTGCCCTTACATTTTTAGACCTTTAAATCCACTCAATGCTTATAGAATCAAACAATTCTAGTGTATCCCATACTACATTCCTATATGCTCTCAACCTCTTGTCTTTGGCTATATAAACATCCTTGACATGTTCAACAACTAATTCAAAATCTTCAAGGACTCTCAAACATTTGATTCCATGTCTATGAGCAATATTTAAGCCCAACATAAGAGCTTCATACTTAGAAATGTTGTTTGTGCATTGGAAATCAAGCTTGAAGGACACCTTGGAATGTTCTCCATCTGGTGAAATCAAAACAATACTATTAGATTTAGGGCAGACAACTAAGAGGGCAAGTGAATCAGTTGTCTGAAACTTTCTCTTCTTTTCAACACTTGTATTATCTTAACATTATAATAATAAATCAAACATGAATCTTAATGCAATTAACCAAGAGCAGAAACATATCAACACATATAACACCAAGATTTTGATGTGGAAAACCTGGTTAAGGGAAAAACCATGGGGTGACTAACCCAAAGTATTATTCTCTGTTAGAAGAATAAAAGGAATAAGATGGCATATGCCAATTAGGGCTCACTGCCTAAGCACACTGCTCACAAGAGGCTCACTGCCTACAAGAGACACACTGTCTACAATAGATAAGTATTACATACTTGAACTAGTAAATAGCATCTTCACCATGCTTGAATCAGTTCCATTGAAGCCCAAATCCTTCTACTCTTCCTTTCACTCTTCTCCGTGCTACCACACTCTCTTCCCCATTAGTCACACTTTGAAATGACTTCGCAATCCCTTATTTGTACATGACATCAACTTAGGAACAATCATCTAAGTCGGCAAACATCCATAAGATCATCCGTAAGATGAATAACTCATCCAGTCGGCTAGCCTGAGGAAGAACACCTTGATCCAGAAGTATATATTCAATTCTGGGCTCCAACACTAATGCGGACCGACAACACAAACTCAACATGATCCAAGAACCTTCACCAACTTGCCTGAATGACCTAGTACATCCGCACTTCCTCTACTTACTGAAATCTCTTCTCTCCTGCATCTGGTGCCTCAAGAACACAGTCTGTCATGACTGTCATAAAGGAGTAGATTCTTCTGGACCTTCAGAACATGAATAAATCAAGATGACACATCACAAGGACTTCCCCAACACTACTTCCAATCCTCAGAACAGGACAATGCACTTTCGAACCTCACCAGACCTTTCTGTAACACTCTATCACTCCTGAACATCTCCCGGAACCGGTTCTACTTGATTGATCACAACTCCTTCATATCTTCATGCGGACCTCTGAAATCTTAACTGGAACATCTTAAGACTCATATCCACAAACCCTTTAATCCACATCTTCTGATCCTCAACCTGTCTTGATCTTCTGCCTTGTTGTTATCACTGTTCCTGACTGAGACTGACTTTCTCAGTATCCTCAACACATAACTCATCCAATCCTTATCACTAATGTAACAGAAGTATGTTGACATCAATGACAACACCGGTTAGGCCCATACTTGCAACAATCTCCCCCTTTGTCATTGATGGCAACATATGATGTGAAAAACTATTTTGACCATCAAGACAAGAACTTTTTCTCTATTGTCACAACTCCCCCTATCAGCAATCACCATTCTTCATATTTGTTGTCTCTCACTACTGCTCCCCCTTTGATCAGCAGCCACTTGTTTTTCACGTCTTCTCTCCCCCTTTGACATCAATGGCAAAGGGCTTATACTTGCAACTTTTCCACTTTAGAATCATATCTGCTGCTCCCCCTGAGTAGCAGCTCTCCATCATCAGTCCAGACCACAAGATGTGACTATGATGCACTGGATTGATGCACCTTATTGCATCTTAGTTCATCCCCGGAGGGGCAATAACCCCTAGCTTCTCCCTTAGATACTCAAAAGAGTCCTTAGGTAGAGGTTTTGTAAAGATATCTGCAATCTAATCCTTGGATGGCACAAACTCCAATCTGACGTCATTCTTGTTCACTTGCTCTCTCAAAAAGTGAAACTTGATGGATATGTGTTTAGTCTTAGAATGCAGTATCGGATTCTTGGATATGTTTATTGCACTTGAATTATCACAGAATATTGTGATAGGCTCCTCATACTTTACTTTGATATCCCTTAACATCTGCTTCATCCATAATACTTGAGTGCAACCACTTGCTGCTACAATATATTCTGCTTCAATTGTAGATAGAGATATTGCTTCTTGTTTCTTGCTTAGCCAAGAAACCAATCTCTTTCCCAAAAAGAATGCTCCACCACTGGTACTCTTCCGGTCATCCACATCTCCTGCCCAATTTGCATCTGTATATGCATGAAGAGAGAAATCCCGATCTCTAGGATACCACAGACCATACTCAACTGTCCCTTTTAGATATCTAAAAATCCTTTTGATTGCCATGACATGAGATTCTCTGGGATCAGCCTGGAATCTTGCAACAAGACCAACAACCTGCATAATGTCTGGTCTAGTCTGAGTGAGATATAATAGTCCTCCAATCATTGATCTATACTTTGTCTGATCAGCCTTAGGAGAGTCATCATTTTTACTTAGCTTGCATCCGGTTGCCATGGGAGTGTTCATTGGCTTTGAATCTTCCATCCCAAACTTCTTCAACAATTCTTTTGCATATTTGGTCTGAGAAATGAAGGTACCTTTCTTTGTTTGAATGATTTGCAGACCCAAGAAGGAATTTATTTCACCAAGCATGGACATCTCAAACTCATTTTTTATTTGATTTGCAAAAGTTTTTCACAAACTATCTTTCCCTCCAAAAATGATATCATCAACAAACACTTCAACACCTAGGATGTTTTCATGATCAATTTTAAAAGATAAGTTGCTATCAGCAGTTCCTTTGTTGAAACCAATCTTCAATATATGTTTATCCAATCTTTCATACCAAGCTCTTGGGGCTTGCTTCAGTCCATACAGTGCCTTTTTCAATTTGCAGACCATGTCATCATGATCAGACAATTGAAATCCATCTAGTTGCTCAATGTACACTTCTTCTTCCAAATTACCATTTAGAAATGCAGATTTGACATCCATCTGATATACCTTGAAATCTTTAAATACAGCAAATGCAAGAAATAGTCTGACTGCTTCAATTCTTGCCACCGGAGCAAAAGTTTCTTCAAAGTCAATTCCTTCAATCTGAGAGTAGCCCTTGTAGACTAATCTGGCTTTGTTTCTGATTACTTCACCAGCTTCATTCAATTTGTTCCAAAGACCCATTTTGTTCCAATCACATTCTTGTTTCTCGGTCTGGGAACAAGATCCCAAGTGTGATTCTTCTCAATTTGCATCAGTTCTTCTTCCATTGCCTTAGTCCAATTTTCATCATTGCAGGCTTCATTTACTGTCTTAGGTTCAATGTTTGAAATCAGATAATACTCATCTGAATCTTGAGCAATTCTTCTTCTTGTTTGCACACCTTTGATTTTGTCATCTATGATCTGATCTTTAGAATGGTTCAGTCTCACATACCTTGGAACTTTAGGAGCTTCTTCCACTTCTAACTCTTGATTAGGCTCATTGAATCTTATCTCTTCTTCTTGATTTTTTGGATCAATTTCAACATGTTTTTCAAAAGAGTCTTAACCATCTTGAATTAGATCATCATTCTGATCATCTTCTTCATACTCATAAAATCTTGAGGGTTTTTCAATTCCTTCATCAACCTTCACATTAGTACTTTCTATAATATTTCTCAATCTCTTATTATAACACTGGTAAGCTTTGCTTTGAGTAGAGTAACCTAAAAATATTCCTTCATCACTTCTAGCATCAAACTTGCATAAATCTTCATCTCTTTTGATGTAACATTTACTACCAAACACTCTAAAATATCTTACAGTAGGTTTGATACCAAACCAAAGTTCATAAGGAGTCTTACCGGTATTATTTCTGATTTGAACTCGATTAAGAGTATAGACTGCAGTACTGACAGCTTCTCTCCAATAGATCTGGGGGACATTTGCTTCCATCATCATGGTCCTATATGCTTCTTGGATGGTCCGGTTCTTTCTCTCAACTACACCATTCTGCTATGGAGTCCTAGGAGCAGACAACTATCTCTTTATTCCATGTTTCTCACATAAATCTATAAACTCACTGGATGTGAATTCTCCACCTCTATCAGACCTCAGACATTTCAATTTCAATCCAGTCTCATTTTCCACCATAGCCTTGAATATTTTGAACTTCTCAAGAGCTTCTGATTTCTCTTTTAGGAAGGTTACCCACATCATCCAGGAATGGTCATCAATTAGCAGCATGAAGTATCTATCACCTTGCACACTCCTGATTCTTGCCGGACCACATAAGTCAATATGAACCAAGTCTAATAATCTGGTAGAAGATTGTTCCTTGCTTTTGAATGAGATTCTGCTTTGTTTTCCCAACTAACATTCTTTGCACAAACTATTTGTAGGTTTTACCAATCTTGGAAGATCTCTTACAGCCTGAGTATTGCTTATTTTGATGATATTGTCAAAGTTCACATGACACATTCTTCTATGCCACAACCAACTCTGATCAACTTGAACAAATAGACAACTTTTACCAGTACCAACTAAATGAAAGATGTTACCTTTTGTTTGGGTACCGGATGCAATCTCTGTTCTAGAGCTTTCAAAAATTTTGCACTTTCCATTCTTGAATCTAAGATCATAGCCTTTGTCCACCAACTGTTCAACACTGAGAAGATTGTGTTTTAATCCTTCAACATATAATACATTACCGGTTTTGTTCTTTCCATCAAAAGAAATAGTTCCTCTACCTCTAATTCTACCTGCAGAGTTATCACCAAACTTTACCACTCCTCCTTCATACCTTTCCAAATCTATGAACTTGTTTTTGTCACCTGTCATGTGGTGAGAGCAACCACTATCAATGACCCAATCATCCTTCTCTTCAACTTGGGCAGCCAGGGCTTTTTCTTCAACTTTATGATTGACAGATTCATAGGGCAAAGGATCTTCTTCCTTGATGGCAATGAACACCCAGTCACTTCTGGATTTGTCTCCTTTCTCTGATTCATCATCTATTACTCCTTTGTCATCTCCTTCATGAGCATAGTAACAATCCTTCTGGAATCTTGGTCTATTACTGCTTGGCCTAGTAAATCTTTCTGGACACCTTGATGCAAAATGACCAATCTTATTGTAGTTAAAACATTTAAAAGGTAGTTTTCCCTCATACTTACCGGATCCTCTTGGTAGTCTTTTTGCAATAAGAGCTTCAAGATGAGCAGTTTCAGCTTCTTCTTCTTCCAAGTCTTTTCTTACATTTTCATACCATGCTGATTTCCTTGAAGAGTTTTCTCCCGGATCAAACCTTTATTTTCCTTTTGCCTAGGCACTTGCTTTGAATGCAGATTCAGTCTTTGGAGGGTCATCTCCAAATTTGGCCATTTCAAAAGCAGCTAGCTTACCAACCAGTTGGTCTCTTGTGACTGTTGTGTGAGCTCTGAATTCTTCGATTGCAAAAGCCTTGATTTTGTAAGATTCAGGAAGGGATCTAAGAACCTTGCCAACTATCTCATCTTCACTCAGGGTTCCACCTACATTTCTGATTCCACAAACCAGCTCATTCACTCTTGGCATAAAAGAGGTAATATTTTCATCATCTCTCATCTTTAGTCTTTCAAATTTCCCTTTTAGGCTTTGTAACCTTGCACATTTAACAAATTGGTCTCCTTCATGCAAAAGTTCCAGTTTCTTCCAAATCTCATAGGTAGTTGGTAGATCAATAACATTTGAGAGTTCTGAGTCAGACAATGCACTTAAGAGAGCCTCTCTGGTCCATAGATTGTTTTCGGCATCTGTGAGTTGATTTGGGGTTGTCGGACCAGCCTGCGGAGGAGTATAAGCTTTTGTAACCATGGACCAGTATGCAAATCCCATGCACTGTAAGTGACATTCCATGCGACCTTTCCAAAGAGCAAAGTTAGTTCCATCAAACTTCAGACTATCCTTCTTGTAAGACGACATCCTAGATCTCCTCAAGTGGTTAAGCTCCTTTCAGAGGAACTTGGCTCTGATACCAATTGTTAGATTTAGGGCAAACAACTAAGAGGGGGGGTGAATCAATTGTCCAAAACTTTCTCTTCTTTTCAACACTTGTATTCTCTTAACATTATAACAATAAATCAAACATGAATCTTAATGCA
Source organism: Cunninghamia lanceolata (assembly GCA_027924645.1). Lineage (NCBI taxonomy): Eukaryota > Viridiplantae > Streptophyta > Pinopsida > Cupressales > Cupressaceae > Cunninghamia > Cunninghamia lanceolata. The sequence continues at coordinate 3,499,072 of BSBN01000794.1, forward strand.
ATTAACCAAGAGCAGAAACATATCAACACATATAATACCAAGATTTTGACATGGAAAACCTGGTTAAGGGAAAAACCACGGGGTGACTAACCCAAAGTATTATTCTCTGTTAGAAGAATAAAAGGAATAAGATGGCACATGCCAATTAGGGCTCACTGCCTGAGCACACTGCTCACAAGAGGCTCACTGCCTACAAGAGACACACTGTCTACAATAGATAAGTATTACATACTTGAACTGGTAAATAGCATCTTCACCATGCTTGAATCAGTGTCATTAAAGCCCAAATCCTTCTGCTCTTCCTTTCACTCTTCTCCTCACTACCACACTCTCTTCCCCATTAGTCACAATTTGAAATGACTTCACAATCCCTTATTTGTACATGACATCAACTTAGGAACAATCATCTAAGTCGGCAAACATCCATAAGATCATCCGTAAGATGAATAACTCATCCGGTCGGCCAGCCTGAGGAAGAACACCTTGATCCGGAAGTATATATTCAATTCCGGGCTCTAACACTAATGCGGACCAACAACACAAACTCAACATGATCCAAGAACCTTCACCATCTTGCCTGAATGACCTGGTACATCTGCACTTCCTCTACTTACTGAAATCTCTTCTCTCCTGCATCTGGTGCCTCAAGAACACAGTCTGTCATGACTGTCATAAAGGAGTAGTTTCTTTTGAACCTTCAGAACATGAATAAATCAAGATGACACATCACAAGGACTTCCCCAACACTCCTTCCAATCCTTAGAACAGGACAACGCACTTCCGGACCTCACCAGACCTTTCTGTAACACTCTATCACTCCTGAACATCTCCTAGAACCGGTTCTACTTGATCAGTCACAACTCCTTCATATCTTCATGTGGACCTCTGAAATCGTAACTGGAACATCTTAAGACTCATATCCATAAACCCTCTAATTCACATCTTCTGATCCTCAACCTGTCTTGATCTTCTGCCTTGCTGTTATCAGTGTTCCTGACTGAGACTAACTTTCTCAGTATCCTCAACACATAACTCATCCAATCCTTATCACTAATGTAACAGAAGTATGTTGACATCAATGACAACACCGGTTAGGCCCATACTTGCAACAAATACATGCATCTAAACCATCTCTTGAGTATGCTCCATCAAAGCATATTATCTATAAATCAATCACATCATGGTTAGGGGAAACACAATGGGCAACAATGTCATGATCATCTTTATTACAAAATCCTATAAAATGATCAATCTCAGTATCAAATAAGTTTACTTCATTAGCTGTCTTGTAATGATCCTCAATGTTATCCAACATTTTCTTCTCCCTATACATCTTTACCTCTACTCCATGCACTGGGATGGTACCACATAACAAATTCATCTGGATACTTCCTCCCATAGAGGCCACCCATTTTCTATACAACAACATACTCCACTTCACAAGGAAATCTACAATGATGATGTCCATTAAGAATGACTTAATAAGATAAGCAGCAAGCTAGACTTCAACATATTTCACAAGGCCAATCGCATTGACTTCCCTAGAATCCATGGTAAAGCACTTACCATAGGACTTAGACACTTTTAGACCCAAGTCATTCATGACTTCTATTGGCATGACATTACTAGAGGCCCTAAATCTAGCATACATTTGTGCAACAACCATCCATTAATGGTCAATGTTATGTAGAAAGGATCAATATCTAACTATCTGTTAACTATGGATGACCCTAAATAAACCTCTACAATTTCTTCTTCATTTTTGGTGCAGGAGCACCTTCTCTATGGTGGATCCAATCTTGGATCATTTGAATTTCTATGCATGACATGTTTTGTTTATGTTTTCAATAAGGCGTTTTAAGCCACATCATGTTTGTAATAAGGTTTTTATGTCAATTTGGTCACTAGACCTATGTAGACCATGTTTGGTCAAGTTTTAATGTAATCACACAATGAAAACATGTAGTTTTCTTGTGAGAGGAGAAAACCAATGGCTAACTGACTTTAAAAATTAGTTTGTACAGTTGGGAAGGATGTAAACAAAGGTCTCACGCCTTTTATGGGTGAGGAGTTGGATGTAATGACAGGAGGGAATGAATGAATGAAGATCTAGATTTTTGGCTGTGTTGAAACATTGTTCTTTCTGAGTATTTCTCTGTAACATTCATTTTGTATGGCCTGTACGGATAGATGATTCCTAAAATTGACTGGAAGTGTTCATGTATTGAAGTAGCTTTCATTTAGAAGTGGTTGGGTGTCTTGAAGTGTCATAGTTAGTGAGAAATTCTTCTTTTTGCAGAGACTGGTCTGAAAACCTAGAAACTAGGGTTTGGTGAATAAATGTATTGTCTTTCCTTTGTCCACTGAAAGCAAGATTCTCATTTTCAGTGTGATGGAGGAATACAGTGTATATTTTGCATTTTCTATAGTTCTAGATCAAGCACTCAAGGATCAAAGCAGTTTGCCATGAGTTGACTAGGCATCTCTATGTGACTAGTCATCAAAACGATAGAAGTGTTGTTGTGGAGTGGCCAAATTGACAGGTGATCAAGTGTTTATAGAGGATTATAGACCCCCTTCCATGTTGTCAAGTCTTTGTTTCTATTTCTAGTTTGGTTTCTGTGTAGTTGCAAAGTAGCAGAGGTTGCCATCAGTGTAACACAGCCCTCGGAGAAACTTTTTGAAGTTACACCGATCAATGGTGTTAGGCTGATAGAAAGTGTATCGGTGAAGAATGAAGGAAGTCTCACTGAAGAAACATATATCGGCGTAAGTTTCACATCATTTCACCGAATGTATATTGCATATGCATATCACAAAAGCATGTTGAGAATGCACCTTTCGTCAGATACAAATGGTGACCAGCCGTAATGGTGAAATCAGGGTAAAGAAACTTCAGTCCACCGGTAATAGCAAGTCAAGCCAAGCATATACTAAGTTGGTATATTGGCGTATCAGGAGGATGAACAAGGAGTTCACCGACAATTGAAGTCTTGCCGACAAGGTCACGACTAACTGCCATGGTTAAGGTGAGTGGAAACTTAGCCGCCATCGGGGTATCGGCAAGAGGCCAAAAGACGCCACCGATGGAAGAAGTCTCTTCAAAGACAAGGTGAAGTCAAGCTGTCGAGGAGAGTTGGGAGATCGGGGAGATAAATAGCAAGGTGGCCGATGGGGTACATTTGGCCGATAGGAGTAGATCGCCAAGACATAGGCCACCCTCTCACCAATCAAGTTTGTTGTTCTGTTACCTGCTTCCACTATGCACTCTGCATCATATTGGTATCAGAGCCAATATTTGAATTGGAGCCGTGTATGTCAGATGAGGAGATAGAAATTGAGGCTAGCACAATGCCTCCCAAGTCTATGAGCAAAGAAGCCATCAAGAAGATGGTAGAGGAAATGCTTGAAGCAAGGTTGAAAGAAGAGAGACCCAAGAGTAAGAGTAAAGAGGATGGAAGTGCTTCTGACATAGAAGAAGAAGAGGTAGAGGAGAGCCCTCAACAACAGGATATGTCTGCAGACCAAAAGGCATTCTTGAATGCACTCAAAGGTGCTCATGGAGATAGTGACAATCGAAAGATGGATGTTCCTACATTCAATGGGAAACTAGATGGAGATGCCCTCATGGATTGGATTGAAGCCATGTGCAACTACTTTTACTTCAAGGAGTATAGTGACAGCAAGAAAGTCAAGTTTGCTAAGACAAGATTGAGAGGTTCTGCCCTAGTTTGGTGGAACTATATGCAAGGTGAAAGAGAGAAAGTTGGAAAGAACCATATCACCAAATGGAGTAGAATGGTGGCCATGCTAAAAGACAAGTTCATGCCATCTGATTATGAGTTGCAGACCATTAGGAAGTTTAATCATCTTAGACAATAGGATATGGATGTGGATACATATACCGAAGAATTTTATAGATTGAGCATGAGAGTCAATCACAAGGAGGAGTAGAAAGAGATGGTGGCTAGATATCTCCATGGCTTGAGGTATAACATACATGATGAATTCAGTATGGTGGTTCCTAAAATAGTGGATGAGTGTTTTCAATTAGCCTCTAGGGTAGAGAAGTTGAAAAGAAAGAGTGATCAAAACACCAAAGGAAGAGGTGGCAGAAATAATAGGGGAAGAGGTAGTTTTGGTAGAGGACAGTCAAGTAGAAATGAAAATCCAAGTCAACAAGAGTCTCATTCTGATGTAGACCATAGAGGTGGTGGTTTTAGAGGTTGCAAAAGACCAAATGGCAGAGGTAGAAGTGATGGTGCAGGTAGAGGACCCGGAGTTTTCACTGGTAGATGTTATGGCTGCAATCAAGTAGGTTATACTATGAGCAAATGCCCTGAGAAGGCAACTAGTGCCCATGATGGTAGAAGAAGGAGTCAATTGTTGAAAGATGATGATTGCCAAAGTGTGAATTCACCCATTGGTAGTGTTGCACCAGTCCTTGAAGGAGAGAACATGATGATCAAGAGGACCTTGTTGAAGATGTCATTGAAATAAGAACCCCCACAAAGGAAGACTCTCTTCAGAACCCAAGGTATAGCATATGGTAAACTTTGTAAAATCATTGTTGATTTAGGTTCTACTGAGAATGTAGTGTCTACTGAAATGGTAGAGAAGTGTAAGTTGAAAAGTCTGCCCCATGTTAGTCCTCATAAGATCTCTTGGTTGAATAAGAGGCAAAATTATATGGTAGAAGAACAAACTTGGGTTGAGTTTGAGATAGGTGATTATAAGGACAAGGTACTATGTGAGATTATTCCTATGGATGCTTGTCACCTTCTTCTTGGACATCCATGGAAGTATGATGTGAAGGCACAACATGATGGTGAGAAGAACACATACCTCATCACCAAGAATGGAAGGAAGTTTAGGATGGATCCTATGCAAGAGCAAATTTAAGAGAAGAGTAATGACACCAATGTCATGATGGTTAGTGGCAAAGAGTTCTTACACCTCATGAAGGAGAAGGATACCCAAGGGTATGCCTTGGTAATGAAGCCTAAAGATGAATCAGGTCAGCAAGACAAAAAGCAGAAAGAGATTCCACTAGAAGTGCAGCAATTGTTGGATAAGTACCAAGATCTTGTGATAGAGAATACTCCTAACTTCTTACCACCCATGAGATATATAAGTCATCAAATTGACTTGATCCCAGGTACCACATTTCCCAATAAGGCTGCCTATAAATTGACACCACAGCAAAATGAAGAGGTGAGTAGACAAATTCAAGAACTCTTAGAGAAAGAACTGATTAGAAAGAGTCTTAGTCAATGTGCAGTCCCTAGTGTACTTGCTCCAACAAAAGATGGGAAGTGTAGACTATGTACTTATTCAAGGGCCATAAATAAGATCACAATAAGGTATAGATTCTCTATGCCAAGGATTGAGGATCTTTTGGACTATCTTGGAGGGTCATGTTATTATTCAAAGATTGATTTGAAATCCGGTTATCATCAAGACAAATGAAGGTCTCTATGAGTGGCTTGTCATGCCATTCGGCCTTAGCAATGCTCTAAGAAGATTCATGCATTTGATGAATGAGGTACTTGTTGAATTCACTGGCAAATTTTTAATTATTTATCTTGATGACATACTTATTTTCAGCAGGACAAAAGAAGAACATGTGAAGCATCTTGGACAAGTGAGAAGAAGTTGCATGAGAATAAGTTGATGATCAACTTAGATAAGTGTGAGTTCATGAAAACTGAACTTGTGTACCTAGGTTTTGTGATTTCAAATGGTTGTTTGAAGATGGACCCCACAAAGGTTGAGGCCATTCTCAATTAGCCTACTCCTAGGACGGTGAGAGATGTTAGAAGCTTCCATGGCTTGGCAACTTTTTATAGGAAGTTCATTAGAGGATTTAGTCACATAAGTGCTCCTATTCTTAACACCATCAAGGGTAGAATGAAGTGCAAATTTTAATGGACAAAGCAAGCAGATGATAGTTTTGAATTGTTAAAGAAGAAAGTGGCTGAATTACCTACATTGGTGCTCCCTGATTTTGATAAGGTTTTTGTAGTGGAATGTGATGCAAGTCAGCAAGCAATAGGTGTTGTTCTTAGTCAAGATGGACATCTAGTAGCCTTTTTTTTAGAGAAGTTGAATGAGGCTAAACAAAGGTACTCTACATATGACCTAGAGCTTTATGCGATGGTGCAAGCTCTCAAAAAGTGGAGACACTATTTGCTGCCCAAAGAATTCATGGTTTTTACTGATAACCATGCTCTTAGCTTTCTAAATAGCCAAGAAAAGTTGAATCATAGGCATGTTAAGTGGATGGAACAATTGCAGGCCTATACCTTTACTATTAAGCATAAAAAGGGTGTTGCCAACAAAGTGGCGGATGCTTTAAGTAGAAGGATGCTTGCCATACATGAAGTACAGATGGAAAGCATGGGGATAGATTGTTTGAAGGAATTATATAAGGAGGATGCTGATTTCAAGGCTGCTTATGAAGTTTGTGCTAGTTTGCTATGTGTTCCTAAGTGTTCAATGAGGGATAACATCATCAAAGAGAAACACAATGGAACCTTAGGAGGACACTTTGGGTTGGACAAGACTTTGGAACAAGTCACTAGATTCTACTATTGGCCAAAAGTACAATTGGATGTAAGGAGATATGTTGCAAGTTGTACCATATGTCAAAAGGCCAAGGGTATGTCTTCTAATTTTGGTTTGTACCAACCCCTCCCTATTCCCAATAGGCCTTGGGAGAGCATTAGTATGGATTTTGTACTTGGTCTCCCTAAGATAGTAAGGGGTGTGGATAGTGTTTTTGTCATTGTGGACAGATTTAGTAAGATGGCTCATTTTGTGCCATGCAAATGCACAAATGATGCATCTCACATTGCTGGTCTCTTTTTCAGAGAAGTGGTTAGAATCCATGGTTTTCCCCTTTCAATTGTCACTGATAGAGACTCCAAGTTTGTTGGTCATTTTTGGAGGACCTTATGGAGAAAATTGGGAACACAATTATCTTTTTCATCAACCTACCTTCCTCAAACTAATGGTCAGACTAAGGTTGGTAATATGTCCTTAGGAAACCTTCTCAGATGCCTTACCAAGTAGCATGGGTTGGCATGGGACTTGGTTATCAATCAAGATGAGTATGCTTACAATGATTCAGTGAATAGAAGCACTGGGAAGAGTCCATTTGAAATTGTTTATGGTTTCCATCCAAGAGGACCACTTGAACTCAAAGACCTACAAGGTTGGGATAAGAGGAGTGCTCTAGGAGAAGATTTTTCTGCCACCATGAAGGAAGTTCATGATCAAGTCAAAGTTCAGTTGGAAAAAATAGTCTCCAAATACAAGGATAGGGCAGATCTCAAAAGGAGAGATGTACAGTTCAAGGTGGGAGATTTGGTGATGGCCTATCTAAGGAAGGAAAGGCTGCCTAAAGGACAACCAACCAAGCTTCTGATGAAGAAAATAGGACCATGCAAGGTAGTGCATAAGTTTGGTCCAAATGCTTATGAAATAGAACTGACATCCAGTCTTGGTATTTCTCCCATATTCAATGTTTCAGACCTCTTTCCATTCAGACCTCCATTGAATGCTGAAGATGGATCAGATGTGGTGATTGAAGATGAAGATTGGATTAGAGATCTACCTCCAAGTAAGCCTTTAAAATTGGAATGCATCTTAGATTCCAAGGTTGTCAAAAAGACAAGGAAGGGTGTGTACAAGGAGTACTTGGTCAAGTGGTAGGATCTTCCTAATTCAGAGGCTACATGGATGAGTGAGGTAGACATTTTGAAGCATGGGAAGACACTCCAACAGTTGGCAACTCAAGGGACTTGAGATTTTCTTGCAGGGGGAGTATGGTGCAGGAGCACCTTCTCTATGGTGGATCCAATCTTGGATCATTTGAATTTCTATGCATGACATGTTTTGTTTATGTTTTCAATAAGGCTTTTTAAGCCACATCATGTTTGTAATAAGGTTCTTATGTCAATTTGGTCACTAGACCTATGTAGACCATGTTTGGTCAAGTTTTGATGTAATCACACAATGAAAACATGTAGTTTTCTTGTGAGAGGAGAAAACCAACGGCTAACTAACTTTAAAAATTAGTTTGTACAGTTGGGAAGGATGTAAACAAAGGTCTCAATTCCTTTATGGGTGAGGAGTTGGATGTAATGACAGGAGGGAATGAATGAATGAAGATCTAGATTTTTGGTTGTGTTGAAACATTGTTCTTTCTGAGTATTTCTCTGTAACAGTCATTTTGTATGGCCTATATAGATAGCTGATTGCCTGAAACTAACTGGAAGTGTTCATGTATTGAAGTATCTTTCATTTGGAAGTGGTTGGGTGTCTTGAAGTGTCATAGTCAATGAGAAATTCTTCTTTTTGCAGAGACTGGTCTGAAAACCTAGAAACTAGGGTTTGGTGAATAAATGGACTGTATTTCCTCTGTCCACTAAAAGAAAGATTCTCATTTTCAATGTGATGGAGGAATACAGTGTATATTTTGTGTTTTCTATAGTTCTGGATCAAGCATTCAAGGATCCAAGGAGTTTGGCATGAGTTGACTAGGCATCTCTATGTGACTAGTCATCGAAACGATAGGAGAAGTGCTATTGTGGAGTGGCCAAATTGATGGGTGATCAAGTGTTTACAAAGGATTATAGACCCCCTTCCATGCCGTTGAGTCTTTTTTTCTATTTCTAGTTTGGTGTCTGCGTAGTTGCAAAGTAGCAGAGGTTGCCATTGGCATAACACAGCCCTCAGAGAAACTTTTTGAAGTTACACTGATCAATGGTGTTAGGCCGATAGAAAGTGTATTGGTGAAGAACGAAGGAAGTCTCACTGAAGAAACATATATCAGCATAAGTTTTGCATCATTTCACCAAATGAATATTATGTATGCATATCGTAAAAGCATGTTGAGAATGTATGTTGAGAATGCACCTTTCGTCGGATATAAACGGTGACCGGCTGTAACGGTGAAATCAGGGTAAAGAAACTTTAGTCTACCAGTAATAGCAAGTCAAGTCAAGCATATACTAATTTGGTATATCGGCATATTGGGAGGATGAACAAGGAGTTCACCGATAATCAAAGTCTTGCCGACAAGGTCACGACTAACCGCCACGGTTAAGGTGAGTGGAAACTTAACCGCCATCGGGGTATCAGCAGGAGGCCAGAAGATGCTGCCGATGGAAGAAGTCTCTCCAAAGACAAGGTGAAGTCAAGCTATCAGGGAGAGTTGGGAGATCGGGGAGAAAAATAGCAAGGTGGCCGATAGGGTATGTTTGGCCGATAGGAGTAGATCGCCAAGACATAGGCCACCCTCTCACCGATCAAGTTTGTTGTTCTATTACCCACTTCCACTGTGCACTCTGCATCAATTTTTACCTTCATCATTATCAATTGGGGTAGCAACAAGCTACTTCAGTGCACTAACAATGGTGATATATGATAAAACCCTATCCTTATGCTTAGGAATTCTAAGTTCTTCCCTTATTGGTAATGAAACCCTGAATTGACTAAAAACTTGGGCCATATCTATAGGGTTATAATTTGGTAGAGGGGCACTATATGAGATGGTAACATCATTTACATCAGGGATGAAAGGCATCAACTAATTTGAAGAAGTGTCACTTCCTTTCAAGTCTTTCTTTTTGTCCTTTCTCTTTTCTTGTTCTTTTGGTATTTGGGGTTGATCTTGCTTGCCATGATTCTTTGAACTCTAGACTTCTGGGATTGGTGCAACAATTGATTACACTACATGTGTTGGAGATTTTTGTACATATTTTTTTTTTGTTGTTGGTTGTTTCATTGGAACCTTCTTCCTTTTAGGCACCTTCTTTTGGACACTGCTACTTTTTATTTCAACATCTACTTTTTTCTTTTATTTTTCAATATCTACTTCATTTCTACTTGATTTTGTAGCAAGGTTACTTTGTACAGGCAAGTGTCTATTTCTTAATTGATATCCACCTTGAATCTACATTATAGCTACATTAGTTAAGGCATTCATGCCTTCCCTTGATGGTTTGGACTACTGATACTTCTTGTGCATGAGGTCTCTCAATGCTCAAAGTCATGAGCTAGCAATTCATACCTTTAAGAGTCTACACTATAATCATAATGAAGAACATGACCATCTTCACCATAGTTTTCATAATCAACATCCTCACCCATTTGTTCATAATATTCAGTATCAAATTGATTGATCTCATCATCATAGTACTCAACACCACCCTCTTCATTAGGAAATTCCTCTTTTTCTCATTCAATGAGGGATTGCACAATTGTCTATATCATGTGGAAGAAAACATGCCTTGCACCATGATGAAACCTCTTAGAATTTGACTTGATCCCTCCTCAACGGATTCGATGTGCCCTTCTTAGGTAGCTTGAATTTTACCTACTTGGGGCTACCTTCCTATCATTCTATTATGGCCTCTTTGACCAATCAATGTTGTAAGACCTATTATGTAATCTTTGGCCTTCATTGAAATGTTTCATTGAAGTTCTAGGCCTTTTTCATTTCTTGCTACCTTATAAGACAAATATTTCATATCTCTAATGAGCTTATCTAATTTGTCTTTAGTTGTGAGAGGCTTATTCATAATTGCCCTATCTTGCTAGGATATCTTTACATATGGCCTCTTAACATGTTTATTGAATGCTCTCATGTTACTCTCAATGTTTATGGTTGTAGCAGAAGCCTCCCTTAATGTTTGAGGATTCTTGTCCCTTAGACAATACCCGATGTTAGAATCAAATGCACCACAATAAAAAACTAAACACATTTATTCATTTTGTCTCAGGTATGGAGGTACCTTCCTCATGGTCATGATGAACATGTTTTTGAAGTCCACCATTGTTTCATTTACTCCTTTCTTGATGGTTGTAAGTTCATGTTTGGCAAAGTTGGGATCGATCCTATCCCCATACTGTAATCCAAAAACCCTCATGAATTCCTCCCAGGAGTCAATATTGTTATCAGGGAGACTTTTATACCATTCCTTGGCACTTTCCTCCAGTGAGTGAACAAATAACTTCATCATCACATCCTCATGATCTATCTCATACTCATATGTGACATTGATAAAGTGTCTCAAGTGTTCTTCCCTAGTGACTACATTATACACCTAGAATCTAGGGATCTTTCCTCTTATTTCATTTGGAATAGGATTTGGGAAATAAGGGATACCAAAGAAGTGTAGTTGTTTTTACCTTTCTACTCCCAAAGGTTTCCTTACTAGAGGAAACCGTTGATCTTGTCTTTGAAATACAACTCTAGGATTTGGAATGTTTCCAAATTATTGACCCATTTGCTACTGATGTTGATATTATTGTTGATACTGCTACTGATTAGGAGGAATTTGATCATGATACTAGTTTCTAACCTATTGTTGGGTTGCTTGGGCTTGAGCTTGTGCTTGTTGGGCAAGTTGAGATTGCAACAATTCATTTTCTTCTATGAGCTCTTGCCTTCTTTGTCTATAATTCTAATTCCTCATACAAGGTCCTTTCCCTTTCTTCAACATCTAAATGCCTTGGTTGATTATCAACATTATGGGGAATGTTTCCACATTCATTCCTTAATGAATTAGTGGGTGAAGTAGGATGATGGGCTTCCTGATGTGCCTCTTCATCTTACACACCCAATGTTCCTCTTTGTACCTCTCTACACTTGTCCCTACTTCCCCTTCTAATGATGCTTTCATTTCTTCTAACTTCATATTCATCTCTATTTTCTCTTCTATTTGTCCTTAGTATATTATCAATAGAGTCTTCTGATGTGTATTGGTATTGATTTCTCAAGTTCACAAATGTGTAATCTCTTTCTAATGTTTCTCCTTGATCTTGAATATTCGGTCTAGAAGATTCATTAGTGTTTCTAGCCCTCCACCTATTTCTTTAACCTCTAGTATGATAATAGGTCTCTTCACGTCTAGATTGATCTTGATGTCTTCTTCTTCTATCCATTGTAAAGTCTTTTACTTACAAATTGATTCCTGGGTTGACCTGAATAGAGTCGCCACTCACCACTTGGAAGAGATTATTTTGCAAACTATTTTTTTAATATTGCATATCATTTACAAATATTTTGCTCCTACGAGCATCAACATGAGACAAACACAAGATCTTGCAAGCACATAGTAGAGACTAATACAAGCTCTTTATGAGAAAACACACTTGAAATCACCTATGGAAGACCAAGAGTCACTACTTAGAAATATAATTTTATTTAGAAACCACATCCACATTAGAAGCCAACTCTGGAAGACTAAGAATCACAACTTAGAATTCCACATTAGATATCCCTATGGGGATTTGAACTTGGGTCTTCACAATGAGAGCCCAATGCTTTAACCAATTAAGCTTAACTCCTTGGACTTTTGCAAACTAATTTAACTATTGTAACCACAATAATTTCACTAAGTTACGGAGCTAAAAACATTTATAACCAGAATTAGACTTGTCCCTTGCAAATATGCCAAAATGTTGGTTCCCAAAACAACAAATCTAGATCCCTAGAGTTTTTTTGAGTCTCCTAGGCTAGGGGTGTCATCAAGGAGATAGAACAAGGTCTCATCAATATGCTAAGGATGATTAAGGGTGAAGTGATAGGAGTGGGTAATCTCCTCTTCTCTTTAATCTCAGCTAAACTTAAGAGGGTGTTCCTAGAGGTATCCCTCAATAGGGATTGATTGCAATGCAAAGTATATGAAATGATAACACAACTGTAGTACCCAGATTGTAGTTTTGATCCCAAATGTTGTCACTAGATCAAAAGATAACCTATTGAACTAAAAACCTCTCATGAAGATGATAAAGGCATCTTTAAATCAATACAAAATGCAGGTATGCAAATCTAGTTCATTTAGATAAAACTTGGTTGGCTTGCTAAAGATGTTCCTTGGTTAAAATACCAAATGAAAAGAGGTATACAAATCAAAAATCATTCTTATTCCATAAATTAATGATATTGTTTATTCTTGAAAAGTGTGGGTGATCAAACATTTCCCAGACTGGTGCCAATCTAGTGGCTACAGAGTCCCCAGTTCCTCTTAAATGAAAACAACAATACAGAAAAAATGAAAGACTTTCTGAATACTTAGATGTATAAAAATGTGATAACCAACAATGAATATACTTAGTAATCCCTTATTGTATTGAACTTATCCACACGTAACACATAAACGGTCACTACAAAGCATGCAGTGTTTTAAGAAGTTGTTACATTCATCAAATTTATAGTTACATTCATACAACAAAATGTGGCAAGAGGAAACCCTAGATGCAATTTAAGGATTTCCCTGAAAAATACATATAATACTAGAGAAGTTCATAGGCTGATATCAGTTACACCTTTATAATCTTCATACATTTCTAACCATTACCCTCCTGAAGAATTGGAAATATCATTCTTTGTAACCCTAGAGAGTTTTTGTACTTCTAGCGCTTAGAAAATTGTAAGAATCCCACTCCAAAATGAAAAAATGAGCCAATATGTACTCCCCTCAGAATCTTCCCTAATTTGCATTGAATGAGGTGACAATTGTTAGGTGTTTCCCTCCTAAAAAAATGGCATTGATTGTGTGTTGGTACAAGAAGTAGTTGGGAGAATCCATCAACTATATTCATGGCACCTTGAGGAGAATAACTAGAGGTAAGTGAGATGTACAAGCATAGTTGGACATTTGGACTCATTAATCGGGCCTCATTTTTGCCTTCATACCCAATTTTCTATATTTTCAGGCCTTTTCTAGATGATTTCGGGGGTTTGACACCTAGTTGGAACCAAGTCAATGGTTCCGGTGGTTCCTAGAATCATGGGAACCTCTGACCCCGAGATTTTCTTCTCCATCACCCTTTATCTTGTTTCTCATCCCTTTTCTTCCCTTCCTTCCTTAGTTCTATCCTATCAGAGGTTCGCCAACCATCAAGACCTTAGGAATCCTTCTCCTTTTCTCCTTCTTCTTTGTTCCTATCTTCTTTCAACTTGCCTAAGTCAATTTTACTGAAAAATAACTAAGTGTCAAGACACTTACCTTTTCCTTCTCTTACTCCAATCGTTCACTTCCTTTGCCTTCTAAGTTCAGCATCAACGAGTTAGTGGGAACTGGGAACCAAGAACGAAGTCACAAGTTCTAGTGGTTCTAAGAACCACTAGAACCTCTGACCCCCTTTTATCTTCCACTTCTTTCTTCACTTTTCTTTGTTCCTGCATGTTGGCGATCCACTAACCACCAAGAACTCACTCATTTTCTTACCTCTTCATTATATTTATCATTTGCATTCATTTTTCCTTCATCTCCTTTCTTTTTTTCGTCCCTTGTCTCTTTCTTTCTTTCAATCCACTTTGTTCCATCTTTTTAGTGGTTCACCGACCACCAGGAACCATGTAATTCTTTCCTTCTCTCTTTCACCACTTTTTCATATTTTCTTTGTTAGAGCTTAGGGCACAACTAGGAACCAAGTTGAGGGTTTAGATGGTTCTAAGAACCATCAGAACCACTGACAAGTTCCTAGTCCCTTTACTTTTCTTTGCACAATATTAGGGTTTTGAGGCCCGATAGGAGAACCATCAGGACCCTAGATAAGTTCCCAGTCCCTTTAGTTTTTTCGCATAAAATCAAGGTTTCGAGGCCTGATAGGAACCTAGAACTTGTCAATAAGTTCTAGTGGTTCTAGGAACCACCAGAACCACCAAAAAGTTCCTAGCAGGCCCAAAAGAGCTGACAAAGGCTATACTTAACCAATTTTAAGACTTTTTGAGATTTTAAATGATGTGGGGTGATTAAAAATGAAGAGATGATCCAAGGGGGAAAAGGTAAAACTCTTAATCATAAAAATGCATGCACATGGTGGGAATCATATATTCTGTAGGGCTAAACATAGACCTTTTTTACATGAATGACACATGTCAAAACACCCCTAATAACATATATCTCAATTATAGTATACATATTAATCTAAATTATAAGGGAAGAGTTTTAGAGATACCTAATGATTCATTTGGGTGGGGTCATAGCATTACCCAAAGTTGTCCAATAACTAGTTTTAGGAAATTAGGGTAGGATTGTACTCAACATGCATGACCTTAGTGTGTTCCCTTTGAAACTACATTAGAGTTGGGATTAAGTAGACGCCCGTGAGATTGTGAGGCTTTATCTTATCTTATGGGATTATGTAGACACCCATGTTAAAAGATATAGTGGATTTATCAATAAAAATTTGAGTACATGACAATTACAATTACTTTATTTGATGTAGGAGCATCCCAGGTTGTAAAGCAATCTTGCATCAACCAAAAAAAAAAATCTTTCTTTTATTTCTTTCATTTTAAGTTGTAATTCAATAATTTATAGTTTAGCATTTTCTAACGCATTTTTCTGCATCTTCATATCAGAGCTCGCGGAGAAAGAGTTAGCTTCTATGCCATGTCAGCTACATCATACTCTAATTTCAATAGATTTAGATTTGTCTAGAGAAAGTTATTGCTATTAGGAGATCATCAACTTTGACGGAGCAGAGCATTCAAGTAGTCAGTTAAGAGGAGAAGGTTTTGGAGCACTTTTGTGACTTGCAGAGAACATCATACATGGCACATAAGGACTAGATAGACCTTACTTGAGGTCCACACCAAGTTTCATTCATTTGCGAAGCAACACCATATGTATTAGGTAGACCTACATGTTTCTACATGTTTCATCATTCATTGGAGTTTGTAACCTCTTATGGTCGACGCGGAGGATTCTATGAGCTTGAAGATGATATATATACATCTCTTAGATGCATTACAAAGTCATTAGTTTTAGATGATATGATTTGATAGATTTAAAATTGAATTCTTTCTAGATGGCACTTCAATGCCATATCTTATATATCTGTTGTAACCCGGAAAGCAGGCCTGTGAGCCCTTTGATTGTAGCCTGCATGTTTCCAGCATATAAGCATTGTGTTTCTCTAATATATTGAGCATTTGAATCTTTCATTGCATTCTATTATTGTGTTATTTCTATTGTGTTTACTCTAGCTACATGGTTTGGATAGTTCATTCTTTGGACCCTCCATCCATGACTGCACCAAGTGGTATCAAAGTGAAGTTTTGAATCTTTGGGAAGTGAAGGCATTCTAAAAGATTTTGTGGTGAACAGATTGCCAACCTAAGGCATTCTACTTGTGTTTGTCAATAGAGTGCCAATTGTGAGGCAATTGCTACCTTGTATTCAAATCACCGAATTGAGGTAGTTGCACCAGATCCTAGGAAGAGATGTCACCAAGGAGGATGCCTACTATGGCCAATGTTGTTGGAAGAATGGAAGAAATGATAGAGATGATGAGGATAATGAAAGTTAAATTGGATGTTGTAGAAGAAGATAGAAGAAGAGGACTAAACCCTAGACATGAAGATGAAAGTGATGATGATGAATTTCAAGTTGTTGACCAAAATGAAGAAACCCTAGAAGAAGAAGAGTCAGATCAAGTAAAGGTGTTCAAGGCTATTTCTAATATGGGCAAGAGACCTAGAATGGAAGTATGAAACTATACCAAAAATTTGAATCCTGAGGAATTGATTAACTGGATAAATGACTTGGAGGAATATTTTGAATATGAGGAAATTGAAGATCCAGAGAGAGTAAGATTTGCAAAAACTAAGTTGAAAGGACATGCTACTATTTGGTGGAAAGAAGTTCAATTGGATAGTAATAGGAGAGGAAAAGAGAAGATCATGAAGTAGGATAGAATGGTGAAAAAATTAAAGAATCGGTTCATACTTGTTGACTATGAGTTAGAATTGTTGAAGAGATTGCAAAACCTAAGATAAAAGGAGAAATCTATGAAGGAGTATACTGAAGAATTTCATAAGATGATCATAAGGACTGGACATAGTGAAGCAAGCAAGGAGAAAGTGGTAAGATACATAAATGGATTGAGGATGAATATTCAAGAAGAACTAAGTTTGGTAAGAATGACAATAGTAGAAGAAGCATATCAGTTTGCCCTGAAAGTTGAAGACAATTTGAACAAGAAGCATGAGCAAATGTAGAGAGGTAGAGGAGGTAAATTTCAAAGAGGTACAACATATTCCAGAGGAGAAAGACCTTATGTGAAGTAAAACAAGGAAAGTAGTCCATACAAGAAGGAAGACAGAGATAGCAATTCATACCAGAGAGATGATAGAAATTTCTACCACAATAGCAGAGTGAATCATAATTCTTACCGCAATGAAGGATACAGGAGAGATGAAAGAGGGATTGACAAAAGATCATTTAGAGGAAGTTGTTTTAAGTGTGGAGGTTAAGGACATAAAGCATTTGAATGTCATCAGGGAAGTACAAGCAAGAGAATAAAGAACAATGCAAGAGCAGCTTACGCAAAGGAAGAACCTATTGGATCACCTAGTTCAGTTGGAAAACCATAGAAAGGAGAATCATTAGTTATGAGGAGATCATTATTTTAAGAAGAGACAACTAAGGAACCACAACAAAGGAAAAGTTTGTTCCATACAAGATGCAAATCAAGAGGTAAATGTTGTAAAGTGATTATTGATAGTGATAGTACAGATAATTTGGTTTTAGAAGAGATGGTGACAAAGCTAAACCTGAAGAGATTGAAACACCCTAAGCCCTACAAGATAGCATGGATTCACGATTAGCACAAGGTACTGGTGAGTGAACAATGTTTGGTGAAATTTCATATAGGATCTTATGTTGATGAGGTAGTGTGTGATATTATGCCAATGGATGTATGTCATATATTATTGGGGAGACCATGGTAGTATTATAGAATAGCTATACATGATGGGAGGAAGAATACTTATACTAAATCATATAATGGGAAGAAACATATCTTGGTACCTTTGGAAGATGAGACTAAAAGCGAAGTATGTGGAACTACTAGGATCTGTTTGGTCGATGGAAGGAAATTTTTGGATGGATTGAGACATGAGAATATGTGTTTTGCTTTGATTCCAAACAAGTGTGGAACCCTAAGTGCAGAAAACACTATAGCAAAAGAAGAAGAACCACCACTAGAGGAGATAACTGAATTATTGACAGAGTACCAAGATATCATATCAGATAATGTGCCTGAAGGATTGTCACCAATCCAGAGTATCAGTCATCACATGGACCTTATACCTAGAGCTAGTTTGCCTAACAAAGCGGCACGCCAGATGACACTAGCAGATAATGTGGAGCTGAATAGACAAATAAAGGAGCTATTGAGGAAAGGATTAATCAGAGAAAGTTTAAGCCCATGTGCATTACCTACAGTACTAACATCAAAGAAAGATGGAGAATGGAGGAAGTGTATAGACTCTAGAGCAATCAATAATATCACAGTTAAGTATAGATTTCCATTGCCAAGGATGGATGACATCATGGAATGTTTGAGTGGAGAAAATTATTTCATAAAGATAGACTTGAAAAGTGGATACCATCAGATCAGGATCAGAGAAGGAGATGAGTGGAAGACTACATTTAAGACAAATGAGGGATTGTATGAATGGTTGGTGATGCCTTGGATTAACTAATGTACTAAGTACTTTCATGAGGTTGATGAATAAGGTTTTAAGAAATTCTTAAGCAATTTGTTATTGTATACTTGGATGATATTCTGATATTTCGTAAGACAAAAGAAGAACATTTGTGGCATATTGGACAAGTATTGCAGAGGTTGAGAGAAGATAAATTGTTGATAAACATAAAGAAGTATAGTTTCATGAAGGAAGAATTGGTATATTTTGGATTTGTGATTTCTACAGAAGGATTGAAGATGGACCCTAAGAAAGTTAGAGAAATTGTTGAGTGGCCAACACTTGTGAACATTAGAGAGGTAATAATCATTTCATGGATTAGCAAGTTTCTATTAGAAGTTCATCAAACATTTCAGTACTATACGCACACCAATGACAAAGACCATGAGAGGTGACAAAAAGGACATAAAGTAGACATCAGGACCATATAAGAATTTTGAATTGTTGAAGCAGAAGGTGACAGAGCAACCAGTGTTAGCATTACCAGATTGTAACAAAGTATTTCAAGTAGATTGTGATGCCAGTGGGAATGCAATAGGAGAAATGTTAAGTCAAGAAGGGAAACTAGTAGCATGTTTTGTGAGAAGTTGAATGATGCAAGGAGAATATATTCAATTTATGATCAGGAGTTCTATGCCATAATTCAAGCTTTGAAGAAATGGAGACATTACTTGTTGACTAAGGAATTTGTGGTGTACATTGATCATCAAGCTTTGTAATATTTGAACAGTCAAGGAAAGTTGAATTAGAGACACATTCAAGATGGGTAAAGTTCATGCAAAGTTAAATATTTGTATTGAAGCATAGGAGTGGAAAGTCAAACAATGTTACAGATATATTGAGTAGAAGGAATTTGTTGACATAGATGAGGGTAGAAGTCTTAGGTTTTGAAGAACTTAAGTATATGTATGAAGAGGATCTTGATTTTGCAAAAGCATGGGAAGCATGTAAAGAACTTGTTGTGATAGATAGAAGTAAGTGGTTGGATTATTTCATTCAGGAGGATATGTTGTTCAAAGGAAATTAGTTGTGTATACCTAGGAGTTTAATGAGAGACAATTTGATCAAGGAGAAGCATATTGGTGGATTAGCCAGACATTTTGGCATTGACAAGATAGTGGCTTTGGTAAGTGAACATTATTTTTGGCCTCAGATATATAAGGATGTAAGGAAGTTTGTTTAGAGTTGTAGAGTTTGTCAAGTTGCAAAAGGGAGTAGTCAAAATAATTGTTTGTACAAATCTTTGACAGTACTGGAGAGACATTGGAAATATATAAGCATGGATTTAATATTAGGTTTTCCAAGAACACAAAGGGGATATGATTCTATATTTGTAGTAGTGGAAAGATTTTCAAAGATGTCACATTTCATTCCTTATAAGAAGACAAATGATGTTGTACATATTGTTGACCTATTTTTCAAGGAGATTGTGAGATTGCATAGATTACCTAAGAGTATAGTTTCTGACAGAGAGAAAATCAATTGTGTATACCTAGAATTAGACTTGTCCCTTGCAACTACATAAAAATATTGGTTCCCAAAATAACAAATCCAAAACCCTAGAGTTTTTCCTAGTCTCCTAGGCCATGGGTGTCATCAAGGAGATAGAATAGGGTCTCATCAATATGCTGAGGATGATTAAAGTCCAAGTGATAGGAGTGGATAATCTCCTCTTCTCTTTAATCTCAACTAAACTTAGGAGGGTGTTCCTAGAGGTATCCCTCAATAGGGATTGATTACAACACAAAGTATATGAAATGATAACACAACCGTAGTACCTAGATTGTAGTTTTGATCCCAAATGTTGTCACTAGATCAAAAGCTAACTTATTGAACTAAAACCTCTCATAAAGATGACAAGGGCATCTTTAAGTCAATACAAAATGGAGGTATGCAAATCTAGTTTATTTAGATAAAAACTTGGTTGGCTTGCTAAAGATGTTCCTTGGTTAAAATACTGAATGAAAAGAGGTATACAGATCAAAACTCATTCCTATTCCACAAATTAATGATATTGTTTATTCTTGAAAAGTGTGGGTGATCAAACATTTCCTAGACTGGTGCCAATCTAGTGGGCTACAGAGTCCCCAATTCCTCTTGAAGGAAAACAACAATACAAAAAATATGAAATCCTTTCTGAATACTTAGATGCATAAAAATGTGATAACCAACAATGAATATACTTAGTAATCCCTTATTGTATTGAATTTATCCACATGTAACACATAAACAGTCACTACAAAGCATGCAGTGTTTTAAGAAGTTGTTACATTCATCAAATTTATAGTTACATTCATACCACAAAATGTGGCAAGAGGAAACCCTAGATGCAATTTAGGGATTTCCCTAAAAAAATACATATAATACTAGAGAAGTTCATAGGTTGATATCAGTTACACCTTTATAATCTTCATACATTTCTGACCAGTACCCTCCTAAAGAACTAGAAACATCATTCTTTGTAACCCTAGAGAGATTCTGCACTTCTGGCACTTGGAAAATTGCAAGAATCTCCCTCCAAAATGAAAAAATGAGCCAATATGTACTCCCCTCAGAATCTTCCCTAATTTGCATTGAATGAGGTGACAATTGTTAGGTGTTTCCTGCCTAAAAAGAATGACATTAATTGTGTGTTGGTACAAGAAGTACTTGGGAGAATCCATCAACTACATTCATGGCACCTTAAGGAGAATAACTAGCGGTAAGTGAGACATACAGGGGTAGTTAGACATTTGGACACATCAATCGGGCTTCATTTTTGCCTTGGCACCCAATTTTTTGCATTTTCAAGCCTTTTCTAGATGATGTCGTGGGTTTGACACCTAGTTGGAACCAAGTCAGTGATTTTGGTAGTTCCTAGAACCATGGGAACCTCTGATACCAAGCTTTTCTTCTCCATCACCCTTTATCTTGTTTCTCATCCCTTTTCTTCCCTTTTGTTGCCTTCCTCAGTTCTATCCTATCGGAGGTTCGCCAACCATCAAGAACTTAGGAACCCTTCTCCTTTTCTCCTTCTTCTTTGTTCCTATCTTCTTTCAACTTTCCTAAGTCAATTTTGTTGAAAAACAACTAAGTGTCAAGACACTTACCTTTTCCTTCCCTTACTCCAATTGTTCACTTCCTTTGCCTTCTAAGTTTAGCATCAATGAGTCAGTGGGAACCAATAACGAAGTCAGAAGTTCTAGTGGTTTTAAGAACCACTGGAACCTCTAACCCCCTTTTCTCTTCCACTTATTTCTTCACTTTGCTTTGTTCCTACATGTCGGTGATCCACTAACCACTAGGAACTCATTCATTTGCTTCCCTCTTCATTATCTTTTTCCTTTGCATTCACTTTTCCTTCATCTCCTTTCTTTTTTTCATCCCTTGTCTCTTTCTTTCTTTCACTCCACTTTGTTCAATCTTTTTAGTGGTTCATCAACCACCAGGAACCTTGTAACTCTTTCCTTCTCTCTTTCACCACTTTGTCATCTTTTCTTTGTTAGAGCTTAGTGCCCAACTAGGAACTAGGAACTAAGTTAGTGGGAACTAGGAACCAAGAACAAAGTTGAGGGTTTTGATGGTTTTGAGAACCATCAGAACCACTGACAAGTTCCTAGTCCCTTTACTTTTCTTTGCACAATATCAAGGTTTTGAGGCCCAATAGGAGAACCATCAGAACCCCCAACAAGTTCCCAATCCCTTTACTTTTCTTTGCATAATGTTAAGGTTTTGAGGCTTGATAGGAACCTAGGAACTCATTGGTAAGTTCTAGTGGTTCTAGGAACCACTAGAACCACCAAAAAGTTCTTGGTAGGCCCGAAAGGGCTGACAAAGGCCATACATAACCTATTTTAAGACTTTGAGATTTTCAAGGACATGGGGGGATCAAGAATGAAGAGAAGAGCCAAAGGGGGAAAAGTAAAACTCTTAGTGATAAAAATGCATGCACATGGTAGGAATCATATATTCTACAGGGCTAAACATAGACCTTTTTTACATGAATGACACATGTCCAAACACCCCTAATAACATATATCTCAATTATAGTATACATATTAATGTAAATTATAAGCAAAGTGTTTTAGAGATACCCATTGATTCTTTTGGGTGGGGTCATAGCATTACCCAAAGTTGTCCAATAACTAGTTTTAGGAAATTAGGGTAGGATTGTACTGAACATGCATGACCATAGTGTGTTCTCTTTGAAACTACATTAGAGTTGGGATTAAGTAGACACCTATGAGATTGTGAGGCTTTATCTTATCTTATGGGATTAAGTAGACAACCGTGTTAAAAGATATAGTGGATTTATCAATAAAAATCTAAGTACTTGCTAATTAAAATTACTTTATTTGATGTTGGAGCATCCCAGGTTGTAGAGAAACCTTGCATCAACTAAAAACATTTTCTTTCTTTTCTTTCTTTCATTTCAGTTGCAGTTCAGTAATTTACAGTTCAACATTTTCTACCGCATTTTTCTGCATCTTCATATCAGAGCTTGTGGAGCAGGAATTATCTTCTATGCCATGTCAGCTACATCATACTCAGATTTCAAGAGATTTAGATTTGTCTACAGAAAGTTATCGCTATCAAAAGATCATCAGCTTTCACGGAGTAGAGTATTCGAGCAGTCAATTGAGAGGAGAAGGTTGTGGAGCACTTCCGTGACTTGCGAAGCCTAATGGAACATCATACACAGCACATAAGGACTAGATAGACCTTTCTTGAGGTCCACACCAAGTTTCATTCATTTGCGAAGCAATACCATATGTTGTAGGTAGACCTACATGTTTCATCATTCATTGCAGTTTGTAACCTCTTATGGACGACGTGGAGGATTTTATGAGCTTGAAGATGATATATATACATCTCTTAGATGCATTAGGAAGTCAGTAGTTTTAGATGATATGATTTGATAGATTTAAAATTGAATTCTTTCCAGAAGGCAGTTCAATGCCATATCTTACATATCTGTTGTAACCTAGAAAGTAGGCTTGTGAACCCTTTGATTGTAGCCCGCATGTTTCTAGCATATAAGCATTGTGTTTCTCTAATATATTAAGTATTTGAATCTTTCATTGCATTCTATTATTGTGTTGTTCCCGTTGTGTTTACTCTAGCTGCATGGTTTGGACAATTCATTCTTTAGACCCTCCATCCATGACTGCACCAAGTGGTATCAGAGTGAAGTTTTGAATCCTTTGGGAAGTGAAGGCATTCCAGAAGATCTTGTGGTGAAGAGATCACCAACCTGAGGCAGTCTGCTTGTGTTTGTCAATAGAGTGCCAATTGTGAGGCAGTTGCTACCTTGTATTCAGATCGCTGAATTGAGGTAGTTGCACGAGATCCTAGGAAGAGATGCCGCCAAGGAGGATGCCTCCTATGGCCAATGTTGCTAGAAGAATTGAAGAAATGATAGAGATGATGTGGACAATGAAAGTTAGATTGGATAATGTAGAAGATAGAAGAAGAGAACTAAACCCTAGACATGAAGATGCAAGTGATGATGATGAACTTCAAGCTGCTAACCAAAATGAAGAAGCCCTAGAAGAAGAAGAGTTAGATCAAGTAAAGGTGTTGAAGGCTATTTATAATATGGGCAAGAGACCTAGGATGGAAGTATCAAACTATACTAGAAATTTGAATCCTGAGGAATTGATTGACTAGATAATTGACTTGGAGGAATATTTTGTATATGAGGAAATTGAAGACCCAGAGAGAGTAAGATTTGCAAAAAATAAGTTGAAAGGACATGCTGCTATTTGGTGGAAATAAGTTCAATTGGATAGGAATAGGAGAGGAAAAGAGAAGATCATAAAGTGGGATATGATGGTGACAAAATTAAAGAATCAATTCATACTTGCTGACTATGAGTTGGAATTGTTGAGGAGATTGCAAAACCTAAGACAAAAGGAGAAATCTATAAAGGAGTATACTGAAGAATTTCATAAGATGATTATAAGGACTGGACATAGTGAAGCAAGCAAGGAGAAAGTGACAAGATACATAAATGGATTAAGGATGATTATTCAAGAAGAACTAAGTTTGGTAAGGATAACAACAGTAGAAGAAACATATCAGTTTGCCTTGAAAGTTGAAGACAAGTTGAACAAGAAGCATGAGCAAAGGTAGAGAGGTAGAGGAGGTAAATTTCAAAGAGGTAGAACATATTCTGAAGGAGAAAGACCTTATGCAGAGCAAAATAAGGAAAGTAACTTCCATACAAGAAGGAAGATAGAGATAGCAATTCATACCAGAGAGATGATTGAAATTTCTACTGCAACAGCAGAGGGAATCATAATTCTTACTGCAATGAAGGATATAGTAGAGATGAAAGAGGGTTTGACAAAAGACCATTCAAAGGAACTTGTTTTAAGTGTGGAGGTGAAGGACATAGAGCATTTGAATGTCATCAGGGAAGTACAAGCAAGAGAACAGAGAACAGTGCAAGAGTAGCTTATGCAAAGGAAGAACCTATTGGATCACCTAGTTCAATTGGAAAACTAGAGAAAAGAGAATCATTAGTCATGGGGAGAGCATTATTTCAATCATAGACAAATGAGGAACCACAACAAAGGAAAAGTTTGTTCTAGACAAGATGCAAATTAGGAGGTAAATGTTGTAAAGTGATTATTGATAGGTATGTGCAGGATCATGATGGGCCAAACTATACCTCTAAGTGGCAATGAATATACAAAAAATTAGACTTAATCAAGTTCATGTGAAAATTTGAATGGATTATCTACACAATTTGAAAATATGTAAGAACAAAATTTGTAGAGAATTGAATCTAGT
This sequence comes from Cunninghamia lanceolata, assembly GCA_027924645.1. Taxonomy (NCBI): domain Eukaryota; kingdom Viridiplantae; phylum Streptophyta; class Pinopsida; order Cupressales; family Cupressaceae; genus Cunninghamia; species Cunninghamia lanceolata. The sequence goes on from BSBN01000794.1 coordinate 3,524,366, forward strand.
TTATGGACTACTATTTTTTTTTAAATAAATTTACCTAGTGAAAAATGAATATTTCAATGAACAACTATTAAATTTTTCAGAAAAAAATAAAAAGTGGGTGTCATTCTAGCCAACCTAACTATGAGCAAAAAAAAAAATTAACTTTCAAAATAAGTAGAGGACTCATGCCCAGATGTGACGCATATTTTTTTGAAATTTTTTTCCAATAAAATAATTAGTTATGATTTTTTTACTGTGACTTTTTTTAAAAACTAAAAAGTAATTTTCCAGCCAACCTAACTCGATAAAAAAAATTGGAATTCAATTTTTTTTTAACCTATAGCTAGAAAAGCATAGAGTGTGACGTAGCTTTCGGATCTCAAAAAGGTGAAACAGTTTGAAAGTTATGGATGTTTTTCAATTAGCATATCCATCAGAATTTTAGACACACACTATATAGAAAATTATTAATAATTATTTAATAAAATGATAACCAAACAAATCTTATATTTTTAGAAAGTTGACAATTTCTTCTATAAACCCTTTTTGTTTTTATCAATTTTGCATTAAAAAAAGTCGTCAGCACGAAGGGTGAAGTTCGAAGAAGAGACTGAAACTTGTAAAAATGTTAGAATTGAGGGAAAGTCAACTATGACAGTCCCAAGCCTACATACAAAGCAAAAGTGAAGCAAAACAAATATCCGTTATTAACAGATATCCATTTTTCTTTGGTAAAATATAATTTTCCTTTTTTTATGTTTTACAAAACAGATATCCGTTTTAGGTTGCCCAAAACAGATATCTATTTTTCTTTACCCCCTTATGCTATATATCTTTTGCATCTATTCCCCAAGTTGTCTTAGTAGTTTTAGCCTCCTCCCATTCCTATTACTTCTATTGCATCCATTTCTCCACTAGTTATAACTCTTAGCACATTTAGAATTGACGTCATTGACCCTAGCCCTTCATTTATAGTTGCATTTTGCTACGAACTTGCCTACTTAAGCTAAGTTCTTTATGAGCCATTGTATCACACATGTTACAAACATCCTTGGATCTCACCATCCCCTCATCATCTATGGAGATTGCAACTAGTCTTGTTTCTCTTCCATCCATGTCTCTGGATACCCAAGGTATCATGCCTTTTTCTTTTGCCCCAACCATAGTAAGCCTTGGTTTGCCCACTTTCCCATTGTTCACACAATTAGTCCTTGCCCTGCAACCCACTTCAATGGACAATGTGAAATTCTTTATCCTTTATCCACCAACATCAATTTCCATATTTTTAGTTTTTAGTTTTCCCCTTCACCATAATATCCCCTTTCATCTCATGGAAAATGCAAGCTTCAATTCATATCCTTCCTCCCTTTTCTCCCTACATAGTGATGATTAAGTCTTCATTACCAATTGGGGTAGTCATATCACTCATATAATAGTTGGTAACATATCCCTATGCTATCCCTCCTTAGTCTCCATTTTCTAATTAGTCTTCATTTTCTTATGGATTCATAAATTCTATAGTATAGATGTAGTAGTAAATGCAAAAGGTTCAGAAATCCCATGATGTACCAAGAGGGAGAATAGAAAAAGGAAGAATAACCTAGCACCAATACATAACCCTAGACATCAACTATCCATGATTGCACACGTGGCCCCATTAATCAACAACCCTGAAGGCAAAATGGGACTAGATAATTGCCAAGTTCATGCTATGGACATGAACTCATTGAAGAAACATAGAAAATAATTACAACGGATTTCATCAATGAAAGATAAAATCTAGAAAAAAAGAGATTTAGCTCTTACAAACACTAAGGAAACCCTCAAGCACATGCAAGTGCAAGTGTAATACCTAACTTAACAGTTGATTGATTATAATAAATAGCTCAAATATAGGGTCTCTACTAAGGAAACTTCCAAATAGAAAGAATAAAATCCTAAATCTTACAAGTAGAATTAGGAAATCTAAGTTCTACCTTGGAGGGCTATAGGTAGAAGCTCAAAAAGGTAAAGGATATTAAGAGATTAGTTTCAAACCACAGTGAAATCTATAGAATATCTATCCCTCATTAAGGAATTGTGTACGCATCCTATTGGTCCAAGTACTTTGACATAGTTAGAGAGTTGAAATTTGCATTAAAATTTATAAGCTTTGTGAAAAATTTTAGTACATAGGTAAAGGTTGAGATTAACACCATTACAAGATCCATAGCTCCAAAGGTAGTACTTGCAAAAATTTGTGTTAAAAAAATATATAACTTTTAATGATGAGTTAATTGTTGCAAGGATTGATAATTGGAAAGCCAATACTATGAATATCATTAAAGTTCTCAACAAAGATATGGTAATGAAAAATGCAATCTAAAATTGTTTGCACTTGATCAAATGGTATAAGGGATGAGGAGTCACATCCTCTCTCTTGTGAAATAGGGACTACCATCTCCCTTGGGTAGTGATAGCAATGTATTGTCAAAAAAAGGATTTTAGAGAATGCTTGCACAAAAATAGATAGATTAGTGACCATTTCTAGACTAGTCTCAGACACCAAGCTTCTTTGAAATTAAATCCATCTTGTGGCTACTAGCCTAATTGGAAGCTAAGGATAAATACACCATGGGGAACTTCAAGAATATCTCCTACTAGGACACTATTCATCTTGATAAGGTATTTTAGGACAATAGAGGACACCAGTCCTTCTTCTCATTGTAGTAATTCTAGGCATAGGACATAGAAACATTAGCATTATCTTCATATTCTTCCAAGTCTAGAGCCAAAGCAAAATATTCAAAATTAATTTTTGCCACCACAGTACCATTGGGAGTTTTTATCTCCTAGGATTCTGGAAGATAACCTTTGGCACATGCAACCATTAACTCGGGACAATGCACAACAAGTGGAAAGCCACTAGCTTTATGGAGACCACTGCTGATAATTTTCTCTGCTAAAGGATTTCTTTTCTCAGATTGTATTCTTCCCCAAAAATCATCTAAATCAACATGGCACAAATTCGTATCCTTCACCCTAGCTAGACCATTCTCTATAATAGAAGCCACAAGAGCTCCCTGGAATTTAAATTTCATTCTTGTATGATCTAGAAACTAGAAAACAAGAGACATGGAGATATATGTGGATAGTAGAGAATGAGGCAAAACACCCATAGAGAATTCCTTGTGCATATACATGGGAAATAAAAATCTCTAACTCCTCCAAAAAGATATGAACCCTTTATAGAGAAACAAAAGTTACTTGCGTTTCTAACCTGCAAGGATAAAACTAAGCTAAAATTCTGCACGTAGTGAGCTAGCCATTCATTCCTCTGCAACACATTTGTTTTGCGCATAATACCACCTTATGCGGGCTTTTAATTCAAGTCACTTCTCATGAACTCCCCCAAGAAAGACATTAAATATTGGCGACGAATTTATCATTAAAAATCATAAATGCATGCCTCGACTTTCCCTCCGATAAATGTGCCACTATATCCACATGTACCTCAAATTGAATACATAGTGACAAGTGCCATTCCTCCGTACAACATGCCAGCATGGCCAATACTACTTGGGAAAGTGCGCCACGCAAAGTTGGCGAGTCGGCAGAATATGAACTCTTGAACTAGGAGTCAAAGATTCAAAACTTCAAACAATCCCCGACTTCCTGGATACAAAGAGAAGACTTCTTACAGAGACTTAACAAAGACTCAGAGTATTGGAAAGTCAAGGTGAGTTGGCAAGTCGGGTGGTTGAAGAACATGTGAACCTGCTGACTTGACTTTAAAAATACGAAGGATCGATGACACATGAAAATGACTAAGTAAAACTGGCCCGAAGGAAGAAATAGATGAATAAGGCCGACGATGAATGCAAGGGAAATACAAAGAATGAACATATGACTCCTTTTTTTTTAAAAGGGGGACAACAACTGGCTCTAATTAGGGACAAGGACTCGGGAGGACACAGATAACCCAGGCAAAACATAGCAAACAAGCCTTATTCCAATGGCAATAGAGTCACTCCAAAAATGAGACAACACACAACAAAAATGGAACAACAAGGAAGGAAACTATGGTACAGGACCAGACTCAAAAACCCTACCAATTGCATAATTTCAAATCTTGCCCATTATAGGCAAGAGATAATGGTGTCCCATCAGGATATGCCAATAGAAAAGAATTTTCTCCCACAACTTCTCTAATTTTGAAGGGGCCTTTCCATAAAAAATCAAATTTCTTGTGTGCACCTTTTGGTTCTCTTCTCCTAGCCCATAAGAGTAGAAAATCTCCCACAACAAAAGTCCTTTGCTTAGCCTTTTGTCAAAAACCCTCTTTACAATCTGTTGATGCCTAGCAATCCTATCCACAGCAATTTCTCTTTGCTCCTCTAGCTGGTGTAAGTACAATATCCTCTTTTCTAGGGCTGACTGAAACTGCTCATCTTCGATTGCCTTTTGCATATTTAATGTAGACAGTTCCAAGGGAATAGGGATTACACTATCAATGCCACAAACAAGCTGAAAAGGAGACATATCAATTGCTCTTTTATATGTTATCCTATTAGCCCAAAGAGCATCATATAGATGTTTATGCCATCCTTTCTGATTTTCTTCAACTAGCTTTTTAACGATAGAGATGAGGTTTTTGTTGCTAGACTCCACCTGGCCATTACCTTGTGGGTAATAATCGGATGAATGGGATAAGCTGATACCAAAGTCATAACAGAAAAGAGAAATTTTTGTAGAGGAAAAACTTGAAGCATTATTAGTCACTAGTTTCTTAGGTACACCAAATCTTACTATAATGTTCTCCTTAAGAAATGCACAAACCACCTCAGAGGTAGTACTCTTCACTAGTACATCTTCCACCCATTTGGTAAAATAATCCATGCAGTCAAGATATGAGTATGTCCAACACTTGAGTTAGGATTGTTTGGTCCAATGAAGTCTAAACCCCATTGCTGAAAAGGTTCATCTATGATTACTGTCCTCAAAGGGAAGGCGGCTAATTGTGGTCTGCCTATAAATTTTGAACATTTTTCACACTATAAGCATTATATCAATATCTTGAAAGAAGTTACTGACATAGAATAATGTCCTCCACAAGCTTCATTATGGAAAGCTTTCAGTAATTTCCTCTGTTGATCCTTGTCTACACACCTTAGAAAAGTTTCATCAACTCCTCTTTTATACAAATTACCTTCTGAAATAACATACCTGTGTGCTTTGAGTTTTAGATTTCTCCTCTCCTTTACGAAAAGGTGGGATGGACAATCACCATAGGTTAAGAAATAAGAAACATTAGAGAACCATTCATTAGTGTTGCTAGTGAAATGAACCAAGCGTAGTTCCTCTTTACCTTCATCCTTACTTTCAGCAATCATCTTACACAATCCTTTAACCCCGACCAAGTTATTAGGTTTGATCTCAACATCATATTCTTGCACTTCAGCAATCCAAGCTCCCCTATTGTTACATCCAATTTCTTGCTGAGTGAGTATACTTTTTACCGTAAATTCTGGAACATATACCACAGTATGTGAATGTAGGATGTAAAACCTGAAACTCTTTAATGCCTTCACCACTACATACACATGTTTCTCCAAAGCAGAGTATTTAAGCTCATAATTATTCAATGGCACACTCATGAAAGTGATGGGAGCTTCGATTCCTTGTTCATTCTTTTGTAATAAGATGGTTGATAAAGTATGCTTAGAGGTGTAACAATAGACAATAAAATCTTTCTGAAAATCAAGGTGCACAAGTGTGGGAGCATTAGCAATGGCCTTTTTTAAGTCTTTGAATGCCTTCTTCCCTTCAACACTCCAACTAAAAATAGGATTATTCTTCATCATTTCTACAATGTGTCAAGTTAGCTCAGCGAAATCAGGAACAAATTGTAACATCCACATCCGAAATGACAAGAAGTAACTAAGTTTTCACAACGGTAAATTTTTTTTTTTTTTTACAAGGTAATCAAATACAAAAGTAACTCATCTATAATCCAATACAACATTTTTTTTTTTCATTTTATCATAAACATGATTGCATTTTCATAAACTAAAGGAAATGATATTCATAATACACTTTGTTTTCTAACAAATGAAATTTTCTTGAGATAACAAATATCAGAAACATACCATTACCATGCATCTCGATTGTCAACCCATCACGTTCAAGACTCGGCAATTCCTCAATATTTGGAAGAGAAAGTATCTTCAAGGAGCTTAACCTCCAACCACAGACCGTCGGTCTCCCGCACTCCTTCCTAACCGGAAGTGGCCCTACCCTACTCAAGAGGATAGACCTAGGATAACCATCAGTGTTTGCCATCTGAGCTCTGGTGTTGTAACCTACGTGTCTTGTTATCGTGCAGATCCCTAGATACCCTCTAGTCATGCACGACCCTCCACAAGAAATGCCATCCAGTTACGGTGAACGTTCGATGCACTTGAGGATAGTACACCAACTTGGCCAAAGGATTTGTATTTAGTTAACATTCTAAAAATGCATGAACTTGGTTCACCCACCCTACTCGACTTGAACTGGTCAAAATCCTACAGTTTCCTATTTGTATAGTTTGAACTATTTTGCCGACCTTGATGACCTCAAGGGCTAGGAGATCCTCCTATAATAGCGCATTGTGCAATATTTACTCTAATCTCGAGTTCAGACTTTCATAATCCTATTATCCTGTAAAAAAAAATCATTGTTTAGACACGTCCACTCCTAAGTGGTTTCAAATTTGTTTACTTGGTTCCCATGTTAACACAACATACTAAAGTATCTAAATCATTTTCCGTTATCCTGAAATTCGAGGATTCTAGACTCATATGGTCTACAAGGTTAAACGATTCTAGCATCGTCGCATGCAACGTAATCTCGACTCACATGCAGGTTTTCAACTCAAATTGTTCATTTCAGAACCAAGATGGTTTCCTAAACATTACCAACACTTTATCTTCCTACTCCTCTTTCCGAGTCATTTAGTTTCATATGACTCATATAGCTGAGAGTCGTAAATATATCTAAAAGGTTTGGGAATCCTTCATATGTAGATAAAGATATTAAACGGATAAGACGTCGGCTGTTTACAACTGCATTTTCCAGCTATCAACAAACTAAATTTTACGTCAAAACATGCCTAAGAACTGCGGTTTGACTCCTGCACAGCATGCACGTGGAGCATCGTGTTTTCTTGCTGTGGAGCTATCATTTAAAACCTCCAAGGGCAGTTCTAAGTTCATAATACAGTCTTAAAGGAAACTCTTCTACCTTACGTCATTGTCTATCATTCGCAGAAGGTAAATTACGTCTTGCACCAAGATAAGTTCGTTCCTAATTGCATATACTTTAGAGAACAGCGTTCTTTTGTTTTACAATGTCATTTATGATGAGAAATGTTACAGTTTCTGAGTTTACAATTCCTAGAAGGCAATAACACTTCTATTTCTGAGTTTTTCTAATCTTAAAACACAGTAATGAGACAGCATACTTCAGTTTTTGAGTTTTTCACATATCATACACAGCAATGAAGCTATTTCATGGAATTAACCACACACTGAAATCGTAGTAAACTTACGTTGTCATTCTATTCTACTCATATTAAACATATTAATCTTCCATAAATATGAGACTCTCTTTCTTACTGTTTTAAACTGAGACAAATGGTAAAGGAAATGAACCTGTTGTTAAAAACGGAGGTTGCTGTGGCAATTCCACGACCTTTCCACTCTCTTCCCACTACTGCCTTTTACTCTCTTGCAGCTTCTATCTACCCGTGGATGTCTCCTACACAGTTACCTCTCTTTTCCTACGACTATGCTCTAATCCCACTTATGCTATCTTCCCACCTTGTGCTCTTTTCACACCAAATGCTCTCTGCCTCTCGTTACTTCACAACACAGTAACTATCTCTCTACCCCTCGTTACTTCACTGCACAGTAACTATCTCTCTCTGCCTCTCATTCTCCTCACTACACAGCTACTATACTCTCGCTGCCTTTTGTTCTCCTCACTGCACAGCTACTATACCCTCGCTGCCTTTCTACATAGTTACTCCCCTCTCGCTCTCCTCACTATCCCATTACTATACTCTCCTCTTCCCAAAAATGACCTCCTCCTGCGCATAACTTCGCAGCCTCCTCTACTAACTGCCCCCCGACCTTACCCGACTCCTAGATTCAGTCCAACGTTGGAGTAGATCCTCTCCACTCTAGCTTCCGCGACGGCCTTCACACAAGCACTCCCTTATCCGTAGCAACAGATTTCCTTTTTCCGTCGATGGTGCACAGGAAAATAACTCTCCCTTCGCAACCTTTCTGTCGTTTCTCCCTCCATGACGGCTTCTCCTTCCTCCCTCAACCTTGCGAAGATAACTCTCTTCAAAAACTGTCGTTCCACGCTGCCCTCCACTCCTTCTGCCCATGAAGGAAGTTGCAACAACTTTCCATGATGCGTAGAGATAAAGGAAAATGTTTTCTCTCTCCGCAGATTCTTCTACTTTTACACCACAACCACCGAAGCCTCTCCACACTCCAAGGTGATGGAGTATTAACATTTAATAATGGTTACACCCTTTCTAATCCACAAGCTAACCTCTCACGTCTTGGTTAAAAAAAAAATCCCTCCAAAGAATTCTCGGTTGACGTAAATCTAAACACATGGGTTGACATAACTAATTATGAACCTGACTTCTCACGTAACATGACCATACAAAAGGTGGTGGCTCCTTTGGCGACGTGGTCCGCTAGAAGACATAACAACTCCACCTTCACTCGATAACCAAGGTATCTAATTCCATCCAAAAGCCACTACAAGATGTATTACGGAGTTAAGCTCGGCATGGCGGTGATTAGGCAATGGCTAGAGCATCGTGTTGATCGAAAATGAAAAGGAGACAAAGACCAAGTTATTAAGAAAGCTTCAAGGTTAAATTGACAACAAATCACGTTCATAACTAGAAGGAAAGACTCACGCTACACAATGACTAAAATAAATTACATCACGCTATGGCTTCAAATCGACATTCGTCGATCTACGCGAAAAGAAAATATTCACAACACAAGTTCGACGCGATTTACGACAATCACGCCAGATTGATCGTATCGCAAACGAATTCTTACAACGTTAGACGCTCAAGGTCGACTTCTCGCGTCTTTCGACTACAGAACAAGATTTACTATTTTGCCACACCATGGTTCATTAAATACTTATAAATGAAAATAGTAAATGTCTAACTAAGTCGACTTGCTATTATGGACTTACGATGCCAACGACGACTCCAAGATTCTACAAGACGACTTTCGACTAGGATGTTATACTTTATCCTTTGACGTCGACAACAAATTAACTACCCAAACTGACAAACAAGACTTACTTGTTGGTTCCCAGGTTTATCTATCTGTTTGGTGATCTCAGTGACAAACACCTTTGGTTAGTTTCCAGAGTCTATACTCTCTCTCAAAGATACTTTCTCTTCCGTCGAACACGATCCACCTGTTCCTGCATCGACAGACTCGCATACAATTTTGTGGTCAAAGCATCTATGATCCAAATATAATATATTCAAACATCATTGCATTTATTATAAAGACATTTAGTCTACATATCACCTTGATCGTAATCAATAGATTCCGCAATTTCATATAACAACTTAGTAAGATAAATTGTCAGTTTTCATGTCATTCTCAACATAGTAATTTACTGAAATTTGCAAGAAAGTAAATAGCATAATTGTTTTCAAAAGGAGGGATGTAACACAAATCTTCTCAAAAAATTTACCTGACCAAAAAATGAACTCGTGTTATTCTTAGTCGTGGGTAGACATAATTGCTAAATTGCCTTGACTCTCTCTGGATCAATTTTTATCCCATCCTTTGAGACAATATGACCTAATAGATTTCCTTCAATGACTGCAAAGTTTGACTTCTTAGGATTCAGGGAAATACCATTCTCTCTGCATCATTGTAAAACCACTTCCAAGTCATGCAAGTGATTAGCTCTTTTCTTGGAGAAAACTGCTAGGTCATCAAGATACACTAATATGATTTTATTTTTTAAATCACCAAAAGTCAAGTCCATTGCTCTTTGAAATGTGGCCCTAGCATTAATGAGACCAAAAGGCATCCTATTATATGAAAATACACTGATGGGGGTAGTAAAAGCTGTCTTATGCTGATCTTCTCGGGCTACCTCAATCTGGTTGTATACTAAAAACCCATCAAGTATGGACATCATCTCTAAACCAGACACATTTTGTAAAATATGATCCATAACTGGTAAGGGATAATTATCTTTTAGAAAAGCTTGATTCAAATTTCTGAAATCAATACAAATCTGAATCTCCCCATTTTTCTTCCTAACAGGCACAATATTTTCCACCCAAGTAGAATGATGAATAGGGTAGATAATTTTAGCCTTCAACATTTTGTCAATATCAATGAAGATGGCTTCAGCTATTTTGGATTATAAGTCCTCTACTTTTGCCTAAAATGTATGGTACTAGGCTTCAAAGGAATATGATGTTGCATTTCTCCATTCCTGAACTTCTTAAGATTAGCATAACACCAGGCAAAGACATCTATGTATCTAGTAAGAAGAGAAATCAAACATTCTTTTTCTTCTTTGGAACAACATTTACCAATGCACACAATCTTTGGATTTGCCTCAGTACCAATATTCACAGGCTATCATAATCAGCTAAAGTTGTTATTGAAACTTTATTCTTCTTTTTAAGGTACTAATCATGTTGATTAAAGAGATCTTTAGGAGAGACCAGCCCTTTAGGGATCTTATTTCCTTTCAGTTGTATGACTTCTGATCTTGAATTATTAGGAGACTTCATTTCTTCTTCTAGAACATCATTACTGTCATCACTACTACCTTAGAAAAATATACTCACAAAAGATTCAACCTTTTCAAGAAATGAAATAATTTGTTGATCAGAATTAAAAACTTGCCAGTGATTAACATTGCCAAGGACGTTTGGCCTATACACCACTTCAACTCTATATGGTTTGTCTTTAAAATCTAGATGCGAAAAGAGGAGGGATGCTGAAACAACTAAAGAATCAGCCCTGGAATTTTGTTCTCTAGGTATTGCTTCTATGGAAAAAGCATCAAATTCTTCAATACAATCCCATACCCTATTGCGATAATGCCTCAGTCTACCATTTTTTACTGTGTACAATTTTCTCACCTTCTTAACAATTAATTTGGCATCTCCTTTAACCTTCAACTGTCTAATACCCCTTTCTTTGGCCAATTCTAGGCCCAATAACAAGGCTTCATATTCGACTGTGTTATTCGTGTTCTCAAACTCTAATTTGAAAGCAAAAGAGAAAGAGTGACCATCAGGTGAAATCAAGACCACCCTTGCCCCAGATCCTGCGGTAGAACAACTCCCATCAAAATCTAGAGTCCATAACTCATCAACTAGATCAGGATTGATTAAATTCATATTCTCATCTTCTGTAAATGTGCACATGTAGGTGCCTGGTCCAGTTTCCACAAACAAAATGTATGCTCTAGGATCTCTAGATTTAAGCACAGTGAACTTAGCTTTAGGTTCGGGGTTAAGGCAAACTTTCTTCCCATCAATAGGTATTAGGGCATGTGACCAATCCATTTGAATTTCTCCTCCTAGGTCCTTAGAGAAACTACAACTTAAGAGCATCCCATAACTGGCAGGTATGTCCACCACAAGAATAGTCAACTTCAACCTTTTCTTTGGGAAAGCAGCTAAGGTAGTTTGGGCATCTTTAATCTGACCCAGGATAGGTACCAGAAAGCCATCCATTGAAAATCATTTGCCATGTGAGGGTGTATAAGACAAACCTAAAGCTTTAGCAACTTGTGCAGATATAACATTCTCTAAGGCCCCATAATCAATAACATAATTATTGAGTTTAAAACCAGCAATATAAAGAGAGATATAAAAGGGCTCTAGCTTATTAAAAGGATCTTGGGGACCAGTGTCTCAACAACTAAAGTTTGAATAGTTTTGTCTTTTCGCATGTATTTTGGCATCATTAGATACTTGGGCATTACAATGGGAAGGAGAAGGATCATGTCTGACATATCTAACTAGTCTATCAAGTTTAGATGGGTTAAGCCTCAAATACTCAGCTTGGGAAATCTCAATCTTAGTATTCTTACATTATTTTAAAATATCAAATGAACTTGAGCCATGAGTTTTAGAAGACGAAGTAGATGGTACCTTAGCGGCTATAGGTTTGGGTGGCACCTCCTCTGCTTTCTTGGCATTTTTTTGTCTTGTTAGGATATACTTAGGGGCAGGATTCGAATTGATGGATTGGCCTTGAGTATTATGCCCTCTCTATGCTTGCTGACCTTGGGTAAATGCCACATAGATGGAATTGTCCACTTCAGTATATACATCTTCTCCATTCTCTTCATCTGATTCATATTCAAAGAAATTCACACTAGCATCTCTGGGTGTGGGAGGTTTTTCTACTAAGGGTTCTTTAGCGTGTTCATTCATGGAAAGCATTTGCATAAACCGTGTCATCTCGGGATAGGAGGCTCCATCATGGTTAGAGGTGAGATGAAAATTGCAAACCATATGATTTCTTTTACCAGCTGAAGGTCCCTCAATAGCTAACCGCTGATTAGGACTGGGCAATTGCAATGTCTTATTATAACCTCCTTGAGGAGATTGTAGAGAACCTTTAGGCATCTGGTGTTTCAAAGTGATAATGTCATTGGCCATTCTCTGAGTGACAGGATTAGTAGAACTGGTTGCTAAAGATTTGCCAGTTTGTAACTCTCTTTTCCACTTCCTTGCAGTAATCAAATCATCTTCCACAGCTATAGCCAATGATTGTGCGTCAGCTAGGTTAGGGACTCCTTGTCTTTTAATGGCATAACTGACATCTAGCGGCAATGAATTGATAAAAAACACATCATTAACCCATCTCTGGGTCTGACATTTGCAGGAATTCTATTAGCTAGTCTATTTAACTTAGCCACGTACTACCTGATTTGCTCCTGAATCTCCTTCATAGTAGATAGTTGGGCTACTAGCATATGTTCATTATTAGTAGTTTTAAATCTCTCCTCAAACCTTTGTCTCATTATAGCCCAATCATTAATATAAGCATTAGGAAGGTGGTAAAACCACTCAGTAGCTGAGTCAGCCAGCGACTCGACAAATAGCCTAACAGGCACATCTTCATGATGAACTCAAAGGATGGAACATGCAACAAAGAAGGCATTGATGTGCTCTTTGGGAGTAACTTTTCCATCACTTCTAAACTTAGGTAAAATTTTACCTGACCCTCTAGGAAGTTCATGCAGCTTAGCACCAAGGTTGAGTGGTCCAATGGTTGCACCCCATGGAACAGGTGGAGGCTATGGATGGGCCATATTTAAAGGAAGGAAGTTTACTTGTAAAGGTAAGATAGTACCATGTAAGGTCAGTCTTTGACAAGATGAGCTAGCGGCACTTCTTGTGGGTGGAGGAGAGGATGGTCTGCTCAAAGACTTGAATTTTCTTATGGGAGGATAAGGAGCGAAGTTCAAAGATTGGAGCAAATCAAAATCAATATTGCCTATACCCTTTTTTCTATCCTCTCGTGTATATCTTTTCATATCCCATTTCTATAGATATATGATAAAGCAATTAAGTAGAGTAGCCAAACCACTTCCTAGTTATTGTGGGGAAGAGTTAGTCTGGTAGGATTCTGGTTCCCTGGTCTAGCAACAGGGTTTCTTGGCCTATTGTCAGGGACTACTTGTATTCGCAAAGGCCTTTCTCTCTATGGCACAGGGACAACTCCTTCAATAAAAAATTTCTCCTGGGCATCAACAAAACATCGTGCATTTTCTACAATAATTTCACCAAGCTCTTCTTCTTCTTCTAACACCTCATCAACTTGATGATACTGTTGATTAGTTCTTCTGGTTTGCCAAGCAACAAGCCTAAGGCCAGTAATAATATCTTCTTGGTTTCCCACTAGCCAATCAACGTTAGGCTACAAAACTGGTGCTCGTTTCCCATGAAGACCCATAAAATCCAATTAAGCAACTCATAAAGATGATATAACAAACTTCTATTGTCCCCAGTAGAGTCACCAAAAATCTGTTGGTTAACAAATTTGTCACCTAACTCTATATACTCATGCCCGAACAAGTGACAAATGTAATCAATAGTTGAGCCCAATGTATTGGTATTTTACATAGGCTCTCTGCTTATTTAACAAGGTGCGGCTACCTTCTACAAATATTATGAGGAATGTAAACTTGAGGTTGCTTTTAACCTGAAAGCAAGATAAAGGTAGATCTTTTAACCAATAAACTATAAATGTGAATATACAATTCTAACACCAACTCAAGAAGTTCACAGACTTCCAACCACAAAAGAATACTAAAGATACTATACATACACAGGAATTCACCACTTTGAAATAAAACACCGACAAATAGATTATTCAAAGCAGTGAGAAAGATTTAATAACATCCAACCACTAGAGTATATGAACACCATTTAACATCAGTAGAACAACATTTAACTTAGGAAGAACATAAATTCAAATATTCACAACACAAAGTCCATGATCATCCAAATCTCCACTATATTAACTATATTGCATATATCATAGAAGCTGGAAGACAAAATTTAACTATCATCCTTTCCAGAAACAAAGTTTTGCCAAAAAAGGATGCATAATTTGACCAGCCATTTAGAATATATAGCTGAGTCAAACCATAATTGTTTAGAAAACCATAACGGCTTCTTGAAATAGTTGATTAAAAGATTGTTTAAACAATAATAATAATAAGGGGCCCTCCAGAGCTAATAGTTTTAGAGAAAATAAGAGATAACTTTAAAAACATGAAATTAAAATCAATTCAATATCTGCAAGTCCACGTCACCATCATCTACCTCGTCCATTTCTTCATCTTCCCTCGATTGCTCGCCTTCTCCAATGAAACTTTGTGCTACTTGGGGTACCTGTGCTCGCAATTTGGCTTTATATGCTCTGTATTTGTTGATAACAAGTGTTAATGTCATGCCAAGTGGAGATCCAGTCATGCTTATTCGACACTTCCTTTTCATGATAGCCCTGTTCGAGTCAGTCACCTTTTGATATGCCTCCTCGATGCTATCTTTGCAAGTACTAATGTAAGCTGCCATCTTAGAAAGTCTGCCCAATGACTCCCCTGTAATTGTACTACAGTTTACTATATCCTTTGTCACCACCCTCTTGAAATTCTACTTAATTATCTTGACATCCAACAATTTTTCATCATCAGATCCGTTGGCTTCTACATCCAAAGCAACAAAATCTCTTTTAATTCTCATCATTTCTTTGTAATAAATTGCCACTGCCTTTCCCATTTCTTCTTTGGCTGTGGCAATAATACAAATCTTCCATTCCAATGCATCAGCCCACATTCCAGTATCTAACTCTTTAGGGTCAGCTATGACTTCTTCAGCCATTAGGATACCAAGGTCCATGTTGGTGATTTCCTGCACTTCCTTAGAGGCTAAATTCAGACTGTGGTGATCACTTTGGGCCTTCTCAAATTCTACTATTAAAACCTCCCTTTTAGCACAAATGGAATCAAACAATTTCACTGCTTCCTCAATAAATATGAGACCATCAAAGATGATCTTCTCAATCCATTGATCCATAGCTTTCCTCAGAGACAAAGAAGTTCTAATTTGTTGAAGCAGATTTGGGTCAAGAGTGGGAATTTTGGTAGTGGAGGAAGTTCCAATAGAGTGAGTAATTATCTTAGCAATTAAATTAGCAAAGGAGGACAGAGAACTTACATGTGCTAGTAACTTTGAATTTTCATCCTGTTGTAGACACCCTAAAATGACCAAGTCATCGAATCACTTGCATTTCGTCATCTGTCTAATCACCTGCATTTCACACATTAATTAAATAATCTAATTATTTAATTAATTTCATCAAATTCTTCTAAATCACATAATTTCAACATTAATTAAATAAATTCTTTTTATTTAATTAATTAAATCAAATTCTTTTGTTATTCTTCCACAATTAAATAATTTTAATTATTTAATTTGATCTTTATCCTCTTTCCAAAAATTAAATCCACGTTAATTAAATAAATCCCAGTATTTAATTAATTCAACAAATTCTATCTTATCTACAATTAAATAATTCCTAAATTATTTAATTAAATCAAAATCATTCTTCCAAAATCATGCACAAACAATTAAATAAATTTATTTATTTAATTTGCTTTCAAATCTTCTAAATTAAATAATTCTAATTATTTAATTACTTCTTCCAAAATATCTTCTCTAAATTTAAATAAATCAAATATTTATTTAAATTGTTTTTTCTTCTAAATTTGAGTTATCTCTAATATAACTCAAGCTTTCTATATTTAATAAAGCAAAATATCTTCTAATTCTCATGCAAAATCTCTTCTTCTTGTTTTAAATCACTTAACTGACTATTACCTTCTGTTAATTGCTTTAACTCATTCTTCTATTCTTGATAACTCCTCTCATGCAAAAGAAAGCAAGACACTTGTCTTCTTCTCATTCGTTGCATGTTCCTCAACTTATCTCCTCCGTTGATTCTATTGAATTATCTAGACCATTGATCAATCTTCATTGAAATCTATATAAACCCCCCTCATCTACTTCATTAGCTCTCTCTTCGATCGTATTCTCAGGCATACTTAACAGAGCTTTGAGCATACACAACGCATCGATTGAGCAACTTCATGATCTTTTGACATTGATCTTTGAGCTATTGAGCACACTACTTGCTTGTTGCAACTATGGTTTCGCAACTTCATTGAGCAATCCACATTCAATCCAAAGGAAACAATACAGATTTCGGTAAAAGTCTTTATTTCATTGATTATTTGTCATGGCTTTTATTTAAATTCGTTTTCTTTATGTTATTGGGTTCTTTGATTTTAGTTTAGATTAAATCAATTTTTTCTCATACACATTCTGGCATGCCCAGTGGGACCCACTAATCCCTCTTGTTTCTTTGAGAAATTATTTTTTTTTAAGTTACAATACGGTACAGTGCAAACGACATCGCAAAGCACTTCTGGTAGTATCATTCAGCGCTATTGTAGGCACATTACAACGCCCTTGGGGGCACTGCGGCACTTCTGGCAGAACAGAGTGGTGCTTTCGGCACCACAGAATAGCACGTTCGGCAGCATCATTCAGCGCTTTTGGTTAAATTAGGTTTTTTGACTTCGTTTGGTGTTGTTGCAGAGTTTTCTCGTTACATATCTGTTTGATTTGTCTGACAAGCTGTTGTATTTGTCTTTAAAACCTGCCTTTTGATACTTCCTAAGCTGATTTATTTAGGGGTATCCTCGGTATTTGCGTTAATCTATTGTATTGCTGCACTTTCTGAGTTTTCTAGATTTCTCAATTCAGATCTATTAGATATTATTGCTCAGAACAGTAGATCAACCATGAAATCCCCTTTTTTGACCTGGTTATTTTGACAAAAGCTAATATTTTTATGATCTGAGACCATGCGGCGCATTCGGCATAATAGTATCGCGCTTCCGAATATATAGTACAGTGCTTCTGGAATTCTTTTAGCGCTTCTGGTAGCATCTTGCAGCGCTTCCGGTGTACACTACATCGCTTTCGGCATAACATCATCGCGCTTATGGATGCACAGTACAGCGCTTTTGGCTATTGATCAGCACTTCTGGTAATATTCTCCCACGCTTCTGGTCTGTGTTACAGCGCTTTTGGAATACAGTAATTCGCTTCTGGTAAGATAGTACAGCGCTTTTGGTCAAAGTTGATTTTTTTTGCTAACTTGTGAATTTTTGGTGGAACTGACTGACTTGTTGCAGCTTCTTATTACTCACACAGAGCAAATAGGTGTTTTTAACATGTTCATGCAGGACGAGCATTGAAGGAACTTTTTGATTTATCTGACTAAGTCTTAGAAACACATTGCATGCTTAAAAGGATAATTGAACAAATCTTTTTTGCAAATCTAAGTCTTAGGAACAACTGCTTTTCTTAGGGGGCAATGGACATGTATGCGCAAACACCTCATTTTTCTAAGGGACAATGGACATGAATGCCAAACACTTCATTTCATAAGGGACAATTTACAACTACAACCGTGTGTGTGCCTAAATTAGTTGCACCTTATTTTTCTTATAACGGGACAATTGAACCTTTGTTTGACGTGCTTGCTCTTACTTTTCTGTACTTCCTTTAGAAAGGGCCTACTTTTGGATTGCGCTTCATCCAAAAGGGATGACCCTAAGCGGAGTTTTCTTTTGAACCGCTATATAAGAGGGATAAGGCGAAAGCCAAGTCCTAGCCGACGTCAGCCTTATCTTGTGGTGCCAAACGGAAAAGAGGTGTACTAGCTCTTTGTGGAAACGATTTTCACATTGAGCGAAGTGTTTGATACTCTTAGTAGGATTGGTTAAAGCTTTTAGTAGCTTATCGCATTGCTCGTAAGGCATTGGTCCCTCAAAGTCACTAAGAACCATTTTAGATAGAGGCTACCCGACCTACCTCTGAACATTGCGGTAATCATCAGTGCAAGGGGAATTGATTTAAGCCCTTAAGACACTCACCATTGGCTCCCTTGAGAAGAGATAGTATTCCCTTGGACATAAAGCTCTTGTGACCTACTTGAGCTTTCCAAGGGGAGGGTGAGATATCCCTACCTATCGTCTCTCGCAAAGATACTAAATATCTGACACCTTTATGGAATGATATTTTTATCGACGGAGTATTAAGCTGTGAGCTGATCTACTACAATGAAACCTTGTCTCTAGGGATAAAAAGTGCTTGTTATTGATTGCAATTGTTTTATACCTATGGAAACATTGGGCTTGTGTGGAGCCTTGAACATACACTATCTATTGTGTCAGTCCCTTGTTTTTTACCACTTGTTTGCTGTGTTTTCTCTTGCCAAAGACAAAATCCAATCAGAAAGAAACCAAATCTATCAAAAATTGCCTTTGAAAAACATCAGACACTACTTTAGCGCCCCTGGTATTATAGCAGCTCGCCTTTGGTAGTACAGTAGATCACCTTTGGTATAACAGTACCTCACCTTTGGCAAAACTCTACTTCAGCGCCCTTGGTATAATAGTAGCTCACTTTTGGTCACTATAGCTCACCTTTGGCATAGCAGTAACTCGCTTCTGGTAGCTCAGTCTGTCACCTTTGGCCTCACGGTAGAACGCTTTTGGTTGCACAGTCCTGCGCCTCTGGTCAAAGAGTATAGCGCTTTTGGTCCAGTTACTTGTGCATCAGAGTTTATCTTTTTTCTCAAAGCACCTCACAGAATCCCAGCATTGCCTTTTGTCCTAGTGTATCCCATGGTAACCACTAGGCTGCAGCAAACTATGAAGTCCAAGCAAGTTGTCCCTAGGAAGCACAAATCGCCTCCTCGCACACCACAATCAGGTCATCTCAACATTACTCCCAAGGTTACTCCTCGTACACCCACGGCAAAACCAATCAGCTCTCTGAACATGCCACACATTGACCAACCAAGCAATCCACAAGAGGATAGGATCCCTTTGATAAGTACACCTCAATACACCACGGGCTTGCCTCCGAATTTTGTCCCACAAGGTTATACTGCAGATCTAGCCCCATCTCAAGAAGAGCGACACTTTGAAATAGGTCAATCCTCTCAAGAAGATGGGCAAGATCTTGATGAATTCATACAAGATCCTAGAGCTGTAGCCGCCTTTGATAAAATCCTTAGTGAGAACCAAGATCATTTCTTTCGCTTGCTTGTAGAGCAAGGCGCCAAGTTACCCCAAAATTTTGATTTATCCACTCTCAAAGAGAACAACAACACCCAAGATACCATACAAGCGGTGCAAACCATGTCAACAGTGACTACGCCCTTACCTACACAAGGCTCGCAGTATAGGAATCCCCTTTTTTAAAATCCGACGGAAGGAAGGGCCGTATCACCGCTTCTGACTCCTATGGAGATCTATAACAACCAACAAGAAACTCTCCAACGTCAAGCAGAGTTAGCTAAGCAAGCCACCTTAGCTCGATCGAATATGCAACCCCCTCCTAAAGTGTCCACACCGATTGCAAGTGGAATCTTGGTTACCCCATCACGCGAAGGTTTCCCACCAAATTACAATCTAGGGAACAATTATGTAGCCATGCAACAAGGGTCTCAACAAATGCCACCTCCTATATCATCACACCTTCATGTCTCTCAACCAATTAGAGTCATGCAACCCCAACCACAACATTCTTCTACTCTCATCCTTAATCAGCCCCAACCACAACATTCTTCTACTCTCATCCTTAATCAACCCCAACCATCGCAAATCACGTCTACCTATGTCCCTCCTCCACAACGTTCATCCTCGCTCAATTTCTTTCACACATTACCTAGCCACTCTCAACATTTCCAACATCAAGTTTCTCAAAGCTATGTGTCGCCATCACAACCTAATCAAACGCACTTTAGCTTTCCCCCACCCAATTCGTTTCTTCAGCCATCTCAAAGCCAACATTCTTACCTAGCACCTCCTCCACCGCTGCCTAATCAAAACCTCCAATTCCAACCCAATCTGAACCAAACCTACAACCCGTATGATCCCAATCAATCTTACAACCCTTATAACACCAGTGTGCATGGCTTACATTCTAATCTTCCATATGGGCAACACCAACCACTTTTTGGACAACAGGAGATGTTACCAACCCCTCCCACGACTATGGAGTTAAAGATTGCGGAAGTTCAACAGCAGCTATCTGATCTTACATTTGGCCACACCAAAAAGACCTTCTCTTTAGAGGAAGTGTGTCCTTATCCTTTTGATCGGTCATTACCAATGATCCCTTTTCCTCAAAATTTTACTATTCCTAAATTTGATAAATACAAAGGAAAAGGTGACCCAAAAGACCATCTTAGGGAATTCTATCTTGCTTGCTTCGAGGTCTCACATAACGACACATATCTTATGCGTCTCTTTCCTTGCAGTCTTGGAGGTCAAGCAATAGAATGGTTCTCACACTTACCCATGGGTATCAAGTCTTTCAATGAGCTAGCAGAAAAGTTTGCCACCCATTTTTCTTATAACGCAGAGCATGAGATTTCTATGACTGATCTATGCAACAATAAACAGAAAAATGGTGAAACTTTCATTTCTTTCCTCCAACGATGGAGACAAATGGCTAGCAAATTCCCTTTCAAGATTCTGGAGAAATAGCTTGTTAGCATATTTGTGCAGAACCTCAACCAAGAGTTAGGTTTTCATTTGCAAATTCTTAGTGCTACAACCTTCGATGAAATCACATACAAGGGTATCAACATTGAAAAAGCCCTCATTGCTAAGGGTGTGGTCAAAATCTTCAAAGAAACAAAAGATAGCACTCCTCATCAACAATCGAACGATAAACCCAAATATTGGAACAAGAACAAAAATGTGGTCAACGATGGGGTGGTCGATACTAAGCATGTCCAAACGTTGCAAACACTGCTACAACTCTCCAAACCAAGTCAAGCTCCACCTCAACAACAACAGCAGCAGAGGCAACCTTATCAAAACCAACAGCCACGGCAACAAGAGCGGCCTCAACAAGATTACCCTCCGCGACATCAATTCACACCCTTAGGAGTGCCCATCGAATCGGTCTTACAGCAAGCTTTGCAGAAAAGGCTCATCACCTTACCTGATGCTCCCCCATATGGTGAACCTGTGTTCAAAACAGCACGTTATAGAGAGAATGAATATTGTGAGTTCCATATGAGCAAAGGGCATCGAACCGCATCTTGCATGAAACTCAAGCACCTCATCCAAAACCTCATCGACGGTAATCAAATCACTTTTGAGGATGAATCACCAGCTCAACACACGAACAAAGATCTCGACATGTACAAGGAACCATTCCCTCATCATGGTCCACCTCCTCCTCAGGATAGAGGTAAAGGTATTAATCATGCTTCCACGTCTTTCGATTCCATTGTAGGTCGTTTTGAAGAGAGTCGAGTGTCTACCCTCACAATCAAAGGCAAATCTACGGATTGCGCTGTTACTACTCGTCGTGGTCGTATCACCATTCGTGGTCCTACACCTGGTCTTCTGGCTCAATCTGATTATAATCTTGTCAAACATTTAGGGAAAACGCTAGCACAAATCTCTATTTTGGACCTTCTATGGTCATCACCTGCACATAGAGTAGTGCTAGAAAAAGCCCTCCAAGAGTCTTCGGTTCCCAACAACATAGTAGTCACAGATTTCCAAGCTATCGTAGGTAACATTACTTTGCCCTACAATGTGGTCTTCTCTGAGAAAGACCTCCCCTCCCATGATCCATGTCACAATGATGCCCTTCATATTGAAGTTCTCATCCATAAGCGCAAAATCAAACGTATACTCATAGATGGTGGTGCTGGTCTCAACATCTGTTCTTTAAAGTTACTTAAGTAATTGGGATACTCTGAGGATCATGTCAATTCTGATCATAGTATTACAATCAAGGGGTATGATGATGCTGAACGCCGGTCAGAAGGCGTTATCCACTTGCCTATACAATTGGGACCTGTCATGCTTGAAACTAGGTGTCAAGTCCTTGATATTGAGCTGCCTTACAACATTATCCTAGGTCGCCCATGGATCCATGCAATGAAAGTTGTTCCCTCCACATACTATCAGTCCTTAAAGTTCCCATTCAATGGTACAGAGATCACCATCCCAGGAGACCCCAATCCTTTTGAATTCTATCATGTCTTGCAAGGCAGCTATAAAAATTGCAACCAAGTGCCTAAAAATGACAAAGCCCTTGAATCCCCACTATATGTTGATCCTAAAACTCTGACGCAAGCCTCTACAAGTGAACCTAAAACCCTCCCCAAAATCACAGCTCGCATCTGAGATATAAGCTTTGGCACTTACGATATCTCAGAATCTTGTTGTGTAGGGTGGATGCCTCTATCTCTAAAATCTTATGGCCAACCACCCATTGCCAAAGTAACCAAAAAAGTAGCTATTCCTCCCCCAGCATTCTTAACCAAATTCCAACAGGGAAAGCTATTGGAAGAGGAAACTATTGAGGACATTTCTTCTTGGCTCTATAAGGAGAAAGAACCAGTCACAATACCAGTCAAGCAATACGGCAATGGCTTAAGAATAGTAAAAAACATGGGCTATAAAGGCAAAGGTGGCCTTGGGAAACAGAATCAAGGAACTATGGAGCCCATTGTTGTGACAAAGAAGCTAGACAAGAAGGGATTAGGATTTGGAAAGAAGGTACCACACGCCTTGGACATCGAGTATATCCTCAACGAGGTAGCTGACACTTTTCCCGCCGATTCGACATCTACAGAGGATATCATCGATGACTCTTCCCTCCACATGACCAACCTATTCGCAGAATCCTCCATTTTTACACTATCCTCCGTATCCTTAACCTCCACTACCAACACTCAGAATGTAACACTTGTCTACCCTGAACTTATCGATTGGGACCAACAAGGGTCCCCCGTTATAGATGTATTTTAGAATGACGAAGCTTTAGCTGAGTTCATGGGACTTCGGGAAGGTATCCCTCTTGGTGATCATAAAGCAGGTTTTGTAATGGAACTAGAGCCAACAGCTTATTTTGGTGAGAATGCCAAATCCTCCAGTCGCAAAAGTGAAAATAAAGAAAGATCTCTAGGTGAAAACCACACTGTGGCACCTCCTGATCATAAAATAGTAAAAACAAAGGATGTATCCAAAGGTGAAAACCCAACTGTGGCACCTGAGGATGGAGGATTTGACCTTCCCCTACCATCTAAGTATCAAGAGAAGTCAGCTCTCCTAGTGGAAGATTCTACAGAGATAAACCTTGGCACAGAGCAAAATCCAAAGACCACATTCCTAGCAGCATCATTATCAGAAACAGAGCACAGGAATCTTAACACCTTCTTCTTGCAACGAACCATCAACTTTGCATGGACCTATGCGGATATGCCAGGGTTAGACCCTAAGCTAGTTGTTCATTATCTCACAGTTGATCCAAAAGTGAAGCCAGTCAAGCAAAAACTGAGAAAGATGCACCCACAAATAGTTCTCTTAGTGAAAGTGGAAATACAAAAATTATTAGATGCAAAGTTCATACGACCTATTGATTATTCAGATTGGGTCTCCAACATTGTACCTATATCTAAACCCAATGGGCGCATCTGCATGTGTAATGATTTTAGAGATCTCAACAAGGCATGTCCCAAAGATGACTTTCCACTACCAAACATTGACATTATAGTGGACTTGACAGTAGGTCACGAGATGCTCTCTCTCATGGACGGATTCTCTGGCTACAATCAGATAAGGATAGCAGAGGAAGATCAACATAAAACAACCTTTACTTGTCCTTGGGGCAATTATTGTTGGTGTGTCATGCCGTTTGGTCTGAAGAATGCAGGAGCAACCTATCAGAGAGCAATGACAGTGATCTTCCACGATCTCTTTCATCACATCATGGAAGACTATGTTGATGATATACTGGCTAAATCTTCCAGGGCTAATCACATACAGGTTCTAGGCCAGATCTTCGACAGGCTCGAAAAATACCAAGTAAGACTCAATCCAAAGAAGTGTGTATTCAGTGTAACATCAGGAAAGCTGTTGGGATATATTGCATCTTGTAGAGGCATCGAAGTCGATCCAGCGAAAGTGAAAGCTATAGTGGAGATGCCTCCACCCAAGAACCTTAAAGCACTAAGGAGCCTTCAGGGAAGGTTGCAGTCCATTCGGCGTTTCATATCTCAACTAGCAAATAAATGTAAACCCTTTCAACACTTACTCCTAAAGGATGTCTCATTTCGATGGGACAACAAGTGTCAAGTAGCATTTGATCAACTTAAAGAGTATCTAGCTACACCTCCTGTATTGGTTCCACCAGTTGCAAACAAACCTTTGATATTATACATCTCTACTACAAACTCGGCCCTGGGGGCCCTACTAGCACAAAATGATGAATCAGGAAAGGAGCATGCAATTTATTACATCAGTAGAACCTTGGTGGGATATGAGCTCAATTATTCACCAATGGAAAGGGCTTGTTTAGCAGTAGTGTTCACCTCCCAAAATTTGCGGCATTACATGCTGAACCAACACACAAATCTGATAGCCAAGATTGACCCCTTGAAATATCTACTAGCAAAAGCAGCTCTCACAGGTACACTAGCTAAATGGGTCATGATCCTTAGTGAGTTTGACATTGAGTACACGGATCGTAAAGCAATCAAAGGACAAGCCCTCACTGATCAACTAGCAGAAGTACCTATGAAAGATACACATCCTATGGTAGCAGACTTTCCTGATGAAAATCTCTTCACTCTTGCTAACTCCATAATGTGGAAGTTGTATTTTGACGGTTCCTACACACAGCATGGATCAGGGGCTGGCATCTTGTTTGTCACACCTCAAAATGACTACATTCCTAAGTCATATCAGCTTGCATTCCCTTGCACCAACAACATTGCCGAGTATGAAGCACTCCTCATAGGTCTCAATACAGTAGTTCAATGGGACATCACAGAATTACAAGTATATGGAGACTCACAGTTAGTCATTCGCCAAGTCACAGATGAGTACCAAACAAAGGATGAAAAGTTGGTCCCCTACAAGCAACTAGTGGATGCCTACAAGCCACACTTCTCTACCATCACATTTGAGCAAATTCCAAGAGAGCATAACAAAGCTGCAGATTCTATGGCTTCTGTAGGGTCACTGATTGACATGCCTGCAAATACACAGAAGTGTGAATTCTTGATCGAGCAATTGTTGATACCAGCCGTCGATGTTCCCATTACTGAAATCATCTGCGAACTTGTTGGTCCCAATTCCCCATGGTACGAAGATATCTATGAATACCTCAAGAACAAAACCTTTCCCCCTGACCTATCATCCACCCAACGCAAAACCTTTATCCGTCAATCCTCTCGTTACATCATTCTGGGTGATACACTATATCGCCGGAGTCTCAATGGTATCCTCTTACGATGTCTTAACGCAAAAGAAGCCGAAGCTACCTTACGAGACATACACGAAGCTGTCTGTGGCACACATTCTACCGGTCCTAATCTTGCTAAGAAGATACTCAAAACAGGTTAATACTGGCCTACAATAGAGCAAGATGCTGCACAGTTTGCTAAGAAGTGTCTACAATGCCAGCAGCATGGAGATTTGATTCATGCACCAGCTCATGAATTACAACCTGTGACAACTCCATGGCCTTTTTCTCAATGGGGTCTCGACCTCGTAGGACAAATCCACCCTTCCTACTCCAATGGCCACAAGTTTATCATTACCGCCACTGAGTATTTCACGAAGTGGGTGGAAGCCATTCCTATGACCTATATCACCGGTAAGCAAATAGCCAAGTTTATCCTAAACTACCTCATATGCCGGTATGGTATTCCCCAAGCTATTGTCACTGATAATGGGAGACCATTCAAGAACCAAGATGTCCGTGCCTTGTGCACACAATATAATATCCAACATCGCTTTTCAACTCCCTACTATCCGCAAAGTAACGGCCAAGCTGAGGCTTCTAATAAGACCATCCTCAAGATCCTCAAGAAAACAGTCAATGAAGCTGGTCATGATTGGCACTTGCAACTCAATCCCGCCCTATGGGCCTACCGCACTAGTATCAGAACACCAACTGGTGCCACCTCGTATGCCTTGGTCTTTGGCTCTAAAGCCATCCTACCTATAGAGGTCAAGATCCCATCCCTCAGAGTTTCCATGCAGGACCTGATCGACAGAGACGAGTATCGCACTTCTAGATTAGCTGAGCTTGAACTACTGGATGAGAGGCGCCTTGCCGTACTTAACCATCTCCATGTCTATCAAAACCACCTCCGGCATAATTACAACAAAAAGATCAAAGAAAGACGGTTTCAAGTTGGTGATCTTGTACTTAAGGAGAATCAAAGAAATCAAGCAGATCGAGAAAAGAAGGGCAAGTTTGAGCCTAACTGGTTAGGTCCCTTTATTGTGACAGCAGCATATGGATCAGGAGCTTATACTTTAGCTACACTTGACGGCATTCCTCTGGATGAGCCACTTAACAGTGTCTACCTCAAGAAGTTCTATGCCTGATCCTCAGAGTATTCCAAAAAAAAAAAAAATTGTCCTCTGGTGAAAACCTAGCAAACAGGCACCTTGGATAAGTACCATAGTGAAAACCTGGCAAACAGGTGCTATGAGTAGAGTCAGCACCTATCGTCTATCGAGTCTAGTCCACTTCGTGTCTAGTTCGCAGCACGCTTCATCCATCCATCCATAATAAAACCATTGACCTTGTTCGCATTTCCATCTCCCTATCTAGTATAGCTTGGAAATTTGTCAATGTCCATCATCGTCATCCTACATCTTGATCTGTGTCTACAGTTAACACTATCTTGTCCTAGGTCAAAGCTTTATGTGTCTTCTTCGGCAGTCACCCGTACAGTTTCCTCGACCAGAATGGGGGCAACTCTTTCCTTAACTTAGGTCTAGGATTGGTTCCTTGTTCGTGGTTCGTAGCGCATACTTCAATCCTTTCTCATTTCCACAGGTAACACCCTTTAATGGACACATCGCTCCTACGATAAGGATGTTATCTTCTCAACACCTTTCCCACATCATCACATCAACTAGAACTACATATTATCTCTTCTCAATCTTAAAAGTACCTTGATCCCATGGATATGGGTATGTAGGCAGTCTGGAATACGAAGGAAGTTTCCAGTACTCAGGTGCATAAGATCCCCTCCTCTCCACCTTGATCCATTTCATCACTCTATCCAGAACTACATATTTATCACTTTCATCTTCCATCGTCGTGTGCCTTGATCCTGTGGATACAGGGTATGTAGGCAGTCTAGAATATGAAGGATGTATCTAGCACTCAGGCACACACGATCCATCATTCTCCAACCGTTCCAATCCATTAGCACTATCACCTTTCTAGTCTTCCGTTTGTCAAAATCCATTCACCTCAACTTGACTAACTCAAGCAGCAAGCTAGCGCATCCTTTCAAAGCAAAAGTCCTTAACAAATCTAAAGCAAAGAGGCCTACTTCCAGAGTCATCTACTGTCCTACATACCGATTGCCAACATCAGCTAAGTTCCGCTTAACCAAAGCCCTAGATCCACAGGCTTGTCTTCTACGAAGTGTTCCATTGTCGAGACCAACACACATGTCTCCTGCAACATGTGGCATTTCTTGCAACGAGACATTATCTTTTTAGGTAGATAGAACCCTTTAACAGACACAGAGTTCCAACGATAAGGCGGTTATCTTTCCTATCCAATCTATCCTGAGCAACCTCTTTGGCAAGAGAATATGTTGGCTGTATGTTTACTTTGTAAGTCAGTCAATTTGTGTTATGGTTTATCTTTTGTTCCTTTATCCATTACCTATTCAAAGCTACCTTGATTTATCTATAATCTTGGTATGTTGCGATGCAGTACGGATTGGGGGCATAGTCATTGCTTTCTGTGTGCCGTGTTTGAGGAATGATCTTTAGCATCCTTCTTAACATCATATTTATCTTGTGTGTGTTATGACCTAGCATCTTACATATTAATAATCCTTCTTGCATTTACATGTATTGAAGCTTATTTTATGTTCAAGACTATGGCTTATTCACATGTTCCAACAAGGTTATATTATGTCTAAAGGATCTAAGTTCAAACCGCTTGCTTGCAGAGTCAACGTCCACGCACTCAGATATTACTGCACCTTGGTCTCTTTCTACCTTGGTGGCGAACTATCCACGTGCTATATCAAAATAAGGATTGCTCTTTATATACAAATGTGAAACCATTGCAACAAGCTCCTTCATCCATTCTCACATCCTTTATATTGCTTTCATTGTAGTAATCGATCAACAGTCTCTGTCTCCCATCTCCTCCTATTATCTTCTCTGGTACATATCTGCAAAACCCACATGTCAGATATCACTAGTCATCACATCTATAGCATCATATATCTCTATCATCATACATCTATAAGCATCATATAAATAACATATGTCATCACATGAATCCATAATCATACATACATATCATCACATCCATGACATGAAGGAATGCATACACAAAAGCATGAACAACAATGAGCCGAATAGATCATCATATATATCATGTAAAGGCCATCATAATACTAAATGTCTGTGTCTACATCAATAATACAAAATGTGTATACATCCAAATATACATCAAAATAGTACATCACGGCTATCAAGAGCCCGCAAAATATACATCAAGATGCACGCAGGCATCTGTCCAAAATGACACAAATGGTACAATGTACTAGTGTCCATCATGATACGAGTATGGTACAAATGTGATACAAATATATACATGTGCATGCCCTAGTGGGTAGAGCTTCCCTCCTGCTGTGGCCCCTGTCCTCCCCCTGTGCTCGGTGGAGGTCCCCCTGCTACTCCTCCTCCTCCCCCTGGCGGTAAAAATGGTCCTCTAACTGAAGACACTGACTGCCCTGTCCTACGAGATTCAGATGCCCCAGATCTGCTCCTATCTCTGTAGCTTGGTGCCTGCTGAGCTGCTGGCACCGCACCCACATACAAACCCCTGTAGTACTCTACCTCTCAGCCAGCTGATACTAGCTCTCCCTACACCCGGACGAGCTTGCTGTATAGGGTCCTCTGATCTGAACCCAGTGCACGGCGTGCCTCCTCTCTCTCCCACCTCACTCTAAAGAGTGTGGCCTTTGTTGTCAACCACAGCTGCACCTCTGCGTCTCTCTCTCTCTTGGTCTGTGCTAGCTGTCCATCATCCCCTGACGGTGTGGATGCTGCCTGTGCTTGTGCCTGTAGTGCTGTATTCATTGCTGCCTATACCTGTGCCTGCACCTGAGCCTGTACCTGTGTCTGCATACTGCCCTGTAGCTGTGCTAGGGCTGTCTGTGCTGCTGAGGCTGCCTGTGTCTGTGTCTGGGCCGTGGCCTCTACCTGCCTTGCCTCTGCCCGCGCTGTATCTCTATCCCTCCTCAATCATACCATCCAGAGCTCTAAACGAGTCCTCTGGGCTATCTCCTCCTGCAGCAGTCACTCAGCTCTCTGCAAATCGGTCTCTACGACCGGGCCCACTACCTCCGCCATCTCCACATCGGCCTGCTGGCCACTACCCTCTCCCACTGCCTGCTGCCTGGCTGCCCTGGCCTGCCGCCTCATCCTAGCCTCCCCTCCAAGGACTAGTACCTCTCCCACTACCCCTGCTACACCTGGTGTAGTCAGTCTGATCAGCCTGTGAGTCTGCCAATACTGGTCATACTCTGGAAGCGTCCCTGGGTCTGCCAGCCCTGTGTCCCAATCCCATCTCACGGGGACAAGTCCCCATACCTCTACCAAAGCTGTAGCCACTGGGATCGCTGCATCCCAGTCTCCACCCTCTCTCCGTGTCCTAGTATGTGTAGCCTCCCCCACTCGTAGCCCCTGTGGTAATCCAAACTACCTAAGTACCCGCTCTGGTAGGTACCTCTCTATCATATCTGTCCGTCTCCCGAACAGATACCATGCTTGTCTGCAATACATGAGCTACTCATGCTCATTATCCCACTCCTCACATAGTAGCCAGGGCCTCCATATGAACAGGTCCATCTCGTCAATCTGCCGCCTCCAATAGCTAACAGACCCCATCCTCCGATGTGTCATCACCCCGTCATAAAAGAACGCATAGGGCTTGCCTCTGTCTCGGTGGCACTGTGCCATGGGTCAGATCACTAGAATATGCTCCCACACCCATACCTGTAATAGGGTCACCCCTGCTAAGAGGCTCCTACCTCTCCTGTACACACAGTGGTGCATGTCATGATATAACTGTCCCAACACACAGGGTCCCCACGCATACTGTCTGCCATGGGTGAACATCCCTGATAACACTGTTCCCCAACCAACTGATAATCCTCTAGATCTCCTGTCTAGACACAGGAAGCCACCAATCAGTGACGCAACTATCCATCTGATCCTGTCGCAAAGTCTCGGGATGTCTGCCCATCGGATCTCCCCGTCATCTATCCATAGGTCATCTGTGTAGAAGACCTCTACCATGCCTGCCTCACCCCGTGCCAGGTCAAAGTCCACTATCTCTCCATCTATCCGAATCCTCAGGATGCGGTATACATCCTCCAGTGTCACTATAGCCTCCCTCGTCAGAAAGTGGAATGACGAAGTCTCGCTGTGGTATCGCTCCACAACTGCTATCACTAGGGTGAGATTCGCCCTAATGTGTGTCAAATGCGCAACATGCCATAGTCTCGCATGCTCCAAGAATGTGTCCTCCTCCCATGTCAACTGTACAACCTCGTGCGCGATTGCATGGTGGCGCTCTTGCGACATCAGTGGTGGCAAGATCCTCTGCATCCATAGCAACACACTTGTCAGTTTTTCTTTCCCAAATCCCTCAAATCCTATCTACATCTTCCCTAAACCCCCAACCTTCCCTTTCCTCTTTTGCAACCTAGGCTAGGCGTTCCTCTTCTAAGCCCCCCCATTCTATTAAACCCTAACTTTTCTTCTATCTAGCCAAAAGCGCTTTGTTATATGCAACCGCGCTATGTCTCCCTGCCAAACACGCCACACTGTCTGTCCATCCGCACTGCGCTTTTTCTTCCAAATGCGCCTTGTTTTCCACAAGCGCTACACCCACCCTCCAACGCCGTTCTACACTACCAGACGCGATGCGATTTTTTCCTGCTTCCCCCTATCATGCTAACTTACCCTGCTAAGTGCGCTGCATTGCCTAGCCACACGCGCTGCGAGATTTTTCCAAATGCGCTGCGGCGCTAACAAATAAACCATAAAGCGATGCAATTTTCCCAACCGCGCTGCACGCGACTACCATCCGTGCTACGGTGCGCTGAAAGCGCTGCAAGCGAATACCATACACGCCGCAAGCTCCTACAGCGCTTTTGGCTAAACTGCAAACCCTACCTAAACCTAGCCCTAATCTACCCTCAAACGACAAATTTAAAGGGGTTTTTCGATCACTTAACGCTACTGGAGCTCCTGTTGGCCTCCTGTAGGTCCGCACCAACTCTGCCCGATGTCTGTGCGCTGGAATCAGCATCTCTCCCTGCTATCTACTCAACTCTCTCCGCCTAAGTTTGGAAGCTCTCCTCTCTAAATTTAGAAATCTCTTTGGGTGCAAATGAGGATTGTGGTCTCCATGGGCCCTATTTATAGTGTCCCACCCTTAGTTTTTTTCTTCCCACCCCTTTTTTTTCTACTTTTCCTCCTACCTGGTCGTGTCATCTTCTAGTCGAGCGTCAACACAGTTCTTCTACCACTTCCCCATCTTCCCGCTCGAGGGGGCATACGCTGGGGCAACTACCTACACTGGGGCATCAAAAATTATATCACATCTTTGACAATTAATTTCTTTGACGCAACGCTATAAACTACATTGCATCAAAGAGGGGCAAAATGTAGACACCCTAAAATGACCAAGTCGTCGAATCACTTGCATTTCGTCATCTGTCTAATCACCTGCATTTCACACATTAATTAAATAATCTAATTATTTAATTAATTTCATCAAATTCTTCTAAATCACATACTTTCGACATTAATTAAATAAATTCTTTTTATTTAATTAATTAAATCAAATTCTTCTGTTATTCTTCCACAATTAAATAATTTTAATTATTTAATTTGATCTTTATCCTCTTTCCAAAAATCAAATCCACGTTAATTAAATAAATCCCAGTATTTAATTAATTCAACAAATTCTATCTTATCTACAATTAAATAATTCCTAAATTATTTAATTAAATCAAAATCATGCACAAACAATTAAATAAATTTATTTATTTAATTTGCTTTCAAATCTTCTAAATTAAATAATTCTAATTATTTAATTACTTCTTCCAAAATATCTTCTCTAAATTTAAATAAATCAAATATTTATTTAAATTATTTTTTCTTCTAAATTTGAGTTATCTCTAATATAACTCAAGCTTTCTATATTTAATAAAGCAAAATATCTTCTAATTCTCATGCAAAATCTCTTTTTCTTGTTTTAAATCACTTAACTGACTATTACATTCTGTTAATTGCTTTAACTCATTCTTCTATTCTTGATAACTCCTCTCATGCAAAAGAAAGCAAGACACTTGTCTTCTTCTCATTCGTTGCACGTTCCTCAACTTATCTCCTCCGTTGATTCTGTTGAATTATCTAGACTGTTGATCGATCTTCATTGAAATCTATATAAACCCCCCTCATCTCCTTCATTAGCTCTCTCTTCGATCGTATTCTCAGACATACTTAACAGAGCTTTGAGCATACACAACGCGTCGATTGAGCAACTTCATGATCTTTTGACATTGATCTTTGAGCTATTGAGCACACTACTTGCTTGTTGCAACCATGGTTTCGCAACTTCATTGAGCAATCCACATTCAATCCAAAGGAAACAATACAGATTTCGGTAAAAGTCTTTATTTCATTGATTATTTGTCATGGCTTTTATTTAAATTCGTTTTCTTTATGTTATTGGGTTCTTTGATTTGTTTAGTTTAGATTAAATCGATTTTTCCTCATACACACCTGTAAATCTTTCACTCTTTTAGAAATGTTGACCACTAAATAGTGCATGTGGTACAAATCACCCTCAGTGGTCGATGGTCCTAGATCCACTTAGCTTACTCTGAAATCAGCTTCAATTATTTCATCTTCATTCTTCTCAACCAATGGGTCTGCATTCTCCAAAAATTGATTTCCCGAGGTGGTATCAATTACTATCCTGGACATCCTTTTTGTACATTTTGGTTTTGGTACCATCTGCAACAAAATGGTGACAGTATCGATGCCATCATCAGATGGAACAGTGTATCTCTTCTTCTTTTGAACTACCTTCTTTAACTGGTTTGGAGATGAGACTGGTGCATTGGCAGCATTGGTAGTCATCACTATTGGTACAGGATGAGTATTCTGCCTAGGCATCTCTTTTTGTTGTGGGGAATTAGGTGCACTAAGTAATGAATGCAATAAATTATCTTCTCCCAATTGTGAGAAGATAAAAGAATCAGAATCACTTGCCTGATTGTTTGGTGGGGGCACATGGTCAGCCTTAGATGATAAGGCAGCCAATCTGGTATTCCTTTTTGTGACTTGGACATCTTGTTCATAGGGGATCTTCAACTTGCCAAGTTCCTCAGGTGGAGCTTCACCGTCGTTGTTTGGTTGTGAAACAACTCTTTGCAGAGCTGGGTCTAAAATGGATGCTCTTCTGTGTGAGGTGGCAGTCTGAGACCTGGCCTGATTTTGAGTATTTGAGTCCTTAGGTTTTGATGAGCCAACACATTCCTTAGTCTTTGCTTGCAACCACCTTTCAGTTCTCCTTAAAACATGAAATGGCAGCAACATAATATCTATAACTTCTTTCTCAGACCATTTTATTAGGGGCAGAGGTTCCCTAGACACTGTATCATATTCTTCACTCAAAAGATCTAAAAAATTATCAATTATATCCGAGACCTGAATATTTAGCTTGAAAGCACGGACTTTATCAACAAACAACCTCATCTACTTCCTTTTCTGAACTTCTCTTTTGTCAATGTAGTCCTCCCAAAAATCTTCGAGCTGAGGAAAATGTAAGTAGGACCCCCCCAATGCATATTTTCCTTTATAAAAAATTTGTTGTCAAATGATATACGAGGAGACAAACTATGAAGACTAAATTCAGACAACAATTTGTCTACATTCCAAGCACCATCAT
Source organism: Cunninghamia lanceolata (assembly GCA_027924645.1). Classification (NCBI taxonomy): domain Eukaryota; kingdom Viridiplantae; phylum Streptophyta; class Pinopsida; order Cupressales; family Cupressaceae; genus Cunninghamia; species Cunninghamia lanceolata. The sequence continues at coordinate 3,559,062 of BSBN01000794.1, forward strand.
TATTTTTGCAAGAATAGAAAGACAAAGACACAGGAAAAGAATACCCTTTCTTTTTCATTGCCTGATATTTGACATTCACCTCCGCCATTTTGCGGCAAACTTCCAGTAACACCAAATAGTCGGAGGGGTACCGAGGCAATTTTAATGGGGCATTTTCATAACCCCCAATCCTTAAATATAGGAAGTGGTCAAACTAAATATAGACACTCCTGAATCTTGTGACCAATGTAAATGCTTCTATAGAAAATCTCTTCTATATTGAGCCATCAATTCTTTTAGCTAGCAACATAGAAAATGCATCATTCACACGGCAGAAATCCTTCATACCTTCATTTCTTAGCAATTGAGGAAAAATTTGTTACACAGGCATGCTCATCAAAGAACTCCTTTAGGTTCTCAAACCAGGCCAAGCAGCCTCTTTCTGAGCTAAGATGTAGACCAACTGAGAACACATGTGAAAGCTTGTGCTTCCTGTAAAAGTCACCAACTACTCATGTAGACAACCACTGATGATTTTTAGCCAGTCAATTTGATGGTCTCCACAAATTAACAGGATAAACTTACACATCTAGAATTTGAAGACATCTGACTCGGGAAAACCAATCACTTTGTTCAGTAGGGTTATCATATCTGAGATTTCCTCCTTGAAATGGCTTCTTTTCAAATTAGCAGGTAGCTGAGATTTCCTGATCTTTTCTTCTTCCAACCAATGCTTGGTGATGCATGTACAACACCAGTCCTTCTTCTCATTATAGTAATTCCAGGCTGAGGACATAGAAACATCAGCATTATCTTCATATTCTTCCAAGTCTAGAGCCAAAGCAACAAATTCAAAATCAATTTTGGCCACTACAGTACCATTGGGATTTTTTATCTCCTGGGATTCTGGAAAATAACCATTGGCATATGCAACCATTAACTTGAGACAATGCATAGCAAGTTGAAAGCCACTAGCTTTATGTAGACTGTTGCTAATAATTTTCTCCACTAAAGGAGTTATTTTCTCAGATTGTATTCTTCCCCAAAAATCATCTAAATCAACATGGCCCAAATTCGTATCATTCACCCTAGCCAGACCATTCTCTAAAATAGAGGCCAAAGGAGCTCCCTGGAATTTAAATTTCACTCTTGTATGCTCCAAAAACTAGAAAACAAGAGACTCAGAGATATATGCGGATAGTAGAGAATGAGGCAAAACAACCACATAGAATTCCTTGTGCATATACATGTGAAATAAAATCTCTAACTCCTTCAAGAAGATATGAAGCCTTTATAGAGAAAGAAAAGTTACTTGCGTTGTTAAACTGCAAGGATAAAACTGAGCTAAAATTCTGCACATAGTAAGCTAGCCGTTTGTTCCTCTGCAACACATTCCTTTTGCACATAATACCACCTTATGCGGGCTTTTAATTCAAGTCACTTCTCATGAACTCCCCTGAGAAAGACATTAAATATTGGTAGAGAATTTATCATTAAAAATCATAAATGCATACCTCAACTTTCCCTCCGATAAATGTGCCACTGTGTCTGCACGTACCTCAAATTGAATGCATAGTGACAAGTGCCATTTCTTCGTACAACATGTTGGCGTAGCTAATACTACTTGGGAAAGTGCACCATGCGAAGTTGGAGAGTCGGGCAGGATATGAACTCTTGAACTAGGAGTCAAAGATTCAAAACTTCAAAGAATCCCTGACTTCCTGACTACAAAGAGAAGACTTCTTACGGAGACTTAACAAAGACTCAAAGTACTGGAAATTCAAGGCGAGTCAACAGGATGGGTGTTTCAAGAACTTGTGAACCTGCTGACTTGACTTCAAAAATACGAAGGATCACCGACACGCAAAAATGACTAAGTAAAATTGGCCTGAAGGAAGAAATAGATGAATAAGGTTGATGGTGAATACAAGGGAAATACAAAGAATGAACTTAGGACTCCTTTTTTTTAAAAAGGGGGACAACTGGCTCTAATAGGGGACAAGGACTCAGGAGGACACAGAGTACCCATGCAAAACATATCGAACAAGCCTTATTCGAAGGGCAATAGAGTCACACCAAAAATAAGACAACACACAACAAAAATGGAACAACAATCAAAGAAACTATGGTACAAGACCGGACTCAGAAACCTTACCAATTACATAATTTCAAATCTTGCCCATTATAGGCAAGAGATAATGGTGTCCCATTAGGATATGCCAATAGAAAAGAATTTTCTCTCACAACTTCTTTGATTTTGAAGGGGCCTTTCCATAAAGAATCAAATTTCTTGTGTGCACCTTTTGGATCTCTTCTCCTATCCCATAAGAGTACAGAATCTCCCACAACAAAAGTCCTCTGCTTAGCCCTTTTGTCAAAAACCTTCTTTACAGTTTGTTGATGCCTAGCAATCATGTCCACAACAATTTCTCTTTGCTCCTCTAGCTGGTGCAAGTACAATATCCTCTTTTCTAGGGCTAACTGAAACTGTTCATCTTCAATTGCCTTTTGCAGATTTAATGCAGATAGTTCCAAGGGAATAGGAATTACACTATCAATGACATAAACAAGCTGAAAAGGAGACATATCAATTGCTCTTTTATATGTTATCCTATCAGCCCAAAGAGCATCATATAGATGTTTATGCCATCCTTTCTAATTTTCTTCAACTAGCCATTTAACAATAGAGATGAGGTTTTTGTTGCTAGACTCCACCTGGCCATTACCTTGTGGGTAATAATTGGATGAATGGAATAACCTGATACCAAAGTCATAACAAAAAAGAGAAATTTTTGCAGAGGAAAAACTTGAAGCATTATCAATCACTAGTTTCTTAGGTACACCAAATCTAACTATAATGGTCTCATTAAGAAATGCACAAACCACCTCAGAGGTAGTACTCTTCACTGGTATAGCTTTTACCCATTTGGTAAAATAATCCATTGCAGTCAAGATATGAGTATATCCAGCACTTGAGTTAGGATTGATTGGTCCAATGAAGTCTAAACCCCATTGCTGAAAAGGTTCATCTATTATTACTGGCCTCAAAGGAAAGGTGGCTAATTGTGGTCTGCCTATAAATTTTGAACACTTTTTACACTTTGATACCCATTCATAAGCATCTTTAAACATCCTAGGCCAATAGAAGCATCGTCTCAACATATTGAAAGTCGTTACTAACACAGAATAATGTCCTCCACAAGCTTCATTATGGAAAGCTTCCAGTAATTTCCTCTGTTGATCCTTGTGTACACACCTTAGAAAAGTTCCATCAACTCCTCTTTTATACAAATTACCTTCCCAAATAACATACCTATGTGCTTTGAGTTTCAGATTTCTCCTCTCCTTTGCGGAAAGGTGGGATGCACAATCACCATAGGTTAAGAAATAAGAAACATTAGAGAACCATTCATCAGTGTTGCTAGTGAAAAGAACCAAGGGTAGTTTAAGTGACCGAGAGCACAAGATGGTCGAGCCAGAGAGACTACATGATTTGCACTATAACCACTGATGTGGGGACCTTTCTATATCTACTCATTTTCTCAATAATTCAAGTTTACCTTCATCCTTACTTTCAACAATTATCTTACACAATCCTTTACCCTGGACCAGGTTAGTAGGTTTGATCTCAACATCATATTCTTGCACTTTAGCAATCCAAGCTCCCCTATTGTTATATCCAATTTCTTGCTTAGTGAGTATACTTTTTACCGTAGATTCTAGATCATATACCACAGTACGTGAATGTAGGATGTAAAACCTGAAACTCTTTAATGCCTTCACCACTGCATACGCATGTTTCTCCAAAGAAGAGTATTTAAGCTCATAATTCTTCAATAGCACACTCATGAAAGTGATGGGAGCTTCGATTCCTTGTTCATTCTTCTGTAATAAGATGGCTGATAAAGTATGCTCAGAGGCATAACAATAGACAATAAAATATTTTTGAAAATCAGGGTGCACAGGTGTGGGAGCATTAGCAATGGCATTTTTTATGTCTTCGAATGCCTTCTTCCCTTCAACACTCCAACTAAAAATAGGATTATTCTTCATCATTTCTACAATGTGTCTAGTCAGCTCAGCAAAATTAGGAACAAGTCTTCTCAAAAAATTTACCTAACCAAAAAATGACCTCTTGTTATTCTTAGTCGTGGGTAGACTTAACTGTTGAATCGCCTTGACTCTCTCTGGATCAATTTTTATTCCATCCTTTGAGACCATATGACCTAATAGCTTTCCTTCAGTGATTGCAAAGATTGATTTCTTAGGATTCAGGGAAATACCATTCTCTCTGCATCGTTGTAAAACCAATTCCAAGTCGTGCAAGTGATTAGCTCTTTTCTTGGAGAAAACTATCGGGTCATCAAGATACACTACTATGATTTTATTTTTTAAATTCCAAAAAGTCAGGTCCATTGCTCTTTGAAATGTGGCCCCAGCATTAGTGAGACCAAAAGGCATCCTATTATATGCAAATACATCAATAGGGGTAGTAAAAGTTGTCTTATGTTGATCTTCTCATGCTACCTCAATCTGGTTGTATATTGAAAACCCATCAAGCATGGACATCATCTCTGAACCAGACACAATTTGTAAAATATGATCCATAACTGGTAAGGGATAATTATCTTTTAGAGAAGCTTGATTCAAATTTTTGAAATCAACATAAATCTAAATCTCCCCATTTTTGTTCCTAACAGGCACAATATTTGCCACCCAAGTAGAATGGTGAATAGGGTAGATAATTTTAGCCTTCAGCATTTTATCTATTTCATTGAAGATGGCTTCAGCTATTTTTGGATTATAAGTTCTCTGCTTTTGCCTAAAAGGTATGGTACCATGCTTCAAAGGAATATGATGCTGCATTTCTCCATTCCTAAACTCCTTAAGATCAACATAACACCAGGCAAAGATATCTTTGTATCTAGTAAGCAGAGAAATCAAACATTATTTTTCTTCTTTGGAACAACATTTACCAATGCACAAAATCTTTGGATCTTCCTTAGTACCAATATTCAGCCTATCATAATTAGCTGAAGTTGTTATTGAAACTTTATTCTTCTTTTTAAGGTACTGATCATGTCGATTAAAGAGATTTTCAAGAGAGACCAGCCCTTTAGGGATCTTATTTCCTTTTAGTTGTATGACTTCTAAGCTTGAATTATTAGGAGACTTCATTTCTTCTAGAAGATCATTATTGTCATCACTACTACGTTCAAAAAATATACTCGCAAAAGATTTAGCCTTTTCAAGAAATCAAATAATTTGTTGATTAGAATTAAAAACTTGCTAGTGATTAACATTATCAGGGATGTTTGGCCTATACACCACTTCAACTCTATATGGTTTGTCTTTGAAATTTGGATGCGGTAGGAGGAGAGATGTTGAAACAGCTAAAGAATCAACCCTGGAATTTTGTTCTCTAGGTATTGCTTCTATGGAAAAAGCATCAAATTCTTTAATACAATCCCATAGCCTATTGTGATAATGCCTCAGTCTACCATTTTTGACTATGTACAATTTCCTCACCTGCTTAAAAATTAATTCAGCATCTCCTTTAACCTTCAACTGTCTTATACCCCTTTCTTTGGCCAATTCTAGGCCCAATAACAAGGCTTCATATTCAGCTATGTTATTCATGTTCTCAAACTCCAGTTTGAAAGCAAAAGGGAAAGAGTAACCATCAGGTGAAATCAAGACCACCCCTACCCCGAATCCTATGGTAGAACAACTCCCATCAAACTCCAGAGTCCATAACTCATCAACCAGATTGGGATTGATTAAATTCATATTCTCATCTTCTACAGATGTGCACTTGTAAGTGCCTGGTCCAGTTTCCACAAACAAAATGTCCGCTCTGGGATCTCCAGATTTAAGTATAGTGAACTTAGTTTTAGGTTCAGGTTTAAGGTGAACTTTCTTCCCATCAACAGGTATTAGGGAATGTGACCGATCCATTTGAATTTCTCCTCCTAGGTCCTTACAGAAACTACAACTTAAGAGCATCCCATAACTAGCAGGTATGTCCACCACAAGAATAGTCAACTTCAACCTTTTCTTTGGGAAAGTAGCTAAGGTAGTTTGGGCATCTTTAATCTAACCCAAGATAGGTACCAAGGAGCCATCCATTGAAAAGCATTTGCCATGTGAGGGTGTATAAGACAAACCTAAAGCTTTAGCAACTTGTGCAGGCATAACATTATCTGAGGCCCCAGAATCAATAACACAATTACTGAGTTTAAAACAAGTAATATAAAGAGAGATATAAAAAGGCTCTGGCTTATTAAAAGGATCTTGGGGACCAGTGTCTCGAGAACTAGAGTTTTGGCTTTTCGCAGGTAGTTCGGCATCATTGGATACTTGGGCATTACAATGGGAAGGATAAGGATCATGTCTAACATATCTAACCAATCTGTCAAGTTCATATGGGTTAAGCCTCAAATACTTAGCTTGGGAAATCTCAATCTTAGTATTCTTACATGATTCCACAATATCAAATGAACTTGAGACATGAGTTTTAGAAGACGAAGTAGATGGTACCTCAGTGGCTACAGGCTTGGGTGGCACCTCCTTTTCTTTCTTGGCATTGTTTTGTCTTGTTAGGATATACTTAGGGGTAGGATTTGAATTTCTGGATTGGCCTTGAGTATTCAACACTCTCTATGCTTGCTGACCTCGGGTAAACACTGCATAGTTGGAATTGTCCACTTCAATATATACATCTTCTCCATTCTCTTCATCTGATTCATATTCAAATAAATTCACACCAGCATCACTGGGTGTGGGAGGTTCTTCTACTAAGGGTTCTTTAGCATGTTCATTAATGGAAAGCATTTGCATTAACCATGTCATCTCGGGACAGGATGCTCCATCATGGTCAGAGGTGAGATGAAAATTACAAACCATATGATTTCTTTTACAAGCTGAAGGTCCCTCAATAGCTAACCACTGATTAGGGCCAGGCAATTGCAATGTCCTATTATAACCTCCTTGACGAGATTGCAGAGGACCTTTAGGCATCTAGCGTTTCAGAGTGATAATGTCATTGGCCATTATCTGAATGACGAGATCAATAGAACTGGTTGCTAAAGATTTTCCAATTTGTAACTCTCTTTTCCACTTCCCTGTAGTAATCAAATCATCTTCCATAGCTATAGCCAATGATTGTGCATCAGCCAAGTTAGGGACTCCTTGTCTTTTAATGGCATAATTGATATTCGGTGGCAGTGAATTGATAAAGAAACACATCATTAACCCATCTCTGGGTCCAACATTTGTAGGAATTCTATTGGCTAGTCTATTGAACTTAGTCGCGTACTCCCTCATTTGCTCCTAAATCTCCTTCTTATAGTGGATAGTTGGGCTACTAGCGTATGTTCATTATCAGTAGTTTCAAATCTCTCCTCAAACCTTTGTCTCATTGTAACCCAATCATTAATAGAAGCATTGGGAAGGTAGTAAAACCACTCAGTAGCTGAGTCATCCAACGACTCGACAAATAGCCTAACAGACACATCTTCATGTTGAACTCCAAGGATGGAACATACAGCAAAGAAGGCATTGATGTGCTCTTCGAGAGTAACTTTGCCATCACCTCAAAACTTAGGTGAAATTTTACTTGACCCTCTGGGAAGATCATGTAGGTTAGGACCAAGGTTGAGAGGTCCAATGGCTACACCCCATCGAACAAGTGGAGGCTATGGATGGGCCATATTTAAAGGAAGTTTACTTGTAAAGGTAAGAAAGTACCGTGTAAGGTTAGGCTTTGACAAGATGAACTAGCGGCACTTCTTGTGGGTGGAGGAGAGGATGGTCTACTCAAAGACTTGACTTTTCTTGACGGAGGATAAGGATCGAAGTTTAAAGATTGGAGCAAATCAAAATCAATATCGCCTATACCCTTTTTTCTATCCCCTCGTGTATATCTTTTCATATCCCACTTCTATAGATATATGATAAAGCAATTAAGTAGAGTCGCCAAACCACTTACTAGTTATTATGGGGAAGAGCCAGTCTAGCAGGATTCTAGTTCCCTGGTCTAGCAGTAGGGTTTCTTGGCCTGTTGTCAGGGACTGCTTGTATTCACAGAGGCCTTTCTCTCTGTGGCACAAGGACAACTCGTTCAATAAAATTTATCTCCTGGGCGTCAGCAAAATATCGTGTGTTTTCTACAATAATTTTACCAAGCTCTTCTTCTTCTTCTAACACCTCATCGACTTGATGCTACTGTTGATTGGTTCTTCTGGTTTTCCAAGCAACAAGCCTAAGGCTAGTAATAATATCTTCTTGGTCTCCTACTAGCCAATCAATGTTAGGTTACAAAACTGGTGCACGTCTCCCATGAAGAACCATAAAATCCAATTAAGCAACTCACAAAGATGATATAACAAACATCTATTGCCCCCAGTAGAGTCGCCAAAATCTGTTGGTTAATAGATTTGTCACCTAACTCTATATAGTCACACCCAGACAAGTGACAAATGTAATCAACAGTTGAGCCCAATGTATTGGTATTTTACACAGGCTCTGTCCTTATTTAACAAGATGCAGCTACCTTCTATAGATATTCTGAGAAATGTAAACTTGAGGTTGCTTTTAACCTGAAAGAAAGATAAAGGTGGAGCTTTTAACCAAAAATATATAAAGGTGAATATACAATTCTAACACCAACTCAAGAAGTTCACAATATTGAAGATACTATACATACATAAGAATTCACCAATTTGAAATAAAACACTAACAGATAGATTATTTGAAGCAGTGAGCAGGATTTAATAGCATCCAACCACCAAAGTATATGAACACCATTTAACATTGGTCGAACAACATTTAACTTAGGAAGAACATAAATTCAAATAATCACAACACAAAGTCCATGATCAGCGAAATCTCCACTATATTAACTGTATTTCATATATCATAGAAGCTCAAACACAAAATTTAACTATCACCCTTCCCAGAAACAAAGTTTTGCCAAAAAAAGGATGCATAATTCAACCAGCCATTTAGAATATATAGCTGAGCCAAACCATAACTATCTAGAAAACCATAACAGCTTCTTAAAACAACTGATTAAAAGATTTTTTAAACAATAATAATAATAAGGGGCCCTCCAGAGCTAATAGTTTTAGAGAAAATAAGAGATAACTTTAAAAACATGAAACTAAAATCAATTCAAGATCTGCGAGTCCACATCAGATCGTCCACCTCGTCTATTTCTTCATCTTCACTTGACTACTTGCCTTCTCCAGTGACACTTTGCGCCTCTTAGGGTACCTGTGCTCACAATTTAGCTTTATATTCTCTGTATTTGTTGATAACAGGTGTTAATGTCATGCCAGGTGGAGATCCAATCATGCTGATTCGACACTTCCTTTTTATGATAGCCCTGTCCGAGTTAGTCACCTTTCAATATGCCTCCTTGATGCCATTTTTGCAAGTGCTAATGTAAGTTGTCATCTTAGAAAGTCTTCCCAACGACTCCCCTGTAATTGTACTATGGTTTACTATATCCTCCATCACCACCCTCTTGAAATTCTACTTGATTATCTTGACGTCTAACAGTTTTTCATCATCAAATCCGTTGTCTTCTACATCCAAAGCAGCAAAATCTCTTTTAAGTCTCATCATTTCTTTGTAATAAATTTCCACTGCCTTTCCCATTTCTTCTTCATTTGCTTCAATAATACAAATCTTCCATTCTAATGCATCAGCCCACACTGCAGTATCTAATTCTTTAGGGTCAGTTATGTCTTCTTCAGCCATTAGGATACCAGGGTCCATGTTGGTGGATTCCTACACTTCCTTAGAGGCTAATTCAGATTGTGGTGATCACTTTGGGCCTTCTCAAATTCTACTATTAAAACCTCCCTTTTAGAATGAATGGAATCAAACAATTTCACTGCTTCCTCAATAAATATGAGACCATCAAAGATGATCTTCTCAGTCCATTGCTCCATAGCTTTCCTCAGAGACAAAGAAGTTCTAATTTGTTGAAGCAGATTTGGGTCAAGAGTGGGAATTTTGGCAGTGGAGGAAGTTCCAATAGAGGGAGTAATTATATTAGAAATTGAATTAGCGAAGGAGGACAGAGAACTTACATGTGCTAGTAACTTTGAATTTTCATCCTGCAAATCTTTCACTCTTTTGGAAATGTTGTCCACTGAATAGTGCATGTGGTACAAATCACCCTCAGTGGTCGATGGTCCTAGATCCACTCAGCTTACTCTGAAATCAGCTTTAGTTATTTTGTCTTCTTTCTTCTCATTCAGTGGGTCTGCAATCTCCAAAAATTGATTTCCTGAGGTGGTATCAGTTACAATCCTGGACATCCTTTTTGCACGTTTTGGTTTTGGTACCATCTGCAACAAACTGGCGATAGTATCGATGCCATCATTGGATGGAATGGTGTATCTCTTCTTCTTTTGAACTACCTTCTTTAACTGGTTTGGAGATGAGACTGGTGCATTAGTGGCATTGGTAGTCATCACTATTGGTGCAAGATGAGAATTCTTCCCAGGTATCTCTTTTTGTTGTGGGGAATTAGGTGGACTAAGTAATGAATGCAATAAATTATCTTCTCCCAGTTATGAGAAGATAAAAGAATCAGAATCACTTGCTTGATTATTTGGTGGGGGCACATGGTCATCCTTAGATGATAAGATAGCCAATTTGGTATTCCTTTTTGTGACTTGGACATCTTGTTCACAGGTGGTCTTCAACTTGCCAAGTTCCTCAGAAGGACCTTCACCGTCTCTATTTGCTTGCGAACCGAGTCTTTGCAGAGCTGGGTCTAAACTAGATGCTCTTCTATGTGAGGTGGCAGTCTAATACCTGGCTTGATTTTGAGAGGCTGAGTCCTTAGGTGTTGATGAGCCAGTGCATTCCTTAGTCTTTGCTTGCAACCACCTTTTAGTTCTCCTTAAAACATGAAATGACAGCAACATAATATCTGTAACTTCTTTCTCAGACCATTTTATTGGGGGTAAAGCTTCCCTAGACACTGTATCATATTCTTCACTCAGAAGATCTCAAAAATCATCAATTATATCTAGGACCTAAATATTCAGCTTGAAAGCACAGACTTGATCAACAGACAACCTCATCCACTTCCTTTTCTGAACTTCTCTTTCATCAATGCAGTCCTCCCAAAAATCTTCCAGCTAAGGAAAATGTAAGTAGTAACCCCCCTATGCTTATGTTCCTTTATAAAAAAATTTATGTCAAATGATATACGAGGAGACAAACTATGAAGATTAAATTCAAACAATAATTTGTCTACATTCTGAGCACCATCATTATTTTTGCAAGAATAGAAAGACAAAGACACAGGAAAAGAATACCCTTTCTTTTTCATTGCCTGATATTTGACAATCACTGCCACCGTTTGGCGGCAAACTTCCAATAACACCAAATAGTCGGAGGGGTACCGAGGCAATTTTAATGGGGCATTTTCATAACCCCGAATCCTTAAATATGAGAAGTGGTCAAACTGAATATAGACACTCCAAAATCTTATGACCAATGTAAATGCTTCTACAGAAAATCTCTTCTCTATTGAGCCATCAATTCTTTTAGCTGGCAACATAGAAAATGCATCATTCACATGGTAGAAATCCTTCATACCTCCATTTCTTTGCAATTGAGGGAAATTTTGATACACGGGCCAAGTAGCCTCTTTCTGAGCTAAGATGTAGACCAGCTGAGAACACATGTGAAAGCTTGCGCTTCATGTAAAATTCACCAGCTGCTCATGTAGACAACCGCTGATGATTTTCAGCCAGTCAGTTTGATTGTCTCCATAAATTAACAAGATAAACCTGCACATCCAAAATTTGAAGACATCTGACTCGAGACTGCCAATCACTCTGTTCAGCAGGGTTATCATATATGAGATTTCCTCCTTGAAATGGCTTCTTTTCAAATTAGTGAGCAACCAAGACTTCCTAGTCTATTCTTCTTCCATCCAAGGCTTGGCAATGCATGTACGACACCAGTCCTTCTTCTCATTGTAGTAATTCTAGGCTAAGGACATAGAAACATCAACAGTATCTTCATATTCTTCCAAGTCTAGAGCCAAAGCAACAGATTTAGAATCAATTTTGGCCACCACAGTACCATTGGGAGTTTTTATCTCCTGGGATTCTGGAAAATAATTGTTGGCACATGCAACCATTAACTCGGGACAATGCACAGCAAGTGGAAAGCCACCAGCTTTATGTAGACCGCTGTTGATAATTTTCTCTACTAAAGGAGTTCTTTTCTTAGATTGTATTCTTTCCCAAAAATCATCTAAATCAACATGGCCCAAATTCGTATCCTTCACCCTATCCATACCATTCTCTATAATAGAGGCCACAGGAGCTCCCTGGAATTTAAATTTCATTCTTGTATGCTCCAGAAACTAGAAAACAAGAGACTCAGAGATATATACGGATAGTAGAGAATGAGGCAAAACACCCATAGAGAATTCCTTGTGCATATACATGGGAAATAAAAATCTCTAACTCCTCCAAGAAGATATGAAGCCTTTATAGAGAAAGAAAAGTTACTAGTGTTGCTAACCTGCAAGGATAAAACTGAGCTAAAATTTCGTACGTAGTGAGTTAGCCATTTGTTCCTCTGCAACACATTCTTTTTGTGCATAATACCACCTTATGTGGACTTTTAAATCAAGTCACTTCTCATGAACTCCCCCGAGAAAGACATTAAATATTGGTGGTGAATCTATCATTAAAAATCATAAATGCATGCCTCGACTTTCCCTCCGATAAATGTGCCACTATGTCCGCACGTACCTCAAATTGAATGCATAGTGACAAGTGCCATTCCTCCGTACAACATGTTGGTGCAGCCAATACTACTTGGGAAAGTGCACCATGTGAAGTCAGCGAGTCAAGTAGAATATGAACTCTTGAACTAGGAGTCAAAGATTCAATACTTCAAAGAATCCTTGACTCCTCAACTACAAAGAGGAGACTTCTTACGGAGACTTAACAAAGACTTAGAGTACTAGAAATTCAAGGCAAGTCGGCAGGTTGGGTGGTTCAAGCACTTGTGAACCTGCCGACTTGATTTCAAAAATATGAAGGAACGCCGACACATGAAAATGACTAAGTAAAACTAGCCCGAAGGAAGAAATAGATGAATAAGGTCGATAATGAATACAAGGGAAATACAACGAATGAACTTAAGACTCTTTTTTTTAAAAAAAAGGGGGGACAACACTCCCAACTACATATAAGATATTAATAACGAAGAAAATTCCTTACCATTCAAATACCTCTCCAAAAGGAATCAATGACTTATCTACCATTCCTCATAATAAATTCATGATATTTTCTTAAATATATTTTTCTTTTATGAAAATCAAAAGGTATTACCAAAGAATTTGTGAATGAAAGAGTTGAAAACTATGTTACAACTAATATAGTGACCACTTAAATTCTTGATATCAAGATAAAATATCTAAAGGAAAGTATTGTAGCTATTAGATTTTAAGTAAGTGCCGTAAACTTTACCAGTCAACTATTTATTTTCTATCATAAAGTGATTTTAATGGGTAAATTGATATGGGATTTGAGAAAACCCTAACCTAACTAGAAATGAAAAATTGATATATTTATTCATACAATTTTTTAACAATATAGAGGACTAATAACTATATTAATTTTATTCAAAATGAGCCGAAAGTGTAAATGGGAATCACTCAATGAACTACATGTGTAAGACATTCCCAACCAAGGAAATCATTTATCAAGTGAGGACCTTGAATGGACACCTATTGGAGATGATGGCAATATGGACTTATGTTCTGCAATCCCTCTTGAAAGACTCCCTCACTTTATCAAAGGAGAAGGTTTACTAGATAGTATAGAAACAACATTTTTATGTAAATCTTATAAAGAGAACAACTCACCAAAACTTACCGACCACATAAACCTGAAAACATGGAAAGGATACGAAGGTTTACCCAAAAAAGGGGTTATCAAACCCACTTTTATGTTAGGGTCATGTATGGTAGACCACAAGTTGCAATAATTAAATATAATGATTGTAGCCATTGTGATGCCAATGGAAAAATTTTCCATGGAAGGGATGACCCTTCTGGTGATCCAGGGAGCAATTTTGCACCCAGGTTATCAAATGAATGCAAATCATATATTGAGTCTTTATTGCTAATAGGTGTGGGGATTGACACAATATGTGAACAACACTACTTAGACCATGGTTTGACTAAGTTGATGAATAAGAGGGATGCATACTTGTCGAGGAGAGATGTGTTGAATGCATAGAAAAGAGTACGCTCTATTTGATCCCAAAAGAATGAAGATGATGCAAAAAGTGTCAGTTTGTTGTATATAGAGGAGAAAGATAACTTCTTCTACTATAAAAGACCAAACACCATGAAAAATGTTCCATTTATCATAGACATCCAAACACCATGGATGTGAGAAATGATGGTCAAGCATTCAAATAACTTAATTATTGCAATGGACTCAACATTTTTAACAAATAATTATGGGGTAAGTAAAACAATGTTTACTATAAATTTAAATAGATTTTATTTTATCATTGATTTTGTTATTTAAAAATATTAATTTATCAATGTTTTATTCATGTGCAGTATCAATTATATACCTTGCTTGTTTTTATGAACAAGAGGCTAGTGTACCTATTGCATGGGCCATATCCTCAAGAAATAAAGTTGAGGATCTAAATGAATGGCTAACAGAAGTTTATAAATGAGGGAAACAATGTCTAGAAGATTAGAATGTCAATGCATTCATGACAAATGATGCTAGTATGGATATTGAAGCCATCAAGTTTTTATTAGCCTTAGTTTATATATTTAAACTTCAATCAACTCATTAATTGGTTAATATTTAGTTTATAAAAATATATATTTCACAATTTATAGTTTAAACTAGTTTGAATTTAACATTTCATTTTGTTATAATTTACTTATCAAGTTTTATAATGTAACTTGTATATTATCATTTCAATGCCAAGTACTTTTATTTATTTGGCATGTACGTAGAGCATAGCTGAAAAATGTGTAAATGTAAATCAATATTTAATTAAAATATGTGAAAAATTATGTGGTGAAGGGAAATAAGTGCAATCATCAAAGGTGTGAGTTTCCATGTCAGTTTTCAGACTGTAGAAGGCCTATTATATTGTAATCTTTTGTAAGTGTGTTCTCAATTCAAGGAGTTACTTAGCTTTCTTAGGAGTGACCCTAAAACAAAGTCTTCAAGGAGTAGTAGCTTCCTTGGGAGTGACCCTAAATCAAAGTTCTTCAGGGAGTAGAAGCTTCCTTGGGTTGTAGCCCTAAAACAAAGTTGTTATTTGAGCTTCATCTATTGTGAGTTAATCTACACCGTGGTTTTTTCCTTCTAAGGTTTTCCACATATATCTGGTGTCGTGTTGATGTGCATGGTGTTAATCTTTCATGTTTATGTTAATGTTATGATGATGAAGTTTTAATCAACTCTGGATAAGTTGAAGTTGTTAAAATTAAAAATTACTTAGTTAATGATTCACCCCTCTCGGTATCTTGGTGTGTTCAAGAATTGGTATCAGAGCCAAGTTCCTCTGAGGGAAGCTTAACCACTTGAGGAAGGTCCGAGACGGCACAAAATGGATCTAGAAAAATACCTAGGTTTGATGGAGCAAATTATGATTTTTGGAAACTAAGGATGGAAGCCTATATTAATTCTCTAGGGTGCAGTGTTTGGGACTCTATCAAGACTGGTTACACAGTTCTTGCTACTATTCCTACAGATGTAGATGAAGTTAAGAAGTATGATAACAATTCCAAGGCAAAATTTACTATCATGAGTGGGTTAATTGATTCAGAGCTTTCAAAGGTAATGAGTTGCAATTCTGCTCAAGAAGTTTGGGATAAACTTAAAACCATTAATGAAGGAGATAAGAAAGTAAAGCCAAGTTGCAGATCTTCAAGAGAAATTTTGAGAACCCAAAAATGTTAGAGGATGAAGACATTACTAGATATATGCTCCAAGTGAATGAAGTGGTCAATGGAATTATAGGTCTTGGTGGAGAAGTGAAAGAAGATGACATTGTGAAAAAGGTTCTGAGATCTCATCCCAAATCTTATAGTCATAAGGTATCTGCCATTGAGGAGAATGCAGACTTGGGTACATACACTGTAGAAAAATTATTTGGCTCCCTTATTGCCTTTGAAATGAGAGTTTGGTAGTGATGCTCCAAAAAAAGAAGTTGCTTTCAAAGCCAATTTGAAGACAAAGGAAGAAGTTGTTGATGAAGATGAAGCAAATTTTGTGAGAATACTAAAGAAAAGCACTGGCAAATACAAATGTAAGTTACCCTTCAAATGTTTCGATTGTGGAAAGGTTGGTTATTTTGGTTCTAAATGTCCTTTCAAAGAATCAAGAGGTAGTAACAGAAGAGACAAGTTCCAGACAAGTTTGTATTCTATAGAAAGCAATTATTCTTTAGAAGATGAGGATTGTGATGATCCAAATGATGAAACACTTTTCATGGCTTTGAGTGTTGGTGATAAAAAGGATGATGTTGGAAAATGTGAAAAGACTGATGCCTTGCAAACAAAACAGATCAATGAAAGATCAATGGTTGTATGGATTGCCTTTCATGCAAGAAAAGAAGCCAAGGCTTGGGTAATTGATAGTGGATGCTCAAATCATATGACTAGTGAAAAGGAGAAGTTTATCAGCCTTGAGAAGTGGGATGGTGGTGCTATCAAGTTTGGTGGTGATGAGTTAGCACAAATCTATGAAAAAGGTGCTATAACTATTGATGGGAAGAATAGGACTGAGGATGTTCTCTATGTCATAGGAATAAAACACAATCTTCTCAGTGTCAGTCAGATGTGCAGCAAGGGGTATAATCTCACTTTTCATGCCAATGGTTGTGAAATCAGGCAGGAAGGATCTGAAAAACTAGTTGGAGAAGGTATCAAGACATACGGTGATATCTATCATCTGAAGGAGGTAAATGGAAGAACTATTTGTTGGCCCAATCCAATGAGTGTTGCCTATGGCACAAGAGAATGGGACACAACAATTTTGACAATATGGTAAAGATCAGTTCTACTCATGCAGTGAGAGATATGCCTAGGATAATCAAGCCTACAAATGCAATATGCAGGGAATGGGTAAGTGCAAGAAGATGAGTTCACTTTTTGGCCAAAAAGTGGAAGTGTTTTTCCTATTTTTTAAATTTTGTCGTACTTGGAGTGGCAATTTGAAGTACTTGCACATAAAATATTAAGATGATGTAAAAATAAGAAATGTAGGATTTTGTTTCTAGTTTTTAAATATGTAATTTTTTTTAATACCCAGATGACGCAAGTTGGTTTTTTATTAGATGTACAAAAAGTGGTGTTTTAAAAGTCCCCTGTCTTTTGCAAAAGCATGCATATGTACGGCCAACATAATTTGACCTAAATTAATGTATTTTTCTAATTCATTTTGTGGAAAGATTCTCAAGATGTTGAATTTTGGTCAAGGTTTTTTTTGTAATTTTTTTATAAATATTTTTTTTATTAATTTTTTAATGGCCCTAATTAGTGTTTTTTAAAACCCCTCGTGTATGGCCAACATAATTTGAGCTAAACTAATCAATTCACTAAATTTTTCTTTTTCATCATGTAGAGAATGATGTCTAGTTTGGTCAGATATAATTTTTTTTCCAAGAAACTTTCAAAATCAAAAGTTATTAAAAAAATAGTAACCTGTGTTATTTCAAGTTTATGAGTTAGCTTGTTTGGAAAATAAATAATAAATAGAAAATTATGTGCAATAGAAAAAAATATTACATATTTGAAAACTAGACTTTGAGATCTATAATGGATTTTAATTTCATTAAAATATTATGAAAAAAAAGTCATCATCCATAGTGGTGAAACTAGTTTTTTCTCTTGTTGTTTGCATGGTCTCCTAGTTGTAGGTCCAAAGCTAAGGCTTGTGTTTCCAAGCCTAAAACCAATGTAAATTGGCGGGATTGAAATTTCAAAATTTTAGAAATGGGTACCCGTTATAAATGGGTGCCCATTATAAATGGATACCCATTTTAAAAATAATGGGTACCCATTTCTAAAAACTAAAAAAATTAGCAATAGGCATGTTAAAAAAAAAATTTATATGCATATGGCTATTTTTTTATTTTTTTTAAAACGGGTACCCGTTTTGCTTCGGGTGCCCAATCCTAAATGAGTACCCATTCCAAGCAGCATTTTTCATCCGTGGGAGACTTCCGCGAAATGTATACTCATCTTTGTGCTTTCACCCGAATGCCAAATGGGAAAGCAAACAAAGACAAACTTCAAAAGCAAGGAGTATTCTTCATCAAACCCATTGGAGTTGATTCACACTAATTTATGTGGCCCTACTAGAGTAAAAGGTCAACAAGGTGAGAGGTATTTCATGTTACTTATTGATGATTATTCTAGAATGACTTGGGTTACTTTCTTAAGAGAAAAATTAGATACCCTTGATAAATTTAAAGTGTTCAAAGCTATGGTTATGAATGAAGTTGATGCCAAGATCAAATGTTTGAGGTCTAATAGAGGAGGTGAGTTTAC
The DNA here is from genome assembly GCA_027924645.1 of Cunninghamia lanceolata. Classification (NCBI taxonomy): domain Eukaryota; kingdom Viridiplantae; phylum Streptophyta; class Pinopsida; order Cupressales; family Cupressaceae; genus Cunninghamia; species Cunninghamia lanceolata. Next base: position 3,577,630 of record BSBN01000794.1, read on the forward strand.
TTCAAATGCATTTGAAAAATTTTGTGAAGATAATGGTATTAGGAGACATTTGTCAGCTCCTAGGACCCCTCAACAAAATGGGGTAGTGGAAAGAAAGAATAGGACTGTGCAAGAGATGTCTAGGGCAATGTTGAAAGATGTAGATTTACCTGATATGTACTAGAAGGATGCAATTCATACTGCTATCTATCTAATTAACAGAGTGCAACTGAGGGTCAAAAGCACCAAAACCCCTTATGAGCTATGGTATGGAAGACCTCCCATTGTTAGATACTTTAGGATCTTTGGCAGCAAATGCTATATCAGAAGAGATGAAGAAGACATAGGAAAGTTTGATTCAAGAAGTGACGAAGAAATCTTTCTTGTCTACTCAACCAGAAACAATGTTTATAGATGCTACAACAAGAGGTTGGGAAAGATGATCGAGAGCACACATGTCAAAGTAGATGAAAACCTGTATCAGATCTCACATGAATCAAAGGACTCTGAATCTGATATTTTTCCATGCATTGTAGATGAAGAAGAAGTGAAAGAAGAAAAGGAACAAGAACCAGAGCAGATGCCTAGGACTCCAGCAAAGTATGTTCAGAAGAACCACTCAATAGATTAGATCATTGGAGATAAAGATGAAGAGGTGCAAACAAGGAGAAGGATTGCTAAGACACATGAGCAAGTAAACTTGTGTTTGTTGTCAAAGGTGGAACCCAAAAACTTTGATGATGCCAGCAAGTATGATGGATGAATAAAAGCCATGGAAGAAGAATTGGATCATATTGAGAAGAATCACACATGGGAATTGGTTCCCAGACTAGTAAATAAGAATGTTATAGGAACAAAATGGGTGTTTCAGAACAAAATGAATGAAGAAGGTAAAGTTGTAAGGAATAAGGCAAAACTGGTATGCAAAGGATACACAAAAGTTGAAGGTATTGACTTTGAGGAGACTTTTACTCTGATAGCAAGGATGGAGGCAATCAGAATGTTCCTTACTCTTGCTACTCATAAGAACTTCAAGGTATATCAAATAGATGTTAAGTCATCATTTTTGAATGGTGACCTAGAGTAAGAGGTTTATATTGAACAACCAAATGGTTTCCAGATATCAGAAGATCTGGACATGGTTTACAAACTCAAGAAGGCTTTGTATGGTCTTAAGCAAGCACCTAGAGCTTGGTATGCTAAGTTGGACAAGTTCTTACTTCAACAAGGCTTCAAGAAAGGTACTACAGATAGCAATCTTTACATCAAGGAATGAGGAGACATGATATTGATAGTTGCAATATATGTTGATGACATCATCTTTAGTGGAGATGATATGTGTAAGAGGTTTGCAGAGGAGATGCAAAAAGAGTTTGAGATGTCTATGATTGGTGAAATATCTTTCTTCCTTGGACTTTAAATTACTTAGCTAGATAGTGATATTTTTATTTCTCAAGCTAAGTATGTCAAAGAGTTGTTGAAGAAGTTTGGTTTAAAGGATTCAAAACCAATGAGTACTCCCATGGTCACTTGATATCACTTGAGCAAAGATGATGAGTCTCCAAAGGTGAATCAGACTGTCTATAGATCTATGATTAGAGGACTGATTTATTTGACTACTTCTAGACCTGATATTATGCATGTAGTATGTGTGGTTGCCAGATATCAAGCCAATCCTAAGAAAACACATGAGAAGGAAGTGAAAAGGATATTTGGATACTTGAAAGGAACTCTAGACTATGGCCTATGGTATCCAAGAGGTAATAACTATTAGATTCTAGACAGACAACTGAGAGGGGGGTGAATCAGTTGTCCAACACTTTCTTCAAATTAAACACTTAAATCCACTTTGTAACTTAGTAGCTTATTAGTAACTTAATCATGAAAGCACAATGCATTGAATCAAGAGCAGAAACACATTAACACATAAGACAAGATTTTGACGTGGAAAACCCGGTTAAGGGAAAAACCATGGGGTGATTAACCCAAGATTGTATTCTCTGATAGAAGAATAGAAAGAACAAAATGGCACATGCCAATTAGGGCTCACTACCCGAGCACACTGCTCACAAGAGGCCCACTACCTACAGGAGACACACTGTCTACAAAGAAATAAGTATCACCTACTTGAATTGGAAAATAGCATCTTCACCATGCTTGAATCAATTCCATTTAAGCCCAATACTTCTACTCTACCTTTCGCTCTCCTCCTTGCTACCACACTCTCATCTCCACAAGGACAACTTTGAAATGAATTTATAATCCCTTATTTATAGAAGGCATCGACTTAGGAGTAATCATCTAAGTTGGCAAACATCAACAAGAACATCCGCAGGAGTGTAACTCATCCAGTCAGCCAATCTCAAGAACACCATCAACCAAAAATTATTCTTCAATTGTGAACTTCAACTTCAATGTGAACCACCAACACGAACTGGACATGATCCAAAGACCTCCACAAGATTGACTGAATCACCAAGAACATCCGCACTTCCTCTTCATACTGAAATCCTTATCTCCTTCATCTGGAACCTCAAGAACACAGTCTGTCACCATTGTCACAAAGGAATAGATGCTTGTGGACCTTCAAACCATGAACCAATAGAGTTGACACTTCACAAAGACTTCCTCAACACTCCCTCAAATCCATAAAATAGAATAATGCATTTCTGGATCTCACCGGACCTATCTGTGTCAATCTGTCACCTTTGAACACCTGCCAGAGCCGGTTATACTCGAACGGCCATAACTTCTTCAGATCTTCATGCGGACCTCCGAAATCTTTACTAGATCACCTTAAGGCACATAACTACAAACCCTTTAAACTGCATCCTCTGATCCTCATCTTATCTTTGACTTTTACCGTACTGTCTTCATTATTCTTCTCTGTTCCTGATTAGGACTAATTTTCTCAGTATCCTCAGCACTCAACTCATCCAATCCTTTTCATCAATGCAATAGGAGTATGTTGACATAAATGACAATATCGGTTAGGCCCATACTTGCAACAATCTCCCCCTTTATCATTGATGGCAACACATGATGTGAAAAACTATTTTGACCATCAAGACAAGAACTTTTCTTTACTGACACAACTCCCCCTATCACCAACAACCATTCACTTGTCTTCTCTTTCTTTCCTGCTCCCCCTTTGATCAGCAAATACTTTTTTTTCACATGTCTTCTCTCCCCCTTTGACATCAATGGCAAAGGGCACATACTTGCAATTCCACCATTTCAAACTCATACCAGCTGCTCCCTCTGAGTAGCAGCTCCCCATCATCAATCTAGATCCCAAGATATGACTATGATATCCACTGGACTGATGCACATCAGTACACCTTAGTTCATCACCAGAGGGGCAATAACCCCTAACTTCTCCCTGAGATACTCAAAAGAGTCCTTAGGTAGAGGTTTAGTAAAGATATTTGCAATCTGATCCTTGGAGGGCACAAACTCCAATCTGACTTCATTCTTGTTCACTTTCTCTCTCAAAAAGTGAAACTTGATGGAAATGAGTTTAGTCTTTAAATTCAACACCAGATTCTTGGATATATTTATTGCACTTGAATTATCACAGAAGATTGTGATGGGTTCCTCATACTCCACTTTGATATCTCTTAGCATCTGCTTCATCCACAAAACTTGAGTGCAACTACCTACTGCTGCAATATATTCTGCTTCAGTTGTAGACAGAGATATTGCATCTTGTTTCTTGCTTAGCTAAGAAACCAATCTCTTTCCCAAAAAGAATGCTCCACCACTAGTACTCTTCCGGTCATCCACATCTCCTGCCCAATCCGCATCTATATATGCATGAAGAGAGACATCATTATCTCTAGGATACCATAATTTATACTCAACTGTTCCTTTTAAGTATCTAAGAATCCTCTTGATTGCCATGACATGAGATTCTCTAGGATCAACCTAGAATCTAACAACAATACCAAAAACATTCATAATGTCAGGTCTAGTTTGAGTGAGATACAACAATCCTCCAATCATTGACCTGTACTTTGTCTAATCAGCCTTGGGAGAGTCATCATCTTTGCTCAATCTACATCCGGTTGCCATGGGAGTATTCATTGGTTTTGAGTCTTCCATCCCAAATTTCTTCAATAATTCTTTCACGTATTTGGTCTGAGAAATGAAGATTCCTTTCTTTGTTTGAGTGATTTGCAGACCCAAGAAGAAATTCATTTCACCAAGCATGGACATCTCAAATTCACTTTTCATTTGATTTGCAAAAGTTTTACACATACTATCTCTTCCTCCAAAAATGATATCATCAACAAACACTTCAACAATCAAGATATTTTCATGATCAATTTTGAAATACAAATTACTGTCAGCAGTACCTTTATTAAAACCAATCTTCAAAAGATGCTTATCCAATCTTTCATACTAGGCTCTTGGGGCTTGCTTCAGTCCATACAGTGCTTTCTTCAACTTGCAGACCATGTCACCATGATCAGACAATTGAAATCCATCTGGTTGCTCAATGTAAACTTCTTCTTCCAAGTCACCATTCAAGAAGGTAGACTTGACATCCATCTGATACACTTTGAAATCCTTGAAAGTAGCAAAAGCAAGAAATAGTCTAACTACTTCAATTCTTTCCACCGGAGCAAAAGTTTCTTCAAAATCAACTCCTTCTATTTGAGAATAGCCCTTGCAGACCAATCTGGCTTTATTTCTGATTACTTCACCAACTTCATTTAGTTTGTTCCGGAAGACCCATTTTGTTCCAATTACATTTTTGTTTCTAGGTCTGGGAACAAGATCCCAAGTGTGATTTTTCTCAATTTGTACCAACTCTTCCTCCATTGCTTTAGTCTAGTTTTTATCATTGCAAGCTTCATTCATAGTCTTAGGTTTAATCTTTGAAATCAGACAATACTTATCTAAATCTTGAGCAATCCTCTTTCTTGTCTGTACACCTTTGCTTTTATCACCTATGATTTGATCTTCAGAGTGATTCAGTCTTACATACCTGGGAACTTTAGTAATTTCTTGCACTTCTAATTCTTGATCAGGTTCGTTGAAACTCATCTCTTCTTCCTGATTTACCGGATCAATTTGAATCTAAATTTCAGAAGGGATTTGGGCTCCTTGAGTCAGAGCACCATTCTGATCATCTTCATCATTTTCATAAAACCATGAGGGTTTTTCAATTCCTTCATCAACCTTCACATTTGTACTTTCTATGATCTTTCTCAGTCTCTTGTTATAACACCGGTATGCTTTGCTTTGAGTAGAGTATCCCAAGAATATTCCTTCATCACTTCTAGCATCAAACTTCCCTAGATCTTCATCTCTTTTAATGTAACACTTGCTACCAAAGACTCTGAAATACCTTAGAGTAGGGGTGATACCAAACCAAATTTCATAAGGAGTCTTACCGGTATTGCTTCTAATTTGAAATCGATTGAGAGTATAGACTACAGTGCTGACAACTTCTCTCTAATAGATCTGACGAACATTTGCTTCCATCATCATGGTCCTAGATGCTTCCTGGATGGTCCAGTTTTTTCTTTCAACTACTCCATTCTGCTGTGGAGTCCTAGGAGCAGACAACTGTCTCTTAATTCCATGTTTCTCACAGAAATCTATGAACTCACCGGATGTGAATTCTCCACCTCTATCAGACCTCAGACATTTCAATTTAAATCCGGTTTCATTCCCTACCATATCCTTGAATATTTTGAATTTCTCAAGAGCTTCTGGTTTCTCTTTCAGAAAGGTTACCCACATCATCCGAGAATAGTCATCAATTAGTAAAATGAAGTATCTATCACCTTGCACACTCCTAATTCTTGCCGGACCACAAAGATCACTATGAACTAAGTCTAATAATCCAAAGGATGATTGTTCCTTGCTTTTGAATGAGACTCTACTTTGTTTTCCCAACTGACATTCCTTGCATAAACTATTTATGGGCTTCACTAATTTTGGAAGATCTCTTACAACCTGAGTATTACTTATTTTGATGATATTATCAAAATTCACATGACACATTCTTCTATGCCATAACCAACTCTGATCAACTTGAACAAATAAACAACTTTTACCAGTGCCAACTAAATGGAAGATGTTACCTTTTGTTTGGGTACTGGATGCAATCACTGTTCTGGATCTCTCAAAGATCTTGCATTTCCCATTCTTGAATTTGAGATCATAGCCTTTGTCCACCAACTGTCCAACACTGAGAAGATTGTGTTTCAATCCTTCAACATACAGTACATTACCGGTTTTGTTTCTTCCATCAAAAGAAATAGTTCCTCTACCTCTGATTCTACCAGCAAAATTATCACCAAATTTTACTAGTCCTCCTTCATACCTTTCCAAGTCTATGAACTTTCATATGGCGAGGCATCCACTGTCAATGACCCAATCATCCTTTTTTTCAACTTGGGCAGCTAGAGCTCTTTCTACAACTTTATGATTGACAGATTCAGAGGGCATTGGATTTTCTTCCTTGATGGCAATGAACACCCAGTCACTTCCAGATTTATCTTCTATCTCTGATTCATCATCCGTTACTCCTTCATTATCATCTTCCTTATGAACATAGTAACAGTTCTTTTGGAACCTTGATCTATTAGAATTTGGCCTTGAAAATCTTTCTAGACACTTTGAGGCAAAATGACCAATCTTATTGCAATTGAAACACTTAAAAGGCAATTTTCCTTCATACTTACCGGATCCTCTTGGCAGTCTTTTTGCAATAAGGGCTTCAAGTTGAGTAGTTTCTTCTTCTTCTTCTTCTAGGTCTTTTCTTGCTTTTTCATACAATGAGAATTTCCTTGAAGAGTTCTCTCCTGGATCAAACATTTGTTTACCTTTCACAGAGGCACTGGCTTTGAATGTAGATTCAGACTTAGGAGGGGCATCTCCAAACTTGGTCATTTCAAATGTAGCCAATTTACCAGCCAATTGATCTCTTGTGACAGTTGTATGGGCTCTGAATTCTTCAATGGCAACAACCTTAATTTTGTAAGAAGTGGGAAGAGATCTAAGAATTTTACCCACAATTTCATTTTCATCCAAGATTTCACCAGCATTTCTAATTCCACAAACAAGCTCATTTACTCTTAGCATAAAAGTGGTGATATTTTCATCTTCTCTCATCTTCAGATTTTCAAATTTTCCTTTCAGACTTTGTAACCTTGCACAATTGACATACTTGTCTCCTTCATGCAGAAGTTCCAGTTTTTCCCAAATCTCAAAAGTAGTTTATAGGTCAATAACATTTGAAAGCTCTAAATCAGATAATGCACTTAGAAGAGCTTATATAGCCCGCAGATTGTTTTCAGCATCTAAGATTTCATTTAGGGTTTTCCGACCACCTTGTGGAGGTGTATATTTTGTTGTAACCATGGTCTAGTATGCCATTCCCATACATTATAGGTGACATTTCATGTGACCTTTCCAAAGATTAAAATTGGTTCCATCAAACTTCAGACTATCCTTCTTGTAAGATGTCATTTTGGATCTCCTCAAGCGGTTAAGCTCCTTTTAGAGGAACCTAACTCTGATACCAATTGTTAGATTCAGGATAAACAACTGAGAGGGGGGGTGAATTAGTTGTCTAACACTTTCTTCAAATTAAACACTTAAATCCACTTTGTAACTTAGTAGCTTATTAGTAACTTAATCATGAAAGCACAATGCATTGAATCAAGAGCAGAAACACATTAACACATAAGACACCAAGATTTTGATGTGGAAAACCCAGTTAAGGGAAAAACCACGGGGTGATTAACCCAAGATTGTATTCTCTGATAGAAGAATAGAAAGAACAAAATGGCACATGCCAATTAGGGCTCACTACCTGAGCACACTGCTCACAATAAGCCCACTGCCTATAGGAGACACACTATCTACAAAAAAATAAGTATCACCTACTTGAACTGGAAAATAGCATCTTTACCATGCTTGAATCAGTTCCATTTAAGCCCAATACTTCTTCTCTGCCTTTTGCTCTCCTCCTCACTACCACACTCTCATCTCCACAAGGACAACTTTGAAATGACTTTACAATCCCTTATTTATACAAGGCATCAACTTAGGAGTAATCATCTAAGTCAGCAAACATCAACAAGAACATCCGCAGGAGTGTAACTCATCCGGTCGGCCAGTCTCAAGAAGAACACCATCAACCGGAAGTTATTCTTCATGATGCAGAGGCATCCACACTATAACCTTGACATACAGCATGGATGTCCGCAACCCTTCATCATCATCATCATATTTCCCTTAACACTGTCAGCATCATCATATTTTCTCTGCCGACCGATATCCTCCTGCAGACAAGCCTTCATCCTTTCGCATGTCAGCAGCATCATCATATCCGACTATCGACAACATCATCACATTCGGCAAGCACAAACATCCTCCTGATGTTCACTGTTCATCTTACCGCCAACCGCTATCTTCACTATCTTCAGCATCATGATGTTCAACATCATGTTCATCAGCAGGATATAGAACATCCGGTTCCTCCCATATATCCTGATGATGATCCTCAACTTCACGCACCTTTCCTTCGATGCTTACGTCACCCCAATATCCTGATGACGATTATCCTGATGACGATGACGTCACATGCAGCTCCTCAATCTCCTGCTGCCCCGATATCCTGATGACGTATATCCTGATGATGATGACGTCATATGCAATTCCTTCAATATCCTGCTGTCGGCCAAACTTAACCTTATCGGCCCGCGATGGTTTTATCAACCCGATCTTCTACCTTATGCCGATACGCTCCTCCTCGGCAACACCTGATGATGATCACCCCGACGCACATTCACTTCATGAAATCGACCGCATCATACTCATCTCCCTTTACTCGGATGACGCCCAAAGTAACTGCAGGATATACACCGTAATATCCTGATGATGCCGTTGTAACGAACTTTCCAACCTTAGCAAATTCCTGATCTGCCAAACCTCCTGGGATGACCCGATCCACTTTCAGGGTGATCTTCCAAACTCTAACCATCAGCTCGACCTAGCACATGCCCATGCTAGGGTTCTCAACACCTCTCGACGATGATCCTGCACACCTGCATGCAAACAGAAAGCAAACTAAAACCTAACCTACTGTACATAGCCATTCCACCGATTCGACGAATCAACCGGTGGAATGGATCAGCGAATCCATGAAACCACCAAAGCAACAAATCGATCGCACAATGGAATTCAACAGAGGATGAACACAAACTGGATCTTTATTGATTTCAAAAGATGCAAATACAATGTTCAGTCTCACTCTGCAATCTAACTCCTCTGCTCAATGCAATACTATATCTCAACCTGTCCTAAGACCAACCGATCCTCATGCATAAATAGGATCTCTTGCGAGTACTACTGACCTGACTCCAAGCAGCTGGGAACTCTCCAGGTGGCTGAGAGGATCCAACCGGACCTACAGCATAACAGCTGTCCTAACAAACTAGCTAATAATAGAAAAGCATGGTCAACATGACCTTATTACATGCATTGGTCTTATATGACCTTCTTGAAAACATTAACAAGACCTATAACAAACTAACTGCCTCATGGAGGCCAGCTGTCAGGTAGGTGCTCCTGCACCATACTCCCCAATAGAAAAGAACTCATGTCCCATGAGTTTGGTTGTGGAAGTCCTCCACCTTTACACTTTGCCTTTGCAATATTCTGACCTGTTCCAGCTTTATCCTCTGCTATCTCTTGGCTGCTCCAAGACTTCTGAACTGTAACTTGCTTTCTTGCAAGTAAATCCTCATGCCTGTCAATGTAGGCCCTTCTCTCACATACCTTGTGTTTGTCCGGTTGTCTGACCAGAACCTCTGTCTGAACTGCCTCTTGAACTTCTGTAATGTTCAACTCTGTCTTTCTTTCAACCTTTATAGGACAAACAATAGTCCCAACTATGACAACATCCTTGTCATTCCTCTCAACTAGTTGCTGTTTGCAAACCTGTTTCTGAACCTGCTGCTGACCTCTGTCAGTCACAACTGAAACTTTTGTCAACCTGTTGTCCTTAACAACTCCCTTCCCTGCAGTGTCCTCAACTGCCTTTATGCCTGCTCCTATAGGCTTCTACACAAATTCCTTCTTTCCCACTAAAATGATTTTTGTTGCCTTCTGTACTACAGCTGCTTCCTGTAATGGCATCAACATAATGGTCTTCCCATCTTTCTTGATGGTGTAGGTATTAGCATACCCATCATACAGTACCCTCCTATCAAATTGCCATGGTCTACCCAACAGTAGGTGACAACATTCCATGGGCAAAATGTCACACAAAACTCTATCCTGATATGCTCCAATCTGAAATTCAACATATGCCTGTTCATAGACAAAAAGTGATTGACTATCACTCACCCAAGATGCCTTGTAAGGGTTTTGATGTGGAATCCTTTCCAAATGCAGTTTATCCACCATTTCCTGAGATACCATGTTGTCTGTTGAACCAGTATCAATGACAACCTTACATACTTTACCTTTGCTCTTGCATGTGGTCTTGAAAAGAGCTCTTCTTTGCATCAGATCCTTTGATGCCTGCAAACTAATTCTCCTTAGCATCAATGCTTCTCCATCCTCAGGATATGCATAATTGTCAGGATCTCTATCTCCTTGATAAGTGTGTAAACTCTGCACACTTTGCTCTACTTTCTCTTCTTACACAAGTTGTACTCTCTTGTCATTCGTTCTATCATCTCTGGATGATGAACCTTTGCTTTCTGGACATTTGAAAAATGGATGACCAAACTCACCATAGGTGTAACACTTTCCTGAAAATGTAGTAGAACCTCTACCACTTCCAAATCTGCCTCTATTACCTTTCCATCCACCTCTGAAATCAGACTGTCCCTGTCCTTTACCAGTGTCTTCTTGACCCTCATTGGTTTGCCTTGTTGTAGGGGCTGCTCCTCTTCCCCTCATATTGCTGCCTCTTCCTCTCATGGACTTATCTTGTCTCCTATTCATCTTTTCTTCAATCCTGATTGCCATTTGATAACAATCTTCCACATTCTTAGGGTTAGCTAAAACTAACTCATCATGTATGTTCAATCTCAAACCAGCCAAGTACCTAGCCACCTTTTCTACCTCATTCTCATGATGACCAGATCTCATAGTTAACTTATAAAACTCCTCAGTATATGCCTTCACATCCATTTCTTTCTGCCTTAAAAATTGTAGCTTCTTAAACATCTGAATCTCATAATCCCTAGGCAAGAATTTACCTTTGATCCTTGCTACCATCTTATCCCATGAAGTGATCTTTGACTTCCCTTGTTTCCTTCTCTCGGATTGTACATAATCCCACCATACCAAAGCATGACCTCCTAACTTGGTCTTTGCAATCTTTACCTTCTGATCCTCAGCAACATCTTCACATTCAAAGTGATTATCAAGTGCAGCAATCCAATCCAGCAACTCATCTTCATTCAAACTTCCATTATACTTGGAAACATCAACCTTTACCTTAGGTTTATCACTCTGCACTGCCTTTAACAGTTTTGCAAATTTCTGGTCTTCAGCATCCAGATCTTCAGCTACCTCTTCATACTCTTCAACAGCATCTTCATCTTCTTCAGACTCACTATCTTCTACTTCCCTCTTTTTGTTCTTTTCCAGGGCTACAAGCCTGGCTTGAAGTGCTTCAGCAAGCTCCTTCATCTTCCTCATCTCTCTGGCATGTTTTTCCTTCATCTCCTGCAATTCCCTTGCAGTACCACTACCTTTCGGAGGCACTTTGTCAACCTCTCACTCCTCTACCTCTGTCTTTTTAGTGACAGAATCAACTCCACCTCTGCCCTTTCGGTGACAGAATCAACACACAACAGCCCAGACCTTTTGCTGAGCTCTGATACCACTATGATGCAGAGGCATCCACACTATAACCTTGACATACAACATGGATGTCCGCAACCCTTCATCATCATCATCATATTTCCCTTAACACTGTCAGCATCATCATATTTTCTCTGCCGACCGATATCCTCCTGCAGACAAGCCTTCATCCTTTCGCATGTCAGCAGCATCATCATATCCGACTATCGGCAGCATCATCACATTTGGCAAGCGCAAACATCCTCCTGATGTTCACTGTTCATCTTACCGCCAACCGCTATCTTCACTATCTTTAGCATCATGATGTTCAACATCATGTTCATCAGCAGGATATAGAACATCCGGTTCCTCCCATATATCCTGATGATGATCCTCAACTTCACGCACCTTTCCTTCGATGCTTACGTCACCCCAATATCCTGATGACGATGACGTCACATGCAGCTCCTCAATCTCCTGCTGCCCCGATATCCTGATGACGTATATCCTGATGATAATGACGTCATATGCAATTCCTTCAATATCCTGCTGTCGGCCAAACTTAACCTTATCAGCCCGCGATGGTTTTATCAACCCGATCTTCTACCTTATGCCGATACGCTCCTCCTCGGCAACACCTGATGATGATCACCCCGACACACATTCACTTCATGCAATCGACCGCATCATACTCATCTCCCTTTACTCGGATGACGCCCAAAGTAACTGCAGGATATACACCGTAATATCCTGATGATGCCGTTGTAACGAACTTTCCAACCTTAGCGAATTCCTGATCCGCCGAACCTCCTGGGATGACCCGATCCACTTTCAGGGTGATCTTCCAAACTCTAACCATCAGCTCGACCTAGCACATGCCCATGCTAGGGTTCTCAACACCTCTCGACGACGATCCTGCACACCTGCATGCAAACAGAAAGCAAACTAAAACCTAACCTACTGTACATAGCCATTCCACCGATTCGACGAATCAACCGGTGGAATGGATCAGCGAATCCATGAAACCACCAAAGCAACAAATCGATCGCACAATGGAATTCAACAGAGGATGAACACAAACTGGATCTTTATTGATTTCAAAAGATGCAAATACAATGTTCAGTCTCACTCTGCAATCTAACTCCTCTGCTCAATGCAATACTATATCTCAACCTGTCCTAAGACCAACCGATCCTCATGCATAAATAGGATCTCTTGCGAGTACTACTGACCCGACTCCAAGCGGCTGGGAACTCTCCAGGCGGCTGGGAGGATCCAACCGGACCTACAGCATAACAGCTGTCCTAACAAACTAGCTAATAATAGAAAAGCATGGTCAACATGACCTTATTACATGCATTGGTCTTATATGACCTTCTTGAAAACATTAACAAGACCTATAACAAACTAACTACCTCATGGAGGCCAACTGTCAGGTAGGTGCTCCTGCACCACTTCAATTGTGAACTCCAACTTCAATGCGGACCACCAACATGAACTGGACATGATCCAAAGACCTCCACAAGATTGCCTGAATCACCAAGAACATCTGCACTTCCTCTTCATACTGAAATCCTTATCTCCTTCATCCGGAACCTCAAGAACATAGTCTGTCACCATTGTCAGGAAGGAATAGATGCTTGTAGACCTTCAAACCATGAACCAATAGAGTTGACACTTCACAAGGACTTCCTCAACACTGCCTCAAATCCGTAGAATAGGATAATGCATTTTCAGATCTCACCGGACCTATCTGTGTCACTCTGTCACCTCTGAACACCTGCCGAAGCCGATTATACTTGAACGGCCATAACTTCTTCAGATTCATGCGGACCTCTAAAATCTTTACTGAATCACCTTAAGGCACATAACTACAAACCCTTTAAACTGCATCCTCTGATCCTCATCTTATCTTTGATTTTTACCTTACTGTCTTCACTGTTCTTCTCTGTTCCTGAATAGGACTAATTTTCTCAGTATCCTCAGCACTCAGCTCATCCAATCCTTTTCATCAATTCAATAGGAGTATGTTGACATCAATGACAACACCGGTTAGGCCCATACTTGCAACAATAACTTTGATTCAAGAGTGCTTACATTGATGTTAACTGGGCCGGTTGTGTCAATGATAGAAGAAGTACAAGTGGTGGTACTTTCTTTTTAGGAAGCAAATTAGTTTCATGACGGAGCAAGAAGCAAGATTCAGTGTCCTTATCTACTGCAGAGGTAGAGTACATTGTAGCAGCATCCTATTGTACACAAGTGTTGTGGATGAAGCAAACGCTGAAGGATATCAAGGTATTGTATGATGAGCCTATTCCTATCTTGTGTGACAATACAAGTGCTATCAATATTTCCAAGTGCTATCAATATTTCCAAGTGTAAGGCAACCTAACCCTTCCTTAGTGACTCTAATGATAGACTTATTGTTATTCTTTTGATTAGAGAGCATTACAGATATTTTGAGTTAGATTGAGTAATAATTTAGTTAATGTATGATGCTAATTATATGTAGTTATCAAATAATATAACTTATAACCATTAGAATGTTTGTCTTAGGCCTCGCAATTATACTATTTAATTGTTATCCAATTGTCAAATTCACTCATTTTTCCTAATTATATTTTATAACTTATACTTAATTGGTTTTTTTTTAATAAAGAAATTGAATATAGAAAAATCTATATAATGTTTACTTTATTTATATATATATAACAAAAGGAAAAAAAGGAAAGAAAAAAGATTAAATAAATTTAATTAGAAGTAATTAAGACATAAAATCTTCTTTTATTCTTTATGTTTCTTTTTTCTAAAGAAAAAGATTTATGCATATATACTTTAAAGAAAATAAAAAAGGAGATCCTAAAATATTTAGGGAATAAGAAGGGCTCTCGTACATTTTTATGGGAAGGAAACATGGGTTTTAGATAGAAAGATGGGGAGCAGTCGCAAGGGATAAACGCTTCCAAATCCCTGATCATTTTTAAAATGCTTTGAAGTCTTTGTTAAATGGTTGTTGTTATCAACCTTTTTCTTTTGTCATTCTTATCTCCATTGCAGCTCAAATTCTATTATTTAATCTGCATTTGCATGAGAGTTTCGAAGTCTTATCACAGAATCCATTTTTGGGTTGAAACGCGGTAATCAATTTAGAAAGGTCGTCTCCTTGAGGCAAATAGGGAAAAATCAGGGAAAAAATCTAGGAAGGGCAAGAAAATAGAGGAGAAAAGCTTTTGCACTATGGGTATGCAAATTTTTCTGAATATATTATTCCTATGTATGAATGAGCGTGGGTAAAATGGTTGGTTATTCTTAAAGGATTTCATTTTAAGTTTGGGCATAATAAAAAAGTTTATTCTCCTGCCAATTTCTATCAAATCTTAATGCTTTAATTCAAGCCTGTGATCTCTATTCAACTTGCAAGATCATATTTGACCTGTGTTTACTCCAATATTGATCTTTTGAGTTTTCTTTTCCCTGTAATTTCTTTTTACTGGTTCGGTTTGATCAAATCTTTATAACTTTGTTATGGTCACCTTATTTTTCTTGAGGTTAGTTGCTTCTAATTTTCCTTCTAGAGTCTTGCTTTGAATGACACATCTTTTTGGTCAAATGGCCCTTTGGCCATATTTGTACGCTGATATCGGATAGAAATAATTTCATTATCGGCCAGCATACAATTTTACCAGCCTCTCTATTTTATATTGACCCTGCTTAAATGTTTAACCAGATTTTATATTCTTATTTTTTTTTTAAAATGAATAGAGGCATTAGATCGACCCTTGCAAAACATTGTTCCTGAATGCACTGATCAACCTGTGTCTAATGACCTTTGCATGCCAGTCAGATGGTTTTTATCTTTATCATTCCACCTTTGTCGACCTCTGCATAATAGATTAGCCTGTATAAATGCGCCAGCCGTAAATAGCTGGTGAGTTGTGCTGACCTATATGGCTTTTCCCTGCAACGTACACAGTCGACAAAACATAAGTACGGTTTCAACCAGTTTCCTCTCTACCATCCACTAGTCGCTATGCCGTACACTACATTATGTTGTTTCGACTATTTTGTACATTTGACGACCAGCCGGTCGCTCACAATGCACCGGCTAGTTAAGACGTTCTGTATAAATGATTCGATTCGATCTGAGTTTATTAGTTACCATACTTATATCTTCATAGCGGCCTACATGATTCTAGTCAGCCATTGCTTAACATATGCTTGTTTTAGATGCAAAAAAAATGACTTGCTTCTTCTTTAAATTAGTCAATGCATATTATATGCCTATTTATGTTAGTTCCATCACTCTCTTGCTGTTTGCAGCCTTTGTATCAACCTGCATGATAAAAGATCAGTTTATTTCCTCTCCCATCGCTCTAGATGAAAACCATACACACTCTTTGTTGTGTATTAACTCTCTCTCTTTTTTTCACTCTCTAGGTGCCTTAAGTTAAACGTTTTGTTTTTCATTCATATCTAGCAAATGAATGATGTTGTTGTCACTCCAAATCGCCATATAATGCATCAAATGTATAATGAGTCTTTTCCTGATTTTGTTTCCTAAGACAAGGCACTATTTGCGCTTCTATATCTTCTCTGAGATGAAATCTTCTTTCCACATTGCTATTAGAGTAATAGCTTTTGTTAGCAACTCACCTAGACCTTGTGTAAGCAGTCGATACGCAGAAAATAGGTACCTCTCTCTATGTTTGAGTATGATATTCGTAGCATGAAAGCAATATAATTTACGTATTTCATTAGAAAGAGTATAAATTGTTTTCCATTAATTCGTGGGTTTCATTTAATTTTTGTATCAATCTTGCTAATCAAGTAGTTGGCAGCTTATATTTTTATCATTATCATGCTAGAACAATATATATACCCGTTTTTGTTGTTCGCCACTTAGCCATGATTGTGGTGAGGTTTCTTGTGACTAGAGTATTGCCTATTTTATCTCGGCCTAATTACTTTTTCTCGTCTATCGATGTGCTCTTATTCCCATTTAAAAATACATTTTGTTTTGATATTATGGTTCATTTACTCATTGCACACTGTGTGACCTTTTTGAATGTTTTTCATCATGATAGTCGCTTAGTCGATGTGCCTAGTTTTCCTTATTTGAATGCTTTTCTTTATTATAATAATGGCTCATTAATTCACTGAGCACTTTTGGAATGTTTTTATGATCTAATGGTTTATGTCGCTGCTGGGCGTACCCACTTAACTCTGAATCTCAACATTTATAGTTAGTAGTAGTTTTTGAATAGCTATAGAATAAGTTGATTAGCTTCTTTTGTCCTCAACTGTAATTGTATTTCGATTGGGAATTTTGGCTCTATGCTTGCCAGTTGCATCTGCTTGAAAGTTCCTAAAACTTGTTCAGCTAATCCTTGGCGACCAATTCTATAATTAGTGTGACCATGAGATGTCTATTTTTCAAAGCAACCTATCAAATATTGCTCTTACTTCTATTTTATGTTTTCTTTACATTATGCATGCATGTCAATCAGAGATTTTCCAACTATAATATCTGACAAAATTAGGCAGTACCTTCTTTAGCTTGGGATTTTCCCCCTAACAAAGGAAAACTTAACTGCCTTTATAACTGTGACATAATTCCAATACACTTTTATTTACTACTTTCAAAGTATAAGCATTTGTATTGTTACATGAAATTAGTCAAAAATATAAATTTAAAGGAAAGGAATCGTTGTTAGTTCGCTTTATAAAATATTAGAATGGTAAAACACATAATTGCTTGTTAGTTGTTATATTAGAATGAAATAGAGAATATCTTTATCCGAGTGCAGTTTGTAAGTAGCGTAAAGACTTGGTTAAAAATTACCTATTGTCCCCTTTAGAACAATTGTATTGATGTCAGCTTCATGGTTGTAAGTTCAAGTTACCCCGAACTACGAAGCCTCTACGCTATGTGTACATAGGCAAGGCCATCATGAATGAGCCCTTGAAACATTAGGTCTAGCCCTTAGTGCCTATATTCCCTCTATCTTGTGCACGAAAACCTATTATGTTTGTTATTGATCTTGTGAAACTAGCGCTGATATTCAAGTTGTGCATATTCGTGTCAGTACACATATATGGTGTTAGCATGACCATCACGAGGTACAAGTAAATTTTATGGTGATGGAGGTTGATAAGTATATATGTTCAAGCTAACCTAGGTGAGATGTTTGTAACTTTCTATCGGATATGAGCGTGTGTTATCTATTCTTTCAAGAAGGATCAAATGTAATATTATTTTTTCTACCTTCTTAATTTACTATCGTATAGTATTTATTGAAGTTTTGTGTAGTTGTGCATGTTAAACTTGGATCGCTATTTATGATGATTGTTACAAAAAGTTTCATAAGATGCACCAATATGTTCATTGCATGTACGTTAATGTATATCAGTTTAAATTTTTGATCTAATGGATTTAACATTTTTAATTCTAATTTAACCTAATTAGTAATGAAATATGATAATAATCCAATAATTGTGGTTTGTGCTCAAGTGTAACAGCTTGGGCATGACACCAAGACTCCAGTCATGCATTCTAGAACCAAGCATATAGCAATCAAGTATCACTTTTTGAGAGAGAAGGTTGCAAACAAGGAAGTGAAGTTGGAATATGTTCCTTGAACAAAGCATCAGATAGCAAATATTTTCACAAGGTTCTTGCAAAGGATACTTTTGAGGATCTCTGGCAGAGGTTAGGGGTAATTGCCCCTCCTTCTTGCTAGATGCATATTAGTCCATCTGTCCAGAGGGAGTTCATGCTATATCTTGTTCCTGGACTGATGGTGGCTACCTCTTAGGGGGAGCAAGTAGTGGTTTCTGATGTTAGCGGGAGTTTGTTTGTTGCAAGAAGTCATGCCCTAAGAAAGAATGTGTAGATATGTGATTTCTGATAAGCAAATAGTGATTGCCCTTTGTCCTTGATGTCAAAGGGGGAGAGAAGCACAGATGTGTTGCCATCAATGCCAAAGGGGGAGATTGTTACACATATGGTTCCTAGGGCTATCATTGATGTCAACACTATCAGGGCGTATATCTGGTGTCATGTGTTGATGTGCATTGTGTTAATCTTTCATGTTCATGTTAATGTTGTGATGATTTAAGTTTTAATCTGCTCCAAATAAGTTGTTATAATTGAAAATTACTTAGATACTGATTCACCCCCCTCTCAATATCTTGGTGTGTCCAACAAGTCACTCTAGGGTGCCCCAAATATAGTGTGTTGTGGATCTCTTCAAGAACTAACTTCCTCAAATCCCCTAAGTCTAGAATATACATTCTACCTTGATATCTCAAGATTCCATCTGACTCAAACACATATCCATCAAATCGATGATCCAAAGGATCTTCTTCTAAAGCTTGCTTTAGTGTAGAATAGTGTTCATCTCCTTGCAAATTCTAAATTAATTGTTGTCTCATGTTTGATCTTGTGGTAGCCATGGTTTCTAGATGCCTTCTTCTAAGAGCATCCACCACTCTATTCTCTTTTCCTTTAATGTACTCAATTCCAAAAACATACTCACTATGAAACTCTAGCCATCTCCTCTAGCGAGTGTTAAGATTGGGTTGAGTAAAGATATACTTGAGTCCTAAGTGATCTGTCTTCAACTCAAATGACTTCCCTAGAAGATAATGTCTCCACATTTGAAGTGCATGAACTATGGCTGCCAACTCTAAGTCATGCAACGCATAGTTGAGCTCATATTGATTTAACTTCCTCGACTCATAAGTGACCACTTGCTCATTCTACATTAGCACTCCTCCTACACCTTCTCCTGATGCATTAGTTATGACCATAAATTGCCCAGTAGGATCAAGTATAGTCAAAATAGGAGTTGTTGTGAGCTTTTCCTTCAAAAGCTAGAAAGCTTGCTCACACTTCTCAATCCACTCTGAAAATCTTTTCCCTTTCTTCTGAAGTGAAGTGATCGGTGCTGCTATTGTGGAGAACCCTTCTACAAACTTCTTGTAATACCCTACAAGTCCCATGAAACTACATACTTCAATCACATTCTATGGTGCAAGCCACTCCATTATTTCCTTAATCTTTTATGGATCTACTGCAATCCCTTTAGCTAAAATGACATGACCTAAATAGTGTACCTTTTCTTGATAGAAGGTACACTTGGATAGCTTACTAAAGAGTTTACACTCTCTCAAGCATTGTAACACTATCATCAAATGTTGTTCATCCTCCTCAATTGATTTGGAATAAATCAAGATATCATCAGGAATAATCAACACAAAGTTATCCAAGCAATCACTGAATACAATGTTCATCAAATTCATGAAAATTATGGGAGCATTAGTCAAGCCAAATGGCACCACTGTGAATTTGTAGTGACCATAGTGAGTCCTAAAAGCTATCTTCGAGATGTCCTCATCCTTAATCTAAAACTAGTGATAGCTGAATCTAAGGTCTATCTTAGAGAACACAGTAGCTCCCTTCATCTAGTTAGAGCTCATCTATTCTTGGAAGTGGGTACTTATTCTTTATAGTTGCCTTATTAAGCATTCTATAGTTAATGTACAAGTGCAAAGTCCCATCCTTCTTCACAAAGATGATCAGTGTGCCCCACAATGATACACTAGGTCTTATGAACCCTTGGTTCAGTAACTCTAGCAACTGTGCTTTCAATTCATACAACTCTATGGTGGTCATTCTCTATGGTGCTTTCTATTGAGGCTCAATCCCTGGTAGCAAATCAATTAAAAAGTCAAACTCCCTCTTTGGTGGCAACTCTGTTAGCTCAACTAAGAACACATCTTGGAGTTCCTTTAGGATAGGGTAATCATCAAATAGTGGTTCCTCGTTATCTAAATCTCTAACTTTGACTGCATATATGGAACATCCCTTCCTTTCTGCTTTCTTTAAATGCATAGTAGAAATTTGTCTAAGTTTAAGGGGTCTCTTAGAACCATGAATCTCCACATGATTCCCTAGGTCATCCAAACATCTAACAACCTTATCCTCACAATTTACAATATGTTTAGCTAACTAATTGATTCCCAAAATCACATCATACGATCCTAAAGGTGATAAATATAGATTGACTTGAGTCTGAAAACTTGGAAGGTCTAACTCACTGCATGAAAGACAAGAATCTACCCAATTGCCATACTAAACCATCCATGAATTTTCCATGTGTCTTGGTCTAATAGATAACTTTGAAACTACTCTTGGGTCTACAAAACATTCAGTTGCTCCATTATCAATTAATATAGAAATAGGTTGTCCATAGAGCTTACCTAGAAACTGAATTAGTGTTGCATGGAAGTCATCTTATCGATTGTCAATAGCTGCATGAATCTAGTGCTGTGGTGCTCCCCACTAATTTTTATCCCTTTGCTCTATTGCCCGCCAAGGACAAGTACTAGCATAGTGCACTCCTCCGCATGTATAACATCCGCCATGAGGTGCTCTTGGTCTCTTTGGCATATCTCTTCTATTATTGTTGTAATTGCCCCTTTTGTTGCCCCCATTCTAATATCCACCAAGTTTGTCCTGAGAGTTGTTTCCTCTTTTCAAGTTCCAAATCTGACGATTGTTGTTATTTTGATTATTGTTGTTGCTCTGGAATCTCTTATTTTTGAATTTCACATCTCTAGTCTTGCAATAACTGGTATCTTGTTTCAGTTTCTATTCTTGTTTTATTTCTTTTTTAAAAACTTCATCCATAGTCAAGGGATTATGAATATCCACCTCTGCATCAATATGAGGTCTTAACCCTATGATAAACTTTCAAATCTTGATTCTCTCGTCCAATTGGTATTGCGGTACATACTTGAGCAAATGAGAGAACCTTTCCCAATATTGGGTTACCGACATACTATCTTGAGTCAAATTTTAAAAATAATCCATCTTCTTATCAAAGAAGAGTTTTGGTAACTGTTGGTGTAATTAAATATTTAATTACATTTTATTAAGTTTACTTAGGGATAATTTTAGTCTTAGGTTATTCTTAAGTCATATTAGGGTTTTTCTCTAACTTGCAAATATAAAAGCAAGTTCTCTCATGTAATTCATTAATCCATTTCATTAATTCATCCTTATTGTGTAAATTATTCCTCTTTACTTTTTTCTCTTATGGAAGGTAAATCTTAGGTTTTGCAGGTGATATTTGTGGCTTGAGTTAATTATCAACTTCAACATGGTATTAGAGCTCCAGATCTGCAAGCCCCTACACAAATCTGGCAAAATTTTTGGCAAGAGCTTTTGTGGGATGCATTTTTTAGTAAAATGGACCTCACCATTATGCTCAAAAGGTCCAAAAACCCCCATTTTCATATAAGGCACTCTATATTTTGGTGACAAAAACTTTTTGGGTGTTTTTTTAGGGTTTCAAGAAATTCATGGTTGTGAAATCCGTATGACCTGTACGGAATCCATACGTCTGTATGATGCCTTGATTTTTGTGTCAACCTTGATTTTCATGCCATTCTCATCTGAGCTAATTTTAATTTTGGACCTACCTCGATTTGCGTACCATCTCAATTTTTGTGCCGTCTTGATTTATGTGTACGGGTACAACTAAGTTCTTTATTAATTTCTTAATAAAAAAGAATTTTTTTTGTTTTGAGGGCTAGCCCCCAGGGTTTAACCCCTAGTCGCATGGGGGACCATCCCCTAACTTCCAGGTGCCAACCCCCAGGCTCTTAGATCCTGGTCATATGAGTGACCAGTGCCCTAGCTGCTAGCCCCTAGAGACTTAACCCCTGGTCACATGGGTGTCCAAGAGCTTCAATAGTGCTTTTTTAGGCCCCATTGCCCTAAAGGAGCAGTTTTGATAAATCAGGCATATCTTGAGCATACAGAGTTGGATTTTTGTAAACAAATAGGCGTCAGAAATCTTGTTCCAAGCACAATACAGTGGTGTAGGTATTTTTTCTAGATTTTTCTGTTGGTGATAGTTATTATTGTTTGAAGTCCAGATACATTTTTTGGCCTCTTAGCTCATATCCTTTTGCCACAATCTCTAATTTTCATAATTATTGCAGCATTGGAAAGGTATTGAGGAGCTATACATAGCCATCAATGCACTTCTAGATTCAACCCTAGGTATTCTTTATTTAGTTTGTTAGTTTTATGGCTTCTGTTTGATATTCTAAACATTTTAGCACCTGGAGAAGTTTTGTTTGTTTTGTTGGGCTTTATTTATCAGCATTAATACATATTCAGATTGTTGATCTCTGATCTGATTTATTTGAGATATCAAGGGTTTTGCTATTCACCCTTTTGTGATAACATTGGGTAAGGATAATTATGAGTCTTGGCAAAAGGGCGTCTTGACCCATCTCAGGTGGCTTAATATTTTTCCTTATCTTTATGGACCCATACCTGAACCAAATAACCTGGGAGGAAATCTACATGGGGAAATTATATTGATCATATTGAAGGATTGATTAGTTCTAGTGTTGATTATGACATTATGTGTTCTATCTCACATATTGAGTGCCCATGCGCTCTTTGGACTAGTATCTGGGAGATCTATGGAGACCCACATATCTCCCCATTCCCAGATGATCTTGCTATGGATTGCCACATACCCCTTGATGATGTTGATTGCATACCTTTTGATGATGATACAGTTGAGGAGCTTGCATATTTGATAGGTCTTGCTAGTTCAAATGACACAACGACTTCTCTTGCTTCTCCTTCTCCTCTTATCAAGATCACATCTTTATTACCTATTACTACATCAGATTCTTTGCAACAGGACATTATCAGTCTTCCAGAGATAGCTGATTGGGACACATATCTACCAGACATATCATTGTTGTTTGTAGAGTCTCATCTTATAGCTTTGGAGGGCCACATTAAGGACATTTTTGTGCTCTTTGATGATAGCTTTGATGGAGGTGCATCACCATCATCTGCTTCAGAGATTGTTCTTCATCCTCCTCTTCTTCAGTCACAATTTGGCAGTGGATTGGAGACATTTGAGTAGTTTTCAGGAGCATCATTGTTGTCTTTGGATCATGTGTAGAGTTTAGAGACATTTAACCTTCTTCCTGTATATTCCTATCTGGAAGGGGAAGACATTATGCACACATCTACAATTCTATTTCTTCCCAAGGGGAGAAATTGTTTGACGTTCATGGGTCTTCATCTTTATTCTGCGTCGAGCATCTTCCAACACTATAGGAGTCATCTTGAGGAGCAGCTGCATGGTCTTTCTTCTCATCTCTATTTTGGGAGGGAGCATTTCTTCTATGAGATTTCATCTTTCTCACTTCTGGGGGGGTCACCAAACCTTCTCTCTTCTTCCTCTCTTATGGGGGACATTCATAATTATACTTTTGTGATGGATTCAATTCTTGGGGAGTCTTAGTGTTAGTCCTTCCTCCATCACATGTTCATGTGCTTATTGTATTTTCTTTCTTTTGGAGAGGAGTTTTCTCCCATTGGGTTTTTCTCCTTTGATCCACCTTATGAGAGATTCTTGTTGTTCATTAGTACCTAACATGGCCTTGTAGTCGGGACCCATTCTTGCATTAGTTGCATGTTTTTCATTTCTCCCTAAGTTGTACTTATGGGGGGTGTTGGTGTAATTAAATATTTAATTACACTTTATTAAGTTTACTTAGGGCTAATTTTAGTCTTAGGTTATTCTTAAGTCATATTAGGGTTTTTCTCTAACTACCAAATATAAAAGCAAGTTCTCTCATATAATTCATCAATTCATCCTTATTGTGCAAATTAGTCCTCTTTGCCTTTTTCTCTTGTGGAGGGTAAATCTTAGGTTTTGTAGGTGATCTTTGTGGCTTGAGTTAATTATCAACTTCAACATGGTATCAGAGCTCCAGATTTGCAAGCCCCTTCTCAAATCTGGAAAAATTTTGGGCAAGAGCTCTCGCAAGATGCATTTTTGAGAAAAACGAACCTCACCATTATGCTCAGAAGGTCCAAAAACCCCTACTTTCATGTAAGACACTCTACATTTTGGTGATAGAAAATTTCTGGGTGTTTTTTAGGGTTTCAAGAAATTCATGGCTGTGAAATTTATACTGTATACGTCTAAAAACAACACAAATCATCCTAAATAAATATTCTAAATATTTATTCTATTCCTCTACCAATTAAATAAATATTCTAAATTTATTTAATCGATTCACTGTTCCATAATTAAATAAATTCAATTTATTTAATTAAAATTCTTCTAAATGTTCTACACAATTAAATAATCATAAATTATTTAATTAATCCAAATTCCTCTATCCTAAGTTCTAAATTCAAAAATCCACCTCACCTTTTCCACCTCACCTTGTCCACCTCATCAGGTTGCACATGTAATTAAATATATTTAATATTTAATTACCTTATTTTCCCTCACCCACATGGCCTATTTCTTCTCAAATCAGAGGTTAGTTAACTAATCAATCAAAAGTGTTAACTAACCTGTCAATTGAGTTAATCCCTCAATCAATTCAGTCAATTCCATAATTCATTCTTCCAACTGATCAATCAAGTCTATTAACTGTTCTGTCAATGGAGTTAACTCTCCAATCAATTTTGTCACATCCCCTCTTTCATGATGGAGCTGGGACACTTGTCACATTTCTACTGGTTGCACATTCCTCAACCATTCTCAGCCGTTGATCTTCGTATCTCCTCTCAACCGTTGATTCCTATTCTTCTGAGTCTATAAATGAAGCTTCATCCCTCCATTCTATTCATCCAGGCTATTCGTATTGTTACTCTGCAGAATTCTACCCACGCGCCTTTGGCACCCTCTTACCATTCACTAGCTTGAGATCACATACTTGCTTTGAAGCTCATCTTCATTGCATATCACAACAGCCATTTACCATCGACATCCTTGAACACAGCTAAAAGAGTGCACTCTCTGAGGGCCTACTTCATCAGCAGAAGGACGGTTGTAATAGGCGAACAACAGAAGCATCGATTCAGGGAAGGTTTGCTTTGTGTTCATTGCTCCATTTCATTCAATCTTTCTTGTTTTCATTATTCTGTTGATGTTTGGGTTTTATATTATTCATTTGATTGATCCACGTTTTACCCTTACATTTTTGGCGCCCACCGTGGGGCCTTTGCCCCTTTATCTCATCAAAATATGAGCTTTTTTGAAGGCAGGTTCCGTACAGGTCACGCAAAATCACGCACAGGATACTTCAGCGCATTTAAACATTTCTGCAGCGCATATATTCACTGTTACGGCACTTCTATAATTTTTGCGCATCTGTTACTTTTTGCAGCACTTTTGTGCACTGTTACGGTGCTTTTGATAATTTTGCGCATATGTTCCTTTTTACGATATATACACTATTACGGCACATTCATAATTGCTGCGCATCTGTTCATTTATACGACGCATCTAAACACACTTACTGCACATTTGTTACTTCGGCGCTTCTGTGCAGTTCTGATGCACTTTTACACACTGTTGCAGCACATTCATTATTGTTGCGCTTCTGTTGATTATTTCTGTGCATTTAATCACTGAAGCTGCGCATTTGTAACAAACAATAGTTCTAGTGCTTTTCTAGGAAAGTTTGCTAACTCTAACCTTTCTGCAGGTGTTTGCTGGAACTGTTTTGCAAGATAGGATCGAGTTTAGTTCCATATAGTTGCATTTAAATAGTTCACACTTCATTTTTTAAGGGATAGTAAAACGGATGTGCATTCAAATCCTCACCTAGCTCTAATTAGGAAAGAAGTAACTGGATCATTTGTTTCTTGCATTGCAAACACTTTCCAAGTTATTGCTATCTGGGATTAAAAACTGAACTCACCTTTGATTTTGAGGATTAAAATTGAACTACTGCTATCTCGTGTGACCAAAACTTCAAAGTTAACTATTTCGTGCTACGCGGTTTAAAACTGAACTCACCATTGATTTCTGGGACTAAAACTCAACCAATGCTATCTTGCTAAAATCACTTCAAAGTTCTATGTTTGAGTAGATTAGCCCATTCAGTTTTTCCAATTTTAAATAGTTTGGATTAATCAGTGTTTGCTGTGCTTGACGAATGACAATAGGTTTATGCTCTCCCCTTTTCTGGGTGATCAGAGTGCCAGACTTGTCATTCTCTTTGTTTAACCTTTAGGAGGGGCCTGCCCTTGGATGCACGCTTGTCCAAGTGGGAATGACCCTGAGTGGTAACAGGCTAACGCCAAGCCCTACCAAGCCACTTAAAATAAATTGTGCTTGAGGTGAAAACTTCCTGCAACAAGTGCTGTTATGTTACACCGACGGCTAACCTCCCCCAAAACCCTCACAGGCACAACCCTTTGAGGCTGGGAGACTCCATAATGGAGAGTAGTGCCGCCGCATGTGTAACCACTTGAACAGTTGCCCGCATTAAATACCTCTTGTTCTAGTGGCCCAAATCCCCTATAATCCATTTCTCGCCTAGGATTTTTGTGCTTGCCTTTGTTCAGTTTAGTCCAAAATAGAGTCGAAAAAACTACAAAAAACAATGAAAACTACAAAATATTCTTTGTGCTTGCTATGTTTTCTTGCTGTTAATTCATAAAATCAGATCAGGAAGACCTTTTCCAGCCGAAAAATACCAAAAACAAAGGAAAAATCCAAAATTTTGCCAAAAATATCAAAGCTGCGCATATACTCTTTTCTGTTGCGCATTTGTAGAGATTTGTCGTGCATACGTATCGACTTACTGCGCATATACACTATTGCTGTGCATATACATACTGTTGCTGTGCATATACATACTGTTGCTGTGCATTTGTACTTCACCAGAGATGCACATATACTGCGACTTACGGCGCGTTTGTTCATTCCTATTGCGCATTTGTTTCGGTGCATATACGACAGTGAGCACTTGCCCTATTTTTGAGAAAATATTTTCACCTGATTGGAACACCCATTTCAGCCTAGTTTCACTTTCTGAGATCATATTCAACCTTGCCGTCAGTCTTCATCCGTTTCACCCAAATCTCTCTCTTTCGTCAATCGTCCCATTCACTTTCTATCCCAACCCCTCTTGTCCCAAAGTCAGTTTGTCCCATACTGGTTCGACATAGGTCCCTTTTCGTGTCATTACTGAATTCATGTAAGCCTAGTAGGTCGCAGTACCTTTTCTAGTAGGCTTGTTGAACGACTAGTCCATATATAGTAAGACGGGTATCAACTACCCTTACTAGTGGCTACCGTCTTGTGTCAACAGTCTTACTTGAAGTCATTGAGCGAGAAAATCCTTTGTCCAAGTCGTATCCTAGATATCCCGTCCACTACAGCCTCCGTCGGCACCTTGCCAAAATTTCTAGTCCCAATCCCCTCCATCCCGCGTCACCTTGCATGGTTCTTACTCGATCCCAGTACAACAAACAAAAAGAAATGGCCGGCTCATCCAATCACCTCGTCACACCACGTGAGGGTGATGAAGAAATTTCTCATGAAGAATTAGTAGCGCACATCCAAGATAGAAAATTCTAACGCCTGGTAGAGAAGGTACTCCTTGAAGACCCCCACAAATACTTCCATCATCTTGCTAGTCTCGGAATCAAACTCCCTGCAGACTTTGGCATAACCTCCATCATAGAAAATCTAGACGATGATCCGGAGAGAAGGTGTGATGATCATGAGAGGGGCACGAATGACACAATCCCACATGCAAATGAGAGAGATACAAATGACACAGTCCCCCATACAAATGATAGAGGAAAGAAACCCATAGATCAAAATGCTCCTATGGAAGAAATGAGAAAACACCTCGAGAGCCTCACACAAGAAATATCAGACCTTAAGACGGGTACAAGTACCAAGAACTACTCCTTAAAAGATATAGCACCGTACCCCTTTGACAAGAATTTGGTCATGAAGCCATTCCCCTATTAGTTTGGAGTGCCGAAGTTTGACAAATATAAAGGGAAGGGGGACCCTAGGGATCATATCAGGGAATTCACTGCAGCATGTTTAGAAGTAGCTCACAATGAGACCTACTTGATGAGACTATTCCCATGATCTTTAGGTGGTCAAGCTATGGAGTGGTTCTCGTGTCTCCCACCAAGAATTAGAACTTTTGATGAACTTGTCAATAAATTTATAATGCACTTCTCTTACAACATAGAACACGAGGTATCTATGTTAGAACTATGCAACACCAAACAAAAGAGTGGTGAGTCATTCGCCACCTTCTTACAATGATGGAGATAGCTAGCTAGTAAGTGTTCTTACGATATGCCTGAGAAGCAGCTATTGGAAATGTTTGTCCACAACCTAAACACTGATCTTCGCTATCAGATTCAGATACAATGCCCTACATCATTCTCCAAAGTCATTGAAATGGGCCTATTCATTGAAAAGGCTATGATCACTAAAGGAACTATCAAGATCTACAAGGACACACCTACTACAAATTACACAACGGACAAGTCAAAGTTTTGGACCAAGAACAAGAATGTGGTCAATGATGGGGTAGTGGATGCCAAGGCAGCAGCGCCCAAGCAACAACTCATATTCACTCTAAAGGGAGAAACAAACAATGGTACAATCAACAAACCACCTTCTCGGGAGCCCAGACCTTGGTTCAATTCAAATCCAAGGAGAAAATTCACACCATTGGGTGAGTCTCAAGAGTCTGCACTAAGGAAGTTGTTGGCAAACAATGAAATTTCTCTACCGCCAACAAGTGATTACGAGCCTATAGTCAAACCTCCCTACTGGAAGGACACAGACTATTGTGAATATCATCGAGGAAGGGGGCATACAACTAACAATTGCCGGGACTAGTAATGCCAACTATGCAAGTGTGCCATTTGACTACACTATAAACTGCATTTCTGAGCAAATCCCACAGGTCAATGTCATCTCACCCAACCAACAACCAGGACCTAACAGAATTGGTTGTAGTATAATTACCCACAGTGGTAAAGTCACGCTCAATACCGCCCCTCTAAGGTCGTCATAGTCCCCATCCAACTTCCGTCAGTACAATGTCATCGACCAGTTACAGAAAACTCTGGCTCACATTTCTATATTGGAGCTATTGCGTCTATCTCCTTCACATAAGGAGATTCTTGAGAAAGCCTTAGTGGAAACCACTGTCCCCACTAATTTGGCCCAAGAAAAGTTTCAGACCATGGTAGGCAATCTAACATCCTCCAACTCCATATCGTTTACTGAGCAAGATGATCTCTCTGTATCCCAACCTCATAACACCCCTCTACACATTGTCGCATTTATACACAAACACTGCATCAAGAGGGTTCTCATTGATGGAGGTGCTGGTTTAAATATTTGCACATTAAAGCTAGTCCTTGCACTGGGGTTCTCCAAACAGGCAGTTGATCCAAGGAGGAAAATTACCATCAAAGCATATGACGAGGAAGAAAGAACCACAAAGGGAATGGTTGTCCTACCCATTCAAGTGGGACCAGTAATAAAAGATGTAGTGTGTCAAGTCCTTTATCAGGAGCTTGCTTATAATATCCTACTTGGGCGACCATGGATTCATGCCATGAAGGCTGTCCCCTCAACCTATCATCAATGCATTAAGTTCCCGCACAATGGCAAGAAAGTCACCATTCATGGAGACCCTGACCCCTACCAACACTGCAATTCTTTCCACGCAAAACCCGAGTGTGTCATACCCAACAACAGAGCCTACATTTCCCCTACCCTGCAACAGGACCATACCGCTGAAGCTTCCTCCTCAGGACCCAAAGCACAGAAAATTACCATAAAAGAAAGTGGAGTGGGGGAATACTCCATTGAGCACAGTCTCAATCTTGCCAAATTGCCCTTGTCTCCTAGATCTTTTGGCCGACCCAAACATTTTCCAAAGCCATCTGCTCCTTCTGTAGCTCCTGCAAATCCCTTTGTAAAATGGGGGACCTTATCTGATGAAACAGAGAAGCGAGATCTCCTGCAATGGCTTTATGCTAAAGAAGAAAACACACCCCAAGATCCGCCTAGACTCCCTACAGAACTCTATGGGCAGGGTGAGACTATTTTGCACAGGATGGGATACGAAGGACAAGGCCCCATCGGCCTCAGAAAAGAAGGAATCATTGAACCTATACAACCTTCTTCATCCTTTTCGGCTAGAAACACAAGTAGCCTAGGATACAAAGGTAAGGGTAAAGCCAAGGAAAATGCCTGCCTTGTGGAGACAATCCAAACACTCCAAGTGGACAGCGACACAGATTCAGATGATTCAAATGAGTATGAGTGGGATGAGCTAACAGAGCACTCCTACGACGACAAAGAGGTTGACACCATCCAAACTCTTAGCCCCTACCATGAGGGACAAACGCAACGGGACAGACCACTGGAGTCTGATTTGCCCATCCCTGAGATTATGGCTTTCGAGGAAAGTTTAAATTCCATTGCAATAAACAACTTGGAGGAAAGTACCACCCGGAACACTACCCCCACCAGTGCTCCTAACATTTCCATTCACACCATCAATGAATCAAGTCTATCATCTGACTCCCTTCCCCTCTTGCACCCTGAGCTTATTGACTGGGATCTGCAAGGAACTCCCCAACTAGATATGTTCCAAAACGATGATGCTTACATCGATTATATGGAACTTAGGGACCACTTACCCAAGGGAGATCATAAGGCTGGTTTTGCTATCGAACTAAATACGGTGGCTTACTTCGGGAAGGGTGCCAAGCCTTCCAGTCGCAAAAATATCAAGATCAAAAATGGATCTGACAGTGAAAACTGCCTTGTGGCAGTGTCAGATCACAAAACAGTAAAAAGAAAGGACACATCCGAAGGTGAAAACCCAACTGTGGCACCTGACGATGGAATGCTTGACTCTCTCCCTAGTGATATGTATCAGGAAAGGTCACAGGTTGTTGTGGAACCAACAGAGCCCGTGAATATTGGAACAGAAGAACAGCCCAAGATTATCCAATTTGCCAAATCTCTTACACCACCAGAGAAAACCAGGTTTGTACCGTTCTTTAAATAGAAGAGAGGCAGCTTTGCTTGGTCGTATGCAGACATGCCAGGCCTAAACCCAAACTTAATTCTACATCATCTGCCATTGGATCCAGGAGTGAAACCAGTGAAGCAGAAGCTGCGAAAGATGCATCCTCACATAGCCCTTTTGGTCAAAGAAGAACTCAAGAAATTGCTAGATGTGGGGTTCATTAGAGCCATAGACTACCCAGAATGGATATCCAATATTATGCCAGTGTCTAAACCAGATGGCCGAGTTCGACTATGTAATGATTTTCAAGATTTAAACAAAGCATGCCGCAAGGATGACTTTCCATTGCCAAACATCGATATCATAGTCGACCTCACTGCAGGACATACAATGCTATCACTCATGGATAGATTCTCAGGGTATAATCAAATCAAAATAGCACCAGAGGACCAACACAAGACAGCTTTCACTTGCCCATGGGGTACCTTTGCTGGAATGTCATGCCATTTGGGCTGAAAAACGCAGGGGCCACATATCAAAGAGCTATGACTACTATATTTCATGACATGATGCATGTAACTATGGAAGACTATGTTGACGATATCTTAGCAAAATCTCTCACAAGGGACTCACACCTGGATGTATTAGAAAAAGTCTTTCAGAGATTGGACCAATTCCACGTCAAACTGAACCCAAAGAAATGTGTGTTTGGGGTAACTTCAGGCAAGCTGCTAGGCTTCATCGTGTCAGCAAACGGAATAGAGGTAGACCTAGCTAAGGTCAAAGCTATAATGGACATGCCACCACCCAAGACTCTAACTTAGTTGAGATCCTTACATGGCAAGCTACAAGCCATCCGTAGATTCATATCACAGCTTGCGGACAAGTGCCAACCTTTCAGCCATCTCCTGCATAAGAACATTCCATTTAGGTGGGATGAAAGGTGTGAAGAAGCATTCAACAAGCTAAAGGAGTACCTTATGAATCCACCATTCTCATGCCTCTGATCCAAGGAAAGCCCCTAATTCTCTACATATCGGCTACACCTACCACTCTTGGAGCTCTTCTAGCACAGCAAGATTACGAAAACAAAGAAAGAGCTGTATACTACATCAGTTGAACCTTAGTGGGCTATGAGTTGCAATACTCACAAGTAGAAAGATCATGTCTCGCAGTAGTTTTTGCTTCACAAAAACTCCGGCATTACATGCTTGCACACCCAATTAAGCTCATTGCAAAAATAGACCCATTGAAGTATCTTCTCAGCAAAGCTGCTCTCACAGGTCGCCTAGCAAAGTGGGTAATGCTTCTTAGTGAGTATGACATCGAATATGTAGACAGAAAATCAATCAAGGGACAAATCATAGCTGACCAACTAGCCGATGCACCGTTGCGAGACAACAAGCCCATGCAGTTTGAGTTTCCCGATGAGTCCTTATTCACTATATCAACATCTTCTTGGAAACTCTACTTCGACGGGTCTTACACAAACCATGGATCGGGGGCAGGCATCCTGTTTATAACTCCCCAAGGCGACACAATTCCAAAGTCTTACCATTTGTTATTTCCATGCACCAATAACATAGCGGAGTATGAAGCCTTGGTGATTGGTCTTAAGATGGCAACTGAGTGGAAAATCCAAGAACTACATGTCTACGGTGATTCTCAGCTTATCATAAATCAGGTCAACGATGAGTATCAAACCAAAGATGAAAACTCATCCCCTATAAAAGAATGGTTGATGACTTCAAAGAACACTTTGGGACCATCTCCTTCGAGCAAATACCCAGGATCGAGAACAAAGCAGCAAATGCAATGGCCACCATAGCCTCTCTTCTAGAAATACCTAAACATGAGTCACAGTATGAGTTCCTAGTAGAAACTATACGGCAACCAGCTTATGATCTCCTTGAGACCCATTCCATATGCCTTCTAGTCGGCTCTGATTCACCTTGGTACGGTACGACTTACATTTACCTCAAGGACAACCTTCTCCCACCTGACCTCTCTTCCAACCAAAAGTGAACTTTCATATGACAAACCTCTCGTTACACCATCATAGCCGATACCCTTTACCGACGTGGTCTGGATGGTACTTTACTCCGTTGTTTAGAACAAGAAGAATCCATAACTGCCTTGCGAGACGTACACGAAGGGATCTGTGGAACACACTCCAGCGGTCCCTCCTTAGCCAAGAAACTCATGCATTTGGGCTATTACTAGCCAAACATGGAAATAGACTCATATCAGTTCGTCAAAAAGTGCAAACAGTGCCAAATACACGGGAACCTGATCCATGCACTTGCTCAAGAGTTAAGACCTTTAACGACACCCTGGCCCTTTCGCCAGTGGGGACTTGACCTTGTGGGAAAGATTCATCCACCCTCTTCCAATGGCCACAAATTCATCATAACCGCCACTGAGTATTTCACAAAGTGGATTGAGGCCGTTCCCCTAACCACCGTCACAGGTAAGCAAATTTCATCTTTCATTCTGAATTACATTATCTGCAGATATGGCATTCCTTCATCTATTATCACAGATAAAGGAAGACCATTCAAAAATCAGGATGTCCAAGAACTTTGTGAGCGTTTCAAAATCCAACATCGTTTCTCCACTCCATACTACCCCCAAGGTAACAGCCAAGCTGAGGCATCAAATAAAACCATTCTGAAAATCCTAAAGAAGACTGTCAACGATGCTGGTCGTGATTGGCATGTCCAACTCAATCCCGCTCTATGGGCCTACAGAACTAGTATACACACTCCCACAGGTGCTACACCCTATGCCCTTGTCTATGGTTCAGAAGCCATCCTTCCCATTGAAGTTGAACTACCATCTCTCAGGGTGTCGTTGAAAGGTCTCATATCAGACAAAGAATACAGAGTCTCCAGGTTACAAGAACTAGAGCTGCTAGAAGAAAGGCGCCAAAAAGCCTTCGACCATCTCAAAGCCTATCAACAGATGATGTCAAGAAGCTATAACCACAAGGTTCGCCCATGATGCTTCAAGGTTGGGGACCTCATCCTCAGAGAAAACCCTCGCAATCAACAAGACAGAGAAAAGAAAGGTAAGTTCAAACCTAACTGGCTTGGGCCCTATGTGATTGTAGCTGCTTACAGATCGGGGGCATATCAGTTGGCCACATCAGAGGGTGAGTTGTTCGATGATCCAATCAACAGCATGCACCTTCGCTGGTTCTATACCTAGGAGAACCCAAATGCAAGGGGGCACAATAAAATCAAAAATCAAAAAAGGTGAAAAAGAGAAAATACAAAAAAATCAAAAAACATAGAAAGCATACAAAAATATCGTCCTTTGGTGAAAACTTGGCAAACAGGCGCCTTGGATAGGTATCATGATGAAAACCTGGCAAATAGGCATCATGTTACTTTCTAGCTTCTTGTGCAAATAAAAGCAAGTGATGAAAACCTGGTAAACAGGCATTACTTGTGATAAACCACCTTCTCCATCTTTGGGAATCCACTCACCTTGAGTCCATTCTTCCTTCGCTCATTTCCCATTTGACCCATATCTGTCCCGCAGTAAACACTTGACAGTTACTTATCATGGCTTGATTACTTTCCTTGTGGCCTTGTCAACCAAGGTTTTGTCCCATACCGTCTCCTCAATGTGAGCCTAACATAGTGTCTCTTGTCAGTGTCCATGGTCCAAAGTCCGTGAACTACGTTGCCTCTGCGCCATCACGTAGGCAAGGCCATTATTCTAATGCACCCCCGAGGCTTTCATTTCTCCCACAGTCCCATTCGCCCCTTTCTTGTCGTCTTTCTTCTAGTCCATTCATGGTCCATTAGGGTTTACCTCAAACTACGTTGCCTCTGCGTCGTCACGTAGGCAAGGCTATTTAGCAATGAGCCCCCGAAGCACTAGGTCAGTCCCTTAGGGTCCGTCTCCCCAATAAGGATTGTGCAATCTTCTCACCAAGCAAGCAAATGCAAGCAGAACCCGCGCCTCAAGCAGAAATCTGGACTGTGAGCATCTTAACCTATCCAATGCAAAGCAAATACCCAAGGTCTTCTAAATGATTTTATGCAAATTAAGGCAAGAGCTAAACACATATCAACGCAAATATGCTTTGTAGATCAGAAACATGGTTAACAGTTCAAGTCCTGATTTTTGCTATCATACCTTCCTATGCTACTCAAGGATGCCAAAAGCTAGAGATGCTATGATGGGGGCATGATTACTTTATTTGTTTGTTGTTTGTGGATTAAACTTTAGTAATGTGAAGCCTTGTCTAAGGACATGATCAGCAAAAGATCATCGAGGACATCAAAGGTATAACATGAATGGGGGCAATCCTTGTTTGTTGAAACGCAAGAAGTACTCAGGTCATCTAGATTCAATTTTGACTAGATGCTTGTATTAACTTGCTAAATCAAAATCCATGTAAGTTGTCCTCAGGTCATCTCGGTTCAATTATACCTAGATGCTTGTATTCACTTACAACATCTCAGAAAATGTACCAAAAACAAAATGCCCAATGATGAAATAAAGCACTCTAAAAGCATACCATCCATCCTATCTCCATTTATACATCCATATCCCATACATTCCTCATTACCCAAACTATGCAGAGTAACAATATCAAATGAAGTTTCAAAGTCATTCTGTCAAAACCATTCTTCTATCTATCATCATGTCATTCTTGTGTCGATAGAGTACATTTGGACATCACAAAAACAAAGCATATAGGAGCATATCATATCATATGTAGAGCTAGTCATGAACATGATTACATTAGTGGCATACATCACCCAATGCATTAGGTCATCCATACATCAGCATCACATCGCATCTTAAAAACACAAAAAATCAAAAACATAGCTACGTGCATCATATACAAAGCTACATCATCACATAGAAATCATATTACATTTGCATTCATTTGAAACATTAGGTCATATAGCCATCCCATAACATCCTATACAAAGCTACGTCATCACATAGAAATTATATTACATTTGCATTCATTAGAAACATTAGATCATATAGACATCCCATAACATCATATACAAAGCTGCATCATCACATAGAAATCCGGTTACACTTGCATACATTCGAAACATTAAATCATATAGACATCATATAGCATCATATCAAAAAGCATCTCATATAGCATTGGATAGATCATCTAAGTCTACACATACATCACATCATACAATAGAAGTAAATCGTCATCTCATAACATATGCAATAGATACAAAGCTGCATCATCATATATACTATCATATAAGAGGTCCAAATGTACAATATCACCGTCTCTCTCTCTAAATCAAAGAGTCATATACAATATACATCCAAATGGATGGTGATACATGTCCCAAAATGTACAAAATCTGGTCTGAGTCTATCCCTGCTGCTGTGGGCCACCACTGCCAGCTCCTGACTGCTAGGGACCCATCACGGAAGCCCCTGACTGTGATGGACCTACTCTATGAGTAGCCCTAGACTGACTCCTGAAGCTCCCCACCCTCTAACTCGATGACACGGTACCATGGTATAAACCCTGGTACTACTGAGCCTGTGACTGTGCTCTGACAAGCTCTACCTATACCTATGCCAATTGCGTCTGCAACTAGCCTACCTGTGCCTGTGCCTGCTGCACCTGCCCAACCAAAAAAGAACTCGCTGCATCTGTCCCCATGGCGGCCACAGCAGTGTCCCGCTCTACCCGAATAATACATACCCGTGCATTTGCCATATCTCTCTCACGAGTCAACCCAGCGATCACTGCTGCATCCATCTCTCACCTACCATCGGCCCTCCTTAGCTATGCCTTCAGCTCTCGCACCTGTCCCCTCAGACTGGCTATAGCCCTCTCATGCACCTCTGCCTGTACTGGCCCCTGTGCAGCCTCTGCCTGTCCCGGCCCCTGTGGCTGGGGCACCTACTACTGTGGTACCTGCTGGGGTGGCGGCATCTGCACCTGCTAAGGTATCTGCTGTTGTGCCACCTGTCCTAGCACTGCCTGCTCAGCCTGAACTACCCTCCTCCGCTATCTCGGCCTCTCTCCAGCTCTACCACCCCATCCTCCTCTCACTCCCCTCCGCCCTGGGCCAACCTGTCCCTCCTCCTCGGAGTCTGCCTCGTCAATACGAGGCACTAGCATGCCAGGTCCTGAATATCTCAGGAAAGGATGTGCAGTCATCCAATCCTCATAATCCTGTGTCACCCCTGCGTCTGCTATCTCTGTCCTCATATCCCATGCCACATAGGGAGTCTGCCTGAACTCTGCCAGGGCCTCCTCATACGAAGCCATCAGCCCCCATCGGACCCTCTCTGCATGTGTCCGCACAAATAATGTCTGCCCCTGAGGCATACCCTGTCACCTAACAAACTGTCTCAACACTCGGCCCACCATCTGCCTCTCCAGTATATGCCGTGTACGGCCTATCAGCCACCTAGTCTGAAAGCAATACAGTAGCTCATATCCCTCGTCGTCCCAAGGCTCACAATCTAGATATGGTCGCCAGACGACCACATCTACTCCATCCAAGGTGTGCCT
This sequence comes from Cunninghamia lanceolata, assembly GCA_027924645.1. Taxonomy (NCBI): domain Eukaryota; kingdom Viridiplantae; phylum Streptophyta; class Pinopsida; order Cupressales; family Cupressaceae; genus Cunninghamia; species Cunninghamia lanceolata. Next base: position 3,615,854 of record BSBN01000794.1, read on the forward strand.
CCAATACTCTAACTTCCCCAGCCTGTGCTGGGAAATCACTCCTGCATAGCCATAACTGTATGGCTCTCCCCGCTGCCTTGCGAAGACACATATCGGCCTAGTCACCGCTATGTGCTCCCACAGCCAGAACTATAGCAATAGTACCCCAGCTGATAGACTCGTGCTGCAGTGGTACACCACCTGGTGCATGTCGTGGTACAAATGGGCCAGTACGTAGACTCCCCATGCATATCGGGTGCCCTCAGTCAGCATCCGCTCCATGATCCTACCCCATCCAATGGGGAACCCATGTGATCTCCTATCGGGGCATACAATGCCCCTGATCAATCCAGCCACAATCCCCGGGAAGTAGTCATAACAATCATGTATATCATGCCACGGGATGACCTATCCAACCAGCTCGGGATCGTCAAACACTTGCCTGCACTCGGCGAGTCCCGCATCCCGCTATGCGTCGTACTCTACTAACTCACCTACCACGAGTAAGTGCAGTATCTGATAGACGTCCTCTAATGTCACAGTCATCTCTCCAGTAGGAAAGTGGAAGGTCCCATCCTCACTGTGGAATCTCTCCACAATAGCTGTCAGCAATCCCCGGTTCACCCGCACCTCAGGCATGAAGCAAACATAGTCCAAACCCATGGCACCAAGCGCCACTCTGTCAGTCTCTGTCAGCATGTACCTCTGCAATAGGGGCATGGGAAACGTCTCCCTCGATTGCAGTGTGTCTCAAATATCCTCCTGCAAGTACGCACGGCAACACGTCAGTCTCAAATGGCATATACCATACTCAACATACCTACTGAACTATATCAACTAAACTTAGCATTTCAAATTGATCAAAACAGCACACTACATCTCTTGACTAGATTCTTGCAATCTCAGAGATAGCTCATCGATTCCCGCGTCAAACAGGACGCTAATCAAATCAATTTGGCTAAGAACATTGGCTATCCAAGGCACATGCGCCACTACAGGTGGTAAAAGCGTCGTTTCTTGACATATGCGCCGCTAAAATCAGCATATGCGCCGCCTAAACACAGATGCGCCGCTACAATGCACATATGAGTAGATTCAGCACATGCGCCGCAACATTCGGCATATGCGCCGCCATATTATGGAAGCGCCGTTAGATTCAGCATATGTGCAGCTTTCACGTATGTGCTGCTACATTAAACATATGCACCGCTTAAATACACATGCGCTGCCTAAATACACATGCGCAGCCTAACTACAAAAGCGCAGCTATAATGCACATATGCGTCGTTTTCACGTATGCGCCACCGAAATCGGCATATGCGCCGCGAAATGACAAAAGCGCCGCTTCGCGCAGCATATGCGCCGTTCTTCATTTCGGCGCATATGTTTGACCTATTTTCTACATGCATTTATGACACCCTACTTCGACCCTAGGAGAAATTTTTCAAAGCACATACCAGGGGTCCTGCCTCTGCTGGCCGCCCGAATAGACGGACTCGCTCGAATCGATGCTCCATGCGTGGAATGTCTGCTGCTCTGGCTGCCATGCTGCTCCAAGTTTGCTCTAGGCCCTCTCTATTTGATCCAGATCAAACAAGTGTACAAATGACTATTCTTGTGGACCCATCTCTTATTTATAGCCTCCAAACCCTAATTCTAGCTAGGTGATGACTGTGACTACTTCCCGTGCCTGTTTTTCCTCCAGTTTTCTTCCCGTTTCCCTGAAATGTGTCCCTTTTCCTCCAACCTCTCCTAACCCCTTCGTCTTCGTGAGATTGTCCATCTCTGATTCTTTTGCCCTTTTCCCGTCCAATCTCCCGAGGGGGCATCCTATCATCATTAAACCTGTACCAGCTGCAAACTGGGGCATGTATCACTATCAAACTATCGACTTCTTTGAAGCAACGCTGTAAACTGCATTGCATCAAAGAGGGGCAAAATGTATACGTCTAAAAATGACACAAATCATCCTAAATAAATATTCTAAATATTTATTCTATTCCTCTACCAATTAAATAAATATTCTAAATTTATTTAATCGATTCACTGTTCCATAATTAAATAAATTTAATTTATTTAATTAAAATTCTTCTAAATGTCCTACACAATTAAATAATCATAAATTATTTAATTAATCCAAATTCCTCTATCCTAAGTTCTAAATTCAAAAATCCACCTCACCTTTACACCTCACCTTTTCCACCTCACCTTGTCCACCTCATCAGGTTGCACATGTAATTAAATATATTTAATATTTAATTACCTTATTTTCCCTCACCCACATGGCCTATTTCTTCTCAAATCAGAGGTTAGTTAACTAACCAATCAAAAGTGTTAACTAACCTGTCAATTGAGTTAATCCCTCAATCAATTCAGTCAATTCCATAATTCATTCTTCCAACTGATCAATCAAGTCTGTTAACTGTTCTGTCAATGGAGTTAACTCTCCAATCAATTTTGTCACATCCCCTCTTTCATGATGGAGCTGGGACACTTGTCACATTTCTACTGGTTGCACATTCCTCAACCATTCTCAGCCGTTGATCTTCATATCTCCTCTCAACTGTTGATTCCCATTCTTCTGAGTCTATAAATGAAGCTTCATCCCTCCATTCTATTCATCCAGGCTATTTGTATTGTTACTCTGCAGAATTCTACCCACACGCCTTTGGCACCCTCTGACCATTCACTAGCTTGAGATCACATACTTGCTTTGAAGCTCATCTTCATTGCATATCACAACAGCCATTTACCATCGACATCCTTGAACACAGCTAAAAGAGTGCACTCTCTGAGGGCCTACTTCATCAACAGAAGGACAGTTGTAATAGGCGAACAACAGAAGCATCAATTCAGGGAAGGTTTGCTTTGTGTTCATTGCTCCATTTCATTCAATCTTTCTTGTTTTCATTATTATGTTGATGTTTGGGTTTTATATTATTCATTTGATTGATCCACATTTTACCCTTACACATACTACCTATACAGAATTCGTACCGCTATACGATGCCTTGATTTCTGTGTCAACCTCAATTTTCATTCCATTCTCATCTAAGCTGATTTTGATTTTGGAGTTGCCTCGGTTTGTGTACCATCTCAATTTTTGTGCCGCCTTGATTTCTGTGTATAGGTGCAACTGAGTTTTTTATTAATTTCTTTATAAAAAGGAATTTTTATTGTTTTGAGGGGTAGCCCCTAGGGTTTAATCCCTGGTCGTATGGGGGACCAGCCCCTAGCTTCTAGGCGCCAGCCCCTGGGCTCTTAGATCTTGGTCATATGAGTGACCAGTGCCCTAGCTGCTAGCCCTCAGAAACTCAGCCCCTGGTCACATGGGTGTCCAGGAGCTTCAATAGTGCTTTTTTTGGCCTCTTTGCCCTAAAGGAGCAATTTTGATAAATTGGGCATATCTTGAGCATACAGAGTTGGATTTTCGCAAACAAATAGGTGATGGAAAGCTAGTTCCAAGCACAATCTAGTGGTGTAGGTATTTTTCAAGATTTTGTTGTTGGTGACAGTTATTGATGTTTGAAATCTAGATACATTTTTTGGCCTTTGAGCTCATATCTTTTTGCCAGGATCTACAATTTTCACAATTCTTGCAGCATTGGAAGGTATTAAGGAGCTATACATAGCCATCCATGCACTTTTTCTAGATTCAACCCCAGGTATTCTTTATTCCGTTTGTTAGTTTTATGGCTTCTGTTTGATATTCTAGACATTTTGGCACCTAGAGAAGTTATGTTTGTTTTGTTGGGCTTCATTTATCAGCATTAATACATATTCAAATTGTTGATCTCTAATCTGATTTCTTTGAGGAGATATCAAGGGTTTTGATATTCACCCTTTTGTGATAACATTGTGTAAGGATAACTATGAGTCTTGGCAAAAGGGCATCTTGACCCATCTTAGGTGGCTTAATCTTTTTCCTTATCTTTATGGACTCATACTTGAACCAAATAACCTAGGAGGAAATCTGCATTGGGAAATTATATTGATCATATTGTAGGATTGATTAGTTCTAATGTTGATAATGACACTATGTGTTATATCTCACATATTGAGTGCCCATGCGCTCTTTGGACTAGCATTTGGGAGATCTATGGAGACCCACATATCTCTCCATTCCCAGATGATCTTGATATGGATTGCCACATACCCCTTGATGATGCAGATTGTATACCTTTTGATGATGATACAGTTGAGGAGCTTGCATATTTGACAGGTCTTGCTAGTTCAGATGACACAACAACTTCTCTTGCTTCTCCTTCTCCTCTTATTGAGATCACATCTTTATTACCTGTTGCTACATCAGATTCTTTGTAGCAAGACATTACCAGTCTTCCAAAGATAGCTGATTGGGATACATATCTACCAGACATATCATTGTTGTTTGTAGAGTCTTATCTTGCAGCTTTGGAGGACCATATTGAGGACATTTGTCTTCCTTTGATGACAACTTCGATGGAGTTGCATCACCATCATCTGCTTTAGATATTTTTCTTCATCCTCCTCTTCTTTAGTCACAATTTGGCAGTGGATTGGAGACATTTGAGTAGTTTTCAGGAGCATCATTGTTGTCTTTGGATCATGTGTAGAGTTTAGATACATTTAACCTTCTTCCTGTATATTCCTATCTGGAAGGGGAAGAAATTATGCACACATCTCTAGTTCTATTTCTTCCCAAGGGGAGAAATGTTGTTCGACGTTCATGGGTCTTCATCTTTATTCTGTGTCGAGCATCTTCAGCACTACAAGGGTCATCTTGAGGAGAGGTTGCATGGTCTCTCTTCTCATCTCTATTTTTGGAGGGAGCATTTATTCACATGGGATTTCATCCTTCTCACTTCTGGGGGGTCACCAAACCTTCTCTCCTCTTCCTCTCTTATGGGGGAAATTCATAATTGTACTTTTGTGATGGATTCAGTTCTTTGTGGGTCTTAGTGTTAGTCCTTCTTCCATCACATGTTCATGTGCTTATTGTATTTTCTCTCTTTTGGAGAGAAGTTTTCTCCCACTGGGTTTTTCTCCTTTTCTCCACCTTATGAGAGATTCTTGTTGTTCATGGGTACCTAACATGGCCTTGTAGTTGGGACCCATTCTTGCATTAGTTGCATGTTTTTCATTTCTCCCTAAGTTGCACTTATGGGGGTGTTGGTGTAATTAAATATTTAATTACACTTTATTAAGTTTACTTAGGGTTAATTTTAGTCTTAGGTTATTCTTAAGTCATATTAGGGTTTTTCTCTAACTTGAAAATATAAAAGCAAGTTCTCTCATGTAATTCATTAATTCATTTCATTGATTCATCCTTATTATGCAAATTATTCCTCTTTGCTTTTTTCTCTTGTGGAAGGTAAATCTTAGGTTTTATAGGCGATCTTTGTGGATTGAGTTAATTATCAACTTCAACACACCTTTTTCTAAAGAGTTCCAAATGAAAAGTTCCCAAGTTATTTCTCCTGGTAACAACTTCTTCTCCACTTTCTCATTATCCCACTAAGTAGCTACTTCTCCAATGAGTTGGCATGAACCCCACATTGCCTTAGCCTCATTAGATAGGTTACAGAGATCAAAGTACTTCTCCATCTTGATAATCCATGCTTCTGCTCCATCTTTGATGGTTCTACCATCAAACTTAGGTGGATAACCCTTCTTGAGGCCCTTCCCTAATTCCTCTGCAATCCTACCGTGATTGTTTGCATTTCCCTCATTCTCTAGATTTTGCACCTCATCCCTTTGATTTTGGTTCTCATTTCCCTAATTTTGATTTCCTTGGTCTCCACCTAGATTTTCATTTCCTCTTATTCCTTTGACCTCTTGCTCAAGATTATCCATCCTAAGCTCCTTGATGGGTTAGGAGAGAAATAATTTTATCCAACCTATCATTCTGTCCATTGCTTGATCCAGTGCAGTTGGTGTTTCTCGTATCCATTCTAGCTAATTAAATCAATCTGCATCAAGATTCACATCTTACCGTAGTAGACAAAGGTCCTAGTGTTAAACCTAGATGCTCTCATACCAAATGTAAAGTTTGCATTCCACATGCTAGTAAAATGGAAGTAAAACAACTCAAATCACATTAAATTTAAATGGAAAGATAAATCTTCTTTACAATAATCAATAATGTTACAATACATCTTACAAATCCACGTGCCATAACTAGGTGTTAGCACAATAAAACAATATACAAAGTTACATCCCGGGCACTCATGTCATAAAGTCATTTCAATATAATGAGATAGTGCAAATGTCAAAATTATACAAATATGATCAATGAACAAGTAACCATCTTTGGCCACCATTAACCAACTGGTCTTCTACAAGCCAAAAAACAAGAACATGGTTTAAGCACTTTTTTTTCCCAACCATGAAGCATTACACTTCCCCGTAATTCTTTCTACTCGAAGAATTATTGACCCTACACAAAACGCCTAGCAACCTAGAAACAACTAGTAGGAAGGAACACTCGATGCATTTCTAGTGCCTATATGCATTCTAACTAGAATGATCATAATATTGCAAATAGGATGTGGCAAATAAACACAACAATAACTAGGCATAAAAATTCCATCTATTTCAATGGTACACACAGCTTTGGCCAAAGCATAAAAGCATAATTTGTAGATCTCAAAAAAGATCACTTTCTCTGTTAGTCCACATTTAGAATCCTATCCCAAAAGGTATGCTCAAGCACACACATAGTAAAGTAAGCTGATTCTATTGCAAAAACAATCCATAGCACACATGCATTTGACTAATGACATTCACTAGATACATTTACAAAGGAAAACAAAAATGGATATATATATATATATATAAGTTCCCTTATTTCTATTCAACCAATGAAGAGGTCAACGTTTGATTGTCATGAAAAAAAATGAACCTAAACATCTATATATAAATGTTAACATAACTATTTCTTTGTAAGGCAATCTCGTTGCATTCCATTCACTTTTATGCTTATGCTAATAACACAATTATAAATTATTTATAATTATATTAAATTGCATTACTCATTACTATATCTAAATATATCACTTAAAAAAACATTGAATATAACTATTATTTAACTAAGTCTACAAATTCATATATTACTTCCATCTACTAGTATCAACTCTCTGATTCACTAAATCTAAAAGGCTAATGAACCGAGATAAAAGGTCGATACATATAGATTAGGAGGCCGCTTTACCAAATACTTAGACCTACTTAAAAGATGAAAATTATATCTTAAAAAGGTTGTTTCATAACTTGCCTACATGTAAAATCAAGGGTAAAATCTCCTTAACATGAGATGACATAGACAAGGCTAATAAAAGCCAAGGAGCAGACTGACAAGAACATTTAAAAGTCATTGGTATAGAATTAAGGCTGATAAAGGTTTTAAAAGGCCAACACAAACAAGAATGCATGCCGATACAGTGGGAGAAAATGTTAAAACTACAGGTTTAGAAGTTTGCATGCCCATTGATAGGTTCCATAAAGGTCAAAACTATGTTTAGAGGAAAATAAAACTAGAAGAACATCGTTGAAAATTTGGAAAGACTGAGTAAGATTTTTAAGTGGCTAAAAGATGCCATAACAGGCTGACAGAATAGTCATAAGGGTCGTTATAAAAATTATGAGAGTCGATAAAGAGCATGGAGGCCTAAAATAAGGCATGAAGGTGATTTTGGCAGTCAAGAAGCTTAATACAAAAGAAAGAAGGCCAATTCTAATTTCATAGAAGGCTTAATTGGTTTGGAAAAGGCTGAATAAATATTATAAAATCCATTTTATATATTAATAGGGTTGTCATAGTTTAAAAGCAAACTAAAGACAAAAACGGGCAGTTGAAAAGCCCAAGGCAGGTCGAATCACAATTGGAATCCCCAACTGATCAACAATTTCTGAAGGCAGAACACGTTTAAAGAGGCTGACAGTTTATTAATGAGGTTGATTAGATTTGATAATAGCTACACATTTAAAAGGTCTATTTAAACAATGTAAAGGTTGATTTAGATAGTTTAAAGGCCATGAGAAAAGACTGCTTTAGATAGTTTAAACAAGCAGATGGAATAGTTTATCCTTACTATCTCCATAAAACAAAGATCAGGCTAACCCCATTAAAAGAAAATAGGTCATAAAAGAAAAATTAATTAAATAGGTCGATCACGGTTTAAAAGAAAGGTGTTGTTATAAGGCTTGCCACATATAGCATAACTTAAAATAGAGACAACATAACTACCATTAACAAAATCTATTGTGACATTATTGAGGTATTTTAAAACAATGAAGAGGTCGATAAAAATGAATTTAGGCCGAACACAGTATGTTTTTAATAATCAACACAAGCAGATTTCTTATATATAAGCTTCATAGAAAAATACCTACATATTGGTTTGATAGATTGAACTCTTCTATGTCGCACTGTCCTCTACATAGTATTTTTCTCCCTGGTGTTATTTTTTCTTCTCTCCTCTGTGTAGTATTTTCTCCCTAGTGTTTTTTTAATTGAATATCCTTCTTCCTATTATTGGCATTTCAAAATTAGATTCTTTCTCTTTCTTTTTACTTGCATGCATATGCAGCACTCTAAACACCTTTCTCTTTTGTTTTAGATTTAAAAACTTCAACATTCAATTTTTTTTCTTACTCATTGCATGTATACATATTATTATTATATTTAGATTTTCATATTTATTTATTTTTAAATCTAAATGTTATTATTATACACTTATTTTTAGTCTCTAACTTATTTTAATATGAAAAGTATTTATATATATTTAAACATATATATAAGCTTTGTAAAACATAAATTTATATAAATAGGTAAACATCTAAGATTAATTATTTGTATATCAAAATCAAATCAAATAGTTGTCATTTAAATCATACATTGAAAAGAATTGAGAAATACATAGTTTTCTTTGTAACTAAAAAGAAAGTTCTTGTAGCAAAAGACAGTATATAACTTATCTAATCATCCTTCACCAATCACGCAAACATTCCATAACAAAAGCTCCAACAAGATTACGCTACGATAAAATTCATAGAACCAATCAAGAATGTAAGATGCTATATGAACTAAGTGCATTTGTGTGTATACATCAGGGTCCTATCATGCCATTTTTTGTTGAGTGACTAGATCACCTCTACCTCAACCATGTTCTTCCCTTCGACATTCCTACACTCATTTGCACTCAAGTCTCGATTAATAGGTTAGTCCATAAAACCATAGCTGAAGCAACATATAAACAACTTAATCCATCATTTAATGACTTTCTATTTTATGCATTTAGTGAAATGATGATATTTTACTTTCACACACAAGTAATTACCTACCAGTAACAGAATCACAATAAATTGTCCAATATTTCAAATTATAAATGCATCAAAAAGATTTGAGATGTGGCATCCCTATGGTGTCATTGTTCTCTTGGGGCCCCGGACCCTATTGGGCACCTGGTCCTCCCTAAGCACCCTAGACTAGTCTAGGTGCCCTAGTCCTAGGACCAGGTTATGTTTGATTTTCTTAATTGTTGATGAAGTAAAGTTGATCAAGATCTGATGTATACTTTGATTTTCCTACTACAGGATCTCCCAAGTATGGGAGAGCATGCTAGCGGTCATCTATTCACATTATTGCATAGAAAATCAAGCACACTTTCTATTTTGTAGGAAAGGAGGGTTATTGTTGTTGTTTTAATGGTTTATGTTCAATCCTCCTTTCACACCAAACATTCCAAGGGCTTATCAACTGATTTGAATCTCCACTAAGTGAGAGTAATCACCTATCAGGTTGGGCTGCCACTTGGGATGTTGTGGATTCTTGGATGTGTCAAACAATGTCTCTATCTAGTACTCAATTGTACTCAAAAACCCTAATTATGCAAATCAATAAGCAAATTATTGAATTACGACAAATCCTTTCAGACTTAGGTAAAGGACAGAGATGTTTAACTTACTATTTTTTGAAGTTTGGAAGGCAGAAAAGTTGGGGACACGAGGACTAGCGCCTAAGTCCAAGGTACCTACTTCTTTGTGAAATCTTGATCTCCTTCTGACACTGATCTACACTACAACTTATGTTTTTGAGAATTCAATTACAGAGGACATGGGGACTAGCACCCTAGTCCAGGAAAAGTTCCAGTGTCCTACTTCTTTCTGGATCTTGAATCCTTGATGTCTTCTACTCCTTCCTGCAACTCCACTCCATGGGACTTGACACTTGTAACCTACAATCACAAGGAGTGTGGGAGGGAGTTCTGGTGTTTAGAAGATTGCCTTGATCAAGCCCCGAAGAGACATTCAAGTCTTTTGAACACCATTGTCAGATGAGAGTGTGTATCCCGGTGGGATAGAGGCAAAAATCCAAATAATAAATGATTGAAAACACAATTTAGATATCACCTTGTAGTGAAAATCTCATGGAAGGAAGATGCTCTTCATGCCATGAGGAGATGGATGCCAAATCTATAAATACAAACACAATAACAACAAAGTACTGCTATGCAACACAATGGATGCCTTGAATCACTTTCACAAAAGTTTGTTAATCAAAATGTCCATCTAATTTCCATCTATTTTGCAAATGAAACCTAATCATGATTATATATGCAACTACAAATATTTTCGCTAAGAATTTCATAATTCAAACTTTAGATGTTGGCATAGGACCCAAATAACAGTCATTAAACTGACATTTGAAATTAGGGTAGACCCAAAATAGGACTGGACTAGGGTGCTTGTGCCCAAGTCCACTCTATCATTTTTACTCAGAATTCATTAAAGTGCAGCCCCTCGGTCCTATTTGTCACAAGACCCAAGGGTTTTCTCATTGGGAGTCAAAAATAACATGCAAGATGCTCTAAATGCAATTATAGGACCCAGGAGCTAAACTTTAATAGGAAAAAGGCCCCAAGGTTACTTTTTCTGACATAACATTTAGCCCCCACTTTAATGTATGTATAAATGCAAGGCCAATACATGCATTAAAGTATGGTCAACAAACACAGCAAACACACCAAGCATGGAGAAGACACAGCAAACACATTGAGGACAATAACAAGCACACAAAACACAGAGAAGACTGTTACAATCACACAAAACACAAAGAAGACTGCATTGAATACACGCAAAACATAGTGAATGCAATGATTATTTTATTTTCTTTTTCTCATATATGAAATGTAGGATGCAAGTACAGGAAAAGTAAATACACAACCCAAAATGCAGGAGGGACTCATCGCCATCAATCTTTAGACTGCACATGGGAAAACAAACATGTAAAACATATCTCAGAGTGTAGGAGGGACTCATCGCCACCAATCTTTAGATTGCACTTGAGAACAACATGCCATACAAATCAAGCACACCAAACAAATCCCAAAGTATAGGAGGGACTCATCACCACCAATCTGTAGACTATGCTTAGGAACAAACACGCTATACACACACAAATGGAAGACATAGAGAAAACACGGCGGACAAGCGATGGAGTGTACCTATTTCTAGGTTCATCACCATCTCAATCACATTATAGGCATACATCGACGATTCGGCTTCGTCACAACAATCGTCAAAGACATGCTTAAGGGTTAGGTTAGTCACAGAACCGCTCCCCACCTGCTCAGAGGACTTTTTGAAAATGACAAGATTGTGCACTCTCTTCAAGAAATACACCATCCTCGCCTCACACGAAGGGCTTAAGATAAAAAGGATATGCACAATATACCACCTTCATAGAGGGCTTAAGCGATTGTAATAGATTCAAGATTCATAAACACACATTGTTAGCATTCTACAATAGATAGCTTACCTTATATATGCCCCCACCTTAAGGTGGTTGATCTCCTGTACCGATATCAAGCATGTTAAGGTAGGAAGAAAACACACAAGGGAACACAAGCTCTTGCAAAGCCCATGCCCCCCGGAGGTGACATGTACTTTACAATTGCCAAATGTTCCCACAAACACATTCCTACAAGAAAAGTGTTAGTGTCCATATAATCATGATAAACAACAATGCATAGAGAATCGACGAATGCAAGATTCAAGATAGACAAAGTGCACGGAGCAGCAGTATTGTTACATTTTGTAAGTGTGATAAGACAGCATCTAGATCACATGGAGTGATTCTACTAGCCAAGTGTCAGATAATATATAACAACCCCATCATCATGTATGGACTAGATCCTTTTTTTGATTACTTGCTAAAGGGACACTAGATCCGCATCAGTATAATATGTTTTTCATCATCCAATTGCTAGATAGAACCACTAGAGGAAGGGAAACAATGAAGCAAGAGAGGAGAAACAAGTGTCTTATGAATAGTCATGTAGGAGGGTGCCCCTAAATCACCAACTGCAATGCTATGCCCGTAAGACACAACACACAACAATGAAAATAGAGGAGAAGCAATATAAAAGAATGATGATACAAATAGAAGAAGGGTCACAATAGAGGCAGTCTCCTAGTATCCCTAACCTTACGAGAGTATCAAGGGTCATCCTAGGAGGCCTAAATAACACATCACATCATAGGGGAAATACAACATGGAGGTAAAGGGTTAGAAATACTTACCTGCCAGTACAATCGTACTAAATTTTGGAACTTACGAGCCTCTTGGAGAGATGCTCTATCAAGTTTTGTACAAAACTTAAGTGGTTCTTATGAGAGTCTTGTTTGTTGTCAGGAAGTCCATGTGATGTTTGTTTCTCATATTCTTGTGTATATGATATCTTTTGTTGTTTATGAGGAGGAGAACCACTGTTATTTCCAACTGATGATAATCATCTTGCTCTTTTCTGATTTTTAGCTAGCTTTCTTTGTTGAGTTCATCTACCATAGTGACAAGGACTATCTTGTACTATCTTGATCTTTTCATTTATCAGAGTCTCTTGTTCCATTTGTCTTTCTAATGTATGTTGTGTATCTCCTGATCCTTAAAGGGATAACAGAGGAGGAACTTCAAAGTAAATACCATTCCTTTGTGGACGAGGTGATACTTCAGTATTTTCCTTATCCACTTCTATTGTAGCAATAATATCATCATAGTTCAAGTAATCATCTTCTACTTCAAGTGTATTTTGTTCCATCATATTATTATTGTTATGCTTAGGGAATGGATTAGTGAAGATATGTAAATGCTAATTCGATGAAACAACTGACTTATTCACATTATCATTCACACCTAATACTTGTATCACATTCGTGTCAATGAGGTCTTGTATTTCATGTTTAAGATGCATACATTGTCCGATATCATGTCCTTGTGTTTGGTGGTAATGATAAAAAGCATTAGCAGCAAAATAAGGTCCTTGTGCTCTACTAGGATCTAAAGTTTAATCGGTGCTCTACTAGGATCTAAAGTTTAATCGGGGGAATCTTCATAAGATTATTACTCAAAGCTTGATATATGATAGATTGATAGGATTCAGATATCAGAGTAAACTTTCTTTGTTGATACGGCACCCTCTTTGGATTAGTGATAGTAGACACTTGTGAAAAGTTGTTTGAATTCGGTCCATTAACCTTGATGAAACTCCTATTATTCCTTTTGAAGTTATTTTGTGATGGTCCACCCATGGATTGTCCAACTTGAGCCGATGAGTTCTGGATTTCATATTGACTAGACAAAAGTTGATAGTCACAAAGGGCGGTGCATAAATGTTGAAAGGAGTTATACTTCACCAAGAGAATCTTATCATGGATGTTAGGTTGTAGATTTGTAATAAACACCTTCTGAACATCCTCATCCTTCATTTGATATTGAATTTGTGCATAGAGAGATTGATATTGACTAATAAACTCCATTAATTTCTCTTTTGGTACTTGCTTGCAATGAACTAAATCAATCAAGGAGACTTGAGGTCCAATATATGCTTGAAAATATTATAAAAATTGATCAACTAACTGTGAAAAGGAATGTATTGAATTTAGAGGTAAAGAGCAAAACCATTCTAGAGTTGTATCTTTTAGAGATTGCGGGAAAAGTTTTGCTAACAAATCCTCTTCAAAGTAGAAATCGCTACACCTAGCCATGAATGCTGCCACATGAGTATTAGAATCACCTTTTCCACCATATTTTTCAAAGTGAGGAGTCTCAAACCTCTTAGGAATAGAGGTTCTCAAGATTGCATAAGATAAAGGGTTACTAGCATGATAAGTTGGTATACTAGGTTGTGAAGAATTTGTCAAGTCTATCGCCTTTTGTTGTAAAGAAATCATGCCTTGTAAAAGTTGGTTTAAGATGGCATCATTGGGAGATACGGTTTGTTGTGAAGAGTTAGAACCAAAGTGAGGAGGTGATTGAGCCTGAGTAGTGATGGGTGGAGGCTATGAATAGTTCAGTGGTGGTTGGACATAGTGATAGGTGGAAGATGGTTGTGAATAGGTGGGATGGACAGGTGGTTGAGAGTAATTATTCATAGAAAAAGTCCCTTTAGATACCAAGTTTTGATAGTTAAATCCCACAACCTTGTAATTTTGTGAATTTGTCCCATTAGATAATTCAACACCTATGGTAGCATTACTACAAGCATTTACATTGGTGGTTAAAATCGTTGATGTAAATGTAGATATTCTCGTAGTCAGTATAGGTGCCGATACTTGCGTATGAGACAGTGATGAAGTGTTCTTACTACCATTCACACATTCAGTTGCCACCATGACATTATTGTGTACTATATGTGTTAAACCTTGAACCACATTAATACCATCTTGTCCTTCTTTTATCAATTCTCTTATATGGTGGATCACAGGGATGACTTCTTCCGTTATCCTTTCATTTCCAACAAATACTTGAAATTCGGCTAAGTCTTTATCAAATTTGTTTATTTGCTCATTAGGTACATGTGCGACCAGCTCAATAGTGTCATCGACATCATGAAATTTTTGATCTTCCATAGAGGTTGTAGAAGGTATGATGTCTTGCAAAATTTGTGTCTCACCTTTTGTAAAGAAGGTATTCAATGGATTTTCAAAGGTAGGAATGTTGAATTCTTCAAAAGCACTAGATCCCATGAGTCTTATACTTCTTCTTAAATGGATATTTCTATTAGGGTAGAAAGTTATAATACTCATACAAAATCATGCACAAACTAATAGAACAAACCCGAGGAACAAGATATGTTTAAGATAAAAAATGCTTAATTTTTCAACTTTTTTCAATGCAAATCACTAGGAGAAAAGGTGTTGTGAAAATTTTCAAGATGGAAAGCAAATAATTTGTCTTATAAAAGTCCAATGATGTATTAATATCCTTCACAACACGCTTTTTATGAAAACCTAGAGTGATGACAAGTCAAAACCTAGTGAAAATGTGCTAAAATATGTAATTTTTCAACAATTTTCCATGCAAAGGCCTAGTAAAATGGGTGTTGTAAGGAAATTGAGGAAAGGAAGAAAGTAATAACCCTATTTATATCCAATTAATGCAGAAAAATCCATTAAAACATGCTTGTGATGCAAGTATAGAGAGACAGTAAGGCCAAATCTAGTGAAAATGCAAGGCTTTCAAACCCTAGACATGAAATTTTGCTAGAAGACCACTATAATGCAACACTACTATTTGAAATCATTCCTAATAAGTGTTTGAAAATGGTAGTAAAATCTGAAACAAGATTTTGACTGCAAACCCTAGCTAATGCAAAACTAGGTTTTTATGAAAGATGCACAATTTCAAGCAATTTTTGTCAAATTAATCACAAAAATGCAATGCAAATGTATTCTAAATGGTGAATTTATGTAATTTAAATTAGATCTAATGAAAATTATAGAAATTTAATGAAATTGAATGCCAAATAATTCAAAGTATGCTAAAATGCAAGCCTAAAATGCAATTTTTTTCAAATTTTTTAATTTTTTTGTAATTTTTCTAATGCAATAAGATGAATGAATGCAAATCTATCAAAAAACACTCAGAAAGGTGCTAAAATTTTCAAAAACATGGGTTCACCAAAATGTTTTGTAGGAAAAGAGGGTTATTGTTGTTGCTTTAATGGTTTATGTTCAATCCTCCTTTCACACCAAACATTCCAAGGGCTTATCAATCGATTTGAATCTCCACTAAGCGAGTGAAATCACCTATCAGGTTGGGCTACCACTTGGGAATCTATGGATTCTTGGATGTGTCAAACAATGTCTCTATCTAATGCTCAATTGTACTTAGAAACCCTAATTATGCAAATTAGTAAGCAACTTATTGAATTATGGCAAATCCTTTCAGATTAAGGTAAAGGACAGAGATGTTTACTTATTGTTTTTTGAAGAACTCAGAACGTGGAAAAGTCAAGGACACGGGGACTAGCACCCAAGTCCAAGGTACCGACTTCTTTATGGAATCCTAATCTCCTTCCGACACTTATCTGCACTACAACTTCTATTTTTGGGAATTCAACTGCAAAAGACACGAGGACTAGTGCCCTAGTCCAGGAAAAGCTCCAGTGTCCTACTTCTTTTTGGATCTTGAATCTTTGATTTCTGCTACGCCTTCCTACAACTCCACTCCATGGGACTTGACACCTGTAACCTGCAATCACAAGGAGTGTGGGAGGGGGTTGTCGTGTTTAGAGGCTTGCCTCGGTCAAGACCTGGAGAGACATTCAAGTCTTTTGAACACCATTGTCAAACGAGAGTGCGTATCCCAGTGGGATAGAGGCAAAAATCCAAATGATAAATGATTGAAAACACAACACATATCACCTTGTAGTGAAGATCTCATGGAAGGAAGATGCTCTTCATGCCATAAGGAGATGGATACCAAATCTACAAATACAAACAAAATAAAAAAAAGTACTGCTCTACAACACAATGGATGCCTTGAATCACTTTCACAAAAGCTTGTTAATCAAAATGTCCATCTAATTTCTATC
The DNA here is from genome assembly GCA_027924645.1 of Cunninghamia lanceolata. NCBI lineage: Eukaryota > Viridiplantae > Streptophyta > Pinopsida > Cupressales > Cupressaceae > Cunninghamia > Cunninghamia lanceolata. The sequence continues at coordinate 3,632,689 of BSBN01000794.1, forward strand.
TAGTTTGCAAATGAAACCTAATCATGCTTATATATGCAACTACAAATATTCCTACAAAGAATTTCATAATTCAAACTTTAGATGTCGGCATAGGACCCAAATAATAGTCACTAAATCGACATTTGAAATTAGGGCAGACCCAAAATAGGGCTAGACTAGGGCGCTAGTGCCACAAGTCCACCTTGCCATTTTTGCTCAGAATTCATTAAAGTGCAGCCCTCTAGGTCCTATTTGTCACAAGACCCAAGGGTTTCCTCATTGGAAGTCAGAAATAACATGCAAGATGCTCTAAGTGCAATTATAGGACCTGGGAGCTAAACCTTAATAGGAAAAAGCCCCCAAGGTTACCTTTTTTGACATAACACTTTCAAATGCAAAGATGGGACATCTATGAGATACTGGATAGAATTATGGCACAATGCATTCTAACTCCTTGTACCTTTGTGCTAACAAGGGTGTCAATGGAGAACTAACAATTTACAAAACATCATAATACGGGGATCACAATACACACAAGCATAACACAAATGAGAAGGGACCACTCTTGCAAGTTGGCCTATATCAAGTTATCCTCCCCCAACTTGACTATTATAAAATGGAAAGAGGACAAGGTGCTCTAGGGACTTCATCAAGCATGGTGAGAAGTGCGAGAGCCAAACCTTGTTCGAAGTTGTTGAATTTTTCTACTCAAGACTTGGCATTCATTAGTGGAATTGCCAAGTGCTCGATGATATGCACAATAAATTGTTGAATCATTATTTTGTTGAATTTTTTTTCATTTTAGAGGAGGAAGAGTGATTAAGTAGTCTTTGAGTAGACTCGATAGCATACACTCTTGTTGAGATAAAAGAGAAGATATAGGGGGAGTAGGAAGAAAACCTTTTTGTTGTAAACATGGTGGAGAGAATGTAGGAGAAGGCCATAAACCTAAACCTACTTTAGACAAGTATGGCATTGGTTCGACAAGCTCCTTCATTCCTTACTTTTTACATCCTAACCCATTTCCATTATACCCTTGTTTTGAAATAATTTTGAATCCACACCCATAACGCTTCTCTAAGATAGAAGGACAAAGAGAGGTTATGTATGGCTAGATTTGTTTTTAGAAGTATGATTATATATTGAAGAAAAAGAATCATTATTTTTATCATGGTGAGGAGGGTCCATCTTTGTTTCAATCATCCCATGGGGATTGAAATCTAAAGAGGTCACTTCATTACCAAGACATGCATTATAATTAGATGATTCATTTGATTGAGATGATACTTTATCACAAATGGCCACCATTCTTGTAGGGGAAGGTGGATCTTCGTCTATTTTAAAGGTTCCATCATCATTAAATTTAAGTTTAAACTTTGTAGGACTATGAGATAGTATTGAGAAAATTGTATTTACCTTCGAGGTCTTTGGGTACGAGGGTGGGATTTTATACTCACATGCAAAGGAGGGTGTGAAATATAACAAACCCTAATCATCACCGAAAAATGCATTTGAAGGACCAACACTATCCTGACCAAAACTATTGTTAGCAACAAAGGGTAGTCTTAAAGAAGGGATCAAACTACTCACAGGAGTTTGATGTCTCACTTCTACTTTCAAGCAAATATCTAGAGTCGGATTGGCTTCAATTGTATGTAATTTGTTTTCAAAGATTAATTTAATTGAACAATGAAGGGTAGACAGAACTGCCCCCATGGCATGAATCCACAGTCTACCAAGAAAAAGATTGTATGAAAGAGAATTAGGCATGACATGGATAAGGGTAGGCAATGTCAAGAGTCTACCCCTAACAGGTAAGGTAATAGTACCATATGATTTCCTGCCAACATTATCAAAGCCATGAATGTTCATTTTATCCAGTTGAAGGAGAGAGGTATCAACATTGATTTTATGTAACAAATCTATTCCATAAATATTAAGACCCGATCCACCATCAATCATAGTGTCTTATCCTCTTTTTACCAAATGTGATGAATATTAAAAGAGGTTCATTTTGGTTTTGAACTTGTATGGGAGGTAATTCATGTTGCTGAAATGATATATCAGATGTTGTTGTCTGCATACAACTAAACAAAGATGCTACATCATTTAGATGAACAGCAGGTGGAAAACTCACCTTTTTTAGAGCCTCATGGAGCATTTCATGGTATGTAAGTGATGTTTGTATTAAATCCCATAGAGAGATCTTAGCCAAAGTAGTGCAGAGCTACTCGACAAGATCATATTCTTTACCAAAATATAAAGGAAGATGAGGTGCTTGAGGTAGGTTAAGTTGAGAAGATGGAAGAGAGATGGGAACACTTGGTGCTTGCTTACTTTTATTGTAGGTGTTATATGTGTGAGCAATCATGTGATGTTGTAAAATATCTTGAACACCTTGATTTCCTTGAATAATTTATTTTGCATAGTTGAGAATGTAACCCGAGAGTCAAGGTTACATTGGATCACCTTGAACCGTAATCACTGGTTTGAAGTGAGGAGGCATATTAGGTGCCTCATGCACAATGATTTTGGGAACATTAGTACACTTATTCACTATCCCCTTAGTGGGAAAAATAAGTCTATTAATGATGATTGAATTGACATTATTTTCATTTTGATTAATCTCAACATCCATCCTCAAGGGATTTAATGTGAGAGACCTCTCCTCATCCACTAATGCTTCATCTTTTGAAGGGAGAGCATTGGAATGAAGGGAGGGTAAGGTGTTGATAAGAGAATTGTTGATGCTTATATCCTTAGTGATGTCCAAGAGGTTTGAACATTCAATCAAAGGATGAAGATGAAGGATCTTCACTTCCTTAGTGATATCCAAGGTGCTTGAACATTCAATCAAAAGAGGGAGATAAATAGGATGAGCCATAGAATCCTCATGTACTATTTCATCCTCTTGCACCAAGATCTCTTAATAAACATGAGAAATCTTAGGAGATGGATCAAATAAATACAAGGGTGTGCGAAGTGTTCTATTTCTACCATATTTAAGGAATGGAACACCAATTTTACAAATCTTTCAAGTAAAGTTGGAAAATGATGAGAGAAAAGCCATGTTTGTTTTTATAGAGCTCTTTTTTATGTTTTTACTTTCAAATTTCAAAGAGAAGATGGATGCTCGAATGTTCTTGCTTTCTAAATTAAACACATATGATCAATATGATGAAGTAAAGCAATGCAAAATTAGACCTAACAATCATTTCACAAAGCAAAGATTTCAAATGCAAGACTAGCTAGGGTTTTACTATCAAACCCTAGATCTTAAATGCTCATTCCTAGACAAAATTTTTTTGATGCAAGCCCTATTTTTTAATACAAGTGAAATCTATGAAATTTTATAGCAATGCAAGATCAAATTTGAAATGTTTATAACTGTTATCTCTCAAAACTGTACCCTTGCTAAGTTGAAGAACTCAGCATTTTGGAGAAACATGGGAACTTTTCCAGGGCTGTGGGTCACCTATAGCAGAAAAGAACCTCCAGATGTAAGCTGGCTCTTATGGTACTCACCTAAACTACTGCTTTTGTTGGGAAAGGGGTAAGAAGGAAACATGAAGATGAAACCTACTCCTAAGGGTGATGCATCAAAACATTAACTAGACCTGCAAATAGCTTGCATACACAGTTTAATCAACTACAAGCTTGACGTACACAACTCAACATTGATATGTATTTACATCAGTACATTGTAAGAAGGCTTCAATGCACAATCCTAGAAGGAAAGAAGAATTTCACAACTTGAATCACCTGCAATACAACACAACTTACAACCTATAACTACATATACTTTTTGTTCAAAGATGCCATTGACGAGACACAAAGCTAGGAAAGAGAAAATTCACAAGCCATTGCATCAAAATCATCCAAATACATACAGTAAAATAAAAAATTAAGAAGGCCAAACTGCTTATCATTGCTTATCATTGATATTCAAGGTATGAACTGTTGTACATGTCCAAATGAGTTACAAAATATTGTCTTTTCTGCAAAGGACTCCAAAATCACAAAGTAGACAAAGAGCATAATCAAAACTAACTACAAAATGAGTCACATAAGTGACTATATCCACAACTCCAAGTGGTTCCACCAAAAAAGGTTCCAGAAACCACCTTGGGTCGGATGCCCCAAAAAAGCCTAGAATATAGCACCTAAATCTTCTCCAAAAGAGCTCACAATGAGAGAAAAAGTCAATCATGACTTGGTCTAACATGATGACACATGAAACAAACCCCTAAAAGGCTCTAAAAGCAATAAAACATCTCCTAGATGCTCTCAAAAGCATTCAAATCAACTGCTAACTGCCTCCATGACTCAGTCAAACCACTCAGCTCAAGGGCAAACAAATAGCTATATACTTGGCATGTGTTTGCCAATCTCCTCCACTCTCCTATATTCTTGGCATAAAAAGGTCACCTAATGCCATAAATATGCTTTTATAATTCCTTTTGCATCTAATAATAACAATAAACTCAAATGATTTATAATGTCATCATTCAAGTTAATTGTTTTACATCTTGAATTTAATGCAAAGAAAAGAAAAGCACCTAAGTGTTGACCCTAGAAAAGAGGGAATAAAGCACTACAAAAAGTCTTAAAGGACTTGTATGCCACATCGTGGCATATCACAAGGCATAAGCATGTTACAAAGGCATAAGACTCAAGTCTTAACCCACGGGCTTTTAATGAAAAAGATGCAAAAATAAAACAATGACCAAAAAGCCCCATCAAATTCTTAGGGTTCAAACCCTAAAAGACCAAAAGAAAAAGCTGACAAAGCAACTTTCATTTTGCAACTTTTGCTCCTGTATGCGCCACCATGAGTGACTTTTGCTTGACTTTCTATAGAGGTTTACTTGTTTTTTTGAAAGGTTTTCAGCTACAGATCTTGGTGAATAACTTCGAATGACCCCAGGTGAGTAAAGTAAATCCACTTTTTGAAGCTAAAAATGTAAATTTTATGTCATTTTAGCTACTTTGTTCTTGCAGTTTATGATAAATGCTTCATTTTTTATAATGTTCGTGGCCATTCATGTGCTTTACAAATTGCATTTTATCTGATTCACCTACAGAAAAATAAAAGAATGACTCTGTCTTTTTCTTTGCTTCTATGTATATGATATTATCATGCTTCTGTCGGCCTTTCTTTCTACTTAAATGCTAAGAAAAGATTGAAAGTTGTGGCTTGATAAGTCATAATCTCCTTTTTTTTTTAAACACAGCCATAAGAACATGATTCATGGCTTGGGAAATGTTGTATGATAACTCAGCTCTGCTCCTTTTATTTGATACATTCTGTACGCTCAACATCTTAGTCATCTCTATTGAGTGTACTAGGGTTTGGTGCATCAAACCCTTCACTGTATGCAAATTTTCTCTGTAGGTAAACTTTTCATGGCATCCTGTATCATTGAATGGGTTTAAAAAGCAAATTTCCTTCTCTTGTAGTAGCAAGTTTGTATATATTCATTTTGCTTCTCATAACATACTCTGTATACACTAGCAGCTTCTCATTTTATCTCCTGTAGCTCATTAGATGGGGCTACTCTTTGATGAATTCATTTGAAACCCTTCCTGCTTCCTTTACAGTTGTGACAGTCACTTTTAATGACTGTTCTATTCTTTTGAGAGTCAATTTTTTATTGTTCTTCCTGTGACAGTCATCCTATTGTAAAAGCTAGATGTGACAGTGATGTGATATGACTGTTTCTAATCCTATAACTGTCCTTTTCACCATCATTTAGATGACTACTCTCATCATTTTATCAACTATTCCTCATGCTTTAAAAAAACAATACATCTAATGTTTCTTTGACTGTGCTAAGGTCTCTTTAAGTATTATCTCATAGACTGATTTTCGTAGACCCTAGGTGATAGTCATGTAATGTACTACGTCTTCAGATTGAGCTATCACATGACTATGAACACAATCATTCCATATAACTGCCTCTGGATGCTTATCTAGGCCATCACAGAATCTTTGGTAACCATATTTTGAATCATGACTACGTTGATATAATGAGATGTCCTTCATCAATATAATCATGATTATGCAAAACTTGTTCTCAAGGATTTCATAGATGATCTAACTTAAGCATATCCCTCCTATGTGAAACAAGAGGGCAGCATGTTGGGCTCGACCCTTGTGGGAGCCCATTTTACTCCACATGCTATGATGTCAAAAACAAATAGTCTAACAATAAGAACTTTCTCTATACCTACATAGTGAACAAACATATTATATAAAACAGTGAAACCAAAAGCTTCCAATGATGCTCATGATAATTGATGATATTATGTTGCTTTTCTTGGTATTAATGATGTGTATAGAACCATTTCAATGTCTTTATGAAAGTACATTATGTGCTTGTTGAAACTAAAATGTATATAATGAGAAATCATATCTTTAACACCAAATTTCTCAAATCTTGCAGGTAATTCTGGAACAACAACTAAAGGAGCTAAATATGAAGCAGATCAATGTTCTTCCTTCTTGCCCAGGTAATGATGGATACCATTTTTCTTTATATGCTTTTCTTTTTCCTTAATTGTATAGTTTACTTTCATATTGTATTAGAAAAGTTATTCCCACGGCTTGTGTGGGACATTATTCATTCATGATTATCAATAAAAGACAGCAGTTATGCAAAGTTTATGTAATTTCCTTTTGTACTTATTTTGCAAAAATGAGCTATAATTTATTAGATAACCTCGCTAGCAAATGAATGTAACTCTTAAAACTAGAAACCAATATGTACCTTTAACTCCTTTTTAGAAAATTTATCTCAAATCAACCTAATTGAGTTGGAGGATAAATTAGGTAACAATAACATAAACAAAATCTGAAACAAGATTTTAATTACAAACCCTAGGTTTTGAAATTGACTAGGTTTTTAAAAAATGCAAGCTTTTTAACAAAACCCTAGCAAATGAGAGCTTCAAATGCAAGATGCAACACCATGAAATGATTATCTACTATAATGTAAGTTAGATCTAATGAAAAAATCAAATATTTAAATCTTTCTATGATGATCTATAACATACGCAATGAAACAATGCACAAATATGTCTTTTTGCAAGCCTAAAATGCTTTGATTTTTTAATTTTTTAATGCACATATGAAAGAAATGTCCTAGAAATGAAAGGATGATAAGGTTAAGCAGATTAAAACCTTTCAATCAACCTATACATGCAACAAGATCAGAAACACCACACTAATCTACAAACCCTAGGTTGAAGATTAGCTAAATTTCCTAAAAATGCAAAGTTTTTCAAACCCTAACAATGAAATTATGCAAAATTAAGCCATATAACTATGAAAAATGATGAATGAATGGAATATAAGCAGATATAAGGTGGAGAATAGCTTATATTTGATGCAAGAAGGATGCCAAAGTGTAAGAAACAACAGGTTCACCAAAATGTAAAGTAGAAAAGAGAGACTAGCTCAATAGATCAAACTAGGTCAAACCCTCTTCAACAAAACATTGGGGCACAAACAAAGCTTGGATTCTACCCAAGAAGGGGAGACAAATTACAAGGGTTCTACCCTTTTGTTGTATATAGAAGGAATTAACCAAATTCAATCAATCAAGCTAGAGTCAAGGCATGAAACCCTAGTTGACAAAGATCGGAGTAATAAACACACTGTCAGAACCAAAAACCCAGAAACCATAGGGATAGCACAGACTAGTGATTAATTTAGAACCTAATTCTAGAGGTAAGAATGCCCTAGAAAAGGGTGCTTGTGTGCCCTGGTCCCAAATTAGGGTTTTCAGAAACTGATTCTTCTATTAGGTCTATAACAATAACCTTAGTCTTCTTCCCAGAGATCACCTTCTAAAACCTGTTTGTCTAACCTGCACACATGCAAGAAGGAAAATGGTTTGGTGTTGTAGACACCTAAAATTGACTCCAACTTCACCATCACACATTCAACCTTATTCCTCTATGTTAATTAAATAACTTACAATTATTTCATTAATCTATTCAATTTTCTATAGTTAATTAAATAATTTATTATTTAATTAATTAACTCATTATTCAAATATTAATTAAATAAATTAGATATTTATTTAATGAATAAAATGCTAATCACGTCTTCTCTCAATTTATTTCCAAAATTAAACTCATGTGTATCTAATTAATTAATTTAATTAGATAATTCCTCAATTATCCTCCCATCCTTTTTCAAATATTTATTTCCTTTTCAGGATTTAAAACTAAAATCAAATCTCTTTTTATCTTTTCAAATCCTATCTTATATTGTTTTATTTACTCTTTGATCAAATAAAGAAATAAATCAAATCCCTATCTCCAAAATCAAATATTCTTCCCTCTATCATCAAAAATCTATAAATCTAGCCTCAACAAAGCCATTAGGAGGACGCAACAAAGTAAAGTTATGTTGCAGGAATCATGTGCAACCAACATCTAAACACGTCAAGGGATAGAAATCATTCGTGGTAACTTGTATTGTTGTTTAATTTAAGTTCTTACACGTTTTGATTATCACTTGTGTTATGGAAATATTGGATTAAGATCATTATGTTCTAAGTTTGCTTTCCAATTTTTAGCATTACATTTTGGCATGCCTAGTGGGAGCCCTGTCCTTGTATCTAAGCTTGTTTTGTAGGTTAAATTGCTAGTTTTTGGTGAGCAATTGTAGAAAGCATCCTGGGTGAAAAAGGATCTCACCGTTGCATCTAGGCGGCCCAAAAACCCTAGGAATCATATATAGTTTGCTATATTTTCATCCATGAAAATTTTTTGAAAATTTTTTAAAATTCTTTTACTAGCAAGTTGTACCGTATGAATCCATACAGTACAGACTATCGTACAGTGCTTTGCACATTTTGTGATGCTATCGTAGGATTATAAAACAAACATAGGTTTAAAAATTAAATAAAATAAAATAAATAAATAACAAAACTATAGTGGCAAAAAAATTTACGCTTTTTTAATCCACCATTCCCTGCGCAGCCTGGCGGTCTTGGCTTCAATCTTTGTTAACATTTTATCTTCTATTTTAGCTTTTTTATCCTATGAGTAGGACCTGGTGCCCCTTATCCACCACTGGGCTTAGAGCCCCCTTTTTCTAGTAGTCGGTTCACAACTGTGATCACCGGCTCCTTCACCTTGTCAGCCACCTTTTTGCCACTAACCTCTGGTCACATGCATGACCAGGGGCTCACACCTAAATAGTTATTGCTTAACCCTTAACCACCAAAGTTAGCCTCTAGTGGGCTAACTGTAGAATGTGACCACTTTTCAACCAAACTGCTATTAGTATGTTAACCGCCAGACTGTCCCCCATGCCCTCCTACATGCTAAAAAAGGGCCTTTTTTCTTTTTTGCACAACTTGGGAAAATCATATCGGAATCGTGTAAAAGTAGTCATTGGAAAGATGATTCGACATAATTTTATGTGGAGCAACTTTTATCAGAAAATTCAAATTTACCAGGTATAATCAATCAAATGCCACCTTTGCTTACAATCTTTAAATTGCCATATCTTTTGCATTTTTCAACGAAATTCGATGATTTTTTTTTGAAATTGCATAGAATCTAATTATCCACTCTAATATGTTGTACCTAGTTATCATTATCATATTTTTCTAGATTATCCTTTTTCACTCTAACAACTAGGTTTGCAAGTTGTTTATTTTTTTGTTTGTTTGGTGGAATCGAGGAGGATATCAAGCACTACATTAGCATTAGTGTCAGCATCATATTTAAATACAGACATTCTAGGTGCACACAATCCATATTTTGTCTTTTCATTTGATCAAAAAACTTGTTTACAGTCACACTTCGATTTGGGCTTAAAATGAACAATTGTTTGCATCGTCATATCTTGATTTGGGCTTAAAATGAGCATGTGTCTTCATCATCACATTTGGACTTGGGTATAAAACAAACTAGTACTTGAATTGCTTATTGGATTTGAGTGCAATTTAGGGTGTGTATGCTCTTCTCATGCACTTTGTGTGATCTTGAGAATCAAAAACATCCTTTAATCCATTCGTCTTCACACACACATTCCAATTTCTAAGTGTAAATTAACATTGTGAGTGTGAGTCAAGTGTGTGTATGCTCTATCCTCGCACTGCAAGGTGATCTTGGAGATCAAAAGCACCACTTGATTTGCTTTTGTCATCTTTTTAGGAGGCCTACTTGGAGACACACCAATCTAAGGTATGACCTCAACTCTACTATTCCAATGGAGCATAAAAAGTGAAGAGTGAATCGAAATACACTCCTCTTAGTAGTTGGAATCTTGTCACTCAAGCTAAGCCCCAAATAACTTTATACCTTGGGGAAGTGAAGGTGAAGGGTGGGTTACCCTCTTCTCCCAGCTATGTGGCATTATTTCACTTTCATTTCACAGATTTGGGCCCCCCATACCTTTTGTATATTGGGGACATCCTTAGACAACTTGTTCATCCTAGAGTAAGACCTATTGGCCATACCCATTTGACCAATATTAGGCTTGTTTGGTGTGTCTTAAAGTGTCTCCATAATCACAACAATCAATTTTTAAATTCAAACTTGCTATTGTGTCTTGTGTGTGATTTATGCATGTACATGAGAAATATTTTGTTTGGAAATTCCCTGAGTCAAGCTATCAAAAAAAACATTCCACAACATCCTAATTGTCATTCTCATAACTTCAATCCTAATTCATGTCACCTTCATCATAATCAAAACCCCAATCATCCTTAATTATCTAAAACTTTCCAAATCATCCAATCCTATCATCTCTAATTATCCAAGTCATCCTCCTTACTCATCATCATCATCTCAAGCATCTAATCATTCTATTCTAGTCATCCTAATCACCCCTCTTATCCACCTCATCCCTAATCATTCTAATCCTTCTTGATAATCCAATAAATCCCAACCTATCCATAACCTAATCAATTTAAATTCCTAATCATATCCTAATCACTCCACATCACCATTCTAATTATAGCCTAATCATATCTTCCACCTATTATCATAATCCTAATCCATTATTCATAATTCAATATCATCTTACATCATTGTCTTAATCCAACTTCAACTACCTAATCTTCATCACACTATATTCTTCATCATCCCATTCTTGAGCCCCATCTAATCCATTTTTTGTCAAAATGGTTATGACACTAGAAAACAAGAACATAGAGCAAGATCCTTATGGTGTTCAAAAATATCTTGATGAAATTAGGATGCTATATCAAAAGGAACAAGTCACTCAACAACAACTCCTAGACCAACAAATCATACAACAACAACAATCCCAAATCCAACTACAAACTCTTTTACAACAAAAACAATTCCAAATCCAAACACAACCCCACCCTAACCAAATTACACCTCAATCTTATTTGTCAGCCCCCTCAACTTCATACCAACCTAATCCAACCATATATCAAGTTACTCCTACATCAACTTATACCATGTCTTCCAATATAAACCAATATCCATATCAACCCACACCCAAATATCATCCAACTCCTTATTCAAATATTTCAACTCATCATAAAATCCATTTACACGACTATCAAGTTCCTTCACAACAAGAACATGCAAGTCCAAGTTACTCTTTGCACCAAGATCATGTGCCCTTAAGTCCTCATGTTACCTTTGATAAGGGAAAACCTACTCTATCTTATGCATCCTATGGGTATCTTCCATCAACATCTAATAAAATGCTTATCCAAGAGCCTCCTAGTCCTATCCCAACACCACCATGAAATCCATTTTCCAATCCATCAACCCCTTCAATCCCTTCATTACCATCTTCCTCTACCTTTCATAATCCTAATCCCTTAACCCATATAACCCCTAGTCCATTAACCCCTTTTATCCTTCCACTATAGTATTTATCCACTCCTAATCCACCATCAAATCTTATTATCCCTCCACCTAATCCTAATCCAAATCCTACACCATTACCCTTATTATCCATCCATTATATTGTTCATCCACCCATGTACTTATGAAGGATGTGATCCAATGGCTATTGGAAAGGAATCAACCGTCTCCATGTCAACAAACACCTATCATTGAACATATCAAAGAGCCTTCAAACACCATGCCTATTCTTCCAACCCCATCATGTAGCCCACAACCCATAAAGCCTATTGAAGAGTCTCCTACCATGAGTCCAAGCCAAGATCTATTATATACTCATGTTGTTGATCATTTAGAACCCATCAAGTCTATCCAAGAACCTCCCACTTCCATCCAAATCCAATAACTATGTCATGAGTCTCACCCAAAGCATGTGGAAACTCCAACTCTTTATCCTAATCAAGATCAAAACACCCCCATTCATCCTATTCATAAACAATTTCACCATATCCATGTTAAGCCCCTTTTATAATCAATCTCCTATCTATGATCAAGTTCCTATCTATGATAATGAAAGCCATGATGATCCTCTTAGCCTACTTTATGCATTACATCGGCTAGAAATTATCACTTCACCAATCTGTACTCCCACAACTATCCATGAGCAAGATATCCAAACTACTCCTATCCATTCTCCACCTAGCCCTATCCATGATCCAACAACATCCACTTCCCTTTATGAGACACCTTGTCTCCAATAAAACATAGATAATCCAACAAATAACTTGGATCCTATTACACTATATCTTAATGAGCACAATGTTGAGCAAGATCCAAGCATTCCAACTCATCTATTTTCTGATCTCACACCATCTCCTATTGATCCCATTCCAAATCCATCTCCCATTGATCTTCCATCATCCCTTATCAACCCCATCCCAAATCCATCATATTATCCCCTTGGTCCCACTACCTTCATCCATGGTGGTTCTCTCATAGGAGAGGAACAAATTCTATCCACCACTCATCCTCCCCCATCTAATAATGGACTTGCATCTTGTTTCCAAAGCACCAAACATCCCATTGCACATCGCATACTCCAAAACATGAATTATCAAGGCAAAGGTTTAGACCTTGTTGAACAAGGTATCTTGGCACCCATTCATGTCCAAATCCATCCACACATGCATGGCCTTGGCTATACATCTCAATGAAAACAATCCACACATGTTGGTACCACCTTCACCCCTCCTAAATCCACTTCTTTTAATCATAAACCCAGTGCACCTCATCGTACCTCAAGGTCATATGTCACCATCCATCCTCCATCATCATACCATTCACAAAAGCATGTGACCATACATATCCCTCCATCCACTCTACCTCCACTCCTCAATATCCCTATTCTTAAATCCCCTAATCCATCTATCCACACATCCCATTCCCTTAAATCCCCTAACATTCCTAATCAAGGTCAACCAATGCACACATCGACCAAATATGAAGCTATAAAAAAATCCATGGGATCCTAAAATAATCATTTGGATTATTCCCCACATAAAGTAAAAAACATACAAAAACCTCAAAATTATCATCTCAAAGGGCATTGATACACTAAGCAACATCAAAAATCCAAAAGGCTACAAATGTCCACACCCCTAAAAGCAAAAACAAAAATGGTGTGGGTCCCCAAGAAAAAATAAATCAATCCAAATGAAGCATCCAAATCCCACTATATCAAAAATCCTAAATCCCCCAAATCCCAAAAATCCCACTTCCATATAAACCTTCTAAAAATCTCAAGTCCATTTGGGTCCCTAAGTACTCAAATTAGAAAAATAACAAATCCCCATTAATCCCAACACTCCATCCCAATCAAAAGCTTCAAAATCCAAAACGGTTTGTGCAACTATTGGTCTTGGTTCCTTTCCATTCCACAACATTTCCACATACCTCTATCTCCCCATCTTTCATCCATTATCCTACATATTTTACCTATCATATCCCTATGGTCTATGCTTTTGAATAATCCTTCCATAACATAATCCATATCATAATCCACTATCCTTCATCCATCCATAATTCACATCATAATCAACCATCTCCCATCCATCCATAATTCACTCCCTTTCCATCTCATCCAATCACCTACCAACATCCATGCACATAATGACACTCGATATGGTCCATATGCAACATACATCCAAAAATGGGACACTATCACATCCTCTTGGAAATAGATAATTGAGTCCCCATCCTCCATCCAAATTTTTCTTTCCCACCATCCACCCATCCCATTCAAAACAAAAAAAAATCAAAAAAACCAAAAAAATAGTAAAGAAAAATCCTTCGTCCAATGGTGAAAACCTAGAAAATAGGAACCTTAGATAAGTACCATGATGAAAACCTATCCAACGAGTGTCATGAGTAGATTGATTGTCTATGCACCTTACACTTGGGGGCATGTTGTCTCATCTACCCATCCTATCATTCCTTCTACCTATCCTTCCTATCATATCTTCCTTATCCATTATATCCGCATAATTATCCCCTTGATCCAATCCATCCTCCTTTCCTCCTTTTTTATCTTGACAAAGATAGGGCAAAATGTTGAAAAATTCTTTAGACATCTCTTGATATACCTCATCTTTTCCAATGAATCCAATCAATTATATCGTCATAAGCTTTGTCATGTAAAACCCTAAGCATTATATCTAGAATGGGGCATGTTATTCCTATGCAATATAATCTTTGGAGATCACATCCTAAACACCTCATCCATTCCATCCACTATTGCCTATCCTTTTATCCATCCATCTATCATGAGTCTTCCATCCCATTTACTATCTCCCATGCTTTTTCCAATCCCATCTCTATCCTTTGCATCTAGACTTGGTTTTCTCTTGGAATTGGTAGCTAGAATCTAGTCTATCCAAATTGTAATCCAATGCCATCCCAAAAAATTTCAAAATCCTCAAACATTATAATTTTCAAAAATCCAAAAAAACCAAAACATCAAAAACAAATTCAAAAGCATCAAAACAATTCAAAAATCCAAAAAAATCATAACATCCACAAAACTCCAAAAACATTACAACATTCTAAAAACTCAAGCAATCAAATCTTTAATCCATACCAATCCAATCGAGTAATCTAGCCAATAATCCAAAAGCATACTTTGGTTTTGTTCCAACCTTGTTGTCAAACCTATCAATCAATCATTTACCAATCATCATCAACATGATATATCGTTCCCACATCCTTGTGTTCTTCTAGGGATATACCATTCCCCACAATGACAACATTATCCTCAATCAATCCAATCAATCCTTGATCAATCAATCATCAGTTTACAACTTGATAGGGGCAATACCTTATTTCTTTTTTGTATCATTTTTGCATGCTTTCTTGCTTGCTTGTGTGTGTTATCTTTTTTATCTTGCATTTGTATTTGTCCTGGTAGCATATTGTTAACATAGCGTCATGGTCTTCCATATCATGGTGTCCAACAACATATGTTTGCTTGTGACCTTTTATCTTTTATGCACATGACACATCATCACCCTGGTCCTTATACCTTGGTGTATAATGTCTAGTGCCATATCAAACTATATGGTTGCTCACCTAATGCAGCATAATGTATCATTCATCCATTTCGCCAACCCTTATATTTTCTCCCTTCCTTAACCAATCTGTTTCATCCATTTCAAAAGCATATACGTGTTCTTCTAACCCATTTATCCTCTTGAGGGGGCATACCATCCTTGCATCATCTTTCCTTGTCACTTTTGCTTCAAGTGACCGGGGCATCATCATCCCTAATTCAACCATCTTCTCATCCCTAATCCTACCATCTTCTTCTATCCAATCAAGCACTATATTTTATCTTTCTTTGAAATGATGTTGCTTCACAACACCATCTCAAAGAGGGGCAAAATGTAGACACCTAAAATTGACTCCAACTTCGCCATCACACATTCAACCTTATTCTACCATGTTAATTAAATAAATTACAATTATTTAATTAATCTATTCAATTTTCTATAGTTAATTAAATAATTTATTTCTTAATTAATTAAGTCATCATTCAAATATTAATTAAATAAATCAGATATACTTAATTAATAAAATCCTAATCACATCTCAATTTCTTTCCAAAATTGAACTCATGTGTATCTAATTAATTAATTTAATTATATAATTCATCAATTATCCTCCCATCCTTTTTCAAAGATTTATTTCCTTTTCAGGATTTAAAACTAAAATCAAATCTCTTTCTATCTTTTCAAATCCTATCTTATCTTGTTTTATTTCCTCTTCGATCAAATAAAGCAAAAAATCAAATCCCTATCTCCAAAATCAAATCTTCTTCCCTCCATCATCGAAAATCTATAAATCTAGCCTCAATGAAGCCATTAGGAGGATGCAACAAAGTAAAGTTATGTTACAGGAATCATGAGCAACCAATATCTAAACATGTCAAGGGATAGAAATCATTCGTGGTAACTTGTATTGTTGTTTAATTTAAGTTCTTGCACATTTCGATTATCTCTTGTGTTATGCAAATATTGGATTAGGATCATTATGTTCTTAGTTTGCTTTCCAATTTTTAGCATTATAGGTACTATTTAGGAGCTTACCTCAGTCAAGTCCTGCGAATGGTGTTTTCACCTCCACAATAGCATAGATGATAGATGGAGAGTGTATGCCCTAGGAGGGTATAGGCAAATATAAAGTAGAACAAAATGCTAAGACAAAGCATGAAGGAAGAAGTCACCATGAGCATGGAAACCCTAGCATGCTTGTAGATGGCGTCACACCTTGACTCAAGAAGTTGGTGTAGCCTCCAAAGATCTTCACAAGACCTGCAATATATTAGTGCCACAGCAATAATCCAAAAGAGATAGTTGTAGAGACCATGGGAGAGAAAGAGAGAGTGCAAGAGTGCCAAGATTTCCCTAGAGAGAGTTAGATGTTCAAATGAATGACTTAAATTACTTTTATATGTGTTCCCGTTGATTTTTAGAGAATTAAACCACACAAGGCCAACATTAGGAATATTTTAAGAGGCCTAACATGACAAGGCCACAATTTAAGCAGGGCTAAAAGAGGGCCTAGGGCGCTTGTGTGCCTTGGCCCTTTAGCCACATAATCCCTGAAAGAGGGTTCTTAAAGTATGCTTAGCCCCACCTTATGATTCTTTTCTAAGTTTCGTGCATCAAGATCAAGAACTACATGCTTAATGCTCAAAAAGGTGTTAAAATAGGTCCTAATAAACAAGTGTAAATATTTGAGGCCCATCTAGGAGCTAAACTAAGTGTAAAATGGTGATGTACACATTTTACGATGTTACAAATAGTATAGAAGATAATACAAAATTTTTGAGGGAGTAACTTTTCTATTTGAGTGATAATTGGTTACACTCCTCAAAGTTTGTACAATATTGTTTCAAAAGAAATTATGAAAGTTTAAAATAAAGAGAATTTCAGATGGTACAACATCTCATATGGTCAGATAAATATATAGGACAATTCAAAAATGCTTGAATGTTTTATTGACTATGTAGGGCTCACAAAGAAAAAAATATCCAACATATGTGAAGTTTTTTTGAAGTTGAACATGGTAAAGGAGAACATGATGGAGCTGAAGCATGTGTGAAAAGAGCTCTTTCTAGAGGGCAACTAAAATTTGAGGATGCAAAAAAATTAGAGATGCACATGCAATTGTGGATTGACATAATGAAAAATTATCTATGGGATTAAGTGAGAACTCTACAATTCGATGATTCTTTTGGTTAGTTGAAGAAGAGAATATTCTTACTCGACATGATTGTGAGACAATTAGTGGATCAACAAAATGGCATTAATTTAAGAGTTCAAATGCAAGCACATGGACTATATGGACTAGGGAGCTTGCCTATTTTTATCAATTTTGTATTGCAAGTGATTAATAAGCATGTGAAAATATAGAATGGGTTGAAGAATGGAAACAAAGATCCTTGACATCTACAGAAACACATGATCAACTTGAAACAACAATTGAAGACAATAATCAAGTATTTGCATCAGATGACTATAATCATGTTTCAGACCTTGTACAAGAAGGTACATTAATTCAATATTTCATTTTATTACATTATTTTGTAACATATATAATTATATATGTATGCATGTGTATTTATGTGAATTTCATAGCACACAACCATGCTCACGTGCTTCCATACCCAACTTATAACCTCACACAACCAGACACAGCCTCTGTTCTCACTAATGTTGATCTCTTACCATAAGACCTCTATAGACTTGTTGTCTTAACAGTGACAGGAACCTAGAATTAACACATACAACTTGTCGACAAGGAGACAGAAACTAAAATATCACCATGTGGCAAAATTTCACAAACAGGGACTATGTTTACCAATACATTAGAAGTCATCATGTGCATATCACAAATCCATGACATTGATTAATACAAGACACCATTTTATATTATGAAGAACATATTACAAAAATCTTCTATTACATAGATTACCCAAATGGATGGGCCAGCATTACATTACTAGTCACCTACAACAATGCTCATCCTGCTGTTTCTACATACCAAACATTTCATCTATGGCTTCCTCCCCTCTCACACATTTTTGCATTCTCATTCTTCTCTTCCCGATACTCCTTCCATCATTTCTCCTTTATGGTCTCTACCTTTACTACGACCTCTTGCTCAATCACTCACTACCATCGGTCGTCCACCATTGCTTGATGTGGCCCTTACCCGAATGGCCTTCTTCGATTTTCTTTCTACAGTTGTTTCCTTAGTATCTGTTGCTCACATCTTCTCATACCATTGGCCTCTCCCTACAAATGGCCTCTACTTTATTTCACACCTCCTCTATCTCTCTCCAGTGTATGCAGCCTCTGCTAAATCAGCCTTCTTCCTTTCTCTACCTCTATGGATGCTTAACTCCTCTTCTTTGGCCTTAATTAGTTGGCCTTTGGCCTTCTTCTCTTTCTGCATCAGCCTCTCACTTCTAGCCTCTCTCTTTACTGTGCTTGGCCTCCTTTATTTTCCACGATTCCCTCCTGTCAATCGGCCTTCTTCTCTTTTTTTCTTGTAACCGCTACTATCCATGATTGCTTCTTTCTGTATCCTTCCTGGTCACTGCCTGCTTGGCGTTACATAATGGCCTACCTTTATTCCTTTCTAGCCACTCTCATCAACCTCCCGCTCTTTTCTCTAATCACAGAGATGATACCTCTTTTCATTCCAATGACTCTAGTTGTTCATAACAACCACTGGGTGTCTTTGTTTTCCTTCCCCATCTGTCAATCAAACATTGACTTCTCTAGACCTTTCATCATTTCTAAAACTATAATTGATTCTTTTGAAACCCCTTGTCTTCTTTCAATGGCTCAACTCCATCTATGCCCGACTGTCCACCTTCTATTCTTTCCTCAACCACCTAACCATTAGTCATACATCTTTCCTCATATTATTAACTTATTGTCACTAAAATGAGAGGAGCTACATCCTAACACATCCAACACTCAGCCCACCAAAAACTAAAACAAAATTCAAACCAAAAATTAGATTGGAGAGCAATGCCCCTGCATCAGACTCCCCAGGGGACAAAAATCATGTGCTCCAGCACATGCGTTGATTCTACGAACTTATTTTAATATTTTTCTTCCGCTTCTTCCAGCATCTTAATGGAATTGTTGTCTTATTCTTCCAATACTGTGGACATTCCTTCAACTCTTTCCTCATGAAACCAATCACACCATTCATCATTTTCCTTGTATCCATATACAACTCTTCAGAAATAAATGAAAAGTTTTATATGTTTACAACTCCACCCTCTTCATCACTCTCGACTAACTAGAAATTAAAATTTTCCCAGTCTTCAATCTCGTCCATCCTTTCTACAACAACAACATCACACATACCCTTATACAAATCTATTTTCTCATCATATTACTCCACATTAACTTTTTGCATTACTCCATAATCTTGCCCAAAATTCCCATCATACAATATAACAATAGAATTCAAAATAATTTCTTCATAAAATGTTAACAAATTTACCTTTTCCTGTAGGGCCATCTGCTGCAACTCTATACCATTATCAGCTTCATTATTTACACCCTAACACACTAAATCTTTTGCTAAATTTGTCTCCTTCTCAGAAACAATCCCTTGATCCATAACTTCCATCTGCACATTGGCCACTGTTTCACTTGTTTGTATTCCTCTAAGCTTATCTTTCGAGGGCTACATACTTTGCCCATAAATCCTTTTCTATGTTTTCACTTACTGTTCCTCCTTCAAATTCTATTGCTACATCATCTTCATCATTCCTCTGTTTGCCTTTTTCTTCCTGGGTCATTGCTATTCCATCACCACCCTCTTCATCTGTGGCTGCTCTCTTTTTCAAACATGTACTTTTATGCTTTCCCCCACATGCTACTGCTATCCAACCAACTTTTCCTCTTTCCTAGCACACTCATCTATGTTCATTTTCAATTTTCCAATCTGCCTTTGTCTATTTTCTTTCTTCTTTTGATATTTTCTCCTCCTTACATCTTTCTCATCCACCATCCTCCACATCTCCACCTCATACTCATTCATCTCCCAATCACTATTCACTTCATCAACCTTGGTATCTTCTTTATTAATTTCATTTAAAGCCTCATAACCAAAATCATCAAACTCAGATTGCTCTCCTGGCACGTTGTTTAACTTTTCCCTATCTTTTCTATCAATAAAATCATCAAATGTTTCAAAAACATCATCATTCAATTCAACTTGCTTACCTTTCATAACATATGGGGTATTTTCCCACAGTTGCCACTTTAGTGCCTCCATTTTCTTCTCATCAGATTCCTTTGTATACTCCTTACTAACATCTTTATTTTCAGCTTCCACTCTTTGATTTGTCTCAGCATCATTTGTTACAACACCCTTTTCTTTCTTTGCTACCACACTCTTTTCCTTCCATACTTTGCTTATCACCACCTTGGGCTGACTTGGTCTTCTTGCCTTTTGCATTGCCATATTTCCTCTTGGCCTCTTTGCTGGCCATTCTATCTTCCAATCTGTATGCCACCTATTCTCTTGTACACCTTCCATTCTTTGTACTTGCTGGTTAATGTAGACATAATCAAAAGCAACATTCTCCCTAGATTTCAACTGCTGCCCCTTAACAATTTGTTTCTTTTGCCAATATGGAACTATGTATCCATGATCTACCAATGTCTTTTCATCTAGACAAACTTGCTCATTTATATTCTCATTTCTATATACATAATCAAAAGTAACATTTTTAGCTCCATTCTTCTGTACAATGACCTGCTGTCTCAACTTGCCTCCACCTTTAGTTTCTTAGCTTTTCATCTTTTCTTTGCCATCATCATCTTGCTCTGCTTCTGCAACATCTTCTAAAGCATCGTGAAACTCTATGACTTCTTCATTTTGTTGGACATCTTCAACATCAAACTGGAAATTTTTAGTTTCAACCTCCTCTTCATTTTTAGGCACTTTGCAATGTACCTCTGCTACAATCTCCTCTTGACATACTATTGTCGATGAGGATTGCACCCTTATGCAAAGTTATGAAACTCTACAATCCTCTGAAACATGGGGACAAACTCAGGTTGTGGGTGACCTATAATGATTTTGAACCTCCAGATTATGGGTTGGTTCCCTTAAAATGTTCAATTTAAAACTATGATTTTTTGGCTTGTACAAGGGTAAGAAGGAATCTCTAAGGTAATAAAAAACTGTAAAAGTTGGTGATGCACCTAATAATGATGGAAAAACTACAAAACTGATTCACAATAGATCTCATAAATATTACCCACACAAACCCCTTTGGCAAAATGATCACAAAAATATTTCTAAGGCTGGAAATTATCTTCTTTATGAAGGAAAAGATTTTTTCACAACATGAAAGAAAAGATTTCAGTAACACAAGCTAAGACCTGTGATATCACTATGCTTAACACTTGCAAGTAAGAATGAGACAATAATTTTAAAGGTTTTGATATTTTAAACACAATAAAATTTCATCAAATCACCCATACAAGTAGCATTGATGGAAAGGAAAACACTTGATTTCAATGAAAACTAAGGGAAAATATTACATGAATAACAAGAAAAATGGAACCTGTAACCTGCTGTAATCTCTATAAAATTTGTAATCAATGAGTTACAAAACCTCTTTCTCTCTCAAAGTGTAAAGAACAAAAAGACAAGAACTAGAAAAAACTAAGTTTTGCTTTACAATATATAGCTTTCTCTCTCCAAGAGGCATGAAAAATAGCACTATAGCTAACTGCCTCTAAAAATAAGTCCTACAAAGTGATCCATGAGCAAACCAAGAAATCCCTAAAAATAAGGGTCCAAACTATCACAAATTGAGAAAAAATAGCTCCAAGTTGATCCTCTCCATGTGTTTGACCAAGAAGTTGACCAAAATTCCTCAAATTGCCCCCCAAATCATGCAAAAACTCCCTAAACAGCTTCAGTTAATTCAACTCATCCATTTTAAATTATTTTGCATTGCAAAATTGATGTGAGTGAATAATAAAGTAATTTAAGTGATAATTACTTTACTATTGGTTACATTTTGCATTATTTTTATGATTTTACTTGTAAAAAATAATAAAGTAATTTGTAGAATATTACTTTATTATTCACTTACATTGATTTTAGTTGTAAAAAACATGCATGATGGATGAAAAGAAAATAAACACCTTATCTCTCCAATTACACTTGCCTAATTTGCACAAATTGCATGATTTGAGAAAAAGTAGGACTTTAAGAGAAAACAAAAATCTCTTTATGTCTCCATGCAATAAAAATTCCTAGTTGCATGATACATGCACTAAGGCAAAAAATTATCACCCTTATTATTCCATTTGCATTAAGGCAAAAATAATATACCCTGCCTTATATCTTCATGCCTTGCAAAAATACCACTTGTCTTTTTATACAAAAACCATCATGCCAAAAATTAACCTTATTCACAATGCAATCTTCTCAATCTTTGACTTGCATGCATCACATTGTCCTTATGCACATTGGAAATAACTTACTTGTCTTCACATATTCTGTCACCTTGCAAAACTTACCTTATCCACAATCTTACCACCTTGCATGCATTATCATGCACTATGAAGAAGAATCTCTGACTTTTGAACATTTGCCAAAATGACAAAGGTATATATTTTGACCATGCATGAGTTTCAAAAGAGGTAATCTCGACCATACCATAGTCGACCACAAGGGAATAAAGGTATTTAAAAAATTCATAAGGCATAAGCCTTTCATTCTCATGATACCGACCATTGACTTTAACAAATAATCAAATGGAAACAAAAAGCACCTGTCGATCCCTCCAAATAATGATCACTAGGGGATTATCAAGACAAGGTCTTGACCATGAGTATTTGGATAAGGTAATGAGTTTTGTATTTGTAAAGTCAAAAACAAGAAAAGAAACCATGAGTCATCTAACAAAAACAAAGGAAAACCCTAAAGAACACTTCATTTTGCATTTGGCATTCCATCTTTTTGGCTCTACAATTTTCATTACCGCCAACTAGGGTTTGAGACTCTCTGGTTTTTTTCTTGATTTTATTGGACTCTCCTAGTCAAAACTTTGGCCTTTCTATGCAAAAAGAAGGCAGGAACAAGGTGAGTATTAAATTTTTTGGTTTCTACTGGCATTTCTTACTTCTTTATGTAGCTTCTCACCTTTCAATGCTCATGCCCGTGAGCCTGTGTACATTTTATACAATTCTAACAATCTTTTTATTGATTCTCTATGTCTTTTCTACAACTCAAATTTATGCAAAAACCCTTCAAATAATGAAGGTCTTGACCAGTTGTAACTCCATTCAGGAAAACAAGGTAAGCATTACTTCTTGTCTCTCTTGTAGCCTTATTTGTCTCACTATAACTTGAAAAATGATAAGGGTTTTGAGGTTTTTGAACTAGGTATCCCTCCTTCTGATAAAAAACCTCCTCTTTGTTATGGTCATGCCTATTACATTTGTTTCTGTACATTTCTTTCACTGTAGATAAAAGATGACAAGGGTTTCAAAATAAAAATTTAACTAGGAATCAATTTTCTTGTATAGAAATGTTTCCTCCTCCACAGCTATGCTCCATGACATTTGTAGAAACAAAAAAGAAACAAAAGTGATGAGGGTTTATGTATATAACTTTTCCTTAGCACGGCCATGGTATTTCTACATTTCTGTACCACCTCTTTCATAGATACAAGAAGAATCTTTAAGATTTCGAAAAGGTGAAACAAGGGTTTCATTTTTCTTGCATACAGATTTACTTTTGGTCACGGCTATAGCATATCCTCTCTTTCCTGTGCATTTTTGTCCTGTAGATGCAATAATGGCATTAGGTTGTCAAAAATGTAACAAGGGTTTCTTCAATATTATTCTACATTTTGTAGCTCTCTTTCAACTATAACAAGAAATGAGACAAGGGTTTTTGAAACACAAAAAGGCTTTCACTTTTCTACAGATAGAAGCCTTTTCAAGCACAGTCATGAAAGATCCTCCTCCATTTCTTATGATAGTCATAGTCAGATGATGCATTCTATCTGATGTTTATACCTTTTTTAGCTCCAAGGCATTACATGCTACAAGGTTTTAACATTTTAAAGGCATAGTTCTATTTCTCTTATCTTCACCTATAGCTTGAAACTTTGATCTTTTCTATGCTATCACTTCATTCATACTTAAGGCATGTCCTGTTAGGTATTGCTATTTTGATACTTCCATTTGGCATTATTCTCTTACTGTATGTCCTCAAAAGGTATCATAGTAGCAATACTTATCATGAACATGTCTTAATGACAGTTTATAATCTTGTGATATGTAAATCTGTACCTCAACTGGGTCTGCTCAGTGATTACTTATGATAGTCTTGTTCTCTATTTCTCAGTTGATTCTTTACTTAATACAAGTATGTCCTCATAATGTTGTTATCTGATTATTGATGAAAGCCATAACAAAGATTCATTCATATGCTCCTCCATTATAATTTGTATGTTTTTGTGACCTCTTAAGGTCTGATCTTATAATATTTGATCTATCTAGATGACTGTAACATGAAATATGACAGCAAAAAGGCATTCCAAGGATGGTAGAAATTAAGAAAAGTACCTTTTCATAGCTACATTTATGTATTCAACATGTTGACAAGTTGATTCAAAACCATGATTCCTTTATGATCTGTAATGAGGCAATTTGAATGTGCCTGATCTGATTTAATCAAACTATTATCAAAGTGAACATAGTTTATAGGAGAAATTGCTCCTTTTCATCTTTATCATGATGACTTCACTTTTTTTGCAAGTTGATCTTTATGATGCATGATATTGCTTTGAATGATGCATCTTGTCTTTCATTCTGATATCCTTTTCAAATTGAAAAGAAAAAGTGAAACATGTTGGACTCAACCCTTGTGGGAGCCACATTTTCTCCACATGTTTAATGTCTTCAAATCAGCAATATTACTTTTCCTATACCTACACAGTGAACAAACAAGTTAGCATAAAAACATACCTTATGGAGTTTATTGATCCTCTTCATGATGTTTTGATTTATGGCACATGTTTGATTTGATTCTTTCATATGAAATACATGATGTGGCAAGTTGATATGTTTGTTTGATAAAAGCATATGAAAATCTTAAATATCCGAAGCTCTAACAGGATCTTCCCCCAAAAAAATTTGCAAGCTCACTTGACATGACTGGAGCTAAAGATGAAGATATGAAGATCAGTCACCAACAAGGCATCAACCTTCAAACCAAAAAGGCAATGATGGATATTTAATATTCTCATGTGTTCTTTTATCATTTCCTTTTATCATCAAATCTATAGCTTGCATATGTCTGCATTGCTCAGTTTAGTCACTCCCACAGCTTGTGTGGGACACATTTAAACACTTCTTTTAAATATGATCAGTTAATTTACCTTATGCACTTGATTTATGTATGTTTCTTTTCAATCAATGCATAGGATAGAATAACTAAAACTTGAATGTATGTTCCAAATATGATATGAAATGACAGTTCAAATGAATACCTTTCTTTCTTGCTTTCAATTATGATCATTTGAATAATCAAATTGTCTTATAACTCTGAAAGATAAAAATAGTTTAGATCAATTGTCTCTCATTGGTTGTTTAATTTATTGACATTAAAATTCACTTGTCATGATGGTTTGACAATCCTGATTAACTGTTGGATTATCATGACAACTGATCATTATTTCCTCTTGTCAAGACATCAAAAATTCACTGATTGCAATAACTTAAAAGTTTTCTTTTACTCCTTGTGAAACAACTGCAAATTAGGTCCAACTAAATTTAGTGTGAACAAAATTTAGTAACACATATTGTTGCAATCATCCTTCTCATGTTTACATCTTCAACTCTTTCTATGGGTGTTATTCTTCCCCATCTTTCATCATCTTCAAGGTCTCTTCCTCGACCTTCCTCAACACATTCTTTATACTTGCATACACAGTTGCAAACACAATATTAATAAATAAAATAAGAGACCACATTGTCTCCCTTAGTGTCTTCTTCAAGGACACTCTTTTCTCTTCATTTCTATTTTCCACAAGTGCTGCTCATGGTACTTCTTCCTCTTCCTCTCTTTCTTCCTTATCTTCTCTCATGTTCTTTACAATGAGAACTTCATTCCCCACTTCTGGTGCATGTTGCTCCTCTAGAAACCTCTTTCTATCCCAACCTTTGTGGGTACTCAAGGGATTCATATTTTGCCTTTTTCTTGTTTCCATAATCATCTTCACAGGCCACCTTACTTTCTTTTACATTGGCCATACCCAAAAGTACTCCTAGCTACTTTCTTCAAGCCATTTCTTCCTTGCAATCATGTATTCTTTTAAATCTCTTTTTAATGCTGCTAGCTCTCTTTCAAAATTTGTATTTTTCTTCTTCATATTTTCCTGGCTAAGTTGCCTCACTTTGATGATCTACTCAACACTCAGAATCTTCTATGCTCTAATACCAATCTGATAGCACGCAGCCACGCTCACATGCTTCCATACCCAACTTATAACCTCACACAACCGAACACACTCTTTGTTCTCACTAATGTTGATCTCTTACCATAAGACCTCTATAGAATTTCTATCTTAACAGTTACAGGAACCTGGAATTAACACATACAACTTGTCGACAGGGATACATAAACTAAAATATCACCATATGGCAAAACTTCACAAACAGGGACTGTGTTTACCAATACATTAGAAGTCATCATGTGCATATCACAAATCCATGACACCGATTAATACAAGACACCATTTTATATTATGAAGAACATATTACAAAAATATTCTATTACATAGATTACCTAGATGGATGGGCTAGCATTGGATTACCAGTCACCTACAACAATGCTCGTCCTACCATTTCTACATACCAATCATTCCATCTATGGCTTCCTCTCCTCTCACACATTTCTACATTCTCATTCTTCTCTTCTCGATACTCCTTCCATCATTTCTCCTTTATGGTCTCTGCCTCTACTACAACCACTTGCTCAATCACTCACTACCATCAGTCGTACACCATTGCTTGATGCGACCCTTACCCGAACGACATTCTTCAATTTTCTTTCTATAATTGTTTCCTTAGTATCTGTTGCTCACACCTTCTCATACCGTTGGCCTTTCCCTACAAATGGCCTATGCTTCTTTATTTCATGCCTCCTCTCTCTCTCTCTGGTGTATACCGCCTCTGCTAAATCGGCCTTCTTCCTTCCTCTACCTCTATGGATGTTTAACTCATCTTCTTTGGCCTCTATTATTTGGCCTACGGCCTTCTTCTCTTTCTGCATCGGCCTCTAACTTCTGGCCCCTCTCTTTATTGTCCTTGGCCTCCTTTATTTTCCACGATTCCCTCCTATCAATCGGCCTTCTTCTCTTTTTTTCTTGTAACTATTACTGTCCATGATTGGTTCTTTCTGTATCCTTCCTGGCCGCTGCCTACTTGGCGTTACATAACGATCTGCCTTTATTCCTTTCTGGCCACTGTCATCGACCTCTCGCTCTTTTCTCTAATTGCAGAGATGGTGCCTCTTTTCATTCCAATGACTCTCTAGTTGTTCGTAACCACCACTAGATGTCTTTGTTTTCCTTCCCCATTTGTCAATCGAACATCAACTTCTCCAGACCTTTCATCATTTCTAAAACTAAAATTGATTCTTTTGAAACCCCTTGTCTTCTTTCAATGACTCAACTCCATCTATACCTGACTGTCCACCTTCAATTCTTTCCTCAACTGCCTAACCGTTAGTCATACATCTTTCCTCATATTATTAACTTACTATCACTAAAATGATAGGAGCTACATCCAACACTCAACCCACCAAAAACTGAAATGAAATTCAAACCAAAAATTAGAGTGGAGAGCGATGCCCCTGCATTAGAATTTTATGTCACACTTTATTGAATTAAATACTATTTTTTGCAGGACATGTCTATGTTTTTGTTGCACATGAGGGCAATGAAGAGGAAACAAAGTATTGGTTGGCTCAATGTGTTGAGACAAAATATAAGTTGTTACATCCTAGAGTAGATTATGATAGCTATGAGTATCCAATAGGTTATATGGTTGTTGTTGCACCTGGCTATGGAAATATCTAATAAGAAAGAATGGCTTGCCTGCATTTGAAGATTATGAAAGACATAAGAAGATTATACAATACTCACATTTAGTTGTGGCAACAAATATAAAACTAGTCAAATATCAAGGGAAACCTGCTAATAAAGAGCTATGGACGCTTTCTATGGAAGAACATGAGTCAATTATAGATGCATTACACAAAAGAGAGGATGTCGATGGTACAATGGAATAAATTTGCAAGTATGTATATAGTTGTATAAATTTAATTGATAGTTTATATATAGTTAATGATTTAGTATCATTCCCTAACAAGTTTATATAAGTGATTGCATGTCCCCTTAGTTCATCCTCTTATCTCCCCTTAAGCCATCCTCTTACCTACACTTAAGCCATCTCCTAATTATAGAACTAATTTTCTCACATGACACATAGTTTGAGTGGCTAGGTTAATCACCATGATTCACATCATGAAAATGCTAATCTTATAATTTGTATTGACTCGTGTATCTCCCTTTAAACCATCCTCTTATATCCCCTTAAGCCATCTTCTTACAACCCCTTAAGTCATCCTCTTAGCTCGCCTTAAGTCATCCTCTTATGTCCTATTAAGTCATCCTCTTATTTCACCTTCTATATTATTCCTTTTATCTTATAATTGTATCAGGACTCATGTATCTCCCCTTACTTTTATTATTTTTGTAGGTCCCCTACAAGTAGATCCAACATGATTATATCGATGAACATTTATTTCTTCGATATATTCTTTCATTCTTATTTCACCTTCTATATTATTCCTTTTATCTTAAAATTTGTATTGAATTGTGTATATATAGTTAATTTACTTACATTCATTCATTATCTTTGCGGGTACCCTACAAGTAGATCCAACATGATTGTCGCTACAAGTTTTCATCATACAAATGTTTGATCAATTTTGTAGTCTTCAACTAAAAGTGGACACATTAGGTAATTGTATATATACTCATGTTTTTTATTAGAGGTCAAACAGGTTTTGAAGGGACCCAAAACCATTTACAACCAAGTGTTGTCAACCATGAATAGCAAAAGAAACACCAAAAGTGAATCCAAACCAACACATAACCAAACATCAGCAACCCAAAAGATGACCCACAGAGAAATAGCAGAGGTGTTGCAACTAGAAATCCCAGTTAATGAGAAAACTCACTGAACCCAACTACAAACAAGACCTTATCCACATAAAAACATTCTTATGGTCTTGACAAGAGACCCTAGGTCTCGAACTTTCCAAGATTTGAAACCCTTAGGCAAGGAAACCAAAAAATTCCAAGGATCTGAAAAAACAAGATCAGGAACCCAAAAAATAAACCAACAAGAAGGAGGCTCCTCAGAAGGAGACCTAGAAGGCTTAATAGTATCCACTAGGACATGAATAAACATATTTATCAAACCTTTGGTAGGGTTGAGCAGAAAACCATCATACCCTCCATTAGAAGCAACCATGCTCCAAATGCAGAATAACATAACTGGGCTTCCATTTTCTTCTGGCTCATCATCTAAAAACTTCATTATAGGGTTTGCACCAAAGAAGGGAAAACCCCCACTTGAAGATAGAGTATCAAACTTGATTGTTGGGATATGAACCCAGCCACACCATCTCCTGCTACTAAACAAAAGGGGCATCTCCATCTCAGGAGATTTGTTCAAAGCCTCTTTTTGCATCTCAGCACTCAGAGTACACACCAAGGGCTTACATATTCTACTGGCCCATATACTATCAATAATGGGTTTGTTCCTGCATAGGGAAAACCCCCTCTTGAAGACAAGTTTCTCAACAAGAGAAACAATGATCTGAAACATCCCACCCAAACTCTTACCCATGTCTGAAACCTAGAGATTAAGGCACTGGGGAGCAGATAACCCCATCCCTAAAACCTCACCAACATCAATGGACTACTTTCCAGCACTGTCAAATGCTACACCAATAGACACACATCCCAAAAAGAAACACGTCTCTGAAGAAAATGAATAACATAGGATGCCTCTTAAGTCACTTGGGCAATGGATGGAGGAATCCAGCAGCACTGAACGTAAGAAAAGACCCCAAACCCCCACATCCTCGTCATCCTTTTCTTCGACAACAACCTCCTCTTCGCAAGAAAACCCATTCCCACTCCCGCTCATCCTATATTCTAGAATCATCCCCTCTTGGAGATGAAGGCATTGGGGACCAACTAGAGACCCCAACCCACTAACCCCAACACTATCGACGGTATGCTCTCTAGCATAGGCAAAATCTATACAAACAATCATGGTCGACATCATGAAATGTGTCTCAGAAGAGAAGCAGATGATGTTGTTGCAGCTACAAAGGCATCTAATGGGGGGAGGAACTAGCAAAGTTTCAGCATAGACCCCCTCATCTCCATCCTCATCCCCTTCATTTGCTCCATCTTCCTCTGCATAGGAAAAACTCCCGCTCTCGCTCCTGCCCTTCATCATAGTTATACTCATGTTTCATCACATGTTATAGTTGTATTATATCAATGTTTTGTGTTTTTGATGTATTCTTTTGTTCTTATTTAACCTTCTATATTTATCCTTTTATCTTATAATTTTTATTGACTCGTGTATATATATATATAGTTAATTTACTTACATTCATTATTTTGCAGGTCCCCTACAAGTAGATCCAACATGATTGTCACTACAAGTTTTCATCACAAATGTTAGATCAATTTTATCGTCTTCAACTATTAAAAGTGGATGTATTAGGTAATTGTATATATACTTATATGTTTCATCACATGTTATAGTTGTATTACATCAATGTTTTGTGTTTTTGATATATTCTTTCATTCTTATTTCACCTTCTATATTATTCCTTTTATCTTATAATTTGTATTGACTTGTGTATATATATAGTTAATTTACTGACATTCATTATTTTTGTAGGTCCCCTACAAGTAGATCCAACATGATTTTCACTACAAGTTTTCATCATACTATAAATGTTAGATTAATTTATAGTCTTGAACTAATAGTGGACCTATTATCTAATTGTATATACTCAAATGTTTCATCATGATATCACTGCATTGTATCAATGTTTTGTGTCTTCAATACATTCTTTTATTCTTAAATGGAACCTTCTATATTATTCCTTTTATCTTATAAATGTGTCTAAACAAACTATTTCTCAACCCTCCTTTATGTAACTATCAATACTCTACCACTTGCGCTCTTGATTTAAATAACTTTTAAATGGTGTTTTCTTCCTTTTATATGAAATAAATAGAAGTGCATTCAAATTTTAGCTCAACAATCAAGGGAACACATTAACATTATGAGCCTACTAGATAACCTACATGGAATGTATGTTTTTCAAAAGGGGGTAAAAATTTATTGATTAGCAAAGAAAACATACATAACAAAAGGCCCCAGGCCCACAAAGAACCCATAGGAGTTCACCAAGAACCCCAAGAAATTCACCTACCTATTTTTGTCCTCAATAATTAACTTTTCTAAAACCAGAGTATACTTTGGTGACAAAAGATTCCAATCCCCAACATCCCATCCCTCTAGGTGCTCTGAAGCCCATTTGGCCAGATAATCCACAACCCTATTCCACTCACGAGGAATATGGAAAAAGGAAACATAATCCAAAGAACAACAAAGATCCAATATCTGCTTTACCATAATGGCCAATTGCCCATTAAATCCATCCACCCTTTGGTCCAATAGCATATCTACCACAATCTGTGAATCAGATTCATAGATGATTGTTTTCCAACCTAGGGAGCATCCCCATTCAATAGCACTAAGAATAGCAAGGGCTTCCATAAAATTGTTAGTATGAAAAACTTTATAAGTTGAGAAGAAAAACACCACATCCCCTACACTATCTCTGCCAACACCCCAATCCTTGCATGTCTAGGGTTCCCTCTAGAGGACTCATCAGTGTTAACCTTTAGAATCCCTTGGGGAGGAGGGGACCACAGACCTTCCTGCCAAAGCTCCTATTTGGCCTACTGAGGTCATCCACTAGCAGAGAGACCCAAACCATTGTCAACCAAATCTAGGTTCCTAATAATAGCTAAATCATCATGACCCACATTGACCAAGAGATCACACTTTGCTGAAATAGTCTCCTAGATTCTACTACATATCTTTTGCCATAATTGAACTACTCCCAGCCTCACATCTTGAAAAAGCCTCGTATTCCTTTCTAACCAAAGGTGCCAAATAATAAAAGTAGGCCCAATAATCTAAACAATCTAGAGAAATGAGGTCTGAGTTGGAGGCCTACCCAAACTTTCCCAAAATTCAACCAAGTGGCATGAATGCAACCATGATTCTGTACCCCCCGCCAAAGGTGGCAAAGCTCCTAAGAGAAAGGACACTGGAAGAAGAGATGTGAGACACATTCTTCACTATTTTGGAAAAGTACACAGACAGAAGGGCCCTGAAAACCTCACTTCCTCAAGTTCTCCCAAGTAAGGCATCTATTTTGAATAACCAGCCAAGAAAAGAAATTACACTTGGGCCAAGGAAATCTATTCCAAATCATTTTCCACCAAGGAACACCAACCTGCCCATATAACTTTCTATCCAACTCCAAGTAGCCCAAGGAAACTAAAAATTTTCCTTTCGGATCCGGACCCCATGCCAGAACATCCCTCCCTTTGACAGAGTTACACATTCTTCCAGCCAAGATTCTAGCAAGCTCCTGTCGATCCTCCTTGCTACCCCCAAGCAGGCAGTCATGAGGATCCTTCCAACACATTACCTCGACCTGACCTAACACCAAAATAGTCTTAAAATCTGTCACCTTGCTCCATCTGACTTCAAGCAAACTGTTGCAAAGGGTAAGAAAATGATGGTACATAGTTAAAATTGATGGATGACCATCCCAAGAATCAAACCAGAAAAGAGCCTCAAAGCTGCCACTACAAATCTAGAAAAGGTCCTCCTTGATAAGCTTTGCCCCTCTCTCAAGAGAGTATCCCAACTCATAGATCCCTTCCCCACAAGGCTATTCTAGACACATTAGAGGGGTTCACCCCCTGAAGATACTTGTGAGTGAGAATTCAAGCCCAATCCTGATCATGGCATGTGCACCATCTCTAATACAACTTAACAGCTAAGGCCTGACCATTCAGCCCTACAGGCTTAAGCCCAAGTCCTCCTTCCTACTTTGGCCTACAGACAGATTCCCACTTAACCAAACTCCACTTCAAAAAGGACAAATTGCCTGCCCAAAGAAATTATTAGGCAAGGGCATCAAACTCCTTAATGAAGCTTGAGGGAGTAGCCTACACAAAGCACTTGTAAATAGGGAGGGTTTGAACCACCAAATTCAATAGCATCACATGTCCAATCACTGAGAGCCATCTATAGATCCAATGACTAACCCTCTTGCAGAACTTGTCCAGAATATCCGGCCATATCTCCCTACGTTGAGACCCCACGACAATGGGAATCCCAAGATAAATCAAAGGAAGTGAACCAATCTAAAAATGAATAATCCAAGAAATCCTTCTTTGGATAATCTAAGGTGTATTGAAGAAGAAGATGGAAGACTTATCCTCATTAATCTTTTGTCTAGATGCAGCCAAATAGGTATCTAAAGTTTTCCTTAAATTCACAGCTTCATTAATACTGGCTAAGCCCATCAAGGCAATATCATCCACAAACTGAAGATGGGAGTGAGGAGGCAAACTATTACTCTAACTCCATCCCTGAATTACTCCTTGTCTAACTCGTGCCTTGAAACATCTACCCAATCCTTCTGTCATAATAATGAACAAATAGGGAGATGATAACGGATCTCCTTGATGAAGGCCTCTAGAAGATCCAAATAACTCAGAAGGCTCCCCATTGATAAGGACCAAAAAGGAAGTAGAGGTCACACAACTCATCACCTAATCCACCCACTCCCTACAAAATCCAAAATCTAGAAGAACTTTCTGCAAGAAGGTCCATTTGACCATATCACAAGCTTTTGCCATATCGAGCTTGACGAACATGGCTTTTTCCTTAGACTTTTCCATGGAATGAATGACCTCATTAGCTATCACAGCCCCATCAAGAATTTGTCTGCCAACCACAAATCCCCCTTGTTCCTCTGAAATCAATGAGATGAACCAAGGCTTGAGCCTTTTTGCAATCAATTTGGTAATAATTTTGTAGATCACATTACAAAGAGCAATGGGTCTAACTTGGTCCAACCAATTAGCACCTTCTTTTTTTGGGATAAGAGCTAGAAAAGTGGAATTCAAGGCCCATATCATTTTCTTATTTCTTTTGGATTCCTGCACCACATCTAAAAGATCTAACTTGATGATTTCCCAAAACTCCTCAAAGAATTCTATAGGAAAACTATCAGGACCCAGAGATTTACCTTTCTTCATTTGAAACACCACCATCTCCAATTCCCATAGTGAGATGGGTGTTAGGGTTAGCCAGAAGAAGATATCAATTAAATGCAAATAAAGATTAAATAGAGGAATGGAAATACACAGAAATAATAACAGCGAGAGACAAGTTTTAACGTGGTTCACCCAAACTTGGGCTACATCCACTAAACAAAGAGTCCAATATTATTATCCAGTAAATCAAACCGATTACAATCAGCAATCCCTGCAACTGAATACCGCTGCAAAATGCTACAATACAATACAATACCAAAACCCTAACCCTTAGCCACTTTTTATCAAGCTTTTTGTCGGTTACAAAAATAGGGTTTTCTTATGTCGGTCAATGAAAAAAATAACTCCCGATGCATTATAAAATAATAAAAAATTGTGTGAGGTTTCAGGGGTGTTGCCCCTGAGCCCCCACGGGGGCGCTGCCCCTCGACCCCACCCTGTATCGCGACAGGGAACGCGCCAGGGGCGCTGCCCCTTGACCCCGTAGGAATTTGGGGGGAAACCGCGCTGATAAAAGTGGGGTAAATATAACCTCCGAGTCTGATTAGGCTCCATATAACAACAATCTCCCACTTGGAGACTGATCAGACTCCACACCATATCAATGGGAAGCATGAGGGATTCATTCATCTCATTGGAAACAAGCAAGGGAATACAATCAAGAATATGAATTTCATCTTCTCTGGCAGGAGGAGAATCTTTTGCAAATAGAACCGAAAAGAACTGGGAAGCATTGCCAAAAATCTCACCCATAGAAGAGAGTCGAGTTCCCTCCGGAGACACAAAAAGGTGATGAGATTACCGTTCCTTCTGGCTTTGACTGAGTTGTTAAAAAAGGTAGTATTCCTATCACCTTCCTGTAGCCAATATATATGGGATTTTTTCTTCCATAAAATCTTCTCTCGCAACTCCCATTTCTCCAGCTCCTTAGCTGCTATAGTCTCCTCCCTACCCAAGTCTTTAGTGAATCCTTGATCCTAACTTTGGCAAGTGATGATGTCTAAACGGGCCTGAGCTTCCAGTTTATTGTGGTGTAGATAGCCAAAGCACTGCCTATTCCACTTCTTGAGCCTATATTTCACATATTGTAGTCTTTTGGAAAAAGAATACATAGCCCTGCCATGAGTGGCCTCCCTTTGTACCACCAATCTCTCATTAAGTCATGCAGAGAAGTGTCTCTCAACCACATGAGTTGAAACTTAAAGGAAGGATTCCTCAAAGCATTGAAGGAAACTGCTAAAAATTTAATTGGTCAGTGGTTTGAACCCTTCCAATCCAAAATGTTTGAGGTTGTATTCCACCTATCTCCAATCCAATAGCACAAGACTAAGAATCTATCCAATCGCTCAGAAATAGCACCTCCATCACATCTTCTGTTGTTCTAAGTGAAGATACTATTACTAGGCTTCACATCAATCAAATGTAAAAGCTTAATGTTATCCCTTAGGAGATAAGCAAAAGGGTCAAGCCTGGAAATGCTACCTCTTTTTTCATTCAAGCAATTAATAGCCTTAAAGTTACCTGCTACAATCCAAGGAAGCAAGGGAGCAAGTGACCATACATACTGAACATGAGACAAAAGTTGTGATTTCCCCAGAAGATCAGAAGGAGCATAGACGTTAGTGAAAAGATAGATTTCACCAGAGTCTAAGCTAGAAGCAATCAAAGAAATAGAAGAGAGGCTCGAAATCCACCAAAGGGGAACAACCTTCTGCAGATTTTAGAAATAGGCCACACCACCAAAACTGCCATGAGCCCCTACATATTGACACAAGCCCCACATCTAGATACTAGGAGCTTTATTCAACAACCCATCCATAGTTAACTTAGTTTCTTGAAGAAAGACAATATCAGAAGCATGAGTACCAATCATCTCATGAATAGCCTTTTGTCTAGGGACGCTATTCGTACCCCTTACATTCCAAGAGATAATTATCATTTATGAGGCTAGGAGAAATGAGAGTCAATGGTCTTCACCGACCTAGCATCTAAAAGATTCTCCCCAAGAAATTCAACCTTTTCATGGTCCTTTTTGCCACCCACCTTGGTTGGTTTCTTCGAAGGCCCCTTCTTAAGGGCCTTTGGCTGAAGACCCAAAGTACATACAGATCCACTACCTTTACCCAAGTCCAAAGCCTCCTTCACCTATAAACGAACTAGCTCAACCAGATCACCCATATCTTTTATAACTAAAGCCCTATCTGATTCATGACCAAGCAACAGTCGGGGAAATAAATCTAAAACGAGTGAGCCCTCCTACACACCCACAAAAGGAAAATCTCGAGTATCCATTTCTCTATCTTTCGGCAAGGCTTCTCCCATGGAGCCAACCCCAAATGGAAACTCCAATGGAACTCCCTCCTCCTGAACTAAGTCCCCCAGAGCATCAAACTAGTTAAAGACCCCATCAGTTTGCCTATCCTTGAGGGTTCTCTTCAGACCTCTCCCCCTATTACGGTGTTTAACTAGAATAAATCCCTCCTTATTAGCAACACCTTCCACTAATGGAGCCTTCCCTTTATCCTTCTTAAGGTCAAAATTGAGAGAAACATTAGCTACAATCAATGCTTGAGAGAGCCGAGGGTATTTTCTTTGCATATGCCCATACTCATGACAAAACTGACATCTGAAAGGAAGGGTTTCATAATTGAGATATTGTATCCAAGAAGAGGATCCAAGGAAAATTTCCACAGAATCTGGTAAAGGGTTATTTAAATCAATTTCACACAAATACGAGCAAAAGAAACTACCTTTCGGTCCAAAGTTTGTTGTGTCGAGCCAAATGGCTTGCCAAGCAATAGAGCAATCATATGTAAAATGTTGGTCCTCCAAAACTCAAGAGGAAGCCTCAAAATATGAACCCAAAAATGGACCTTTGTAGGAAGCTCCTTAGATGAGTTGAACCCCACATGCCAGGGTTTCATGAAAATCCCAACCCGATTGGAAAAATAGGCACCTCCTTCAAAAGACCTATTTTTGTCTGTCATGCATGAAAAACACAATGAAGAAGTAGTTGTTTGCAACCATCATTAACTCCATATCCCCCTCAGGATTCCAAACCCTCTGAGTCCAAGATTCTATCACTGACAGCGAAAGACGGAGACCCACAAACTTAGAAATAAGAGCATGATTTCTCAGATACTTCACATCCTCTGAGATTGAGTCCAACTGGATCATCAAGATAGGATGCTCTTGACTTCTCTCTAGATAGCCATTAACTTTTTTGAGCTTGGGAAGTCCACTCCCAGACGCAGAGCCCGCGCCAGCTGGTAACTTCACTAAATGCTCCAAAGACATTTCATGTAAAGAGGGAGATGGATATGCCATGTCCATGTCTTCAGAGTTCTCTAAAATTGAGGCTACATTACCTTTCTCCATCTCAAAACCTAGCTAGAAAAAAGGAAAAACAAAAGTACAACAAATGGGGATCCATAATCCCTAAACCCCCAAGCGCAAGAGCCAACAAAATGAAATATCAAAGATCTTTGTGCAACCAAAAGGAAGCCCTCCACACACATAAAAGAGGGTAAAATGTAGCATACAAAAGATAGAAACACCAAAAAGGCTCCACATAAAGAAGTGCCCCCACCCTAGGCACCAACCGAAATCCACCCCACGCAATCTCCCCAACGCTACACAGCAACACAGAATAAAGGCGCTGCTAGGGTTTCCCCTAACACATGCTGTAGATGTACCAGGCTATCGATGCCATCCAAAACCTCCAACCACCTATGGCATGTATTAATATAATGGTGAGCCAACTTAATAATTTGATGATGTTATCACATGGAAGGTTAATTATTATTATATCATAGTGGGTGGTGGGTATGTCTATTGTGTTATATCATGTAAGGAATTATTAGGTCTACTCTATTTTATCATTTTTTAGCATGAACTATCTTTGTACAATCATTTATCAAGAAATTTTTTATACATTAGATAGTCACATACTAAAATGTATATAATTATAGCTTTTCCTTTTATTAAAAAATGTACTAGATGCTAACGTGTCCCAAAAATAAGAGAAGTTCAATAGAGCATAAACATACTATCTAACATACTAAAATGTACAAGCATAGTCAATATATATGTAGATCTCTAAGTCCATGAAATACTGAAATATAGGTAGTCCATGAAATGTACTAAAACATCTAGTCATAGTCAGCATATAAATAAATACAAATAATAGTTCATGAAATATTGAAATATCTCTAAGTCCATGAAATACCGTACAACATAGTCAGTCTTGGTGGCATATAAAAAAATAATGCATCACAGTCCATGAAATAAATAGTCTATGTCATATCATCACTAAAATCAAGCGGCCTCTTTGTTCCTCATGAAAGAGATGGATCTGCCTCATGCTGTAGAAGAGAAAGAAACTTGAAATCAGATAAAATTTTAAAAAATGACACGTGCATATGATTTAAATTTGATTTAATTTAATTTAATTTATAAAATCATGAAATTAAACAATTAAATCTAGACTAAAGTGTGCATAAATTACCATATGATCATGCTCATCTGCTCCCACATTTTGTTGCCCAAGTGACCGTATAGCTGTTAATTTCGAACCAAAAGTTTCAGCTGCTAATTCCTAGATATTCAAATAAAGCACTCAATAATTAGGTTAGAATATTCTATAAAATGACATTTATAAAATCTATCCTTTCCTATTAAAGTATAGTTTTGTTGATGATTATAATGGAACTTAGAATCCAAATTAAAACCCACATGCATCCAAATTTGATTTAATTTAAAAAATTATGAAATTAAATATTTAAATCTAGGCTAAAATGTGCATCAATTATTGTATGATCATGCTCATTTGCTTCCACATTATGTTGCCCAGGTCGTATAGTTGTTGGTTTTGGACCAAAAGTCTCAGCTGCTAATTCTTAGATATTCAAATAAAGCACTTGAATTAGGTTAGAATATTTACTGAAACTTGTAACCATAGATATAAAAGACCTATAAATTGCATAGAAAATTTACTAACTTAGGACCTGAAACAATGTGGATGACTCTTGAAATTGTCCCTGATCAGTACCTTGACTAGTCGCTATCCTAATGGTGCTATCATCCTGCATACATCTATAGGCATATAAATATATAAACTCAAAAATACAAAGTACAAATTATTTTTGAAAATACACACCAGGGAATACTCGGGCATAACATATGATGATGGAGGAGTGCTCGTAACACCTTCATGTCAGTCGAACATGGAAATTGTTGCATGACCTCCCGCTGTAGCAAAAATGTTTCACATATAGTTAAATTAAATTATACAAGTTAATTTGGCTAAAGCATCCTATTGCAGGCAAGAGTTCATGAGGTCCAATCCCCTGCCCTTGTGGTACCAGAGGGCGTGTCGTGCCAGCATCACCAGTCACATTAAAAAGTTTACTCAATGTACTACAGGTTATAAGGGGCTATGCCAATTCCTATAATCTAAAAAACAATTATACAAGTTAATTAAAATATATCTAAGTTTTGAAGAAACTTTAAATTAGAACTAGATACATATGGTTTTAGGGTTAATATATTGGTTTACCCTGTAAGGTGTGCCAAGTTCTACAGCTGTTGAGGCAAAACTGGGTGTATCAAATCGTGTTGAGGCCCTAGAGCCACTTACGATTTACACCAAACATTTCACAATATATATTTAATTCATTATTAAATATAAATTTTGATTTGTTCATTATGTAATTGAAACAAATTAAACTGTGACATGTACTTGTGTAGGATGATCAACAGAATATAGTAAATCCAAGTATGACTCCACCTCTGATGTAGCTGCATCTGAAGTGGATGCAAGAGCAAGACAATAACATGGTTGATTACAATTTTGACAAAAATGTGGTGTTGAGATGTGTGAGGTTCTAGGACCAGCTACACCAACTCCTCCATGCTCTCTACCACTAAATTCAGTTGCCATGTGGGTAGCTTGTTCAGTGAGATTTCTTGAGAGTGCACCCAATGCTCCTAATATCAAAAGCACCACCTGGTGCTAAATGGGTTCAGGAATACTGGGAAAAATAGGAGCAACCATGGGTGGAATAGGAACAGGTTGATTTGGATCAAAGCGTGCCCCTGTCCTGTGTCGTGGCATGCCACCACCAACATTCTTGAATGCTCCAATGTCAAAATAATTAGATTTAGACCCAATTGAAACTCTACCTGTGTTTTCCTAAAAAAATATGCGTTATGTCGTAAAATGTCCCCTTAGGCCTTTTACCTCCTAAGTTTAGCTCCTAGGTCCTTTGTTTTTCATCATGCA
This sequence comes from Cunninghamia lanceolata, assembly GCA_027924645.1. Classification (NCBI taxonomy): domain Eukaryota; kingdom Viridiplantae; phylum Streptophyta; class Pinopsida; order Cupressales; family Cupressaceae; genus Cunninghamia; species Cunninghamia lanceolata. Next base: position 3,673,899 of record BSBN01000794.1, read on the forward strand.
TGTTAGAATTAATTCCCGAGACAAAATAGCCTAAAACCCATGTCGAATGAGGCTTGAGGGACATTGTTGAGCCTTAACCCTGACCCAAAATAGGTCCTAGGGCAAGGGCACTCGCACCCTTTTCCAACCTTATTTTGGCAAGGTCCCAAATTTCAATGTTGATTTTGTGACTGTTAAAAGGTTTCCTTGTCGACATCTTAAGTTTGAACTACAAAATTTGTAGAGGGAATGCATATATAAGCATGTTTAGGACTTCATTTGTAAACTAGATGGATAATGTGAACTTGTGATCTTATGCTGAGGATATTCAAGGATTTCATTATGCTACAAAGCATACTTGTGTTGTTTTTATATTTTTTTGTTGTAGATTTGGCTTCATCAATCCATCTCCTCATGGCATGAAAGAGTTTTCATCTACGTGATAGTTACACCTCTGAGGTAATATCTATTTGTGTTTGAATAAATCATTTATCAATTTGTTTTTACCTCTATCCTGCAAGGATACACAATCTTTATCAAACAATGGTGTTGGAAGGCTTGAATGCCATTCCAGGGCTTGATCGAGGCAAGCTCCTAAACACCACAACCTCCAACCCCTCTTCTTGTGATTGTAGGTGACAGGTATTAGATCGTGAAGAGTTGAGTTGTAGAGGAGTGTTGCAAAGGATAAGGATTCTAGACATGACAGAAAGAAGTAGAAAGGAGCATCATCAAGTCTTGGGTGCTAGTCCCTTTGCCCTCTGGGTTTGTAGAGGTAGAAATCTCTGGAACAGGGATAATCAGTGGCAGAAGGAGTCTGGAAACCCCCAAAGAAAATACTACACTAGGCTAGGGTGCGAATCCCTTTGCCCCTAACATTTTATGATTTCAAAATTTGAAATCTGGTGTGTATCTAATCTCCATTTAGCATCTCTATGTGCGAACATTTGTCAGAATTTGTCTGTTTGTTTACGATTTTACATAATTAGGGTTTTGAGCATAATTGGGCTTAAATTAATGCATTAATCATCAATTTCCAAATTTCCCTATCATTACAAGTGACAACCAACTTGTAGGTGAATCCTCTTGTAGAAGTTGTGATTCAACTCGGTTAACTGTCCTTGAATGTGTGTAGTGAAAGGAGGATTTAGGCATATCATTTATCAAACCCTCTTTCCCCCTTTTCATACATAACATTTTGGTGAATCTGTGTTTTTATTGAACTTGTCACCTTGCTGAGTGTTGTACTTTAGATTTGCATTCATTTATTTCATTTTCATGATATTACATTTGAAACTACAAAGAAATTGAATTTTTTTAAAAAAATTGGCATCTTAGGGTTGTATTTTGACATAGTTTGCATTGCATTTCATCTAAATCATTTAAATCATTGCATTATAGAGGATAAGGATTCTAGATCTGACAGAAAGAAGTATAAAAGAGCATCATTAGGGTTTGGGCGCTAGTCCCTTTGCCCTTTTGGTTTGTAGAGGTAGAAATCCTTGGAACAAAGATAATCAATGGCAGAAGAAGTCTAGAAACCCCCAAAGAAAATACTGCACTGGGCTTGGACATGAATCCCTTTGCCCCTGGCATTTTAAGATTTCAAACTTTGAAATCTAGTGTGTATCTAATCTCCATTTAGCATCTCTGTGTGTAAGCAATTGTCAGAATCGTCTGTTTGTTTACGATTTTGCATAATTAGGGTTTTGAGCATAATTGGGCTTAAATTTACACATTAATCATCAATTTCCAAATTTCTTGATCATTACAAGTGACAACCAACCTATAGGTGAATCCTCTTGTAGAAGTTGTGGTTCAACTCGGTTAACTATCCTTGAATGTGTGTAGTGAAAGGAGGATTTAGGCATATCATTTATCAAATCCTATTTTCCCCTTTTTCATACATAATATTTTGGTGAACCTGTGTTTTTATTGAACTTGGCACCCTGTTGAGTGTTGTACTTTAGATTTGCATTCATTTATTTCATTTTCATCATATTGCATTTGAAACTCTACAAAGAAATTAAAAATTTTGAAAAAAATTGGCATCTTAGGCTTGCATTTCGACATAGTTTGCATTGCATTTCATCTAAATCATTGCATTGCAAAGGATAAGGATTCTAGATCTGAAAGAAAGAAGTAGAAAAGAGCATCATTAGGGCTTGAGCGCTAGTTTGTTTTCCCTCTAGGTTTGTAGAGGAAAAAATCTCTGGAACAGGGATAATCAATGGCAAAAGGAGTCTGAAAACCCCCAAAGAAAATACTGCACTGGGCTTGGCTGTGAATCCCTTTTCCCCTGACATTTTAAGATTTCAAAATTTGAAATTTGGTGTGTATCTAATCTACATTTAGCATCTCTGTGTGCGAGCATTTATCAGAATTCATCTGTTTGTTTATGATTTTGCATAATTAGGGTTTTGAGCATAATTAGGCTTAAATTAACACATTAATCATCAATTTCCAAATTTCCTTATCATTAAAAGTGACAACCAACCTATAGGTGAATCCTCTTGCAGAAGTTGTGATTCAACTCAGTTAATTGTCCTTGAATGTGTGTAGTGAAAGGAGGATTTAGGCAGATCATTTATCAAACCCTCTTTCTCCCTTTTTTCATACATAACATTTTGGTGAACCTATGTTTTTATTGAATTTGGCACCCTATTGAGTGTTGTACTTTATATTTGCATTCATTTATTTCATTTTCATCATATTGCATTTGAAACTCTACAAAGAAATTGAAAATTTTGAAACAAATTGGCATCTTAGGCTTGCATTTCGACATAGTTTGCATTGCATTTCATCTAAATCATTTAAATCATTGCATTGCAGAGGATAAGGATTCTAGATCTAATAGAAAGAAGTATAAAAGAGCATCATCAAGACTTGGGTGCTAGTCCCTTTGCCCTCTAGGTTTGTAGAGGTAGAAATCTCTGGAACAGGGATAATCAATGGTAGGAGTTCGGAAACCCCCAATGAAAATACTGTATTGGGTTTGGGCACAAATCCCTTTGTCCCTGACATTTTAGGATTTCAAACTTTGAAATCTAGTGTGTATCTAATCTCCATTTAGCATCTTTGTGTGCAAGCATTTGTTAGAATTTGTCTGTTTGTTTACGATTTTGCATAATTAGGGTTTTGAGCATAATTGGGCTTAAATTAACACATTAATCATCAATTTCCAAATTTCCCTATCATTATAGGTGACAACCAACTTGTAGGTGAATCCTCTTGTAGAAGTTATGATTCAACTCGGTTAATTGACCTTGAATGTGTGTAGTGAAAAGAGGATTTAGGCATATCATTTATCAAACCCTCTTTCCCCCTTTTTCATACATAACATTTTGGTGAACCTATATTTTTATTAAACTTGGCACCCTTCTGAGTGTTTTACTTTAGATTTTCATTCATTTATTTCATTTTCATCATATTGCATTTGAAACTCTACAAAGAAATTGAAATTTTTGAAAAAAAAATGACATCTTAGGCTTGCATTTCGACATAGTTTGCATTGAATTTCATCTAAATAATTTAAATCTCTAATTTTTACATTAGATATGATATAAATTACAGCATTACATCATTTTATGATCATTTGCATTGCATTTTCATGCTTTATTTGCTAGAAATTGTTTGAAATTGTGTATTTTTCATATAACCTAGTCTTTGCAATAGCTAGGATTTGTGGTTAAAATCTTGTTTCAGATTTTACTACTCTTTTAAACACTCTTTTAAATCTGATTTCAGATTGTAGTGTTTCATTATTGTGTGTCTTTGCATCTACATCTCAAATTCTGCATTTACACATAGTCAATCTCAATAAAAACTAGCATATTCACTCATTGCACTTGCATTGAGCATTATAGGATTTTAACATCTTTTTTCAGATCTGAGATGAGCTATTTCACATCATAAATCTGATTATATTTCATTCATACATCATTTTTCATAGTTTCATGCCTTAATTTCACAATTAGGGTTTAAAATCCTTGCATTTTCACTAGATTTTGATTCATCCTTCATCTAGATTCACATGATAGCTATGTTGTGAAAGATATTGCTACATTATTGGACTGATAACAAGGATTTAATTTGCTGCCCCTTTGGAATTTTATCACAATATTGCATCTTTTAGGCATTTGCATTGAAAAAAGTAAAAAAATCAAGCATTTTAGGTCATAAACATACATAGTTTTGCATCCATTTCATTGCATATATATCAAAATATTTTAAAATAGACCTTGCATCCATTTGAATACATGGATTCTAATCAAAACAACAATGCTAGGTTACCTCCTAGACCTTATTTGAAAAGAAAGATCCCTAAACCTGAAATAATTTTCACACCTCATGATAAAACATTTGGAGACATTGAAGGGCCTCTTTACATCACCATGAATGTAATGGTGATCCACGTGCATGGAACACTTATAGATCCTAATTTCATGACTAATGTGGTAATAGAAGAGTTCCTTCTCTCACATGATTTGATACAAGATTCTTATGAACCTTTAGATTTAAAGATTAAGACACATACTAAAGCTTTCATGCCTACCTTTGGGAAAATATCTGTATTGGTTACGGTATATGATAAAGTCGTGGATCAATTATTTGATGTCATCCCTTTATCTGACCTCTTCTGCATAAAATTAGGACATCCATGGCTCAAATCTATAAAGGTTGTCCCCTCAACTATTTATAAATACATAAAATTTCCTTTACATGGACAAATGTGTACCATTCGTCGTAATACATGGCAACCCATGGTTATGGAAAAGAACTTTAGTCTTGATTACTTTTGGCCACAATTTGATAGAGAACCTAAGCCACGAAGAGATCAAGTTTTCTTAGCATATAGACGATACAAAGCAAAACTTTTATCTAGAGTGGTCAGACCTTCTATTCGACAAGCAATAAATGAAGAACAACCCGCATTAGAAGAACTTCCTAGAGAGAAACGTAAAGGACTCTATGCTAAGGTTTCTCCTCTATCATCATTACAAGGATTGGGAGTTACTCGTGGAAAACAAAGCACTTCATCAAAGAAAATTAGATTTGAACAAGCTTCCTCCTCTGAGATATGAAAAACCTATGAAAAAACATGAAACTACTTTTGAAGATATAAGCAATAAGACAAGAAGGAATAGACAAGAAAGAGAAAGGAGGAAGAGAAGACAAGCTTTTGCCCAATGAAATGCACCTCAACAAGAAAACATTCCACTAACATTGAACCAAACAAAGAAAAACTTAAAGAAAAAGAGATTAAGGATAATGATAAAAGTTGGGCTATTGTACCTTATGTACCTCTCTCTACTAATATTCAAGATTGGGAAGATGATCAGTTGCTTGTCAGCAACTGCTAGTTCGATTGTGCAACAGGTAAGTATTTCTAACCCTGGTGATCACCTATGTCATAGCATTATTTGCTCATTTATGTGACCTCCCCTCTTGTGTTGTGTTCCCCCCATGATGATACCCTTGTAAGGTCAAGGATACCAAGAGACTGCCTCTGTTGTGACCATTCTTCCATTTGTCTCATCATTCTTCTATCTTGCTTCTCCTCTATTTTTATTATTGTGTGTTGTGTCTAGGCGAATAGCATTGCAGTTGATGACCTAGGGGCATATTCCTATGTGATTGTTTATAAGACACTTGTTCTCTTTTCTCATTTTATTGTTTATCTTCTTCTAGTGATTCTATCTAGTTAGAAAATGATGAAAACAAACATATACTGATACGAACCGCGTGTCCCTTCATAAAGCAAAGTAAAAATGGACCTAGTCCATATATGAAGATGGGGTTGATTTATATATCCAATGCTTGGCTAGTAGAATCACTCTATGTGATATTTTGATGTTGTCTTATTTTGCTAACAAATTATAACGCATCTAATCCATGCACTTTGATTATTTTAGGTGTATTTCCTTGTTGTTACACTTGATTTTGAGATACTTGTAGTATAAGCCCTACGTCTATACTCGAACTCAAACCTGTTTGTGTAGCCTTGGATTCTTTGTTTTCATGCATAGTTTTCATGTTTTGCTTGGATTAAGATGTGTTTGTGGGAACATTCAGCGATCATGAGCACATGTCACCTTTGGGGGCATGGGCTTTCTGAAAGCTCTTGTTCCCTTGTGTGTTTTCTCTCTACCTTAATGTGTTTGATATCAGTACATGATATCAACTACCTTAAGGTGGGGGCATATAAGGTAAGTTGTCTAATGATTTTGGTACTAATAAAGCATGTTTGTAAGCCCTCTGCAGAGGCAGAATGTTGTATCTCCGGTGTGAGTGCACATCTTTATTTTATATTGCAATCAAAAATCCCTCTGTAGAGGTAGGATATCGTGCATATCCTTTTATTCAAAATCCCTCTACAGATGCAGGGATGGTGTATCTCTTGAGCTAGTGCACATCCTTTTTATTTCAAAAGTCCTCTGAATAGGTGGGATTGGATCTGAGACTATCCTCCCTTAAGCATTGTTGTGGCATAAGCCCAACCATCAAGTGTGTCTGTAGCATGTTTGAGATGGTGGGAATTTAGCAATAAGCTCCTTCCATCACCTTGTTTGCCATGTTTTAGACGTATAGTATGTATTTGGCATGCTATATGGCACTCGTGTTTTCCGTGTGTCTTCTGTGTCTTTTCCCCTATGTAGTTTCAAGGGTGTGGAAAAAAGCCCCTCCTACACTCAGGCTTTGCATGGCATGTTTTCTCCCAAGCATAGTTTCAAGGGTGTGGCGAAATGCCCCTCCTATGCTTTGGGTTTTGTATGGCGTGCTTGTTCTCAAGTGTAGTCTCAAGGGTGTGGTGAAATGCCCCTCTTACATTTTGGGGTTGTGTGTTGCATTTTTACTTTTCATGTAGCTACATTTATATATAAATCTAAAAAAATGAAAAAGAAATATCACTCTATTCATCCTGTTTTGTGTGTCTTCAATATTGTCTTCTCCATGTCTTGCATGCATGTTACTATCTTCTCTGTGTTTTGCATGCCTATTACTATTTTCACTATGTTTGGTGTGTCTATGATGTGTTTTCTCTAATGTCTACTTGAGACTGGGGGCTAGAAATAGTTCCTCAATCTCTGTGTATGCATTAGCTTCAAGAGCCTGGCACGTTTGTCATGTTTTTACCATACTTCAATGCATGTATGGATCATAAGATCATACATACATTAAAGTGGGGGCTAAATTTTATGTCATAAAATGTCCCCCTAGGACTTTTACCTCCTAAGTTTAGCTCCCGGGTCCCTTGTTTTTCATCATGCATGTTAGAATTAACTCTCGAGACAAAATGGCCTGAAACCCATGTCAAATGGGGCTTGAGGGACATTGTTGAGCCTTAACCCGGCCCAAAATAGGTCCTGGGGCAAGGGTGATTGCACCCTTGTCTTGCCCTATTTTGGCAGGGTCCCAAATTTGAATGTTAATTCTGTGACCGTTAAAAGGTTTCCTTGCTGACATCTTAAGTTTGAATTACAAAATTTGTAGTGGGAATGCATATATAAGCATGTTTAGGACTTCATTTGTAAACTAGATGGATAATGTGAACTTGTAATCTTATGCTAAGGATATTCAAGGCTTTCATTGTACTATAGAGCATACTTGTGTTGTTATTGTGTTTGTTTGTTGCAGATTTGGCTTCATCAATCCATCTCCTCATGGCATGAAAGAGTTTTCATCTTCGTGAGAGCTACACCTCCAAGGTGATATCTATTTGTGTTTGAATCAACCATCTATCAATTTGTTTTTGTCTCTATCCTACAAGGATATGCACTCTTTATCAAACAATGGTGTTAGAAGGCTTGAATGCCATTCTAGGGCTTGACCGAGGCAAGCTCCTAAACACCACAACCCCCAACACCTCTTCTTGTGATTGTAGGTGATAGGTATCAGATTGTGAAGAGTGGAGTTTCAGAGGAGTGTTACATAGGATAAGGATTCTTGATCTAATAGAAAGAAGTAGAAAAGAGCATTATTAAGGCTCGGGCACTAGTCCCTTTGCCCTCTGGGTTTGTAAAGGCAAAAATCTCCAGAATAGGGATAATCAATGGCAGAAGGAGTCTGAAAACCCCTGAAGAAAATACTACACTGGGCTTGGGCATGAGTCCCTTTGACCCTGATATTTTCAAGATTCTAAACTTCAAAATATGGTGTGTATCTAATCTCCATTTAGCATCTCTGTGTGTGAGCATTTGTCAAAATTCTTCTGTTTGTTTATGATTTTGCATAATTAGGGTTTTCAGCATAATTGGGCTTAAATTAACACATTAATCATCAATTTCCAAATTTCCCTATCATTACAAGTGACAACCAACCTGTAGGTGAATCCTCTTGCAGAAGTTGTGATTCAACTTGGTTAATTGTCCTTGAATGTGTGTAGTGAAAGGAGGATTTAGGCATATCATTTATCAAACCCTCTTTCCCCATTTTTCATACATAATATAATGTAACTCAAAATTAGTGTGTTGGATGATCAAAGACCATCCACCATCACTCCCAAAAATGTCTCACAATCTCATGATGCCTACACCACTTAATTGAAATTCTTTTTTTTGTTGGAGGTATAGGTTGATTTGTTGCAAGGTCAACAAAGTATGGGGCTAAGGTTTGTTTGGTAATATGAAGATCAAGAATCTCTCTATACGAGAGACCATCCACATAAAATTGCCTCCTTTCCTCCCACAAAAGGTAGAATCTATCTAGATCTGGATAAATGGACCTAACAGAATCAACAATGGTTTGTATTGAAGATGCAAACCGTACTACATGGGGGGCATGTGAGGCTAATTTTGGATCAAATTAATGTTTTCTTCAATTATCTTTATATTTTCATTGATATTTGATTGCAAGTGAGCCTCATCAAGTGGAGGGTGTGGGGGCTTTGAGGGGGAGGGGTGGGGGTTTTGCAAAATATCATCTATTAGAAATTCATCTTGTGTAGGTATTTGGTCAATTGGACCTCCTGCATTTACAATTAGAAGAAAAATAAATAAATATTTAATTACTCATATGTAAATATCCATATAAAAAACTTACAAATGTAAGTAAATATATCCATATTGAAAACTTACAAATAAATATCTAAATAAACTTACAAATATCCAAATGTAAGTAAATATCCATGTATTGAAAGCTTAAAAATTTAAGTAACTATCCATATGATACAATTAAATTATATCCATGTATTCAAAACTTACAAATATAAGTAACTATCGATATGGACAAGTAAATTATATCCATGTATTGAAAACTTACAAATGTAAGTAACTATCCATATGTATAAGTGAATATCCATAGTGAAAACTTACAACTAAATATCTAAATAAACATTGAATAAGAATTAGTGATAGATAATGAGGGTTAAATTATCCATAGGGAATGGTTGTTGAAGGCCTAATGGTGTCATTATTGTTTCCCATTAATTATATTATTAAAGTCCCTTAGGACCATCATCTTAGGTTTAACAAAATCTAAAGTGAAAAAGGGTTTCCCTCTCTTAGCAATTGGCCTATTATTTGCCATATTCTAATCATGATTTCTAATTCATCATGCTAGGTTGATATTCATCAAGCCTAGGTTTTGAGTTTTATTTCTAGTATTTGTGGAGCTATGTATTTCAGAGACAAAACTATCATAAAAATTTGATCACTCAACGTTAATCTCAAGATGATGCTTATCACTAAAAGGATGATATAGATGTAGCCTTTGTTAAAATTCTAATCAAATATATTGTGTCTTTATTTTATATGATTATATCACATATGTTGGAGGATTAAATCATGTTGGATCATCTCCCTTATGCATGCACCATCTAATATTCTCCCAATATTATCACTATTTACCCATTTGTTATTAGCTACTCTAATTCAACACTAAAGTGGCACTTGCTTATTAAGTGGCACATCCTCATTAGTCCATATATATTTAGTGACAACTCAACTCCATGTGGCAGTGTATGAGGACCAAGTTCTTATTGTCATGTGTATCTTGGTGACATCATCAATGAGACCCATTTGTTTAAATCTGTAATTACTTAGTCCTTTATGATGGGCTAGACATCTTACAACATGGACATGATGGTGAATAATTTCTTGCCACATATCACCTTTTGTATGATGTAAAGGGACCTCTAGGTTGTTGTAGGGGTGGAGAAGAGTTAATGTCAAGTGAAGGCATTGATTGGTCCAAGGTGGAAGTTCTTTTGTGCAAGTTTTGTCCTTCTAATTTGTGTGTGCTTGTACACTCAAAATCATGACATCAGTTGCCTAGGGATGTCGGGTCAGATTTTGACGTGCACATGGACCCTTCCCTCCTTTCCACGGGGCGAACTGCCACATCACTCTCACTCCCGTGGAAGTAGCCAGTCGAGAGGAGGTGAGACACGATGGTGGTCTAGCTCACTAGAGAGATGGACTTCACAGAGAGGGGTCGACACGTCTTGGGGCCTCTGTTGTTGTGTACTAATGTCTATGTTTCATTTGATGAGTGTTGTTGTAGAGATAACCCTATGACTCGAAGGGTCACTAGTTACTCTTCATCTATTAGGTTTTCTATTATCCTGCCTCTATGTGGGTAAGCTGTTACTTTTTTTGATGGCTTCTTGTCTTTCAATTTGTTAGATTATTGCACGTTGTATTTGAAGTTGTCTAAATGCTTCTAGTTGTTGTAAGACAAATGGATCTTGTTGAGGTCTTGAATGGATTTCCTCAATCTTGTTGAGGACTGCCCTCACCCACTCACCTCTTAATCCTAAGCACATTCGTGAGCCAAGACAAGAGATAGGTGTATGTGCGCTAACCTTGACTAGACATTGGGTTTTGACTTAGGGTTTTGGTTGACCTAAGGTTTAGTTATGCGTTGACTTTTGTTGACCTTGTGACGTTATCAAGGGTTTGAAAAAATAGTTGACCGTGATTGACCTTGTGATGGTATCAAGGGTTTGCAAGTTATCTAAAAGCCTAATGTTTTTGTTCTTTTCTATATTTTTATGAATGCAACTATATGACATGCAAAACTTGTTTTTGTGCTCTTTTTGGTATTTTTGGAAATAAAGATGCTTTTTAATCTAGGAAAGGAAATATGAATGCAACTAGAATTAATTTTACCTAATGCAATTATTCTATGTTTTTGGGGTTTTTGAGTGTTTTGAAATGACTTAATATAGAAAAGGAAATTGCAAGTACTTGAACTAAACTATTAATGCAAATTACTTCTAAGATACTAGATCTAACTATTCTATCAAGGACAAAGCAATAAATTACCAATCCCAAGAGCAATTTCAATTTTCTAATTACTACTAATTGACAAAAGCATAGAGGAACCTAAAATTAAAGAAGACTTCTGAGCCTCCACTACTCTCATAGATCCTTGATGGAAACCTCGTATCCGCTTGAAGCAACGGGAAGACCTCTTGGCGACAAGACAACACAAAGAAACAAAAGATGTTACAAATATGTGCCTAAGAAGTGTTGTAATTGATGTCAACATATTCTTGTTGTCATTGGTGTCAACTGTGCCTTATTTTGTTGCCTAATCAGGAGATTGGAATGTTGAGGATATTGAGAAAATTAATGAAGACTCAATGCTCACAGACCATATGGTTGTGTAGAGGATTGTCAGAGGTTGTTCCAGTTAAGAATTGAAAAGTCCGCATGAAGATTTGTAGAAGTTATGACTATCTAAGTAGAACCAGATTTTGTTGTGTTCAGAAGAGACAGAGTGACAATAAGTTGGTCTGGATTGCTCCGCAATGAAATGTTACGGTCTACGGATCTGAAGGCATGTTTGGGAAGTCAATGTGTGTCATCAATTCCAGTGGTTCGTGGTTTGGAGGTTCGTAAGCTATCTTTCTAGTTTGACAGTCATGGCAAACAGTGTTCTTGAGGTTCCGAAGGAAGATAGAAATGATTCTAGTAATTTGGTATAGAGTGGATGTTATTGGTGAATTCAATGTACTTGTGGAGGTCTCTCGATCATGTGGCTACTGTGTTGGAGGTCCGCATTGAAGTTTAAGCTTGTTGTTGAAGATTTCTTCTTTGAGGTTGTTGTTCTTCCCAGTTCTTGGCCGACTGGATGTTCCTAGCGTATTGCAGATGATCTAAAGAGCATTTTATGAAGCGTGGTGTGTTAGTAGAGGAAGATTCAAGTCTCAGTTATGTTTGGCCGATAGTGTAATGATCTGCGTTAAGTTTAGCCGACCTTGTTAATCATTTCAAGGTTGATGAAGCATATAAATACTTGTTGAAGAGTTGTTGAGAATCATCCTTGTGTGAAATGAGTTAAATCCAAAGAAGGATCAGAAGTAGAGCAGAGAAGAAGAGGAGCAAAAGCAGTATAGAGTGAAGATTCAGAGAAGAAGAATTTGGAGATAGAGGTAGAGGTTTTTGTGAGCATTAAATGAAACTAAACTAGGCATGAAAAGATACTAATTATCAGTTAGTTCTTTCTATGTTAAACTCAAATTTCTTGTAGGCAATGAGCTTCTCTTTTGAGCAGTGAGCTCTGGGAAGTGAGCCCGAAGGCAAGTGCCTTCCCATTCTTTTAAGTACTTTTAACAAGGTATGAATCTTGTGGTCTAACACCCACCGTGGTTTTTCCATTAACCAGGTTTCCACGTCAAAAATCTTGGTGTCAAATGTGTTGATTATGTTTCTGCTTATGTGTTGATGTTATATGCTTTAATGTTTGCATCATTAATCAATTTGCCAATTGTGAAATAAGATTAAAAGAAAAGAAAAGTTTAATTTTGGGGACAACTGATTCACCCCTCCCTCTCTATTGTCCAGGTTAATTCCAACAATTGGTATTAGAGCCAAGTACCTCTAAATGAAGCTTGACCGCTTGAGGAGATCCAAGATGTTTTACAAGAAGGAAAGTCTGAGTTTTGATGGAACAAATTACTCTGTATGGAAGGTATGCATGCAATGTCATTTGGAATGCATGGGTGATGTCTTTTGGTTAATAACCAAGAATGAGTATAAGATTCCTAAGAATGGACCTACAACTATAGATGATATCAGAGATGCTAAACACAACATTCGAGCCAAAGAAGCATTGTTGAGTGCCCTGTCTGATACCGAATTGGCAAATGTCCTAGATTTGAAAACTACTCATGAAATCTAGATTAAGTTGGAAAATCTATATGAAGGTGACAAATATGTTAAATGTGCCAAGATACAAACCCTAAAGGGTAAATATGAAAGATTGATAATGAGTGAAGATGAAAACATTACTTCCTACATGCAGAAAGTAAATGAACTTGTGACCGATATCACAAATGTAGGTGGAGTATTGGAAGAATCAAAAATTGTTACCAAAGTGCTCAGATCCTTACCTGCAGCTTACAAGCATAAAGCTGCAGCCATTGAAGAAATTAGGATAGTAACAACTATCACAAGGGATCAGTTAGTTGGTAAGCTTTCAACATTTGAAATGAGTGAGTTCGGTGATTCTCTCCCTAAGTTTGAATCTGCATTCAAGGCCAGTGTGTATGGAAAGGAAAGATATGATCCAGGTGAAAGTTCTTCAGGAAGATCAAACAGATTTGTGAAGACAAGGAAGGATCTTAAAAATGATGAAATTGAGATTGCAGATCTTGAAGCTCTTATTGCCAAAAGAATGCCAAGAGGATCTAGTAAGTATGAAGGAAAGTTTCCATTAAAATGTTTTTCTTGTAATAAGATTGGTCATTTTGCCTCATGGTGTCTGGAGATGTTTTCAAAACCAAACCCTAACAGATACAAAAGTCAGAAAAATTGCTACTATGTCCAAGAAGCTAGAGAAGGAGTCACAGATGATGAATATGATCATGGAGAAGGTGATTGGGTGTTCATTGCTATTAAAGAAGAAGATTTAATGTCTACTGAATCTACTAGCTGTGCAAATGTGGAAAGTGCCTTGGCTGCTCAGATTGTTGAAAAGGATGAATGGGTGATTGATAGTGGATGTTCTCATCATATGACTGGTGACAAGAGTAAGTTTGTGAGTTTTGAAAAATATGAAGGTGGGCTTGCAAAATTTGGAGACAACTCAGCTGGTAGAATTTGTGGCAAAGGATCCATCTCTTTTAATGGTAAGAATTGCACCAATGATGTTCTATATGTGGAAGGACTGAAACATAATCTTCTCAGTGTTGGACAGTTGGTTGACAAGGGTTATGATCTTCAATTCAAGGATGGAAAATGTAGAATCTTGGAGAGCTCTGGAATTGAAATTGCATCTGGTACTCAAACTAGAGGTAACATCTTTCATTTAAGTAGTTCTGGCAAAAGTTGTTTGATTACTCAGACAAATCAAAGTTGGTTATGGCATAGGAGGATGTGTCATGTGAATTTTGATAATATTGTCAAAATAAGTTCCACTCAGGCTGTAAGAGATCTTCCAAGACTTGTGAAACCTGATAGCATATGTAGAGAATGTCAATTGGGTAAACAGAATAAAATTTCATTTAAAACCAAGGAACAAGCTTCTAGTGGGTGATTGGAACTGGTACATACTGATCTCTGTGGTCCTTCTAGAATTAGGAGTGTGCAAGGAGTAGATATTTCATGTTGTTGATTGATGATTACTCTCGGATGATGTGGGTAACTTTCCTAAAATAAAAATCAGAAGCTCTTGATAAGTTTAAAATGTTCAAGATAATGGTTGAAAATGAGATTGGTGGGAACTGAAGTGTCTGAGATCTGACAGAGGTGGAGAATTTACTTCTGGTGAGTTTAATGCTTTCTGTGAAAAGCATGGAATAAAAAGACAGTTATCTGCTCCTAGGACTCCTCAACAAAATGGAGTTGTGGAAAGGAAGAATCAGACCATTCAAGAAGCTGCCAGGACCATGATGATGGAAACAAATGTTCCTCAAGTTTATTGGAAAGAAGTCATGAGTACTATTGTCTACACTCTTAACTAGGTGCAGATCAAAGGAAATTCTGGTAAGACTCCTTATGAACTATGGTTTGGTCATCCTCCTACTGTGAGATATTTTAGAGTTTTTGGTAGTAAATGCTATATCAAAAGAGATGAGGATCTAGGCAAGTTTGATGCAAGAAGTGATGAAGGAATATTCTTTGGATACTCTACTCAAAGTAAGGCTTACTGGTGCTTCAACAAGAGATTGAAAAAGATTGTTGAAAGTGCTAATGTTAAAGTTGATGAAAGCAGAGAAGGACATTCCAGGTACTGTGGATATGATTCAGATGATCAAGATGAAAGTCAAAGTCAAGGAAGGCAAGTTCAAATCTAGACTCAGATCCAGATTGATCTGGTAACTCCAGTAACTCAAGAGGTTAGTGTATATGATGAGGAACAAGTTTAAGAAATAGAAGTTCAAACAATTCCCAAAACTCCTAGGTATGTAAGGTTGAATCATCCTGAAGATCAGATCATAGGAGATAAGAGTAAAGGTGTTCGAACTAGGAGAAATTTATCTGAAGATCAAGAGGAGATTTGTTTAATTTCAAATATTGAACCTAAATCAGTAAGTGAAGCTTGCAATGATGAAAAATGGGTTAAAGCAATGGAAGAAGAATTTATGCAAATTGAAAAGAATCACACTTGGGATCTTGTTCCTAGACCTGAGGACAAAAATGTGATTGGAACCAAATGGGTCTTCCAGAATAAGCTAAATGAAGATGGTGAGGTTGTAAGAAACAAGGCAAGGTTGGTATGTAAAGGCTACTCTCAAGTGGAAGGAATTGATTTTGAAGAAACTTTTGCTCCGGTTGCAAGGATACAAGCAGTTAGATTGTTTCTTGCATTTGCTGCTTTCAGAGATTTTAAAGTGTATCAAATGGATGTCAAATCGGCATTCCTGAATGGAGATTTGGAGGAAGAAGTCTAAATTGAGCGACCAGAAGGATTTCAATTGTCTGATCAGGGAGGTATGGTTTGTAGACTCAGAAAAGCCTTGTATGGACTCAAGCAACCTCCAAGAGCCTAGTATGCCAGATTGGATAAGTATTTGCTTAAGCTAGGATTTAGCAAAGGTACTACTGATAGTAATCTGTACTTCAAGATTAATCATGAGGACATTCTAATTGTTGAGGTCTTTGTTGATGATATCATTTTTGGTGGAAATGAATGTATGTGCAAAGTATTTGTTGATCAGATGAAAAGTGAGTTTGAAATGTCAATGTTTGGTGAGATGAATTTCTTCCTAGATCTACAAATTGTTCAACCAGATAAAGGTATCATCATATCTCAGTCCAAGTATGTGAATGAATTGTTGAAGAAGTTTGGAATGGAAGATTCAAAGCCAGTAGGTACACCTATGGTAACCAGATGCAAGCTAAGCAAAGATGATGACTCCCCCAAGGCAAATCAGAAAAGGTATAGATCAATGATTAGAGGATTGCTCTATTTGACTCAGACCAGACCTAACATCATGAATGCAGTTGGACTTATTACCAGATTTCAAGTTGATCCAAAAGAATCCCATGTTGTAGCAGTCAAAAGAACTTTTAGATATCTCAAAGGAACAATTGACTATGGATTGTGGTATCCAAAGGATGATAACTTCACTCTTCATGCATATACAGATGCTGATTAGGCAGGAGATGTGGATGATAGGAAAAGTACTAGTGGTGGTGCATTCTTCTTGAGAAGAAGATTGGTCTCTTGGATGAGCAAAAAGTAAGAGGCAATATCTCTATCTATTGCAGAGGCAGAGTATATAACAGCAGTAAATAATTGTACTCAGGTTTTATGGATGAAGAAAATGTTGAAGGACATCAGAATTGTGTTTGAGGAGCCAGTCACAATCTTTTGTGAAAATTCTAGTGCAATAAGTATCTCTAAGAATATGGTGTTGCATTCAAAGACAAAGCATATATCTATCAAGTTTCATTTCTTGAGAGAAAAGGTAAGTGAGAATGAAGTCAAGTTGGAGTTTGTGTCTTCCAAATATCAGATTGTGGATATCTTCACTAAGCCTCTTCCCAAGGATACTTTTGAGTATCTCAGAGAGAAGATAGGGGTTATTACCCCTCCTGATCAGAACTAAGATGCACTTACATGCATCAGTCTGGTGGAATTCTCGGTCATATCTTGAGATCTGGAATAATGTTGAGAAGATACTACTCTAAGGAGTAGTCAATATGTAAATGTTGGAGATCAGTCTGAAATAAAAAGGGGAGTAAAAGATTGCAAATATGTGCCCTTTGCCATTGATGTCAAAGGGGGAGAGAAGACATGTGAAAAACTAATTGCTGATGACAGGGGAGCAATGAAGAAAGTGGTTGCAGAAGTCAGGGAGAGAAGTTCTTATCGTGATGGTTGAATTAGTTTTTCACATCATATGTTGCCATCAATGACAAAGGGGGAGATTGTTGCAAATATGTGCCTAAGTAGTGTTGTCATTGATGTCAACATATTCTTGTTGTCATTGGTGTCAACTGTGCCTTATTTTGTTGCCTGATCAGGAGATTGGAATGTTGAAGATATTGAGAAAATTAATGAAGACTCAATGTTCATGAAGCATATGGCTGTGTAGAGGATTGTCAGAGGTTGTTCCAGCTAAGAATTGAAAAGTCCGCATGAAGATTTGTAGAAGTTATGGCCATCTGAGTAGAACTAGATTTTGTTGTGTTCAGAAGAGACAGAATGACAGTGAGTTGGTCTAGATTGCTCCACAGTGAAATATTATGGTCTACAGATCTGAAGGCATGTTTGGGAAGTCAGTGTGTGTCATCAACTCTAGTGGTTTATGGTTTGGAGGTCCTCAAGCTATCTTTCTAGTTTGACAGTCATGGAAGACAGTGTTCTTGAGGTTCCAGAGGAAGATACAAATGATTTTGGTAATTTGGTATAGAGTGGATGTTATTGGTGAATTTAATGTGCTTGTGGAGGTCTCTGGATCATGTGGCTATTGCGTTGGAGGTCCGCATTGAAGTTTGAGCTTGTTGTTGAAGATTTCTTCTTTGAGGTTGTTGTTCTTCCCAATTCTTGGCTGATCGGATGTTCCTAGCGTATTGCGGATGATCTAAAGAGCATTTTATGAAGCGTGGTGTGTTATTAGAGGAATATTCAAGTCTTAGTTATGTTTGGCCTACAGTGTAATGATCTGCATTAAGTTTAGCCAACCTTGTTAATCATTCCAAGGTTGATGAAGCATATAAATACTTGTTGAAGAGTTGTTGAGAATCATCCTTGTGCGAAATGAATTAATTCCAAATAAAGGATCAGAAGCAGAGCAGAGAAGGAGAGGAGTGAAAGCAGTATAGAGTGACGAGTCAGAGAAGAAGAATTTGGAGATAGAGGCAGAGGTTTTTGTGAGCATTAAATGAAACTGAACCAGGCATGAAAAGATGCTAATTATCAGTTAGTTCTTTCTGTGTTAAACTCAAATTTCTTGTAGGAAATGAGGCTCTCTTTTGAGCAGTGAGCCCAAAGGCAAGTGCCTTCCCATTCTTTTAAGTACTTTTAACAGGGTACGAATCTTGTGGGCTGACACCCACCGTGGTTTTTCCCTTAACCGGGTTTCCACGTCAAAAATCTTGGTGTCAAATGTGTTGATTATGTTTCTACTTATGTGTTGATGTTATATGATTTAATGTTTTCATCATTAATCAATTTGCCAATTGTGAAAGAAGATTAAAAGAAAAGAAAAGTTTAATTTTGGGGACAACTGATTTACCCCCCTCTCAATTGTCTGGGTTAATTCCAACAAAAGAAGCTTTGGAAGCTTTACGAAATGAGCTCAATGAAAGCTATTGATGAGCATAATGGCTTGATTGAAGTAGTGTGACGATGCTCAAAGAGATTTTTGTGAAAACTTTGATGAAGAATGAACAAATAAAAGGCACCTTCATTCTGTGTGAGCATGAGAATGCTAATTAGAGAGCAAAAACTTAGCAAGAGCTATGTGCACAATGAATTTGCCTCCCTTTGTGCTTGAGGGAGGGAGGTATTTGTAGGTTGGAAGAGAGAATTTGATTGAGAAGTTAACTCAATTGATTGAAGAGTTAACAAGGATTTTTTAGGGAGTGAATTGGATTGATTACCCAGTGAACTCAGTTAATTTGGGAGTGATAAAGCAATAATTTACTATCACTAGAGAAGAAATAGAGTTACAAGAATTCATGGAAGAGAATAAGTTGTTAATTTTATATCAAATGGAGTTAATTATGCATGTGTGGGTGTATGAAATAGTCAACTCCAAATTAGGCATAAAAAATCATGCGAACTAGAAGAAAAATGAGCAAAAACGAAGCTATTTTGAGTTAGAAGTTTTGTAATGCCCACCCTAGTTAGTGTCTTGTGTGTTTTTTGATTCATGTGTTATATGATGTTCTGAGTGTGTATCAGTATGATTATGTTAGATGATTTATGCATATATGATTTTATCCTGTCGATTCATGTTTATGATGCTTATGCAATATTATGCCACATTGCGTATTATGATGTGCTTCGGCTATTTTATGTATGGAGTAGGTATGCCTGATGGTTTACTTGAGTGTGTAGGTAATTACAGGTGTTAACTAATGTGGAAAATGTGGAGAAGGTTGACATGGGATGCTAATCCATCTCACCCTTATCCTTGTGTTGTAGAAACCTGTGATGTGTGTTTGGAATCATTTGCATATGTTTCCTTAGCATTTTTGCACTTTATTTTAAAATGGTTTGAAAAACATGTTTTATGTGTTTTTGGATTAAATTAATGATTTTAATTTAGAAATTGCTATTTCTACTTTAGTTAAAATGTTTCTTGCATCATTATATGCCTGTGGAACAAATTTGAGTGATTTCAGTTTAATTCTGAAATTTGATATTTTTCCGTAAAAAGGTAGAAATTGCATGAAATGAGAAAACTGAATGCCTAGTATGGCGTGTTTGTACTTATTAGAATGAGACTGAGTTATATGGCAATAACCTGTTTGGAATAGTCGAGTTTGTTTGACTAACTATTTCCCTGTTGCTTTTGTAAGAGTCAATGTGACTCAGCAAGCTAGGAACACCTGCAATCAAGACAACCTTCCACACAAAGACAACAGAGAAGATGCTAAAACAATGGAGCAATGAATCTATACAAAGATCATGTGAAGCTGTATGAAATACAATGAGTGAGCCTTTCTTATAAAGGCAAGGTGAGAGCTAGAAGGGTGGAGTGAGAGGTGGAGTGGAAAGTAAAGATATTCCTACAATATGTGTCAATTAGAGGATGATAACTAATTTCACATGTGGAGGATAAGACAACTCACTCCAACTATCAACAACTCAACACACAACTAGAAACACCTAGAAGACTCACTAAGTCAACTTAACATGTGTGAATTATGTGTTCACACCAACACCCCCCCTTAAGTGCAACTTAGGGAGTAGCTAACTAAAATAAAGATGCAATGATGGATGGGTCCCGGCTACTAGGCCAATTTAGGTACCCATGTACAACAAATCTCAAGTGGAGAAAAGGAGAAAACCTCATGGGACAAAACTCCTCTCCAAAAGTGAGAATGCAAAAATCAAATGAAGGATGTGATGGAAGAAGGACTCAAGACCCCCCAAGGACTACATCCAACACATATATACAATCAATTACCCCCCATAGGAGAGCAAGTGTGAGACTATAGGTCCCTCCCACACTGAAGTGGCTCATATGTCAATGGTGAACGCTCAAAGAAGAATGCTGAAGAGAATCCAAAGCCTACAAACAACATTCTTCCCCTTAAGAAGAAACAGCTCCAAAGGTTGATGTCGAAGAAACTCCATCTCAAGGTATGAGGGAAAAAACCTCATGATGAATGATGTCTCTGAAAACTGCTCAAGTTGCCATATGTCACAACCAAAAGATGTCACATAATCAGGTGCTGCATACCCAATCAAAGAATGTGACAATCCAAGACAAGATGAAAACTCAAGATCATCAATCTCCAAAGATTCCTCCAAATGATGCTCAACATACTCCAACTCAATGCCAAACTGGGACAAGTGAAGAGGAGAAGAAGGTGCCTGCTCATCTGAAATAGAAGAATCAACTCCTTCAAAGAGGAGATGAATATCATCAATGATGTGCTCCAAGTCATCAAGATAGGACTCACGAAACAAGTCTGCAATACCTGTCAAGTACTCATCCCAAAAACCTGTATCTGGAAGACAAACAATATCCTGCTCAACTGAAGTGGATGAAGCTATGTCAACGCCAATCTCTTAAGAAGCAGGAGAAGGAGGAAGCTCAAAACTAGTCTCAGGAACTGAAGTAGATGCAAGAACACCAAGGTTCAAGTGACCAAACTTCTCCCGAGAAATATGATTCACACTTGATGCATGAGTGTGAATATCAACCAATGGATCTACATCATCATCAGAAAAAAATGGGAGAAAGTGTAAAAGCGAGATGCATGATCAACCATCCCAACAGCAATTATATCTCTGCTCTCCAAGTCCCGTATGATCACAGAATCAAGAGTGAACTCAACTGTCTTCCCTGCACCACAATGAGTAATCTGGTAGATGGAAAGGAGATTGGTTGTCAAGGAAGGTACACACAACACATTGTTGAATGTATTCTCTCCAACATCAATAGTTCTTTTTCCAGTTGCATGCATGTATGTGTTGTTACCCATCAAAATAGGTGGCGAAGTACATGATTGAAATGAAGAGAACATCCCCTGTGAAGATGCCATATGATGAGAAGCTCCAGAATCAAGAAGCCATCTCTTTGACTGTAGACTTGTTGAAGCAAAGAGTGCCTGTCCTTTTCCTTTGTTTGTCCCATAAGCAAAGCCTGCTATTCCTGTTGATGTAGATGATGATGGTGGAAAAGAAGGAGACTTGGGTAAAACTGTTGTTGATGGAGAATACTCAATGTTATGTTTTTGAAGAAGTTGTGACATCTCTTCAAACTTTTTCTCATAACATTTAGTCTCATCATGACCCAATTTCTTACAATAAGAACACTTTGGCTTCTTCTTCTTATTGGACTCCTCTTTGGAAGAAGAGTTGGGAGTTTTCCTTGATTCTTTCTCTTGCTTATTAGATTGTGAATCCTTTTGTTTCTTTCCCTTATTATTTGAAGTCTTAGGATCTTTTGTGCTTTGTGTTACAACTAGACCCTATTTTCTAGGAGACTTCAATGTGCCCATGTGTAGTAGTTTGGCTTGTTCTCTTGTGAGTTGTGCAGCAAACTCCTCAAGTGAAGGCATTTTAAACTCACTAACAAAGGCATCCATTGTAGCATAGAAGGTAGAAACATAAAGTGAATATGCAAGACCCAATGTTGTAAAAATAGATAAAATCAATTATTCATCTTCTTTCTCAAGACCACTTTGTTTGAGTTGCAACCTAAGAGACTTAAATTTGGTGAAGAAATCTTTGATTTGATCAAAGTATTGAGGATTAAGTGCAATTAGCTCATTCTCCAATTTGAACCTTCTTATTTTATCTTGCTTGCCAAATAGATTGTCCAATGTTGTCCATATCTCATTTGGTGTAGTACAAGACTCAACATGAAATCTCAGATCTGGAGAAATAGCAAGACAAAGTGTGCCAAAAGCCTCATCTCTTCTATCTAACCATTTTCTTCTCTCAGTAGCACCTGTGGGTTTAGGATCTGTGCCCAAAGTTATTCTATGTAACTTTTGTTTATACAACACAAACTCCATGTTTTTCTTCCATTCAATATAATTATATGGAGTTAAAAGTGGAATTTGAGGCACATCCATGATGAAAAAAAGAGACAACAAGACAACAACACCCCTTTACTATTTAAGAGAGCCCCCCTAATTTGTTGTGGCACTTTATACTTAGTGTGATTTACAATTGTCCTCAAAGGACCAAAATTGGGAAAACAACAAAATCTCTTAAAAAGGAGATCCGACTGAGATTTAAATCACTCACAAGGATGTATTATAGAAAACAAATCCTCTCAAAAACAAATTTCACCCTCTCAAGTATCAAAATGTCTAAGTTATCAATCAAATGCTAAAAATTTGACAAATGAAATAAAAAACACCTAGAGCAAAAATTGAGAAAAGTGCATGGATGGCTGTGTAGAGCTCTTGAATACCTTTCTGATGCCGCAAGAATTGCAAAAATCAGAGTTCGTGGCAAAAAGTTATGAGCTCGAGAGCCAAAAAGGAAGATCTATCTTCAACCTACAATAAATTTTTTCAAACAGAAAAATCTATGAAAATGACTAATACCATTGCAAAGTGCTCTCTATCAGCTTTCCAACGATATCTCATTTGCCCAATTTTGATACCGTGGGGAAAAGTTGTGCAAAAATGAAAAAAAGCCCTACTTTAGGGCTTTGAGGGGACAAAACAAGCCCCCCTAATGGAATACTCTCCCCTCACTAGAATATTCCACAGTTGCCGGCAAACCACCTGTCTGCAGGAAAAAACAACTGTTGGCGAGAAAACCACTGACACAGGGCAAAAACATCGATGAGGGTACGAAAACCGCCTTGGCAAGGTAAAGCCCACCGGTTAAGGCCAAAACCGCCTTGCAAAAAAGGCCAAAACTACATTCGGTGTCATGAAACCACTGTGTAGGTACAGAAACCACCTGGTTTGTGGAAAACCACCTTCCTAAGGAATAAAATAGCCCTGCAGCAAAACCTTTTTAAAAAAAACTGCTGGCAGGAAAGTTGATTGGCGAACAGTGGTGTACGGTGGCAGGTTTGACTGCCATGGGGGAGTTGAAATACCACTAATATAGAAATTGCAGAAATCTTATTAAGTCTGTGAAAAAAAGACAAACCGCTAATGCTAGAGACTTTATTGTGGTCACCACAGAAACAACCAACGCCAGTGATATCAAATTGTCAGCCGATTGTCAAGAAAGACTTCCGACGATAAGACTTCCGGTGACCGCCATTCTATTAACAGTTATGACCCCCATAGAAAATGGAAGGTAACCGCCAATGACAGATCTAAGACCGCCGTGTAAATGAAACAGTCTAAAATCTAGTTTTCCTGCCTGTCGGGTTTTAAGATCGTCTAATGACGATACATAGGCCACTAATGGAGATAATTCTTAACCTCCGGAGACACGATGCTAGATGTTTGGGTTAATAGAGATGAAACCGCCAATTTATGATGTGCAACCGCCAAGTGTGAGACACACAAGTGGTTTAGAATACTGCCAAGCTATTCAGATGACTGTTGAAGTTTGATAAACCGCTATTAAACAAAACTGTCGATGCAAGATCTGACTGCAAAGGCTGCCGACTATGAATAGTGATTGAGGTGGTTTAAAAAATGCTGCCTTAAATGATTTGATCGACTATATATGGTTGAAGACTCTCCTTCCGATGACTGATGCAGAGACAAATGATGAGTTTAGAAAATTTTCAACGTGTAGATCCAAAATGCCACCTTTGGAGATATACGCAGGCTACTGGTTGAAAACAATGACCGTTGGTAGGCCAATCAGATCTAAAGGAGACTGTCTTCAAATCAATGTAGGGTGCCATCTGTCAGGAACAAACAAATGCTGGAAAATTAACAGTCAAAATGATCATTGTTGAAGTGACTTGAAAATCCCATCGCTGAAATATTTAAGAGCCTGCGATTTGGTTTTAAAAACAATTGCCTCTAAAAAGGTTTGAAACCTTTGATAAGATCTGCAAATTAAAAAATTACAAATTTGCGAATAAAGGCCAAAACCTTAGCTTGAAAGGCCACGGGGTATTACCTCCACACTGGCCGTTGACTGCAACCTATAGCCTACAGGGCTTGACTACAGGTTGTACGGGGCCGATAGGTCTAATGGAGCCTATCGGTACCCTAAACAGAAATTTTATATATTTTTTTTGCTTTTTCAAATGAAACAACAAAAAAATCACAGTCAAAGACTTAAACCAGTGAACAAAACCTTTACCCAGTGGATTGTGATGATATAGGCAATGGTACACGCTGACGCAAACCTGCGCAGGGTAGGATGATGCGGACGACGGTACGGTACTATACAGATTTTTCGCGAAGGGACCAGGGGCAAAAAAAATTGGCCAAAAATTTTGATGACAAAATTTAACAATTTGACAGATGATTTATACAGATTTGGGCCTCCTGATTGCAATGGTGATGTCCATTTCGCTCTAGGACGCTCCTAGCAAAACCTCTCCAATGAGGGAAGGAAATTGCAGATCAAGCTCTGATACCATGTAAGAGTCAATGTGACTCAGCAAGCCAGGAACACCTGCAATCAAGACAACTTTCCACACAAAGACAACAGAGAAGATGTTAAAACAATGGAGCAATGAATCTATACAAAGATCATGTGAAGCTTTAGGAAATACAATGAGTGAGCCTTGCTTATAAAGGCAAGGTGAGAGCTAGAAGGGTGGAGTGAGAGGTGGAGTGGAAAGTGGAGATATTCCTACAACATGTGTCAATTAGAGGATGATAACTAATTGCACATGTGGAGGATAAGACAACTCACTCCAACTATCAACAACTCAACACACAACTAGAAACACCTAGAAGACTCACTAAGTCAACTTAACATGTGTGAATTATGTGTTCATACCAACAGCTTTGAGTGAATTAACTAGACGTTTTTAGTGAAATGGAATTATTAATGTGTTATTTTATATGTCTATTTGATTTGCTAAAGAGACATTCGATTATTTAATTGTTGAATTAAATAGTTTAATGGTGCAAATTCTATAATTTTGAATTGATTGATTAAATCACTTAAAGGATTATTTTATTATCAAAAAAGGAATAGTGTCTTTGGAGGAATGAAAAGGAAAAAGACATGTATTTTGCATTATTCTTTTTCTCTCCAAAATTTGCTCTCCTTTTGTTTGAAACCCTCTTGCTTGAAAAATGGATATCTGATTGCTTGGAAGGGAATTTTTCTTGGAATTGCTTGGAGTTTGGATTGGATTCAAGAGCTTGGTGTTTGCTTGTTGTGTGTGGATTGAATCTGACATTCAACCTCATTCTTTTCCTTGGATTTTGCTTGTATTGGAAGGTAAGTTTCTCCAATCTTCTCATTTAAATTGTTTTATTTTGTTTCCTTCATGCCACACCATCTAGAATGGTTGAAGATGGCTTTGCTTAGTTGTAGGAAACTTAGAAAAAGTATTTTAGCTAGTTATTTATTTATATCATGTATTTTCCATTTTGGAAACATAAAAATACAGACAAAACCCTGGCAAATTTTCTATGGAAATCCCCAACTCATTTTTATTGCATAAATTGGTTGTTGGGCATATTATCTATGATGGGTAGTTGACAGATCATCCATAGCTATTGAAAAACAAAAGTTAGAAAATTGGTCAAACTTTGGTCAAGGTGCCAAATAGAGCTCCAATGGAGTTTTTAGGGCCTTATGGTTATTTTGCACTTTTAGAAAACATGAAAATTAAATTCTATACATTTCTTTTATGATTTGCTTTGAGGGATGAGTTGACTCCTTCATATTATGTGATTCTACATCTTGTGAGACTATGTCATGTTTTGGGACATTTTGGTGCATTGAAATCTATGCCCCTTATTTATCCATTTTTTAAAACCTAAAAATTGCTTTGTATGCATTTACTTGATGTTTTAGTTTGTGGGATGAGATGTCTCCCAATAACAATTATCTTTTACATCTTTTTAGAAAATGTTGTATTTTTGTCAAATTGGGATTTTGTTACCTCGTAAATCGTGCCAAGCCCAATTAGTAAAATTGGAGCTTTGGGTGTTTAGGAAGGTGTCTAGGGGTAGGAAAGTAGTGGCTTCCGTCATGTGCCATGGCCCAAAGAGGTCATTGGAATTTATCAAATGGAATTTTTAATCAAGAATAACATTTAAACACATTAGGTAATAAAATTTAATAATAAGATCATCTACACCAAACTGCATGTGCTGGTGAAGTGTTCACCTTGCTTGGGTTTGGGTGTAAAGAGCAATCTTTGGTGTAGTGTCCGGTTGCTATGAGGAGGTTATTCCCTCATGTTCTACCGCGAGGTGAGTATTGCCCTCGTTTGACACTCCTTGTCCTAACTACCTAGGTCTCTCTTCCTTCTTCCACCGTCGGAGTTTAACTCGATGTGTGATGTTTACCATGTGATTGCATGTGCATTATGATGCTTGATTCATGCTTCTATGTGTCTATGATGGACTCTGATTTATGCCTCATTTAGCATGCATTGAATGTGTTATTATTTCCCTTATGCTTGAATGTGGTGATGTCATTCTATTATGCTTTGGCAAGTGTGTCATATGTTACTTGAATGCAATTGGATGGTAGTTGTATTATGTGTTGTTTATATGCATTGTATTGGCAGTTGTTCCATGTGTGTTGTGTGCATTGATTGGAATGCATGCCATATGTTGCTTGTATACCCTGGATGTGTTAGATGCTCTTAGCAGGTTTGCCATGATCACCTTCTCCGTAGCTCAGGGGTTGCCTAGAGTTGCGTAGATATCTATTGCACTTGGTGATGGCAATATGGTTGGGAGGTGAGTAACATTTCCCCATTGGTCCTTCATGATGATCTTCAGGTGCTGGATGGATTCCTTGATCTTTTTGCAAGTGGTTTACCTTGTACTTTGTGCCTTGTTGCACCTTGGAGAGCATGTTGGTTTTGGGTAGTTTATGCACTTGTATTTTATCATTATTGATTATTGTAACCTTTGTAATGTAGGTATTTTAAGACCCTTGTAATAAGATGTAATTAATTCTTTGAGTTGATTTATGATGTTGGCTATGATTCATCTATGTTTAGGATGAAGCCCTTTAAATATTGTAATTATTGGATATCGTCTTGTATTTTTCCACGCCTTAGTTTATGAGGACATTGGCATGTTTTGATAGATTTTACATGTTAGAATCTAGCTATGTTAGCATGTTTAGACTCAGTTATTTGATGTATTTGATGTTTATGGATATGTTTGTGTTGGATTGTATTCATCCCACATAGGTGGTGAGGATCCTATATTTTCTTTTGGCATGTATCGACGTTGGTGTCGAACATGCATAGCCTTTTGTATTGCTTTTGTCCTTTTTGACATGTGGACATAATTGGTTCAACATCTTAATGTTTTTGGTTAAAATGAATCCTCTTTAGGGTTGATTATTATTTTTAGCCTCGTAGGTGTTTTTGTTTCATTTCCATGATGTGATATGCACTCTTGGATTATTCCCTCTTTTGCTTTGGAAAATGTGCCTTTATACGAGTTTGACTAGTGACCATTCTAGTTGGTTGAGGAATCGTACCTCCTAGTTGGACTATCCTGTGGGTGAGAATTACCATTGTGTTTGGGATGTCTTGTGTGATCATGGAATGGGCTGAGGTGAATGTCACCCTCATCCTACTCCATGTGCTCGCGGGGAGTGAGGTCGTGGACGTATATCTAATCCTCATCATGGAGTGAGCTCCACCTCTCTCTTGGTCATTGTGGTGAGTTGTCACATGATGGGCGAAGTCTTCCGCTTGTGCCACCTTGCATTGTGCAATGGTGATGTCTTTTTAGGTGTTTTTGTACATGTTGCAACACCTTGTGTGTGCGTGAGTGCAATGCGATGTGTAAATGTCGCACTTGCAAACGCAAAAAATTTGTTGGTTCGGTGTTTGTTCGGCTAATGTCCTATGTGAAAGCTTGGGGCATTACAAGTTTTTTTGTGGCTAGAAATGCAACAAGGTTGCCCATGGGTCACCCCTTTCACCAATAGGCTTTCCCACGGGGGGTGACCCTTGGTCACCTGGGGGGAGATCCTACATTTTGAGGGTCACCCAGTGGGAGATTTAGAAAGAAAGGGGTCTGGGAGAAAATGCATGATGCGAGATGGTAGAGGAGATGAAAAGGAGGGGATATGCCTCCAAAAATAGATCAATCATGTGCAAGAATCCAATCTCTACTTGCGAACTAGGATCTCCCAGCAGGAGATCTGGAAATAATAGGGGGAGATTTGGATTGGTTGAGTGAAACTAAAAATTGAAAGTGGGAGATGCATCTGGGGGACCTCTAGAAGGATTCTAGGGGGTGGAGAAGATGGAAAACATAGGGGAAAGGTGAAAACTCACCTACAAGATGCATACAAGGCTTAGGAATAGGGTCAAAAGCTTAGAAAACGCAAATCGACAAGTGTCGCAAAAGTTTCAAAAAGTGTCGGTGACAAAGAGAGAAGGAAAACGATAAAGAAGAAACAACACAAGATGGAAGAAATGACATGTCACCAAGAGGTTTGCTACTTAGAGGACGTTATTTCATGCTTAAATGTACGTGAAAAGGATCATATATCATCATAGTGGTCCTTGTGGAGGCTGTGCATGATTTTTGTGCTTACATATTAAACCCCCTCGAGGACGGTAATCTACATGAAAGGTAGGTACCATTCTCGAACTAGGCCTTACCTGTTGTTGATTTTCCCACAATTGTACCTACAATAACTAGTGTTAGCCCACCATCTGAATATATCAAAATGAATATAATAAAAACTAAAATGATGTTCAACATACCATAGACCGTGAGAGTTTGACTAGTTGTTTGCCTTTGTCGATGAGACCTATAGGAATGAATGCACATAAAACAATGCACAAAAGAAAAAAACTAATCTAAGAATGCATAAAAGAAACTAAGCTAAGGGCAAGCAAAGCAAGCAAATTAGTGAGATCAGAGTGAATCAGTGATGGAATCCATCATGTGAACAGTCATTGGGAAGATATCATCGAGGAGATCATGAAGATGGCCGCATCTTCTTCAGTTGCTGAGAATCAGGTACGGAAATAGTGAAAAACCCTTCTCTAAACCCTAGGTTGAATTTTGTGAAAAATCTCTTGAAATTGTTTGTTTTTAGTGATTCTTCTTGTTGCATTGTCTTTATCTCATCGTTTAGAGTAAGTCTACTCTTTCATTTACTGAAATCGGCTGAGAAACGGGGATTTTAGAGCATTTTCTAGTTGAGGGATCTCCACATAGGGTCACCCCTTTTGTCAAGTAGGTCACCTGAGGGGAGATCTGTCTGACAACAGGGTCTCCCCAGGGGTGATGTTGCAGACAATGGGGTCACTTAGGGGGAGATCCTATTGACATCTGAGTACTCGAGGGGTGACCCTGTTGGGTAAATTTTGTCTGAAATTTGATGTTTTCTAACATTCGTTTCACTTTGTTTTGATCTAATTTGACTAATGTATCTACCTATTTATTGAAATTTTTTATGGTTTATATGCTTTTTTGTGAGATTTTCTGCAAGTTTTACAATTTTTAGGATTTTTGTGAGTTGATGAGATCTAATCTAAAGTTCTTTTCTGATTTGTAGGACATGTGCATTCAATGTAATTCTTACAGAGAGCAATTATGGCTCTCAGAGATGTTTGCTTCTCTAAGTGATGATGATCATGCTATTCTGAGGAGAGCAGGTCTAGCTAGAGTCTCCCATGTGCCAGTTATTCATCCTATGGCACGCATTTGCTGTGACATTTTGACTACTGGGATGTGGACAGGAACACCTTCAGGTTCCCACAGGTTTCAGGAGAGTTGACTATCACTTTGTTTGATGTTTATCACATTCTTGCGGAGTTCCTATGAGAGGACATCCTCTCATCTTGCCTTCTAGCAAGTCCCTTGAGGACAAGATGTCTTGGGCATAGTTTATGGGGGTTAGTTGCCCCAAGGATCAGACAGGGGTTCAGCTTACTTCTGTGCCACGGCTTTGTATTTCTTGCTTAAGGAAGTTCCTGATCGGTTTGATTATATCAAGGCTATCTAGAGATAAGGCCTTGACTCGCTTGAGATGGTGTTGGGCACCAATTATACAGGGTCTTGAGCACGCTAGAGTCTATGCTTGGGGGCTAGACATTTTGGTCATGGTCTACAGATATTTCTATCGTATTGCACGATGAGGGGCTCTAGCTTTTAGCCACTCTTCTTTGGTCATGACTTGGATCTTTTGAACACATCAAGCCTTATTAGAAGCTAGTTTTGATTCCTGATAGACAGCTATCGAGAGTAGCTAGATGGGTTTAAGTGGGTCATTTTGATGCTTCTCTATGGGTTGTAGCTACTCTCATAGATGAGGATATGATTTTTGATCCTTATGTGGATTTGGAGGGATCATGGTCGCACGATGGAGAGATTAGAGAGTACTATCGTGGGGTAATAGAGCTTTCAGACTATAATGGTCTAGTCGAGGCTCACCGTGTTGAGTGCGTCTTGTAGTAATTTGGTGAGGATTTTCCTGAGGACTTGCCCCCAGTGCCTACCTACTACAGATTTGTCTAGGAGATGGGCAAGGTTAGTCAGAGGATAGTTACTTGGACTCCTTTGACTCCCGAAGTCTTCATTACTAGAGTTCCTAGATCTTTGAGAGGAAAGAGGGGAGGGAGAGGGACTCCTTGAGCTCTCAATGTGGTTGAGGACTCAGATTCTACTAATGAGGACTATACTCCTAATGGGGATGATTAAACAGATGAGGGCCTACAAGAGGATGCACAAGATGATGATTTTGATGATGATAATGATGCAGATGATGATCATGATATTCTAGAGGGTCCACCTATGGTTCCTAGATCTCCTCATTCTGATAAGGTGATGCAACAGCTTGACCCTGACTAGCAGCCTGGAGACCCACGTAAGTCTATGTTTACTTGCTTTAACACTTTTGTCCTTTCTCTTTCCTTTCTCTTCATGGGGAACTAACACACTTTTCACTTTTTGGTTTTCTTTGTAGGTAATATCAAAGAGTGGAGGGCTTTCATTTGTGAGGTCAATGTTAGCTTGGTTTCTCCCTCACTAGGATGACTCGAGAGAGTCTCTTAGCTAATCCTGGTGTGCCCCCTACTGTTGGGTGACAAACTGACATTTTTGCTCCTGCCTATCACAGATGTTAGGCGAGTGCAGATTTGAAGACCAAGAATCTCATCCTTAAGGGTGAGAATCAGGTGCTTCGTGAGATGGCTCATCTTGGATTTGTACAATAAGATGCTAGTGCAATGGGGCCTTCACAATCACATGCTCAGTAGGATGCCTCGCTCCCATAGATCTCATGGAGAAACTAGTGGTACACATATGAGGAGGAGCAGGAGTCCTGAGGGTTCCATTGGAGGAAATTGACCTTGATCTTACTTTTATTTCCTTTGAAATTGTGCCCCCTTGCATGGGGAGCCTTTATTTCCTTTAAGAGCATTTTGTCTTATCTCTTTGGTACTCTCATATACGTAAACTTTGGATATATCAATGAAAGTTTATCCTTATGGTTTTGTCTATCAAACGAGTACTCATCTCTTATGCATTTATGGAAGTTTTAGAACTTTTTTATTATGTTTTTGACCTTTAACTCTAACCATGCAAATATGATGATGATGACATGTTTTTTTGTAATTTTTGTGATATATATATGAGATACAGTTTACAATATGCAAATGCAAGAACACAAGAAATGCTTAAATGAAACATTTAATTCTACTGAATGTCATGAGATATTACATTGACTTTATTGCTTTGAGACTCTTTTTTCTGATTTTGGTATGAATGCAATGTGGAACAAACAATATGACTGATCTTTAATACAATTTTAAATCTAGGGGATTGCAAGTTTTCCTGGTATAAGAGACCTATTCAAGGTTGTGAGATAGGATTTTAAAACTCAAGTGGGGGGCAAGAATGAAATGGAGTGCTTCGAAATTTAGGCTTTGCTAAAGGCTAAACATTTATCCTTATCTAGTTAAGACAATTTGACAAGCTCTCAACTTAGACAAGTAGCAAATTTTATTGGTGTTCGCTAGACTTAGATCATAGATGGAAAGCAAGATAGACCCAGGGTAAAGGATAAATGGGGAAGAACAAGGGTTCCTAGACAGAAGATGATCCTAGAGACTACTAGACTCTTGGCTTTGCTCAACTAGTGTGTGTGTGTGCTTTGTACCTTTCTTTCTCTATTAGAATGTCACCCTTAAGGCTTCAAGCTTCGACTGATCTCCACCCAAGGGTATGGACATTCAGCAATCTTCTCTCTTTCACTCTTTTTTTGTATCTCTCTTTTTTTTTTCTCTTTTTTTTGTATTTCCTCGCTTGATTTTCTCATTTTTTTTGGATTTTGATTTTTTATGAAATGAATAATTTTTGGAACTTTTGATATGCAAGTTTGATCTCTCAATTCTCACTTTTCTCAATCACTCTTATTTTGATCACTCATTTTTTTATTCACTCAGATCTTAGATTGCTTCCTTCAGAGTTTTGATCCTCCTGACGTTTTTGGCCAAGAAAGATAAGGGGTTGAGTGCCACCTAAAGTGTTTGTAATCTAGTTGAACTTTTCTACTACGAGGGAAGAACTAGGAAGGTCTACTTGCAAGCTTCCTTTCAACATTGTAGGTTTGAATACTGACTTTGTTTAGACCTAACATCTTGGCTCATTAACTCTAGGATCAGTGTAAAGCTAAGAGCTATGCTTTGATTAGAATCATTGGGAATGAAGGGGGATATGGTGATTGTGAAAATAGGAAATCTCTAGGTCCTGAAAGGATGACGTATACCTAGGCAACCTTAGACTCCTTACTGAAATGAAAATAATATGAGAGAAAGTCATTAACTGTAATGCAAGATGAATAGAATGATACTGAAATGCAAAAAACAAATTCTTTTTGACATTTTTAATTTTTATGATTTTTTTGTATTTTGCATTTTATGATTTTTTTTTTGTTTTAGACATAGTATTTCTTGAGGTGAAAGGCATTGACTATTTCGCCAAATTCCTCTCCCTCCATTGTACACAAGAGATAGGCACCATTTCTAATGTCTTCTTTAACCATGTAAGGTCCTATCTAGTTTGGTCTAAACTTGCATCCTTCACCAGCCCTTTTATTGATCAAGTTGTCTATCCTGAGCACCAGGTCTCCCACTTGAAAAGGTCTTGGGATGACCTTTTTGTTATACTTCTTCTTCAATCTTGTGAGATAAGAACCATGTCCTTGGATAGCTCTTAAGCATGTTCCATCCATCATTTCTAATTCGGATAATCTCACTACTTGATATTCCTCATTATCCAATAGTCCTTGTAACGATACTCTCAAATTAGGTAGTTCTACCTCCAAAGGTAACACTTCCTCCGACCCAAAAGTGAGGGCATAAGGCATGGTTCCAATTGGAGTTCTTACACTTGTCCTATAAGCCCAAAGAGCTAGATATAATTGTAAATGTCAATCTCTTTTAGAGTCTTTTATGATTTTGACCAGTATAGACTTCAATGTTTTGTTCGTGGCTTTGGCTTGTCCACTCCATTAAGGATAGTAAAGTGAGGGAGAGTTATGATTGATGTGGAATCTCTCACATAACTCTCTCACTTGTGGCTTTTTGAATGATGACACATTATCTATCACTATCACGTGGGGAATCTCGAACCGACATATGATTTGATTTAATATGAACTTGGTAATTACAGTCCCTGAAACAATGGTGAGAGGCATGGCCTCTACCCATTTAGTAAAATATTTTGTTGTGGTGATGATGAACATATGTCCATCTGTTGATGGGGGAGATATCTTTCCTACGAGGTCCAAGCCCCAAGTGGAGAAGGGACAAGGGGTAACTATTGGTTGTAAATCGCTTGTTGGTGTGTGATGAACATGGGCATAGGCTTGGCATTTTGGGCACCTTTTCATGAATTTGATTGCATCCCCTTGTAAACATGGCCAAAAATATCCCATCCTGTGTATTTTCCTTACTGTGGCATGACCACCAAAATGTACTCCACATATTCCACTATGGCATTCTTCTAGGATTTTGCGTGCTTCTTCTTTGTCAACACATTGAAGCAACATTTCATCTAAGGCCCTTCGATAAAGCACATTATCTATTATAACATATCTCGCAGTGAGGATGCACAATCATCTTTTTCCCAAGGGAGTCATGTTTTCAGGGTAAGTTTTGTTTGCGAGGTAGTTCAAAATGTCTCTATACCAATATGAAGAGGCATATTTCTCAAGATCTATTACGCAAATCTCTTCATTCGGGAAGTCTTCGTTTATGGGTTCCTCTTGAGGAACTAGGTTCTTTGCTAGCCAATTTGCTATCACTTGTCCCTTGACTAATTTTTGATTGACATACGTTAGTTTGAACTCACTTAGTAATGTCACAAATCGGCCAACCCTTCTTAATAACATTGGTTGATTTAAGAAAGTCCTCAATTGTTCGGATCATATCATGACTTTGGTTTCTTGATTCAACATGTAGTGTCATAATCTCTGAGTTGCGAAGACTATGGTAAAACACTCCTTGTCAGCCTTGGTGTAATTATTCTCATATTCCAATAAGGTTTGACTTATGAAATATATGGCTCTTTCTCTCCCACCTTCATCTTCTTGAGCCAACATGCATGCTACGGAAATATCAGTTTCTCTGAAGTATAAGATGAATGACTTGTCATGTTTTGGTGGCATTAGCGTGGGTGGTGTCAACAAGAACTTCTTTACTTGCTCAAATGTGTTTTGACAGTCTACCATCCATGTTATGCCAACTAGTTTCTTCAATAATTGATTGATCAGATGAATCTTGAAAGTCATGTCCGATATGAAATGCCTGATTGCACCTAATTGTCCCAAAAAGGTTCATACCATTGTCTCACTTGTTGGTGGAGTTGCATTTAGGATTGCGTTAACTTTTCCTAGATCAACATCAATTCCTCTTCATGAAATGATGAAACCCAACAACTTACCTGTTGTAACCCCGAAAACACATTTCTCAGGATTTAACCTTACTTTGTATTCTCGAAGCCTATTGAAGACCTTGCGAAGGTCATCCACATGTGTTGATCATTGTTCTAACTTAGCCAAAAGATCATCAACATATGTCTCTACTATCTTGTGAATATAATCATGGAAGATGTGTTTCATAGCTCTTTGATACTTGTAGCCCCTGCATTTTTCAGTCTAAATGGCATGACTACATAACGGAATGTTCCCCAAGGAGTAATAAATGAAGTCTTATTTTGGTTTACTTCCAAGATTCTAATTTGATTGTACACCGAGAACCCATCCATGAGAGAGTATTTCATATCCTTTGGTTGAATCGACAATTTGGTCTATGGATGGTAAGGGAAAGTCATCTTTTGGGCAAGCTTGATTGATATCCCTAAAATCGAGGCATATCCGAATCTTTCCATTTTTATTTAAGACTGGGACAATGTCTGATACCCAACTTGAATAATCCACTAGTTTGATAAATCCAACATTCAATATTTTCTTCAATTCTTCTTTTACCATTTCAGCTACTTGAGGCTTTATGGGTCTCAATTTTTGTTTTATGGGTTTTGCATCCAGCTTTGTTACTAAGTTGTGCACCACAATCTTTGGGTCTAATCCAGGCATATCTGAGTATGTCCATGTGAAGATGTCAAAATATTTGATGAGGAACTCAGTGTATTCTTCCAACTCTTCGTCATTTAACTCCCCTCCCAACTTTAACATCTTTGGTTTCTCAAGAGTGCCCACATTTATATCAATGGTATCTCCAGTTAGTGATGGATGTCCCTCTTTGAATTTTTGAGGGGCACGTGGTAAATCTAAATTTGCTTCGATCTAGAGGATCTCTTTTTCACTTCCAAAATAATCTTTTGGATGTGGGAAGAGCATGCATCCTTTCTTGTGGTACACTCTTGGGAGGCTGCCATAAGCATGAAGATACTCTAAGATGGCCTCATCGTTCTTAGCATAATCTCGAGTGGGCTTTTATGTTTGATCCACAGCATAATTTAGAATGCTTGGTAATTCTTCACTTTTCAATAATGGTTCTCCATGAACTGACACAATGTATTCCAAATTTTGAAGTTGAGCGTGTGGCAAAAATAGTGCAGCAGACATATCCATTGAATCAACCACTTGATTCTCTTCCCTGGGTATGGATTTTATAGAGAAGAAGTCAAAGAATTGGACCAATTTTTTGATGATTTCCTTATAGGGTCATATTCTTTCTAATTTTGTTTCATAGTTCTCTGCAACTTGGTTGATCACCAGTTAGGAGTCTCTAAAGGCAAAGATCTTCTTGATCCCCATTCTCATGGATAGCATGATTCCTAGGGATAAGGCTTCATACTCAGTGATATTATTTGTGCAAAAGAAATCCAACCTAAAAGCAAAGGGGAGGACTTTTCCTTCTGGGGAGGTTAGGATTATCCCTGCCCCTACTCCATTTTTACAACTAGCTCCATCGAAGTGGAGAGTCCATAAATTTTGATTGTTTTGCATTTGAGAAGTTTCTCCAAATTTGTAGGTTGAGTTTTGTTTCTCCTCTTTTTCTTCTCCTTCTTCGATGAATTCGATTATTCCCACTAAGAGGTTCTTGATGTCCCATTCATTAAGGCACGGTATGATTGCTAAGCCATACGGAGCATGAGACTTGCTGGTGTGAAGATCAAAGGGGAATTCTTTAAGATCGTCCATGCTTTGATATGATATATTGTGAGTACTTGTGTTTGGTTGAGAATTTTAGTTTCTTCTTTTTCTTTCTCTTGCATCTTTAGCTTTTTATATTTTTCTTCATGTTCCTTCCTCTAAATACTAAAAGGATCAGGGTCTATCTTGATGATGCATATTTTTCCCAAGTGATGAAAGTGGATCTCTTGAAACAAGTTGGAGGTGATGGCCTTCATGGCATGAATCCAAGGTCTTATGAGGATCATGTTGTAATTGGTTTCTTTGTTGATGACATGGAAATCTGTGGAAATAGTTTTGTCCATTAGCATGAGTGGTAGACTAATTTTCCCAACTATTTGAATATCGTGACTATCATATATCCTTAAGGTGGTAGCCTATTGCTTGATTCTCATCTTGCTATATCCCATTCTTCGTAGGAATGACATTGGTAAGAGATTGATTGTCGATCCTTTGTCTACCACGACTCTCTTTACAGTAATTTCTTCAACCTGAATTTCTATGTATAACAGTGAATCCTTTTTCTTACTTCATTTTGAGGTAGTTTGGAAACATCAAACGTGAGAGGGGTTGGTTCCTCTTATGTTGAACATCCCACTTCTAATACTTCCAAAAATGTTTTGTGGTGTGAGGGATAGGATCTCAAAAAAATTATTACTTGCAAGAAGACATTTTCTGTTTGATCTATTTGTTCCTCTTCATTGATTACAATCACTTCTTGGTTTAGCTCTACTTGATTGGATCTTTTTTTATAGGCCTTCCATTTCTCATTTTGAGGTTCCTTCTCCTTCCTTTGAGATTGGAGGAGTTTGAGGAATTTTTGTTGTTGGTCCAAAGTAAGTTTGGAGATAGCTTTGTTATACCCATAGAAAGTTTTTGTTTCATGTCCTTTTGTTCCATGGAACCAACAATAAGTGTTGGGGTCATAGGAATGACGGTTTGACCCTTGATTTCCTTTCTATCGCCACTTGTCATTATTGGGATTCCTTTTTACAACATTTACATCTTTCTCTGGAGAGACATTAGATGTAGTCTTTTTAGTTGCTTTAGGCATTTTGAGTCTTCCATTAGTATCATAAATTTTCCAGCCATTGTCGATGGCAGCTTGGCCTATCCTCAAAGTACTTTCCAATGCTTCTTCATAAGATCTATATGGTAATTTTTAAACATCTTCTCTCATATCCTTGTTAAAGGCATGTAAGAAAAGATCACATAATTCATGATGGTAATTCAGGGCACTAGTTGAGGAATAGAGGACTTGCCTCCATCTGGTGACAAAGTGGATTATGGATTCATTCGATTCTTGCTTCATGGTGAGGAATTCCCTGATCCCTGTTTGATGAATTTTTTCATGTCGAATGCCATGACAAACTCTTTGATTAGTTGTCTAAATGAGTGAATTGAAGACTTTGGCAAATGATAGTACCAATCCAGAGCTATTCCTTTGAGAGTTTTTGGAAATATTTTGGCAACAACCCCATCCCAAGGGAGGAGTTCTCTTATCACAGTGGTGTAGGCTTTAATATGAGAGTTTGGATCTCCTTCTCCTTTGAACTTTAGGAGATCATGCAATGGTCGAGGTAATTGTGCATTCCTTATGTTTTGATCAAGGGGTTCTTTCAAATACTCAAGGTATGTTTCGAGAAAGGCACTTTGAGATTAAGGGGTTGATAGTAATCACCCTGTAGGTGGGTTTTGATAACCTATTGTTAGATTTGTTGGATTGTTTTGAAAAGGAGGGTTCCCATTTAGACACATGTCATTACTGGCATTTTGCAAATAGTAGTTGAGATAGGGGGATTTTGAGATGCCCCTTGGTCCTATTCAATTCGAATATCATCATGGGACTTTTGTCTTCTTTCAGAAGCAACTTGTTCTGCTTCTAAGATTCTAATCCTTTGCACTAGAGTTGTGATTAAGTTTGTAGGAGTGGAAGCTCTAGGTGTTTCCTTGTTTCTAGGATTTTCTCTCTGAGTATTGTCATGGTGATATGCTTCTTCGCGTGTGACGTTTTCTCTTTGTTCTTCTCGTAAGGCAGCCCTTAATACCTCTTGAGCATCTTTTGCTTCTTGCAGGTGTCTTTCTAATCGCTTCACTTCCTCATTGAGATGAGTACTTGATGTGCTTGTGGAAGGTTGATCAGGTCGATGTATTTTTGACCTTATCCTCCTGGCTTTATATAGCACATTTGGTATGGCCAGATTGTTTTCCCAAGATGGGTTGTTGAAAGACAGATAACACCTGGATTCCCTTTGATATGTTTGGTCTTGTTCATAATCTAAGTCTTCATAGTCATAGCAGTTAGTGATTGGTGCATCCGGATGCAGAGGTACATACCTATCGAAGGAAGGAGTTTATAGTTCTTTTGAGGGAATATTCCCTTGGTTTAAGTTGGGTTCCCTAATATTTGGAGGTGCCATAGACATCATAGAATAAATGGAACAGATGATGGCCAAGGCGACAAACGCTGAAGCGGCAGAAGCGGATATGAAGAATAAAGTGAAAATGTTTTGACAATTTTGTTTTGAAGATTTTGAATGTTTGTGATGTGATCTGCACATTTGGAACACAAACTACAAAACCAAAAGATTCTATAATTCACATCAGGTTCACCAAAATATGTATGCTCAAAATCACGAGCTCGATTGCCTGGGGCTATTAGGTCAGATTTTGGCATGCACACAGACCCTTCCCTCCTTTCCATGAGGCAAACTACCATATCACTCTCGCTCCTGTGGAAGTAGCTAGTCAAGAGGAGGTGAGACATGATGGTGGTCTGGCTCGCTAGAGAGTTGGACTTCATGAAGAGGGGTGAGCACGTCCTGGGGCCTCTATTGTTGTGTGCTAATGTGTATGTTTTGTTTGATGAGTGTTGTTCTAGAGATAACCCTATGACCCGAAGGGTCACTAGTTACTCTTCATCTGTTAGGGTTTCTACTGTTCCACCTCTATGTGGGTAAGTTGTTACTTTCGTTGATGGCTTCATGTGTTTCAATTCGTTGGATGATTGCACATTGTATTTGAAGTTGTCTAAATGCTTCTAGTTGTTGTAAGACAAATGGATCTTGTTTAGGTCTTGGATGGATTTCCTCAATCTCATCGAGGACTACCCTCACCCACTCACCTCTTAATCCTAAGCACATTCGTGAGCCAAGACAAGAGATAGGTGTATGTGGACTAACCTTGACTAGTCTTTGGGTTTTGACTTAAGGTTTTGGTTGACCTAAGGTTTAGTTGTGCATTGACTTTTCACGACCTTGTGACGTTATCAAGGGTTTGACAAAATAGTTGACCGTGGTTGACCTTCTGATGGTATCAAGGGTTTGCAAGTTATCTAAATGCCTAATGTTTTTATTCTTTTCTATATTTTTATGAATGCAACTATATGACATGCAAAACTTGTTTTTGTGCTTTTTTCGGTATTTTTGGAAATAAATATGCTTTTTTAATCCAGAAAAGGAAATATGAATGCAACTAGAATGAAGTTTACCTAATGCAATTATTCTATGTTTTTGGGGTTTTTGAATGTTTTGAAATGATTTAATCTAGAAAAGGAAATTGCAAGTAATTGAATTAAACTATGAATGCAAATTACTTCTAAGATACTAGATCTGACTATTCTATCAAGGAAAAAGCAATAAATTACCAATCCCAAGAGCAATTTCAATTTTCTAATTACTACTATTTGACAAAAGCATAGAGGAACCTAAAATTAAAGAAGATTTGTGATCCTCCACTACCCTCAAAGATCCTTGATGGCAACCTCGTATCCTCTTGAAGCAATGGGAAGACCTCGTGGCAACAAGACAACACAAAGAAGCAAAAGAAGCTTTGGAAGCTTTACAAAATGAGCTCAATGAGAGTTGTTGATGAGCACAATGGCTTGATTGAAGCAACGTGACGATGCTTGAAGAGCTTTATGTGAAAGCTTTGATGAACAATGAACAAATAAAATGCACTTTCTTCTTGTGTGAGCATGAGAATGCTAATTGGAGAGAAAAAACTTAGCAAGAGCTATGTGCACAATGAATTTGCCTCCCTTTTGTGCTTGAGGGAGGGGGTATTTATAGGTTGGAAGAGAGGATTTGATTGAGAAGTTAACTCAATTGATTGAAGAGTTAACAAGGATTGATTAGGGAGTGAACTAGATTGATTAACTAGTGAAAGTGATAAAGCAATAATAGCTTATCGCTAGAGAAGAAATAGAGTTAGAAGACTACATTGAAGAGAATGAGTTGTTAATTTTAGATCAAATGGAGTTAATTATGCATGTGTGGGTGCATGAAATAGTCAACTCCAAATTAGGCATCAAAAATCATGCGAACTGGAAGGAAAATGGGCGAAAACGAAACTATTTCAAGTCAGAAACTCGAGTTTTTACACATTTGGAAATGCGACAGGGTCTCCCATGGGTCATCTCTTTCACTAGTAGGGTCACCCATGGGTCACCTGGGGGGCGACCCTAGGTCGCCCAAGCGGAGATTCTGCATTTTGAGGGTCGTCCGACGGGATATCTGGAAAGAAAGGGGTCTGGGAGAAAATGCATGATGGGAGATGGTAGAGGAGATGAAAAGGAGGGGACATGCCTCCAGAAAATAGGTCAATCATGTGTAATAATCCAAATCTCCACTTGCAAAGTAGGATCCCAGTGGGAGATCTGGAAATAATAGGGGAGATTTGGATAGGTTGAGTGAAACTGAAAACAAAAATTGGGAGATGGGTCCGGGGGACCTCTAGAAGGTTTATAGGGGGTGGAGAAGATGGAAAACATAGGGGAAAGGTGAAAACTCACCTATAAGATGGATATAAGGCTTATGAACAGGGTCGAAAGCTTAGAAAACACAAATCGACAAATGTCGCAAAAATGTCAAAAAGTGTTGGCGACAAAGAGAGAGGGAAAATGACAAAGATGAAACAACACAAGATGGAAGAAATGACACGTCACCAAGAGGTTTGTTGCTTAGATGACATTATTTCATGCTTACATGTACGTGACAAGGATCATATATCATCATAGGAGTCCTCGTGGAGGCTGTGCATGATTTTTGTGTTTGCAGTGCCTGCCATGCCTAAGACCTGATATTGATGTGACATTTTGAGGGGATATGTCCACACCATTATTGCTACAGGAAAGATATTAGGTTATATATATATATATAGAAAATTTAGAAGCCAATGGTTGTTGGTGAATTGGCTATAGATCAGTGAGCTAAATATTTGTAAGGCAGAAGAGTTATCTATCTTGTAATAGTCTTAGGGTTTTGTAGTGTTCTATGTTGAATTGGATTCCATCTTGTAAATGTGTTTTGTACTTAGTTTGAAGGAGTATCCATCCATGTATAGTTTGTTAAATCTATGAATGTCTCCATGTGTTTTGGATGAGTTTTTGGGAAGGATGCTTTGTTCCTCTAATTACATTTTTTAGTGAGTATTTAAACTATGGTAACTTGAGGTGTGGTATATGGTTGAGGTATGAGCAAAGGATGGCCTTGAGAACTGGATGTATTTTATGGTAATTTATTTGTATCACTTCATAAGGGCTTAAAATTGGTATAGTTGCTTTGATATCATCGAGATCTTCTAGTTAGCCTTTTTATTAACAATTACAGCTCAAATATCATTAACCTTCACTATCACTTTACTAGTTTTAATGGAGAGCTTAATAGTCACTCAATTAAAGTTTCCCCTGTGTGGTTTTATCATATATCTTGTGTTCAACATAATGATTTCTAAATCATGTGTCAAAAAAATAAATATAAAACATGATCTAAAAATATATATGTATCTGTTATCTAGAAAAGTATAATTTCTTTAAATTTATGAGATGGGCCTTTTAGTGTTACAAATTATACCTCACAACTCTAGAGAATGGCCATACAATCTGTAACAAGGAACATGGGTAAATTCATATTGAAAGTGCAAGACTCATGATCAAACTGCATGTAATTGTGGACCAATTGACAAGAGCATGTAACTCTTCTACACTTCTAGCTTTGTAGGGTCAATGAGTGTATCTTCATGTAAATGTTTATAGGATAATTAGAGGGAAATGAAAAATAGAAT
Organism: Cunninghamia lanceolata; assembly: GCA_027924645.1. Taxonomy (NCBI): domain Eukaryota; kingdom Viridiplantae; phylum Streptophyta; class Pinopsida; order Cupressales; family Cupressaceae; genus Cunninghamia; species Cunninghamia lanceolata. The sequence continues at coordinate 3,717,240 of BSBN01000794.1, forward strand.
AGTTCACATAGCTTAGCCACACCCTTTGTATAAAGATATCCCAAACATAAATATCTCAAGACACCCTTTATACTAGCTTTCTAGTCTTGCTGACCTAAAGATCACTTTATAGTAGTTTGGGTTACACATATAGCTAAAGATGAAAAAATGATTCATATCCCCATAAGTTAATCCCCTTATGTTTTTTCTACTTCATGTAGAACTTGGAATCCAAACATGAATAACTCTTTGAATTTGGATAACATATGCAAGTTCCCTTAAGATTTGGCAAAGGTAAGTATCAATGAGTTATGCAAACTAGTAGAACCTAACCTATCCTAATCTACCTAGGAACAAAAGAAGGATACTTTTAATAAATAAATCAATCATTTTAGTAAAGTAAATCAATTCCTTAGTCCATTCGATGAAGAGTCAAAGTGTAAAGAAATATCTAAACTCTTATAAATTTAAAACAAAGTACTAGTAATACATCTAAAATCACATCATTCTAGGTGCAATTTCATTTATATCCAATAAAAAGACTCAAAAAACATCACACAACTATATCTACTTTAACAATCCATAACTAATCAATGTAATCACATATGTTATTCTAAAAGAATTCTTTGATGACTTTGAAGAAATTTTGCATCTATTATAATAGTAAACTATACAAAAATGACAATATATTAGCAATTGTAACCCCATAGACATATATATTATCCCCTTAAACTCGTAGACAACTATGCAAACATCTAGATCATGAAGAATATTTCAGCTAGACAAAATTTTCTCCAAATTTTACAAAATAATGAATGATATTGAGACTTTAGACTTGATTTACAACACTTTATGCCAAAGATTACACTGACTAACTAGAGGAAACCTATATAGATTTGGCCTAAATCTAAATACTACAAGCAATCTAAAATTTGGTGAAGATCTTTGCTCCTAAAAGGAACTTGTATATATAACTAGTCAATCATCCCTAGATAAACTATGCATTTGATACTTGTAATTTGCACCATTACATAAAGTATGGTAACTTGAGGAGTGTTATATGGTTGAGGTATGAGTATTGTCTAGTTTGCATTCATGTGTAAAGTATGGTTTTTGACGGGACTACATCATTAGGGATATGATTTTTTTCCTACTTTGAAGAGGTTTTTAGTCTTGCATATGGTAAAGCAACACATTGAAGCTTAGTTACAATAATTGAAGTTCTCTTGTGAATAGGATATGGTTTTTTATAAGTTATGTTTATGCATTTATCTTTAATTGTCCTATATTAAAACCTTAGGAAATATTCCCCTTTGCCTAGCAAATCCAAAAGAAGGAGAAGCTACTCTTTCTCATGAATTGGTCCAATGTTGTCCTTGCTTGATCATAAGTTGCAAGTATGATAGCTTAAGCTAAATTTCATAGTAGCTAAAGATATGGCTTATCTTTTGGGTTTGAGGAGCCAATAGTTGTGAGACAAAAAAATGGCACTATTGTTGGGGATGCCTTGAGGATTGTCATCATCTAAGTGTGCTAGTTTATAGTTTTAGGGTTTAAGGTTCATAGTTTATAGTTAAAGTTTAGTTTTAAGGTTTATAGTTCATAGTTTTAGGGTTTATTGTTCATAGTTTTAGTGTTTATAGTTAAGTTTAGTGTTTTAGGGTTTATAGTTAAATTTAACGATTTAGGGTTCATTATATTTTTAAAAACCGTAAACCAAAAATCTTAAATTTGTAAATTGTAAACCCTAATCACTAAAAATATAAAACTTAAATCTTAAACCCTAATATCTAAATTTAAGCCTACAGACAACAAAAAATACATTAAAAAATCATGTAAACCTACCTAGAAGTCTTCAAAAACTGCGAGTTTGATGGGAGGAGGAGGTAGGTGCAAAAAGTTGGTCGAAAATGTGGCCGAAAATGTGGTGGCAAGGGTTTAGCAAACGGATACATGTTTTTGCGCCATGCTCTTTTCCGTCACTTTCTATGGGAAAATGACCCTGTAGGGATTTTTTTTAAAATTAAATACCTTTATGAAACAGGTACCCGTTCCTGTCGGGATTACCCAACTTCTTGCTTTTACCCAGAGTGAATATACAAAGGACTCTTAATCTCCCATACAAACAATTTATTTTCAATATTTTATTTATAAATTTCATTATTTTATTTATTTATTTATTTATTTATGACCCAGGGGGTATCCCCGCGACCCAACCCAGCGGCCCAGCAACCCGTATCTTGGGTACCTGAGGTGAGCTGGGGCGAGACTAATCCCCCTGAGGATGCACCCACGCACCCACAGAACCAGTGCATCTTGAGAAGCAGGCCCTCATATTCAAACTCAAGACCTTGGGGAGCAAACCCAAGACTTAAGCCTCCTCTGCTGACCAGGGGGGCTTTGGGGTTACCCCTTATTTTATTTATTTTAATATAAACTAAAACATAGTATTATTATAGATTTATATTATTGTTATAGTTTTTTATATGTTTTCTACTTTTTTTAAATTCTTTTATTTTATATTTCTCTGAATGTGAATTGATTTTGATCTTTCATTAACATTAAATTAAATGAAACTAATTTTTAAAATATGTTTATTTAACAAATAAACATAAAATTATAAAAATTAAATTAAATTAATTTCTTAAAATATTTTTAATACTCTCTATCAATTTTAATTTGATTACAATGTATACTAATTCAATCATATCTAAGCAACTCTAGTGTCAATTAATTTTTAATCTAAAATTTTGATTGTATTGTACAACAAAAATGACTAGACATAATCATATGACCATCAAATTTAGGGCTAGTCCCATCTACATTAAATATTTCTATTACACTACAATTTCTATTGCAATGTCTCAACTAACCATTGGTGGCACTTGTTTATTCATGGAAAAAAGGGGTAATAGCCCTTCCATAAAGCCTTTGTACAATTATGTCTCAACTAACCATTGCTGACACTTGTTTATTTATGGAAAAAAAACAAAAAGGAATAATAACCCTTACACAAAACCCATTGTACAATTATGTCTCAAGTAACTATTGCGGGCATTACTGGCATTTATTTATTTATTTATGGAAAAAAGGGCTTAATAGCCCTTCCATTAAACCCATTGTACAATTATGTGGGCCTACGAAGAAAACTAGGTGTCCTCCCAAGCAAATAATTAATTCCAAATAATACTCGCTTCACACACAGCTCACGTTGATGACTAGAACAAAGTATGGTGTTGTCATCTAGTCATTTATTGAGTAGCCTCTGATCGAAGACTACACGCACAAATTGATCAAAACTCTAAAACATAAGATTAAACAAATAAAAATCGTTAAACAATGGTTAAGCGGCGTTTTACTTCATTGGTGAAAGTAATTTGGGTTATAAACAATTTACGAGTGTCGCTTAGTATTGTAAGGAAATCGATTATGTTACTTTACGTTAATTAAATATGTAATAATAACAAATGTACAAAGTAATTTAGATTAATTAGAGTTCAGAAATAATAAATTGAAATGTTTTTTTTTTTTTTAATGGAAATGTCAATCTATTTATTAAAGGTAAATAAAAACATCTTCACAAAAAATAGGTGGGCGGTATAAGTGGATATAAAATGTAGTTAATGTTATGTAGATTTGGTTCGCCATAGTACAAAAGTTGATGCTCTCAATGTGCTCACTACCTCAGAATCATAATAGATGGGGAATTCTCTCCACATTGATCCCAAGTGGCATGGGGTTGATCCCAAGTAGCGTGGATTCATTCCTTGAGGCATGGATCTGATCTGGCTATGATCTCTGATGTCTCATAGCCCATAAGAACCTAGCAATGTTTTAAAATACTTTAGAGAAGTTGTTAGATTGAGACAGTTAAGTTCTTCTCAATCAACCCCCTTGATAAGCTAGTTTTATGGCCTTGGGCAATGATCAAAGACAAGAAGCATAAGCATGTAATGGCCTATATGTTGATTCTTATGCAGATGCACTCCTTTTAGTGCTCCAAGTCCAAGTGTTCCTAGGAATGAATGATTTCACCTTGTAATGTGGATGTTCCTTGTTATTCCTTATGAATTAATTACACGTTGAATGTCTTTATATACTAAGACGTAACAACATGTTACTCAAATTTATACAAAGTTGGCCCATAATAGCTAAGTGAAAAGGGTGGGAACTTAGAAATTTGAATTTTGGGGGTTAATCCAAAGCCCCCAAGATTGATCTCAAGTGCCATGGAATTGGCATGGGTCAGGAAACTATAGATCTCAAGGCAAGGATGGAATGTATGGATATGTGTGAAAGTGTGGGTGTAATAAATGACTAATAATGAAAAATATATGGGAATGTGTTTGACTAGAAATGTAATAAAGTCAAATGAATGGGGATAAGTGCAAACAAATGTAAAATGGGACTAACTAAGGATTAGGGAATGAGCCAAATTTAGCACAAGAGAGCATCACACATTGATGTGTAATTGTATTAAGTCATTTCATCAAAATGGGCCCAAAACTAAATGGAGATTGGTATGGGTATGCAAATTTCACCATTACAAGTATATTAGTTGGGATTAAATACTCCTTAATAATTGATGTTTAATTAAATTTGAATACCCCAATCCTCATTGTTTAATTAAATACCCCTCATCCCTTGGTACTTAAAAAATATATATTTAGTATTGTAGAGGATAAATCACACCACATAAATAATCTAAGCTAATTAAACAAATGCATTCAATTGATCATAAATTAGGATTATAAATTAACCTAGATTAATCAAAGTTGGGATAGATAATTGCAATAAATGTTGAGAAAACTAGTGAAATATAATAGTGAAAGTATAAACTTAAAGTGTACAAATTCGATTAACCCAATTAGAGGTACATGTGATTAACTACTAAATCTCAAATAGAACATGGGTAAAGATGTATAACAATAATAAGAAATTAATAAACACCTATGAGACTAGCTATATGTGGAGAAACCCTTTTAGGAAAAAAAACTCCACCATCAAAGAGATATAGAGCATGTATTAATCAAGTAGAAACAACTCCATTGATACATCTCATACAATCTTCTTTAATCTAACATATTTTCAATAGACAATAATCATACCTCCTCCACACCAAGCCCTCTATATATAGTCTTAAGAAGGCTCAGAAAACCACCATAAACAATATCATGGGCCTAAACATGGTTTCAAAATACCATGGTAAAGATTCTTAGGACCCACTATATGAGCGGTCTCCAAAATAGAAAGTAGTAATACTAAGAAATGTAAAAAGGTTTCTTATGGGGTCTTAGTTGAACATTTGGCCAAGACATTTTGGTTTACCCACAAAAACATAGTCAATCTCGTTACTTCACTATGTGAAGTGGGATGGCAAATAAGGTTCTTAATAATCCTTTGATGACCTTGTTGGCCAACCTATACTATCCTATATACTCAATGTGCATAAAATCTCATTGTGGAATATATATAGCTAAAGCCAAAATAATAACAATTACACTTTTCACATGTCCATTTTTAAAATTGGCTCACACATACAAACCATCAATACATGCAAAGCACCCCAAATTGATAATATTATATTGTCAACATAGATATAAATTAAGCTCATAATCTAATACAATTAAATCACCTCATTCACAATTGTTTGACCCACAATATTAATCCACATTTTTTTTTTATAAAATACACTATTCATATTTTACTCAAAACTAACAACTTAAAAAAAATCTATAGTTTGAAACTTACACTAGAATCCAAATCGATATTCTTGTTGACATGTATAGTTCATTTAATCACAATAAATCAATACCTCATTAAAATTCATACATAAACACTAACATGTGAATTACGGCTAGTATCCGTAGATAACCCCAACCATTGTAATTAAATAAATTTAACATCATATGAGTAAATAACAACTATTAAGTGTAACAAACATCTATCTATAGAATGTCCATGTATGTGATGATAAGAAAAAAAGTACTTAGCTTTGTGTGGTTTAAGCTTAGAGTTATCTATTGGTTTGATAAGAGGTAAGGTAATGAGTTATAGTTCAAAACTTGTTCTAATACCATATGTGAAGGCTTTTTCAATGTAGTGAATTCTCTAAATTGTTTTGGTTTGATAAGTGCATTATGATCATCATGAATATTATTAGGTACATTCTAAACGATCCCATTTTTAGATGCGACAATGATGTTAACTCATGGGTCAAGGGGAAGTGCTATAAGTATTCTAATATAAAAGAGGATCTTCTAATAAAGCAAACAAACTTTTGCATATGCTAGCACACAAATATGAAAATGAATGATAAACATTGGCAAACACTTATCCTTTTATGAGGGGAAATAAACCATCAATAAAAATGCATTGAAGCTTAGCATCCCATACTGTAGATCTCATATTAGTCACTAGAAATCGCACCTTGGTGTGCAATGGGTATGTTGAGGAGTTGTGAAAGTTTAATTTCCATGTAGATTTAAGTGAATGATGCTTGTTTTGTATCCCTATGGCCCATGTCATGATCTAGCATTGAGAGAGAGTATCTCGGGATGTTGAGAGCTTTGTGGTATTTAAAAATCTGATGAACAAGAACTTGTGATCATCCAAAGTCACCACTCGAATATACTTTTTTCACAAGATCATTTGTCACCTTCACCACAGGTATCACCACCTACATACAACACAAGTGATTAGTCTCCCTCATCTAATAGAAATCATGGGCTCTTCCTACTCAATCCTAGCATTTCATCAAATGCATGTAGGTAGTGAATGCTTTTGAACCTACAGGTGTTATTCATCCATAGGTGTCAATAGTTGGAAAATGTTGATCCAAAAGTACAGACAAAGGTACAAGGTAGAATGAATGGGCATGATTATTTGAATCATCTTGCATCACTCTAGAAAACTATCAAATGTTGATCTCTCAAAATAGCTCATGCCATCTTTGGATTGTTGGCATGTAATGACCGAGTGAAAGTCACTCTCTCTTTCCTTTATCATTGGATCATTGGCATGAAAAGCACCATTTCATGAGGCTCCAGTGGAACTAGATGATCTAGGCTAGCCCATAACAAGCTCTATTTTTTACATTGTAAAAGTACCATAGCCTGATCTTTAATGTAGGTTTTTCCATTAGAATGCTTTATCATAGCCCCAAGTCTATCATACAACAAAACACTTTTTGCCACTATGTTTATGCAATTAAGCTTAGTTTTGTAAACCCATGATGGCTAATGATATTGTGTTTTAGGAAATGTATCTTCAATGGTCATGGGTGGTAAAGGTAAGATTTGGAAATAATTATTCATAGGAAGTTTATACATGTAGCCATGTTTTGTACTCAAAATTCAAAGGTACTTTGAATCCACAAATTTTAGTTCAACATCATGCACAAATAAGGATATGGTTTGTCCATACACCCTTTGGTATACTATACACATATTAAAAGTAAAAAGTATGGTGGGCCTTTGTTTTCCTAGTTTTGTATACAATTCATAATGGATGCAAAGGACCAACGGTGGATTACTCTTGCATCATACTTAGGGTTGACATAATTAATATATATTGTATTGTGCAGAATTAAAACTAATAAATAAATATCATAATTAATGTATATAATATATATTGTTATATATTTTTATTTAATTTCATCTCTCTCTCTCTCTCTCTCTCTCTCTCACACACACACACACACACACACACACATTTATTTCACTACCTCTCTATCTATTATTTCTATCTCTCTTTTGCTCTTTGTCTTTATGTTTGTTTCTCTCTCTCTCACCCTCTGCCTTCCGCCACACTCCTTGTCTATATATATATATCTTTCTCTGATTCTCTTTTTTTGCTCTCTCTCTCTCTCTCCTTGATCCATTGTTGATGGCAGAAAGTTGAGTGCAACAATTATTATGATACGCTATGAAGAGTGCTCACTATGCATAGTACTATGTACAACATGGTCACTTCAAAGCTTGTTGGCTCCCACCCAAGGCCTAAATTTGGCGGTCAACCCCACCTATCAAGAAATTTTTTTAATGACAATTACCTATTCAAATTTGAGGATTAATATAGAAGCTAAAACGATCATGGCAAAAACAAGCAAGTAAATGAAACCGTTAATTATATAATTCTATTAATAATGTATATAAATAATAGAAAATTCCAACACTCGGTAACAATAAATCATTTAATATTCTTTTGACCACCTTCCACTCCAAACAATTTCATCCAATCAATCTATACAATGGCATTATTATACTCCTATTATTCTTCTAGGAGACAATATTTTTCTCAGCCTCCTTAATAACCAAATATATTTATTGACTTATTGTAATATTTTGAGAGTTCTCCATAATCTATATCAAAACATTTGAGTATTAATCATAATCCACATTTCATTAATAGTTGGCCAAGATCATGTCCTTCATATTGCATGTATCAACACAAGACAAATAGTCAAAAATGTATTATTTTATAATATAATAATATTACTTATATATATATAAATATAATAATTGTTATATCAAGCATATATATTTTTTAAGCTCATCAAAGTTTATCACGAAGGAGGGAGGTCATGTGTGTAGCTTAGATGAAGGGATCGTGTGGCAAGATTAAATGGAGGGGTGGAATCATTGGTGGTATCCTATAATGAACAAACCAAAGTGATACATTTTTTCCTCTTCTTCCATTTTTAAATATAGTGTTGACAATTGAAGTAAAAAAATTCCATAACACGAAAAGACAAATGAACATTTCAAAAAGTATAAAATGCTAACATGCTTATTATTAAAAATTATATATGACTCCCCCCCCTCTCTCTCTAAACACAAGAAAGGAATGGATCTAGTGGCACCCATCATTTCTATTGTCTTGCATCATTATAAGATGAAGTCAAAATAATAAATATTTCTATTACATAGTTTATATAAAAACACATAAATAATATAAAACTATATTTTAATATTGAAAATAAATTGAATGAATATTTCTATTAAATAGTTTATATATATTATTTTTAATATAAAAGCACATAAATGATATAAAAAATATATTTTAATATTGAAAATAAATTAAATTCTCACACACTCTATATTTTAATATTGAGATAAATGAGAAACGACCAAAAACGTGAAGGGAGTAAATCTTATAGTATTACTAATTATATATTTTTAGTTCTATAAAATAAATAAATTATTTATAAATTTTCAATTGAATATATAATATAATTATATTAGATATTTATATATTTTAGATAAAATAAATATAATCAAAATATAAATTAATACAAATATTAAATATATAAAATTGTATTATACTTATAAATAGATAAATATATTTAAAATTTAAAACTCTCATTATATTAATAATTATATTTTTTTAATTTTATAAAATAAATAAATTATTTTTAAATATATCAAATATAATATTTAATTATAAATATAAATTATATATATAAAATTACTATTTAATAAAATAACAAATATATATAATATGTAATATAAATATATGATTTTTTATAATTTAAAAATATATTAAATAATTATAAAAATTAAATATTTTCCGCAATATCCATTTTTACCTCCTTAAAGTCAAATATATGTATCCATTTTTACCTTGTTAAAGCTAATATCTTTGCATTTATTTAGTAAATAAATAATTTAATATAGCCAACATGTAATATTCACTCAATTTACGTGTCAGGTTTACAAATTTACCGATTGAATTTGTGTTTATTAAATTTTAATTACGCGATCAACGTGCAAAGCGTCATTTATGATAATAAATGTATGTACTGTCAGAAAACATAACAAAAATTAAAAAACATAAAACCTATTTACGTTCCCCACATGTGAATACAAAGTTGAAAAAGCTACAGATGAATGGAAGACGGAACGGAAATGAAGATGGAGACTGGCAAAATCGAATGGCTGAAGCCTATGCAATCATCTTGCACGCTTCTCGAACAATGTAGACCCTTGATTCACGAAGTCAACACGTCTTCTTCATAAAGGGAATGCCTTTGGTGTAATTAAATCTTGAAATATCAAGATATAATCCTGAATTGGTTTGTGTTCTTGTTGCTTACGTTGCATGACTTGTATGATTGATGTCTTAAGCTCAATATTGTAATGAAAATGCTTCACGAAAGTAGTATTTGATTCCCCAAAAGAAGTGATAGAAGCATGAGCAAGAAATGAAACCATGAAAAGCACGACCACTCAAGCTAGTTGGAAATAATTTGGCAAGCAATTGATCCTCATGAAAATAAGAAAATAATAAATTGGTGAAAGTCCTTAGATGAATCAATGGATCACTTTTGTAGTCACACTTTGTAAAATAAAGTGCCACTAATACACTTGGTGAAGGATAAGTCAAAATGTTATATGAAAAAAGATTATGAGTATTTTGTTAGTGTCATCTTGTGGTTTAAATTTTTGCACAAAAGTATCAACATATTGTTCTAGATGGTCAATCCTTGTGACGAGGTAAAAATTTACCATCTATAACTCATAGAAGTATTTGATTGTGTATTCATCATGTCATGTGCAATAGTGGTGGAGGATGTGAAAGATGTATCATCAACTAGTGGCACATTATCCTCTCATATACCAAGTAAAAAATGTAAAAGAACTTTATGTTGTTCTTCATCCTTATGTATTCTTAAATCATGTGTTTGTTCATTAGAGGGTGTAGAATAATGTACTACACAAGCATGATGAGGTACTTCATAATAAATCACAAAAAAGATCTAAGAGAGTGTCTCCATAGACACCAAAAGGTGGTATATCATCATGAGCCATAGAAAAATCCAAGGGATCCACTAAGGAAGGGTCATTAGGAAGGGAAAGATGAAAGGTACATGGATAACACATAGTCTAGAGATAGTGGTAATTTATAATCTTTGAAAGCATGTGACAAATCATGGAAAAATATACAACAATAATGACATAAATCAAACCATTGTTAAGCTTTATCAATCATGGTATCACCAAATGCATACATAAAAAATAAAAATTGATATGTATATAAGCATAACATGAAGATAAGAATGATCTAACATGTAACTTTGCATCTTCAGTACCACTAAATGCTTTTATCTCCTAGATGATTCACTTAATAAACTAATGACATAGCACATGCATTCATAGGGTTCTAATAAATAGCCCTAATTTCATTTCTACCCCTTAAATTTATGTTTTTGATACTCCATCTACATACACTGGTATAATTAAAATACCCCCTAATTTAAACAAGTATCCTATGTATCTATTTTTTGGTAACAAATTTATATCCCCTAATTATTTTTACCCTTTCAACTAAGGGCACTGATCATGCCTGCATCTGACTAAAAACTAGTTTTGATTGTCATCCCATACATTAAATCCTTGACATAGAAAACCTAGATGAGATATGACAAATATGTCATCACACAAAAATCCTTGATTTAAAAGAACATATACATCTCAATCCCCAAACCCTTGCCACACCAACTCTAAGAGTGAATCCCCCTTGTTGGTTCCCAAAATAGCAAATCCAAAACCCTAGATTTTATCTAATCTCCTAGGTCAGGGGTGTCATCAAGGAGACAAAAAAGGGGCTCATCAATAGGTTGAGGATGATTAAGGGCCAAGCGATAGGAGTGGGTAATCTCCTCTTCTCTTTAAGCTCAACTAAACTTAGGAGGGTGTTCCTAGAGGTATCCCTCAACATGGATTGATTGCAACATAAAGTATATGAAACGATAACACAATAGTAGTACCCATATTGTAGTTTTGATTCCAAAGGTTATCACTATATCAAAGCTAACCTACTGCACTAAAAACCTCTCATCAAGGTGATGAGGGCATCTTTAAATCAATAGAAGTTGCAGGTATGCAAATCTGGTTCATTTAGATAAAAACTTGGTTGGCTTGCTAAAGATGTTCCCTCATTAAAATACGGAACCAAAAGAGGCATATAGATTAAAACTTATTACTATTCCACAAATTAATGATATTGTTCATTTTTTAAGAGTGGGTGATCAAACAGTTCTCAGACTAGTGCAAATCTAGTGGGCTACAGAGTCCCCAATTCCTCAAAGGAAAAAATAATACAAAAATATGAAAGCCTTTCTAAATACTCATATGCATAAAAATGTGATAACCAACAATGATACTTAGTAACCTCTTATTGTATTACATTTATCCACACATAACATAGAAATGATCACTACAAAGCATGCAATGTTTTAAGTTGTAACTTTCATCAAATTTGTAGTTACATTCATACCAAAAAATGTGGCAAGAGGAATCCCTAGCTGGGATTTAGGGATTTCCATAAAAAAAATACATTAAATACTAGAGAAGTTCATACACTGATATTAATTACACCTTTACAATCTTCATACATTTCTTACATTACCATCTTGAAGAACTGGAAACAACGTTCTTTCCAATCCTAAAGAGATTATATACTTTTGGTGCCTAGAAAACTACAAGAATCCCCCTCCAAAATGAAAAAATGAGCCAATATGTACTCCCCTCAGAATCTTCCCTAATCTGCATTGAATGAGGCCATGGTTGTTAGGTGTTTCCTACCTAAAAATAATGGCATTGACTACATGTAGGTACAAGAAGTAGTTGGGAGAATACACCAACTGCAAATTCATGGTGCCTTGAGGAGAGTAGATAGAGGTAAGTGAGACGTATTGGGCTAGTTGGATGTTTGGACGTGTCAATATGGATTCATTTTTTCCTTGGTTCCTATTTTCTACATTTTGAGGCCTTTTCTAGATGATGTCATGGGTTTGACACCTAGTCAGAACCAAGTTGGGGGTTCCGGTAGTTCTTGAAACCACAGAAACCTCCAACACTAAGATTTTATTCTCCATCACCCTTTATCTTATTTATCATCCCTTTTCTTCCCTTTTTTTGCCTTCCAAGCAGTTCTATCCTGTCAGAGGTCCGTCGACCATTAAGAACTCAGGAGCCCTTCTTCTTTTCTCCTTTTTCTTTGTCCCTATCTTATTTCGCCTTGCCTAAGTCAATTTTGCTGAAAATAACTAAGTGTCAAGGCACTTACCTTTTCCTCCCCTTACTCCAGTCCTTCACTTCCTTTGCCTTCTAAGTTCACCATTGGCGATTCGGTGGGAACTGGGAACCAAGAACTAAGTCAGAGGTTCCATTAGTTTTGAGAACTACCGGAACCTCTAACCCCCTTTTCTCTTCCACTTCTTTCTTCTCTTTTCTTTGTTCCTGCATGTCAATGATCCATTGACCACCTAAAACTAATTCATTTCCTTCCCTCTTCATTGTCTAATTTTTCCTTTGAGTTCACTTTTCCTTCATCTCCTTTCTTTTTCTTCATCTCTTTTGGCTTTCTTTCTTTCACTCCACTTTGTTCCATCTTTTCTTTGTTGGAGGTTAGGGAACGACTAGGAACTAGGAACCAAGTCAGTGGGAATTGAGAACCAAGAACCAATTCAGGGATTTTGATGGTTCTGGGAACCATTGGAACCACCGATAAGTTCCCAGTCCCTTTACTTTTCTTTCTTCAATGTTAGGGTTTTGGGGTTTGATAGGAACCTAGGGATCTATTTGCAAGTTCCAGTGGTTCCAAGAACAATCAGAATCGCTGACAAGTTCGTAGAAGGCCCAAAAGGGCCGACAAAGGCCATACTTAACCAATTTTAGGATTTTTTTATATTTTCAAGGATATGGGGGGTTTCAGGAATGAAGAGATGAGCCAACGGGGAAAAAGTAAAACTCTTAGTGATAAAAATGCATGTACCTGGTGGGAATCAAATATTTTGCAAGGATAAACATAGACTTTTTTTTACATGAGTGGCACATGTGAAAACACTAGCTCAGGTTGAGGACATGTGTCTAATAGGCACAACAAGAATTCAAAAGAATCTCCACAGGTAGACCACAAAAATCAAACACAAAATACATGGTAAGAGCCAAAACACAGACATATATACATAAGGCAAAATATGAAGAAGAAACTATACAAGTAAACAAAAAACTACCTCACTACTCAAGAGAAGTAGTGCTTCAGATGTTGGCCATGAACTGGTAGCTCCATCACTTCTCCATCTAGGCTCTTGAGGTAAAATGTATCTTGGCTACACCTTTCCATAATCTAGTATGGACCAACCCATAAGGCCTCAAATTTTCCATGTTTGCCCTTGTCTTTTGACCTAGAGTTCCACATGAGGACTAGGTTACCAATCTGGAAGCATCTTTTAACTACCCTTTTGTCAAACAAATATTTGACCTTCTGATGTTATAGTAAATTCCTTTCATGTGCAACCCTCCTAGCCTCATCCAACTCAGTCAATTCATGCATCCTCATGGAGATGACATCATATTCAAATTCCTTAGTTTTTTGTAGAAATTTATACATAGGTAATTCAAGTGTGATTGGCATTTTAGCCTCAATCCCATAACCAACTCAAATAGAGTCGTGCTAATAGCCTTCTTGAACGTTATCCTATTAGCCCAAACTGCATACTTCAACTTATCATCCTACCTCTTCTTGTTTAAATCAAAGGATCTTTTTTTATAATTTTCATAAGGCTCTTGTTGCTAGATTCATCTTGTCCATTACTTTGGGGATGATAAGGGGATGCATGTATCAAATTAATCCCATACTTAGAACACATATTCAATATGTCTTGGGACTTGAAACACATGACTTTATCAACAATAATTCTATATGGCACACCAAACTTGGTTATAATGCTGTTTGTCAATAACTCTACCACCACCAAGTAGATGTTGTATTGTGAGTTGGAATAGCCTTAACCCACTTGGTGAAATAGTCGGTTGCCACAAGAATCTATTTGTATCCTTTACTAGATTTTTCTTGAATTTCTCTTATGTAATCAATCCCCCATTGCTGAAATGGAGTGTTAATTATGATTGTCATGAGAGGGAGGGTGCCTGCAAATTTTAACTTGCCTGAAAATATTTGGCGAGCATCACATTTCTAAATTGTCTAGTAACATCCTTAAATAGGATTGGCCACCAATACCCTACTCTAATGATCTTATGTGTTGTAGTTCTAGCATGAGAATGTCCTCCACACATGCCTTAATGACATTCTTCAATTACCTTCATTGACTGATCTTGATTTAAACACTTGAGCAACAACCCCTCATGATTCCTCCACATTAAATCACCTTGAATCAATACATACCATTGGGACTGAAGCTTGTCTTTCCTTTTATGATTTTCACTCATCCTCGGTGGGCAACACATGTTCTCCAAATAGAGGATAACATCCTCATACCAAGGATTATCCACCAAATGAGAAGAGCTAATAGAGGAGTTTCACTTGTTTCATTTACCTCTACTACCTCTAAGTTTGCATCTACCATAAACTTGGATAAGCCTCGCCCCTTGAACAACTTAGTGACATGTACCTTTATATCAAATTCTTGGATCTTGTTGATACATCTACATCTTCTTCCTGAGGCCTCTTGTTATGTGAATATGTCCTTTATAGTTGTATGTGGCACATATGCAAGGGTTTTTTCACCCATGAGGTATGACTTAAAGTTTTTGACAACCTTGACTAGGGCATAGGCATGTTTTTCCATTGTTGAATACTTTAGTTCAGTAGCTTGTAACGATTTACTAAAAAATGCAATGGGCTGCTCATACCCACCCTTGTTTTTCTAAAGTAGGACAACTATGATGTAGAATGAAGTAAAAGAAAAGAGCTAGAAAGGCCTAGAGGAATCTAGGCTTATCAAGATCAAAAATCTTTGAGAGCCTCCTTTATGTGCATGAACATAGTAGCTGGTTCTTGGCTCTATGTGATTGATTGTCCCTTTTTCAACATCTTAGAAATGTCTTTGGTTTTCTTAGTAAAGTTAGGGACAAACCTCCGCACAAAGTTGATTTGCCCAAAGAAAGACTGGATAGCCTTGACTAATTTGGGTTGAGGGATGAGTTCAATTGCCTTTACTCTTTTTGGATCTATCCTTACCCCATCCTTTGATACAATATATCCCAGTAGCTTTCCTTCTTCAACCCCAAACATACATTTCTTTGGATTCAAAGACATTCCATACTCAAGGCAGCTTTCAAATATTAGCTCCAAATGTTTGCAATGGTCTAGTCTTTCCTTGGAGAATGTAGTTAAATCATCTTGGTAAACTACCATGATTTCATCTATAAGACTTGTAAAGTAAACATTCATTACCCTCTAAAATTTTGAACCTACATTCTTCAAACCAAATGACATTGTCACATATACAAAAGTGCCCCAAGGAGTAGTAAACACTATTTTGTATTTCTATGACTCCTTGACCATCACTTGGCTGTATCCTAAGAATCCATCCATCATAGACATCAATTTTGATCCAGTCACCTTTTGCAACAAATGGTCCATGCTTGGGAGAGGGTAGTTATCTTTGAGAGATTTTACATTCAAATTTCTAAAATCTACACACAATTTTATCTCTCCATTCTTCTTTCTCACAAGGACAAGATTACATACCCACTCCAAATGTTGGATAGGTTTGATTATACCTCCTTCCTTCAACTTTGCCATCTCCTTTTATATTTTGAGAGCTAGAGTAGGGTTGATAAGTCTTTGCTTCTGTCTGAAGGGATTTGCATTAGGCTAGAGTGGGATGGTGTGTTGAAACAAAACTTTTCTAAGCTTTGATTTCATCATAAGACCATGCAAAACATTTCTTAAACTTCCTCAATGTAAGATTCAGCATTTGTCTTTCATTTGGTTTCAACCTCTTACCAATATAAATCATTTTGGGAGAAATTTCAATCCCTAAATTCACACACTCAACATTATCTTCCATAACTCACTTGCTTTTATTCCTATAACAATCTGCACTGTCAAAAATTCTTTCTAATGTTACCAACCCTTTAGGATTAGTGTTTGTTTTCAATTGTACCATCTCATCTCTTTGTCATCCTCAATCTCCACCACAGGTTGCCAATCTATCAATTGATCATCAAATTCATCCATGTAGTTCAAAAACTTATAAATACAATCATTGTCATCAAACACTTGCCAGTTGTAGATGTTGTCAAGTATAGTAGGTTTGGTACGAAATTCAACAACATATTGAGAATAAGAAGAGTTTGATTGTAAATTAAAATTTGAAGCTGCAACAACTAAAGCAATTGCCTCTACATTTTTATACCTTTCAATCCACTCAATGACAATAGAATGAAACAATTCTAGTGTATCCCATACAACATTCCTATATGTTCTCAACCTCTTATCTTTGGCTATATAAACATCCTTGACATGTTGGACAACTAACTCAAAATCTCTCAGGACTCTCAAACATTTGATTCCATGTCTATGAGCAATATTTAAGCCCAACATAAGAGCCTCATACTTATCAATGTTGTTTGTGCATTGGAGATCAAGCTTGAAGAATAGCTTGGAATGTTCTCCATCTGGTGAAAGGGTAAGTGCATGGGAATGGGGGACCAAAAGGGGGTCAAAAGTGGCCACTTTTTTTTGAAATCAGAAAAAACTGATCTTGCATGAGAAATTGAAGATAGCCATGCTCAAAATTAGAAGATATGATAAGAACAAGTTTTGTAGTGCTCCAAGTCTAGTTTCAAAACTACAATTTTTTTCTAAAAATGGTGCAGATTAAGAGGTTCAAATAGGGGGAGCACACAAAGTGCTCCTATTTTGTCAGAAAAAATATAACATAGTGTCTAGTGTGCTCCCCCTAAAATATCAACTTTTTCAAGTATTAGACAAATCACTTCAGTGGAAAATTAGCTAACACCATATAGTTTATGCCTATTTTCTTTGTTAATTTTTTATGAATATATGAATTTTTTTATGAATTTTCAAAGTGGGCACATCCTGAAAAATGAAAATTTGAGTGTGGTCCCCCCTAATTTTTTGAAAACTAATAAAAAAAATTGTATAGAATTGAGTCTAGAATCTAAAAATGTAATTTGCTGAACAAATTTTGATAAATGTGTAAAAATGACACCAGAAATACTAGACATATGTTTTCTGAAAAAAATAATGCATTAGCAAAAGAACTTGAAGATGAAAATATTAATGTTATCAGATTTTTGAAAAAATACATGGTTAGAAAGATAATAAAAAAACTTGAAGTCATCCTAGCTACATTTTCTTGTATTGACATTGAAAAACATGTAAACCATAGGGGGAGTACACACAGTATTTGGTCAAATGTTATAACTTTTGTTAAAAATATGTCCTTGGCATCCAAAAGGTACCTCCAACCCTTTGGGTTGGATGCCCAAGGCAAATCCAATACTTAGGGTTGGAATTTCCCAAAGCATGCCAAAATGCACTCTTGGTATAACGTGAGCACGTTTTAAAGTAGTTAAAATGCAAATCCTTGAACTTCCTTCAATCTAGAGTAGGGTCATGTCTAGGAAGAGACCAGGGGTATATACATAAAATAAACATTTAAGTATAAGTTGGTATTTACCTTTTATCATTTACCTTTCTTATATTTTAAGTTATATTTTATGTATATACTGACACGATGTTTGAGAGTGGTTTCGGATCCATAGAAATTAAATTGCAAATTCTAGAATTTGGAGGATCCCTCAGATTTTAGACTTAGTCAAATTTTTTAGGGTTTAGGGTTCTAGACTAAATTTAGGGAATTAGCAACATGCATTAGGGTAAAGGCATAGGGACCCCTTAGGTCTCTCTCCATCTCTCCCTCTATCTCTTTATCTATCTATCCTCCCTCCCTCTCTATATCTCCCTCTATCTCTTTATCTATCCTCTCTCTCTCTCTCTACCCCACTTTCTATATTTTCCCTCTCTCTAACTCTATCTCTCCATCTCTCCCAAGCTATCTCTTTCTATCTCCCCCCTCTCTCCCTCTCTCTCTCCCTCCCCCTCTCCCTCTCTCTATGTCTCCCTCTCTCTATCTCCATGTCTTTCTATATCTCCCTCTCCCTCTCCCTCTCCCTATGTAGAAATATAAAGATAGAGTTAGAGAGGGAGAGAGATAGAGAGGGAGGGAGACATATAAAGATAGAGTTAGAGAGATGGAGATATATATAGGGAGAGAGATAGAGAGAGAGGCCCGGTAGAGATAGAGATAGAGAGATAGCATTATATATATAGGGAGAAAAATAGGGAGCTCGATAAAGAGATAGAGAGGGGGCAAGAGAGAGATAGAGATAGAGGGGGGTAAGATAGAGATAGAGAGGGGATAGATATAGAGAGAGGATAGAGAGATAGAGATGGAGAGAGGAAGAAATGGAGAGATAGAGAAAGGGGAGAGATATAGAGACAAGGGGATAGGGATAGAAAGAGATAGAGGGAGAGATATAGAGACAAGGGGATAGGGATAGAAAGAGATAGAGGGAGAGATAGAGAGATAGCATTAGAGAGAGGGAAAGATACATAGAGATAGATATATAGAGTTAGAGAGAAGGAGACATAGAAAGAGGTAGAGGGAGCTAGAGAATTGGAGAGAGATAGAGAGGGAGACATAGAAAGAGGTAGGAGGAGAGGAAGAAATATAGAGATAGAGAGAGGGAGACATAGAGAGATAGAGAGAGGGGTACATACAAAGATAGAGAGAGGGAGATATAGGGAGAGGGAGAGGGAGAGGGAGAGGGAGAGAGGGAGGAGAGATAGAAAGAGATAGATCAGGAGAGATGGAAAATATAGAATGTGGGGCAGAGAGAGAGACCTAAGGGGTCCCTGTCCCTTTACCCTGATGCATGTTGTTGAACCCCTGAATTTGGCTAAGTCTAAAATCTGAGGGAGGGATCCCTATGCCTTTACCTTGATGCATGATGTTAAACCCTTGAATTTGGCTAAGTCTGAAATCTGAGGGATCCTTCAAATTCTAGAATCTACAATTTAATTCATATGGATCTAAAACCACTCTCAAACATCATACTAGTATATACATAAAATATAACTTAAAGTATAAGAAAGGTAAATGATAAAAGTTAAATACCAACTTATACTTAAATGTTTATTAAATTATTTATATACACCTAGTCTCTTCCTAGACATGACCCTACTCTAGAGTGAAGGAAGTTCAAGGATTCGCATTTTAATGTACTTTAAAATGTGAGCGCATTATGGCTTGTTTGGACCAAAAAGTGGTTTTGGCCACTTTTTGGTCCCCCATCTTTCTGCACATGCCCGAAATCAAAACAATACCTGCACCTGAACCATCTCTTGAGTATGCTCCATTAAAAAATATTGTCCATAAATCAATCACATCATGGTTAGGGGAAACACAATGGGAAGGACCAACAATAATGTCATGATCATCTTTATTACAACATCCTATAAAATGATTAGTCTCAGTATCAAATTTAAGTTTGCTTCATCAACTATCTTGTAACAATCCTCAATGTCATCCAACATTTTCTTCTCCCTATACAGCTTTACCTCTACTCCATGCACTAGGATGGTACCATATGACAAATCCATCTGGATACTACCTCCCATAGAGGCCGCCCATTTTCTAGACAACAACATACCCCACTTAGCAAGGCAATCTACAATGATGATGTCCATTAGGAATGACTTATCAGGATAAGCAAAAAGCTAGATTTCAACATATTTCACAAGGCTAATCACATTGACTTCCCTAGAATCCATGGTAAAGAACTTGACATAGGACTTAGACACTTTTAGACCCAAGTCATTCATGACTTCTAATGGCATGACATTACTAGAGGCCCCAGAATCTAGCATATAGTTGTGCAATAGCCATCCATTAATGATCAATGTTGTGTAGAAAGGATCATCATTATTAGTTGGGGTAGCAAAAAGCTACTTTGGTGCACTAACAATAGTGATATATGATAAAACCCTATCCTTAAGCTTAGGAATTCTAAGTGCTTTCCCTATTGGTAATGAAACCTTGAATTGACTAAAAACTTGGGTTATAATTTGGTAGAGATGCATCATATGAGATGGTAACATCATTTGCATCAGGGATGAAAGACATCGACTAATTTGAAGAAGTGTCAATACCTTTCAACTCTTTCTTTTTCTCCTTGCTCTTTTCTTGTTCTTTTGGTATTTGGGATTGAACTCTAGACTTCTGGGATTGGTGCAACAACTAATTGCACTACATGTGTTGGAGTTTTTTGTACGTATTTCTTTTTTTGTTGGTTGTTTCATTAGAACCTTCTTCCTTTTAGGCACCTTCTTTTGGACATTGCTACTTTTTATTTCAACATCTACTTTTTGGTTTTATTTTTCAGTATCTACTTCATTTCTACTTGATTTTCCAACAAGGTTACTTTGTATGGGCACATGTCTATTTCTCAATTGGTATCCACCTTGAAGCTGCATTATAGCTACATCAGTTAAGGCCTTCATGTCTTCCCTTGATAGTTTGAACTATTGATACTTCTTGTGCATGAGGTCTCTCAAATGCTCAAAGTCATGAGATGGAAATTCATACCTTTTAGGGCCTGTACTATAACGATATTGAAGAACATGACCATCTTCACCATAGTTGTTATAATCAGTTGTCATAAATTAATTAATCTCATCATCGTAGTACTCAGCACCACACTCTTCATTGGGAAATTCTTCTTTTTCCCATTGAATGAGCGATTGCATAATTGGCTATATTATGTGGAAGATAGGACATGCACCATGATGAAACCTCTTAGAAGTTGACTTGATCCCTCCTCAATGGATTTGATGTGTCCTTCTCAGGTAACTTAAAGTTTAGGTCTACTTGGGGGCTACCTACCTATCATTCTATTGTGGCCTCTTTGACCAATCAATGTTGTAAGACCTATTATGTAATCTTTGGCCTTCATTGAAATGTGTTGTTGTACCTTGAGGTTCTAGGCCTTTTTAAGACAAATCTTTCATAGCTCCCATGAGCTTATCCAATTTGTCTTCAGTTGTGAGAGGATTATTCAAAGTTGCCCTATCTAGCTAGGATATCTTTACATCTAACCTCTTAACATGTTTACCTGATGCTCTCATGTCGCTATCAATGTTTATGGTTGTAGCATAAACCTCCCCAAATGTTTGAGGATTCTTGTCCCTTAGACAATACCCAATCTTAGAATCAAATGCATCACAATACAACACTAAACACATTAATTCATTTCATCTCAGGTTTGGAGGTACCTTCCTCATGGTTATGATGAACATGTTGTTGAAGTCCACCATTGTTTAATTTACTCCATTCTTGATGGTTGTAAGTTCATCTATGGCAAAGTTGGGATGGATCCTATCCCCATACTGTAATCTAAAACCCTCATGAACTCCTCCCATGAGTCAATATTGTTATCAGGGATACTTTTATACCATTCCTTGGTACTTTCCTCTAATGAGAGAACAAATAACTTCATCATCACATTCTCGTGATCTATCTCATACTCATATGTGACATTGATAAAGTGTCCCAAGTGTTCTTCCCCAGTGATTGCATTATAAACCTAGAATCTAGGGATATTTCCTCTTATTTCATTTGGAATAGGATTTGGGAAATAAGGGATACCAAAATAGTCTAGTTGTTTCTGCCTTTTTGCTCCCAGAGGTCACCTTACTGGAGGGAACCATTGAGCGTGTCCTCGAAATGTAGCTCTAGGATTTGGAATGTTTCCAAATTGTTGACCCATTTGCTATTGATGTTGATATTATTGTTGATACTTCTACTGATTAGGAGGAATTTGATCACGATACTAGTTTTTGACCTATTGTTGGGCCACTTGGGCTTAATCTTATGCTTTTTGGGCAAGTTGAGCTTGCAACAATTCATTTTCTGCTATGAGCTCTTGCCTTCTTTGTCTAACATGATCTAGTAATTCTAATTCCTCATACAAGGTCCTTTCCCTTTCTTCAACATCTAAATGCCTTGACCGATTATCATCATTATGGGGAATGTTTCCATGTTCATTCCTTAGTGACCTAGTGGGTGAAGTAGGATGATGGGCTTCCTGATGTGCCTCTTCATCTTGCACACACAATGTTCCTCTTTATCACTCCCTACACCTATCCCTACTTCTCCTTCTGATGATGTTTTCATTTCTTCTAACTTCATATTCATCTCTATTTTCTCTTCTATTTGTCCTTAGTATATTATCAATAGAGTCTTCTAATGTGTATTGGTATTAATTTCCCAAGTTCACAGATGTGCCATCTCTTGCTGATGTTTCTCCTTGATATTTAACATTTGGTCTAGAAGATTCATTAGTGTTTCTGGCCCTCCACCTATTTCTTTGACGTCTAGTATGATCATAGGTCTCTTCATGTCCAAATTGATCTTGATGTCTTCTTCTTCTATCCATTGTAAAGTCTTTTACTTACAAATTAATTCCTGGGTTGACCTGAATAGAGTTGCCACTCCCCACTTGGAAGAGATTACTTTGCAAACTAGTTTCACTATTGTAACCACAATAATTTCACTGAGTTCCAGAGCTGCAAAAATTTATAACCAGAATTAGACTTGTCCCTTACAACAATGCCAAAATGTTGGTTCCCAAAATAGCAAATCCAAAACCCTAGAGTTTTTCCTAATCTCCTAGGCTAGGGGTGTCATAAAGGAGATAGAAAAGGGGATCATCAATAGGTTGAGGATGATTAAGGGCCAAGTGATAGGAGTGGGTAATCTCCTCTTCTCTTTAATCTCAGCTAAACTTAGGACCTGGTGTTCCTAGACGTATCCCTCAATAGGGATTGATTACAACACAAAGTATATGAAATGATAACACAACTATAGTTTCTATATTGTAGTTTTGATCCCAAATGTTGTCACTAGATGAAAAGCTAACCTACTGTGCTAGTCTCTCATAAAAGTGACAAGGGCATCTTTAAATCAACACAAAATGCAGGTATGCAAATCTAGTTCATTTAGATAAAAACTTGGTTGGCTTGCTAAAGATGTTCCTTGGTTAAAATACTAAACGAAAAGAGGTATACAAATCAAAACTCATTCCTATTCCATAAATTAATGATATTGTTCATTTTTGAAGTGTGGGTGATCAAACATTTCCCAGATCGGTGCCAATCTAGTGGGCTACAGAGTCCCCAATTCCTCAAAGGAAAATAACAATACAAAAAATATGAAAGCCTTTTTGAATACTTAGATGCATAAAAAAGTGATAACCAACAATGAATATACTTAGTAATCCCTTATTATATTGCATTTATCCACACGTAACACAGAAATGGTCACTACAAAGCATACAGTATTTTAAGAAGTTATTACGTTCATCAAATTTATAGTTACATTCATACCACAAAATGTAGCAAGAGGAAACCCTTGATGTGATTTAGGGATTTCCCTAAAAAAAAATATAATACTAGAAAAGTTCATACGTTGATATCAGTTACACCTTTATAATCTTCATATAGTTCTGACCATTACCCTCCTGAAGAACTGGAAACAATATTCTTTATAACCCTAGAGAGCTTTTGCACTTCTGACACCTGGAAAATTACAAGAATCCCCCTCCAAAATGAAAAAATGAGCCAATATGTACTCCCCTCATAATCTTCCCTAATTTTCATTGAATGAGGTGGTGGTTGTTAGGTGTTTCCCACCTAAAAAGAATGACATTAACTGCATGTTGGTACAAGAAACTTAGTTGGGAGAATCCATCAACTACATTTATGGTGCCTTGAGGAGAACAACTAGAGGTAAGTGAGACGTATAGGGGTAGTGGACATTTGGACACATCAATTGGGCTTCATTTTTGCCTTGGCACCCAATTTTCTACATTTTCAAGCCTTTTCTAGATGATGTTGAGGGTTTGACACCTAGTTGGAACCAAGTCAGTGGTTCTAGTGGTTCCTAGAACCATGGGAACCTTCGACACCAAGCTTTTCTTCTCCACCACCCTTTATCTTGTTCTCATCCCTTTTCTTGCCTTTTGTTGTCTTCCTTAGTTCCGTCCTATCAGAGGTTCACCAACCATCAAGAACTCGGGAACCCTTCTCCTTTTCTCCTTCTTCTTTGTTCCTATCTTCATTCACCTTGGCTAAGTCAGTTTTGCTGAAAAACAACTAAGTGCCAAGACACTTACCTTTTCCTTCCCTTACTCCATTCATTCACTTCCTTTGCCTTCTAAGTTCAACATCAATGAGTTAGTGGGAAATGGGAACCAGGAATGAAGTCAAAAGTTCTATTTGGTTCCGGGAACCACTGGAACTTCTGACCCCCTTTTCTCTTCCACTTCTTTCTTCACTTTTCTTTGTTCCTGCATGTTGGTGATCCAATGACCACCAGGAACTCATTCATTTGTTTCCTTCTTCATTATCATTTTCCTTTGTGTTCACTTTTCCTTCATCTCCTTTCTTTTTTTCATCCCTTGTCTCTTTCTTTCTCCACTTTGTTCCATCTTGTTGGTGGTTCACCGACCACCAGGAACCTTGTAACTCTTTCCTTCTCTCTTTCACCACTTTGTCATATTTTCTTTTTTAGAGCTTAGGGCGCAACTAGGAACCAAGAACCAAGTTAGTGGGAACTAGGAACCAAGAACCGAGTCATGGGTTTCAATGGTTCTGAGAACCATCAAAACCACTGACAAGTTCCCAATCCCTTTACTTTTCTTCACACCATGTCAAGGTTTTGGGGCCCAATAGGAGAACCATTGGAACTCCCAACAAGTTCCTAGTCCCTTTACTTTTCTTCGCATAATGTCAGGGTTTCGAGGCCTAATAGGAACCTAGGAACTCATCGGTAAGTTCTAGTGGTTCTAGGAACCACTTGAACCACCAACAAGTTCCTCGCAGGCCCAAAAGGGCCAACAAAGGCCATACTTAACCAATTTTAAGATTTTTTGAGATTTTCAAGGACATGGGGAGATCAAGAATGAAGAGATGAGCCAAGGGAGAAAAAGTAAAACTCTTAGTGATAAAAATGCATGCACATGGTGGGAATCATATATTCTGCAGGGCTAAACATAGACATTTTTTACATGAATAGCACATGTAAAAACACCCCTAATAACATATATCTCAATTATAGTATACATATTAATCTAAATTATAAGGGAAAAGTTTTACAATACCCAATGATTCTTTTGGGTGGGGTCATAGCATTACCCAAAGCTATGCAATAACTAGTTTTAGGAAATTAGGGTAGGATTCTATTGAACATGCATGACCTTAGTGTGTTCCCTTTGAAACTACATTAGAGTTGGGATTAAGTAGACACCCCTGAGATTGTGAGCTTTATCTTATCTTATGGGACTAAGTAGACACCCGAGTTAAAAGATATAGTGGATTTATCAATAAAAATCTGAGTGCATGCCAATTAAAATTACTTTATTATACCAAAAAAAATTCTCATAAAATAAAACAATTCAAATAATTAGAAAACAAGATAGTTGATAGGCTATTTATTTGGGAACTTGTAGCCGGAAGATTCCTTTTTCCCCCTGAAAATTGTCTAATAGTCCTGCTTCAATCCGTTGCTGGAAAATTTTTCGTTCAGTCTAACACGTGCCCTAGATTTCATAGCAAATACCATCGGAAGCTAAAACTCACAGAAAATTTGGACACGTGAGCAATGACTAATCCATCCAAGGACATGCATCTAAAATCACCCTGTCGCCTCTTTTGTATTCTGATAAATATTAGTTTCAAATTGTTATTGCACTATTTTTTCTCCGGAATGATGCGTTGCAAATCTCTCATTTAGAAATCGTTGGCTAACAAGAAATCTAGGTTATTGCATCATCTTTGGAGGAAAAGGAGGATCCATAGGTGCAAAAACTCATTAAGAACTAACCTCAGAATGTATGTGCTTTTTTGGTTTTCCCATTTTATTTTGATTTTACTCTAAACAATAATGTGTTTGTGTTTATGAAGAGTGTGGCTTCCCTTGCCTCGACAAATATTATAGCTTAACAACAAAGAGGCAGGCATGGAAACATCCAGTTAACTTATATCTAGATTGGTTAACTCCTATGTACTTATCCCAACAACTTTCGCACCGCCCATTTCGTTTTCTCTACGAGGTCAGTCAGTGTGAACTAGATTTCATTGATAGAAATCTAGAGTTGATGTTTTCATTGATAGAAATCTACAACTAATGTTTTTAATTGAAAAAATGAAAAAAACAAATACCTGACACTTGTCTTCCAGAATGGCCTACTGATGGCAATTTCAATACAAGTGGGCAGTATCCTAGATTTATTTTATAATGACATGTAGAATTTTCACCTTAGCCTTTTCTTTAGATTTATTTTTAAACAAACTTAGTAGAACAAAAACAAACTTAGTAGAACATCCAGGAAATTGTGGCTACCAATCAAAAATTATCAAAAGTTGAACTGTCCATTATAAAATAGAATGTAATTCATAAACATTAGAAAAGATCTTTGATTTTTTTTTTTTTTTTTTCAGATATCAAAGTAGGAACTAATAATTAATAGCTTTCAAACGTTCACTTAATAAACTTTAATATTTTTCCTTAGGCAAGTATTATGTCATGACTTGATATTAATTACTTTCTTGATTGATGTGTAGGTCAATCCAAGATGTAAAGTAAACACCATCTAGATTGTCACTCCATAATCCATGTAGAACTTAGAATTCTAATATGAAAAATGCAACCATTACAAAGATGGGCTCTTACACTATTCCAAGAAGAAATGCATAACATTACCCAGAGCTTTATCTCCAACTTATATAGATGTTCGGATGCATGTTTTCAAAGTAAATATTATGTTGTAAATATTGCATTGAACATGGTGTTGATTGTCATCATTTTTTTGTCAAATCTAGACACAAGTAATGTATAAAATGATATAAGAGACTTTTTCTTTGTTAATTTGTATTCTACAAATTCAATAAATACCTCACTAGTTTTACTTTTAATATACCTACCCGCAAAACCATTGCACCATCAAATGGTGCAATTACTAGTTTTAAAAGCCAATAAAAAAACACCTTGGCACGGGATGGTATCTTTATAGATATCACAATAAGACACTTCATACATGTAATCAACTAGCACTTGCACCCATAGGTTCTGTGAAAAATCTATTGCAGCTACTGATTATTAATTTCCTATCTTATAAGATTAATTTGTTGCCGAAAAATTAAATAGTTTACAGCAAATATTAAATAATAACACAGCTGCAACTTCACGGAAAAATCACGGAGATAGAAAAATAAAATGAACACAATGTTTTGGACAAATTGTCCCTGGAAAAACCCCGAAGGGAAAACCAGTCAGCAGATATGAATTTTATTCAACTACAGGAAATCAAGAGATACAAAATTGCTTGCCTCTTACTGGCAGAGCTCTGGAAATTTCTTTCCTGTAAATTCCCTTCCCTCAATTGTTCCTGCTGAAATTGCTCCGGCAATATTTTCCTTATCCGGCAATTCCACTGCTCTCCAACGCTATCACTGCGCCCTTTGCTTTCACTGCAAATCAATTTGCTATCACCGCAAATTTATTTATTTGCTATCGCTGCAAATACTTCTCGGATCTATGTTTTCCAAATGCCTATTGATCCTCTTTTATAATCCCCTCATTGGAAACCAATGGCCATGATTTAATTTTAATCAATGGCTAGGATTAATTAGACTCTAAACCCTAATATCTAGAAGTCTCTCGAGAAATCAATTATCTAGGTATGGAGATAATTATTCCAGCTGTGTTTTTAGCCTCGTAATCTCCACCCGAGACTAGAACACCTGTCCAAGCTACACAAAAATTAACACTCCCTCTTAGCGAGGAAGGTGTTCTGCATAACACCCAACTTACCTCTGAAGAAGATGAATTTTGCCTTCCCCAATGCCTTTGTCAAAATGTCTGCTACCTGCTGATCTGGAGGTATATACTGTAGCTAAACAACCCTCCGCTGTACACAATCCCTGATGAAATGATATCTGATGTCTATATGTTTAGACCTATCATGAAACACTGGATTCTCAGATAATCTGATGCAACTCTGATTATCACAGTGTATCACTGTAGTCTCAACCCTCTGACCAAACAAGGCTACTAGCAACTTCCGAAGCCATATAGCCTCACACGTTGCCATGCTAGCTGCTATGTATTCTACTTCTGCAGAACTCAGAGCCATAGACTTTTGCTTCCTGCTGTACCAAGAGACAACTCCTGATCCCAAACTAAAGCAGCACCCTGAAGTGCTTTTCCTGTCCACCGCACTACCTGCCCAATCTGCATCAGTATAGCCTATCAACTTGATACCATCACCTCGAGCATATCTGATCCCATACTCGATTGTACCACGCAAATACCGCAACACATGCTTTGCCGCTATCCAATGCACTCTCTTCAGCTCAACCATGAACTGACTAAGAGAGTTTACTGCAAAGGATATATCTGGCCTAGTGTTGACCAAATACATGAGAGATCTAATCAACATCCTGTATAAGGTGGGGTCTACATCCTTTTCCTTGGATGTGTCTACCTTCTTCCAATTCGTGATCATAGGTGTAGACATGGCTCTGCAATCTTGCATCTCAAACCTCTTCAAGATTTCAATGCAGTATTTCCCTTGTCCAAGGAAAATCTCTCCATCTGTCTGCCACACTTCTATGCCTAGAAAGTAGTGCATAAGCCCCAAATCCTTCATCTCAAACTCTGCTGCAAGGTCCCTCTTGCACTCCTCTATAAGCCCCAGTGAACCTGTTAAAAACAAGTCGTCCACATATAGAACAAGAATGAGAATTTCACCCCCAACCACCAAGTAGTAGAGGTTAGCATCCGCCTCACTTTTCACAAAGCCTATTCCCTGCAAGTATCTATCAATGCGCTCATACCACGCCCTGGGAGCCTGCTTGAGTCCATACAAAGCTTTCTTCAATCTGCACACGTGGGTTTCACTGCTGTGTGCTACAAAGCCCTCTGG
This sequence comes from Cunninghamia lanceolata, assembly GCA_027924645.1. NCBI lineage: Eukaryota > Viridiplantae > Streptophyta > Pinopsida > Cupressales > Cupressaceae > Cunninghamia > Cunninghamia lanceolata. The sequence goes on from BSBN01000794.1 coordinate 3,747,047, forward strand.
TTGTTCTATGTATACCTCTTCTAACAATTCACCATTAAGAAATGCCGTCTTGACATCCATTTGATGGATCTGCCATCCCATATGCGCTGCAAGTGAGATTACGGCTCGTATAGAAGTATACCTGGCCACTGGAGCGAATGTCTCCTCATAGTCTATTCCCTCCTTTTGAGAGAACCCCTTGGCCACGAACCTTGCCTTGTATTTTTCGATGCTACCATCTGCACCATGCTTAATCTTATAGATCCAACGTGATCCAACCACTGCCCTATCTGTCGGTCTAGGCACAACCTCCCACACATCATTCTGCATTATTGAGGTATATTCCTCAACCATCGCATCTTGCCACACCTGTTGCTATGCAGCCTCTTGATAGCTAGAAGGCTCACTATCTACCAACTGACTAACCAATGCCACATAGTCATTATACCTAGCTGGTTGTTTCCGCTGTCTATTACTCATCCTAGGAGCTCCCACAAACTCCTGAGTATCCTTATGTGTCTGTTGAACCTCACGGTTCCTCCTGTCAACTATAGAGGATGAAATATCAAACTCCATATCTTCTTGATGCATCTCTTGGATTTGCTGTATCTGTTGCTCCATACTCTGCGAACTCTCAGCACCTGAGCCTGTGCTTGTACTAGTAACTGTACTCATGCTTCGCTGCCCCTGTTCTGGTTGAACAATCCTTGGAGCTTCTGTTGGCTTCTCATTCTGATCATCTGCTGGCAAATCTCTGGACCTCCTATATGCCTTGTCCTCCATGAATTTGACATCACGCCTGACTATAATCCTCTTGGTCCCTGGAATAAATATCTGATATGCCTTTGAGGTCTCGCTGTACCCCACAAAGTACCCTCTCTCTGCAGTCTGATCTAACTTGGAACGTGTAGCCCCTGGAATGTGACAAAATGCCAAACTCCCAAATATCCTGAAGTGACTAACATCGGGCTTCTTCCCTGAGAATGCCTCCTCTGGTGTCATCTTGCCCAATACCTTATGTGGAACCTTGTTCTGTATGTATACTGCTGTACTGCATGCCTCTGCCCATAAGTATCGTGGCATATCTTGGTCATACAACATAGCCCTTGCTGCCTCCGATATAGAACGATTCTTCCTCTCAGCAACCCCATTCTGCTGCGGGTTGTAAGGAACGGTCCACTCTCTCTTGATTCCTTCCCTGGTACAGAACTCCTGGAACTCTTTCCCTTTGTACTCGCCTCCATTGTCTGACCGAAGAACCTTTACCTTCCTGCCTGTCGAATTCTCCACAAGAGCTTTGAACTCCTGGAAGTGACTGAAGACCTCATCCTTGGTCTTCAAGAAGTATATCCAGGTCTTCCTGGAGAAATCATCAATAAAAGTAACAAAGTACTCATATCCTCTGAGAGACTTCGTTGACATTGGTCCACATATATCTGAATGTACTAGATCAAGAACCCCCTTGGATCTGGTGTCACTCCTTGGAAAAGCTGCTTTCACAAACTTCCCCAATACACATCCCTTACATACATCATCATGCTCTGTGCTCACGTCTGGAACACCTGTCACTGTCTCACGAAGCAATTTAAGTGCTCCATGATGTATATGGCCCATCCTTCTATGCCATAGCTCTCCTTGATCTCTAGGATTACTGCTGCTCACTAGTGCCTTAGGAGTATCAAACTGCAACCTATAAAGTTGGCCGCTCCTAACTCCAATAGCTATGGGTGATTTCCAATCCTTATGCTTGATTAAAACATGCGCCCTTCTAAAGAGTACATTGTAGCCTTTATCCTGAAGGACAGATACGGAAATTAGATTCATGCCCAAGCCTGGCACATACAACACATCATGAATGGAAATAGGCTTGCCATTCTCCCTCTGAAATAGAACAGTCCCTCTCCCAACTGGATTGCACTTGGACTTGTTCCCCATCTGAATCTGGAATCTGATGTCCTCCTCCTTGTATTTGGAGAAGTACTCCCTAACTCCTGTCATATGAAATGACGCCCCACTGTCTATATACCAAACACCCTGTGAGGTTGAGCTAGTCAGGCAAGCTATGAGTGCAAACTCATCCTCCATTCTACTAGAAAGCTCATCTACACTTGCTGAAGCTGCCGTCTGCTTCTTGCCCTTCTTTTCATTTTTCTTCCTTTGTGGGCAATCGCTGACATAGTGGCCGAACTCGTGACAGCCATAGCATTTGATCTTAGATAAGTCCTTCTTCTTCTCACTTTTTGAATTTGATCCTTTGCCAGACCCCTTCTTCGCTTTCCCTTTTCCTGCTAGGGCAACGTTTTCCTGTTCCACCTCACTTTTCTGACTATTACTGCTGGTTCCATTGACAAGACTTAGTCTAAGCTCCTCTTGAGTGAAGTCACTCCATAGTCGATCCCAACTCGGTAAGGTGTCTCGTCCATTAATAACTTGAACAAAGACATCCCACTGCTTAGTAAACCCATTCAGGGCTATTCGTACTAGCTCATCATCCTTTGGTTTGTCTCCAACAGCTGCCAATTCATCCTTGACAAGTCTAAGTCTGGTGAGGTAACTTGTGACGTCTTCTCCCTTATTCATCCGGGTATTCCTTAACTTTTCTCTGAGAATCAGCTTTCGGTTAAGGGTAGCATTCTGGTACAGATTCATAATGGTATCCCATATCGTCTTTGCTGTATCTAACTCTGTAATATGCGGAACAATATGATCCTTAACACCGTCAAGAATCAGCCTCCTTGCCTTGGCATCTTCCTTCTTATATGCTACGAGCTGTGTTGCGTCTGTAGGTACAGGTACAACAGTGGTCACATAATCCTTGATACCATTCTCTTCCAGCAATAAAGAAATTCTGGCTTTCCAGACACCAAAATTTGAGGCTCCATCCAATCTGTCCTGATCTCTTAAACCTGCTGAGGCCATCTCAAAAGAAAATAATAATTTGAACAGGTCAAACTGGGTTTTATAAACCCTAGATTATTTTTCCTTTCTCCCTGTGCCTGTTCTGCACTCAGATCTGCTCTGATACCATGTGAAAAATCTATTGCAGCTACTGATTATTAATTTCCTATCTTATAAGATTAATTTGCTGCCGAAAAATTAAATAGTTTACAGCAAATATTAAATAATAACACAGCTGCAACTTCACGGAAAAATCACGGAGATAGAAAAATAAAATGAACACAATGTTTTGGACAAATTGTCCCTGGAAAAACCTCGAAGGGAAAACCAGTCAGCAGATATGAATTTTATTCAACTACAGGAAATCAAGAGATACAAAATTGCTTGCCTCTTACTGGCAGAGCTCTGGAAATTTCTTTCCTGTAAATTCCCTTCCCTCAATTGTTCCTGCTGAAATTGCTCCGGCAATATTTTCCTTATCCGGCAATTCTACTGCTCTCCAACGCTATCACTGCGCCCTTTGCTTTCACTGCAAATCAATTTGCTATCACCGCAAATTTATTTATTTGCTATCGCTGCAAATACTTCTCGGATCTATGTTTTCCAAATGCCTATTGATCCTCTTTTATAATCCCCTCATTGGAAACCAATGGCCATGATTTAATTTTAATCAATGGCTAGGATTAATTAGACTCTAAACCCTAATATCTAGAAGTCTCTCGAGAAATCAATTATCTAGGTATGGAGATAATTATTCCAGCTATGTTTCCAGCCTCGTAATCTCCACCCGAGACTAGAACACCTGTCCAAGCTACACAAAAATTAACAGGTTCAAGGAATACGTTGATAGGAAATTTCGTGGCGTGAATTTTTTTTAATGGCGTGAGACAATTTTTCGGAGCACTATGCTCACATATAAAAGCCTATCGGCTAACTAACACTTGCACCCATAGCAGGTTCAAGGAATACACCGATAGGAACAACCAACGAGTTTAGAAAAATGTCCGGCGTGATTTTTTTTTAACGGCGTGAGACAATTCCGAGAGCACTATAATGCTCACATATAAAAGCCTATCGGCTAACTAATTAGCGTACGGCCTTGGAAATTTTTTTTACCAATTAATTTAAGCCATGCAATCAGAATGGCCATTTAACAGCATTTGACCGTATTTATTAATTAATTGAAATTCAGCATACTGTTGTATTCTGAATTTCAATTAATTAATAAATACGGTCAAATGGCCATTCTGAATGCCCCGTAGCCGCTTCCTGCAATGTTCTCCCAATTTTCCAAAAATTAGGTGTCTAGTAATGAAAATTTGTCCCTGGGCCGATCGTCGTTTCAATGCTAATTTAATGCAGATGTAAGAGATGATCAGGGGAGGCTGGAGGCTATATATATCCGCTTTTGTTTTGGCGTTTTCAGAAACACAGCGTTTGCGCGATATCTTGGTTTTGTTGTATCATCCATGGATATTATTAATCTTAATGGTAATGACGGCGAGGCGGTGAGTCCCCTTGGCCAGACTTTCAGTACTTCGTTTCTGTCCGTATGTGTTCAAGCGATATTTGAGCTGGAGCAACCCATGGATGTCTGTAGCGCCAAGAAAGCCATCAAGGATATTCTTTTGCCCTGCAATCCCCGTTTTTGCTGCACAATGGTATGCACTTTCTCTTTATGTTGCTACATAACATTCTATTGTTCTCATATTTCTGTGTTTTTTTTGGCAATGTATCAAATGATGAGAGTTGCAAGGATGGTTTATTTTGCTGATACTGTACTGGACTGAGCACTGTCTGTCATGAACATAACTTAAAATTAGATATAATAAATGTTAAATAGATTATTTATAATTATGAGAGATTCTTGTGAACCATTTTTTATGAAATATGGAAGAGTAAAAATTAACTCAGAGCAAAAGAGTTACATTTTAAGAAGCCATTAAATAATTTAATATATATTTTTTCAATATAATATTTACACATTCTTGTTTGATGGCAGACTGAGGACAGGTATGGAGTGCTGCGTTGGGTGAAAACTGAAGTGAATGTGGACGATCACGTATTTGTTCCAGAATTTCCTCCAGGACAAAGTGAATATGATGAGTTTGTGAATGATTATATCTGTAATATACACCTTATCCCTGTTCTCAAAAATAGGCCCCTGTGGGAGTTCCACTTTCTGAACTACAATACAAGCAAGGCAAGAGCCACATTGATTATAAACATGCACCATTCTTTAGGTGATGGTACTTCTCTCATATCTTTAGTCTTTTGTTGTCTCACCAGAGCAGAAGATCCCAATCTTCCCCTCACCTTTCCTTCTTCCAAATCTCTGCCTCACAAAGCTAGTCCATATTATTCATGGATTTCAGCTGATTTTATGTATTACATGTTGCAGAGGCTATTTGTGCTTGTGCTTGTATTGTGGTACACTGTTTCTGATTTCATTAGCAGCTTCCTGAGAATGTTGTGGATGGACGATAGCAAGCTACCCATTCGAGGGCCTCCTGAGATTGAGATGCTGTCTAAAGTCATGACCCCTGTCACCTTCCTCATGGAAGACGTCAAAAAAATAAAGAATTCCATCGGCGGAGTAACATTTTTCATCTTACTCTCATTTTACATAAATTCTTTCTAACTTGTTCATCATGTCAGGCTTATTTCCTAACATACTTTTGCAGACTGTAAATGATGTGATAATGAGTGTAATATTCTACGGTTTTCAACGATACCTGCAAATTATTCATTCTCACGGTGAGAGTCGCGACAATGGATATATCCAAATTTTCAATAGTGATTGTGACTCGTTATAACTCGTGCTTCTCGGTAGAAGAAAGCCAATGATACTGAGTAATTCTCTGTATTTTCGCAGGAGGAAAGGTAGAAGAAGTAATGAAGGACATGAAAAAGTCAAGAGTAACAGCGCTCGTTCCAATGAATACAAGAGCAATGTCAGGATGAAGGTCGTACGCAATCTGTCTCTATTCTATCTTTTAGAGTTATTCTAAAAATGCCAAATAGGGTTATTTTGTATCTCAACTTTTATTTATTATGGGATCTTACAGGATATAAAAGACATGCTGAAGCCTAGAAGTGGAGCACCTTGGGGAAACCGGTTTGGGATGTTACATATACCCATATCCGTGGCTAATGCGGAAAGTCCATTAGACTTCGTGCGAAGAGCCAAAGAAATCTTCGATAGGAAGAAAATGTCACTTGAATTGTTCGTTACCAGTCGACTAGTAGCTTACCTGGGCCGACAGGTATGCGAGTTCATTACTTTTATACTTAGTATAAAGCCATTACTGTTCAAACCAGGGCGTATTAGTTCAGAATTAGAAGTTGCACAATTATGTATTGCAGGCGTCTGCTAGTTGTATGTATAACGCCCTGGCAAATACAACGCTATCAGTATCGAATATGGTCGGTCCGATGGAGAAAATGGCCATAAATCAAATCCCGGTTAAGAACATCTTTTTCTCGGTATCCGGTGTGCCTCAGGTAAGTAGTTTACCAACCAGAAAAAAGACAGAGCTAATGTTTGCAGACGCTTCTTGTATTATTGTTTGATGTTGTGTTAAAATGTTTGCAGACGCTTCTGTTGACGGTAGTGAGCTACATGGGCAGCATGAGATTGGAAGTGATTGGCGTGAAAGGTTACGTTAACACCGATACTCTCGCCAATTGTTTTGCCCACTGCTTTGAGGAGATCAAGGAGGCCGCCAATGCATTATCAGAATAACGTAATTGATGCCTAAATTTTAGCTGGTTTATTCAGGAAAAGTTTTCAGATTGATTGATTGTACGCTAGCTTTGCCTAGTATGTTTTAAGTGAGCTGCTTGGTTGTCTATATTTCAATTTTTACTAACGAAATAAATGGGATTTTGGGGCCCTTTACCTCATTTACTTATACGTTGTTAGTTCAGTCATGCTATTGAATGTAAGGTAATATGGGATTTGTAAGATTTACTACTGAACTTTTTGGAATATCTCATTATTTTAATATAATTGGCAATGTATTTAAATTGGAGTTAGTATAGATTTTTAAATTTATTATTAAATAAATATTTTTTTAATGTTATCTGTTATTAGCATCAAGTCTATAATAAATAGCTTTTTGTGTGTAATAGATTTGCCGATAGGTTTATGACAAGACACTAAATTATATAAATAAGATAGGTAGAAACAAAGCAAGGTTTTAACTTTTTAATGATGATATCAGTATTGCAATCACCGACAAATCTATAAAAGCTTAAATGAAATTCAAGGTGGTAAGCAGCGATAGCTGGTTCCCAACTGGACATCACTGCTCTTTAAAAAAAAAAGTAATGTTATTGCTATGATAAATTAAATTGTTACAACATTATCAAGCACACAAACAACATCTGTATGTTAATCCACTACCATATCCTAGGCTATAAATAAGAAGAAAACAATAAGAATTCCAAAATTATGACATCACCAAAACTGACATGCTGCGAACGAAATCAAGTAGAATTTCAAATACATTAAATAAAAACTATTAATACTTTTTTTTATATATTAACCCTGGTTAGGGACCAGGGACCCTTCAAAAATAGGGCCGAACCGTTAGTCTGTAACAACAGTAAAAACATATGTCCATAACATCCTGCTTAACAGAGTCTATAAACTACTAGAGGAGTAGGGCAAATTACCTTGACCCAAACTCCTCACAACATTTATTCAATTAAACACAGTCTTCACCATCCACCATCGTAGACAACCCAAAAAGAAACAAAGCTAAGACAACATAAACTATCCTACTTATCTGCATCTCCCTCCTCTACAACAGTTCCTTCTTCATCACAGGGACAGGTGTACAGTGGCTTGGCCTGAGCTAGAACAACAACTTCAAGTTTTGCAACAACTCCTTCCACCATCTTTCTAGTTTCTAGGATGTTTAATAGGATGTCATGCAAGTGACCCAACAAGGCTTCATGGTTCTCCCCTACCTGATTAGACGTCTCCACCAAATCTTCATGTGTCAACACCGAGGTTGTAGCCACAGACAACATAGTTGCCACTGCTATGGATTGCACTGCACCAAACACATTCCAACGGCCTCTATATGTTCTCAGGTCAAGCAATAGGTGTGCCATGGCTTCATGGACATTGACTCCCTCCTCACCGTCAACCTCCTTTGCAACCTTAAGCAGACGAAACAACCATTCATGCAGAATAAGATTCTTTTATCTCCTTCTTGATACATTTCAGAAAACCTTCCATACCTGCCTCTATCAGGATCGTCTACATTCTCTTCCTCAGAGTGTACCTTCTCTTCATTCTATCACCCACCAATTTGTTGAAACCAGAGCGGGGGATTTGTTTGCGTCAACCAACTTGAGCCTTCACCTCCTTCCCTTAGATCCTGAGCTCCCAGCCCCCCTGAATCCATCTCTACACCCAGAAGACCACACACAACAAGTGTAGGGAGAGAAAACCATCATCGACGCTTCTCAAGAAAGGCAAATTGCCTTCTACAACACTCCACCTCCTTGAAATAATGAAGACCTGCCAACCTTCCTATCTAACATGTCTCAGAGCTCGCCACCTCACTTTATGATTACTCCTTTTATGACTCTTCAATGTTCTATCCCATTATCGGGAAAAACTATTAATACTTTAACTTTATAAATAATAAATAAAATTGAAAAAAATTACCATACACAACTATAATTTAACTATTGAAGTACTATCATCTACTAAATTATCCTTTTCCCTTTCGCCATAAAACTATTTATGTTGTTCAACCAAATCTTTAGAGAAAAATGCCTACTATGCATTACCTATCATCGTCAATGAATTGACAATTTTGAGATTAAATAACCTAAACATCTAATCAAAGTTGATTCTTGAAAGATCATAAACACTACAAGAAATATAGTTTAATCTTAAAAAATCTCTCTTTTATATTAGAAAATAGAGAAAAACTTATTTCCACATCATTAACCGTTACTATCAATCTAACCATTTCTAAATTAAATTAACTAAACAAATATAATGTAAAGCCGACACGTAACACATGCTCAAAAATAAAACCTTTGGAACTTTCTTCAAAAGTAAACCAAGCAAAGACAATAGACGTTGATCTGCAAGGAACAAGAAAATGGAAAACTAATCAGCAAATTATCGAACAAATTTGGTGATCTTAATTTTTTGATAGCTTCATTCCCATACAGATGCCTATCGGTTAATCAATTTAATTGTTCAACTAAAATAAATAATATTAACCAACTAAAACTTTTTTTTAAAGTTATTATAAATTTTAAATACTTTTTTATAATTTTAATAATAATAAGTTTTTGTTTAAATTTAATTAATTAAATTTACTTTATTAAAATTAATTTAAAATTTAAAATATAATACTTGAGTTTAATATAATTTAAGGAAGTAATTAAATATTTTTTCTTAAAACATTATTATTAGTCATATTGTTTTTAATCTTTCAAATACTAAATTTTAAAAAATTTATTCATTAACTTTCATCTATTTAATTTATAGTTTATTCTTTATTTATTCGAATACTTATTTATATAAGATCACACTAACAAAACTTTAATACATAGAATTCATTTTAAATGTCAATAATTATATAATACATTCTTTAAATAATTTACAATAATAAATTAGATGTAGGTGCTAACCACTGCATAGTGTATAGTTTTTGATATAGTAAGCGGCATAAAAGGGTATTGATCTCATTACATATTAACCAAAAAGGCACACCAAAGTTCCATTAAGACCCAATAAAGAGAAACAGACTAAACCAACAAGAAACAACCAAAAAGAAACCCAAGACCAAAACACAGTGAACCGACAGTAGACCAACAACAGACAAAACCAAAGGCACAGAAAAGAGCCCCCAACGGCTAATTGAACATCTGTTCCCAATCTTCGGCTAGGAACTGGTAGAGATCACAATACTCTTTAAGTTCTTTATCCTTCATACCTTGGATTGCAAGCTTGACATCCTAGAGGACCGCAAGGGTTGTGGCTGATCGGTGCATCACTTTCACAGAGAACTTGGCCATAATCTTGAACTTCCTCTCCAGCTCAGTGATCCTAGAAGAGAGGGCATAGTTATTTGCTAGCAGAGAGGGTATAGTGTATAGTTATTTACTAGTATAGATATCTTTAATATACTTATCTAAAAAATGGGAGTTCTATTTTAGTTACTTAAGAGATTTTATTGTACATTGGAATTATTTTATTTTATTTTCTACATAGAGGAGAGGATCCAAAGATAATTGCACCCAAATAGCCACTATGGTGTGGCATACATAGCCCCCTAGTTAAATATATTAAATTTTTGTATATTTTTACTAAAACACCAATACATGTTCACATATACAAATGTGTGATGGTGTTAGGTTGTCATTGATGTCAAAAGTGTTCAGGAGCATGAGACATCATCTTGCAGATATAGAGAATGGTTTTATACTTCACAGGTTTGATCTTGCATCATCAGGAGATGTGTTCTTCACAATGTCATATCAGTGAACATGACATATTCAATCAGTTGGAGAGATGTGTTCTTCACAATGTCATATCAGTGAACATGACATATTCTTGGTAGGCATGGTCTTCATTATTCATCAGGTTCTTGACAAGGTTGATGATATCAATTGTTAGTATTCAAAGGTTTGCAATGTGTTGGTTCTTGACAAGGTTGATGATATCAGTTGTTGGTATTCAAAGGATCACATGGTATGATGTTGAGATCAGGATATATACTTTTCATGTGGTAGTTGAAGATTAGGATGTATACTGTTCATATGGTATCCAAAGGTGTGCATGTGATTTGTCTATTGTCTTCGTATTTGTTGATCATGTATAAGATGCTTTACAGGAGATGGTATATGTTCTCACAAGAGATGTTGTATGAGCTTAGACTGCAGTGAGTTGTGATATCTGATCTTGGTTGCCAAGAGGAATGGATAGGTTCATACATGTCATATCATTTGTGATGCTTTGGTTAGACCAAATTATTTGCTTTCATATTCTTCAGGGTGTCACAGTTATGGTTCATGAAGATGCTTATCTCAATGTTGAAGTGTGTTAATATACTTCAAGAATGTTGCTTTAAAAATGAAGGCTATCTAATGGTCAAGGTGTCACCATTTGTTTTAAATATCCTAAATATCTCTCATACCCTAAATGGGCTTGAAAGTTAAACAGCCTTGTTTGAAGTCATTTACACTTTATGTTCTATTTGAATGGTGACCTGCTAGAACAGGTCAGTCCACTTAAGCACCACCGTTTGGAGGGGTTCCTAGTCATGGTGGTGACCGGCCCACCTCATTCATTTAACCGACTCCACCGGTCTCTCTTCAAAAGGCCTCGGGCGGGAAGTCATTTGAAATGACTCTCTTCACATGTTTATGGAGCGCGTTTTTTACTAGTTTAAAAACAATTGATATTGCTTTAAAGGGCCCGCGATATATTCAAAGAGGGAAGGTTTTTTTTTGTTTAAACTTAGTATGTCATATTTTATTGCATTGAAATAAAAGATGCATGGTATTAGTGGGAGCCCGATATGTAGGGTATTTAATTTTTATAAAAAAAAAAAAAGTTTCTATTATGGATATAAGCCTTTTATGGCTTTAATTTTTTTTTAGAAACTTTATATTAAGAAATTTTTTTTAAGGAGATTTTTATTGTATATTGGAAGTCACAAAAGAGATAAACATAAAAAAAATTTTGAGGAGATTTTTTGGGATATGAAGAATATTATTGAAAAGAATATGAAGGATCATGTTTGCAGAGAAGATGAAGAAATTTTTGAGAAGGAGATGAAAGATTGGAGGGTTGTTCAAAATGAAAATTGAAAAGAAATTGATTTTTTTTGAGATATAATTTGTTTGGTTCAAGATTTGTTGCAGGTTCTTTATAAGGAAGAAGTTGAAAAGATTTTTTGCAGGAGAATATCTTTGAAGAAAAATGTGAAGAGGTTAATGAAAAATTTGTTTGAAGGAAAGATAATCAGATTGAAGTTTTTTTTTTGTGTTTTGGAGAATATGAAACATCATGCAGAGATTGTAGATATGAAAAGGTTTTAATGGAGATAATTTGTCTTGTTGAAGATTTATTATGAGAGAATGTTTTTGCAGGAATATGAATAAAAAAATTGAAGAGTTTATTTGCAGGAGAAAAGCAAATGTATTTTTGCAGAGAAATGAAATTTCAAAAGTCTTGTTGCGAAATTTATGTGATCTGAAGGAGAAATTTATGAAGGAATGTGAAAGGTTCCAAGGCAGTGAAAAGACATTCATCTTGTATAAATTTTGTTTCCAGGTGCATTGATTATTAATTAAGAAAGATAGAGATGGAATATACAGTGTTGTGAAGTGTTGGATTAGAATACACATTTGATATGCAGTGTTGTTAGAATGCAGTGTTAATTGGATCAGAATAAAGGATTGTTGAGATGTCAGATTGAATAGAATGGGTATTTGACAGACATATATTTGTATTGAATGGAAACAGAGTATCCCTCTGATTTGGTTTATGACTTCTATTGGTGATTTGGTTTGCCAGTGAGGCATTGTATTAGCCAGTGAGGCTTATAGGTCAGTGTGACCTTAATATTTGTCAGTGAGACAATTTGTATTGCCAGTGAGGCATGTTTTTCAGTTAAGCCAGTGAGGCAATTCTGGAGTGGTTTTTCTACCCTGATGGGTTTTCCACTCGTGCATATCTTGTGTTATGATTCATCTTGATCTTCCTTGTGTGTGTTCAATCTACTTATGAAGTTTTATTTTCTTTCTGCATTCATAGTCATGTGCATATGTATTTGACAAATCAAAGGTATCATTCATTCCTTGTGCTCAGAATGTTAAAGTTTTAAAAAGATTAAAAAATTTACACAACACTGATTCACCCCCCCTCTCAGTGTTGTCCTTAACTCCTACAATTGGTATCAGAGCCAGTTTCCCTCTTGCAGCTTAATCAGCTTGGGTGGTCCTGTGTGTGGAGTTCAATGGGTAAGTGCAGGAGAAATAAGAACATGAGAAATGGTAAGATTCTTTCTAGTCAGAAGACACAAAAGAAATCATTCATATCAAATTCAGATGTTGATATAAAGACAGTTGATAAAAATGTTCTCCAAGTTGAATCTGATATTGTGTTAGAAGAAAATTTTTTAGATATTCCTCAGTTTGATGGTTCAAATTTTCCAGTTTGGTATGTTAGAATGCAAGTGTATTTATCCTCTTTAGGATATGATGTTCTAATGTTAGTTGAGAATGGTAATTCTTCAAATAACAAAGAGGCTCTTAAATGGAATCATATAGCCAAGAAGGTTATTCTATCTAGTTTATCTAATGATATTTCTTGTAAGGTTGTGCAGTATGAAATAGCTCAAGATATCTGGAAAGAACTAATAAGAATTTATCAAGATAATGATAAAGAAGAGGACACTCTGGTGTGTGAGGAAAGTGGCAATGAAGGAGTTGAAGTTCAAACTCAATCAGATTCAGAAGAAGCTAGCATCACAAGTGATGATGATCAGGATTATGAGATTGATATGGAAGGTGAGCTCATTTGTGCTCTTGGTGAGATCAAAGTACTCAGAATGGAGAATAAAAGGTTAAAGTTGCAACTTCAAGAGGAAAAGGAATCCAAGATAAAAATTCTTTCAAATCTTCAAGATGTAGAAAAACAGATAATAGATTTGAAGACTCAAATTGCAGAAGTTAAGAAAATAAAAGAAGATGTCAATAATCAACTAAAGGCCAAAGAAGTTGATTGTGAAAAGTATGAATCTGAAATAATCTTTTTAAGAAAGGAGTTAGAAAAGGCTTCCTCTAAATTACACAAGAATCTATTGTTTGAAAACAATATTGAAAAAGGGGAGTGTTCAAAAGCCAGGCAAACTCTCAGAAAGAAAATTGATCTTCATGCTAGTGCTCTTGAAGATAAAGAGAAGACAGAAACTGAAATAAATGTCAAAGATGAAAAGCATAATCAAAGAAGAAGAAAAAATGCTCCTGTTAGACAAGCATACATGTATAGGTATAATTATTCTTTTAATGGTCATTGTTATGCTTGTAATCAATTTGGACACAAATCAGTTAATTGCAGAAGGAATACTGATATTGTTTGCAATAATATTGGACACATTCAAAGAAACTGTAAAATGAATAGAATGTTTGATCCTACATGGAAGCATAACATAATTGCTCAGGAGATGTCAAAAAGGTATCAGTCATTTGGTTATAACATAGTTTGTTATAATTGTAATTCTTTTGGGCATAAGGCACAGTTTTGCAGGAATAAATCTAGAGCAGACACCTTGAGCAAAGAAAAGAAAAGGTTTATACAGGTTTGGAGAAGAAAACAAAGTCAGAACAAGAAGGATCCTAAACTTGTGCATCTTGCACAAGTTACATCATTAGTTGGATAACTGAGAGCATGAAGTAAGGGGGAGTTGTTCATGATCTATTAATTATCCCCAAGAAGTTATAGAGGAGATCAGTTGTTGTTTATCTTGTTTTGTTTATCATGCTTGTTTGATAATGATTGATATGAAGTTTCTGATGATATTGGTTTCCAGTGTATGTCAATAATACAGGTGTTCTTGTGACATGTTTAGTGGTTCTTGGAGCATACAAGATGTTGAAAGGATGTTAGAAGTTCAGTTTACAAAGAGTTTGTAGATATTGAATAATTTGGTTAGGAAGAACTTGTTGATGTAAATTGGTTTGAGTGTGCTCAGGGATGTCAAGTCATGCTTATATGGAAGTGTTCTTAATGTGATAATCTGACATGGTTCTTTGACAGTTCTCATCATTAATATGTTTCAGGGTAGTATGTACAAATTGTATGATTCTAGTGGTATCAGGGGTTCATGATCAATGACATGTTCAGTGAATGCAAGGTATTGATAAGTTGTTAAAGGATTTAATGCTCAAAGAGTTTGGTGATGTTGTGAGTTGATCCTATTTTGTGTATTGATGGTTGAGTTGTCATGTTGCTTCAGTAAAAGTGTTCTCAAGGAACTCTCACCTACATTTGATTTTGCAAAGTGGTGTTACAGGAAGAGCTTGTTGTTGAAGGTTGTGCAATCTTGATGGGCTGATTTGAATGATAAAGTCAAGAGGCAAGAGTTCTTACAGTATGTTTTAGATATGATTATGTATATATCAGTTTTTTTTTGCCAGAGTGTTGTTTATCAGATTTGACAGTGTGTTGTAAAAAGATGTACAGAAACAGCAGGATGGTCTTCATTCTTTGTCATGTCAGAAAAGGTGTGCAAGATTAGTTTGGTTACAGGATGATAGTTCATATCAAAGTGTTAGTTTGATGATTATATCTATTACTTTGTTGAGTTATATTTTATGACATGTATCTTGGAGCTTTCAGGTGATTTGAAGATAGTGTTAAAAGAAGATGATAATCAAAAGATATTGAGAAGTTTTCTGAAGTGATAGTTTTACATGTTCCATTAATAATCTTCCTCATTAATATGATTCAGAAAGGTATGTACAAATTGTGACCTCCAATTTTGAAGTGGTATCAGGACTGAATTATTACTATCATGGAAAACTTGAATAGTTTTTATAAAAAGTAGTCATCATATCATCTGATGTTTGGGAACTAATTGATGAGGAGTCTTCATGATTTTTGCCTGCAAAATCTGTTTATCAAAGAGTATTGGTATGTTTATGATTTCTTTGCAAAAGTGTTCAGAAGGTTGAATATCAGTAATTGGATAGTATACTTCAGGTGGATATGTTGCTTCAGGACTAATTCAGGAAGTGGATAAGTGTTGAGTTGAGTTGAGTTATGTTGGTTAGTCTTGTCAAATGTTTACCAATGGTATTTCTGAGTAGTAATTTGTTTATGATCTCTAATACATGAAAGATCTTGGAGATTTGTTATTTCAGGTCAAAAAGGTTGTTGATTGAAGAAGAACTGTTTGTTTTGAAAGTTTGTGATGTTATCAGGAAGGAGTGTGTCAGTCTTCATCTTCACAGTGGTATTGTCATCAGATGTAAGTTTCATGAAAGACAAATGGCTTCAAAGATTTTGTGGAGTTGTTCTCAGGGGGAGATAATGGTCTTTGTCATCCGATGTCAAAAAGGGGGAGAAAGAAAAATATACATCAGGTGGTTTTGCCATCAATGACAAAGGGGGAGATTGATGGTGTTAGGTTGTCATTGATGTCAAAAGTGTTCAGGAGCATGAGACATCATCTTGCAGATATAGAGAATGGTTTTATACTTCACAGGTTTGATCTTGCATCATCAGGAGATGTGTTCTTCACAATGTCATATCAGTGAACATGACATATTCAATCAGTTGGAGAGATGTGTTCTTCACAATGTCATATCAGTGAACATGACATATTCTTGGTAGGCATGGTCTTCATTATTCATCAGGTTCTTGACAAGGTTGATGATATCAATTGTTAGTATTCAAAGGTTTGCAATGTGTTGGTTCTTGACAAGGTTGATGATATCAGTTGTTGGTATTCAAAGGATCACATGGTATGATGTTGAGATCAGGATATATACTTTTCATGTGGTAGTTGAAGATTAGGATGTATACTGTTCATATGGTATCCAAAGGTGTGCATGTGATTTGTCTATTGTCTTCGTATTTGTTGATCATGTATAAGATGCTTTACAGGAGATGGTATATGTTCTCACAAGAGATGTTGTATGAGCTTAGACTGCAGTGAGTTGTGATATCTGATCTTGGTTGCCAAGAGGAATGGATAGGTTCATACATGTCATATCATTTGTGATGCTTTGGTTAGACCAAATTATTTGCTTTCATATTCTTCAGGGTGTCACAGTTATGGTTCATGAAGATGCTTATCTCAATGTTGAAGTGTGTTAATATACTTCAAGAATGTTGCTTTAAAAATGAAGGCTATCTAATGGTCAAGGTGTCACCATTTGTTTTAAATATCCTAAATATCTCTCATACCCTAAATGGGCTTGAAAGTTAAACAGCCTTGTTTGAAGTCATTTACACTTTATGTTCTATTTGAATGGTGACCTGCTAGAACAGGTCAGTCCACTTAAGCACCACCGTTTGGAGGGGTTCCTAGTCATGGTGGTGACCGGCCCACCTCATTCATTTAACCGACTCCACCGGTCTCTCTTCAAAAGGCCTCGGGCGGGAAGTCATTTGAAATGACTCTCTTCACATGTTTATGGAGCGCGTTGTTTACTAGTTTAAAAACAATTGATATTGCTTTAAAGGGCCCGCGATATATTCAAAGAGGGAAGGTTTTTTTTTGTTTAAACTTAGTATGTCATATTTTATTGCATTGAAATAAAAGATGCATGGTATTAGTGGGAGCCCGATATGTAGGGTATTTAATTTTTATAAAAAAAAAAAAAGTTTCTATTATGGATATAAGCCTTTTATGGCTTTAATTTTTTTTTAGAAACTTTATATTAAGAAATTTTTTTTAAGGAGATTTTTATTGTATATTGGAAGTCACAAAAGAGATAAACATAAAAAAAATTTTGAGGAGATTTTTTGGGATATGAAGAATATTATTGAAAAGAATATGAAGGATCATGTTTGCAGAGAAGATGAAGAAATTTTTGAGAAGGAGATGAAAGATTGGAGGGTTGTTCAAAATGAAAATTGAAAAGAAATTGATTTTT
This sequence comes from Cunninghamia lanceolata, assembly GCA_027924645.1. Classification (NCBI taxonomy): domain Eukaryota; kingdom Viridiplantae; phylum Streptophyta; class Pinopsida; order Cupressales; family Cupressaceae; genus Cunninghamia; species Cunninghamia lanceolata. The sequence continues at coordinate 3,764,576 of BSBN01000794.1, forward strand.
TTTGAGATATAATTTGTTTGGTTCAAGATTTGTTGCAGGTTCTTTATAAGGAAGAAGTTGAAAAGATTTTTTGCAGGAGAATATCTTTGAAGAAAAATGTGAAGAGGTTAATGAAAAATTTGTTTGAAGGAAAGATAATCAGATTGAAGTTTTTTTTTTGTGTTTTGGAGAATATGAAACATCATGCAGAGATTGTAGATATGAAAAGGTTTTAATGGAGATAATTTGTCTTGTTGAAGATTTATTATGAGAGAATGTTTTTGCAGGAATATGAATAAAAAAATTGAAGAGTTTATTTGCAGGAGAAAAGCAAATGTATTTTTGCAGAGAAATGAAATTTCAAAAGTCTTGTTGCGAAATTTATGTGATCTGAAGGAGAAATTTATGAAGGAATGTGAAAGGTTCCAAGGCAGTGAAAAGACATTCATCTTGTATAAATTTTGTTTCCAGGTGCATTGATTATTAATTAAGAAAGATAGAGATGGAATATACAGTGTTGTGAAGTGTTGGATTAGAATACACATTTGATATGCAGTGTTGTTAGAATGCAGTGTTAATTGGATCAGAATAAAGGATTGTTGAGATGTCAGATTGAATAGAATGGGTATTTGACAGACATATATTTGTATTGAATGGAAACAGAGTATCCCTCTGATTTGGTTTATGACTTCTATTGGTGATTTGGTTTGCCAGTGAGGCATTGTATTAGCCAGTGAGGCTTATAGGTCAGTGTGACCTTAATATTTGTCAGTGAGACAATTTGTATTGCCAGTGAGGCATGTTTTTCAGTTAAGCCAGTGAGGCAATTCTGGAGTGGTTTTTCTACCCTGATGGGTTTTCCACTCGTGCATATCTTGTGTTATGATTCATCTTGATCTTCCTTGTGTGTGTTCAATCTACTTATGAAGTTTTATTTTCTTTCTGCATTCATAGTCATGTGCATATGTATTTGACAAATCAAAGGTATCATTCATTCCTTGTGCTCAGAATGTTAAAGTTTTAAAAAGATTAAAAAATTTACACAACACTGATTCACCCCCCCTCTCAGTGTTGTCCTTAACTCCTACAATTGGTATCAGAGCCAGTTTCCCTCTTGCAGCTTAATCAGCTTGGGTGGTCCTGTGTGTGGAGTTCAATGGGTAAGTGCAGGAGAAATAAGAACATGAGAAATGGTAAGATTCTTTCTAGTCAGAAGACACAAAAGAAATCATTCATATCAAATTCAGATGTTGATATAAAGACAGTTGATAAAAATGTTCTCCAAGTTGAATCTGATATTGTGTTAGAAGAAAATTTTTTAGATATTCCTCAGTTTGATGGTTCAAATTTTCCAGTTTGGTATGTTAGAATGCAAGTGTATTTATCCTCTTTAGGATATGATGTTCTAATGTTAGTTGAGAATGGTAATTCTTCAAATAACAAAGAGGCTCTTAAATGGAATCATATAGCCAAGAAGGTTATTCTATCTAGTTTATCTAATGATATTTCTTGTAAGGTTGTGCAGTATGAAATAGCTCAAGATATCTGGAAAGAACTAATAAGAATTTATCAAGATAATGATAAAGAAGAGGACACTCTGGTGTGTGAGGAAAGTGGCAATGAAGGAGTTGAAGTTCAAACTCAATCAGATTCAGAAGAAGCTAGCATCACAAGTGATGATGATCAGGATTATGAGATTGATATGGAAGGTGAGCTCATTTGTGCTCTTGGTGAGATCAAAGTACTCAGAATGGAGAATAAAAGGTTAAAGTTGCAACTTCAAGAGGAAAAGGAATCCAAGATAAAAATTCTTTCAAATCTTCAAGATGTAGAAAAACAGATAATAGATTTGAAGACTCAAATTGCAGAAGTTAAGAAAATAAAAGAAGATGTCAATAATCAACTAAAGGCCAAAGAAGTTGATTGTGAAAAGTATGAATCTGAAATAATCTTTTTAAGAAAGGAGTTAGAAAAGGCTTCCTCTAAATTACACAAGAATCTATTGTTTGAAAACAATATTGAAAAAGGGGAGTGTTCAAAAGCCAGGCAAACTCTCAGAAAGAAAATTGATCTTCATGCTAGTGCTCTTGAAGATAAAGAGAAGACAGAAACTGAAATAAATGTCAAAGATGAAAAGCATAATCAAAGAAGAAGAAAAAATGCTCCTGTTAGACAAGCATACATGTATAGGTATAATTATTCTTTTAATGGTCATTGTTATGCTTGTAATCAATTTGGACACAAATCAGTTAATTGCAGAAGGAATACTGATATTGTTTGCAATAATATTGGACACATTCAAAGAAACTGTAAAATGAATAGAATGTTTGATCCTACATGGAAGCATAACATAATTGCTCAGGAGATGTCAAAAAGGTATCAGTCATTTGGTTATAACATAGTTTGTTATAATTGTAATTCTTTTGGGCATAAGGCACAGTTTTGCAGGAATAAATCTAGAGCAGACACCTTGAGCAAAGAAAAGAAAAGGTTTATACAGGTTTGGAGAAGAAAACAAAGTCAGAACAAGAAGGATCCTAAACTTGTGCATCTTGCACAAGTTACATCATTAGTTGGATAACTGAGAGCATGAAGTAAGGGGGAGTTGTTCATGATCTATTAATTATCCCCAAGAAGTTATAGAGGAGATCAGTTGTTGTTTATCTTGTTTTGTTTATCATGCTTGTTTGATAATGATTGATATGAAGTTTCTGATGATATTGGTTTCCAGTGTATGTCAATAATACAGGTGTTCTTGTGACATGTTTAGTGGTTCTTGGAGCATACAAGATGTTGAAAGGATGTTAGAAGTTCAGTTTACAAAGAGTTTGTAGATATTGAATAATTTGGTTAGGAAGAACTTGTTGATGTAAATTGGTTTGAGTGTGCTCAGGGATGTCAAGTCATGCTTATATGGAAGTGTTCTTAATGTGATAATCTGACATGGTTCTTTGACAGTTCTCATCATTAATATGTTTCAGGGTAGTATGTACAAATTGTATGATTCTAGTGGTATCAGGGGTTCATGATCAATGACATGTTCAGTGAATGCAAGGTATTGATAAGTTGTTAAAGGATTTAATGCTCAAAGAGTTTGGTGATGTTGTGAGTTGATCCTATTTTGTGTATTGATGGTTGAGTTGTCATGTTGCTTCAGTAAAAGTGTTCTCAAGGAACTCTCACCTACATTTGATTTTGCAAAGTGGTGTTACAGGAAGAGCTTGTTGTTGAAGGTTGTGCAATCTTGATGGGCTGATTTGAATGATAAAGTCAAGAGGCAAGAGTTCTTACAGTATGTTTTAGATATGATTATGTATATATCAGTTTTTTTTTGCCAGAGTGTTGTTTATCAGATTTGACAGTGTGTTGTAAAAAGATGTACAGAAACAGCAGGATGGTCTTCATTCTTTGTCATGTCAGAAAAGGTGTGCAAGATTAGTTTGGTTACAGGATGATAGTTCATATCAAAGTGTTAGTTTGATGATTATATCTATTACTTTGTTGAGTTATATTTTATGACATGTATCTTGGAGCTTTCAGGTGATTTGAAGATAGTGTTAAAAGAAGATGATAATCAAAAGATATTGAGAAGTTTTCTGAAGTGATAGTTTTACATGTTCCATTAATAATCTTCCTCATTAATATGATTCAGAAAGGTATGTACAAATTGTGACCTCCAATTTTGAAGTGGTATCAGGACTGAATTATTACTATCATGGAAAACTTGAATAGTTTTTATAAAAAGTAGTCATCATATCATCTGATGTTTGGGAACTAATTGATGAGGAGTCTTCATGATTTTTGCCTGCAAAATCTGTTTATCAAAGAGTATTGGTATGTTTATGATTTCTTTGCAAAAGTGTTCAGAAGGTTGAATATCAGTAATTGGATAGTATACTTCAGGTGGATATGTTGCTTCAGGACTAATTCAGGAAGTGGATAAGTGTTGAGTTGAGTTGAGTTATGTTGGTTAGTCTTGTCAAATGTTTACCAATGGTATTTCTGAGTAGTAATTTGTTTATGATCTCTAATACATGAAAGATCTTGGAGATTTGTTATTTCAGGTCAAAAAGGTTGTTGATTGAAGAAGAACTGTTTGTTTTGAAAGTTTGTGATGTTATCAGGAAGGAGTGTGTCAGTCTTCATCTTCACAGTGGTATTGTCATCAGATGTAAGTTTCATGAAAGACAAATGGCTTCAAAGATTTTGTGGAGTTGTTCTCAGGGGGAGATAATGGTCTTTGTCATCCGATGTCAAAAAGGGGGAGAAAGAAAAATATACATCAGGTGGTTTTGCCATCAATGACAAAGGGGGAGATTGATGGTGTTAGGTTGTCATTGATGTCAAAAGTGTTCAGGAGCATGAGACATCATCTTGCAGATATAGAGAATGGTTTTATACTTCACAGGTTTGATCTTGCATCATCAGGAGATGTGTTCTTCACAATGTCATATCAGTGAACATGACATATTCAATCAGTTGGAGAGATGTGTTCTTCACAATGTCATATCAGTGAACATGACATATTCTTGGTAGGCATGGTCTTCATTATTCATCAGGTTCTTGACAAGGTTGATGATATCAATTGTTAGTATTCAAAGGTTTGCAATGTGTTGGTTCTTGACAAGGTTGATGATATCAGTTGTTGGTATTCAAAGGATCACATGGTATGATGTTGAGATCAGGATATATACTTTTCATGTGGTAGTTGAAGATTAGGATGTATACTGTTCATATGGTATCCAAAGGTGTGCATGTGATTTGTCTATTGTCTTCGTATTTGTTGATCATGTATAAGATGCTTTACAGGAGATGGTATATGTTCTCACAAGAGATGTTGTATGAGCTTAGACTGCAGTGAGTTGTGATATCTGATCTTGGTTGCCAAGAGGAATGGATAGGTTCATACATGTCATATCATTTGTGATGCTTTGGTTAGACCAAATTATTTGCTTTCATATTCTTCAGGGTGTCACAGTTATGGTTCATGAAGATGCTTATCTCAATGTTGAAGTGTGTTAATATACTTCAAGAATGTTGCTTTAAAAATGAAGGCTATCTAATGGTCAAGGTGTCACCATTTGTTTTAAATATCCTAAATATCTCTCATACCCTAAATGGGCTTGAAAGTTAAACAGCCTTGTTTGAAGTCATTTACACTTTATGTTCTATTTGAATGGTGACCTGCTAGAACAGGTCAGTCCACTTAAGCACCACCGTTTGGAGGGGTTCCTAGTCATGGTGGTGACCGGCCCACCTCATTCATTTAACCGACTCCACCGGTCTCTCTTCAAAAGGCCTCGGGCGGGAAGTCATTTGAAATGACTCTCTTCACATGTTTATGGAGCGCGTTTTTTACTAGTTTAAAAACAATTGATATTGCTTTAAAGGGCCCGCGATATATTCAAAGAGGGAAGGTTTTTTTTTGTTTAAACTTAGTATGTCATATTTTATTGCATTGAAATAAAAGATGCATGGTATTAGTGGGAGCCCGATATGTAGGGTATTTAATTTTTATAAAAAAAAAAAAAGTTTCTATTATGGATATAAGCCTTTTATGGCTTTAATTTTTTTTTAGAAACTTTATATTAAGAAATTTTTTTTAAGAAGATTTTTATTGTATATTGGAAGTCACAAAAGAGATAAACATAAAAAAAATTTTGAGGAGATTTTTTGGGATATGAAGAATATTATTGAAAAGAATATGAAGGATCATGTTTGCAGAGAAGATGAAGAAATTTTTGAGAAGGAGATGAAAGATTGGAGGGTTGTTCAAAATGAAAATTGAAAAGAAATTGATTTTTTTTGAGATATAATTTGTTTGGTTCAAGATTTGTTGCAGGTTCTTTATAAGGAAGAAGTTGAAAAGATTTTTTGCAGGAGAATATCTTTGAAGAAAAATGTGAAGAGGTTAATGAAAAATTTGTTTGAAGGAAAGATAATCAGATTGAAGTTTTTTTTTTGTGTTTTGGAGAATATGAAACATCATGCAGAGATTGTAGATATGAAAAGGTTTTAATGGAGATAATTTGTCTTGTTGAAGATTTATTATGAGAGAATGTTTTTGCAGGAATATGAATAAAAAAATTGAAGAGTTTATTTGCAGGAGAAAAGCAAATGTATTTTTGCAGAGAAATGAAATTTCAAAAGTCTTGTTGCGAAATTTATGTGATCTGAAGGAGAAATTTATGAAGGAATGTGAAAGGTTCCAAGGCAGTGAAAAGACATTCATCTTGTATAAATTTTGTTTCCAGGTGCATTGATTATTAATTAAGAAAGATAGAGATGGAATATACAGTGTTGTGAAGTGTTGGATTAGAATACACATTTGATATGCAGTGTTGTTAGAATGCAGTGTTAATTGGATCAGAATAAAGGATTGTTGAGATGTCAGATTGAATAGAATGGGTATTTGACAGACATATATTTGTATTGAATGGAAACAGAGTATCCCTCTGATTTGGTTTATGACTTCTATTGGTGATTTGGTTTGCCAGTGAGGCATTGTATTAGCCAGTGAGGCTTATAGGTCAGTGTGACCTTAATATTTGTCAGTGAGACAATTTGTATTGCCAGTGAGGCATGTTTTTCAGTTAAGCCAGTGAGGCAATTCTGGAGTGGTTTTTCTACCCTGATGGGTTTTCCACTCGTGCATATCTTGTGTTATGATTCATCTTGATCTTCCTTGTGTGTGTTCAATCTACTTATGAAGTTTTATTTTCTTTCTGCATTCATAGTCATGTGCATATGTATTTGACAAATCAAAGGTATCATTCATTCCTTGTGCTCAGAATGTTAAAGTTTTAAAAAGATTAAAAAATTTACACAACACTGATTCACCCCCCCTCTCAGTGTTGTCCTTAACTCCTACAATTGGTATCAGAGCCAGTTTCCCTCTTGCAGCTTAATCAGCTTGGGTGGTCCTGTGTGTGGAGTTCAATGGGTAAGTGCAGGAGAAATAAGAACATGAGAAATGGTAAGATTCTTTCTAGTCAGAAGACACAAAAGAAATCATTCATATCAAATTCAGATGTTGATATAAAGACAGTTGATAAAAATGTTCTCCAAGTTGAATCTGATATTGTGTTAGAAGAAAATTTTTTAGATATTCCTCAGTTTGATGGTTCAAATTTTCCAGTTTGGTATGTTAGAATGCAAGTGTATTTATCCTCTTTAGGATATGATGTTCTAATGTTAGTTGAGAATGGTAATTCTTCAAATAACAAAGAGGCTCTTAAATGGAATCATATAGCCAAGAAGGTTATTCTATCTAGTTTATCTAATGATATTTCTTGTAAGGTTGTGCAGTATGAAATAGCTCAAGATATCTGGAAAGAACTAATAAGAATTTATCAAGATAATGATAAAGAAGAGGACACTCTGGTGTGTGAGGAAAGTGGCAATGAAGGAGTTGAAGTTCAAACTCAATCAGATTCAGAAGAAGCTAGCATCACAAGTGATGATGATCAGGATTATGAGATTGATATGGAAGGTGAGCTCATTTGTGCTCTTGGTGAGATCAAAGTACTCAGAATGGAGAATAAAAGGTTAAAGTTGCAACTTCAAGAGGAAAAGGAATCCAAGATAAAAATTCTTTCAAATCTTCAAGATGTAGAAAAACAGATAATAGATTTGAAGACTCAAATTGCAGAAGTTAAGAAAATAAAAGAAGATGTCAATAATCAACTAAAGGCCAAAGAAGTTGATTGTGAAAAGTATGAATCTGAAATAATCTTTTTAAGAAAGGAGTTAGAAAAGGCTTCCTCTAAATTACACAAGAATCTATTGTTTGAAAACAATATTGAAAAAGGGGAGTGTTCAAAAGCCAGGCAAACTCTCAGAAAGAAAATTGATCTTCATGCTAGTGCTCTTGAAGATAAAGAGAAGACAGAAACTGAAATAAATGTCAAAGATGAAAAGCATAATCAAAGAAGAAGAAAAAATGCTCCTGTTAGACAAGCATACATGTATAGGTATAATTATTCTTTTAATGGTCATTGTTATGCTTGTAATCAATTTGGACACAAATCAGTTAATTGCAGAAGGAATACTGATATTGTTTGCAATAATATTGGACACATTCAAAGAAACTGTAAAATGAATAGAATGTTTGATCCTACATGGAAGCATAACATAATTGCTCAGGAGATGTCAAAAAGGTATCAGTCATTTGGTTATAACATAGTTTGTTATAATTGTAATTCTTTTGGGCATAAGGCACAGTTTTGCAGGAATAAATCTAGAGCAGACACCTTGAGCAAAGAAAAGAAAAGGTTTATACAGGTTTGGAGAAGAAAACAAAGTCAGAACAAGAAGGATCCTAAACTTGTGCATCTTGCACAAGTTACATCATTAGTTGGATAACTGAGAGCATGAAGTAAGGGGGAGTTGTTCATGATCTATTAATTATCCCCAAGAAGTTATAGAGGAGATCAGTTGTTGTTTATCTTGTTTTGTTTATCATGCTTGTTTGATAATGATTGATATGAAGTTTCTGATGATATTGGTTTCCAGTGTATGTCAATAATACAGGTGTTCTTGTGACATGTTTAGTGGTTCTTGGAGCATACAAGATGTTGAAAGGATGTTAGAAGTTCAGTTTACAAAGAGTTTGTAGATATTGAATAATTTGGTTAGGAAGAACTTGTTGATGTAAATTGGTTTGAGTGTGCTCAGGGATGTCAAGTCATGCTTATATGGAAGTGTTCTTAATGTGATAATCTGACATGGTTCTTTGACAGTTCTCATCATTAATATGTTTCAGGGTAGTATGTACAAATTGTATGATTCTAGTGGTATCAGGGGTTCATGATCAATGACATGTTCAGTGAATGCAAGGTATTGATAAGTTGTTAAAGGATTTAATGCTCAAAGAGTTTGGTGATGTTGTGAGTTGATCCTATTTTGTGTATTGATGGTTGAGTTGTCATGTTGCTTCAGTAAAAGTGTTCTCAAGGAACTCTCACCTACATTTGATTTTGCAAAGTGGTGTTACAGGAAGAGCTTGTTGTTGAAGGTTGTGCAATCTTGATGGGCTGATTTGAATGATAAAGTCAAGAGGCAAGAGTTCTTACAGTATGTTTTAGATATGATTATGTATATATCAGTTTTTTTTTGCCAGAGTGTTGTTTATCAGATTTGACAGTGTGTTGTAAAAAGATGTACAGAAACAGCAGGATGGTCTTCATTCTTTGTCATGTCAGAAAAGGTGTGCAAGATTAGTTTGGTTACAGGATGATAGTTCATATCAAAGTGTTAGTTTGATGATTATATCTATTACTTTGTTGAGTTATATTTTATGACATGTATCTTGGAGCTTTCAGGTGATTTGAAGATAGTGTTAAAAGAAGATGATAATCAAAAGATATTGAGAAGTTTTCTGAAGTGATAGTTTTACATGTTCCATTAATAATCTTCCTCATTAATATGATTCAGAAAGGTATGTACAAATTGTGACCTCCAATTTTGAAGTGGTATCAGGACTGAATTATTACTATCATGGAAAACTTGAATAGTTTTTATAAAAAGTAGTCATCATATCATCTGATGTTTGGGAACTAATTGATGAGGAGTCTTCATGATTTTTGCCTGCAAAATCTGTTTATCAAAGAGTATTGGTATGTTTATGATTTCTTTGCAAAAGTGTTCAGAAGGTTGAATATCAGTAATTGGATAGTATACTTCAGGTGGATATGTTGCTTCAGGACTAATTCAGGAAGTGGATAAGTGTTGAGTTGAGTTGAGTTATGTTGGTTAGTCTTGTCAAATGTTTACCAATGGTATTTCTGAGTAGTAATTTGTTTATGATCTCTAATACATGAAAGATCTTGGAGATTTGTTATTTCAGGTCAAAAAGGTTGTTGATTGAAGAAGAACTGTTTGTTTTGAAAGTTTGTGATGTTATCAGGAAGGAGTGTGTCAGTCTTCATCTTCACAGTGGTATTGTCATCAGATGTAAGTTTCATGAAAGACAAATGGCTTCAAAGATTTTGTGGAGTTGTTCTCAGGGGGAGATAATGGTCTTTGTCATCCGATGTCAAAAAGGGGGAGAAAGAAAAATATACATCAGGTGGTTTTGCCATCAATGACAAAGGGGGAGATTGATGGTGTTAGGTTGTCATTGATGTCAAAAGTGTTCAGGAGCATGAGACATCATCTTGCAGATATAGAGAATGGTTTTATACTTCACAGGTTTGATCTTGCATCATCAGGAGATGTGTTCTTCACAATGTCATATCAGTGAACATGACATATTCAATCAGTTGGAGAGATGTGTTCTTCACAATGTCATATCAGTGAACATGACATATTCTTGGTAGGCATGGTCTTCATTATTCATCAGGTTCTTGACAAGGTTGATGATATCAATTGTTAGTATTCAAAGGTTTGCAATGTGTTGGTTCTTGACAAGGTTGATGATATCAGTTGTTGGTATTCAAAGGATCACATGGTATGATGTTGAGATCAGGATATATACTTTTCATGTGGTAGTTGAAGATTAGGATGTATACTGTTCATATGGTATCCAAAGGTGTGCATGTGATTTGTCTATTGTCTTCGTATTTGTTGATCATGTATAAGATGCTTTACAGGAGATGGTATATGTTCTCACAAGAGATGTTGTATGAGCTTAGACTGCAGTGAGTTGTGATATCTGATCTTGGTTGCCAAGAGGAATGGATAGGTTCATACATGTCATATCATTTGTGATGCTTTGGTTAGACCAAATTATTTGCTTTCATATTCTTCAGGGTGTCACAGTTATGGTTCATGAAGATGCTTATCTCAATGTTGAAGTGTGTTAATATACTTCAAGAATGTTGCTTTAAAAATGAAGGCTATCTAATGGTCAAGGTGTCACCATTTGTTTTAAATATCCTAAATATCTCTCATACCCTAAATGGGCTTGAAAGTTAAACAGCCTTGTTTGAAGTCATTTACACTTTATGTTCTATTTGAATGGTGACCTGCTAGAACAGGTCAGTCCACTTAAGCACCACCGTTTGGAGGGGTTCCTAGTCATGGTGGTGACCGGCCCACCTCATTCATTTAACCGACTCCACCGGTCTCTCTTCAAAAGGCCTCGGGCGGGAAGTCATTTGAAATGACTCTCTTCACATGTTTATGGAGCGCGTTTTTTACTAGTTTAAAAATAATTGATATTGCTTTAAAGGGCCCGCGATATATTCAAAGAGGGAAGGTTTTTTTTTGTTTAAACTTAGTATGTCATATTTTATTGCATTGAAATAAAAGATGCATGGTATTAGTGGGAGCCCGATATGTAGGGTATTTAATTTTTATAAAAAAAAAAAAGTTTCTATTATGGATATAAGCCTTTTATGGCTTTAATTTTTTTTTAGAAACTTTATATTAAGAAATTTTTTTTAAGGAGATTTTTATTGTATATTGGAAGTCACAAAAGAGATAAACATAAAAAATTTTTTGAGGAGATTTTTTGGGATATGAAGAATATTATTGAAAAGAATATGAAGGATCATGTTTGCAGAGAAGATGAAGAAATTTTTGAGAAGGAGATGAAAGATTGGAGGGTTGTTCAAAATGAAAATTGAAAAGAAATTGATTTTTTTTGAGATATAATTTGTTTGGTTCAAGATTTGTTGCAGGTTCTTTATAAGGAAGAAGTTGAAAAGATTTTTTGCAGGAGAATATCTTTGAAGAAAAATTTGAAGAGGTTAATGAAAAATTTGTTTGAAGGAAAGATAATCAGATTGAAGTTTTTTTTTTGTGTTTTGGAGAATATGAAACATCATGCAGAGATTGTAGATATGAAAAGGTTTTAATGGAGATAATTTGTCTTGTTGAAGATTTATTATGAGAGAATGTTTTTGCAGGAATATGAATAAAAAAATTGAAGAGTTTATTTGCAGGAGAAAAGCAAATGTATTTTTGCAGAGAAATGAAATTTCAAAAGTCTTGTTGCGAAATTTATGTGATCTGAAGGAGAAATTTATGAAGGAATGTGAAAGGTTCCAAGGCAGTGAAAAGACATTCATCTTGTATAAATTTTGTTTCCAGGTGCATTGATTATTAATTAAGAAAGATAGAGATGGAATATACAGTGTTGTGAAGTGTTGGATTAGAATACACATTTGATATGCAGTGTTGTTAGAATGCAGTGTTAATTGGATCAGAATAAAGGATTGTTGAGATGTCAGATTGAATAGAATGGGTATTTGACAGACATATATTTGTATTGAATGGAAACAGAGTATCCCTCTGATTTGGTTTATGACTTCTATTGGTGATTTGGTTTGCCAGTGAGGCATTGTATTAGCCAGTGAGGCTTATAGGTCAGTGTGACCTTAATATTTGTCAGTGAGACAATTTGTATTGCCAGTGAGGCATGTTTTTCAGTTAAGCCAGTGAGGCAATTCTGGAGTGGTTTTTCTACCCTGATGGGTTTTCCACTCGTGCATATCTTGTGTTATGATTCATCTTGATCTTCCTTATGTGTGTTCAATCTACTTATGAAGTTTTATTTTCTTTCTGCATTCATAGTCATGTGCATATGTATTTGACAAATCAAAGGTATCATTCATTCCTTGTGCTCAGAATGTTAAAGTTTTAAAAAGATTAAAAAATTTACACAACACTGATTCACCCCCCCTCTCAGTGTTGTCCTTAACTCCTACAATGTGTACTTACAGTATTCAAGGTGAACAAAATAAAGGACAATATAGTTGCAATAAAAGACAACATGCTTAAATTAGGGTTCTTCTTTGAAAGTAAAATACATGCTTTTTAAATTAACTGCATGTCCAAATGTTTACAATAACCACCTTTTTTGAGAGAAGGGACAAAAGTCAATAGGTTCAAATGAGACATCCATATGATCACTTTATGGTCCCTGAGATGTACCATAAATTCAAGTCCATATCATCTATATGGGATTTCAACTACACATGTTCCATACTTCTATCTCTTCCACTTGACATCTTCCAATTAATAAAGGTACCTACACAAACATTTAATGGCATAAGGCTCCTCTACCAAATTTGAAAACAAATCAACTAAGTGATTATTCACAACAAATCATCCTAGATTTTATATATAATTTTTAAGTCAAACTCAACTAATAAATGTAATTGCACCCACACTTGAAAATAATACAATTTAAGATCAATTCAAATTCAACAACTCTCATTCAATGAATTCGTATTTAGAAAAACATTAAACCTATAAGAGGGAAATCTCTACACATTCATTTCACAAATTAGTCCATTATCTTTTTACTCTAGGTGCTTTACATATATCCTCTGCAAATTCCAGAACTCGTCAAGGACATCTCTTAGCTTATAGTTTCAACACTTGGTGAATTCCTTCAGCTATTTTTACTTGAGTCTTATATTTAAGAGATATGAAATTCATACTCTTCATATTTCTATATTGTTCTACATAGTTTATCCATAACTTAGTAAAATCTCTTAGTTTCTTAACTATTTTTATTTTGTAATATGGAAAACTACAAGTTTTAGAATTTGCACTTTAATTATTTTTAATGTATATGTTTACAGATTGTATATTTACTTTCCTTAAATTTTCCACATTATATATGTACACATAGATTTGGTCAATTAAATAAATGTATACATGGCTATATAAAACAAAAGACTCTAATTTTCAATTGTAATATAAAAATTTATGGCATATAGAATCCTTCAAGAAATCTAGAAAGCATGAAAACTATTGTTAACAAAACCATGTAGAAATATACAAGCCCAAAGATGATTAAAATGACAATAGTAGTGGGTAATAGCTAGTTGCATGGCAAATTCCCTACTAAACTAGAACCACACAAAATTAAGAGTAACAATCGTGAAAAGTGTTATGTCATTTCTTATCAAAATGATGGTGTTTTCCCTATCAACACCTATGTAGGAGTGGAGATAATAGTGTTTTTAGCTTTTTACATATTGTATATTTAAATAAATTTGTCCAAATATATATACTTCTACACATTTTTTTAAATATGCAAATATGTAAATTCTATTTATAGTGTTTATGTTTATGTTTACAAATTCTATAGTTACTTTCATTAATTTTTTCAACATGATATTTCTCTATATAGATTTGTCCAAATATGTATACTTCTATACAAGTTTATATGTAAATTTTTATACATATATACAATTATATTGTATATATAATATCTAAGTGTAAAAAATGTAAAACCACTCAAATTTATTTTGCAAAATCAAAGTCAAATCATGTGTAAAAAATGTAACGTTCCCATACAGAGTGGAGGTACCTTCTTGACAAGTATCTTTGCATTTTATCCTTCAAAGAACACTAATAGTCCCAATGGATATATTTATACAATGTTCAATTTTTGAACAACCAAAAAATTCATAGAAGACTTCCTTGGTAAATGAGAGGATAATAAACTCAATTCAACTTGTAACCAACCCCAAAACTCTCTATCTATAATATAGTTTTAAAAGATTTGATTACTATCTCATCTTTCCTATACACAATGCAAAAACTAACCACAATATCCACCTTATTCGACTATTCTTTCACAACTAAATCATGATGCGTTACCATCCATCCTAATGTATTTCAAGTGTTTTTTCAAGAATGACTTCATACTACCATTATAATTTTACTTCATCATCCACAACTTGTTCCATTAGATGGTAATATCAATAGATTGTCTCAATTGATTATACTAAATGTTTGGCTTATAGTTAAAGGATTGTATTTGGTTCTTTACTTCCAATTTGTGTAGTGAAATATTAAACTCTACAATAGTTAAAGGTTGAATTACTTCAGCGTTGTACCTTAACAATTGTATGTTGTTCACAACATTAATAGTTTCACCTTTTCTTGTATGGAATGTTGAGTTGGATTAGTGTGATTGTGTAGATCAACTAGCTTCATGTACTAGAATATCTAATTATGACGTTTAAATACTCCATTACTATCTTGTTCTCATGAAGTATGACTCGGAGTTAATTAAAATTTTAAAACACTTACATGTAACCAAGGTGAGCCCTAAGTCACTCACTTTGTCAATGTTTAGAGTGTGACATTGCTAACATGTCCATCAAATTTGAGCAAGTGTTTTACTTTGGGAATGTCCGCCTTGAATAAAATTTATGAAATCATATAGCTCTAGTGTAGAAACATCTCAATACTCATCCAGTATGATATAGGTACTTAAGATCTCATAAAATTAGCATCAAAAGGAATTAGCAATTATAGTCTAGTGGGTCACAAACAAAGTAAAGTCACAGACTTTTCTTGCACTCATTGTTTCATGACTTCCATCTTGTACAAACTAGTCACCGATTTAGCATACTTGCAAACATAAGGTATATAATCTAGGTAGTAATTTAAACTTAGAGAAAAATATCCCACTAATGGTATTATGTTAAAAAACACTTCATAGTATATTCCCATATTTAGTGGTGTATATTATGCACTTGTGTTAAGAAACATAACTAAATAGATTGATTTGAAACTTAAAAGTGCAAACACATATGTATATATCCATATAGAGATGGGAATATGTATAAACAATTGTATAAAGACATATACATACTTGTATACACATACCTATATAAAGACAAAATTTTCTATTGTTGTTTTAATCTTCTTTGAGATTGCAAATTCTACATAGTTTTGTTAATAATGGTCTCCATGCTTGCCAAATTTCTACAAGGGTTTTCTGTGCGACATATTTGTATTGTATGACTTGAAATGAGGGTTTTCTACAAGGGTTTTCTATGCCATAATTTTTATATTGAGGGTTTTTTGTTATATACAACTATGTAAACATCTATTTATAAATATACATAAGAACACACACAATTATAAATTATGCATTATACTTGAAATTACTTTCTAACTCTTTCAATGAAATATAAAAACCCTATATAGATATAGAAACCCAAAATGGGGAAGAAAATCAATAGAATAAGACTAGTTTGTTAACTGTAATGCTTAGCATTTGTGAGCAACGGTCTAGTAGAAACTGACCTAGGTCTATAGCGATAGAGAGGAGAATTCATTTTTGCGTAGTGGCAAAGGACCTTCTACATGAAGCATGGAAAACATTGTTAACAAAACAATGTACAAATGTAGTTTAGCCCAAACATGATTAAACTAACAACAGAAGTAGATAGAAGCTTGTTACTTGGCAAAAAAATAGCAAATTCTTTAATGAACTAGAGGCCCCATGGATTTGAGAGTAGTGACTATGAAAAGTGTCATGTCATTTCTTATCGAAATGGTGTTTTTTTCCTTTCAATGGTTGTGCATGAGTGGACATGATGGTGTTTCTGGCACGTTAATGATTATGCTTGAGTGGGTTTTTACTTGTCAATTCCTATGATGGAGTGGAGATGATGGTGTTTTCCTTTTCCAATGCTTGCATGGGAGATTGTCACCATCAATGCCTATGTGTGAGTAGAGACCCTACGAGTGGAAAACCCCATAGTGAAATATACATCACCTTTAGGGAAGAACTTCACTATCACACAATTTGTTGATTAAGTTTAGGCTTTCTCATTTTAACGGGCTTTCTCATTTTAATGGATCGCTTGCTATTTTCAACACTACCTGTCTCAGTTTCAGCTGCCATAAAAACTTCAAGATCATTTGCCTCTGTAACTTTCAAGCTGTCACGATGGGTGGAGATATTGTCAAGATCGAACCCATCTCGGTGGAGGAATTTAAATAGGACCCTATAGTGTGGCATATCATTCATGAAGGGGAGGTGGTTTTGTTTCTAGAAGGGATGCTTGGCCATGACGAGAACCTCTCATGTCAGTTTGTGGAATCTTGGGATGAGGTAACCAGAGAAGTCAAGATTGGGTGCATTGGCTTTCAAGTGTCTAAAGAAGTGATCGAGCAGGCTACAGGGCTACCTATTAGAGGGAAAAAATGCTCGAGACGTAGCAGGGTGGCAGACCCATAACATATGGCCCTTTTCTTCAGAGAGGGGGAGGTGCCTGTGAAGCTGCACGGAGGGTTTGAAAGAGAAAAGCTGCCAGAGCCATGGGGACAAATCTGCTTCAAGATTATGAAATTCTTCATGCTAGAGGGAAGGTTCAAGGTTTTTTATCACTACCACTTTGCTCTCCTTAACCATTTTAGGAACAAGTTGGAAATTAGTTTCCCTTTCTTTCTCCTTTCTTCTCTAGATAATTCTATTAAGTTGATTCGGGAGCTCAGGGCTAAAATGCTAGTCACCCACTTGTTCCCATTCACCAAGGCCTCATTCTGAGACTTTACCACTTTCACCTCGCCTTGTGTCCCCCGAAACAAATTAAAGTCAAAATGCTTGAGGACCCACAGCTGAGCGAGTCTCTTGGTTCTATTGGGAAGGTGAAGACCTATGTGGGGACCCCTAAGGTCCTTAAAACTCCTAAGGGTGATCCTCGTACTACAGATGATAGCCCTGTTGGAACCCCCACCACTTCTAAGAAAAAACTCCAGCAAGGTGTCTCACAAGTGACAGGGAAAAGGCTGACAAAAAGAGATAGAATGGAGACTGAGGAGGAAGGGATGACTACTGAGAAAAAAGCTAAGGGTAAGGAGACTGTGAGTATGACCAAGCCTGAGGTTGAAAGGGCTGCTACTGAGAAAAAAGCTAAAAAGGGTAAGGTGGCTGTGACTATGGTGGAGCCTATGAAAAATTTGGAGCTAAATTCTAAGCATAAGATTGTTGGTAGTGAGGGAGGTGTGGAGATTATTAACCTAAGGGTCCGTTGATCCACCCGCATTGCTGGTAAACCTACTGCGACTCCACATGGGGTGGAGATTTCTGACGAATCAAAGTTTGTGGAGGAAACGATGGAGGAGGGAGGGGAAGAAACCCCCACCAAGTTGGTGCATGAAGTTGAGGGGACTAGCCACTTTGCCTCCATGAATAAATCTAGTTTTGAGGATGTGGGTGAGGCTACTAGGGTGTCAGGGGAACATGACAGTAAGGGAAGCTGCTCTTTGTGCGTCAAGGCTGTCGAAGACCTGAGGCAACTATAGGAGAAGATGGTAGGTATGTAGAAGAAGTGGAAGGCTATGGCTGAGTTTGCTACCAAGGCCCTGCATCGGGTAGTGTCAATTTTTGTGGTAGTCAAGGATTTGGATGACAAGGTCAAGTAGGTGGGGATCGATAGCCTGGGGGATTTTAAAGATATGGTTGATTTTCTGGCTAAGTATGGGATGACTGATAGTCCCTAGTTTCTTGTTGCTTCTGTTCTTTTTGTTGTTTTCATTAGGAGTTTTTGTCTGTTGTTCATGAGCTGTTAATGTGTCATTTCTGGCTCTTTAATGGTCTGTAGCTTGGGGGGCCATTTTGTATAGGATTTTGGACCCTCTTTTCCAATTAAACTAATAAAAAACAATGCCATATGTAGTGGCACAATAGTGAACATAATTGGACCTCAAATAGAATTAGAACATGACTTAAAGTGGTACTATAAACATGTATAAGAGTTATTAATTTTTTTCATGTGATAAATAAGTGTAATTTATGTTTGAACATATCAAAGTAGATTCATAAGTGGTAATTAAAGGATGATTTAAAGTTCTATTGGTGCATGTAGCACATGACTATTGGGGCCCTTCATGCATAGGTTTTAGTGACCATAAAATAATTACTTAAAAGCCTATGTGAACATAACCGCTCATCCCATAGTTGTTGTTGCTACCCATAAGATGAAACAATAAATTTAAGCTCTTAACTCACGTGTGGAGGTGTGATGAAATTTTGTGAAAATTTGATGTACTATTTAGGAGCTTGACATGCATGAAGTTAGAGTATGTGGGTATTGGGTCCTCTCCCTACATACATGGACATATAAATTTTTATTTTTAATTGTATACAACTTTTAATTTTACTTTTACAAAAGTCACAATTCAGTATTTCTCTAATCCTTTTGTTTTATTTTTACTAAATGAAAATTGTAGTAAATATTATATACTTATATGTTACTTTTTAATAGTTTCATATTAATATATATAAGATTTAAAAAATTGATGTTTTTATATTTAAAAAACAAATGTCAATTCTAAATAGTTTTTCTTTCACTTTTTATTTCATGGTCATGACATCATATGCTTCTCCCCTTGTTTACACCACCTCTTAACATTACTAGTATAGATATCTTAAATACGTCTATCTAAAAAAATGTTGAGAAATAGTGATTTTATTTACTTCAGAGTTATTTTACTTTAGTACTATTTTATTTACTACATAAATCCATGGACACATAAATTTTAATTTTTAGTTAAAAATTATTTTATTTTATAGATATATTGTTTACTTTATTTTTATTTGGAGAGTTATTTTACTTTGTATGTAACTTTTAATTTTACTTTTGGAAAGGCCATGGTGTTTCTTTTGTTTTGTTTTTACTTTGAAATGTGTAGTAAATATTATATACTTATATGTTATTTTTTAATAGTTTCATTTGTAGGCATTGATATATATTTTAAAATTTTGATGTTTTTATATAAAAAAAAAAAATAGCTTTTCTACTAAATAAAAATTAATTAGTTTATAATATATTTTTATTATTGACAAAGTAAAATAAAAATAAAAACTTGTTTTGTTTTATATTTATGTTTTCTTTCTATGTTAATTATGTCAACTATATTTTTAATTTTATAGTTTATTATTTTTAAATATACATCACTTGTGTTTTAGTTTTTAAATGTATATATGGTCATGACACATGACTCCATGTCATATGCTATCGTAGAATGAAGTTCATAAAATATTTAAAAATGTAATGAAATAGATTATTTAAACTCAACATTTATAATAAATGTTGCAAGATTTTTTTCCTATGTAACTTGGGCTAGGTACCAAGACGCCAAAAAAATGTCTAAGTGTACACATTTTGGTAACCAATGGTTCACTTGATCTAATCTAGAAATAAGAGTTTATCCATTGTGCAATTATCAACTTGAAACTAAAATTTATTTTTAACTTCCAATTGCCTCAAAGCCTTGCCCTCATTAAAAAAGAACAAACAAGGGGCAAATAACTTCCTTTCATTTAAGATCACTTTGAAGAGTTCTTAAAATTAGAAGATATTTAGGTCATTGGATGAGTAATCTTTACTTTGGAAAGATTTCATCTTCTTCATCATTACCTCGATCCAATCCAACTCTTATGATTTAATGTAATAAAATCCCTCTTAGGTTTGTTTGGAGGCTCCAAATTTGCTCTTGAAGCCTCAAGAACATTTTTTGATTTGGCCCTCACACTCTTAAAATGTTAATGATCAAGAATGATATTATCTATCTTAAGGTTGCCCTTAAACTTCTTAGAATTATAATTTGTACCAATAGCTTCTTGCAAAGAAGAGAGGGATTTTGTGTGGGGAGACTCTTTGGCCTTTACAACTTTGGAGTTGTTGATTGCATCTTGTAGAACAATCAAATGGTGATGTGCTTTTGCTCCATCCCACCTATTGTTCCTTGCATACTAGGTTTCTCCTATTGATTAAAAGTCCATATCTAGGACTAGAATCATGGGACTAGTTTTGGACTTTGATAAAACCTAGTGATTTGGTAGCTATTTTAAGGGGCCTAGTTTAGGAGATGATAATTTCTTATCCTTCTATGTGTTGAACTCTTAGAGTTACATGTTATTATTCTAAGGATTATGATTCCATTCCTTGGAATGTTTATGGATGTGTTCTTTCATCATGGTTTGGTCTTACCTTCTTGAGATGGTTTGAGGGCATTTGGAGCCCTTGCATATGTCATGAATAGGGCCTTGATAGTTATATGGGTTAAAGGGAGATAATATTTTGATTAGACATCTCCTTTAAGATTAGATAAGATGTGGATTCTCTCTTGAAGTTTGCAAACATGCTCATAGCTGTCCAAACCCCAAAGAACCCTCAAAATAGTGTTCAATCCCTTCAAAACCCTCCTAAACCTCTAAATAGTCCCAAACATCACTTTTGGCATCAATATTTGGAACGTCTATGGGAGAGAAAGGTAAATTTATAAGAAAATTTCAAATCTTAGCCATTGGATTATGCCTCTTTGATCTCCACCATTGATTGTACCTTTAGTAGCTCACTTTTGTAATATAATTCTTCATTACCCTTTATGTCAAAATTAATGGTTTGAGAATGAAGGATAAACCCTCCTTTGGTTGTCATTGAATGTTGCTAGTTGTTAGGGCTCTTAGATAGCTATAAAAGGCAAATTTGGATGCCTATTATTCTCAATGAATAATTATAAATATAAGTACAAATAAAAGTATACATTATTCTTTATTATTAAAGAATAATTAAATAAAATAATTGAATAACCATAAAAAAATAATTATAAAATAAAATAAATAATTATTCTTTGCTTAGTATAATATTAAAATAGGGATACTAATATGCAATTTAATAATTGCAATTGACTTAGTCCCTACAACTCATCACTAGATGATCGACACATTGGTACCCAAACATAGACCACATAGATATGGCCATACATTACAATGTCTATGACTTTACCCCAGTCGATAGACCACCCCTTGGATGAAAGAGAAACCAAACACATTACAATTCAATTATTGCTCTAGTGACATCATTATGGAAAACACTCCATACAATAGTTGATTCAAAACATCAATAAAGAATAGACTTATGCAACCAATTAACTATCTATCACTATTATGCAACCAACAAACATCTACTGTTGCAATTGCAATAAACAAGGAAAATAGAGACTAACTCGATGTCATCATACCAAATATGCACAAATCAACAAATGATTCTATGTACACGTGTGTGAAGAGATCTTCTCATTCATGCCAACTTATCAATTGTCTAGACACTTTCTCTTGATGATACTCTCTTTTTGCGACAACAAGAATGTTAAGCCTTCCTTGTCGCACTCAGGACCACAACAAAAAGTAGTTAGTCTTTATCAAAACTTGATTTGACTTAACATTTAAAATCAATTTAATCAAATATCTTTCCTAATTGTTTGCTATTAAACCTTTTAATATGCTAATCATGTATTTAAACTAGACAAAATAAACGAGGTGCACGACACTCATAATATCCTTTCCATCAATGCTCTCCACATGTTGAAAATAGATGTTTATAAATGTATTAGGGTTGAGATCTACAAAGCCTACATAAAATCAACTTGGATACAACTGACATAACTATTGCTAACAAAAATGCATCACTACTTAAATTATTATATTAATATAGAAGATGGATGCATTATTCCTCCTAAGTACGCTAGGTTTACTTTTGGTTTAAGATTTCCTTTGGGCCAATGGTAGGGATGCTCTCATTAACTTTGTATGGAGTCAAAATACTTTATCTTAATAGATCATCTCATTTGTAGACTTTGCAATAATGAACCAAAATTAGAAGAGCATGTTGTATTTAGGTGTCTAACATATTATGAGATTCTTGGTAGATTTTACTAGCTCTTTAGCTAAAATCATGGTTCTCTACAAGATTTTTCATTATTAGGATTAAAAATGTATAGCTCTATGCATCAAAGAAATGACCCAACACATAGCCTATGGTCTCAAGAATTGTCAAACACAACTCTGTATCTTAATATATACCTTTAGATTCCTTTCTTCAACCTTAATTTTAGAGGCACAAACGAGCTTATTATGATTTATGATTTATGATATATCTTACTTTTTTTTAACAAACTTTTAGAAGAAAAATATTTTTCTTATAATCTAATTAATTATTAGTGGAGAATAATATATAATTTTCAAATTTGTTAACAAACGAAGCCAAAATCATACCCCAAATAAAATTTTAATCCTCAAATAAATTTAATAGATTGAATACCCCAAGACTTTAGCTCTAATTTGAAAACAACAATTTATAATATCAAGATTAAAAAATTGCTCCAAATCCTCCAAAAAAAACATAATTTGAAAAGATAAAATGGGTGAGAGATTTGGGAAAACGGTATTTGGGGCCCATATCTTGATGATCTATTTGCACAATACACATGTATGTGAGCGGACCGGAGCACGCTGCAGACGAAAACAATTCAGCCTGCGAACTACGTTGGCTCTAAATGGCGATTTCTAGCTTTTCGTCCATGGGCAAGTCTCTTGCACTCCGTGCCTCCCATCCTTCGCTGTCATCGCCTCCCACAACAAATTCAAAATTTCTTCGTATTATTCCTTCTGCTCGTACAATTGCTGCTTTCAGCTTACAGAAATTTACAGTAAACTGCAAAGCTACAGCTCAGACTGGGCCGACAGAGGGGAAGTATGCTGTTGTAGATGCACAAATTGTTCAGGTCCAGCGATCCGCAGCACAAGTTGTGACAGAATTCTACTCTAGGATTAATCGCCATGAAATAGAATCTGTAGGAGATCTTATAGCAGAGAATTGCGTGTACGAGGACCTTGTTTTTCCCCAGCCTTTCGTGGGCAAGAAGGTAATTTTCTGTCCTTCATGTAGTATGTTTTCTATCATTCTCATGGGAAGTGAAAATAACGAGCTGGGTTTTGATCA
This sequence comes from Cunninghamia lanceolata, assembly GCA_027924645.1. NCBI lineage: Eukaryota > Viridiplantae > Streptophyta > Pinopsida > Cupressales > Cupressaceae > Cunninghamia > Cunninghamia lanceolata. Next base: position 3,788,047 of record BSBN01000794.1, read on the forward strand.
TAAAGTGAATTTCATGTCTTATGTATGCAATTGCCATTATGACATGTTGCTTTAGGGCTTTGAAAACATGTTTATGGTGATGTTTTGGTAATTTTAGACCTTGTAGTGAACTTCAGGACTACGAATTACCTCATTTTTTCGTTCGTTCGTTACTTCCTTCCATCCTCCCATCTTGTTCTATTGCCTTGTGTTTTATTTGCTTGAGTTCAATTCCTGCCACTTAGCACACTGTTTCAGTAGACCTATTGCTTAGAACCATTGAAATCTATGACGAATATCGATTTCCAAGGATCTTGTGTAGTTGGTCGTTGAGAATTTTTGTTTTCTGTGAAATAGGATGCTTCCCACATTGAGGAAAATTGAAGGAGTGGGAAGTCTTTTTTTAAAAGTAGAGCATAATCGCCGAATCTCTATGATTTGCAAATCGCCTTTTTTAATAAAAAGTTGGCTAACTTTTTTAGAAATATTTACCATTTGGCAATCAATATTTGAAAAAACCCTAAAAACTAGCTTGCAAATTGGTGGAAGAAGAAAACAATAAGCTTTTTTTTTCTTCACAGTGGCAGTGTTTGAGAAAACAAGCTGCTAGTAAGCAATGGAATCTATATAGGTAAAGATCAATATTCAATAAATCTTGTGGAGTTTGTCATCTAGAAATCCTCCTTTGGGAAAAGTTTGCTTCACGGTAGCAGTGTTTGAGAAATCAACCTGCTAGTAAGTAGTAAGCAATCGAATCTATTGTGTTAAATATCAATTTGCAAAAGTCTTGTTGAGCGGGTCACATAGAAATCCTCCTTTGTGAGTTTGATGCATGAGCATACATGGTGAGATGACAATTTTGCATCACCAAAAAAACAAACCAATAAGCAAAATGGCAATCTTGCATTGCTTAAAAAAATAATTGTGCTATTTCTTGTTGTTTCTTTTAGTTTCTTTTATCCGTGATTTGCACCTGTGAGTTTGTGAGAAGTCAATTCTAATTCTTCTATGATCACCACTACTTTAGCAATCAAGAAGCCTCCCTTTTGAAGGTATTTGTCAAACACTTGGTGAGCAACTTCCCTTGTGTTGACGTTTTGTCAAACAATTGGCCTGGCCAAGTCAAAGTTAGAAGCTCAGTGGTGGTTTCTATGGAGTTTGAGAGTATCATCCACGCTGCTTGGATGCCTTCAACATGTCATCAACAAGTAAACACATTCCCATTACCAAACCCCATGTGCAAAAATGTATTTGAAAGTGCATGGGCCGTTTTGGCCATGATGAAGTAGAAAAAACAGGGGAAATGTGATTTTCTGGAAGTTAGTCATGTTGGGAGGCAGAAAAAAGGGCAGAGAAGAAAGGAGAGCACACATAAGAGCAGTTACAAGCTGTTTTTAGGTGGGAATTGAGGAAAAACCCCCAGAAAAGGGAACTGTTAGCATTCTTAAAAAGAAGAGGGCTATTGTTGAGGGGGATGGTTAGGAAGTATGAGGGGGAGCCCATGATCAATTTCCAGTCCAAAAGCCATGAATTCTTCTGCTGAAAACGAAGAAAAAATTGCAATTTTTTCTTCACAAGGATGTTCTAGGACAAATTTTGGCCCCATGAAGGATACAGATTTTGTTAAGCATCCAGAAAAAACGGAGAGTAGATTCCATCTGTGTTTTTTGTTTTATAGGAGAATCAAATAAGTTCAAACAACAATAATGCCTAAAGTTGAGGCTAGCTGTTTGATGAAATGCCTGAAGAAGAATTAAGTGTTTTCATACTTGCTCAGTGAGTGGATTGCACTCCAGTTGGAGTAGTTTTACATCTAGAGGTCTGGAGAATTGTCAGAATCAGTTTCACAATTTTTTTTTCTTGTTTTTTAGGTCATTCCAAGCTTTGTTTGTATGGCTTTCAAAGGCAAAAACTGTCATATTCATTTAAAATGAATGTCAAGCATCTCAATTTGTCTTTAATGGTTATTGTTAAGTTGTTTTAGCTGCAAGGTAAGGCTGTCATTAATTTGATACCCTCACCTTGACTTCCCAAGAGTGGTACAAGTTTGTTTCCTATTGTTATAGGTTGAGAAGAATGAAGTGTGAAAGTATTTTCCACTAGTAAAAGGTGGGTAGAGAGCAAATGCCAGAAAAGGGGAGATCCAAATGAAGAATTGTTGAGGAGAATGGAGCCTTGGAGGCAAGACTACATTAGGAAGAATTTGATGATGAAGTGCTTGGGCCTCCATTTGGGGATTTAGATCCCATGGAAAGATTAATTTGTTGGTGCTAGAATGTAGCAATTTGTACTTGCGCCATATTTAGTTCCTGACTGTAGATAGGAATGCATGACTTTGTGAGCATGCATAAGAATAGTTATAATCATCAATAAGATGTATTTAGGATAAAATGAACATGCAACTTGCAGTTAGCTTTAAAGCAAGATTGCTTTACTTATAATTTATGCATGACTCTGTATATATTTTAGATGGCACTAGGGGACAGGTGCCTATATAACACCCTTGTAGGTGTATATGAAGTAGAGAGTAGTTGTGAACACATAGATGCTAGAGTGTAGAGGGTGGTTGCATAGAGAGATGTTAAGATAGAGTACATGTATGCAGAGATATTTGATCAATAGATGTTCATGCTTTCTATGTATGGTTCAAATATATATATATATGTGTGTGTGTGTGTAGTGCAGTTCAATAGAGGGTATTGGACTCAACATACTTTGGGTGAGACATAGGAATATGCCAGTGCATTATAGTCTAAGTGCTTAGCCATTGGTCTTTAGCACACAACTAGATTATGGCTAACATTTTGGTTCTGTTGCCAGGACCCTCTCAATAGTTGCACAGTACCATCTAAGATCAAACCAACAGAGTTTGAATTGATGTTCTTGAAAAGTACTATATTTAGTTAATATTTTTCTAGAATTATTTGTGGTCACTGCTGACTAAAGAAAGACCGTGTGCAAGAAAGATGATATTAGACAAAGATTGTTTTTGTTTTTTAAGTATGAAGTAGTTACCTCCTACGTTAAAGGATGTGCGGTGAAAGGAATGGCAAGTTTCTATCCCATAAGTAAATAAAGAGCAAGCATAGAGGCCAATTGTTTGAATGCAGAATGAATGGAGTACAAAAAGAATTGGAATGAAAGGAGAGGAGCTGCTCTTGCTACCTTTTTGGAAGAACAATCCCAAAGGGCATAGAGCACACGCACCAAGCAATGCATAGTTAGTAGTGTGAATGGAGAAGACCACATGTTTGTGCTAGAATTTGAGTTTGGGTATTTGCAGAATCAAGTGCAATAGGATGACACAATAGAACTAAGAGATGAAGTACCACTTGTGCAACAATGGTTGGATACTGAATTTTTAGTGCTCTTGAAAGGGGATGAGGCAGCCATGGACTCACCACTGCCATCTACTGTGGATCTTTTATCTAGAACATAATTTAGCAATAGTCAAGAAGTGGTGTCATTTGCAAGAAACAAATTAAGATAAGAAATAAAAGAAATAGAGGTATAGGTTGATCCATTCTATGCACATCTAGTGAGCCCAAAACTTGATAAAATAAGGTTTGAGTTGAGACTATTTGCTGCTTTTTCTACATCCCACTTAGATAAATTCATTACACACTTACATTAGAGTGTACTAGTGCCAAGGTATGGTATGGCACATACAGTCATAGTGGAGCCCATGCTTATTATAGTGAAAACTTTTATGGGGGAGGAAGATGCCCCTTGACATCGGAAAGCTTGTTAGATAGCGTGGTGCACAAAGAATGTTATAGAACCTGCATGGAAGATTAGCCTATTTGCCACCACTCTTGTAGGGTGCACACAAGATTGGTATGCCAGATACGATTCAAACAACACTAAGTGTAATCTAGATGAAGAGAAGAAGAATTTTGTCAAGAATTTGAGCTAGATCTTGAACAAGCTAACATGGTGACATTGAAATAACTGAGGCAACAACCAGAAGAGACATTACAAAAATATGACTAGTGTTTCAAAGACTTGGTAGCCAAGATACCTTAGGATATTGATGTCATGCTCCAACATGAGTGGCTTATTTGAGGGCTAAATGCAGATATACAGAGGGAGTTGGTTTAGCGCCACTTCACTACACAAAGAAACTTTGGAAGCTGCTCTACACTTGGAAGCAGTTGACGGACCATGAGGTTTTGGTGCAACAACCCAATTGGAGGAACAGATGGGCCTAATGGCCATGCGTATGGAATAATTGGTGGGAGTGCAAGACGATAAGTGAGGATTATGGTGCATAGAGTGTCGTACTTAAGGCCATACAATAGTTGATTTTCCAGTGGTGAGAGCTTGGGCACTTAGTGCTACTCGATGCCTTACATGCATCCTAGAATGTGCAATTTGTCATGAGTCCCACAACACCTCTTTTTGTACTTTATGATAGAAGATTCATGGTGCTGCACTAAATTTTTGGTGCAAAGTTTGTGAGAATGGAACCCATGATACTAACACTTTCCAGTTGTCAAGGACTTGCATAAGGCTAGAGTCAAGCAGGTTCTTAATTCAAGTGTACGATTTGTACTAGTTCAACAATAGTATGTACAACCAGAGTATGTTATGTAGAACCAATGCACACCCCAACCACAATACACACAACAACTACCATATATGCAGCTGAATGCGCTTAAATGACAAGGATGAGGTGGAGGCCAACTAGGTTGCGGAGGTGGTGGTCAAGGTTGTGAATTTAATTGTTTTAAATGTGGAGAGACATTAACGCACAAATGTACAAAGTTTCCTACTTGTGGGTATTGCTACACAACTCACAAAACAGAAGGTCCAACACTTATTCAATCTTTTGAATCACGTAAGAAGGTTGTGTAGATGATTCTGACAGGAGGAAACAAGAGAAAATGTGTTTCTTAATTGGACAAGCTGGTTGATGGTATGGCATGGGTCACTAGGGTGCTAGGAAAGGTGCACATGCAAAGGAAATGCCTTGTGAGGGGAAGAAATCCTCCTTTCGTGGACGCATGTCAAAGGTTGGTCTTGTGGAATGTCTTTAGCACCCCCAAGATGCTACGCATATAGGAGGTGATGCGCATGTAGACAAAAGTTTGTATCTCTTGCGACAAATTGTACTTCCCTATTTTAAATGGTTCTTGGAGAAGCTCACCATTACCAACAGTTAGGAAAGCAGACTCGATTTAGACCTAGAGCCATAGAAGGTGTTGGTGGATAGGAATCGGAAACATGACAAACTAACTTACAGTCACTGCAAGGCCATTGCAATAGCATCTGATGATGTGTGGTATCGTTTTAAGGATGATAAGGCATGAAGACATGCAGGAGGACATGTTTCTCCATTGACAGAAGGCTATATTAGCACCAAACCATACCGCAAGAAGAGAGAGCACAGGAAAAGAGGAAAAGAGAAAGAGCAGAACAATGTAGAATGATTTGACGAAATATATATAATGACTGTAATATAAGAAGTACTACCCAAGCATATGTGATGTTTGTATCTATGCTTGTGGTACAAAATATACATTGTACAAAGAGTATATGATGTGAATATATGAGGAGATTGATCTTATGTTGTTTTACGAATGAGTAAAACTATTTTCTTTATGTTATATATGTGTTATTTGCCATACTATTTCTGATTTGCTTCTTATTGCATCAGCTTGGGGTTAATTTCTTTGACATAAATAATCTAGACCTTGGGCTGTATTTTATTGTCAACATTTGGTTATGTTTCCAATACCCTAGTTTGTTGGTGTATAGGAAGAAACTACAGAAATAAAGGAAGAAGCTTGCAGTAAAAAGTACTATCAAGAAGAGGAGTATTAATGGTAGTAATTGAAATGTGTGGTAGCACACACTAGGTGCTAACCCTTGGTGAGGGGTTAGGAACCTTGGGGGTGACTATGGAAGGTGACTATGGAATGTGGGAAGATCCAAAAGGATGTGATTGCAGAGACAAATCTAGTTTCATGCTTGGGATGGATAAAAAGAGATTAAGAATGGATAAACATTCATTTGAAATTTTCAAGGCAAAAGGAGATAGCAAGAAGTCAAGAGAAATTGCTGTTAAAATTGAAATGGATTGGAAGAAAGCCAGAAGGTGATCATGGCTGAGAAGAAGAAAGAAGAAGAAAGAAGGCTAAACAGACCCAAGACAGACAAGAAAGATATTGGAAAGGGACAGAGAAGATGCAAGAGGCATCTATGGAGTGTGCCAAGAAGGCTGCAGTTGAAGAAACACCTAAAACAAAGAAAAGTAGATGCTTAATGGACATGGCACTCACTAACATAAAAGAACTAGAGCGGTGCATAACCCTAGTCTGAATTGCAAAAGAAAATCTGACTATAATGATAAGACAGTTAAAACAATATGAGACATCAACAAGTATGAATGACTTACAATCTTGGATGGGATGGAAGACATTGAACATATGGCGGAAGAAAAGAGGCTTAGAAGCAGTGGTGCTTAGCCTATAAGATGGAGAACCCAAGAGTTGTTTGCCAATGAAGATTCTAACTGGTCTCAGCCTAGGGTTATAATAAACAAGGGTTTTGAGGATTTGGAAACCCAATTTTTGTAAGAAGCACCCTTAACCTTTGCAATGGCCATTGGAGTATTGAAGCAAGTAGGTATGATGGGATGTAAAGAAGGGAAGAATTTAAGAAGATAATATCTGGTCAAATCTATGAAAGAGGAGAAAATGATAAGAAATATCAGCAAAAAATCTGAATTTGCTATGGAAACCTTGGAGATGTTGGAAGAGGACCAATTGGTTAATGATGAAGAAGAAAACAATTCTGATATTAATAAAGATAACCCATTAACAAATGACGAGTTACAAAAGGACACATCCCCTAACCTGAAGAAACATTATGAAGAGATGAACCCCTTGGACCAGAGTCACCCCTGTGCCAAATAAGTCAAGAAGAGTCTCCAAAGAAGAGATAAATAGTGAATCCTTGCTTAGGTTAAAGAAAGCGAGAGCAAAAAGTAATTGTGTGAATGATTTCAAAGAGATATTGGGTAGTTAGTATTTTGAAGTTTAGTTGCCTAGAGACAACGCCAGACAAAAGAAGTTAGTAAAACAACAAGAGAGTGGAACCAAGCAGAAGAAGCCTAAGGAAAAGGAAAAGGAGAACCAAGAACAAAAGACAAATCAGGAGAAAGGATAAGCCCCAAACCATAAAAAGACAAATCAAAAACACCTTTTACTCTTGCATAAATGGTGCAAATAGGATTAAGCTTCCCGTGTTTGGCAAAGATACTAAAGATGCAAGCGAGCATCTCTTTATCTTGGAATCTCACTGGAGTAGGCCTGGCATTAATGATGATCAGACCCGATTATATGAATTCGTGGAAACTCTCAGAGATGTGGTACATCAAAGAATGCCCAAAGCTTGATAAGAAGTGAGAAGAAATAACTGAATTAGTTTTGACAAATTTCTACTCTTTAGATGCCCCAACTGAAAGTGTAAGTATGATGAGAGAGATGATGCAAGGAAAGAATGAGTCAGTAAAGGAATATGACTAACATTTTAAAAGTGTGGTTAGGAAGTTAGAGGAACTGCTAATAGAAAAGCAAAGGATTGAATGGTTTGTATTAGAATTAAGACCACATATCAGAGTTGTGGTAGATGGGAGAATGCTCACCACGTACAAGGAAGCAGTAGAGTTGGCTAACAGAACGGAATCTCTATCCTGGAGGAGAGAAAATGACTCTTGTGGAAGTGATGAAACTAAAAAATTAAAGTTAGAATTGGAAAAAATAAAGTTAAAATAGGAAACTCTAGTGAAGGGTGAGAAGGTTTAGACTTCTCCCTTAGATTGGAGGACCAATATCTAGTGTACCCACTGCAGTAGAGGAGGACACCTGAGGAATGAACGTCCAATGGTAGAAGGCACAAAAAGAGCCACTGCACTAAGGTTAGAATTTGAGAAAGCCGTTGGAAGGATAGTAAGTGCCTACTATGGGATATGCCGAGAATGGGACAAACATGAGGCAAGCAATTTCCCTATGTTGCTGGATGAGAAGATAGATATGAACCAATGGTTTGAGGAATGAATAGGGAAGAGTCATTCATGGATAGAGTCATGGCCAGGGTACAAGGATTGGCCGTAGGCTAATTAAATGGCTACTTGACACATGGGTACCATGAATAGCAATGGAGGAGAAATCCAAGACAAGTTGATACTATAAACCATGTGGTACCTCAAATACAAAATGAAGAGTCTTCCACAAGCTACAACAACAATTATTCTCAAGGATATGGCAGGGGAGGGTACCACAACAACAATAGAGGTGGCCGTGGAAGAGATAAAAGTGAAAGACCAACCTGTTACTACTGCGGTAAACCAGGACATTATGCTAATGAATGTAGGAGCAGAAAAGAAGAAAAGTCAAGCTGTGGGTTTTGTGCTGATACCACACACGATGCATTTAGCTGCCCCAAAGCCACACGATTCTACAAGAATGGACTAGTGCTAGGAACAAAAAGTGAAGAACTGTCGAGTCCAAGTGCATTACGTGGTGCTAAGGTAGTGATGAAAACACCAAAAAGAGAAGAACAAAGTATTAGAAGATGCAAGAAAATTGATATAGAACCCAAATATGAAGTGGGGGAACCTTCCATGACAAGATAAGAAATACTGGGAAAAGAATATAAAGAAAGGAACAACTTAAAAGAAAGCTATTGAGCAATTCAGGAAAAAAGAGAATAGAGCTACAATGATTACCAATGGAGGAATAGATACAAACAAAAAGAAACAGATATTAGAAGAAACAAATGAAAGTGATGAAGAAGGCCAATATCCCAATAAAAGAGAACATGACATAGTGGTCCGAAAATCCAAAGAGTTGATTGAATAAATAGAAAAACACGAAGATAAGTGAGGCTATTTTTTAGAAAAAGAGGCCCAAAACTTAAACAAATGGCTAACTTAATAGAAGAGGAGAATTTACTAGAGAAGTTTAAGCAGTTCTCTAATCATTGGAACAAAGAAGAAAGCCTCAAATCAGATCCTTGGTAAAAACTTAGAAAAAGCGGAGAAAGCAACCAAAACTGTTAGAGGTAAAGCTAAATGGAAGAATAGTTAGAAAACCATTACTGGACTTGAGAGTAGATATAAAAATCATGCCAAAAGAAATTTGGGAAGCATCGGGTAAGCCACAACTACATGAAACCCCTTCTGACATTGCCCTAGCCAATGGAAGCCCCATATATCCCATAGGAACATGGGGAGATGTACGATTAGATTTTATGGGGATAAAAGCAAGGGTCGACTTTGAAGTTATAGACATATACGAAGGATCTTAGGATGTCTTCAACATCATATTAGATATTGAGTGGTTTGTGGACAACAATGGAATATTTGATGCAACAAAGATTCAAAGAAGGAAATGGGAGAAACTTTGACACAACTAGTCACTCCAACAAGTTAGCCAAATAGTGACCCCATAAGCAAGATTAAGAAGTATATAGCCAGACAGAAGAAAGCAGCTTTGATAGTTACAATGAGCCCAAATATATTCATGACTACTCTGATAGGGCCACAAATTGGTTTCACTCAGATTTCACCAATTTAGAAATTGTAGTTAAGTGAAGAATTAATGCAACACATGATTTAATGCTCAAAAATGTCACCTTAGAAGAGGGCATGGAAAAAATAATCAAGTTGATACAAAAACACCAACTGCAAGTCCAAATAGATCCCTCTGCAACTGCAACTGCAACAACTAAATTGGAAGGAGCAATAAAGAGTTTGTTAGATCAGATTAGCGGTTGGGAACACGAGAAGAAGTGGAAGAAACAAATAATCACTGTATATAAAACAAAAGAGTTGAAGTGCATGCAACAAAGATGGAGAAATGATCACATAGACTTAGACCGGTAGATAAAGAAGTTAGAAGATGCTCGCAATAATGTCTTGACATTATATCAGTACTGCATAGACTGGCCACAACTCACAATGATAGATCAGACTCAAATAGATCAAACGGAGTCTCAAATTCTGCAAATATCAAGAAGCTATAATATTATGACTGATTTAGATGGGTTACAACAACAATTGAGAAACATTCAATCACAGTATAGTCAATTAAGTGAACAAAGGATGAAGTCAATAGCACAAATAAAGGAGTTGGAATTAGAAGTCAACATTCATCTATCACTACTATCAAAGCTTTTCCAAGACATTAATTAGACAATACCTACATTGACAGAGACAATTACTTTGATGTTTGCAGATAGAGTATATATTGATCTTTCAGTATGGATAGAATGAACTCAACATATGGTGTTGATCTGTGATGATGCATATGCACAAATCAAGGCAACCTACAAACATCTGCTACCTTGATTAGAAGAGTTGTCTAATATTGAGGAAGAATTGTGATAAAAGAATTTCTTTTTGACTAGAAGGAGGATGTCTTGAGGACAAGACAATGAATTAGGTCTCAGGAGAATATTGGCAGATAGGAATCAGAAATAGGACAAACTAATGTATAGTCACCACAAGGCTATTGTGGTAACATTTGATGATGTGCTGATGCAGGAGCATCCCGGGGATGTTGGCAATCTTGTGTCACGAAAAAGATTTTCAGTTGTTTTTCTCGGTTTTGGTGTGTGTGGCTTTGATGGTATATCTCAATCTAGCTTGCAACCCTGAATCGGGTCTCCAATGGAACATTTCAGCATGTGAGCCTTAGCAATGCATTAAGATTTAAGGAGTTGGAGAATTCACTGCAAACAAAGTTGGATACTGATCAGAATTCTGTAAATATAATTGTCTTTAAACAATCAAGTTTTATGATGGGCAGCCAAAACTATAAAGCTCCAAGTTCATTTGGAACTACTTATTTCATAGGCCATACGTATTTTGTTGCAATCTAACAACCTGAGCTCGACTACAATAACTATTATGTCGATTATAGTAGCCGTGCAGATGATTGCTATCAATGGATAGTTTCCTGGGCCCATCGTTAATGTGACCACTAATTGGCATGTTGTAGTGAATTATGTCATGAGCAATTTGGATGAGTCACTTCTCATCACTTGGAACGGTATTCTGCAGCAAAGAATCTCTTGGCAAGACGGTGTATCTGGGACCTCAATTCCATTTAGATTATGCACTTATGGTCTTGACAACATTGTCACCAATGATGCAAGCAACATCTACTACATAAGAATTAACGAATCATGGGACTAAGAATAATGTTTATACCCTTTCCAATATTTGGATTACGGCGCCAAGGATCTACGTATTGGATATTAAAAGAGAGTTCATAAGTTTTGAATGATCTTTGAATGTACCAATGTAACCGCGTACATTAGAAGGGAGTTTAATATGAATTGAACTTCATATGGTTTAGGAAATCCCACGGTGAGACTTTGATGACTTTGTAGATCAACATCACTGCTTGACGTGGGCTGTGTGCAGGCAGATATTCCCTAGATGATGTGGCATAGAATATGTTGGTCGTCGGTTCATGCCAATCGAGCCAATATTGGACGGAATTTTAATGCAATGTTTGAATCATATCATCAAAAGAGAACTTCACAAAGAATTTGAAATATGACTGCCCGACGGGAGAAGAAAGGTCATAGGTCAGAAGAGAATTCAAATTAAAGATTTGAGTTTGGTTGGTCCCTTCAACTTCTGCAGGGAATTTGAGAAGAGATTACTCATTTCTGTTTCTATAAAGATGCTGACTGAAATTGGGATGGGCGCGGTCCAAGAACAGAGAGTGGGATCAGCCAAGAAAGATGAGAGTATGCAGAGGTGCAAGGATGGAATGAGGGGCATGTGGGAGAGGCCATGGAAGCCGATATTGTAAATAATTGCTTGCAGATGTAGCATTTCTGAATTTGAATATGAATGTCAATTTTGTTTTGTATTGCAATCTTTCCTTGTATGTTTTTGACAGCAGAGATTATCTGCCTTTGAGTGATTAGTTGTGTGTGTTTCCTATGAGAGGGGAGTCTCCTTCTGCATCAAGTGGTATCAGAGCTAGTTATCCTAAGCGTGGAGAGTATCCACCAGGATCTGTGGGAGTGAGTAACGGTTGAGGAGTGCTCAAGAGGATTGTTGTGGGTGTGTGTGGAGTCCCAAACAATTGAGAGCTAAAGCTGTTGATTGACAGAGATGCCGCCACGAAGAGGAAGACCCAGAATAGAGGCAGTGTTGGAACGGTTTCGAGACATGATAATGGAAGATTTCAGAAATGAAGTGAGACTAGCTACTGGTAACGCTAGATATACTGAGAATGAAGAAGAATTTGAAGAGGAAGAACAGGGAAGGAACGAGTTGCGAAGATGTGTGAAGAGTTATTGGAAGAAGTGAAGGAAGAGTTGTATGAAAACCTAAAGGAGATTTATGCAGAGAAGAAAGTGGGTAGAGAAGAGTCCCATGTTTCTTCTGATAATTGCTTGTTTGTAGGTGACAACATGTGTGCAACAGATCAATTTGCAGCCATGGAGTGTGCAGAGGTTGCAGCTATAAAAGAAAAAGAGAGATGAAAAGGTGCAGAAAACGGACTTTGGGAGTCCTATGTTCGATGGAGAAGTTGGTGAGGATGACCTCCTGCTGAAAGAGGAGATGAGAAGAATCGAAAGACTCTTGGAAAGAGAAGTGACTGGTAAAGAAGAAGATTTGATGGTGCATGATGGTCCAGTGTTCGATGAGGAACCTAAGGAAGATCAAGGGTTGCTTGGTGAAGAGATACAGAAGATTGAACAATTGTTTAGTGGAGCAGTGAAGAACGTTGCACTCGATGATGTTGGAGTAAAGAAGAACGTTACACTCGGTGACGATGGAGCAGCGGAGGAGTATGAGGTAAACTCTGTTGAGTTTTGTGATATTGAGTTTGAAGTGCATGTACCTGATGAGATGAGTAGCATGGTAGAGAAAAATGTGGTAGAGTGGAGTAGAGATGCCTACCTACGGGTAGAAGCTGTAGAGGATGTGACAAGAGAGATTTGGTGGAGGTGGTCGGTCTGCGATGGGTTGAAGCCCACGAAGGTGAAGGACGAGAAGAGAGGAGTGAGGATGTGGAGAGTGAGCCTTTGGCGGAGGAGGACGGTCTACAGTGGATAAGTCCATGAGGGGAAAGAGGAGGAAGAAGTGGTGTTGCTGGAGGAAGGTGGTGCGTGTTCTGGCACAATGCTGGAAAAACGAAAGAAAGATTGATTTTCAGCTCTTGGTCAGTGAAGAAGTTCGCTACAGGTTGATGGCAACCTAGAAGAGTAGTGCAACTACTCAACTCCACCTTTGTGAGCCTATGCTCACAAACTTTCTACCCAGCGTGTCTGATGTAGGAGCATCCCAGGGATGTTGGCAATCTTGTGTCACCAAAAAGATTTTCAGTTGTTTTTCTCGGTTTTGGTGTGTGGCTTTGATGGCATATCTCAATCTAGCTTGCAACCCTGAATCAAGTCTCCAATGGAACATTTCAGCATGTGAGCCTTAGCAATGCATTAAGATTTAAGGAATTGGAGAATTCACTACAAACAAAGTTGGATACTGATCAAAATTTTGTAAATATAATTGTCTTTAAACAATCAAGTTTTATGATGGGTAGCCAAAACTATAAAGCTCCAAGTTCATTTGGAACTACTTATTTCATAGGCCATACACATTTTGTTGCAATCTAACAACCTGAGCTCGACTACAATAACTATTATGTTGATTAGAGTAGCTGTGCGGATGATTGCTATCAATGGACAGTTTCTTGGGCCCATCATTAATGTGACCACTAATTGGCATGTTGTAGTGAATTATGTCATGAGCAATTTGGATGAGTCACTTCTCATCACTTGGAACGGTATTCCGCAGCAAAGAATCTCTTGGCAAGACGGTGTATTTGGGACCTCAATTCCATTTAGATTATGCACTTATGGTCTTGACAACGTTGTCACCAATGATGCAAGCGACATCTACTACAAAAGAATTAATGAATCGTGGGACTAAGAATAATGTTTATACCCTTTCAAATATTTGGATTACAGTGCCAAGGATCTGCATATTGGATGTTAAAAGAGTGTCCATGAGTTTTGAATGATCTTTGAATGCACCAATGTAACCGCGTACATTGGAAGGGAGTTTAATATGAATTGAACTTCATATGGTTTAGGAAATCCCACGGTGAGACTTTGATGACCTTGTAGATCAACATCACTGCTTGATGTGGGCCGTGTGCAGGCAGATATTCCCCAGATGATGTGGCATAGAATATGTTGGTTGCCTGTTCATGCCAATCGAGCCAATATTGGATGAAATTTTAATGCAATGTTTGAATCATATCATCAAAAGAGAACTTCACAAAGAATTTGAAATATAACTGCCCAACAAGAGAAGAAAGGTCATAGGTCAGAAAAGAATTCAAATTAAAGATTTGAGTTAGGTTGGTCCCTTCAACTTCTACAGGGAATTTGAGAAGAGATTACTCATTTCTGTTTCTATAAAGATGCTGACTGAAATTGGGATGGGCGCGGTCCAAGAACAGAGAGTGGGATCAACCAAGAAAGATAAGAGTATCCAGAGGTGCAAGGATGGAATGAGGGGCATGTGGGAGAGGCCATGGAAGCCGATATTGTAAATAATTGCTTGCAGATGTAGCATTTCTGAATTTGAATATGAATGTCAATTTTGTTTTGTATTGCAATCTTTCCTTGTATGTTTTTGAGAGCAGAGAGTATCTGCCTATGAGTGATTAGTTGTGTGTGTTTCCTGTGAGAGGGGAGTCTCCTTTTGCATCATGTGCGATATTGTTTTAAGGATGATAAGGCACGGAGACATGCATAAGGAGACGTCTCTACACTAACAGAAAGCTATATTAGTATCAAACCAGACCACAAGAAGAGAGAGCATGGGAAAAGAGGAAAAGAGAGAGTAGAACAAACCGACAAAGTATATATAATGACTGTAATATAAGAAGTACTACCCAAGCATATGTGATGTTTATATCTATGCTTGCAGTACAAAATATACATTGTACAAAGAGTATATGATGTGAATATATGAGCAGACTGATCTTATGGTGTTTATGAATTGAGTAAAACTATTTTCTTTATGTTATATATGTCTTATCAGTTGTACTATCTCTGGTTTACTTATTGCATCACCGTGGGGTTAATTACTTTGACATAAATAATCTAAAGCTTGGGCCTATATTTTATTGTCAATACAAGGTTTTATGCACACTTGAGCCAATGTACGATACCGAATTACTACAACTTTAGAAATGAATGGGTACCTATTGCACAATGTGATTATTGATGCAGGATTTGAGGTCATTTTGTTTGCATGAGATGCTTGGGTAGCCATGGGGCAACCTACCTTAACATCTTCATCACGTATACTTTATATGGCAAATGACACAAGTGAGACGCCTTTGGGCATGCTCAAAGATGTGGAGGTCAATATCGAAGGAGTTGGTTTCCGATTAGATTTTGAGGTCATTGACATGGCAGAAGCAAAGCAAAATCCCACATTATTGGGATAACTGTTATGTTTCCAAGCAAGTGCAGATGTGCATTTTAAACAACACACAATGAGCTTTGAGAATGGAGAAAAGCAAGTGATCGTTTCATTAGATTCCGTGCCAGGACCAACATATGTGGAGTTTCCATATAGAAGAACAAGATCTTGAGGATTTATATAGAATTACTTTTATCACCTAGAACATACTGGAATAAGCACCTGAATGAATCTTGGAATAGGAAAGTGCATTAGAAGTAGAATTTGAAGTAATCATATAGAGATGGCTAGCTGGTGAGTAGGACTTGATAGGAAAGACATTCTCTACTGTATGAAATGCACCTTAACTTATGATCAGTCAGAAGGTTCTTCTAGGTGCGTGTAGCTTAGAAATCTCACAAATGGGTGTGCAATTTCAATCCTAAGGTTCCCACCAAGCCTAGGCCCACACCATTACTCAATTCCACCAAGATCGTAATGCGATGGGTCCCCATAAACCTCCGTGTATTTTTCAAATTCACAAGCATCAAGCTTGTGTAGAGACGTAGTTTAGTGACAATACAAACTCCTTAGCTATGACACAAGACAACTTCACCACAAAGACACCACTACACATTTCACTCCAATTCATTAGCATTACACACGTGTTGTGGTGGGTACTTTTTATTTATTTTCTCACAAGTGTTAGAGACTCATTGTGGAGAATATAGGTTAATGGTCACGAGACAACCTTACATGGAACTTTATGGAGTAGAAGGAAATAGGTTGTAGAAGAGGATGTGAAGTTAGGTCGTACACAACAAGATTTAGGATTTGTGTAATCCTGCCACCATGCTAGAAAATCGTGCCAAGATAGCACTTCTCCTGAGCAATTTCTAGACATTTGGTTATGTCACAATCAAGTTGTGTCATCCCAACACATTGTATAGTTTGGGGAGAAATGCAATATCGTGCAGGGTAAGGGGTACTCCTACTGATCTTTAGCTCATCTATGCAATTTAGGTGGTGTGTGCACTGACTTAGCAAAATTTTTTGTTATACCCACCTACCCAAAAACATTAGTGGTTTTCTATAGTGGATCTTTGTAGTAGGATAGCAAATGGTTTATATCCCAACCAATAAGATTCATGGCCTTAGTATGCACTAGTAATTGGGTTCTCTTGGTAGAACAACATTGATTGGAATTATGCAAGTGGTCATCCTTGAATGGTACCGTACAAAGCAATTGATATTGTGTCATTTTGTAAAGGTTGGAACAAGGTAGGTGGCCTATGCTATGCTACACTTGGTCGATTTCTTACTAATTTTTTCCCATTCTAAGCAATAAGGTTGTTTTGACCAATAGTCTATAGCAGGTTTTTACTTTATTGTTATTTCCTTTTCTCTATTTTGTTTCTTTGAATATCTTTTATTTTAATCTCCTTGAAAGGTTTAATGGCATAATCTCTACGCATGAGCGCAAGAATTCCATTTCATATGTGTAGGAATAATTTTACCAAAGTCACCGTCGCTAGTTTAGGAATCATCCATTGAGAAAAGTAGAATTTTGATTGCACTTTTTGGAGAATGGTAGGATTGTGCAATGTGTCTAGTGTGTGCATGAAATTTATTTCACCACAACTCATTTTCTCAGGTTGCTATATAAGAGTATGCATTATTATGATACATGGTTTATCCCTTTGTATAGTCAATTGGGAGCAATTGGGGTAGATGTATGCAACACCATTGCATGCTAAATTGAAAGAATTGTCAATCATTTGTCTATGGTGAGATACAAATCTTGATAATATGTTTTTCAATATATAGGGTATACATTGCACGCATTAGGAGAGACAATCCTATTATATGCATAAGCAATTGAGCTCAGAGCACAAGGGATTGTGGTCATATTATTTCATAGTAAGGCACACCAATAGCTTAGAAGAGTGCACAAGGAATGAGCAAAAACTAAGGATGAGAAGTGGCAAAGAAAAGCCATTTAGAAAGCTAAATCTGCACATGGGGATGCTCCTAGTGTTATAGGTTAGTAGAAAGTTTTAAGTGTATGATGACTTAGCGATGACAAGATGCATGGTAGAGTATAGTTGGCAGAGAAGTGATGAAAAAATGACCCAAGAACACTTTGGGAACCAAAAAAGCAATCCAATGGGACGTGAGTGCCGTTGAGAGAAATGGTTGAGGCATAGGAAGGAATTTGTCATCAATGCCAAAGATGCACATTTAATATCACAAGGTGTTGGAAAATTCTATAAAAGAGGCAATTTTCCCTTGCAAATTTACCAAACATTCATGCTTTTTGCAGAAGACAAACCTTGTTTGAGAGCTCATTGAGTGCATTCAACGTTGAAGTTTTTTTACAGAGCAACTAGCTAGTAAGGAGTTACAAATCAGTTGCAGATAATAACAATGGCACCACAATGACAAAATGTTTGAGAAGGCACTATAGCAGGTCCCAGTAGCAACCATAGAAATGTGGAGACGACACAAGAAAACATTAATAGAGTGAATAATCCAAGCGGAGCCGTGGTCGCAACTCTAGATGTAAAAACCCACACCTAATTTTTTTTTGAAGTTTTGCAATATAGAAAATGCAAATGCAATCCTCACACTTTCTAATCACCAAGTTCCCAATGTGGGCAGGGTGAGAGCATATGGTGACTGGATTCTAACTAGATGTAAAGGTGGCATTGCCGACCAGAAGCATACAGGCAACTGGGCCGACCCAAATCAACACCGCTTCAGCGGACAAGTATGCTTTATGATGCAATGCCACTGACAAATTACAAGCGGAATCCGATCAAGCGAAAATGGCTGATTGCTTGTGGATCTGATTGTGTCAAAACGGGCTATGAATGAATGCAATTGGTCTGGCGGTAAACCTTCTAGGACCTTACAATTTTAATGCTCATGAAATGCAAGCTATTTGGCAGTACTACCATCTAGATTTATAAGACTATGATCATGAAATGCAGTATGCTGTGGCGGTACTACCTTTACTACCTTCCAGAGAAACAATGATATAATGAATGCACTACAGAATTATTTTGATAGAGGAACTAGCTGCAACACACTGTTATCATATTCAAATCAGGATAATACACTGCTGCACCCAAAGATTAGCCCCAAAAAATATTCAGAGAAACAAGTAATTAGCTGTTCATATAATCTGCATACTGAAGCACACTAAAATATTCATTATTGGCTGATGAAGACACCGTAGAAGTCTGAAAACACATAAGTTCTGCCCAAAACTCAGAAAACCAGCATTGTACGGCTCCTCTGGAGCCCTCTATAGCATTGTGTGGACCCCTTCAATCACTCCTATGGTCTGATCAAAGATCCTCCACTCTGCTGCAGGTGTAGAAAGGCTTGTACGGCCCATATGGACAGTAGTACGGCTCCAAAAACACTACATTTTCTGCTGCAAACACCTCACAATGCTGTACGGAAGCCAAGGGAACTAATACAGCCTAAAAATTTGCTTTGAATATGTCACAAAGGGTAGCGACTATCATCTATCCTTTACATGCCCTCTTGGTACAGCGGTATATCTGCTAAACAGCAACCAAAGCAAGATATTAATATGGTATGGCTGGGAGCATCTCCAAACAAGGTACGGCTGGGTGCAACTCCAAGAAAGTACAACCTCTTTGGTATCCAAACACTGCAACTAGAATATGCAAACTTTGAAAATATCAAACTCAGATTCAACAATATCAAAAAATACATCAAAAATCTCCATGGTTATACTGGAATTGGAAAAACTAAACTCCACATAAACACATCAAATTGCAAAAACTTCACTTTCATCACAATGGTGATTTCTGGATGAAACCACACAACCAACTAGGAGAGTTTTCGTCCCTGAAACTAGATTCACCAAAGGGTTTTCGCTCTCAGGGAAATAGAGAGAACTCATGTTCTACACAAAGCAATTAGAAATGAATAGACAGTAACGCTTTTCTAAAGATAGAATCCTCCTTTTATAACTTTCAAAAGAATAAAATAATATTATCTCCTTTTTCCCAATTATCTTCTCGAAAAATATAAAAACATAATAAAGTGTCATGATGAGCACCTTTTTGTACCTTGAGCCTAGTGACACTTTATCTTCATAACTTAAAAACAACCTTTTCAAATAATTAAATATAAGTTGTCAACTAAAATATAAGTCAAGAGCACTTTTTTAATTATTTAACTATTTTCCCTTTTACCAGCACCTTAATAGCCTACGGGAAATTTTCAGAAAATAGGCTAAGGGTCTTTAGCAGCTTACGCTGTAAAGGCCCTACTACATATGACAAATATTTTCTCAAATTTCAGATAAGATTTCTTTCACAAATCAATGTAAAACATTAACACATATCAACATATATGAAAACCATCAAACTCCTTGCATCTCCATTGATTAGAAATGAAATAACATCAAATAACATACTGCTATCATGAAATTTCAGTCATTGTATCAGTCATATCAGACTTGATAACATCATGAAAATAACATCCAAATATCCTCCAAACTCTAGAATATCAACTACTATCAATAGAAAATGATCAATGAGGCCATAGGTCACTGTTGCAGCCTTATATGAGAACAAACAATGGACTGATAACAATATATCTGCTGCTGCTATGACTGATATATGATATACAATTGCCCAGAAATGTTGTATAAACCAAAACTATGTCAAAACACTCCTTCCTAGCCAAGCGATTGGCTCCTAGATGCAAGATTCAGCCTTTATGATGTTCCAAAGGTCTTCAACTATCATGATCTTCAATCAAATCATGCACATGAACCCTAAAATGGAATACACAGCTGGCTGTCATAAAAATCAGAACTTAAATGATAGTAGGCCCTCACAAAATGATGCTTTTTGTCAAATCGTCTACCTTGGCTTAGCTCCACAATGACCAAGGGTATCAAAGATATCAAACTCACTCCAAATACTTCTCAATAACCTGCAAATTCAAGCACTAATGGTGAAATCTGAATGATAACACTTCACACAAGGATATGGGGTCATCACCATATCAAACAAGGGGTTGTCTCCTTGCAAATAAATTGAAAATCGGAATTCTCAGCTAAAACAAAAGTAATAGAAAACATACCATAGCATCAATAGTTCTAAAATGAATGCAAATTGAGGTATTTAATATTTATCCTTGAGCTTGGCTAGACATCCCAAATTGCTTGATTTCAATGTTTGCTTGGAGTCCACCAATGAGAATCCTTCTTTTTGCACAATTGTAAATGCATGGCATTGTCAAAGATAGCATTTAAAATCAATCTTGATTATTTTAAATCCACTTCTTCTCTATAATCGCTCCACCTAGCACATCCTTCCATTTCCCTTGGATGGTGGTCATGCAAAGCAATATTTTATTTAATAAAATACTCTCCATAGCTGGGCGAATGCATCCTTGTCATCAAAATATATTTTATTTAATAAAATTCTCTTCTAACTCCTTGGCGAATGATCCCTTGGACGATTAGTATTCAGTATTGATATTTTTGTATTTAAAATACTTCATCCTCCTTAGCTGCCAATTCCTTGAGCAATGTATCAATTTCATTTCAAATTTGTCTTTTACCTTGGGCGTTGATCCTCCTCTTGGACGTTGGCACTTTTGTTAGTGCAAACACACCTTATTTCAATGATAGTCGTTCCTCCTTGAAATCGATTGGCACTTTTAACAATGAAAATCTTATCTTTTGCTTGCATTGGCTCTTCATACAATGGAAGTTTGTTATTTGTTTGACACATGATCCAATGAAGTCCACAATGCTTAGGCGTTGGCACCTAAACCCATGCAAACTCCCAATCGATTGCACATGATCCCATGCAATCCACATCATATAGGCCCCATCCTCCAATCGATGGCACATGATCCAATATATTTGTTTGACTTGCTTTATTTTCATTGGGCGAATGGCTCCAACCCCAATATGTACACCTTATTCACACAAACCAACTCAACTTGGGCGTTAGAAGTCGACATAGAAAAATGTAATTAAAGATTTCATTTTCCTTGTCCACTTGGCATGAATCGATCCACTAGAGATAATAATGAAAATACAATTTTGAATATTGCATTTTCCATAATACCAATCTCTATCCATATCATTTGGCTAAATAAAATAATATCTTTTATCAACACTTAGCCAAAACACTAGTTGAGCCAACATTCCGGTTCTCAATGCTTATAGAAATAAACCAACATTCCGTTTCTCCATGTATAGAAACAAGCTCAAACTAGAAATCATTATTTAGCTCAAAATGGGGACATTACATACACTCAAGAAGGAGACATTACACTAGAGCTCGAATTAATGTGAGTACCTGACTCTAACCGGTGTGAATGGAAGGAATACCTAGTGCACATTGCCATGTTTAAAATTGGAGATCAAAATCATTTCTCTAGAAAAGGCAATGAGTGCACAATAGATGAGATGGTATACGAAGTATAGAGGCTAGATGATACTAAGAAGTGCAAGGGAAATGCGCAAGAGCAGTCCCTAAAAAAAACTAGTGCACTCAGGTTACTAAAATTGCCATTCTTTGCTAACGGAGAAGAATTGGTGCAATGTTTGGTTGGTAGGTTCCATAACGACATTGTGTATTTGTGAGAGGATATGTAGATGGCTATTAATCCCAAGACCATCTTTGAGCTGACAGGTTTGGATTGTAATGAAATGAAGGACCTCAAGGAGGAGTCCTACAAAGACCTAGAATATGCTATGAAGAACTTACCCAAAGGGAATAGGGTTCAATATCTAGTAGAAAGCCATCAGGGAACAAAAGTGTTAGTGGTGGACATTATGCCAAACTCTAAGATAAGAGCTGCATGCTCATGCATAGGCTTGAAGTTGTTGCACAAGGCATGGGGAGACTAGATTCCAAAAGGTCCAACATATGCAAACTATCATATAGCAAATTACCATGCTAAGTTTGATTATTTTATATATTTTCCAAATGAGATTGTGGAGAATGTTGCTCTTTCTTGGGACGATGGTGCAAATTTTTATTTACTCATCCTGCATGTATCATGTTTCCACAATCCTATCATAGTCGAGAGAGTGGGAAAATCCCACCTACTTCATATTAGGCAATTCAAATGCCTAATGTGCACAATCCATGATGCATTTGAAGTGGTCACGCATTCATATGTAATCCAAATATGGGCCAAGGCTCTTAAGTGCTACAATATTTTCTGACAAACAAGTTTGAATTCTATTGGCATTTCACAAAGGTCCACTATGTTTACATCCCATCCAAGGATGAAACCAACACTCTGCCATGTGTTATTACAATGGAGGATGTGGAAGGTGAGAGGAAGTATTTGTTGATAGGGGTTTTTGTTCTTGTTGTGTGCACACCTATGGTGATGTTTCCAATGCAGGAAAAGCACATTGAAGGTTCCGACAATGAGGATAAGAACAATGCTTGTCCATGCCTAACATTCCCTCTTGATGAAAAAGAAGGTGCGGAACCTACTTAGGCTGTAATGGACAAGGGTAAGTGCATGATGATTGCTTTCTCTCCAAAGCAAGGAAAGAGGCTATGCACCACAAGAATTGAGATTTGAGAGAAAAAATGAGCAAAAATGATCCTCTCCACAACATGCATCTCCACTTGTACTTAAGAAGATCCACAAGTAGGCGCACACCCATAAGCCAGTTGTTTAGTCTCTAGTGTAGACATCTCAGACGAGAGTAGTGCCACAACAACAGCAGGTGGTTGTACCTGATATTTTCACACCTCCACCACTGTTTCCAATTTTTGAAGCATCGTAATTGGTAGGGTAGGATCAATGTTAATCACAGCAACAAATGCTAGTGCAATTACCACCTACTTTGGTAGTAAAGAATGTGGACACGGGTCTACACGCATGACAACTAATACAACTCAAATAGGAACTGGACAGCTTGGTGTTCCTCAATTGGAGTTGCATGTAGATAAGGTGCAAATGGAGCTTATGGCTAGTGAGCTACATATAAGTGACACATCACAAATATTAGCATTGAGTACTAGAGTGATTGTTGAAACTAAAGTTGGCAGATCTCACAGGGTGCTATTTTCACATGAGAAATTGTCAGATGATGACTCCATGAGTATGCAATTGCATGGTATGTTGGCCTTGTTATAGACAATTTAGAAGTTGTGCAACATTGTTGCTAGCAATGCCACATAGTATAGGCAGTAGGTGAAAGAAATGGGTCGGTTGCAGGTAGAACTGACTAAGGCTAATGAGGATCAACAAGCTGCCATTGTCTAGGCTGATGCCTTAAACTGACAGATATTAAAACATGCTGCCCACTCGACAACCCAATTGTGAACAATTGAAGCATTGAAATAGACTAATGAAGAAGTCACTCAATCATGTTTCAGGCAAGTCAGTGTTTGCATAGGTTGTAGTATGAGATCATCATGGCTTGATCTGATGTGTTGATGGATACAACACTTCACAAGTAGACTGTAGGACTAGATGAAGGCTTGGAGGAGTACATTGGTGCTTTTGAGTTATCGGTCAAGCCGTTGTTAGTTCCATTGCTCATGCACAAGGATTTGGAATAATAGTTGAAGGAGTTGGATGAGGAAGATTACTGTATCACAAAGGAACAAGAATAAAAGAGAGGCAAAAGAAGAGAAGGCTGCCACGGAGGTAGCAATTGTGATAGGAGTTGCTACACAAACAAGAAGAAGTTGAGTTGGCCTTGATGCACACATATTTGTGGCCATAGTAGCTATCAGTGCCATTGAGCAATTAACTGAAGAGTATGTTGAAGCTGTTACATCCACACATAATTTGGCAGCAACACTTGCAGATTGGCCTGATTGTTTAACAGAGTGCCTAGCGCCATTGACTGCTAAGTACAATCTGTTTAAGGTTTAGTTGGTTTGTGAATACATATTAGATGTCCAGCTTGAGATCCTTAATCAATAGAACAATGCATTTCTCCAACGCCTGGTGATTTCTCATGCCACAACTACTGTGATACTTAGGTAAATACTAAATTGCATGCCCAACTTCCTTTGATGATAAGAACCTCTGTTGGGCATAAAGACACATTGAAACAACTGATGAGATGGCTTACAAAATTGGCAATAGTGGATACTAATGGTCTTGAGGCAGTAATCACAACAACCTTATTAGGAAATGAGTGCTTGGCATATAGCCTTGCACACTGAATAATGAGTTTTTACCATAGATTTTTGTAGATGTGCTAAAGTCATAGTTACAAAATTCATCCAAACTCCACAAAACTTAGTGAGTCTCAAGGTAGTTCGATTGATATGTCATGCTCACCCATACATACATGTATAAATAGGCATAAACACAGTGCAACTAATTTTTTTCTTTTTTGTTTACAACACTTAAATACTAAGGGTTACACTACTCACATTAGTGAATTATGCACACTCAACATTGTTGCACATGTAATAGAATGAGAACACGCCACTCAAGGCAATGAGAAATAATAACAAAAGTAGGTGTGATGGAACCCCATTCACAATGTCCTAGAAAGTGAAGACAATCTAACAAGGTGTTGACATTATTATGCATGGCATCACAAAGGGAAGAAAAAACTTATGAGTATTTTCTCTCTAAGCTTCCTAAGAGGAAGTGATAATTCATCATTATCTTAAAGTGACTTGACCAATAAATTCTAAGAGTTCCAAAAAAAAAAAACAAATAAACCTAATTTAATATCTAATCTAACTAGACATCTAGCATTGTTTTTAATAGTCTTTAAACTCAATTTGCAATCAAATGAAATTGATGTAAAATATTTTGAATCAAAATTTGATTTGCAATAAATTTATGAAACAAATAGACAATTATGGACTACATAGATAAATCAATTTAAATTCATATCACTTAAACGAGTTACAAAATAAGAGATTAGTCAACTATAAAATATACAACTATCTAATAAAATACAAATAAGATGAACCTATCATTTACTCGCCAATCTCATTTTACAAGATTCAATCATAAACCAAGGAGCAAGGCAAGAATCGCAATAACTTTTCCATTATCTAATTACAATATTTAGTTATGTTGTGGCAAAACTTACTAATAAATTTTACATTATTGTTAGTTACAAAATTTTCTAGACATATACATTGAAGTGCAGTACACAATGATATTGTAGGTATCTTGCTGCTATGAAATTATGGTTATGATGTCTACTACACTTTCTTTTTACTCTTAATATTAGCCAAGTGTGAGTATACAAAACAATCAAAACTTAGGAAAAAAAGATCAAGTCCTTGAAGACTTACTCTTGCAATAATATGTCTATGATACAATTATAGCTATTCCATATCAACCATTCACAACCATAATTATCAATTCTACTAAGAGATTATAGTGTTAACTTTGCAACTCTATTTGATGCAACACTACTTCATCAGAATGAGTAATCTACATAATAGAGTATAATGACCTTGTACAATCAATCAATATACTATAACTGAATACGGCCCATATATAATGATGTTACATCACTCATAAATGCAACATCAAGCCAAATAAGTTAATTCTTATTGGCAATATAAAATTCAATGATTTGGTCATATAGAGATCCCACACAAGTTCAACAAGCATGAAGCTTGGCATGAACCTTTGAATATCAAGCCATTCAAAAGGTGTAGGAAATATTTGAACCAACTACTAACTTTTTTTTTTAATATTTCATACATGGCTCAAGTAAGTAAAAAAAAATCAAAGTGGACCTTAGTCAAATCTAACACAACCGCCATGTAAATCGAGGCATAAAATAATAACACCAATGGGAGAAGCTAAGGTGCTGCCATCTTTCACAATGATGTGCCATTTTAAAGCTAAGCACAACACAAAAGAGAAGGGCACCACAAACAGAGCATATCAATTAAAAAATAATTGGACTTAAACTCAACAACTTTTGTGATTGAAACCATGGTTAGAGGATATCCACAAACGCATATGAAAATAGATTTTGTATAAGGACTATTACTACAACCACTCAGTAAACTTCCATGCAAATTATAAATGCAAGTGAATTGTTTGACAAAATACCTCATGGAATGTGTACCTACAGTGGAGGTGTATAATTTGTTTGACCAAATGTTTCAATGAAATTTCATGTGTAAGGAGGCATAGGAATTGTTGGATGGAACACCTTCAAGAATAGTGGTCATGCGGAATGTCATGAAGGTGAGATAAACATGAAATGGATTTGTAGAAATGACTTTAAAAACCTTTCAAAAACTCAACTAAATTAAAGACTTCCTAGACCTTTCTAATGGTGCAAATAAGTTAGTCTCATCATGCAAAATGATGTTGTACTCACATAGTTACAACTTGGAGTAAAATTATCATAACTTGATTAAAACATAACATTTTCTGACTTCTAATATGGAAAAGAAAGAAGACTTAAAGTACTACAAAATTCAGAAATTGTTTTACAAATTCACAATAGATTATGAATGGAAAAAGGTCTACAAGTCTGCACGAAAGCTTGTTATAAAACTGTTATAAAACAATCCTCAACATTTATTCATAGAGAATGACTAACATATGATTGAGAGATAAAATTTAAATAATTTTTGTAATCTTTAGTTCGGAACAACATATCCAAAAATTATGTCAACCCAGTTGACAAATCAAAAATTATGGTTAGAACACTGTTGTTCTCTATCTGAAACAGTAACCTGTTATAAAACAGTCGTATAGATTTTAATTATAGAGAATGCTAGAAATAGAATTGAGAGATAAAATTTTAAGGGTTTTTCAGATATTGAGTTCAGAACAACATATTCAAAAATTAGGCCAACCCATTTTATCATCTCAAAATTATGGTCAAAACACTACTGTCTTTTATCTCAAATAGTAAACTGTTATAAATCAATCCTATAGATTTAATCATAGAGAATGTTAGATGTACAATTGAGAAATAAAATTTAAAGGGTTTTTCAATCATGGAGCTCAGAACAACATATCCAAAATTGGTCCAACCCAATTGACCAATTAAAAGCTATGGTCAAAACATTGCTGTCCTCTATCACAATCATACAAATTTAGAAATGTTAAATGAAGACTTATGCATTTCAAATCTTCAAGGTATACAAAGATGTATGTTTTTTCTTCTAAAAAAAATAGTTACAATGGTCAAATATCATAGTAATTTTATTCACAAGATAGGCTCAATTCTTTATGACAATCTAATGTCCAAACCCAAAATGGGTAAAATCATATGAACCCATCAATAATGAGGATGTTTAAAAGACAATAAGAAATTAACATCATATCTTCACAATGAAGTTCCCATCCATAAAATAGTTTAAACCTGCAACACAAATATCCACAAAACCTCTCATGACCAAGGCTACCTCATCTCCCAATCATAGGACTTGCAAATAAGTCCACCCCTGAGCTAGGAGGCTCCCAAGAAACCAGTTTTACAACACAAGTACATACAAATACACACAAATCTAAAAATTACCTAATGACTACCACACACAAATGGATCTTCTCAAGTTCCATTAAAAAGGGGAAGTCAAGGGGACTCACTAACCTCTAAGGGAAGAATCAAAGTATAATAGTGTTACCTTTTGAGTCGCCCTTGTTTATTTATGTATCGGTAATATTTCTTGAACAAAAGCCGGTTTATCGTGCTATATTTCCGGTCATACCCTTGTTCCGTAAATCGGCTCTTGGTCCTTCAATTTTTACCCGTGCGTCGCCTTTGTAAACAAAGTTACTTAAGGTTTGAACCTTTGAACCCGAACCATTCTCAAAGTCCAAGGTTCAATGGTTCAATGTGTCTGAAGTGTCATATAAAGCAAGTTGTCTTGTGTTTGCCTCAAGCGTCTTGGAACTTTCGGGTTGAACTCGAACCTTTCGCATGAACTCTTCGGCGAGGTTCAAGGTTCAAGGTTCAATATTCATAGCCTTTTCATCCGTCGGGTCGCGCAGTTGCCTTATATCATGTGTCGTTGAACCTTTCGCTTGAACTCTTCCGCGGGGTTCAATAGTTCAAAGTTCAAAGAGTTCACTGTTTCATAATTCGGGGCCTTATACTAGAAGCCGCATAACTTTCTGTCGGTCTATATAACCCTTGTGTCGTTGAACCTTCATATTGAACCATGTCTTCCCAAGTTCAACGGTTCATGAGTCAAGTCCTTGTTTCCGTAAGATAGTTTTTCGACCCAATCCATAAGGTCCAGTTGGCATGTTTTGAACCTTCATATTGAACCACCGCGTTGAACCATGTCCCAAAGGTTCAATGGTTCGAGGATTTGATAAATTTGGTCCCATTTGCTCCCGCGGTTTTCCAAGCCAAATTTAGCGGGAAAGTTGGAGGAGATTTTGTCAGAAACTCATCATAAAAGCGAAAGCTCTAATTTAACGGAGGCTACGGATAATTATTGTACCTCATGATGGCGCGTGAACATTACTTGCTATTAATGAACAAATCAGAGTTCACGTCTCTTCAAATATTTTTGGCACGTATTGTTCCGAGCAACAATCATTCATTCTGGTAAGTGCCATTATTAACCAAGAACAAACCAATTTTAGCAAGTAACCATACTGTGCGACGCGGAGAAGAATAGCGCTGGAAGTGTAAGGCTCTCGTTTTTCAAGTTTTCGCAGTGAATTCAAATTTCCTGAAGGTGCTTCCGAGCCATCACCTGAGAAGAGCCCTGTCACCAAGAAATCCAGAAGGGTCCTCACAGATATTCTGCCTTCTCGTGTCACCAGGCTGAGAACCAAAGGGAAAAGGAAGAAGCTAGTTTCTGAAACAATAATTGTCGACTTAAATTCAGAGGAAGAAGCAGAGGACCCTATGGGGGACAAAGAGCCAAGCCCGAACAGAACAGAAACAGCTGACACCGGTTCACAGTCAGAGACCTTTCTAGACGTCCCTGAGGTGTTGATGATTTCAAATGAACCTTCTGACGGAGAGAAGCCCAGGAAGACAGTCTCGGACCCTGCACCGAAATGGCTGGAAAGCTCTATATCTGACAAAAAGAAGGTGATTCCTTTTGTTCTCCCTCTGGAAGACATGGTAAGTAAATGTCTGGGGAAGACCCCCAAGTCCAAGAGACTTAAAACAGTGTCCAGGATAGATGTTGACCCAAGCACTGGTAACTGGAGTGCAGAAATAGCCAAGCCAGTGACTGAGGGAGAGGTTCAAGATCCTACAGTGCATAACTTCACTGTGGAGAAGATAGATCTCGGTACTGCCTCCAGAGCTGCAGATGTACACCATCTCGAAGCTTCCACTAAAAGAATGGTCAATCGAACGATGAAAGATGAAAAGGACAAAAGAGAGTAAAAACAAGCTCTGCGTGCAATGGCAGAATATATTGAAGCCATTAACAATCCTAACCCACAGCCAATCTCACAAGTTCCCTTGTCTTTCGACCCAAAGTCACCTGTCAATCAGAAAATGTTAGATCAAGTTCATAGGAGCAAAATGGTCTCAAAAACATTTGATAGCTGGTTAGACAGCATTGAGCAAAAAGGAACTGAGTATATTCATGAACTCAAAGGCATATATGACCTGACTGCTACTACCATTGAAGATCTTAAAGCACAGGTTGCTGTCTGGGCTAAGGACGAAGGCAAGTGGACCAGTGTGATGAACCAAATAGAGGAAGTTCGAAAATATGGGTTGGAGAAGTTTTTGGCAGAGATGAAACTGACTGGTGTGGATGAGGATTTATTGTATGTAAACGAAAAGAATATTGAATGGAGGAACTCCATATCTCGACAAGGACGCTTTGAAGTCTCAAAGCTAATTCAGGAGATAACGGACTTCACTCAGTCATTGCAACATGATTTACAATGTATCGATGTGAAATACTTGAAGGATGATGGAAAGCCTGTAGAAGATGTTGAAGCAGTAGTCCAATCCTTCAGAGATAAAATCCGCTTTGTTAAAGAAAATGATAATATTCTGATTGAGGATTTCTCCAGAGTTTCTAAAGTCGAATCCCTGCTCTACCTCTGCATCGACGCACTCCCTGAACACAAGGAAAAATTCGGGAAAATGCGAAGGGAAAAGGAGGTCTGGAAATTGAGGATGAAGCATATAGGCATACCAAACTTTCCTAAAATTCAAGAGTTCGTGGCTGCCTTTCAGGAGTGGAGAACCCAGCATGCTTCCCAGGCTCTCGACAGCAAATCAGGGGATGCTGATTCATCGCCCCAGTCATAACCTCATTAGCTCTTTCTTTTTCAGTCCCTTAATTTATGTTATTTCTGGCAACTTTGATCTTTTATAATCAGTTGTTAAAACTAAATCCCGTATGGGTCAGAGTGATGTTAACTCTGGGTTTAATTTGCTCGAGGACATGGTTAAGGCTTTCATATATATATGTTTTTCAGAGTTTTTAAAAGAGGAGAGAAGTTAGAGAAAGAAAGGAGGAAGGGATTTGCAGAAAAACTGTGTTTATTTTTTTTACATTATATGATGATTGTTTGAGTAAATTTTCATCTGTGAATGAGAAGAGGAACGATTGCTGCTTATTTGGATCTGTGCGTCTAAATGTGTGAAATTTGATTTTCTGTGAGAAATCTTCTTTTACCTGGTAATTGCTCTTTGTTTGAACA
Source organism: Cunninghamia lanceolata (assembly GCA_027924645.1). Classification (NCBI taxonomy): domain Eukaryota; kingdom Viridiplantae; phylum Streptophyta; class Pinopsida; order Cupressales; family Cupressaceae; genus Cunninghamia; species Cunninghamia lanceolata. The sequence continues at coordinate 3,819,110 of BSBN01000794.1, forward strand.
ACCCATCATATGTGTTATTTTCCTTACTAGTTCAGCAAGTTTGTATAAATATATTCATGTATTCGAATGTACTAAAATAGAATCTGTGCATTCTATCCTGCTGCTGTATGAATTTATCGCATTCATGACATGGCTATGTATGGATGTTAGTCAGCCTTAGGCGTTTTCTAGTTAAAAATGCATTCAGTTAGCTGAATAAGCTAAAATTCATTGAAAATCATAAAGGGAGCTGTACCTAAATTCAGAGGGGAACTAATTCAAAAGGTTCACCCATTTGTTGTTTAACTCATTTGTTCTTGAAAGAAGGGTATAGAGTCAGAATAAGTAATTTTCAGAATAAGGGCAAATCTGTTAACCAACAGTTTTTGGGGACTCTACTGGGGAAAACTTTGACAAAATCATTAATTAAAGATTAATCGCATGAATATGAATCAACAATGGTGCTTCCACACGAAAACATAATTCCTGTTCTGCAACCCAATCTTGGATTTCAAGACGAACAGGAAGATATCATTGGCCAGTTGAATACACTTGCTTGGCGTACTCGTCGAAATAGTGAAGATTACAGAAGAGCGAGCAGAGTGTTAGAACAAGAAGAAGAATTGGCCGATAACCTGAGATTACTGTTACTCAGGCAAAGAAGAAGGCAGGCAAGAAACGCTGCAAGAAACCAAGCCCTTGAGGTACAAAGAAATCAATAACTGCCTACCTAGTTCCAATATTATTTTAAGCTGGATTCCAGGCCATACACCAGGTCTTCGAGAAGAGAGGGAGTTGAAGACCCTACCTTTCAAACATTGCAAAACCTTAATTTTCCTTATATCCCTACTCGTGCAAGAAAAGCAAGAAGTAGACCCCCTAGTCCTCCTAGACCTGCTACTTCCCCTCTCTGCCAAGCTTTAACCCTTTCAGGCACTGCTATCCCCTTAGCTATAAATTTTCTACCCATGGCTCAACCTTGGGGAGCTGCCATAGGGCCTCTGAACCTAGGGGCCAACCTAAATCCATTACCTAAAAATGCAAGAGAGAATTTGCCCAGGTTCAATGGAGACGGTAAAACATCACCAGAAGAACATTTATGTGCTTTTGCAGCAGCATGCAGTGTGTTAGGTGTTCAACACCAGGACGTTGCCATAAGGCTTTTTGTGCAGACTTTGACTGACACTGCTGCACAATGGTTCTACCACCTGACTGATGCCTCAATTACGAATTGGAATGAAATGAAGACTGCCTTTGAAAATAGGTTCAAGAGTGCAGAGGACGAACATTACCTCCTTGCACAGCTGACTCAACTTAAAAAGGAGATTCATGAACCTATGAGGGAGTTTGTGGCTAAGTTTAATAGAATTGTGAATAAAATCCCTGCTACTAAAAGACCGTCTGGTGAAAATCAAAAATGTTTCTTTATTAATTCTATGCCTCCTGATATTAGCTTCCATCTCAGGAGAGGTGTAATCGCTGACTTGCCAGCTGCACAAGCCTTAGCAGTCGGATTGGAGGATGATCTCATCATGGCCGGCAAATGGAAGAGGGAGGTTCAGGTGCCAAATGCCCAATCCTCATCTTCTACAGACCCTATAGTGCAGAGGTTGGTTAATGATATGATTGCCTTAAAGAGGCAACTACCTAAGGCTAGCGCCCCTTTCCAACAACCGTACCAAGATATGAGCAGAAGAAATTTGAATCAACAAGCGAATACTGGAAGAACTTTACCCCTGACGGCAGCACAGCCCAGACTGGCTATTGAACCTGCTCCTGGGAGAGGAAACATGTGTATTTTTCACTTGACCACCGACCATGATGGAAATTCTTGCCCAGAAATGCTCAGGTACACTCAGATGACTGCTACTCAAGATATGCTAGGAGAAGCCACAGAAGATGAAAGGAACTACGAGGAACCTGGCGGCTCTGAAATACACTTCCTTGAATATGAGTCTGATTCAGAAAGGGGAGGTGAAATATTGGTAACCCTTGAAGATCCTTCATGCACCGTGCTCACTAGGGGTCAGAGGAATATGAAATCTTCTAATACTCAAGAAGTACCCGGCAAAGGTAAGGAGCCCTTAACTAGAACTCATGATGCTAATTTGAAAGCTCAGGAAAATAGATTGCTACATAGAAATGAGCTAGATGCTTCCTTTGATATTGTAGATTTCTGTAAATCTACAAAAATTCAAATTTCTCCTATTGAATATCTTAAGTTGAAACCTACTGAACTTGACAAATTAGTCAAACATGTTAAAGGTAGTCCTGCACAAACTGAATTTGTGAATCAATTGGAAGTTGATACTGAATCCCCCATTGCTAGATTATTTGCTTCCTCATCTGAGTCATCCTCATCTACCCCTAAAACAACTTCAAATTCATCTGCCAATGCTCCTTATACTGATTTGAAACCTAATCCTTTTTATGTGTCTCTATTTATCAATGGCCATAAACTTAGCAACTGCATTATAGATTCTGGAGCTTCTGATAACATTATGCCCTCCTCTGTGGCTAAAGCCCTAGGATTATCACTCACAAAAACATTTGGAAGATGTTATTCTATGGATGGAAAACAGGTTTCCTTGATTGGGCAGATTAAAGATGCGCGAGTCGCACTTGCGGCTTATCCTGACAAGAGGGTAAAATTGACTATTTTGGTAGCAGATATTCCTGCCAGTTATGGAATGCTTTTGAGTAGGACATTTTGCAAGGATTTGGGTGGACAAATCAAACTGGATTGGTCAGAAGCCACAATCTTAGTGGGAAAGCAGAAAGTGAAACTGGAACCTGAGCCCAAGTGCAAATTCACTGTCTATCCCTCTGATGATCCCAAGGCACAGATTTTGTTTGAAGAATGTGAATTTGGCAATTATTTCTTCTCCTCTGAACAGAGCTGTGAGCCACAACCCAAAGAAGAATTAATGAAAAGACCTATACCTTCGGATGACCTATGGGTTATGGAATTTGATGGCAGCTGTGCTACTGCTGGTTCAGGGGCTGGGGTCGTGTTAATCTCACCTGAAGGTGAATTGTTTTCTTATTCTTTTAAGCTAGAGTTTAAAAACACCAACAATACTGCAGAGTATGAAGCCTTACTGCTCGGATTGTTTGAAGCCAAAGAGAAGGGTGTGAAGGTACTTAAGGTAAAGGGTGATGCTGAACTAATTGTGAAACAAGTAAGGGGAATCTTTTCTGTGAAGAATGAAAGACTAAGGCATTATAGAAATAGGGTATGGGATGAAATCGAATATTTTGATGCTTTCTCTATAGAAACAATTCCCAGGGATCTGAATTCTCGAGCAGATTCTCTGGCAGTATCAGCTTCTCTCCTTTTGCCACATCCAGATTTCAAGAAAGATTCTTATAGGATAGAAATGATATATCGCCCTAATGTCCCTGACAATGCCGAGAGCTGGCAGGTCTTTGAAAGTGATGATCAAATCAAAAAATTTTTAGAAAATGCTGAAATATTCCTGGGGACCTATTTTGAGGGTTCCGAAATAGAGTGTAAAGAATTCAGTCCTGACCCTGGGATTAATCCAAGAGATGACATGATTCAATTAAAGGGGAACAAAATCCCTAAAGGGCTTGTCTCTTTGGAACATCTGTTTTCTCGAAGAGATGAATATGTGAAAGGCAAACTGTCCTGTGTTCCTGATAAGGCAGAGGATTATGAGAAGATAAATATTGGAGATGAAGCTGATCCTAAATGGGTATCCATCGGTAGGTGCTGCTCTTCGGAAGAGAAAAACAAATTGATTAAATTGCTAATCAAATATAAGGATGTTTTCGCCTGGTGCTATGATGATCTCAAAAATTTTAGACATGGACAGTTTCAACATCATATCCCTTTGAAACCAAATGCAGCTCCATTCAGACAAAAACTGAGGAATTATAATCCAAAAGTTGCTGAAGCCATTTTCAGGGAGATTGATAAAATGCTAAAAGCAAGAATTATCTATCCAATACATCACTCCACTTGGGTGGCAAATATTGTTCCAGTACGAAAGAAGAATGGAGAAATAAGGATTTGCGTTGACTTTAGAAATTTGAACCAAGCCAGCCTGAAGGATAACTATCCCTTGCCCGTGATGGACCACATCTTGCAGACAGTTGCTGGGTCTGAAATGATGTCTATGCTGGATGGTTTTTCAGGTTACAATCAGATAGGTGTGGCTGCAGAGGATCAACATAAAACAGCTTTTACCACACCTCGGGGAACCTTTGCCTATAATCGAATGCCCTTTGGCTTGATCAATGCAGGAGCAACTTTTCAGCGGGCAATGGATTCGTCTTTCAGGGACCTGAGGAACAGGATCATTGTTATTTACCTTGATGATTTAACTGTCTTTTCCAAGAATAGAGAAGATCACTTGAGAGATCTGGAGTCTGTCTTGCAAAGGTGTCGGAGCCACGGCATCTCACTCAACCCCAAGAAGTCAGTTTTCTGTGTGACTGAGGGAAAATTGTTGGGACACCTAGTTTCAAAAGATGGAATCAGGATCGACCCAGAGAGAGTCAGGGCAATTCAACAGCTTAGTCTTCCATCAAACAGGACTGGAGTCAAGTCCTTCTTCGGTCAAATCAATTTCCTCAGAAGGTTCATTCCTGACTTTGCTGAGATTACGAAACACATTGTTGGGATGATGAGTGAAAAACAACCCTTCAAATGGAGTGAAGTTGCTAAGAAGGCGTTTGAGGATATCAAGGAAGCGATTGCAAATACTCCCACTTTGGTAAATCCTAATTTTCAAAAGGATTTTATTATTTACTGTTATGCTTCGGAACACACCATGTCAGGCATTCTGTTACAGAAAAATGAATTAGACGAAGAGGTTCCTATAGCTTTCATGAGTGTTCCCCTTAAAAAGCATGAGCTGAAATATTCTTTGGTTGAAAAACAAGCTTTTGTTGTAGTTAAGGCTGTTAAACAATTCAGGTATTATATACTTCATTCCCATTCAGTTGTATTTGTTCCAAGCTCAGCTGTGAAAAGTATTTTGACTCAGCAGGAAGTAGGATTAAATAATAGAGCAACGTGGGTTGCTAAAATACAGGAGTATGATCTGAAAATTAGGCCTACTAAGCTGATCAGGGGTCAAGGTTTATGTAAGTTGATCGCTGAGAATAAAGAGCAAGAAGGAGAGGGACTCCCCACAGTCTTATTGGTAAGCTTGCAGGATCCATGGTTTCTGGATGTGGCACATTATCTTACATATGGTGACTGTCCTAATCACCTGACTCCTAAAGAGAAAAGAAACTTGAAGCTGAAAGCTGCAAAATACGTTATTTGGGGAGATGTTCTTTACAAGAAAGGGTTAGATGGGACTTTTCTGAGATGTGTGGATAAAGAACAGCAGGATAAACTCTTGGAAGTTTTTCATAATGAAGCTTGTGGTGGACATTTTTCTTCTTCAGTCACAGCTTTCAAGATTCTCAGAAATTGTTACTACTGGCCGGGGATGTTCAAGGACGCGTACAGGTGGGTGGCTAATTGTGAGAAGTGTAAAATGTTCTCGGGAAGGCCACAACTTGCAGCTCTACCTGTGAGGCCTGTTGTTGTTGAAGAACCCTTCAAACAGTGGGGATTGGATTTTATTGGGCCTATCTCCCCCCCCTCAAGTGCAGGGCATACCCATATCTTAACAGCAACAGATTATTTCACAAAATGGGTTGAGGCAGCCCCTGTAAAAAGAACAACTTCCGAGGTGGTTTGTGATTTTCTCAAAGAAAATATTTTGGTACGATTTGGTGTGCCCCAGAAAATTGTGGCAGATAATGCTACCAGTTTCTCTTCAGGAGAAATGACTTCTTTCTGTTATGAACATAGTATCTCTCTCTCTCATTCATCAGATTATTATCCCCAGGGGAATGGACAAACTGAGTCCACTAACAAAAACCTGATTGCTATCATGAAGAAACTGGTGAATGACAGCCCCAGGGATTGGCATAAGAAGTTATATGAAGCTCTATGGGCTGACAGGATAACTCCAAAAAGAGCAATTGGAATGGCACCTTTTGAATTAGTGTATGGGATAGGTGCCCAATTATCTTTACCTTTGGAGCTGTCTACAGCCAAGCTGCAAAGCGTAATTGAGGATCAGTATTTCCAAGATTCCCTGGAAAAGAGGATTATGTATTTAACCAAAATTGAGGAAGAGAGAAGTGAGCTGGTTGACCGAATCACTGTACATCAGGCCAGAGTCAAAGAAATTTTTGACAGAAAGGCAAGACCCAGGAAGTTTATGGAAGGAGATGAAGTACTACTGTGGGACAAAAGGAGAGAACCAAAAGGTGCGCACAGCAAATTTGATTCGCTCTGGAGAGGGCCTTTTAAGATTCACTAGGTGTTGGGTCCAAATTCTTTCAAATTGGAATATCCTGATGGAACTGTTTTACCCCTGTCCTATAATGGACAGGATCTCAAGCTGTATCGTCTATAAACAGGTTCCCCTGTTTTGTACATAGTCTTCCCTTTGTTTCGTTTTGTGTTTCCTTTCCTGTTTTTGTTCGGTCCCGTCCTGTTTCTTTCTTTCTTTCTTTTGTTTTCCTTTTCTGCGAAACCAGAGCTTCTGAGTTCTCTGCAATTTGCCATAAAATGCAGTCCCCAGTCAGAGCCAGTGTTACCTTTTGAGTCGCCCTTGTTTATTTATGTATCGGTAATATTTCTTGAACAAAAGCCGGTTTATCGTGCTATATTTCCGGTCATACCCTTGTTCCGTAAATCGGCTCTTGGTCCTTCAATTTTTACCCGTGCGTCGCCTTTGTAAACAAAGTTACTTAAGGTTTGAACCTTTGAACCCGAACCATTCTCAAAGTCCAAGGTTCAATGGTTCAATGTGTCTGAAGTGTCATATAAAGCAAGTTGTCTTGTGTTTGCCTCAAGCGTCTTGGAACTTTCTGGTTGAACTCGAACCTTTCGCATGAACTCTTCGGCGAGGTTCAAGGTTCAAAGTTCAAGGTTCAATATTCATAGCCTTTTCATCCGTCGGGTCGCGCAGTTGCCTTATATCATGTGTCGTTGAACCTTCCGCTTGAACTCTTCCGCGGGGTTCAATAGTTCAAAGTTCAAAGAGTTCACTGTTTCATAATTCGGGGCCTTATACTAGAAGCCGCGTAACTTTCTATCGGTCTATATAACCCTTGTGTCGTTGAACCTTCATATTGAACCATGTCTTCCCAAGTTCAACGGTTCATGAGTCAAGTCCTTGTTTCCGTAAGATAGTTTTTCGACCCAATCCATAAGGTCCAGTTGGCATGTTTTGAACCTTCATATTGAACCACCGCGTTGAACCATGTCCCAAAGGTTCAATGGTTCGAGGATTTGATAAATTTGGTCCCATTTGCTCCCGCGGTTTTCCAAGCCAAATTTAGCGGGAAAGTTGGAGGAGATTTTGTCAGAAACTCATCATAAAAGCGAAAGCTCTAATTTAACGGAGGCTACGGATAATTATTGTACCTCATGATGGCGCGTGAACATTACTTGCTATTAATGAACAAATCAGAGTTCACGTCTCTTCAAATATTTTTGGCACGTATTGTTCCGAGCAACAATCATTCATTCTGGTAAGTGCCATTATTAACCAAGAACAAACCAATTTTAGCAAGTAACCATACTGTGCGACGCGGAGAAGAATAGCGCTGGAAGTGTAAGGCTCTCGTTTTTCAAGTTTTCGCAGTGAATTCAAATTTCCTGAAGGTGCTTCCGAGCCATCACCTGAGAAGAGCCCTGTCACCAAGAAATCCAGAAGGGTCCTCAAAGATATTCTGCCTTCTCGTGTCACCAGGCTGAGAACCAAAGGGAAAAGGAAGAAGCTAGTTTCTGAAACAATAATTGTCGACTTAAATTCAGAGGAAGAAGCAGAGGACCCTATGGGGGACAAAGAGCCAACCCTGAACAGAACAGAAACAGCTGACACCGGTTCACAGTCAGAGACCTTTCTAGACGTCCCTGAGGTGTTGATGATTTCAAATGAACCTTCTGACGGAGAGAAGCCCAGGAAGACAGTCTCGGACCCTGCACCGAAATGGCTGGAAAGCTCTATATCTGACAAAAAGAAGGTGATTCCTTTTGTTCTCCCTCTGGAAGACATGGTAAGTAAATGTCTGGGGAAGACCCCCAAGTCCAAGAGACTTAAAACAGTGTCCAGGATAGATGTTGACCCAAGCACTGGTAACTGGAGTGCAGAAATAGCCAAGCCAGTGACTGAGGGAGAGGTTCAAGATCCTACAGTGCATGACTTCACTGTGGAGAAGATAGATCTCGGTACTGCCTCCAGAGCTGCAGATGTACACCATCTCGAAGCTTCCACTAAAAGAATGGTCAATCGAACGATGAAAGATGAAAAGGACAAAAGAGAGTTAAAACAAGCTCTGCGTGCAATGGCAAAATATATTGAAGCCATTAACAATCCTAACCCACAGCCAATCTCACAAGTTCCCTTGTCTTTCGACCCAAAGTCACCTGTCAATCAGAAAATGTTAGATCAAGTTCATAGGAGCAAAATGGTCTCAAAAACATTTGATAGCTGGTTAGACAGCATTGAGCAAAAAGGAACTGAGTATATTCATGAACTCAAAGGCATATATGACCTGACTGCTACTACCATTGAAGATCTTAAAGCACAGGTTGCTGTCTGGGCTAAGGACGAAGGCAAGTGGACCAGTGTGATGAACCAAATAGAGGAAGTTCGAAAATATGGGCTGGAGAAGTTTTTGGCAGAGATGAAACTGACTGGTGTGGATGAGGCTTTATTGTATGTAAACGAAAAGAATATTGAATGGAGGAACTCCATATCTCGACAAGGACGCTTTGAAGTCTCAAAGCTAATTAAGGAGATAACGGACTTCACTCAGTCATTGCAACATGATTTACAATGTATCGATGTGAAATACTTGAAGGATGATGGAAAGCCTGTAGAAGATGTTGAAGCAGTAGTCCAATCCTTCAGAGATAAAATCCGCTTTGTTAAAGAAAATGATAATATTCTGATTGAGGATTTCTCCAGAGTTTCTAAAGTCGAATCCTTGCTTTACCTCTGCATCGACGCACTCCCTGAACACAAGGAAAAATTCGGGAAAATGCGAAGGGAAAAGGAGGTCTGGAAATTGAGGATGAAGCATATAGGCATACCAAACTTTCCTAAAATTCAGGAGTTCGTGGCTGCCTTTCAGGAGTGGAGAACCCAGCATGCTTCCCAGGCTCTCGACAGCAAATCAGGGGATGCTGATTCATCGCCCCAGTCATAACCTCATTAGCTCTTTCTTTTTCAGTCCCTTAATTTATGTTATTTCTGGCAACTTTGATCTTTTATAATCAGTTGTTAAAACTAAATCCCGTATGGGTCAGAGTGATGTTAACTCTGGGTTTAATTTGCTCGAGGACATGGTTAAGGCTTTCATATATATATGTTTTTCAGAGTTTTTAAAAGAGGAGAGAAGTTAGAGAAAGAAAGGAGGAAGGGATTTGCAGAAAAACTGTGTTTATTTTTTTTACATTATATGATGATTGTTTGAGTAAATTTTCATCTGTGAATGAGAAGAGGAACGATTGCTGCTTATTTGGATCTGTGCGTCTAAATGTGTGAAATTTGATTTTCTGTGAGAAATCTTCTTTTACCTGGTAATTGCTCTTTGTTTGAACAACCCATCATATGTGTTATTTTCCTTACTAGTTCAGCAAGTTTGTATAAATATATTCATGTATTCGAATGTACTAAAATAGAATCCGTGCATTCTATCCTGCTGCTGTATGAATTTATCGCATTCATGACATGGCTATGTATGGATGTTAGTCAGCCTTAGGCATTTTCTAGTTAAAAATGCATTCAGTTAGCTGAATAAGCTAAAATTCATTGAAAATCATAAAGGGAGCTGTACCTAAATTCAGAGGGGAACTAATTCAAAAGGTTCACCCATTTGTTGTTTAACTCATTTGTTCTTGAAAGAAGGGTATAGAGTCAGAATAAGTAATTTTCAGAATAAGGGCAAATCTGTTAACCAACAAATAGCAATCTTCATCTCCTCATAAATCAAAGATTTTCACAACTCTCCAAATCAACACAATACTCCCTCATTCAAATCATATAATGCCATCAACACAAATATCTCATGATATATTTATTTTCTAAAGAATTTTACAACTCTTTAGTTCATTCCAATACTCCATCATCTAAATCATATATCTATCACAACACAAATAACCCACAAAAATATTCAACTCCTCTCCACAACTCAATCACCATATACAAAGGCACTCATGTCAAAACACATATCCACAACACAAATAACCCACAAAAATATCCAACTCCTCTCCACAACTCAATCACCATACACAAAGCCACTCATGCCAAAATACTATACAATAAAATGTTTCCCCAAGAGAGGGTCCACACCTCTTTTAATCCCAATGCATGGGTGGATCTTAATCCAAGTGAGAAGATCAACAACTAACACAAATCTATACCCAAAATAATCAATACACAAAGTAACAATGCACAAAAGAGTTTTCAACATACAAAAGCAAGAGGTTCCATAACAAACTCAACAACCATATTTTCTCTATAATAATCAGAAATAATACTACCACAATCTAAAAATAGCTTAAAAGTCTACCTCAATGCTTTAACCAAGTTAGGTGAAGCCTTGATCCAGATTTTTTATCTTCTCCAAGGTCCCAAGTTTTTTCTCTAATTCTCCTTCCAAAACCTTTGTTCCTCAAAATAAAAAACTTCTACAATAGAAAAGCCAATTCTAAAACAAGCTTCTAAAAGGGAATAAATAAAAAATAAAACTAGGGTTAGTTTTTTTTTTAATTTGCATTTCAAAACTAAGTTTTTTTTAAACCTCCAAAAAAATCGTCACAAATCTTCGAAGGCACTTTTTAAGCCTCTAGATACTTCCAAAATACTTTTTAAATATTCACATTATGGGACTCACTCATAGGTTATTACTATAGGGGTTTAATTTTATACAAATAATAAATAAAATAATACTTTATGACCCCAAAATCTCCCTTTTAAGTTCAAATCCAATATTTGACATTTAAGGGAATTCAACCGCACCCCACATTGGATAATAAAATAAAAATAGAAAATTTATTAACACAATCACACTCAACACTTTTATACAAAAAGACCTTAATCCTCTCTTAAGATAAGGTCTAGATACACTAGGGAAACACAATAGTGGTTTTTTGGGGAACCTCCACAATTTTTCCATTGGTTATGGAATTTAACCTGTGAACTTGCACATAGACATTAATATATTCGAGATAATAGCCGAGATAACATTCATAATTAAATTAATATGTGTCATAAATATTTCATAATTAACAATATTATCATAATTAAATGAAAATTAAATAACAAAATCGCATAAACAAATAACATTTAATCAAATATAATTTAGATTTATCATTCACAATTATGTTCATTCTAAAATCAATCCATAGAAACATCTAATTATAATTTGTAACTCTAATCTAACAAATACAATTAAATCTATAATTAATCAACCAATTCATATACACAACCAATAATCAACTACTATTCTAAATATAATATCAATGTCTAAACTATCTATGATCAAAATAAGGTAAAATTGCACATCCACAAGTATTTTATACAAACAAGCCCATTAAAATAAGAAGAGAACAAGAGGGAAAGGAGTGGGCTTCCCACTCTCCCTCCCAAGATTAGGCTTCTTCCTGGAAGCCTTCAAAGATTAGGCAGAGTAACCCACCATTTGGTCAAAGCAATGGGCTCCTATTTCCATGATAAGAAACTATAAAATTCTAATGTCATCAATGAATAATCAATACCATGGTGATTCCTTTCCTATAGAAAGCAACATACATTGATATAGAGGAGCAAACAAAACATCACTACCTACATTACATCCATAAGACAAGAGTGCTACAATCTTACATAGTTCAACTTCATATATTGACACACACAGAGTAAGGTCATACCAATGCATGCTAAAACCACAAAAAATTATTATGTTATTCCTTATCATTTGACTAGTTATTTATCCTTCCCTAGATTTCAAATTTGAGTCGACAAATAAAATTTAAGTTCCAAAGTAAAGAACCATTCTATGAATCAAATCATCAAAGCATGTTATACCATATCAAGTACCAGATTTTTTCTAAAACTTAGCTTACTAAACTTACATATCTGTTACATATAGAACATAACAATGACTTCACACTCTTCGCAAGACGAAACTCACATAAATAACTTTATGAGGATGATCAGTGCCTAAATTCATCCAAGTAACCATGGGGTTATGAATTCATAACCTAGTAACCAAACTAACTTACAATTGAAAAAAATCTACACCTAAGCACCTGTGGTACCCAACCATCTTATATCCAAAGAGCCAAATACTATAAGCATCGTAGCTATATAAAGTAAGAGGAGAGTATACATCCACAAAGTCTAGGGAAAATAATTATGACCAACTTATATTGGTACTATTTTCACGAGAAATTTTCCAAGCCACCTACTCCCCCATATGACCTGCTAGGGGCCCCTTTTAAAAAAACAATATAATACATGTAAAACTCCACACATACCAGCGGTAGAAAAATGTAAAAGCCTCAAAATACAATGATTCTCAAAATAATAAAATGTTCAATAAAATTCACAATGAAATCTCATAAAAGATAATAAAATTTAATTGTGGCCACCCATGCAACAATTTTAATATCAAAACAAAATTCTCTTTAAACGAGTCCCTAAGGCAAGGAACATATCAAAATTAATCAGCTAACTAGCCAAAAGTAATAAATACTCAATACTGTTGGTTAACAATTTGAAGATTCTCAAATAAATAAATAAATCAATAAATAATTAAATAACTTAAGTAATCTAACAATCTCATAAAAATTATATCACCTGAATCACAACGTGGCTTCCACAAGCCACCAAAAGGGGAGTAAGGGTATGGTGGACTCAACCTTATGAATTATCCTAAAATATAATCTCGCATTGAACAACCCCATGTCCTTCACAATGCAAGGCATTCACTACAACTATTGTAATAAAAAAACTAGAACCAAAAGTATGACATGTGAAGAAATTTCTAAGAGCTCTTAATGCAAGGATAATATAGCCCAAGTTTCCATTAATATTTCCTTCACGGTTTTTTTTTTGATGGAGATCACGCACACTGGAATAATGAGTTTTTACCATAGATTTTTGTAGATGTGCTAAAGTCATAGTTACAAGGTTCACCCAAACTCGACAAAACTTAGTGAGTCTCGAGGCAGTTCAATTGATACAAGGCTGCAAGACTTGGGTCACAAGTACTTGGTGAGTTTGGTCATACTTGTTGAACTTGGCAAGTCTTGTCATGTAGACTCGGCCACTAGTAAAGGGTCATGCAATTTGTTTTTTCAAAACATTGCTTATGCTTTTGAGGGGTGCACAACTGTCTATTGATTGTGATTTTCAGAAACTAAAACCTTAACCTCTTATTCCAATAGCACACAACAGTGTGCATAAACACTTTTTAAACATTTCGAGTTGACTTCCTTAATGGCACACAATTGTCTATTGACCTATAGATTTCAAATTTCATATATTTGCCATGCCATTCTAAGGTGCACGACAGTCTATATGGAAATCATTGTTGTTTTTATTTTGAAAAATTTGTTTCCATCTAATGGTGTGCTCCATACTATTGCCTCACAATATAAGTTATAACCTTTGTAACTTGGGTATTCTCATTATAGGGCAGTGCCCTATTGATGACTTATAATTTTCTCAACATCAAAATTTGATCCTTTTTTTGGTGTGGCTCTGCTTTCATGCACAACGGATCTTCTACATCTATTTGATGAGAAATGATGCTAACTAATCTTTCCTAATGCTGAGTGTGATGATGTTTGATGATAAAAATTTTCTTTCCTTGAGCTCAAATCCGCTTTTGTACTCATTTGGCTGATGTGTACTTGTGTGTGCTCAAATTAGCTTCTATTTGATTAGTTTATTATGTCTTTAACGTTGATTTATTGAAGGGTGCATAATAAAAACTTTAAAACCTTAAAAATCTCTATATTTCATAGTTTTTTCAATTTGCCGAGTCTTGTAACTATGGCTAGAGTTAGTGCATCCCTCTAAACAAACACCAATGCTAGTTGATGGTGGAGGGGTATGAGTTTTCATTTTGACTATTTATTTGTTTTGTATCATTTCATGTTTTGAGGATAGAACACATGAATGCGTTGGGAGAATGTTGGTGGCAAAATGTAGCAATTTGTGCTTGCACCATATTTAGCGCCTGACTATGGATAGGAATGCATGAATTTGTGAGCATGCATAATAATAGTTATCGATAATCATGCATAAGATGCATGTAGGATAGAATGAACATGCAACTTGCAGTTAGCTTTAAAGCAAGATTGCTTTACTTAATGATTCTATATATAGTTTAGTTGGCGTGAGGGTACAAGTGTTTATATATACCCTTGTAGTTGTATATGAAGTAGAGAGTAGTTATAAATACAGAGATACTAGAGTGTAGAGGGTGGTTGCATAGAGATATGCTAAGAGAGAGTACATGTATGCAGAGATGTTTGATCAATAGATGTTCATGCTTTTTGTGTATGGTTTAAATATAGATGTGTTTGTAATGTAGGTCAACAGAGGGTATTGGGCCAACATACTTTGGGTAAGACACAAGAATATGCCAAAGCATTAGTAGCCTAAGTGCTTAGCCATTGTTCTTTAGGACACAACTAGACATAATTCACTTATTCAAGCTATAGCTAGATAAAGGACCCAGGACAAGCCCAGCACATGAAGCTTTAAAGGAGAGTTAATCCTATATCTAATTTTAGATTGGGTGAAGGAGCTTGAGAGATAATTTGATATGGAAAATTTGGAGAAACATGAAAAAGTGAACAGCAGCAATAAAGTGTTATTGGTCTCAGATAAAAAGTTCACGAGGACAAGAAGTAAGGGAAAGGAATGTTGTGCCCTTATTCCAAAACCAAAGGGAGTTGGGGCAGCAATTCGGACAGCAAAGAAGTCAAGTGAAATACCAAAGGAGGTGAATGAACTGCTGAAGGAGTACAAGGAGATCATTTCTGATGACCTTCCTAAAGCTTTCCCACCAAATAAGAAGCATAAGCCATCACATGGACTTGATACCCGAGTCTAGACTTCCAAACAAGGCAATGTAGGGTTTGACACTTGTGGAGAATGAAAAAGTCAGTAACCAGGTTCAGGAGTTGTTGAAGGGGCTGATGAGAGAGAGCTTGAGCCCATTTTCTGTACCAGCAGTGTTAGCACCAAAGAAGAATGGTGAGTGGAGACTGTATATTGACTCCAAAGCCATCAACAAGATAACAATCAAGTACTAGTTTCTGTTACCTAGAATGAATGACCTTATGGACTGTTTGAGTAGAGCCAAGTACTTCTCTACAATAGACTTGAATAGTGGATATCATTAGATAAGATTTCAAGAGAGAGATGAACGGAAGACTGCTTTCAAAATGAAGGACTGCATGAGTGGTTGGTAATGCCATTTGGGTTGTCCAATGAACCAAGTACTTTCTTCAGGCTCATGAACAAAGTGCTGAAACCTTACTAAGGTAAGTTTGTTGTTGTTTGCTTTGATGATATTCTTATTTTCAATAAGACAAAAGAAGAACACAAGTTGCATTTAATACAACTATTGGAGAGATTAAAAGAGGAGCAATTGCTTATGAATTTGAAGAAATGTAGTTTTATTCAAAATGAGTTGATTATTTAGGATTCAATTTCTCGCTATGAATTGAGAATGGACCTAGAAAAGGTGAAGGCTATCTTGGAGTGGTCTACATCAATAAGTATGTTTGAAACTAGGATTTTCCATGGATTGGCTAGTTTCTAGTGGGAGTTCATCAAAAACTTTGTAGAAATTTGCTCCAGTAATCAAACCATGAGGGGTGAAACAAAATAGTTCAATTGCTGCAGCTGAGAAAAGTTATGATATTTTGAAGAAGGTAACGGAACAATTGGTGTTAGCATTGATGGACTTCAACAAGGTGTTCCAAGTTGATTGTGATGCTAGTCAGACAACAAAATATGTTGTTTTGGGTCAAGATGGACCTGTAGTGTACTTAAGTGGGAAGCTAACAGTACGTACTTTGTGTATGATCAAGAGTTCTATGCAACTGTGCAAGCTCTTAAGAAGTCCATACATAACCTGTTATCAAAAGAGTTTGTCTGGTATATGGACCATCAAGCATTGCAGTACGTCAATAGTCGAGTTAAATTGAATCAAAATCATATGAAATGGGTAGAGTTCTTTCAAAGTTACTCATTTGTACTAAATCATAGGAGTAGAATGTCTAACTGGGTCATTGATGCTTGAGTAGGAGTCTTTTGCTAACTGACATACAGGTAAAAGTAGTTGGATTTGATTCCATGAAAGAACTGTACAAAGATGATGCAGATTTTAAAGAAGCATGGGCAGCATCTAAGAATCCACTTTGCATGGATAGGAATCCATGGCTAGACTACTTCCTACAAGCATGCTATTGTTTGGAAGACAGCAGTTGTGTGTACCACAAGTTTCAATAAGAAAAAGTACAATCAAAGAGATGCATAGTGGCAGACATTTTGGGATTGACAAGACCCTTACACAATTAAAGGAATAGTTATATTGGCCTAAGATGGCAACAAAGGTGAAGAGGTATGTGGAATGTTGTAGAGTATGTCAACTTATGAAAGGGAGGAGTAAGAACAACGGTTGCTACAAGCCATTGCCTTTCTAGAGCAACTTTGGAGCATATTAGTATGAACTTTGTCTTAGGCTTGCTTAGGACACAAAAAGGAATGATTCCATTTTTGTCATAGTTGATAGATTTTCCAAAATGGCTCCCTTTGTTGCATGTAAGAGGACTATTGATGGCAAATTTTTTTAGGGATGTGGTCTGCCTGGATGGATTACCAAGGAACATAGTGTCAGATAGAGACACAAAATTAATTGGTCATTTCTGGAGGACACTATGAAAGAATTTGAACACCAAATTATAGTTCAGTTCAACTTACCATCCACAATGGCTAGATGAAAGTGGTGAATAGAAGCCTTGGAAATTTATTGTGATGTCTTCTAGTAGACAAACTAGGTAGCTGGGATTTTTTCCTAGCACAAGCTGAATTTGCTTGTAACAATTTGGTTAACACGAGCATTGGAAAGACACCTTTTTAGATTGTGTATGGGCATACTGCAAGAGGTGTGACTGAGTTGCGAGACATGGTGGACATGAACATGCATCGTGCTGAAGCATAAGACTCTGCAAAATATATGAATGGAGTGTAAGAGCAAGTGCAAGGACAGCTCAAACAAAACACCCTAAATAGAGATAGCATGCTGATTTGAAGAGAAGAGAAGTGGATTTTTAGGTTGGTGACTTAGTCGTTGCCCATTTGAGGAAAGAGAGGTTTCCGAAAGGGACCTACAGTAAGATTTAGTGGAAAATGATTGGGTTGTGCAAGGGACCGAAACAATTTTTAACAAGTGCATATGAGATAGAGTTGCCAGACATAATAGACATTTCCCCTATCTTCAATTTTGTGGATTTGTACCTGTTCCATGGAGGTCAACCAAGTGAAGACAATGCTGGTTCAAATGTGCAACCTCTAGATTGGAGGCAGTTGTTACTTGAAAAAGAAAGACAAGAAGTTGAATCAATCATCAACCCTAGAGTTGTCAAACAAACACATGGCAAAGAGTTCCGAGAGTATTTAGTCAAATGGAAAGGCAAAGCCATTGAAGAATAAACATGGATGAGTCCATCCAAGATTAGTCATCATAGCTGGTTTGGTTATTGGAGGAACTCAAACAAAATTCATGAGCCAAATCTCGTCTTTTCCTACCCAGGGTGTTTGATGTAGGAGCATCCTCAGTGAAATAGCAATCTTGCATGACCAAAAAAATCAATTGTGCTATTTCTTGTTGTTTCTTTTATCCTTGATTTGCACTTCTAAGTTTGTGAGAAATCAACTCTAAGGCTGCTATGATTTGCACTTCTTTTCCTACCTAGGGTATTTGATGTAGAAGCATCCTGATGAAGGGGGTAAATCATAAAACACACAACAACAGAAATGGAACACAGAAAATAGAATATTTCTTTATTGATCTGGGCAACTCATTACATTACAGAAGCTCAATTACAATTAGAAGAATCAATCCTCCACAGGCTGCAACACACTACAGCTACCATCACAAGGCTCTGGAATCTTCTGCCTTCTGTAACCCCCATATCAGCTAGGGTTTCTGTTTTCCCACCTATTCTTGACTCTACACTTTCCCCCTTAACTCTACTACTGTCTAGGGTTCCCAAAATAGTCATAAATAACACTTTTTGGCGGATTCCAGCTAAATTTCAAAATTTGCAACTCCCTCTAAAAGTAGGTCAACTTCTGGGAAGCATATCTTTTGATCCGGGTGTCCGATTGACAAACCGTTTTAAGCGCTGGAAAGCTCGCGATGTCAACTATCACGCCAGAAATCCGTCAACTTTTCGGGTCATTATGGGATGTTTTAGTGCCTCATCTCGTTTCGAAAATTTTCAAGGGCTTTTTGAAAACAAAAACTTCAATATCTTTTAGCTCACAAATGATCTTTGCCTGATTCCTTCGCCAAAGGTCTTATATTTCAGTTATGAAGCTTTTTGTAAGTTTTCGCTTCAATCTGTGCCCAAATGCAAACTTTCCTAAAATGGTAGGTGAACTTTACAAATCTGGCAGTTTGCTATTTTTAACAGTTTGAAAAAAACTGAAAGTCCTACATCATTATTTAGGAGATTATGGAGCCAGAAACACTAATTATGGAAAGAAATGAAAACAATTGCAATGATTTTGAATCAACTTCTTTTTGGGTGATGCAAGATTGCCCTTACAATGCAAGATTGCCCTTACACCACTGGATGCTCCTGCATCAGACACCCAGGGTAATTTGAGAAGTGACTCTGTCACGTCTCAGGTGTTTGTTTGAGGAAAACCCAAACGGTCAACCTCCGCCTTAGACAACCAAGAAGAATTTTCAACAGGCCTTCCTTTTCATTTCACCAGATATTCTTCATATTGCCTGTTCCGAGTACTTCCCACACGGCTATCCAAAATCTCTTCTATCTCCTCCATTGAAATAGATGCTGGAATACTACACTGTGCTTTTGTTGGTCCATCCTCTGTTCCACCTTCATGATATTCTGATAAATCAACAATGTTGAAAATAGGGGAAATATTGATCCCACTCGGCAGCTCTACCTCATATGCATTTCCTGAATCATGCTTCTTTAGGATTTTGCACGGTCCAAATTTCTTCATTTTCAACTTATTATAAGTTCCAATTGGGAACTTTTCTTTTCTCAAGTGAACCATGACTTCATCTCCTACTTGGAACTCTTTACATCTCCTCTTCTGATCTGCCTTAGCCTTGTACTGAATATTCATTTTATTAATGTGCTTGCTCACCTCTTCATGCAAATTTTTCAAATGTTCTGCAAAGTCTTCAGCTTCGACACTTTTCTTTTCTCCGTTGTCTAACTTCCTTAACTTAGAAGCATTTCTTGGGCTATTGCCATATACAATCTGGAATGGTGATTTACCAGTACTCCTATTGACAAAATTGTTGTAAGCAAATTCTGCCTGTGGTAAAATCAAATCCCATCCCTTGGGCCTATCTCCTACTAAGCATCGTCACAGGTTACCCAAACTCCTATTCACCACTTCTGTATGTCCATCAGTCTGTGGATGGTGTGCAGAACTGAACTTCAAATCTGTCTTCAACTTCTTCCACAATGTCCTCCAAAAATAACCAACAAACTTGGTATTTCGATCTGAAACTATGCTCTTTAGTAGACCGTGTAATCTCACCACCTCTCTGAAAAATACTTCAGCAATATGAACAACATCATTAGTCTTCTTGCAAGGAATGAAATGTGTCATCTTCGAGAATCTGTCCACCACCACAAAAATGGAATCATGTCCTCTCTGTGTCCTTGGTAAACCAAGAACAAAATCCATATTAATATCATCCCATAGCTTCTCTGGTACAGGTAGTGGCTGATATAGACTTGTATTCTGACTTGCTCCTTTCGTCATCTGACATACTCTACAACTCTGCACAAATTTCCTCACATCCTGTTGCAACTGTGGCCAATAATAATTTTCACCAACAATAGCAATGGTCTTATCTTGACCAAAGTGTCCGGCCAATCCTCCACTATGCTTCTCCTTAATTAGGTTCTCTCATGGAACTCCTCGGAATGCACAACTGGCTTCCTTTAAACAACATGCCATCTTGGATTATGAAATCTAACCATTTTGTCCTATCCAAAGTAACAGGTACCAGACAAGCTTTCCAAGCCTCTGCAAAATCTGGATTTTCAGGATACAAACATTTGAGCTCATCGAACCCAACAACCTCTATCTTCATTTCTATCAACAAATTTTGCCTTCTGCTCAAGGCATCTGCAACTCTGTTGGACTTCCCACTCCTGTGCTTCAAAACAAAAGTATAACTCTGCAAAAACTCAACCCATTTTAAATGCCTTTGGTTCAACTTTCCTTGACTATTAAGATACTGCAAAGCCTGATGATCAGTATATAAAACAAACTCTTTTAGCAACAGATAATGTCTCCATTTTTTCAAAGCCTAAACTATAGCATAAAATTCCTGATCATAAACATAATATTTTTTTCTTGGCATCATTAAGTTTCTCACTAAAATAGGCAATGGGCTTACCTTCTTGACTCAAAACAGCTCCTATAGCACTACCACTAGCATCACAATCTACTTAAAATACCTTATTGAAATCTGGAAGTGCCAAAACAGGTTTCTCTGTGACTTTCTGCTTCAATGTATCAAAGCTTTTGTCTGCTCCTTTAGTCAATTTAAACTCTTTTCTATCCCCTCTCATTGTTTCCGTTAGGGGTGCACAAATGCTACTAAAATTCCTGATAAACTTTCTGTAAAAACTTGCCAAACCATGAAAAGATCGTACCTCTGTGGCACTCCTTGGCATAGGCCATTCAAGGATAACTCTCACCTTCTCTGGGTCCATCTTAAGACCTTCCTCTGAGACAACAAGTCCCAGGTATACCAACTCCTTTGCAAAACTACATTTCTTCAGATTAATCAACTTCTCCTCCCTTAGCTTCTTTAAAACTCTTCTGATATGCATCAGATGCTCATCCCAAGTCTTACTAAAAATTAAAATATCATCTAAATAAACAATAACAAAACTTTCCAAAAATTCTTTCAATACCTCGTTCATGAGCCGCAGGAATGTGCTCGGTGCATTGGTTAGCCCAAATGGCATGACTAACCACTCATACAGACCTTCCTTTGTCTTGAAGGCTGTCTTCCATTCATCACCTTCTCTGATACGGATCTGGTGATACCCACTCTTCAGGTTAATCTTCGTGAAGTACTTGGCTCCACTCAAACAATCCATGATGTCATCCATTCTTGGCAATGGAAATCTATACTTGATCGTTATCTTATTGATGGCTCGAGAGTCTGTACACATCCTCCATTCTCCATCTTTCTTTGGTGCTAGTACTGCAGGTACCGCACATGGACTTAGGCTCTCCCTTATCAGTCCCTTCCTCAACAACTCCTGAACTTGTCTGTTCAGCGCTTCATTCTCTGCAGGGGTCATTCTATGGGCTGCCTTATTCAGCAAACTGGCTCTTAGTAGCAAATCCATTTGATGACTTATCTTACTGGTGGTAAACCTTCTGGTACATTATCAGAGACAATATCTTGAAATTCTTCTAACATCTCTGAGACTTCAGCTGGTACATCTTCACATTTCTCTTGACTAATCTTAGGAATCAATGCATAGCAATGACGCTCATGCTTCATACCCTCCAAAAATTTTCTACCATTTACCAAGCAAATTCTGGCAGTACTACATACCTTTTCTTCCACCTCCTTCAAGGGCTTCAATTTATGACGAACTCCATCCTTTGTTAGAGAATATGTGTTTGCACGGCCATCATGGACAGCGCTCCTATCATACTGCCACGGCCTCCCCAACAGTGTATGACATGCATCCATTGGTATGATATCACACAGCACCTCATCATGGTAGTCCCCAATCTTGAACTTCACTAAACACTGCTCATTGACCAAAGCTCTGTGGTCCTTCTGCAACCATGCAATCCGATATGGATGTGGATGCTTTCTTCTTGTCAACTTCAACTTGTCAACCATCTCCTCTGAAACAAGATTGTCAGTGCTTCCACTGTCAATAATAATATCACAACACTTACCTTCATATTTGCACCTTGTGCGGAATAAACTCTTCCTTTGATTTGGTTTTTTCTCTTCATTCAGCAAGGTTCTTCTGACAACTAGGGCTTCTCCCCTTTCAACATCTTCAGAATGCTTAGAATGTGCATCTTCATCTACATGTGCAACTCATGCATTACCTTTAGATCTTCTATTTGTCCTTTCTTGATGTTGCGGACACTCGTATGCTCGATGCCCTTCTCCACATTGGAAACAAGTTCCTCTGAAACCTCCTCTTCCAGGTCCTTGCCCAGGTCAACCTCTTCCTCTTCCTCTTTGTTCACCATTGTTCTGGTCACGAGGGCGGTAGACATTATCTCCTCTTTGATTCCGACTGGTGCTAGCTTCTTCACTTTTCTTTTGATCTTCATTACGGCCTCCATAGGGTCTTCCACCAGTCCTTCCGCCTTGACCTCTTCCCCTTTGCTTGTTGTCGAATCTTTTATTTAGCTTCTTTTCCACCTTTAGAAAAAAATGGTACGCATCTTCTATGGTGGTCATTCTGACCAGGTTCAGCTCCTCTTGAATACTTGGCCTTAACCTATTAATGTAACGGGCTACCTTCTTGTTGGGCTCTGCATGGCCTGTCCTAATAGTAATCTTATAAAACTCTTTTGTATACTCCTTGACAGACTTGTTACCTTGCTTCAGTCTTTGCAGCTTCTTCAGCAACTCCATCTCATAGTCCACAGGAATGAACTGCTTTTTCAGTTTCTCCACCATTCGATCCCATCTAGTGATCTTTCCTTTTCCTCTTCTGTTCTCTCTAATTGGACCTCCTTCCACCAAATACTGGCGTGGCCCTTCAACTTTGCTTTTGCAAACTTAACCCGATCTGGGTCCTCCACATCTTCATACTCGAAATACTCCTCCATGTCATTGATCCAATCAATAAGCCGTTCCGGATTCAAATCTCTAGAATATGTAGAAACTTCGATCTTGGGCCTCTTTCCGATCTCCGAAATGGCTCCCAACAACCTAACTTTTGCAAGATCTCCTGCAGCTTCTTGTTCTTCCTCAGATAGCTCTTCTTCAGCTACATCTTCACTTTCTTCTCTTGTTCTCGGCTCAAAACCTTTTTGTAGCTCCTTTTGCAATGCATCGATTTGCCTTTGCAGGGCTCTAAAACTCTCTTCCGTGAAAGCATTCCTCCCAATACGATTTCTTCGTAGAGGCATCTTGATCTCCGCAACAAACCCACAACCTCAGGTCCTGGTGCAAACTGCCTCACGGTCAGCGATCTGTCTACACACTCAGGAACCCTTGCTCTGATACCACTTGATGAAGGGGGTAAATCATAAAACACACAATAACAGAAATGGAACACAAAAAATAGAATATTTCTTTATTGATCTGGGCAACTCATTACATTACAGAAGCTCAATTACAATTAGAGGAATCGATCCTCCACAAGTTGCAACACACTACAGCTACCATCACAAGGCTCTGGAATTTTCTGTCTTTTGTAACCTCCAAATCAGCTAGGGTTTTTGTTTTCCCACCTATTCTTGACTCTACACTTTCCCCCTTAACTCTACTACTGTCCAGGGTTCCCAAAATAGTCATAAATAGCACTTTTTGGCGACTTCCAGCGAAATTTCGAAATTTGCAACTCCCTCCAAAAGTAGGTCAACTTCCGGGAAGCATAACTTTTGATCCGGGTGTCCGATTGACGAACTGTTTTAAGCGCCGGAAAGCTCGCGATGTGAACTCACACCGGAAATTTGTAAACGGATTTCCGCGACTTTTCAGGACGTTATGGGATGTTTTAGTGACTCATATCTCGTTTCAAAAATTTTAAGGGGCTTTTCGGAAGACAAAAACTTTACTATCTTTCAGCTCACAAATGATCTTTGCCTGATTCCTTCGACAAAGGTCTTATATTTCAGTTATGAAGCTTTCTGTAAGTTTTCGCTTCAATCCGTACCCAAATGCAAACTTTCTTAAAATGGCAGGTGAACTTTCCAAATCTGGCAGTTTGCTATTTTTAGCAGTTTGAAAAAAACTGAAAGTCCTACATCATTATTCAGGAGATTATGGAACCAGAAACACTAATTATGGAAAGAAATGAAAACAACTGCAATGATTTTAAATCAACTTCTTTTTGGGTGATGCAAGATTGCCCTTACACCACTGGATGCTCCTGCATCACATCCTCGGTGAAATGACAATCTTGCATGACCAAAAAATTCAATTGTGCTATTTCTTGTTGTTTCTAATAATTTCTTTTATCCTTGGTTTGCACTTCTAAGTTTGTGAGAAATCAACTTGAAGGCTGCTATGATCACCACTTTAGCAATCAAGCAACCTCTCTTATGAAGACATTTTGCCAAACACTTAGTGAGCATTTTCCCTTATGTTGACATTTCCTCAAGCACTTGGCCTAGCCAAGTCAAGGTTAGAAGCTAAGATGAGATTTTAGGGACTATGGACCATCATCCACACGGCTTGCATGCCTTCAACGTGTCATTTCTAAGCAAAAACATTCCCATCACCAAACCTCATGTGCAAAAATGTCTTTGAAAGTGTACGGGTTGTTCTGTCCATGATGAAGCAGAAAAACAGGCGAAATATGATTTTCTGGAAGGAACTCTCCTTGGGAGGCAGAAAATAGGGCAGAGAAGAAAGCAGGGTGCACATAAGAGCAGTTACAGGTTGTTTTTGGGTGGGAATTGAGGAAAAATACCCAGAAAAGAGGACTGTTAGCATTCTTAAAAAAAGGAAGAGGGCTGTTGCAGAAAGGGCTGGTTAGGAGGTATGAGGAGGATCCCATGATCGATTTCTAGTCCATAAACCATGGATTATTGAGCTGAAAATGAAGACAAATCTGCAATTTTTTCTCCACAAGAGCATTCTAAGGCAAATTTTGGCACCATGAAGAACATGGAATTGGTAAGGATCGAGACAAAACGGAGAGTAAATTCCATCCAGGTTCTTCATTATAGAGGAGAATGAATCAAGTTCCAGCAGCAATAATGCCTAAAGTTGAGGCTAACTGTTTGAAATGCCTGAAGAAGAGTTTAGTTTCACTTTTCTCTTGCCTGCTTGGTGAGTGGATTGCGTTCCAGTTGGAGTAGTTTGGCATCTAGAGGTCTGGAGAATTGTCAGAAACATCTTCATGATTTTTGTTTTCTTGGTTTTTAACTCATTCTAAGCTTTGTTTGTATGCATTTCAAAGGCAAAAATTGCCATAATCTTTGTAAATGAATTTCAAGCATGCCAGTTTGTCTCTAATTGTTCTTGTTAAGTCATTTTAACTGCAAGCTTTGACACCCACACTTTGACTGCATCGGATTTGTATTACTTCACACTGGTAGTGTTCCAGCACATAAGCTGCTAAGAGTAGTGCTTGTTCCAACAAATTTTTGTGGTGATATTTACTGAGAACTCTCATTTTATGAACTGGGTCACAGAGAAGTCTTGTTTGCATGTAGAAGTCTTACCATGGAATGTGAGTTTCAGGTTTTCAGAAGGTCATCTCTGATAAGATGATTTGGTAGGAGTTAAAATCTGCCATTGTTGGTCTTGAGATTTAAGAGTTAAAATTGCTCAAGTGCCCATCGTCCCCAAGTATGTTCCTTGAAGGATCTATAAATCTGTTAGTCATCAATGTATAAAGAGATTTGTTAAACAGCTTGTCTGTGCATTAATATCTTGGAAGAAAAGTCCTTACAAGCACATCACTTAGAACTCGTTTATTAGATATTATTTTGGTTTTATATCTTCTCTGACAGTCAGTGCAGTTCTGTGCAATTTGTAAGGCACCATATCTGGATTATGTATCCAAGAAACTGTTGGTTTTCTCTAATTCCTTATTACATTTTATTCAATAATTTAAGAGCATTTAAAAGCTGGCTAGTTTCCCTAGTAGTATCTGTGGTTTATGAGCACTACTTTTGTGCTACATTACTTACAGTTATTTGTTTAGTCCTTTTTGTGCTAATTTTCTCGTCCATTCTTGAGTTGCAAATGCAAGCTCCTTCTTTAGGATGAGATGTTTAATACTATTGCAGGATATTCTCGACTTTTTTAAGAGGTTCACTGATGCTGTGAGTACAGACTTGCAATTTGTGATTGATGATATCACCAGTCAGGATGCATCTGCTGTTGGAGTAACATGGCACCTTGGTAGGTAATAAGAAGTAATTATAAAATGTGTAAGGAACTTGAGGAAATGCTCTGATTTTCCTCACGAGAAATTTCTGAATTTTAGATTTTTGTATATTTACCTTCATTCTCTTTTTGCTCGTAAGAATTAAGTCAAATGACTAATTTACCTTGGAAACCTAGAGAAGCTGATCTACGTCTGATTTATAATTTATAGTATATAGTATTGCTTACTTTCTTGCCCTCAGAGTGGAGAGGAAAAACTTTTCCATTCAGCAAAGGGTGCAGTTTTTATCGTTGTGAAATATTTGAAGGAAAACGGCAAATAATGTGAGTCTAGACTCTTTCATTTTTTGTTCTTGCACTTTTAACTTTGATGAATCTGTAGATTTATATGATGTTTTATAATTTTTAGTCATTTTTAATCCTTCTTCCAGAATTTCTTTTGAGCATTCTGTTGGAGCTTTTGTGTTTATAGCAGAGACGTTATTTAAGAAGAATTAAAAGTTGCATAGATATTCTCAAGCAACTTCTGTATTTGCAGTTATGGAAGAGATAGTGTTGAGCCTGCTACAAAGCCTGGTGATATGGGACTGGTATAACCATATCTTTTATACATTCTTTTTGCTCCAGCATTTAAAACCCAATAACAAAAAATCTTAGCAACTCCAAAGAATATATATTGTTTCTTCCAATCTTTTGGTTTGAGTCCCAACTCATTCTTAATACCATTGGCAGGTTGCTATTAAAGCAGTAACATCATTGTTGGAGCGATTTCCTGTGCTAGCTGAAAGGTTTTAACCATATTCTTGTAAGCCTCCCTTATGAAGTTCTTGCTGACGACCTACGTTATGTACTCTTTATTAGCTCTTTGTTTATAACTTTGAAAAAAATACTTTTGGGAGATTTAAGTTGTTTTTGGATGTTTTTAACCATTCACAGTGTGTAAAAATTTGTTCTAGTATCGCATCACAGTTTCAGTGTGTATATGAAAATTTAAATTGTCCAGTTAATGTTTAATTATAAATGTTAATCCATTTATGTCTAAATTTGTCACTGATCATGGTATGTGATAAAATTAATTCCCCACTCCTCACACCCCCCTGACTGCTATCCATTATCTACCCAGCATCTAATCCCACCCAAAAAACATACAATAAAAAGAACAAGAAAATCATATTTTGTGGCCTGCATAAGCAATTTGTTTACATCCCTAAAATGCCCATTTTCAATCTCAAATTGCTTTCAGAATTTAAATCTCTATTCTGTCTCTACATTGGTCAAAAGTTATATAAGATACATAACAATTTCAGTTCCTATACATGAGTTTGTAGACCAAATAATGAATACATATATGCATTTTAATTAAAAAAAATTCAATCTAATTATCTTTGATATGAAGTTTTTTATTCATTACTTCCATGGCAATTTGAAAAGATGAAGTAATTTATAAGGCAACGACTACTACTATACCATGATTATAGCAGGTTCTTGGGACTGGGATTGATAAAATAGGGGGACAAGTTTCAAGGGCACGCAAATACCACCTAAAGACTTGCTCACCTCCACCATATATAAGGAATGACCATTCAGGAAATGCTAAAAGTAGTAAATATTTATCATCTAACAATTATGTAGAAGCGATAAAGACTGATCTATTTCTACAGTGCCATCCTTTTGTAGTTCTGGGTAAGATATGCATGCTACTTTAGTAATTTATGGGAGGAATTCATTTGTGGGGCCATTTTGTAATATTTGCTTAGTGTATATGCCAAAAATTTGGAACATACACCATTGCAATTTGTGGCAGTAACAATGAATCACAATCCATTTTTATTTAGGATTGCATATGTAGAGGATATATAGTCTTTAGCCTAAGATACCTTTACCTAAGTATTTAATTATCTTGAAAAGTAATTTTTTAGATTTTCTAATAAAAGTTTTCACCATTAATGAACTAGAAGAATGATTGAATAGTCCAGAGTAAGCAAGAGTTATCTTGAGACAAAGGTGAAATTAGTTTATTAGATGAGATTTAGTCCAAACACTATAACAAACGAATCATGTGGACATGGATGGTACAAAAGGATGTTTTTAAGCATTCAACCTTTTAGGGAAATATGGGCTTTGTATCCCACTTTTTTCTTGCATACCTAAAGACAATGTAGGTATCCATTAGTTGAAGTTTCAAAATTTACATGTACAACACCTTTCCTTGAAGTCAATCTTGATAAAGCTTTGATCCATGAACTATTTATAGTGCATTTTTAGTGCTCCCCACACTCAAATAAAGATAATGTTTAGTGCATTTTCTCCTTTAGACCTTGGAACGAGTATTTGCTTTGAAGTGGGTTTGCCTACCCTATATTGCCTTCAAGTGGGTTTGTTGCAAAACATGTCTCTTGGAGTCAAACCATTTATGGAAAGCAAAATATTTAACGTCTTAGGCCTTTGTTAGATTGAAATCTTGTTGGTCATTCATCTCTAGATCCAACAATGCAAATCACTCTCTTTGAGTTGAACAATATCTTGATGGGCCCCACCACCATACCTCTCCATAGATGCAGATACTCTTGCAAGTGGAATTATTTGAGTGGAAGTACCCTCTCCATGCTTATTTGACTGCTAGTGAGACACTTCTCTTGCTCACTTGCTTTCATGTCTTGCACTTTTTTGCATCTAATCAACACGTTTCAACACACCTTGGCTCTACAAATGTTTTGACTATCAAGCACACACCTTAGTAATCTTTAAACCCTCATGATTGTTGATCTTCTTCAATGCTAGATCACATGCTCCATTTGATGACCCTTGTTCCAAATCTTTTTAAGATAAGGGGCTTTGCTAAACATTCAAGGTTGAGAACTTGCTAATTGCTTGTGTTGCATATTAACCATATATCCAACATCTAGAGTAGATCATTAGGTTGATTATTTGCTTCTTTCAACATTTGTCCATTTTCTTCCCTTTTTGTATCATACTTATTCTATGACTCAAGTCACTACAAGTGCCATGGTCTTACAGTTCGACATGTATAAATATCAACACTGCTTACTTGTAAATATCTTTGGCTCATTGTGTAATGAAATCTTCTTTACATTTTGTTACCCAACATCTTGTCTTGGAGGGAGTCTTCAAACTTGACATGTCTGTGTGTTTTGTGCCTATTCATAGTCCTTCGATGGAAATGGTTTAACCAATCTCTGTGAATATTATCTTAATCTTTTTAATTTCATTTGGTTTTACATTAGATTGTGATAATTGGTTGAAGCAACTTTCACTACTATCTATGCTCAAATATGAATGAAATGTTGAACACCAAAAGGAAAGGTGATTGTGTTTTTCTAGCACATTGCCTCCTTTTTATTTTGTTTTTCTAAGTCCTATCCTCTTTTTAAATTGTATCCTCCTAACCTTTATCCTTAGCAATTTTAAATTAGGACTAAACTAGTGCTAGACTTGGAATGATCTTCTTTGGAGATTCCCCCACAACTTAAGACAATAGTTAATGACGAGGCTTTCCATCATTAGGGTTTACCATAATCAACAACAATAAGTATAATCTTTTCACTAGATTTGGTGACTGGCATTATAGACCAAGTTCTGTTGCATGAGGAGAATCTAGCAACAGAACTTGGTCTATAATGCCAGTCACCCAATCTAGCGAATCTAGTATTGATCCACATTGAACATATAATTTGTATTTGTAATGATGCACCCAATTTAGAGGGTCATCCCAATCCTTTAGGGATTGTAACGAGTTTTGGATGTATATGAATACACGTCTCTTTGGCATTATAAATCATCTCTCAATCTAAATCAATTTGAGTTTTGTAATCCATTAGAGATCATTTCTATTCTGTAATTGTTTGACTTTGCACTCCATGAAATGTACTAAATATTAAAATTCAATAAGAGATCTTGTGTTTTCATTCAATTATTTGTTTTGTTCCACTATTTGGTGTGTTCATTGTTGTGTTGCTTGGTTTGATAGTCCTTAATTGGATTCTCAAACCCTAATCTATATCAAGTGGTATTAGAGTGAGTTGTGCTCTTTTGAGTATGAAGCCTTGTGAAATTCTATGAAGATCCATGAAGTTCGATCTATGTGTGGTGTGACTCGTAGTTACACTCATAGGATTGTCAATCTCCTAAGTGACAATGCTCTCTAGAAGAGTTGCTAGTAGAGACTAAGTAGGAGTTGTTAACATGGCTAGGAGATTTGATGAAGTCACACAATTACTAAGAGTGATGTAAATGAGATTAGACACAATGGAAGAAGAGTGACAAAAGATTTGTCCACATTCTAGCAACTTATAGGAGACTAATCCCACAATAGTGTTAGGAAATTACAGGTTGATCAAACCAATTCCTACATAACCCCATGAGAGATAATGATGCATACAAGCTTATAAAATTACCATAATGCAAAGATCAAATAGACAAACCAGAAGATAACACAAGATATATCCTGGGAAAACCCTTAAGAGAAAAAAATCCAGCCTCCAAAAACATCCACACTCAATGTATTATTCAGCAATAAAATATTACAATACACTTATAGTGTCTCCATGAACACTTTTGAAACATCAAGCTCCTCCAATGCATCCTTTAGTGTCTAAGCATGTAACCACACATCCCATGACATGCTTCACATATGCACTCACAAGAGAAACTCAATACAATGACAACCCACTCAACCAACCAACCCCAACTACTAACCATGTGCTTGCTTTTATAGAATCAAACTCACACAAATACAAAATGCAATAAAAGGAAAACCATGTGTCCCAAAACCATGGGAACACAAAATCATTGACCCCTCATTTAATTCTTGCAACGAAGTTTTCACTCTATGTTCCAATTAATTAATTAATTATTCTGTCTCCCACACATAAAATAACTAACCCAATGTTATATATAGCTTTACAAAGTGGCCCCAAATAAGTATTTAATGTGGCTAAACACATCATTTAAGATGCACCGCAAATAAATATTTATTTTATATAATTAAATATTTCATTTTATGCAAGGTGTACAACACATCCTTTTCCTAACATTCTCCCATTTGTTGTATACATTACATAAGAGTCAATCAATGAAATACATCATCATAACCATACATAAAACCACATGAATCTCTAGCATGCTCTCGTGCTCCATCAAGATACTTGTAATAAAACCAAGGTGAGCACCATCTCAAGCAAGAACTTCTCTCATCCTCCAACATGCCAAGGTGAAGATGCACCAATCTAAAGAACACAAGCATCAAATCCATGTGATAACAAAGGCTCCAAGCTGTTGTCAAAGGTAGAAACCTACATGATTAGAAATAACACCCACAACAAATGCTAATGCATCCAACCATCCATACCTCCTAGGTATCAACAACATTAGTAAACCCATGCAAACAACATATCCAACCCATATAGCGCAATCACAAGCTCTCTATATAAAATCTGTCAGTGAAGAACATACATATCTAGGAACTCCCACTACATGGGTAATGTGAAATTTGAAAATAGATCAAGGCATAACAAATCTACCAATCAACACTCAAACCAAGGTGTGGCTAATGAAAACCATGTAGTACCAAGAACAATCACAATGATCCACACGTGCAACACAAATAGCTGCATATAGTCCCTCACAACATGTCACCATAATTCTCCCAAATCGTATGAACATGAATTTCCAGAAAGTGGCCATAGAACAAAGAGAGAAAACATGTAAATCATATCACATGTCCTACCAACACCTCAAAGTGCTAAGCTGTGCCAAGTATGATCTCCTTTACAACCCCAAATGAAAAATCGTAACAACACCTAACCATTCAATCTCATAGATCAAATGAAACATATGTACCATGTAATAACAACATGGATGTAAGCCTCTAACCAAAGAAGATCTAACTCAAATATTCATTCCCAAAACTAGGAATACACCCAATCAACATCTTTTAAATCCTCATAAATGACATCTTAAATCAACTCATATGCATAAGGAGATAACCATGCCAAACATCCCTCAAATGGACCCTCCAGAACCAATAACCATAGCTCCAGATCCATATATATGAGAAGATAAAGCATCAAGCAAAATGCATCTAAAGGATGGGCAATACGGCTTAGATGATAACCCGTTGAGTAGATCAAGAGTGGGGAAGGGGAATGCTCCTTCAGGATACACCAAGCCACAATGACTCTCCAAGAACAATCTCCTCTAAGGTCTTTGAGCTCATGTCCATATCTAAGTGAAAGGCTCCTCAGTCTTCCTACTGAAACCTCAAAAGAGTAACTGTCTCAACAAATTTCTCTAATCCCAAGAGAACTCCAACCCCACTCAAGTCTCCAAGTATCCATGAGCATCTCCAACCAATCAATCCATGCTAAGCTCCAAATGCAACATTGCACTATCATGAAGGTCCCAAGCACATGACCAATGTACTCAATACCAAAAGAATCAACAAGACCATTGTTAAAGCTTCAAATGCATAATCAAGAATCCAATCATGACATCACGATCTAACATCTCCTCCTTGAAGATCACATGCACCAATGCACACATCCTGGTCTCAACAGAACTTGTATCATGTCAAAACTCAAATTAGTATCCAGAGTAAACCAAGACACAATACCAAACACCTCTAAACCAAGGGACAACATCTCTAATCACATGAAGATAACCATCTCCTAACAATAGTACCCAAGATGTCAAAGCACTCATACTTCATAAGAGTCATGATCCAAGAGTTTGTCCATGACACCTAACCACTGTAGAAGATCATCCATCACTAGGTGACAAATCCACATCACTACCAAAACTCCTACTGAATCGTGATATGAGCTATCCATGGTATCATGATAACCATCTCCTAAATGAAGATCACCCATGTTCCACACACACAACTATAATACCAATAACTCCAAAGTAGAACCAAGATCTCCAAGCCAAGAAGATAAACCATCACTGTCAAAAGCTCACACAAAACTGTGTAACCAAGCTATCCATGACATTGTGATAAACATGCTACAACTCCCGATAATCGACTATCCAGGCACTCTAATCATCCATCCTCTCATCCTAATGCAACATAGCAATGTACAAATGATCATAGACAAGGACAATTAACAAAGTCTGCATCAACATTGAATCAATCTCGTGGATATAGACAATCCACATCTGAGTAATCCCACTGCAACTAATACGTGGTACCAAACCCACTATCTGCACAACTCGAAGATCCCAAACAATGAAACATGCAAACTCATCATCACATTAGTACCTTGCAAGTCGAGATATCAAAGAAGATAACTTGAAGACTTCAACTCAAACACCAAACCAACATTAGATTCGATTTGCCAAACAAATCTACAAATGAGTAACCATAGTCAAGGAACTAATCAAGCATCCATGAGATAAGAATAACCTCCTCAGAGTAAACCACACCACCACCACTTGTAGTCATGAATCAAACATCATAACCCATACCTGGCAACCGCATACATGATCATGTTGTGCCAATGCTCAAATGTACCTGCATATCCATGACACCATAATCATCATCATCACTGTATCTGTACTCAACTCCCACTAAAACGAGACTCCTAGTCTCACGTGTATCAATCATGTCCTCACACCATAAGACAACCTGTGTACCTATCTCTATCAAAGTCCAAACTCTGAAAACACCTGTAAACCTGTACCTGGAAGCACCAAATTTGAAAACCTGCTATGCCATGATGATGGTCTCATAACAACATGTGGTTGTGCCCCAAAATTCGTTTGAATGCTCTCACAATCACATCTCAAATCTCAAGCTCCCACAAGTGCTCAAACAAGTACAAACCTCTCTCTACACAAAACTAAAAATCTACATGATCCAAACTGTAGTACATTGCAAGAGCTCTTCAACGCCTATCCGAAATCCAAAATCCGATTATGTATGCAAAAGTTGAGTAAATAACTGTCTCGAAGCAATGCATGGAGTCAGGCACCAAATTTTGACACAAATAGTAAAATATGACGACAAAACCTATACCATTGTGTAGTGCTCGGAGAGACCTTTCCGATGCCTATAAGTTGAGAATTCGATACCGTGAGTGAAAGTTATGCCCCCTGGAAGAAAAATCCTAGGGGCCCCTTGGGGACCTATTCGTACGACCTATTGATGTTATCCTATAGGTGTTGACATCATTAATGCCGACTAGGTTAGATGTCGTAGCATGACATCATTAGTTGTGAAGGTGGCGTACGACTGGCGTGGCATTAACGTCATCAAGGTTGGCATTGCCACTGGTTAGTGGACTCTAAAAAAACATTAAATTTGGTTTAAATTTACTTTAATTTCTAAAACCTCAAGCATGCGAACTTGATGGCATTATCAAATGGTTTAAGTTTTGATTTGAGGCCCGATTTTTCTTTGGAAGTCAGCAAAGGGGCCTACTGGGCTAGCTGACCCAACCAGTGGTCAAGATTGGGGGCCTAAGGCCCTGTCGGGCCTCCAGCAAAGCCTATTGCTGCACTCTATCCGTGGTATGGGGGTGGTATAGGGTTTGTAGACCCGTACTTGCACCCCGAAACCATTTTTATTTTAATCTTTCAAATCTTTTCAAAAAATTCTCTATAGTTTTTATAAATATATATTTTTTCAATCAAGATTTTCAACTATAGAAAAAACATTTGCGCAGGGAATTTTTTTGATTTTTTTTTCTAAAATTTTTCGCCTTTGTAGACTGTATATCCATATGACTGTACTTGGGGGACATTTTTTTCTCTTTAGGCCCTGGTGGCTAGAGTACGTTGAATTATATGTTTTTCTTCTCCTCTCGGGCCTCTTAGATCCAACTCCAGATTTACAATAAACCCAACAAATATGCAAACCACAAAACCCAAATATGCAAAACAACCTGCACAAAACCCTCATATCTTGAAATGTCTTAAATCATTCTTGCATTGCCATGGATTCAACTTTGCACTAGATCTACACAAACAAGGGTTGTACAAAACCAGGGAACTCACACCTCCCTTAACCATAGATATGTTGGCAAGAGACACTGTGTGGCTTCTTGATTGTTGTCATTGATGGCAACAAAGTCCATCCCACACATCTGCAGCACATGGTATGTCTATACCGGAAGTCAGATTGAAGAGTATTTTGGTCCGGTAAGTAAGAACAGAGCATGCAGCAAGGTGCGACAATCAGGTCCGGATTTCCCAGAGGATGTATTTCAGCAAAGTGCGGACTTGGGGAAGTCAAGAGGAGTACCATTACTGCTACATTCTAGAGATTGCGCCTCCGGTGTTGAAAGAATGAAAATATATGAGCATCTAAGTGTTGGGTTCCTGACAGGCAGTATAGACTAAGGAAGAACTAACCGGTAGAGCATCAGACCTTAACCCTGATGAGAAATTGATGGTGATCAAGCTATTTAAGGGATCATTCATGGTTGGCTGACATGATTGATGACTTCTATAACTATCTCTTTGATATGTATCACTTAGTAAGCATGGATTCAACCGACAGACCAGAGTTTGGGAAAATCTTGAGTATTTCAGATGCTGACTAAAATGATGTTGAAATCCTTGGTGCGGATATATATATCAGATGGATTTCGATGTGAAGGTGTGTGAATAGAGAAATAGTGTGCGAGAAAAGGCAGAGATAAGTGTGGAAGCGACAATACAGGTCTAGTATGTGACAGAACAACAACACCAAAACAGAGGAAGAATGAAGTGCAGTAGATCAGTATATTGAGCCTAACTGGTACTGAACCTCAGCATATGTGGATACTTCTCATCAGTTCAAATACTTGGTTACTTTTTATAAACTATTGTAGGCAGTGAGCCTCTTGTGAGCAGTTTGCTCGGGTAGTGAGCCTCTTGTGAGCAGTGTGCTTTAGCAGTGAGCCCTAATTGGCAAGTGCCATTTTGTACTTCTTATTCTTTTAACAGAGAATACAATCTTGGGTTAGTCACCCCGTGGTTTTTCCCTTAACATGGTTTTCCACATAAAAAATCCTTGTGTTATGTGTGTTGATTTCATTTCTGCTCTCATGTTCATTTATGCTTATATGTTTTGATACTGCACTATTGTTAAAGAAGAAAAGAAAGTTAAGAAATTTAAGATAACTGATTCATCCCCCTCTCAGTTATCTGCCTTGTTTCCAAAAATTGGTATCAGAGCCAAGTTCCTCCAAACAGAGCCTAACAGCTTGAGGAAGATCTGAGAATCTCAATGGATATGTATGGTATGAGGTAACAACTTCAGTCTGCCCTAGATGATCTTGAGCAATCTCACTCTGAAGTCAATAACCTGAGGGAAAGACTCAAACAAGCTGATGACTTCATAAATGAACTAAAAGAAAAATTGAGTATCTCTGTGAAAAAGAGAAAGGAACTTCTTCAACAATTAGCAAGTCAAAGTGAAGCCAATGATACTAATGAAGATCTGAATGAGAAAAACAAGTTATGTGAGAAGCTATCAAAAGAGGTCATTATGGTAAGACATGAAATGGAATCAGGGGTTATGAAATTCACCCAAGAAATTGAAGAGAAAAAAAAATGAAAGATAATCTAAAACAATCTCTCAAGGAGAAGTCAGAAGACTGCCACAAAATGAATAGAATAATCAGGCATCTGGAATCTGATCTTGAAGAAGCTAAAGATAATGAATAACAACTTGAAAATTAGATAGACACTCTTAAAAGGGATCTTCAAACAACAAATGAATACAAAGAAAAATTCAAGATAAGCTCTACTCAACTTAAAGTTCTTCTTGAAAGCCAAAAGAAGGTAGATGACAAGCATGACTTGGGATATGAGAAAGGTGAAAGCTCGGGATCCAGTCAGAAGAACTCTAGATCAAGAAATCCAAGGTACAGGCCTAGAAGACCTCCAGTAAGACAACCAAATGCTCAAAGATATCCATCCTTCAATGGATACTGCTACAATTGCAATAACTTTGGTCATAAAGCAAATCAGTGCAGAAGAAGAATGAATCAGACTAATTCATCCTTCTCCGGATAGTGTTTTAACTGCAAAAGGTATGGTCACAAATCTCATGAATGTAGAAATATGCAAATAAACAATTCATTCAATAGTAGATGCTTTGCATGCAATAGAATGGGACATATGGCTAATCAATGCAGATCAAGAGGATATCAGTCAAATATGCAAAGAAATATAGCTTGCTACAATTGCAATAGATCTAGTCATATTGCCAAATTCTGCAGAAGTAAGAATCAGGATAAAAGGGGTCCGATGCCTCATAATCAAAATCAAGACAAAGGAAAAGGAAAAGTGAATGCAGATGAAGTTCAAAGGGGATGGACAAGATTTGGGTGAAGAGAAGTACATAAAATGTTGGGGATGGATCTGCACCAGAATCTGGTGCTGATATTCCTTCCAGAAACTAAATAGATGAGCTCTGGCTCAGGGGGAGTCACAAAGGAAAACAATTTCCCCCAGCCAGTCAATTGGTGCCTAAAATTGGCATATGAAGTATTGCGGATTAAAGAGTTCTCAAAGAGATATCTAAATAATCCTTGGTAAAAATATAAAAGATCCCAAGGAGTTTTGAAGAGGTCAATCATCCAAGATTGATGCAGTTTAACAGTCATCCGGTAAAAGCAGGATTTTCACAGTTAGATCCAGTATGATTCAAAATTGAAATATCTTGATCTGCGGATAAATGGAATGATTGGAGAAAGGGAGATAGATTGTCAATTATCACCAAGAATAATTCTAAGTGCATCTTAGTGATTCGGAAGGATCTCTCTCAGAACAAGGTCAGAACAAGGGAACCAGAACGACTTAAAGTGTGCATTTATTGCAATATGAATTTAGGGTTTGCGCAGAAACATAAGAGTTCTTTTTGTTCATCATTTGCACATTTGCATTCAAGAAGAAGAAAGAAAGAGCTCTGCAACAAGATTGCTTCAACCCTCTCAAAGATCAACCGCAGAATTCAATTCAACCAACGATCTTTTCAGCTCAAATCGTGAACCCTAGAAGCGTAAAAAGGTATTTCCGCTCTTGAACATCTCTCTCTGAATCTTTTGGATGATGGCTACTCCAAATGTTGTTAAGATCATTGATAGGCCGCGCCCTAAGTTCAAGAAACATCCTTACAAATCCCTAGAAGTCGATCCTTTAGGCGCATTCTCAAGCATTCCGCATGGGGTTCGACACGTAGAAGATGTTAGGGTATACATTCACGCCAACATTGAGGAATTTGGGGAATCCAAGCTAATGGATATCTATCATAAGCAATTAATAGATGAAACCTTTGAACTTAAACCTCAATACAAGGCCATCCGGGATAAGCATTTTGGACATTGCATCCACTTCCCCTGTTTTGCAGAAGATGAATGGGTCTAGTATGTTCTCAGTAGAATACATGATAACTTCATGTGGTTGTTGAAGCCCTTCAAACTAACAAAGGATGCAATTAGGGTAGTAACTGGCTTGCACTCATCCGGTGGGTTGCCTGCTCTCAAGTCAGTCAAGAACCAAACAGTAAGTGAGGCTACCGGATCAAAATTTGACAAGAGAGCAATGACAATAGAAGACATCATAGATCCAGATATCAAATTTGCCTCTATGATAATTGGTTACAAAATCTATCACTCCAACAGAGAGAATTCAGTATCTGGAACTGCTATATATACTGCATATGAAATGCTAAGGAAAAATGCAGACTATGATCTATGCGAGCTTCTTTTGAGCCAACTGTTAGAAAATTCGCAGAAAATAAAGAAGGATAAGAAGAACTCATTCGAGTATGGTGGCCTAATACTATGTCTCTTCTTTTACTATATGAATGAGCTAACCCAGAACAAGTGGCTGGATATGGCAAAATGACAGACCGGTTGCCATACAAATTAGAGATTATATGTATGGGCTTGGTGATGCCAAGGCTCAAAGCACAACTCTCTGGAGATATTTCAAGAATTTCCAAGGTATGATGCAGGCCAGAGAGAGAATTCCTCAGACAATAGTTGAAAAATATAAAGATACAGTATGTTTTATGGTAGACACTGATCAATGCCTAATGGAGATAGTAGAGCCCAGAATAGTCTGGATTATGCCAATGGGCTATGAGGTGGATGAGAAAATCCTGGAACTACATGTCCAACACCTATTAAGTCAGCTTAAGGACACTGAGTCAGAAAGGTTTGGCACCTTTCAAGAATTGAGTGAAAATTCATGTTGAGCTAAGACAACCGGAGACGAAAAGAAAAGTGAGAAGAGAAGTAGAGGAAGTTGCCAAAAGATATGGCATTTCAAAAGAGGCAGTCCATGCAAATAGAGAGAAACTAGAAAGAGCAGAGAAAGAGAGACTAGATGTAGAAAAAGAAAGTGATCTGGTGCAAGCCCCCTCCCGGACTAGATCCTCAAAGAGTTTTGCACCTACCACCTCTAAGAGCTCAAAATCCTCCAAACCGGAAGCAAAGACATCTGAAAAAGGAGAAAAGAGAACAAAAACCAAGGCTACAAGATCCTACATAAGTCAAAAGGATGATGAAGGGACAGAGACAGATGAGGAGGTTAAGATAATGAAAAAGAAAAAGAAAACATCTATGGAATCCTCTGCCGGCAAAAACAAAGAACTGTTGATGATGTCATCAAGGCAGTCATTGTGGATGAGAATCTGCAACCAATGACAGAATTCTATGATGAGTATAGTGACACAGACAAGAGAATCTTGGAAGAAGCTATAGTTAAGTACTTAAACATATAAAATAAAACATTCATTGAAATCATTTCTCTAATCCCCAAAAGTTTAGAGAAGGTACTTGAACTCAGAAAAGACAATGCCAAGGAAAAGGATTTGGAGATCCGGGAACAGGTAGCTATTTAGCTCTATCCTTCCATTACTCCAAAACAAATGAACATGATCTTCAAGGACTGCAAGGATGAGTTCCTGAGAAAAGCCAGAATGAACAAACTTATGCTTGGAAAGACAGATCAGGTGGTAAAGGAGACTGAAGACATACTCTGGAATGCATTTAAAAGATTCAATCTTCCTGTTATAGAGGACATAAGTGATAAACCTTCTGCCATGGATGTCGAAGAATTAAGTACATCAAAGGAAGATTCTACTGAGAAAATTGCAGCAGAGTCAAAGGAGATAGGTGAGGAGAGGACTAAGAACTTGGATTCCTCTGTTCCGGAAGAGGAAGTCCATGAAGAAGTAAACATCTCTCTTCCAGATCCCCCTGCTGACTCCGGAACTGAAGGAGAAGAAAGAAACAAAGAGAAAATCAGTTAAGAAGAAGAGGCAGAGGGGAGAGATGAAGATAAAACAAAGAAGACCCCAGGTGACAGTTCTGAGGATG
Organism: Cunninghamia lanceolata; assembly: GCA_027924645.1. NCBI lineage: Eukaryota > Viridiplantae > Streptophyta > Pinopsida > Cupressales > Cupressaceae > Cunninghamia > Cunninghamia lanceolata. The sequence continues at coordinate 3,859,846 of BSBN01000794.1, forward strand.
CAGAAGGAAAGAAGACTCTGTCTCTGGCAAGAGACACTGCAGAAGCAGTTAAAGACTTCCTGACCAAAGAAATGATGGAATTAGATGAACTGGAGCTATTTCAAGGACCACTCAATTTTGGCTCTCTCTCTCCGGTCCGGACAATGAAGGTAGCATCTTTTGCTCAAGCCAAAGCAAAAGAAAAGCTTCTGAAGTCTCACATGGAAGACTGTGAGCTGATAGAGATTGCATCCGGTGTGTTGGAGAAGATCATGCCATCCTTCCAGAAGGATCCTTCGGCCTCTTCATCCAGTAACTTGAAATCTCTTGTTAATTCTATTAGCACACATTTTGATTCTTTGGAGAAATCAACAGAAGAGAAAGTATGGAAAGAGTTTTTGGGAAAGAGATTCTCCGAATTACAGGGACTTATAGAAAATGATAGGAGAAATCTAGATATTGGGATAAAGAGCCTAGAAAATGCTCTTAAAGATGGTGGAGATTTATACAAATTTTGTCTATCTTGGTCCACAATAACAATAGACATTGCCAAAAAGGTGGAAGAACAAGAGAGTAAACTGTCAAGTTTATCTCAAAATTTTGATCCTCTCACCTCATCCATAATAAATCAAGAGTGTCAGACTATTGCCACTATTAATGAAATAAAGAGGCTTCAAAAGGAGAAGAATAGAATAAGCAGGCTAAGTGAACTAAGAGGGATAATTATCCCTAAGTTAGAGGCAATGCATGAGGCCCTAACTGATACTCAGACCACAGCCCAGACCAGTGATCCGACAGACTTAAAAAGGGCAGAAGCTTTTGCATTTTTGATAAGTGGTCACATCTCAATGTTGGACAAGATGAAGCAGAGTTGGGCAACAAAATTTGTCCAGTTGAAAACCACTTTTGCGGATATCCTTAAGTATATGTAAGTACAACATGTATATATACTTATCCGGCAATGTATAGGTTGTTTTTCTTTGCAAAGTTTGGTGTGCGAGTTTCACCCTTTGCCATTGATGTCAAAGGGGGAGTGAGGAGTAGCGAAAAATGTGGAATCCAGCTAAGGGGGAGCTTCGGTAAAAGTGTACATAAGATAGAGCATCAACCAAGGGGGAGTGTGCTATGACACTTAGTCATTTTTCACTACGTGTTGCTATCAATGCCAAAGGGGGAGATTGTTGGCAAGAGACACTGTGTGGCTTCTTGATTGTTGTCATTGATGGCAACAAAGTCCATCCCACACATCCGCAACACATGGTATGTCTATACCGGAAGTCAGATTGAAGAGTATTTTGGTCTGGTGAGCAAGAACAGAGCATGCAGCAAAGTCCGACAATCAGGTCTGGATTTCCCAGAGGATGTATCTCTGCAAAGTGCGGACTTGGGGAAGTCAAGAGGAGTACCATTACTGCTACATTCCAAAGATTGAGCCTCTGGTGTTGAAAGAATGAAAAGATATGAGCATCTAAGTGTTGGGTTCCTGACAGGCAGTATAGACTAAGGAAGAACTAATCGACAGAGCATCAGACCTTAACCCGGATGAGAAATTGATGGTGATCAAGCTACTTAAGGGATCATTCATGGTTGGCCGACATGATTGATGCCTTTTATAACTATCTCTTTGATACGCATCACTTAGTAAGCATGGATTCAGCCGACAAACCAGAGTTTGGGAAAATCTTGAGTATTCCGGATGCTGACTAGAATGATGTTGAAATCCTTGGTGCGGATATATATACCAGATGGATTTCGATGTGAAGGTGTGTGAATAGAGAAATAGTGTGCGAGAAAAGGTAGAGATAAGTGTGGAAGCGGCAATACAGGTCCGGTATGTGACATCACAGCAGCACCAAAACAGAGGGAGAATGAAGTGCAGTAGATCAGTATATTGAGCCTAACTGGAACTGAACCTCAGCATATGTGGATGCTTCTCATCAGTTCAAATACTTGGTTACTTTCTATAAACTATTGTAGGCAGTGAGCCTCTTGTGAGCAGTGTGCTCGGGCAGTGAGCCCTAATTGGCAAGTGCCATTTTGTACTTCTTATTCTTTTAACAGAGAATACAATCTTGGGTTAGTGATGCAGAGGTAGGAGGACCAAAACTATCCTCAATAACATTAACAAATCAAAGAACTAATCCAATTTCTTTGGTCAGGTTGAAGAGAACATTAATACAGACTTTTCATCCAATTTTCATGAAGATCCAATGGTAGAAGAGAAAGTTATGACTCTTTTCCCAAAACTACAAACCCTAGACAGTGTTCAGACCTGCCCTCACCAAAATTGCAATATCTTTCACAAAACTTAACAAAATTATACCAAACCAAAAGAATTGTAAACTAGAAACACATATCTTTCCATCCATCTATTATATGCATCAATGTTTGGCCGTACCAGGTCGTACCATGCATATTTTCAGACTGTATTTTCAGAAAATTAAACTCTACAGACCTACCCTCAATAAAAATGCCATAACTTATTCAAATCTTACTGAAATTTGATGCAACAAAAAGAAATGGAAAGTAGACTCAAGAATATTTCCAACCATATATGGCTTGCCCCTGTATCTGTCCATACAAAACCGTACCAAACGCTGCAACATGACTGTTATAGGAGAATTCTGAAAATTGCAGTCACTAAAACGGTCATAACTTCCTCAATATTGCACCAAATTCGATGAGACAAAAAGGAAAGGGAGGGTGATTGAATATAATTTCATTTTAAATCAAAAAGAAATGTCCTCCTACACTTACTAGGCCGTACCATGCAAGAAAACAACAAATTTCTGAACTATAATACAGAAAACATTGCTTTTTACCATTCCATTCTTAATCTTCAATCACCTCCCAATTCTTCATGGTTACAAGGCCTTTTAAAGACATTAAAACATGTCTCTTCAGTTCATAACTGATTTGGAGTGAACCAAGAGCCAAATGACTCTTCACCTTCCAAGTTTGCATCTTTTTTCTAATTTTACATTGACAACCTTTCCATGGTTTGCAATATTTTGCATATTTGAACTTCCTAGTGACCTCTAATACATAACAATGACTTGATTAACCTTATACAATGATGAATCATTACAATATTGGATCATTTTAATCAAACTCCTATGGAAGTCAAGGTGCTCCTACACCATACAACCAACCAACAAAGATTTCCAAGTCCCTTGGAATTGTATCTGCAACAAAAGTCTCTTTCCTCTGTCTTCAATCTTCAATCTTCTTAGCTACAATCTTCCAATTAATAGAAATGGTGACCAACCAACCAACAAAACAAACTACCATCTTCACAGAGCATCCTTAGGCTCCTTCTACTCCCATCAGTGGAGTACTCTTCGGGCTACAACATCAAGTGCTTCTTTAGGTATCCATCTCTTTCACTGCTTCACAACAAACCAACTCACCAAACCATTCATCTCACCCAATAGCAGATCCTGGTGATGCACCTACCACTCTCTCCTCAGTGGTTTCTCTCTGCATCCTTCTCCAGCCAAATCTCTATTGGAGAATGGTCATGACAGACCTCATCTTGTCTGCCAACACACACAACCTCAGAAAACATCTTTCTTGCAGCTAGATGGAACAAGCACCTGCAACCAAACAACTGAGCAACACAAAATCTAAAAGGTATAGATTGCCTCCCTCGGTGATCTATCTACACAATCAAGATCTTCTTGCTCTTCACCTGCCTTCTCAGTAACAGGAACAAATACAACACCCAAATCTTTCGCCAGCTCTGATACCAAAATGATGCAAAGGTAGGAGGACCAAAACTATCATCAATAACATTAACAAATCAAAGAACTAATCCAATTTCTTTGGTCAGGTTGAAGAGAACATTAATACAGACTTTTCATCCAATTTTCATGAAGATCCAATGGTAGAAGAGAAAGTTATGACTCTTTTCCCAAAACTACAAACCCCAGGCAGCGTTCAGACCTGCCATCACCAAAATTGCAATATCTTTCACAAAACTTAACAAAATAATACCAAACCAAAAGAATTGTAAACTAGAAACACATATATTTCCATCCATCTATTATATGCATCAATGTTTGGCTGTACCAGGTCGTACCATGCATATTTTCAGACTGTATTTTTATAAAATTAAACTCTACAGACCTACCCTCAATAAAAATGCCATAACTTATTCAAATCTTACTGAAATTTGATGCAACAAAAAGAAATGGAAAGTAGACTCAAGAATATTTTCAACCATATATGGCTTGCCCCTGTATCTATCCATACAAAACCGTACCAAACGCTGCAACATGACTGTTATAGGAGAATTCTGAAAATTGCAGTCACTAAAACGGTCATAACTTCCTCAATATTGCACCAAATTCGATGAGACAAAAAGGAAAGGGAGGGTGATTGAATATAATTTCATTTTAAATCAAAAAGAAATGTCCTCCTACACTTACTAGGCCGTACCATGCAAGAAAACAACAAATTTCTAAAGTATAATACAGAAAACATTACTTTTTACCATTCCATTCTCAATCTTCAATCACCTCCCAATTCTTCATGGTTACAAGGCCTTTTAAAGGCATTAAAACATGTCTCTTCAGTTTATAATTGATTTGGAGTGAACCAAGAGCCAAATGACTCTTCACCTTCCAAGTTTGCATCTTTTTTCCAATTTTACATTGACAACCTTTCCATGGTTTGCAATATTTTGCATATTTGAACTTCCTAGTGACCTCTAATACATAACAATGACTTGATTAACCTTATACAATGATGAATCATTACAATATTGGATCATTTTAATCAAACTCCTATGGAAGTCAAGGTGCTCTTGCACCAGTTAGTCACCCCGTGGTTTTTCCCTTAACAGGGTTTTCCACGTAAAAAATCCTTGTGTTATGTGTGTTGATTTCATTTATGCTCTCATGTTCATTTATGCTTATATGTTTTGCTACTGCTTTATTGTTAAAGAAGAAAAGAAAGTTAAGAAATTTGAGATAACTAATTCACCCCCCTCTCAGTTATCTGCCTTGTTTCCAACAAGATAAATCTCAGATATTGCTTGTTAGGAAATTACAAGTTGATCAAACCAATTCCTTCATAACCCTATGAAAGATAATGATGCATAGAAGCTTACATAATTACCATAATGCAAAGATCAAATAGACAAGTCTAGATAATACAAAATATATCCATGGAAAACCCTCAAGAGGGAAAAACCTAGCCTCCAAAAGCATCCACACTCAATGCATTATTCAACAATAAAATATTATAATACACTTATAGAGTCTCCATGAACATTTCTGAAACATCAAGCTCATCCAATGCATCCTCCATGTGTCCAAGCATGTAACCACACATCCCATGCCATGCTTCATATATGCACTCATAAGTGAAACTCAATACAATGACAACCCACTCAACCAACCAACCCCAACTACTAATCATGTGCTTGCTTTTATAAAATCGAGCTCACACAAATACAAGATGTAGTATAGGGAAAACCATGTGTCCCAAAACCATGGGAACACAAAACCATTGACCCCTCATTTGATTCTTGCAACTAAGTTTTCGCTTTATGTTCTAATTAATTAATTAATTATTCTAGGTCTCCAACACATAAAATAACTAACCCAATGTTATATACAACTTTACAAGTGACCCCAAATAAATATTTAATGTGACTAAACACATCACTTAACATGCACCACAAATAAATATTTGTTTTACATAATTAAATATTTCATTTTATGCAAGGTGTACAATACACCTTTTTCCTAACACATTGTGTGTCACACTCGTGGGCCATCTCAATTTTTATCTGAAATCACATATTTTTAAGAAAAACTAATGATTTAAGCCTAAAGGGGTTCCATCTAAGGGGTTTAGATCAAACTCCCTTAGATCAACCCCCCTTGGATAGAACCCCTCTAGGCTTAAATCAAACCCCTGATCTAGTCTCCTTCACATATATCAAAATGCTTACAAAAACAATTTTGCTTACCTCTTGGGGAAATGAAGTCATTTGGAAAGGTTTTAGCTCTTAGTATTAGCTTTACAAAAATTATAATATGTATTATGTTTTTTTTTAATAATATTTTTTTAATTTTTTTTATAATGAGTGTATGTTCATTATGAAAAATGACTTCTATTCAAAACACTAGGAAGAATAACATTGTTAGAAAAATATGAAAAAATGCACTAATGTTTTTTGTTTCAATTAAAAAAGAAAAAACAATTTTGATATATATGCTGAGAAAAATGTGTTACAGAATAACATAGGTTTGAAATTTTTGATAATATTAATTCAAAAAAAGAAATTAATAATAAATAAAATATTTAAAGAAAAATTACCAAAAAAATATTTATGCACTAGACATTGGAGTTAATGATTTAATTTCAATAAATCATGAAATTTTTTTATTTGCAATGAAAGTTATACATTATAGAATAATGTCACTCAATAAAAAATAATTGAAAAAAACACAAATTGGTTTAAAAAATAAAAATGATAGAAATAATTCTTTAATTTTTTAAAAAAATATAATTTAAATTTATATAGATAATGCCACAACTCATTAGTATACTATCATCTTTCAATTCTTGACTATTTGTTCCCTATAATTGACACAAATTGAAAAATGTTGACTTTGAACGTCCTACTTAGGCCAAAAAGTGGGACACACTATTGTGTGATCACTTAATTAGGAAAGTAGTGAAATATATTACAAGAAGCCCGAAGGTCCAAATCTAGATGTTGGAGTGGAGAGGTTGTTGCAACCCATCTCAAGGATTGACAAAGATGCATGGATGGAGGTGCCAAGTTTTGTTGGATCATTAAATCTAGAGGAGTTGATCAATTGGATCATTGAAATGGAGGAGTATTCTAGGTTTGAGAACATCTCAAGACTTGCGAAGGGTGAAGATCGCCCAAATAGTTGCAAGGCCGTTCCACTATAGTGGAATGAATTGCAGTTAGAGAGAATGTTTAGGGTGAAAAAGGAGGTTGATGATTGATTGGATGTGGGTTAAATCCTCCTTTCTCAATAAACATTCAAGGACATATCAATTGAGTTGAATCACACTTTTGCAAGGGGATTCACTTACAAGTTAGGCTGTCATTTGGAATGATGTGGAAGCTCAGATATTATCAACTAATGTCTCAATTTAATGCTCAAATACCCTTAAAACCCTAATTATGCAAAATAGTAAGCAAATTGATGAATTACGACAAATCCTTGCAGACCAAGGTAGTATGCAGAGATTAATAACCGATCATTTTTCAAAATTTGGAATGCAGAATACTCGGGGACAATGACACTAACAGCCCTATCCAAGGTGCTATTTTCGTTGCAGAATCCTGATCTTCTAACACTGATGTTCACTGTACTTTCTATTTTTGTCTCGTGAAATGCGGAGGACACTAGCACTAGTGCCCGAGTCCAAGGTAGGGTTATTTTCAGGATGCCGGAAGTTCTTCTGATACTGATTGTTAGTGTCAAATTTGTTTCTATGTTTTCAACTTCAGAGGACACTGGCATTGGTGCCCTAGTCCAAGTAGTCTTTTTCTTCATGGATCTGGAATCTGCACATTGTCTTACTATTCCCTGCAATTCCACTCTGTCAAGATGCGAAACCTATAACCTGCAATCACAAGGAGAGTGGTTGGGGGTTATGGTGTTTAGAGGCTTGCCTCAGTCAAGCCTCAGAGAGACATTCAAGTCTTCAGAACACCGTTGTCAGATAGAGAATGTGTATCCCTGCGGGATAGAGGCAAAAACAAATTGATAAATGATCCAAACACAAATATATATCACCTTGGAGGTGTAGATCGCATGGAAGGAAGAAGCTCTTTCATGCCATGAGGAGATGGAGCCTAATTTGTAATAAACAAACACAATACTGCTCTACAACACAATAAAAGCCTTGAATCACTTTAGCATAAGATCACAAGTTCACAATATCCATTTAGTTTACAAATTAAGTCCTAAACATGCTTATATATGCAACAACACACATTCCCACTAAGAATTTCGTAATTCAAACTTGAGATGTCGGCATAGGACCTAAGTAACAGTCATAAAACTGACATTAAAATTTAGGGCTGACCTAAAATGGGGCAGGACTAGGGTGCTAGCGCCCAAGTCCACCCCCCATTTTGAGTCAGGGACTATCAAAATAGTACCCCCTAGGTCCTATTTGCCACAATACTTCAGGGTTTTCTCATCGGGATTTAAGATTAACATGCAAGATGCTTATAATGAATTCTAAGGACCCGGGAGCTAAACCTTAAGAGGGAAAAGCCCCCAAGGGGACATTTTGTGACATAGCATTTAGCCCCCACTTTAATATATGTATAAATGCAAGACCAATACATGCATTAAAGTATGGTCAAAACACAACAAACACGCCAAGCACAGTGCAGACACGCCAAACACACTGAAGACAGTAACATACATGCAAAACACGAAGAAGCCAGTTACAGTCACACAGAACATGGAGAAGACAATATTGAAGACACGCTAAACACAGTGAATATAGTGAATGCAGTTATTATTTCTTTTCCATTTTCATATATATGAAATGCAAATGTAAGTACATGGAAAGTAAACACACAACCCAAAATGCAGGAGGGACTCATCACCACCAGTCTTTAGAGTACACTTGAGAACAAACATGCCATACAAATCCCAAAGCATAGGAGGGACTCATCGCCACCCGTCTTTAGACTATGCTTGGGAACAAAAACACCATACACACACATGGAAGATACGACAAACAAGTGATGGAAGGAGCCTATTGCTAGGTTTACCACCATCTTAGGCACATTACAGGCACACCTGACAGTTGGGCTTCGCCACAACAACCACCAAAGACATGCTTAAGGTAGGATACACCAATCCTGCCTACTCAGAGGACTTTTAGAAATGACAGGATGTGCATTCTCCTCGAGAAATACACCATCCCTGCCTCCATAGAGGGCTTAAAATAAAAGGATATGCATGATATCCCGCCTCCGCAGAGGGCTTTCTCATTGTAATATAAAATAAAGATGTGCACTCTCTCGGAGATACAACATCCCGCCTCCGCAAAGGGCTTACAAACACGCTTCGTTACTATCGAAATCATCAGACAACTTACCTCATATATGCCCCCACCTTAAGGTAGTTGATGTCGTGTATCGATATCAAGCACGTTAAGGTAGAGAGAAAACACACAAGGGAACAAGAGCTTTTGCAAAGCCCATGCCCCCAGAAGTGACATGCACTTTATGATCGCCAAATGTTCCCACAAACACAATATCCTGCAAGAAAAGAGGTTAGAAATCTTTCCATAAGATAATAACCACATCACATGATCAAAACAATGCATAAACAAAATCACATCAAAAGCCAAGGTTATACTATAGATTCGGAGCCTGAGTATAACCATGGGGCTATACTGCAGAGATCTCAGAACCGAATATAAGCGAGGCGAGATCCAAGATAAGAAAAGTGCATGGAGCAACAATATTGTTATGGTTTGTTAGTGCGATAAGACATCATCAAAATATCACACGGAGTGATTCTACTAGCCAAGCGTTGGATAATATATATCAACCCCATCATCATGTATGGACTAGGTCTATTTTTGTTTACTCGCTAAAGGGACACGTGGTCCACATATCGGTCTTATTTGTTTTGCTTCATCCGCTAGCTAGATAGAACCACTAGAGGAAGGTAAACAATAAATTAAGAGAGGAGAAACAAGTGCCATAGGGTCGTCACATAGGAAGGTGCCCCCAGGTCACCAACCACAATGCTATGTCCCTAGGACACAACACAAAACAATGAAAATAGAGGGGAGGCAAGATAGAAGAATGATGATACAAATAGAAGGGTCAGAACAGAGGCGGTCTCCCAGTATCCTCAACCTTACAAGAGTATCAAGAGTCATCCAAGGAGGCCTAAACAACACAACAATCATGGGGGGAACACAACACAAGAGGTAAAGGGTTAGAAATACTTACCTGATATAGCCCAATGTTAAGAACATACATATCTAGGAAGAGGCCACCCTTGAGAGCAACTATAATATTTGCTACAACGAGTGTGGGTTAAAGAGGGAGAAATATTTATCTTATTGAACAGGATATGTCCTGGTGGACAATTCTTGTCTATCAGCCTAGGAAATTTCTTATGTTGTTTTAGTCTTGTTGATATTACATTGACATTAAGTTTAGGATGACAAGAAGCTTTGGTGGGTTTCAAAGAGCGGTATCCTATATCGACTATGTAATTAATTCCAACAACTTGTAAAGGTACTCTGATTCCTTGTTGATTTACACCACATCCATTACCTACATAGTCGTGATTTTTGTACAATATTTGAAATCCATGACCATAGAGAGAGTCGATTTCTTTAGAAGATGGTGAAGCCTCATAAGTCTCATAATCTATAGTATAACTGAGAGTATTGTCTTTGTTTTCTACCAAGGAAGCTTTGGTTTTCTTAGGTGTTTCCAAAGTGTGCTTAGTTGAGATCAATGCAACTTTTGATGTGTCAGAGTTATTAAGTTTATATTCCCCTATAATGCAAGGATTAAAATCTAATGAACCCCAATCATCACCAAAAAGTGCATTCGATGTTTTATAGTCTTGCACAACATTATCCGTGGCAAGAGGCATTGATGAATTGACTTGTAGGTTGTTTAAACTCGAATGATTGCTAACTTGTTTTTGCTTTTCAATATGTAAACAATTATCTAGTTTAGGATCAGCGTGTATGGTGTGAATCTTGTTTTGATAGATAAACTTTATTGATCTATGAAGGGTAGATGGAACTGCCCCCATGGCATGAATCCACGGTCTACCGAGAATCATATTATATGAAAGCGAACTGGGCATGACATGAAAAAGGGTAGATAGTGTCACAAGATCAACCTTTACAGGTAGGATTATAGTACCTATAGATTGGCTATCTTTATTAGCAAAACCACGAATGCTAATCTTATCTAGTTTAATCAAAGAGGTATCAACCTTAATCCTATGTAACAAATCAATACCACAAACATTAAGAGTCGATCCATTGTCAATCATAACTCACTTTACCAACTTTGTATTTATCATGACATCTATTATAAGTGGATCATATTGGTTTTGAACTTCAATGGATGGTAATTCATGTGGTTGAAAGAGAATAACCATTTTTGTCACATACATACAATCCAACAGAGCTGCTACATCATTCGACTTAACAACAGGTGGTACAATCATCTTTTGTAAAGCTTCTTGGAGCATTCCATGGTATGTAGGTGATGTTTGTATTAAATCCCAAAGAGATATCTTAGCCAGGGTAGCGCGAAGGTGCTCAACAAGATCATATTCTTGACCACTTTTATGAGTAAGACGAGACGACAGAGGGAGCATAGGTTGAGAACATGAAAGAGAGACAGGCACATGAGGTGCTTGCTTGTTGTGCTTGTTATTATGGGTGTTATATGTGTGAGCAATCACATTGTGGTGTGGCTGTTATGACACATTTTAGACACCTTGATTTCTTTGAGTGATTTGTCTTGCATAATTTAAAATGTAATCTAGGGGTTGAGGTGGTTTTCAATCACCTTGAACCGTAATCACTGGTATTAAGCAAGAAGGTGCATTGAGTGCCCCCCGCACAACTATCTTAGGAATATTTCTACACTTATCTAGTAACCCCTTGGTGGGTGGTATAAGTCTATTAGTAAAGATTGAATTAACATTGTTTTCCTTTCGATTATACCCAACATCCATCCCTAAAGGATTTAATGTGAGAGACCTTTTCTCATCCACTAATGCTACATCTTGGCTAGGGAGAGCATTGGAATGAAAGAAATGTAAGGTGTTGTTAGGAGGGTTAGGTATTGTATCATTAATAGAGCTATCCATAGTCTTCTCATCTAAGGTTCTTGGACATTCAACTATAGGAGAGGTAGGATAACTTGTGGGATCATCAACATCATCATATGCTTTAGCTATCAATTCCAAGGCATTAACGGAAGAGAATTTTTTACACTTATTTTTCTCATGAGAGTTATTAGAGATGAATTTGGTTAAATATTCTAATATCAAATGATATGCTCCTATGAGTAATGTGAAGCTATCAAAATCATGTATATAACAAAGTAATTTAAGCTCATGTGTAGAACATGTAGAAACATCAATATCATGTACATAGGCTATGTGTTCCAAAACATGAGGGTTCTCATTAGTGAAATTAGAGAAATGTTCAAAATCCAAGATATACTCATGCAAAGATTTCCATGAAGATGCCATCTTGAAATGTCTTGTAACATCAATATTCGATAAGATCTAGTAAAACAAGACATGCGAAGTTTTGTAATGATTAAGGTATCCTAGATGTGTGACTATTTCACTTCTAGACACTTGTTTGAGGGAAAGGGCTAAAAGGACACACAAAGTCCACAACAAACATAATGGATAGGAGGAAAATAGTACAAAACAACAAGGCCCAATTTATGATTTTATATATTTAGATTGAATGTAATGAAACAACACAAATTATGCTTGTTTATGCACCTAAAATGTTCATTTTTTTCACCTTTTTTTGGTGCAGGAGCACCCCTACAAGACAGGATATTGTCCGCATGACAGGACATTAGTCTATTTTTAGCATGTTTGACTTCATAATGTAATAAGGTCCATTGGACCAATGCATATGTATTAGATCAGCCTAGGAGAGTGTGCAGGTAGTTAGAGCTCATGATCAGGTTGTCTGAGCTGTCTTCTCCCAGCCGTTTGGAAGCTCCCAGCCGCTGGGAATCGAGTTGGTAGTACTCGTAGGATATTGCTATAAATAACTCAGATCAGTTAGGGTTTGGGATTAGAGAATATCATATCAGAGAGAGAGTAGTTGTGTTATGTTGTACTGGTGATTGAGTGAAATCCAGAGATCAGTCCAGACATTGTGAAACATTGTTGTAGAAACAGGACATTTGTGTTTCATCTAAATAAGATCTCATCAATTGCATTATCTGGTTTATCAGCTGTTTATGTTTTGATTTATGTTCTGATACAAGTTAATGGATTCTTTCAACCCTTCCACCGGTTGATTATGTGAATCAGTGGAATGGTCGTGCATGTTAGTTTAGGTTGTATTTTAGTTTTCTGTTTATGCATTTCATTGTGTGGGAGATCGATTGGTAGCATGCTGTGAATCAACCTAGCATCCTCATGTGCTAGGATTTAGGAAGATAAACTGTTAAGTTTTGATCTGAAGGTGATCCGGCCCGATCATCATATTTTCTTTGTGAAATTGTGCGGTTCTGTGAGTTTGCATGCAGCAGACGGATATACAGGAATCTGCATGTGCTTTTCCCAGACGGAGCGAATCGCATCGACATTCGTGAGTATATCGCTATCCGGATCAGGTTATGAAGCTGACGAAGACTGTATGTTTTAAGTGCATCAGGATGATATAAGTTGGATATATACTCAGTGTGTATATCATCGTCAGGATCATCTTTCGTGTGTACCCATCATCCGCATATCGCTATTGTATGCGGGAGGAAAAAAATCATTTTTTTGGCTAAGGACAGGAGGTTCTTAAAAGTCGTCATCAGGATCTTAAAGGTCATCATCAGGATATGTATAATATCACCCGACATTTTATTATCATGCTGCGGAGGATGTAAGAGTCTTATAACCGGGTGACATCATCATCAGGTGCATGTGACGTCATCGTCATCAGGATATTGCGAATATCACCCGATGCAGATTTATCCTGCTGACGTTAAGTGTTTCGGCATCGGTGGGAGTAATAGCGTCGGGGAGACCTTTTTCGGCCTGGCCGATAGAAGAAGTGTTGCCGATAGGCAACCTGACCGATATATTCATCGGGGTGACATTAGTCATCGGGGGTAAGACATTTCCCCTTGGTCGATGAGCCATCTCTCGCCGATAGGCGATAAGGAAGTGAACAGTGGTCAGCAGGAGGATATTTCATGCCTCTTTGAAATATGATGATGCTGATAAGCCGATAGGATTTTAACATGCTGGTTGTATTAATGACTCCTCCTTCCCATTTGTAAGCTTCTGTTGCGTTGATTTGGAAATGTATGCTTTAGTCCAATCACTCAAGAAATGGAGGCATTATTTGATGCCAAAGGAATTCATAGTATTCACAGATAACCAGGCTCTGAGTTTCATAAACAGCCAGGAAAAGCTGAACCACAGACACATGAAATGGGTAGAAACCTTACAAGCTTTTACTTTTACATTGAAGCATAAGAAAGGAGTCAAGAATAAAGTTGCAGATGCTTTGAGCAGGAGAGTTCTAACAGTCAACCAGATTCAGTTAGAAAGTGTTGGCATTGATTCACTAAAGACCATGTATGAGACTGATGAAGATTTTGGGGAGATATATCATGTATGTACTTCTTTTGGAGAGAAATATCATGCTGAATTCTCTGAATTTTTGATTCAGGATGGATTGTTGTTCAAAGGTGGACAGTTATGTATTCCAAGGTGTTCTATGAGGTTAAACATCATTAAGGAGAAACATTGTGGAGCTATGGCAGGTCATTTTGGTCTAGATAAGACTCTTGATCTTGTCCGAAGACATTACTTTTGGCCTAAGTTACAATCAGATGTCAGAAAGTTTGTAGAGACATGTGTGATATGTCAGAAAGCTAAAGGCAGGTCGACTAATGCAGGTTTATATCAGCCCTTACCCATTCCCTCCAGACCATGGGAAAGCATAAGTATGGATTTTGTCTTGGGTTTACCAAGGACACGGAAAGGGTTTGATAGTGTTTTTGTTGTAGTGGATAGATTCAGCAAAATGGCACATTTCTTGCCATGCAAAACCACTGCTGATGCTTCATACATTGCAGATTTATTTTTCAGGGAGATTGTCAGAATCCATGGATTGCCATTGAGTATAGTGTCAGATAGGGATGTGAAGTTTATTGGTCACTTCTGGAGAACTCTTTGGAAGAAACTTGGAACAAATTTGTCTTTTTCCTCTGCATATCATCCTCAAACGAATGGACAGACTGAAGTAGTGAACCGTTCCTTAGGAAATTTGCTTAGATGTTTGACAAAACAGCATGGAGAAAAGTGGGATAATATTCTATCTCAAGCTGAATTTTCCTATAATGATACTGTCAATAGGAGCACAGGGAAATCACCTTTCCAGATAGTTTATGGTATGCATCCAAGAGGAATTTTGGAATTGAGAGATCTACCTACAGTAGACCCTGTTAGTGCAGAAGGAGAAGCTTTTGTAGAAGCCATAAAAGAGGTTCATGATCAAGTCAAGACCCAACTACAGCAAACCACCTTGAAGTATAAGGAATATGCTGATAAAAAGAAGAAGGATGTACAGTTTGATGTTGGAGATTTGGTATGGGTTCATTTAAAGAAGGACAGACTTCCTAAGGGAAAATATACTAAACTCATGCAGAGAAAAGTTGGACCATGTCAGATTTTGCACAAGCATGGACAGAATGCTTATGAGATACAACTCCCCCCTAATCTTGGTTTGTCCCCTATATTCAATGTATGTGATTTAACTCCATACAAGTCTTATCCAGATGCAGATCAGGAACTCCTACAGGATACAGTCCATGATAACATTCCCAAGCATGATCCTCCATAGTTGCAGAAGGTTTTGGACACCCGAGTGGTCAAACAGACCCGGAACAAACAGTACTTGGAGTATCTAGTATCTTGGAAGGGAAAACCTAATTCTGAAGCAGTATGGATGACTGAAGAGCAGATCCAGAAACATGGTGCAGATCTTCATACTCTCATCTCAAGTGGACTTGAGATTTCTTCTTCTGGGGAGTATGGTGCAGGAGCACCCCTACAAGACAGGATATTGTCCGCATGACAGGACATTAGTCTATTTTTAGCATGTTTGACTTCATAATGTAATAAGGTCCATTGGACAAATGCATATGTATTAGATCAGCCTAGGAGAGTGTGCAGGTAGTTAGAGCTCGTGATCAGGTTGTCTGAGCTGTCTTCTCCCAACCGTTTGGAAGCTCCCAGCCACTGGGAATCGAGTTGGTAGTACTCGTAGGATATTGCTATAAATAACTCAGATCAGTTAGGGTTTGGGATTAGAGAATATCATATCAGAGAGAGAGTAGTAGTTGTGTTATGTTGTACTGGTGATTGAGTGAAATCCAGAGATCAGTCCAGACATTGTGAAACATTGTTGTAGAAACAGGACATTTGTGTTTCATCTAAATAAGATCTCATCAATTGCATTATCTGGTTTATCAGCTGTTTATGTTTTGATTTCTGTTCTGATACAAGTTAATGGATTCTTTCAACCCTTCCACCGGTTGATTCTGTGAATCGGTGGAATGGTCGTGCATGTTAGTTTAGGTTGTATTTTAGTTTTCTGTTTATGCATTTCATTGTGTGGGAGATCGATTGGTAGCATGCTGTGAATCAACCTAGCATCCTCATGTGCTAGGATTTAGGAAGATAAACTGTTAAGTTTTGATCTGAAGGTGATCCGGCCCGATCATCATATTTTCTTTGTGAAATTGTGCGGTTCTGTGAGTTTGCATGCAGCAGACGGATATACAGGAATCTGCATGTGCTTTTCCCAGACGGAGTGAATCGCATCGACATCTGTGAGTATATCGCTATCCGGATCGGGTTATGAAGCTGACGAAGACTGTATGTTTTAAGTGCATCAGGATGATATAAGTTGGATATATACTCAGTGTGTATATCATCGTCAGGATCATCTTTCGTGTGTACCCATCATCCGCATATCGCTATCGTATGCGGGAGGAAAAAAATCATTTTTTTGGCTAAGGACAGGAGGTTCTTAAAAGTCGTCATCAGGATCTTAAAGGTCATCATCAGGATATGTATAATATCACCTGACATTTTATTATCATGCTGCGGAGGATGTAAGAGTCTTATAACCGGGTGACATCATCATCAGGTGCATGTGACGTCATCGTCATCAGGATATTGCGAATATCACCCGATGCAGATTTATCCTGCTGACGTTAAGTGTTTCGGCATCGGTGGGAGTAATAGCGTCGGGGAGACCTTTTTCAGCCTGGCCGATAGAAGAAGTGTTGCCGATAGGCAACCTAACCGATATATTCATCGGGGTGACATTAGTCATCGGGGGTAAGACATTTCCCCTTGGCCGATGAACCATCTCTCGCCGATAGGCGATAAGGAAGTGAACAGTGGTCAGCAAGAGGATATTTCATGCCTCTTTGAAATATGATGATGCTGATAAGCCGATAGGATTTTAACATGCTGGTTGTATTAATGACTCCTTCCCATTTGTAAGCTTCTGTTGCGTTTACCTCTGCATCATTTTTCAATGCAGATGACAAAAAAAGAGGTGTTGTGAAGAATTTTATGAGGGGCAAAAAATAAAAAGCTCAATATCAATCCAATAATGCAACAATATCCTTCACAACACCCCTATAATGCAATTCTAGAGAGATGATAAGGCCAAATCTAGTGAAAATGTAAGGTTTTCAAACCCTAGACATGAATTTTTGCAAAGAAGACACTATGATGCAACACTACAATTAGAAATCAGTCCCAAATGAGTGTTTGAAAAGGGTAGTAAAATCTGAAACAATATTTTAACTACAAACCCTAGCTAATGCAAAACTAGGTTTTTATAAAAAAATGCACAATTTCAAGCAATTTTTAACAAATTAGACATGAAAATGCAATGCAAGTGATTAAAATAAGATGAATTTTTGCAATTTAAATCATATATAATGAAAATAATAGAAATTAAATGCCAATTAATTCAAACTATGCCAAAATGCAAGCCTAAGATGACAATTTTTTAAAAAAATTTAAATTTTTCAAATTTTTTGTAAATTTTCAAATGTAATAAGATGAATGAATGCAAATCTAAAGTACAACACTCAACAAGACACAAAATTTAAATAAATACGGGTTCACCAAAATGTTTAGGGTGAAAAAGGAAGAGGCTGATGATTGATTGGAATGTGTGGGTTAAATCCTTCTTTCTCAACAAACATTCAAGGACATATCAACCGAGTTGAATCACACTTTTGCAAGGGGATTCACCTACAAGTTAGGCTGTCACTTGGAATGATATGGAAGCTTAGATATTATCAACTAATGTTTCAATTTAATGCTCAAATACCATTAAAACCCTAATTATGCAAAACGGTAAGCAAATTGATGAATTATGAAAAATCCTTGCAGACTAAGGTAGTAGGTAGAGATTAATAACTAACTATTTTTTGAAGTTCAGAATGCGGAATACTCAGGGATAATGGCAATAATGCTCCTATCCAAGTTGTTTTCTTTGTGGAATCCTTATCTCCTTTTGACATTGATGTTCACTGTACTTTCCATTTTTGTCCCGTGAAATGTGGACACTGGCACTAGTGCCCGAGTCCAAGGTAGGGTTATTTTTAGGATGTCAGAAGCTCTTCAGATGCTGATTGTCACTGTCAAATTTGTTTCTGTGTTTTCAACTTCAGAGGACATTGGCATTAGCACCCTAGTCCAAGCAATCTTTTTCTTTTAGGATCTGGAATCTGCACACTATCTTACTGTTCCCTACAACTCCACTCTGTCAAGATGCAAAACCTGTAACCTGCAATCACAAGGAGAGTGGTTGGGGGTTGTGGTGTTTAGAGGCTTGCCTCAGTCAAGCCCCAGAGAGACATTCAAGTCTTCCGAACACGGTTGTCAGATAGAGAGTGCGTATCCCTGCGGGATAGAGGCAAAAAGAAATTGATAAATGATTCAAACACAAATAGATATCACCTTGGAGGTGTAGATCTCATGGAAGGAAGAAGCACTTTCATGCCATGAGGAGATGGAGCCAAATCTGCAACAAACAAACACAATACTGCTCTACAACACAATAAAAGCCTTGAATCACTTTAGCATAAGATCACAAGTTCACAATGTCCATCTAGTTTACAAATGAAGTCCTAAACATGCTTATATATGCAACAACACACATTCCCGCTAAGAATTTCATAATTCAAACTTGAGATGTCAGCATAGGACCTAAGTAACGGTCATAAAACTGACATTAAAATTTAGGGCTGACCCAACATGAGGCAGGACTAGGGCGCTAACACCCAAGTCCACCCCCCATTTTGAGTCAGGGTCTATCAAAATAGCATCCCCTATGTCCTATCTGCCACAAGACTTCGGGTTTTTCTCATCGGGATTCAAGATTAACATGCAAGATGCTTATAATGAATTCTAAGGACCCGAGAGCTAAACCTTAAGAGGGAAAATCCCCCAAGGGGACATTTTCCAACATAACAGAGAATAATGTGTGACAAGTAGAAGACCACCCATTGGGATCGAATGGTTGCCAAGATGAGAGGAAAATTCTTATTAGGAGATTATTAGTTGGATCTTCTAAAGAAGCTCCAAAATTTGCAACAACGAATGCTTGATGTGAATGATTATATTGAAGAGTTCTACAAGCTAACCATCTAGTCTAGACATCATGACACAGTTTAGGGAAAGATGGTGTGGTATATCAATGTCATGTGGCATACAATCCAAGAGAAGATGAGTATGTTAAGGCTCCATACTATCAAGGAGGCTTATTAGTACTCCTTTAAGGTCAAAGAGAAGCTCAATAAAAGGTAACAAAAGAATATCAAATGGGAGGGAGGAAACAATGTCAAGAAAGATGGAACCAATGCTAGAAAATATTAGAAAAGTCAGGGAGGAAGGGGAGATGAATACTTCTCAATTGTCAAGAAGTGGACATAGTAGCACAAGTTTGAGGAAAAATCAAGGAGGATTTAAAAGCCATGGAAGTGGATACTATGGAACTTGTTTCAGTTGTTGCCAATTAGGCAATTGGGCTACATTAGTTTGGATATGAGGGCAATAGGAAAAAGGAAGCATGTGTACATGTGGCACAATTTAATGAGGAATTGGTAGGATCAATTGAGAGAATTGAAGATTGAAAGCATGGATAAGTGCTCATGATGAGGAGAGCATTGTTGAAGCCACCTCAGGAGATCAAGGAACTAGTACAACACAAAAGTTTGTTCCACACAATGTAAGTCAAAGGGAAAGTGCTAGAAGGTGATCATTTATTACTATAACATCAACAACGTTCTTTATATTGAGATGCTTGATAAATTGGAGCTAAATATAGGGCATTAGGTGGTCATGAGGGAGTAGTGACTTGTGAGATTTCATTGGCTCATATAGAGATAAAGTGTTGTGTGTTATCATGTTGATGGATGTGTGCCATGTTTTGTTGGGAAGACCTTGACAATTTGACATGGAGGTCATGCATGATGGGTGCACCACACTTATAGTCTTGTTAAAAATGGAAAGAGGTATGTCTTGAATCAATCAAAGAATCCAAATGAAGAATATGAAGTGGAGCCTAGGGTCATGCTGATATCAAAATCATAATTCTTGATTGCTTTGGAGATAGAGGAAGTGGGTTGGCATTGATTGCTAAAGTTGCAAAGGAAGATGTGGTAACATAGGACTTATTGCAAGAAGTGAAGAGTTTGTTGGAGTATGGAGACATTGTCTCAAGTGTGATGCTTGAGGGGTTGTTGCAACACAAAAGTAGTAGTCATCACATGGACTTGATACTTAGCATAAGCCTACCAAACAAGGTTGCCTATTGATTGATGCCAAAGGAGAATGAAGAGATGAATCACCAAGTGCAAAAGTTGTTGCAGAATGGGTTGATAAGGGAGAACTTGAGCTTGTGTGTGGTACCATCAATGTTGGTTCCCAAGAAAGGTGGATAGTGGAGGATATGCACTAATTTTGAAGCCATCAACAAGATTACAAGCAAGTACAAATTTCTCTTGCCAAGGATGGATGATCTGATGGATTTTTTGAGTGGAAACACAATATTTCACCAATAATTATTTCGCAAGTGACTATCGTCACATCTACATTAGAGAAGATGATGAATGAAAGATAACATTAGACAAAGGGACTGTATGAGTGGTTGGTTATGCCATTTGGGTTAACTAACACACCAAGTACATTCATGAGATTCATGAATAAAGTGTTGAAGCCATTCATTGGCAAGTTTGTGATAGTATATCTAGATAATATATTTGTTTTCAGTAGGACAAAGGAGAAGCATTTGAGGCATTTACATCAAATCTTCTAGACATTTAGGAGAAGTTGTTTCTTAATTTGAAGAAGTGTAACTTCATGGAGGAGTTGGTATATTTTAGATTTGTGATATCTAATGATGGACTAAAGGTGAAGGCAATTGTGGAGTGGTTGACACCACTTAGTTTGTTTGAAGCCAAATGCTTCCATGGGCTAACTAGTTTCTACCTTAAGTTCATTAGGAATTTTAGTGGTACATGTGCACCAATAATAGAGCTACAAGAGGTGACAAGGAGAAGTTCAAGTGGACATCTACTATCATGAAGAGTTTGAGTTTCTCGAGTGTAAGGCGATTGAGCAAACTAGTGTTAGCATTACCATAATTTTGACAAAGTGTTTTCAATAGATTGTGATGATAATAACACTGCAATTGGAGCAATATTGAGTCAATCAAGAGATTAGTTGCATACTTGAGTGAGAGGTTGAATGGCACTATTCTCAAATATTCAACATATGATCAAGAGTTTTATGCCATTGTGAGTCATTAAAGAAGTGGAGACACTAGTTTCCTAAGGAGTTTGTTTTGTATATTGATCACCAAGTGCTTAAATTCATCAACAACCAAGGTAAGTTGAAATAGAGACACAGGGGTTGAATTCTAGAAGAATTACCTATTTGCATTAGAACATAGGAGTAATAAATCCAATTGTGTGGTAGATGCATTCAGTATAAGTATGCTATTCAAAAATATGAGAATTGAGGTTACAAGTTTTGAGGAGATGAAATAGTTTTATTTGATGGATGCAAATTTCACAAAAATCATAGAGTACATGTTAGAATCTAGTTGGCAATGACAAAACACAATGGTTGGGTTATTTCATTTAGGATATTTTGTTGTTCAAGAAGAAACAATTATGCATACAATAGGGATCAATGTGAGAAAATTTGATTAGAGAGAAATATAGTGGTGGATTGTTTGGACACTTTGTAATGGACAAGACTTTGGTACTCTTCAATGAAGGATATGTTTGGCCAAGGATGGGAGCAGAGGTGCAGAAGTTTGTGTAGAAATGCCAAATATGTCAGTTTGCTAAGGGGAATAGTCAAAACATAGGATTATATCAACTCCTATTGATGCTACAAAAACCTTAGGACATAAGCATGGATTTTGTCTTGGGATTTCCCAAAACTAACATGATAACAACTCAGTGTTTGTGGTGGTGGATAGGTTTCTCATGAAAACACATTTCATCTCATGCCAAAAGACAAGTGATGTAACAAATATTGTGATCTTGATTTTCAAAGTTGTGAGGTTGCAGAGTCTAACTAATAGTATGCTAGATCGTCACACCAGATTTGTTGGTCACTTATGGAGGACCTTATCGAAGAAGATGGGGACTCAATTGTATTTCAGTTTACCTTATCACCCTTAGATTGATGAGCAAATGAAGGTTGGGAATAGAAGCTTGGGAAATTTGATGAGGTGCTTAGTATGAGATAAGCCCAAATAGTGGTATCTGATGTTGGTACAAGAAGAGTTTGTCTACATCAATTCAATCAATCAAAGCATTGGAAGCACACATTTCCAAGTAGTTTATGGTTGTATCCCTAGAGCTATATCACATTGATTCAAAAATAGATCTTTGTCATGATCAAAAAGTCAAATTTTCATCCACCATTAGTCAAGAAGTAGTTTTAGGAGCACCTTCACAAAGGATAACATGTTTCATCGGTTTTAAAGCTTGAGGAACTTGTATACAAGTCAAATTTAGACATGATGATCCATACATATTGGAGAAGTGTGACATGTGTGTAGGTTTCTAAGTATTTTTCTAGTTTTACATTCATCACTTGCCATAGGCAGCGAATTCATTAATATTGTAGCAAATGCCTCTCTACAACAATTGTCTTATTGAATACCTTAATGATCTCTACAAATGCCCCTGCAAATGCCCTTGCAAATGCACTTAGATTATGGCAAAGGCACATTCACCCCTTGGTGAAATTGGAAAATGCAACATAGGAAAAATAGAAGGTTGGAATGTAAAGGGTTTTTATGTTTCATTTTGACTTCTATGCATTTGTTTTCATGTTTAGAGACTAGAGGAATGTGTGGAGGTCTATATTAAGTAGTTTTAAACAAGAGATAAAGGTTGGCATTAATCCATAAACTACCAAGGACACTCCTTAGGTTAGTCACCAACTCACGGATTTTAAGTATTATTTAAATATGATAAAAATATGACCAAACATGTAAGCTATTGAAATAAACAAGGAAAATCAATAAATAAAGACACCATAAACACCAAAGATACCTTGGAGAAACCCATTGTGCATAAAAAATCTAGCTAAAATTATGTGGCTCACAATCCACTTAGAAGTACTCCAATGGCTATATCAATGATTCTATAGCCTCTAAACTAATTATAGAGCTCACACACACTGAGAAACTTTCTGGAGATCACTCCAACTCTCTCTACAATGCACTCACTTGTTATAGCAACTTACATCAATTATATAATGATGAATTTTCCTATACAAAACCTCAACTACAACTCCCAAATATCCCTTACAAGACTCTGTGCTTACTTTTCTCATCTTCATACATGATTTTATAGAAATATACATCATCTGGGAGCTAATATGAATTGCTATACAAAGGAAGAGATAAAAAATGAGAATCTCAAATCTCATTAGAAGTATGCAACTACGCACAATGAATTCATCATATTTGGTAGGGGGAAATCTCATGTTCATTGTAGTCTCAAAGCATTTACCATGGTAGTAGAGAGATTGTCGGGGTAGCTACACATTCACTATGGTGTTTGCATTTTCATCACTTTTTCAAACTAGTGATTTTGCCAAATGGACAAAATGCTATGTTTCTTCATGCCTTCTCATCACTTGAAGCTTGCACATGGATGTCCCATTCCACCCTAAACATTCTCCAACATCAAAGAATTAGTACACTATCTTGAAACATACCAAGTATAAAATCTGGATCCATTTTCCAATCAAATGCTCATGTTTTCCTCTTTGAATCTTCATATTTATAAGTGAATGCCATGAAACAATATGGTTTAGTGGACTATAGAATTCATTTCAGGTTGTACAAGCTTGTTGTTAATTTAAGGAGGTTAGTTGGACATGCAAGAGTTCTACTATAATGTACTTGAGTGATTTGATGGTGGACATGAGGAGCTTTTAGCTCTCTCTTGCTATATTTTTCTCCAGGCTAAACTAGGGTTTCTCCAAGTTAACCCTTGTATATAATCATTGTCATGCATTTCTTTGTGGTTGTTACTCATTTATTTTCTTGTGTGATGTTTATATGTTCTACAAAACATGTAGTTCAAGTGTATGTTGATAACACACATTAAGAAGCATAACAAGGAGGTATTTGTGAGAAGCTACATTTGAGGTATCCCTTGTGGGTGAGTTTTTTGGGAGTATCCACTTATCTTACAAATCAAATTGGTATTATAGTGAGTTTGAGACATCTAAAGCTTGACATGTTTAATCATTTGGTGGGTTGTAAAGGTTATGCCCACTACATGTTCTAGTGGAAGTGGCAATTTGAATACTTTTGATTCCAAGATAGGTACCCATGAGTGGAATAGAGCACAAAGAAGGATGACACAAGAAGGGGAAAAATATATGGATGAGGGAGAAGTAAGGTTTTGCAAGTTGGAAGAGGAAGTTGTCATGATTTCTAGGCATATGGGCAAGATAAATATGTTTGAAAGTGTCTTACATGTAATTACTTTAAATTCAGTATAGAAAAGAAGCTCAAAGATGAGGAACAACCCAAGACGACATATGAACATGGGGAAAACTCTAATAGTAGCAAGAACATCCTTTCAAGGCAGAAGCAAAGATAGAGATTTAACTCTTTGATGGTGAAGTAAATGAAAAGAAGTTGGACTAATAGATAGTCCAAATGGAGGTCTACCTTAGCTTGTGTAAACTAAACCAACAAAAAAATATTCTTTGCTTGATTGAAGCTGTCTAGACATGCTTTAACATGGTATGAAGCTCATGCACTTCATTGTAAATGAGAATAGTTCCATGCATTACAAAATGTGAAGGTTTCAAGGACCTATTGAAGAAGCAATTTTAACCAATATGTTATGTGGAGGAAAGAGCAATCTTGATGTAGGAGCATCTTAGGTTTAAAAGCAATCCTATATCAACTAAAATATGTGTTTCTTTGTTTTTCAACTATTTTTCAAGTGTTGATATTATTTTGCATTAGCATAATTGCATATTTCTTGCCATAGTTTTAACACAGTCATTTTAGGCTACTCAAAAATTATTTATCTATGTGTTATTGCATTTATAGTCAATTGTCATCACAATTTGGGCTTAAGGTCTAACAAGCATCTTGAACACGTTCATGTGCTTTAATTTGTATTTGATGCTTTATTGTAAGCTGCATTATGATTTCATTATAAAATGATTCCTTAAAATGGACTATGTGTCAAAGTACTTAATCTTGAACCATGTAAGGAGGTTACCTATTTCATTATTGGCCATAATAAGTTTCACATAAGGAGCCACATTGAGTTTTAAGACTCATATCTTGATGTACAACCAAATATGGTGAATCTTCATGTTTCAAGGAAATGTGCTTAGTTCTAAAGCCAACGTAGGGTTGAAATTATTTAATATGGGGCCATTTATTCTTATTCCATGCACATAGGATGATGCACTACATTTTTGCATTTACACTGTACTCTACTTCTTTCTTACTATAAGAATGTGGTCAAATTTAATTTTGGGATAGTGAATGAATATATGGGAGTTAAGGCAGTTCTAGTAGAGTATTTGAGAGATCTTGTGAGATCTTTAGTATATTGAAAGGTTGAAGCTCAAATTTTATTGAAGCTCTTGAATCTATGATGTAATTGTGTTTGTGAATTAATAAAATCAATTCATTATGTGGAGTTTCTATTATACATTATGTAAATCATTGAGTGTTATCAATTGCTAAATGTTTTTATAGTCTTTAACTAGACCCTTTAATTGGGATTGCATCAAATGGTATTAGGGCTTAGAATTGAGTCTTGAAAGGAAAAGATTGAAGAGTCTTCTAGTACTGAGTTGTTGGGTAGAAGATTACTTGTAGAATTGAATTTGGTTGTGAACATATCATCGATTGTGAGATGATTTTCATCACATTTAGAGACAAGATGCCTCCACGAGAATGGAAAGAGGTTAAGGTGTTCTTCATGTTGTAAACAAAATTGAAGAGATATGAACTATTTCAAATAATATGGACTTTTAGCTTCTTTTTTAGGCTCAAGAGAATTTCAATCCAAATAAATTGGATTGGTTTGTCTACACAATTCCAAATAATCTAGACTTATTCTTTACAATGTGGACTTGGAATTGTTGGCGTGAATGGGTTATATTACCTAATTGACATCTCTTTCTTTTGATGCATTTATTTCCATTAAGAATTTTTCTGTTAAGTTCAAATCTTTGAGATCTCAATTGACAAGTTGTGGGAAAGATGAATCTAATAAGGAATCTATATTCTTAATTTTGCCTAAGTGAAAAGGGCCATATGCAATTTTTTCTTCTACCTTTTATTCCACTATGAATGTCCTAAGTGATGCATTCACTGTGCCTTCTTTTGAGACATTTTGTGATCGTTTGATTAGAGAGAATCCTAAGCTTATCGAGTTAGATTGTACACTTCCTAAGAGTTGGGCATGGTAGCCCAATCATCCAAAGGCAAAGGCAAGAATAAATCAAAATCTAAGACAATCAAATTCAGTTAATGAGCCTCCCACCTTTTCTAAAAAGGACAAACATAAGAAGGAGAAGTCCAAATATGCATATTGCAAGACAATTGGGCATGATGAATATAATTGTTATTTAAAATATATTGATGATTTGAAGCATCTTCTTCAAAAGAGCAATATCCAATTGCTTTTAACAATGTCCTTTGGTTCTTCTTCTTCTTCTACACCATCATCATCTACATAGTTAGGGACAACTTGGTGCAGGGCACCTAGGAGTAGTTTGACACCTCAAGCATTTGGATGCATTTTTGATAAGTTATGGTTTTGTTCAATGTATGTTTGTAATAAGGCCTTTAGCCATGGTTGTATGGTCCACTCTGTATGGTCAAGATGATTGGGGTAATCATATAAACCTCAATCTTGCTTAGTCCATCTGGACCCTTGTTGAGTCAATTAGGCCTAGTAGGTCTAATGATGTTTTCTTTGAGTCTATTGGCTAGTTTTGTGTTTTGTCATGTTTAGGAGAGTAGGATAGTTGTTAAGACTCCATTGGACAAGTGAAACCAATCAGTGTCTTTGTGCTAAAGCAAAATGCCATAGTGTCTAGTGTTGTCAATAGTGTCAATGACACATTGACCAGTTGCAACTCCATTTTGGCGGTTGAAACTATTTGGAGAAGTTGCACACCGACTTGGATCAGTCTATAATGTTGTTTTCTCACTCTTGTACAGTAGAGAAGTTCCTGTATGGAGTTTTGGGCATTGAAACAATTAAAATAGTCAATTTTTCCCTGTTTTTCTTGCTGTGTACGGCCTGCACAAATTGGCCAGGTGAGCAAATGTTGTTTTTCTGAAACTAGACTGAGTCAGGGTTCAAATGCAATAGGTTTGAGGTCTTGAAGTGGTCGGAGTGAAAAGTTATTGTATTTTGTTTCAAAACTGGTCTAAAACCATGTTTTCTAGGGTTTGTCACATAAATCCGGCCCTAGAATGCATTCCAACCGGTAAAATCTCTTGAAAATTGGTGAAATGCAGGCTAGGGTTGTACATTGCATGATTCCAAAAGCATTTGGCTGGGAAAGACTGTTTTCAATTTTTAAAGTGATGCCCTAGGTCAAGTATTACCATGTATTTGACCAAACTTATACAATTTGCTGTTGTAGATGACAAAATCTTGATAGGGTGAGTGAATGGATGGTGGTTTTGAGTTATTTGGGCATGGTAGAGGTGTTCCAAATTCCTGTCCCTGATCTATGAACCCAAATTTGACCACTTGCTTTGAAACCTAGCCCTAAACTGATCAATTAGGCCTAGAGACCTAGTAGGTGTTCTGAATTGCTGGAGTAGAGTGGGAACTGGAGGTTTGGAAGTTTTATAGAGTCCCTTAAAGGGTATCCAAATCCATCATTTACTTGCCTGGTCATTTGGGGTTTTGTCAAGTTGTGTGGAGAAAACTAGGTTTGGAGGGCTAGTAGCCTTACTAGTCAAAGTAGAGGTTAGAGAATTGTAGGAAGTTGGGAATCAAATCAACTACAAGGAAAGTGTTTATTGACCTGTCTTAAGGTGTGGGAGAAGCCTTGAGGGTTGAGTCATAGCCTGAATATCAAACCCTTCATATACCCTTGGATGTGCCTTTGGTTGGTTGTAGGCTAGGTGAAGTGGGTGAGTGGGCAAAGGAGAATAGTAAACCTTGTTTTGTTGCTTCCCTTGTGCCACTCTGCATCAGGTGGTATTAGAGCCATCAAAGAGATGGGAGACAGAGAAGAAGAGGAGGAAGTCCCTTCAAGAGTGACTAATGCCGAATTGGCAAAGATAGTGAGAGAGCAAGCAGCCAAGAACAAAAGGATGGAGGCTGAGATAGAAAAGTTGAAGAAAGACAAGGACAAGAAGAAGAAGCCAGAAGTCATCTTAGATTCAGATGAAGAGGATCAAGATGAAGAAAAAGAAGTGCCAATGGAAGAGCCACAAGGAGGCATGTCAGAGAGACAATTCCTAGATGCTCTTGGAAAGTTGAGTAGGAAGGACAGTAAGGTGGACTTACCTATGTTTCCTGGTAAGATGAATCCAGAGGAGTGCCTTGATTGGATAGAGGCAATGGAGAATTATTTTGAATGTGAAGAAGTGGCAGAAAATCAGAAAGTGAGGATTGCCAAATCAAGAATGAAAGGGCCAGCCTTGAGTTGGTGGAACTTTATTCAAAATGAGAGGATAGAAGATGATAGGAACCCTATCACTACATGGAGGAAGATGGTACTTGAAATCAAGAAGTAATTTGTTCCTGAAGACTATGAAGTCAACTTGCACAAGAAGTTGCAAAACTTGAGACAAAAGGACATGGACGTGATCACCTACACAGAGGAGTTTCACAAGATGACATTGAAAGCCAAGATGCCTAAGAATGAAAAATAGAAGCTTGCAAGGTATCTCAATGGCCTTAAGTTCTCCACTCAAGATGAATTAACCCTCTTTAACCTGGAGACAGTCCACAAGTGTTTTCAAATGGCATTGAGGATTGAGGACAAACAAAGGAGAAAAGGTGATTCAAATAGCAGCAGCAGAGATAGAGGAAATCTAAACTTTAGGGGCAGAGGTAGATTTCAAAATAGAGACAACTTTCCTAGATACCAAGAAGGCAGATCACAAGAAGGCAGCCAAGGACAGGCTGACAGAAACAGTGCTGATAAGGGTCAGTTTAGAGGGAGAGGTAATGGCAGAGGAAGAAGTGGGGGCAGGGGTCCCAATGTGTTCACTGGAAGGTGTTTCTCTTGCAATCAGATAGGACATCAGTCCTTTAGGTGCCCAGAGAAGATGGGAAACAATTCTGCAAATCATAAAGATAGAAGGGTGCAACTCCTTCAAGAAGAGGACTGTCAAAGCACCACATCATACCAAACAGCCTCTTCCAAGTCTGCAGCACTAGAGAGTGGAGAATGCATCATGTTTAACATGTCCCTCATCATGCTAGCCACCAAGGAGCAGCCCCAAAGGAACAACTTGTTCAGAACCACTTGCAAGGTGAAAGGAAAAGTCTACAAGGTAATAGTTGATTCAAGTTCTTCTGAGAATTTGGCTTCCAATGAAATGGTGACTAAGTTAGGATTGGAAAGGATACCTCATCCTAAGCCCTATAGAGTCTTTTGGCTAACCAAAGACCAACAAATTATGGTGAAAGAGCAATGTTGGGTTGAATTCAAGATAGGTGAATATCATGATAGGATTCTTTGTGAGATAGTAGATATGGATGCATGCCACCTTCTTCTTGGAAGGCCTTGGCAACATGACACAAGTGCCCAACATGATGGTAAGCAAAATGTGATTCATTTGTCCAAAAATGGTGAAAATTTCACAATGACTCCTTTGATTGATGATTGCAAAGAGAAGATCATTTCTAGTTCAGTTATGTTGGTGGGTGAAAAAGAGTTTTTGGCTAACCTCAAGGAAGAGAAAGTGCCATGTTTTGCAGTAGTCATCAAGCCCAAGGATGTAAATCCCAAGAAGGTCAAAGTGCAGCAACCTCTTAGGAGGATTGGACCAAAGGAAGTAGAAGAACTATTGGAAAGGTTTCATGATGTGATAGCCGATGAGAGTAAGGATGCCCTTCCACCAAAGAGGGAGATTAGTCATTGCATTGATCTCATCCCTGGATCCACCCTACCAAACCAAGCAGCCTACAAGTTGACCCCAGAGCAAACTGCTGAAGTGGCAAGACAAATCCAAGACTTGTTGGATAGAGGGCTTATCAGGAGGAGTATTAGCCCATGTGTAGTAGCTACAGTACTTGCACCCAAGAAGGAAGGAACATGGAGACTATGCATTGATTCCAGGGCCATTAACAAGATTACTATCAGGTATAGATTTCCAATGCCTAGAATAGAAGATTTAATGGATTGCTTGGGTAGGGCTAAGTATTTTACCAAGATAGATCTAAAAAGTGGCTATCACCAAATCAAGATAAGGGAGGGGGATGAGTGGAAAACTGCCTTCAAAACCAATGAAGGACTATTTGAATGGGTTGTCATGCCTTTTGGCTTATCAAATGCACCAAGCACCTTCATGAGATTGATGAATGAGGTGCTAAAACCTTTCCTTAACAAGTTTATTGTTGTGTATTTGGATGATATATTGGTTTTTAGTGACAGCAAGGAAGATCACATAAGACATATCCATCAAGTGCTCAGGAGGCTTCAAGAGGAGAAGTTGAGAATCAACCTTGACAAATGTTTCTTCCTACAAGAAGAGTTGATATTCTTGGGGTTTGTCATCTCTAAGGGTAGCCTAAAAATGGATCTAAGCAAGGTGGAAGCCATTCTTAATTGGCCACACCTACAATAGCCTCTGAGGTAAGGAGTTTCCATGGTTTATGCAACTTTTATAGAAAGTTCATTAGAGGGTTTAGTGCTATTTGTGCTCCACTTGTTGACACCATAAAAGGGGGCAAGAAATGTGTATTTGTGTGGACAAATGAGGCCAATCAAGCCTTTGAACTGTTAAAGAAAATAATATCAGAACAACCGGTCCTTGTTCTACCTGATTTTGACAAGGTCTTTGTGGTAGAGTGTGATGCAAGTAAGAGGGCTGTTGGAGGAGTCCTAAGTCAAGATGGGAGGCCTGTAGCCTTCTTTAGTGAGAAGTTAAATGAGGCAAAACAAAACTACTCTACCTATGATCTAGAATTATATGCAATGGTCCAATCATTGAGGAAGTGGAGACACTATTTATTACCTAAGGAATTTATAGTTTTTACTGATAACCATGCATTGAGCTTCTTAAACAGGCAGCAGAAGTTAAACCACAGACATGTCAAGTGGATGGAGTACATCCAAGCATACACCTTCTCAATAAAACACAAGAAAGGAGTGGCCAATAAGGTAGCCGATGCCTTAAGTAGGAGAAATCTTGTTTTGCAGACCATTTAGTTTGAAAGTATAGGTATTCATGCCATCAAAGATCAGTATGCAGTAGATGAAGACTTTAAGGAACCTTACCAATCTTGCAAAGCCATGACAGGAAGGTATAACACTAATTTTTTTGATTTTTTGATACAAGATGGATATCTTTTCAAGGGTAGCATGTTGTGTATCCCAAGAGGGTCTGTTAGAGAGAATATTATTAAGGAGAAGCACTGTGGCAGTATGTCAGGCCACTTTGGCATTGATAAGACCCTAGAATTGGTTAGGAGATACTACTATTGGCCAAGGTTACCCACTGATGTCAGAAAGTTTGTTGAAACTTGCCAAATCTGTCAAAGAGCCAAGGGTCATACATCAAATGCAGGATTATACACTCCACTACCTATTCCTTTAAAACCTTGGGACTCCATTAGCATGGACTTTGTACTTGGTTTGCCTAGGACAAAGAATGGGCATGATAGCATTTTTGTGGTTGTAGATAGGTTCTAAAAAATGGCTCACTTCATCCCATGTAAAACCACACATGATGCCTCCCACATAGTAGGTCTTTTCTTCAAGGAAATAGTCAGATTACATGGTCTACCTTTGTCCATAATCTCTGACAGAGACCCCAAGTTCATAGAACACTTCTGGAGGACACTGTGGAAAAGACTAGGTACAAACTTGTCATTATCATCTGCCTATCACCCTCATTTTGATGGACAGACAAAGGTGATTAATAGGTCACTTGGCAACCTCCTAAGATGCCTAACAAAGGAGCAGGGTGGTAGTTGGGATTCAGTTTTGGCTCAGGCAGAGTTCTCATACAATGACACTGTCAATAGAAGCACCGGCCTGTCTCCTTTCCAAATTGTTTATGGCACTCACCCAAGCGGTATTCTGGAACTTAGAGAGGTTAGAGAACTAGAAAACAGTAGTGCCTTGGCTGAAGACTTCGTTCAAGTGATGAGAGATGCCCATGAACAAGTAAAACAGAAATTGCAGTCCACTTCTCAGAAGTATAAACAGTTTGCTGACAGAAAGAGAAGGGATCTGCAGTTCAAGGAAGGGGATTTGGTCATGGTCCACCTTAAGAAGGAGAGACTCCCTGTAGGTAAATATACCAAGCTGCTTATGAAGAAGATTGGGCCTTGTGAAGTGCTCAAGAAATGTGGAGAAAATGCATATAAAATTAGACTTCTAGATGACATTACTTTGTCACCAATTTTTAATGTTTCAGACCTTTATCCCTATAAAGGATCTGATCCTTAGACTGCTAATGAAGTAGACCAAACTGATCAAACACTCCAAGAACTGATTCCTTCATCTCCTGATCAGATTGAGTGCATTTTGGATCACAGGATTGCAAAACAAACTAGGAGGCACACATATTATGAATATTTGGTGAAGTGGCTCAATAAACCTCAGGAGGATGCCACTTGGATGAGCAGAGCAGACATTGAGAAGGCAGGTTTCACATTTGACAACATTCCTAACTCAAGAGACTTGAGTTCTGTTTAACAGTGGGTGTATGGTGCAGGGCACCTAGGAGCAGTTTAACACCTCAAGCATTTGGATGCATTTTTGATAAGTTATTATTTTGTTCAATGTATGTTTGTAATAAG
This sequence comes from Cunninghamia lanceolata, assembly GCA_027924645.1. Lineage (NCBI taxonomy): Eukaryota > Viridiplantae > Streptophyta > Pinopsida > Cupressales > Cupressaceae > Cunninghamia > Cunninghamia lanceolata. The sequence continues at coordinate 3,893,156 of BSBN01000794.1, forward strand.
GCCTTTAGCCATGGTTGTATGGTCCACTCTGTATGGTCAAGATGATTGGGGTAATCATATAAACCTCAATCATGCTTAGTCCATCTAGACCCTTGTTGAGTCAATTAGGCCTAGTAGGTCTAATGATGTTTTCTTTGAGTCTATTGGCTAGTTTTGTGTTTTGTCATGTTTAGGAGAGTAGGATAGTTGTTAAGACTCCATTGGACAAGTGAAACCAATCAGTGTCGTTGTGCTAAAGCAAAATGTCATAGTGTCTAGTGTTGTCAATAGTGTCAATGACACATTGACCGGTTGCAACTCCATTTTGGCGGTTGAAACTATTTGGAGAAGTTGCACACCAACTTGGATCAGTCTATAATGTTGTTTTCTCACTCCTGTATGGCAGAGAAGTTCCTATACAGAGTTTTGGGCATTGAAACAATAAAAATAGTCAGTTTTTCCCTATTTTTCTTGCTATGTACGGCCTGTACGGATTGGCCAGGTGAGCAAATGTTGTTTTTCTAAAACAAGACTGAGTCAGGGTTCGAATGCAATAGGTTTGAGGTCTTGAAGTGGTTGGAGTGAAAAGTTATTGCATTTTGTTTCAAAACTGGTCTAAGACCCTATTTTCTAGGGTTTGTCACATGAATCCGGCCCTAGAATGCATTCCAACCGGTAAAATCTCTTGAAAATTGGTGAAATGCAGGCTAGGGTTGTACATTGCATGATTCCAGAAGCATTTGGCTGGGAAAGACTGTTTTCAATTTTTAAAGTGATGCCCTAGGTCAAGTATTACCATGTATTTGACCAAATTTATGCAATTTACTGTTGTAGATGACAAAATCCTGATAGGGTGAGTGAATAGATGGTGGTTTTGAGTTATTTGGGCATGGTAGAGGTGTTCCAAATTCCTGTCCTTGATCTATGAACCCAAATTTGACCACTTGCTTTGAAACCTAGCCCTAAACTGATCAATTAGGCTTAGAGACCTAGTAGGTGTTCTGAATTGTTGAAGTAGAGTGGGAACTGGAGGTTTGGAAGTTTGATAGAGTCCCTTAAAGGGTATCCAAATCCATCATTTACTTGCCTGGTCATTTGGGGTTTTGTCAAGTTGTGTGGAGAAAACTAGGTTTGGAGGGCTAGTAGCCTTACTAGTCAAAGTAGAGGTTAAAGAATTGTAGGAAGTTGGGAATCAAACCAACTGCAAGGAAAGTGTTTATTGACCTGTCTTAAGGTGTGGGAGAAGCCTTGAGGGTTGAGTCATAGCCTAGATATCAAACCCTTCATATACCCTTGGATGTGCCTTTGGTTAGTTGCAGGCTAGGTGAAGTGGGTGAGTGGGCAAAGGAGAATAGTAAACCTTGTTTTGTTGCTTCCCTTGTGCCACTCTGCATCACAACTAGATTTGTTAATGGGACAAAAAAGATGAAGGGTAAGGCACATTTTTCATCTTCAAGTCTTGAGTCAAAGAGATGGCTTCTTGATTCTAGAGCCTCCCATCATATGGCTTCTTTAGAGGGTATGTTCTCTTCATTTAAGCCTTGTACTATGCCACCTATTTTGATGGGTAACAACACATATGAATGTAATTGGGAAAGGGTCTATTGATATTGGGGAGGGTACCTTCAATAATGTATTGTGTGTTCCTTCATTGTCAAACAACCTCCTATCTATATATTAGATTACCTAATAGTGGAGTAGGGAAACGTGTTGATTTCACACCCAATTCAATGTTTATTATCTGATATGTATATGCTTATAGATGTACCATGGATGAGATGATAGATATTAGGATTATGGATTTATGTGATGATATACTATGATGTTTATGATCATGATGCCTAACACATATGGTTTTGCGGGTATGAAGAAGAAAAATGATGATGTTAGCATGGATAGAAGAAATGATTTAGAATAGAGAGAATGATGAGAATTGATCAATCTTTGTATGAAAGCTATAATTTTATCAGGGTATATGGATGGGTGGATGGATAGGTAGTTGCAACAGTTATGCTTTAGATATATAAAGAGCAATCCTTATTTTTGATATAGCATAGAGATATTATGCACCAGGGTATATAAGACCAATGTGGCGATGTATCCAATGCGAAGACATTGACTCTGCAAACAAATGGTTTGAACTGACATCCACTAGACATAATAGAACCTTTTTGGATAATGTGAATGGAAACTAGTCTTAGCGTAGAATGATCTTAATACACAGAAGGCCTTTACAGAACCTTAGATGCAAAAGATATCGATATGCAAGATGCTAATTCCAACACAAACAAGATACTTATTAGCCGTAGTAGGATAATAAGCTCATCCCACAAACACAACATATGAAAGCAATGACTATGCCCCAATCCATACTTCATCACAACATACCAAGATATAGAAAAATCAAGGTAGTCTTGAATAGGTATTAGAAAGGAACAAAAGATAAACCAAAAAGAAATTGACTGACTAATAAAACAAAAACACAACCGACATATTCTCTTGCCAAAGAGGGTGCTCATAGATAGATTGGGCATTATTGTAGGAAAGATATATCTGTTAAAGGTTTTTGTTGGATAAGATGGATTTAGCAGATGTGGCAAGTGGTATGCGGACAAGCGGCTTTTCTTTAGGAGTAGTCTTTTTGCTTTTGGTTTGATAGGTACTTGAGCTTTCAATATGATGCATAGTTCATTTTCTGCTTGAGTTAGTCAAGTCGAGGTGATAGGATGGATTGTGATAGATGGATGAAGTAAAAGGTGGAATTTATTATGGATTGGGATGGAGGATGGGTACATCGTATGTGCCTTAGTACTAGATACTTTGTATTCCAGACTGCCTACATACCTTGTATCCACGGGATCAAGGCACATTATGATGATGATGATGATGATGATTATATGTAGTTTTGGTTGGTGATGATGAGATGGGGTGTTTCAGGATAATTTGGATGAAATGATAGCATCTTATGTACCTGCGTACTGGATACTTCCTTTGTATTCCAAACTGCCTACATACCTTGTATCCATGGGATCAAGGTACATTAAGATGGGGGTGATTAATATGATATGTAGTTCTTGTTGGTGTTGATGATATCAGATGAAATGAGAGGTGAAGTGTTATCATACCTCAAACAAGGATCCATTCCTAGACCTAGGTTAAGGAAAAAGTGCCCCCATTCAGGTAGAGGTTTTTATTATGGAAAATGATGAATGAACTAACTATGGATGATGATAACTATGGATGAACTGACTATGGATAAACTGGCTATGGATGAACTAACTATGGATGATGCTAATGGATGACAACTAACACTAACAATTTCTAAGCCATGATAGATGGGAAAGTGGAAACACAAAAGTCAATATGGATGGATGAGGGTTTTATTATGAATTGATATGGAATGAGATGGATGCACGACTTAATAGATGGTGGGTGCTAACTCTACACATAGCGCATGTTTACTAGGTTTTCACTATTGTACTTATCCAAGGCATCTGTTTACAAGGTTTCCACTAGAGGATGGATTATTTTTGGATTTTTTTCTATGTATTTTTTTTTTTTTTTGGTTTTTTCTAAGGACACTCTGAGGATCAAACATAGAACTTCTTGAGATGAACACTATTGATGGGTTCATCTAAAGGAATGCCTTTAAGTGTTGACAAAGTATAAGCTCCTAATCCATAGACTATTGTGACAACATATAGTCCCAACCAATTAGGCTCAAACTTACCCTTCTTGTCTCTATCTTGTTGGTTTCGTTGTTTTCCTTAAGGACAAGATCACCTATCTGAAACAGTCTTTCCTTGGTCTTCTTATTATAGTTACGACAGAGGTAGTTTTGACAGACATGAAGATGATTAAGTGTTGTGAGACGCCTCTCGTCTAGTAACTCTAGCTCATGCAATCTAGAAATTATGTATTCTCCATCAATAATATGCTACATAGATACTCTGAGAGATGGGATCTTGACCTCGATAGGTAAAATGGCTTCAGTGCCATAGACTATGGCATATGGAGTAGCACCAGTTGGTGTTCTGATACTAGTGTGATAGGCCCATAAGGCGGGATTGAGTTGCAAATGCCAATCACGACCAACTTCATTGACTATTTTCTTTAGGATTTTCAATATGGTTTTGTTGGAAGCCTCAACTTGGCCGTTACTCTATGGATAGTATGGAGTGGAAAAGTGATGTTGAATATGGTACTATGTGCACAAGGCATGGACATCTTGGTTCTTGAAGGGTCGACCATTATCAGTTACTATGGCGAGGGGAATACCATACCGGCAAATGAGGTAGTTTAGGATAAACTTAGCTCTTTGTTTGCCGATGATATAGGTCATAGGAATAGCTTCTACCCACATTGTGAAGTACTCAGTGGTAGTAATGATGAACTTATGGCCATTAGAAGAGGATGGATAGATTTTACCTATGAGGTTGAGTCCCCATTGTGAAAAGGCCACAGAATAGTAATAGGTTGTAGCTCATGTGCTAGTGCATGTATCAAATCTCCATGTTGTTGGCATTGAAGACACTTCTTGGCAAACTAGAATGCATCTTGTTCTATTGTGGCCCAATAATAACCTATATGGAGCAAGTTATTAGCTAGATTAGGACCATTGGAATGTGATCCATAGACACCCTCGTGTACGTCTCTTAAGGCAATGCTAGCTTCTTCCAAGTTAAGACATCTAAGGAGGATACCATCGAGACTCCTGCAGTATAGGGTGCCATCAAGGCTAGTGAAACGAGAGGCTCGATGGATGAAGGTTTTGCATTGGGTAGATGTAAGGTTTGATGGAATGGTGTTGTCATGAAGATAATCATAGATATCTTGGTACCAAGGGGAATTGGGACCAACAAGTTCACAGATAATTTCAGTTGGTGGAACATCAATGACCGGTATCAACAATTGCTTGATCAAGAGTTCACATTGCTAAGTGTTTGTAGGCATATCCACCAAGGATCCAATAGTAGCCATAGCATCTGCAACTTTGTTATGCACTCTGGGGATTTGTTCAAAAGAGATGCTAGAAAAATGTTTCTTGTAGCTATCAACCAATTGTTTGTAGGGTATCAACTTGTCATCTTTTGTTTGATACTCATCTATGACTTGTCGAATGACTAGTTGAGAATCTCCATAGACTTTTAGTTGTTTGATATTCCATTAGAGTACTATGCAGAGACCTGTAAGTAGTGATTCATACTCAACAATATTATTGGTGCAAGGAAATGCTAGCCGATATGAATTTGGGATATAATCATTTCGTGGTGTAATAAAGAGGACTCCTGCTCCTGAACCATGCTATGTGTAGGAACCATCAAAGTATAGTTTCCATTCAATTGAGGTAGAAAGATTGATTATCCCTTCATCTAGAAAGTCAGAGAGCATAGGGTTTATATCTATCATAGGAGCTTCTACTAATTGATATGCAATAACTTGTCCTTTGATAGCTTTTTGATCAACATACTCTATGTCAAACTTGCTCAGAATCATGACCCATTTTGCTAGTCTACCTATGAGGGCTGCCTTGGATAAGAGATATTTCAATGGATCAATTTTAGAAATGAGGTTGGTGTGGTTGTTTAACATGTAATGTCACAATTTTTGGGAAGCAAACACTACTGCTAAACAAGCTCGCTCCATGGAAGTATAATTAAGCTCATAGCCAACCAAGGTATGACTGATACTGTTCTTTTCCTAACTCATCATGTTGTGCTAGGAGAGCACCTAATGCTACTGATGTAGTAGAGATATACAAGAGTAAAGGTCTATCTTGAATTGGTGGCACCAAAACTGGAGGTGTAGCTAGATAATCTTTGAGTTGATCAAATGCCTGTTGTAACTTACTATCCCATCAAAATGAGACATCCTTTAGGAGCAAGTGTAGAAATGGTTGACATTTATCTACTAACTGTGAAATGAACCGTCTAATGGACTATAATCTCCCTTGGAGGCTCCTTATTGCTTTAGACTCTTGGGTGGAGGCATTTCAATTATAGCTTTGACCTTAGTGTGATCCACTTCAATTCCTCTACGAGATACAATGTATCCCAACAATTTCCCTGAGGTGACACCAAAGACACATTTCTTAGTATTGAGCCTCACTTGATACTTCTCTAGTCTGTCAAATATTTGCCCTAGGACTTGAAGATGATATTTTCTAGTAGATTTTCCCAATAAATCATCGACATAGTCATCCATAATAGTATGAAAAAGGTCACGAAATATCATTGTTATTTCTCTTTGATAGGTAGCTCCTGCATTCTTTAGACCAAAGGCATGCATTTCCAACAGTAGGTGCCCCAAGGACATGTAAAAGCTATTTTATGTTGGTCTTCTGGTGCTATCATAATTTGATTGTATCCGGGGAAACCATCCATTAGGGAAAGCATTTCGTGACCTGCTGTCAAATCCATAATGATATCAGTGTTTGGTAGAGGAAAGTCATCTTTGGGACATTCTTTATTGAGATCTCTGAAGTCTATGCAAATGTGGATGCCCCCATTTGGTTTGGCAATAGGTACAAGGTTGGAGATCCACTCTATATAATCAATAGGTCATATGAACTTCACATCTAGCAATTTCTGAAGCTCAACTTTTACCAATAGTGCTATTTGTGGATGCATCTTATAGAGCTTTTGTTTGACTGGCTTGGCATTTGAAGATACTACTAAGTGATGAACCACTAGTGAATGGTCCAACCTAGGCATGTCAATGTATGACCAAGTAGAATTGATTGTCCTTTGCAAGAAGAATTTTGTGAAGTCCTTCCTCTCTTGTTCTGATAGTGAAGCTACTAGGAATGTGATTTTAGGATTCTGAATTGTGCCTAGATTCATCTCTTGTAGTCTTCTATCAGGAGAGCGGATTTTTCTTGATACTTTGTAGGTAAGGTAAGGTCAAATCCTCCATCCTCAGGTGCCTCAAAGAGGTTTTCACCATTGGATATGTCCTTTGTTTTTACTTTTTTATGATTGGGAGGTGCCACATGGTTTTCACCTAGGGATCTATTTTTATTTTCACTTTCACAATTGGAGGATTTGGCATTCTCACCAAATTGTGTTGCTTGATCTAAATCCATGACAAACCCAACTTTATGATCACTAAGTAGGATACCATCCCAGAGTCTGATGAATTCCACTATAGCCTCATCATTCTGAAAGATGTCAAGAATAGGGGCCTCTTGTTGGTCCCAATCAATAAGTTTAGGATAGATGAGTGTAAGATTCTAGGTTTTCATGTTGGAGGTGAGGGAGATGGATGATATCATGAATATAGAGGTTTCTTGGAATAGGTATGTGAGGTGTAGGTAAGAGTCATTGATAGTATCCTCTTCAAAGATCGAAACTACGAGAAAGAGCTTTCGCTACCTTGTCAAGAATAAACTCGATGTTCAAGGAATGTGGTACCTCCTTACCGTATCCTAAACCATGCTTGTTGTATTTATTAGTCACAATAATAGGTTCTATATTTCCTTGACCATGTTTTTTGAGACCCCCTTGGCCTTTATATCCCATGTTGTTCACAATTCAGAGACCTGTACTATATTGTGCAACAGGTAGTGTGACTAGATCCTTTTCTTGAAATATCTAGGAGGAGATATCTTCTATAGATTCATCTTCTAGCAATCCGCAATAAGTGAATGTTGTTAGGGAAGTTGGTATCTTTGCCTTTTTAGTGAGCTTTTCTATGGGCAATTTGCCATATGATTTCGGTGAAAGAGGCATCCTCCCCACACAACAAGATTTTGAGATGTCATATTCGCCAAATCCTGTCTCTGTAACGAACCTTGATCTCAGGAATGGGTTTATCAGCAGAGGCCTTTTGCAAAGTATCTGGGTCAATGTATAATGGAGATAGTTAGGCTTCAATATTATTTGGGATTTGGTTGCTATTTTGGTAACACCCTTGCATGGTGTGACAAAACTCAAAAGGATGAGGATCTCCAGGGATTGTGATTTCAGTACCATCTAATGGAAATTTGAGACATTGATGGTACATAGAAGGTACTGCTTGCATGGTATGGATCCATGGGTGACCTAGGATGATATTATAGGGAAGATCAAGGTCTAATACTTGACATCTTGTTTCTAATATGACATGGGCTACTTGAATAAGCAAATGGATCACATCTTATGACTGGCATTCAACATCATCATAAGCTTTAATAGTGATAGACTGTTCAGGATTGATGCTATCCTCAGAGTACTGGAGTTGTTTTAGTAATTTAAATGAACAAATGTTTAGACCAACACCACCATCTATAAGTATATGTTTGATCTTGCATTGATGGATAAATACTTCAATATAGAGTGCATCATTATGGAAAGGATTATGAGATGGGAGGTCTTTATCAGAGAAGACCACGAGGTAAGGTGATGCAATATGACCTATCATGGATTGAAACTCTATGACAGCTATGTTGTTTGGAACCGATGACTCTTTGAGGGCTTTTTCAAGCACTGATTTGTGGGCAGGTGACGACTTTAGGAGATCTAAAATGGAAATTTGTGCAGGAGTCTTCCCTAGATGTTCTATGATATTGTATTCAGAGTGGATGGGGGTATCTGGTGTTGTCCCATGAAGGGTAACATGGCCATGATGAGTTGTGACAACACAATCAGGGTTTTTGCCCTTAATGGTAAGGGTGGACACTCGACTTTCTTCAAAATGACCCACAATGAAATCATAAGAAGAGGAAGCCTTGTTGACACCTTTACCTTTATCGGGGTACTTCCTTTACGATGTGGAGGGAATGGATCCTTGTACATGTCTAGGTCTTTGTTTGTGGTACGGGTTGGAGGATCATCAACGGTGACTTCTCTTCTGTTTATGAGATTCTAGATTAAGTTTTTCAACTTCATGTAGCCAAGGGTTTTGTGTCCTTTAATGGTACTCACAATATTCATTATCTTTGTACCAAGTGAGTTCATCATATTGACAAGCTTCTGGAAATGTGATGAGTCCATTTTGTATGAGTTTCTTAAGGATGGATTCAATAGGTTCTCCCAAAAGAGTTAACCTATGTCTAGGGGTTAGTCTTGTTTTGGTTGCTCTTAAGGAGTAGATGGAGCAGTTTTTGATTGAAGGTTAACTGGTGTTTGGAAAGTTTGAACGTGTTTAGAGTCCACAACACCATCATTGACGACATTCTTATTTTTGGACCAAAATCAAGGTTTGTCATTAGAGGTTTGAGGATTATCTTTGGTCTTTTGGAAGATTTTGACTAACCCCTTTGCTATAAGGGCCTTTTCAATGTTGGTTCCCTTGGAAATTATTTCGTCAAACGAGTTAGCACATTGGATTTGTAAGTGAAATCTAATTTCGGGATTGAGATTTTGAACGAAGATGCTAACAAGTTGCTTTTTCTGGGATAGGCCAAGGGAATTTACTAGCCATACTTCTCCATATTTATAAGAAGGAGATGAAAGTTTCTCCATTATGTTGTTTATTATTACACAAGTCTATCATGAAAATTTCATGTTCAGTATTGTAGGAAAAGTGGTTTGCTAACTTTTCGGCCAATTCATTAAATGTTTTGATACCCGTGGGTAGATGAGAAAAACATTCTATGGCTTGCCCTCCAAGACTACGATGGAAGAGGCACATAAGATAGGTGTCATTATGGGAAACCTCTAAGCAAGCAATATAGAACTCTCTAAGATGCTCTTTTAGATCACCTTTTCCCTTATATTTGTCAAATTTCGGCATGTCAAAGTTGGGGGGAAAGGAATCATGGGTAGTGATCAATCAAAAGGATAGGGACAAACCTCCTCCAAAGAGAAAGTTTTCTTTGTGTTTCCAAGTGTTAGATCGACAATTTTTTTTTGTAGATTTGAAAATTTAAGATCAAGTTCCACTATGGGTGGTTGTGGTGCCCCATAGGAGAGATTGATGTTGGGTATATATGAATGGGTATTATATGGATCATAAGAATGTTGGGGATTGTTTTGGGGAGGATTCATGTAGAAATGTTGGTTTTGTGGGTTTTGTGGAGGAGTTATATAGGAGTGTTGACTTTGGGAGTGTTGAGGAGGATTGGTGTAAGAATGTTGATTTTGGTATTGTTGGGGTGGAATGATATAGGAGTCTTGATCTTGGGAGTGTTGAGGTGGAGTGATATAGGAATTTGGATTTTGGTAATGTTGAGGTGGAGTGATATTGGAATGTAGATTTTGGGAATATTGAGGTGGAGTGATATAGGAGTTTTGTTGAGGTGGAGTGATATTGGAATGTAAATTTTGGGAATGTTGATGTGGAATTATATAGGAGTTTTGAGTAATGGGTGCTTGGACTTGTGACACTTGTGGAGGAGTGACATAAGCAAGATTTGATATGGAATCTTGCACTTGTGACATCCATGGTGGAGTGACATAAGCAAGATGAGATATAGAAGTTTGAACTTGTGACACTTGTGGAGGAGTGACATTAGCAATATTAGGGATGGGGGTTTGGACTTGTGATATTTGTGGAGGATTTTGAGGGGATGTAGGTGTAGACGTGGTGAAGAAAGGGTTTGCTTAGTTTGCTAGGTTTGCTTGTTGAATTTGGTAAATCTCCATGGGGACAATACGAGGTTCAAGTGATGTGTGTCATGTGGGGGCTTGATAAAGTGGGTTGATGTATTTGTAGGTGAAGGGATTCAAAGGCACCTCATGTGAGGGTGAATCGGGAATGAGAGATGATATGGTGGACATAGTTTGGATATGGGTGATTTATGGTCTGCCCATAGCAATGATAGCATCATTGATATGATCTTGCTCCTTAAGTGTAAATGTATCAAAGTCTTGAGTCAACTTGGCTCCTTTTTTAGCAAGTAGATGAAAGAAATGATTTTGATTGGAAGCCAAGAGTCTATCTAAAGCATCTAAAACCTTGGGGTCTTGCAAGCTCTCATCAAGGTCTTGAGCTACTTCTTGATATGTTTGTACTTGTTGAGGGAATCTATGTTGATGAGATGAAGATTGACCTATGGTATAGCCTTGTGCAAGAAACTCATGGGGATTTAACCCTGTGGTAAATTATGTGGCATCTATCAATGAATGGTTACCATCTTGAGGGTTGTTTTAGGTATTACTTTGAGGACTATTTTGGGGATTTTGCTGGGGATTGTTTTGACTAGCCTCCATGGCTAATCGATGTTGGTTTCTAGTCACAGTGATGTGAATTTTCAGATTTTGCTATGACAAAGATATGGATGGATTGATTTTGGACTTTTGTGATAGGGTTGAGACTACTAAGATGATGTGTTTGATTGGTTTCTTGGTGGAAGATTGGTAAAACCTAGATCAATTGTTGTTGGGATTTGGATGATCTTCCAAGAGGTAGACTAATGACCTCAATGAAAGATAGATCTAATTAGCGAGTTTAACCAACTCAAGAGAAGCCACTCTCCTAAGCTAATGAAAATCACTAAAGGATACTAATTTATCTTCAAGGATCTAAGAGAGGCAAACTTCTCAAATCAAAGACAAATTAGGAGATGTGATCTAGAATCTAGGATAAAGGTCAAATTGAAGCTAAAAGTTGGATAAAATCTGGGCTTGTTTGATGATGGTGATGATGCTGTAGTCTTAAGAGGATAAAAAGCTCTAAAAATCCAAGTTTTTCTATGAAGATTGATGGGAATGATTTGACGACTGATGGATTGGGTCTGGATGGACTGTAGGATAGTGGATCTACTGGTAAAATTTGCTCAAAAAGTGTATTTTTTAGTTTTGGGCTCAAATAATGATAGTTGATAGGCAAAGACCAAAGGCATAGGACTGTATGCCAAAGGCGAGTTTTTGTCACTCAAATGTGATGGCACGATAGCTCAAAGGTGCAGTTCTATGGAACAAAGGTACAACAAAATTGACCAAAGATGAGCTACTATTGCTTAGAGGTAGGTCATGATAACTCAAAGGCGAATTTCTATTTAGACTGCAAAAAAATTAGACTGGACCAAGTGCAGGTTTCTGTGCACTAGAGGTGGGCTTCTACGTGCCAAAGGCAGCCTTCTGTTTTCCAGAGGTGAGTTAATACAAGCCACAGGCACAGAAATGTCTGCCAAAGGCACAACAATATCATGCAAAAGTGAGTTTCTGTGGTTCAAAAGCGAGTTTTTGGAATAGTGTGTTTTTTGAGAGATAGATTTGGAATTTTTCTTTTGGCAAGAGAAAACATAGTAGACAAAGTGGATATGGACTAACTCTAGGAGTTGGGTGCACAAGTCTATTAACCTCCGTGGATAAATAAATGGTGAATACTAGGTAGATCACAAGAAATACACGCCAAACACTTGTACAACAATCTAGAATTATTCAAGTAGGTGTATCATATCTCACGTATTCACTTAGGTGTGGCTTCAACCCCCACTATTAGATAATGGTGATTTCCACCCCCTTAATACTGTCTTATGATCACTAGGATAGATAGGAAATGTAAGATCATGTACCACCTTACGCCCCTTACTCTTGGAGACACTTAAGTCTATCCAAAAGTGTATTCTATCTCTAATGAACGAAGGTACAAGCGTGAACTCTTTTCCCCCACTATTGGTAGCGATGCATCAGAGATATGATGACCGAAGGTCCTAGCTAGGATCACAAGGTGTCTAGGGAGTTCCCCAATATACGCAAGGTACGGGGGGACACAAATCTATGAACGGGGGTGTCCCAATCAACTGACACTCAACCATATGAGTCTTGGCAGACCAAGCATCCCAAAGGTTTTTTCACTTGGAGGTGAAAGGGTCTTTCCTTTGAAACGAGTCTTTCGATTCTCGTAACATTTATACACCGCACCAGAATATGCAGTTGAGGTCATCCCTAGAGGTGATGTAATCCCCTAGCAGGCCCCCTAGAAAGGATATCAAGTACTTTTGATTCTTAAGATTGCCTTTTGACATGAGAGAAGAGAATACGCATGACTCTTGAGTCCCTGAGAATAAAGCAAATAAAACAGTAAGTGAATAGCCTAAGTATTTTTGATTTCCAATATTACCTTTCAGTACGAGGAAAGAGCATACGTACTAAGGTACTCAAGGCAAAGTATACAATCGTAAATTCCCTTTATGAAATTGACGTGTTTCTAAGACTTAGTGATAAAAAGTATGTCTTTTGACAAGCGTCCTGCACCAAATATGTTAGAATTTCACTTCTTGACTCCTTGCTAAATGATAAGAGGCTACACAAGTTGAGTATTAGTTCCAAAAACCCAATCGTTAGAGAAATCAAATACACAGACCAAAAGCGCAGAGACAGTATGCAAAGGTGAGTTTCTATGCACCAAAGGCATAGAGATATTTACTAGAGATGGGCTTTTGCGAAACCAAAGGCAGGTTTCTATTGTGCAAAGGCAAGTTTCTATGCTGTAAAGGTGAGTTTCTGTGCTACAAAGGTGAGTTTCTGTGATAGTCCTACAAAAATCAATAAAATCAAGTCAAACATGCAATCGATAGATAGGTAGATGGATTCTTAATGGGCCAGGGGGTTGGATGAAGAGGTAGATCTATAATCCTGCACCAAAATCAGACAGAAAACCAAGTTATTTGATCAATTAGCCCAAAAAGCAAGAAAGTACCTATAAATAAATCAGCTTGAGGGTAAGATATGATAAGTGTTAGCAAATACAATAGCTTGCAAACACAAGATCAGACTAGAATGATGTTAGGGACCCCTATAAACTCAAGATAAACCAGAAAAAAGACATAAACCAAAGATGAGTTACTAATAACCAAAGGCGAGTTTCTGTCGCCCAAAGGCATGCTTCTGTCGACCAGAAGTGCACTTCTATAGACCAAAGGCACATTTTTACCTGCCAAAGGTGAGTTTCTTTGCAACAAAGGTGAATTTTTATGTTGCGAATGCGTGGTTCTGTACTTGTGCCTAGAAAAATCAAATTTTCTCAAAAAAGTAAAGTTAAATCAAGGAATGGGTCACACCGAGCATGCCAAAATATGTATGAGGAAAATTGAGTTCAATAGATCAAGCATGAATATCAAAACTCAACCCTACAACCTTCAAGAAATGGATCTAAACAACAACCTATAATTCAATGCAAATTAAACAAAGAATGAAATCATCTAGATTATATGTATTCCTTGGTTTTTTGAGGATTGCTCTTGAAATTGCATAACCATGGTTGCAACAAGCGGACGAAGATGATGTGCTCAAAGACGTAATAAGTGTGCTTAATGATGCGAAGTATGCTCAAAGTGCTATATGTGTTGTCAGGGCAAAAATTAGGTCTGAAACTAAAACAACAAGATATCAAACCCTAACTAGCACAATAGAGTACAAACTAGCATGAAAATTAAAACAAGAAACCAAAGCAAACCGATCTCCAACCTAGATTTGATTTATTTCCATTGCTCTTCTCAACCTTGCATAGGCATGCAAGATTTCAAAGGATGATTGTGGGAGGAATGTTGGTTGCTCACTATTTCAGTATCATAATGGTACTTGGACTAGATTACATAGAAAATTCGACAGCATGAGGCAACTTGAAAACCAATGCATACAAATGGCTTGTGAGAGGTTTGATTTATAGAAAAGGTCAATTTGAATTGATGGTTGTGATTGAAAGTTGATTTCAATGATGTGGACGGCTAGGATCGAATAGAGTTTCCCACTCCATGAGGAGTTGTAGTCATGTGACAAGTGTGAGGAGGGGAATAAAGGAGACCTAATTCAAATTAAAGATTATTTAAATTAGTTGTGCATGCGACATGTGACATGTGTTTGATTGTGATGAGAGGTGAGGTAATAATTCAAATATTTTATTTGAATTATTTGGGACATGTGAAAGGGGGATTAATTAAATAAATAAGATTTATTTAAATAATTGGCTAGGTGATTAGGATGGGATTAGGAGTGGGATTAGGACAAAATGTCATATAATGTCTCTAGTAATGTGCCGACTAGGTGATGCAAGACATGGACAAATTTAGGTGTCTACATTTTGCCTCTCTTTGAGATGATGAGATTTATGTCGAGTAACATCATTTCAAAGAAGCTAAGGTGTGGATAGAGGAAAATAGTGATGAAATGGGATGATGATGTCCCCTCGAGAGGATAGGTGGGTAGGACAAACACGGGTAGGCTCTCGAAATGAAAGGGGTTGGTCAAGGAAGAAAGATAAGGGGATGGATAGAAGAAATGAATGATATGTTATGTTGCAATGAAGGTGAGCAACCATGGAGTTTGATATAGCATGAGACATTATGCACCAAGGTATAAGGACCAAGGTGACGATGTGTCTTGTGCACCCAACATAATACAACCTTGCCTAGACGAATGAGGAAGTAAACTTAGAGCATTAAAGTCCTAATGCACAAAAGGTATGATATGACCTTAGATGCAAAGGATAATGCAAAAAGCCATTCCAACATACACAAGATATGAATATTAGCTGGGATGATATGGATGTGATACAAATGCAAGATAAAATGATGGAACACACAAGCAAGCAAGCAATCATGCACAAATGATTCAAAAACAAACAAGGTATTGCCCTTGTCAAGATGTAAACCAATGATTGATTGATTTATTGATTGATGATTATATCTGGTTTCAAGAAATGATAGATGTCGTATAAGATGCGTGGTCTAGTTTCGATGATGCAACATCCTGTCTAAGATAATTGATTTGATTGATTGACACTAGTGTTGTTGGCCATGTAAATCAACACCAGGATTTGATTAATGATTGATTGATTTGGTTTACATCAAGATTATGATCAAGACCTTTGATGTAATTGGATAATTTGACATGATTGATTAACTTGATTGGTATGAATGGAGGATGACTTGCATTTGAATTGATTGCTTGGAATGATTTAAGTTGATTTTGATTTGATGGAATGATTTGATTAATTTGATGAGGATGATTGATTGGAAGAATTGATTTGAAAGATTGAAGAATTGATTGATTGAAGAATTTGAAGAATTGATGTGAATGAATTGAAATGATTTGATGTGAATAATTGATTTGGTGGAATGATTTGGATTGATTTGATTTTGATGAATTGATTTGATGAGATGATTTGATTTGGATTTGATGACTTGATTTAATTGAGTGGAAGAATTGATTTATTTTATTGCTTGGATTGATTTTATGGATTAGGATGATTGGATTGAAGAAATGATTTGATGTGTTGGATTGAGTTGAAAGACTTGATGAATGGATTTGAAGAATTGGATTGATTTTATTGTTTGGATGTTTGAGGGATATGTGATTTTTTTGTATTTTTGGGAATATTTGATGTTTTTGGATTTTGGAAATGTTTTTTTTTTTTTTGGATTTTTTGAAATGTTTTTATTTTATTTTTTTGGAAATATTTGATTTTTTTGGATTTTTGAATGTTTTGGGATGTCAATGGATGACAATTTGGGTAGCCTTTGTGCTAGATACCAATGACAAGGGAAAAACCAAGTCTAGGTGCAAGGATGTAGGTGGGATTGAATGTAGAATTGGATGAATGGATAAAAGGATGGGTGATAAGGTATGGAATGGATGTCCATGTAATAAAGCAAGGATGTGATCTCCAAAGAGTATATCGCATAGGAATAACATGCCCCATTCTAGGTGTAATACTTAGGATTTTTCATGGCAAATCCTATGAAAATAGGATGATGATAGGATTGTTTGGAAGGATGAGGTATATCAAGAGATATCCAAAGCATGTTTCAACATTTTTGCCCCTATGTCTTTATCAAGATCAAAAGGAGGAAGGGAGAATGGATGGACTCAATAGGATAAGTATGTATAGGTGTAATGGATAAGTATGGTAGGATGGTATAGAAATGGTAAGATAGGATATGATAGGATAGAAAATGATTGATTGAAAAATGATAGGTTGGATGAGACAATGTGCCCCCAAGTGTAAGTGACATAGAAGATCAACCTACACATGACGCCTGTTTGCCAGGTTTTCATCATGGTACTTATCCAAGGTGCCACCAAGGGTGGTTTTCACCATTGGATGAAGGGACTTCTCTTTAATTTTTAAATTTTTTTTCTTTTTTTGACTTTTTTGAATGGTAGAAGGGGAATATGGATAGGAGGGACTCAAGTGTCTAGTTCCATGAAGGGTGAAAGTGTCCCGTTAGATATGGATGTCATCGCATGGACCATGTCAAGTGTCATTATGCTCAAGATGTTGGTAAGGGATTGCATGAGAGGGAAATGGATTAGGTAGATAGTTGATTATGATGTGGATTATGTAGGAAATGAAAGTGGATTATGATGTGGATTATGTACGAATTCATGCACAAGGATGGATGAAAGGCTTATGCAAAAGCATGGACCATAGGGAGGTGATGGGTGAAATATGTAGTATAATAGTTGAATGATGGAGTGATGGAGGTATGAAAGGGAATCATGACCAATGGCTGCACACACCATGTTAAACATTGAATCTTGTTATTGGAAGGTGGTGTAGGAAGCAATGGAGATGTTTACTTAGGGGATGGTTGATTTGATGACTTAGGGACCCACATAGACTTAGTATTTTTATGATTTTTGCTTGACTTATGCAATGGAGGAATTTGATACTCTTGGATGGAATGGGATTTTTGGATGGAAGAGGATGGTTGGGATTTTTGTGATGTGGATGCCTCTTTTGACTTGCTTGATTTTTGCTTTTGACTTGCTTGATTTTTGCTTAGGGACCCAAACCATTTTGCTTTTGGACTTATGTTTTGGAGGTATGGGCTTGGGTGGATTTTTGGATGTACTTTTATTTGATGTTTTGAATTGATGTCCTAAGGTATGAGGATCCTTATGATTTTTGGCTTTATGTGTAGAGGCATCCAAATTTTTGTTTTTGAGTCCCATGGGGTGGATGGAAGTTTCTTGTTTAGACAATGTGTGCATTAATTGGTCATGATTAGGAATGTGAGGGAATGTGTAAATGGATGGATTTGGCGTTGGGAGAAGTGGTGGTAGAGTGGATGGAGGAATATTAGGAGTTGGAAGTAGTGGAGGTAGATTGGATGGTGGAAGGTGTATGGTCACATGCTTTTGACATTTATAGGATGGTGGAGGTGGAATGGAAATGTATGTTTTGGAAGTATGATACGATTTGTGATGGAAGGTAGTGGACTTAGGAGGCATGGAGGAAGTACCAACATCTTGAAATTGTTTTCCTTGGGGTGTATATCCAAGGCCATATGAGTATGGGGGGATGTTGACATGGATGGGCTCCAAAATTCCTTGTTCATGAAGGCCTAAGCCTTTACCTTGATAGTTCATGTTTTGGAGTATGTGATGGACAATGGGACTATGTTTGTTTTGGACACTAGACATGAGTTTATTATTTGATGGAGAAGGTGAACTGGTAGACAATGGTTGTTGTTGTTTCAAGGAAGAACATTCATGGATGAAGGTGGATAGACCAAGGGGATATGATGGTGGATTTGAAATGGGGTTGATAATGGACGTGGAAGGATAAATAGGATCTTGATTATGTTCATTTGGATCCAAGTTATTGGTTTGATAATCTAAGTGTACCTGGGGGCCAAGTGTCTCATCATGACAAGTGAATGTTGGTGCACCATGGGTTGGTCTAGATGGAGGAGAAGTTTCTTTGCTTTGAAGGAAGGCCATGAAATGGGGTGAATGCTCAAGTAGGTCAACAAGACTTTCATTAGATTGAGTGTGTAGGTCTTGGGTGTCTTACTCATGAATGGTTGTGGGGATATGAGTAGGATCAAGTTGTTCATGGATAGGTTCTTCATCATGAATAATATCTTGATCATGGAAAAGATATATGTTATGGATGGGTTGAATGAAAGTGATTTGATCTTGATTAGAATGAGGGCTTGCTGTTTCCACATGCTTAGTATTATACCCTTGACATAACTCTTAACTTTCTTGAATGGAAGTGGAAGGCTCTTGGATAGGCTTGATATGTTCTTGATGGTCAACCTCATGAGGGCATGATGGAGGTTGAATTGGACTCATGGGGGGAGAATCTTGAATAGGTTCAAGGGGTTGTGGACTATATGATGGAGTTGTATGAATGGACATGGTGTTGGAAGGTTTCTTGGTAGGGTCAAGGATAGGACTTTGATGACATGGCAATGATTGATTCCTTGCTAGTAGCCCTTGGATCACATCCTTTGTAGGTGTAGGGTGGATTTGGGTAACTCCATAGGTTTACTTTTGAAATGTTTGAATTTAGGGCGTGAAGTTGATGGAGGATTAGATGGTGGTAAGGGTAGTGAAGGTTTTGATGGATTGGAAGGTGGAGGGACCAATAGATTAGGACTAGGACATGGTGGCTTTAGGATGAGCATGCGATTGGATGGTGGTATAATATACTTATAGGAGGGATAAGCTAGACTAGTGTTCCCCTTGTTAAATGTGGCATTAGAACTTGAAGGCACTTGGTCTCATTTCAAGGGGTGACTTGAGCTCACATGTGCTTGTGATGTGGATGGACATGTTGATGTAGGATGGACATGGAAAGAAGTGGGATTGGTTGATGTGGCATTGACTTGATGTATGGATGGATTAGGTTGGTATGAAGTGGAGGGGGATGACACATAGGATTGAGGTGGAATGTGTTGATGTTGTGGTTGAGGTTGTGTTGATTGGATTTGACAAGTGGCTATGAATTGGTGGGTTTAGATTGGGAGGCATTGTATTTGAAGTGATTGGATTTGTTGAATTTTTGAAATATGGTTTGACGTCTTTGTATGGTTTGTTGGTCTAGGGGTTGGGGTACTTGGTCAAGTGTTTGAATGAGGTCTTGTAGATCGGGTGCTAGGACCTTGTTCTCGATTGTTGGCATGGTGTCACACATGTGTCTAAGTCTTTGCATGTTGGCTTGTTCCTCAAGATATCAAACATGGTTCTTGTCATCATTGGAAGTAGGAGGAGGGGCCCCTTGAAGTATGATTTTGTTTCTAGGATTTGTCTCATTATTGGGATTAGAGGAAGGGCCTCCTTGAAGTATGATTTTGGGCTTAGGATTTGTCTCATCATTAGGACTAGAGGAAGGGCCTCCTCTAAGTATGAGTTTAGGTTTTGACTTTGTTGCATCATTAGGATTAGAGGGAGGGCCTCCTCTAAGTATGAGCTTGGGATTATGATTGGGCGTAGGCTTGCTTAGGATTAGGACCATTTTGACAAGTGCTTGACTAGGACTAGGATGATGATGTGGAATGATTTGGAATGAATGATTGGATGATTAGGAATGATTAGGATATGATTAGGATGAAATTGATTGGACTAGAATGAAGATGATGATGTGTAATGATTAGGAATGATTCGGATTAGAAAAAGATGATTAGGGTTTGATTAGGATTACTTGTCTTAGAATGAATGTGATGACTAGGATGTTTAGAATGATGTACTTATGTGTTTGTGTTGATAGCTTGATGTGGCAATTTGCAAACAAATGATTGCACATGTATACACATGAATCACACACGCAAGACACATAAGCAAGTTTGGCTTTGAAATTTAAATGTTGTGATGATTAGGAAGACATGTGGAAGACACATCAACAACCCTATGACTAGTCAGGTAGGTGTGGCCAATTAGGTCTTAATCTAGGTTGCACAAGTTGACTAAGGAAGTCCCCAATATACTCAAGGTATGGGGGGCCCAATTCCATGAAATGAAAGTGAAATAATGCCACATAACTGGGAGAAAGGGGTAACCCACCCTTCACCTTCACTTCCCAAAGGTATGAAGTTCTTTAGGTCTTAGCAAGGAGTGACAATATTTTGACTTCCAAAGAGGGTGTCTTTCAATTCACACCTCGATGTTTATACTCTGCTGGAACGCTAGAGTTGAGGTCATCCCTTGGAGTGGTGTGTCTCCAAGCAGGCCTCCTAGGAAGGGTATGACAAAAGAAAACCAAGTGGGTGTTTTTGATCTCCAAGATCACCTTATGGTGCGAGGAGAGAGCATACACATGCACACTTGATTCACACTCGAACTTGTTAATTTCCCTTAGAAATGAAATGTGTGGTGTGAAAATGAATGGATTAGAGGTGTTTTTGATTCTCAAGATCACACAAAGCGCATGAGAAGAGCATACACACCTTTAATCTTACTCAAATTCACCAAGCAATGCAAGCACTTGTTCTTTTTATCCCCAAGTCAAAATGTGTGAATGGAAGACACTAGTTTGTTTTATGACCAATTTCGATGTGTGAATGAAGACGAGTATGTTTTAGAGCCCAAATCCAAATATGAGAGAAGCAAGATTGATTTATGGAAATGAAATATGAAAGATGAAATGAGTGCAACTGAATATTTTCACTTCCAATCTGTTGTGTATGACTGATTCTAGCGCTACAGCTCCTTAGATGCACCTAGAAGTCATGAAAACAAGAAGAAAGTGAGTGAACTCGCAAACAAAAGTGTTATGTGAAAATAAATCAAGCTGATAAAATCTAATCAAGATGATGAGATACAAAAAAATGACTGGCATGGACAAAATCTAGATGAAATTCTATGCACTTTTAAAAAAATTTCGTGAAAATCATATCAAATTTGCAAAAGTTATACTCGTTTGATGTTTGAAATTAAGTTTGACTTTGACTGAGAAAAAAATCTTGATAAACAACTTAGTCACCTAATAAAATCTATATCGTTACGTAGTCTATGGAGTCAACTTTCCAACAAGTCCTTGTTTGTGAGTTTGCGACATCATATGCCCTAGTTATGGAGAAAAGAAAAAAATGCCCTATTAGGGCATGTGGAGGTGCAAGGTAGGGCTGACTGTCCAGCATAAGCCGCTAGCAGTTTGGTAGTGTTTGGTCACATACAACAGTTTGGGCACCTGGTGGTTAGTAGGTGGTTAGGGCTTAAATGGGCTCCTGGTCACCCATGTGACCATGACCCAAACAAAAACAAAAAATAAAAAAGAGAATTATAAAGGACCGGGGGGCCTGGTCACTTATGTGACCGCAGGCCAGAGCCAAGGGCTAAAGGGGAAGCCCAAAGCTTGTTAATGGCTAGGGCTACAAAGCCTAAGCCCTAAGGGTTTGACGCTCATGGGCTCAGTAGGAGGCGATAAGGAGCCTATCACCGCTAATGGCGGCAATAGAGGTTTATCTGAGCGATGATCGGGAATCTCAGGGGCAAAGGGTATAATTGAGATGGTGATGGTGACTGTTAGAATCTAGGGCAGAGGGTATTGAGATAGTGATGGCGACTATTAGAATCTAGGGCAACGACAACACTTCAGAAAGGAGGTGACCCAGTGAAGGAGTGTCTGTCGGGTGGTGACAAAGGTTGAAGGGTGGGTTTTTGACAATGATTTTAGGGTTTAAGGAGACCAAAGGAAATGTAGAGCGGTGGATGGGAGACTTCAGGTGGTAGAATCTTAGGGTTTAGGTTGGCAATGATTAGGGTTTTTGAGGATGCGACGAGAAAGCGTAGGAGCCATTAACAAAAGATTTAATGGAGCTTTGGTGGCATCGGTGAAATTTGCAGAGGTGACAGGAGGAATTGCCGGAGGTCGACGATGGCAACAATAGGATTAATAGAGGAAAGTCACTGACCTGCACAAGTAAATAATGATTATCACCAACTATAGAAAATGTAAAGAAATTTAGCAAATAAAAGATTATTTGCGAATGGAAATCAAACCAGAGAACAACGATGAAATGAAAACTATGCATAGGCCCTATTGGAGATCCGTACGGTATAGATCCGTACTGTACGGATCTGTAAACTATTTTTTTTCAAAAAATATCAAAAAATTTGTAGTGAGCCAAATATGTCAAATTTTGTCACTTTTTGCTTGCGAGGCCAGACTCAACGACGAGGTCCGTTTCAGGCCAGGAGGTCACCTGCACAAATTGACCACAAAAAACTCAACAAAAAATGTTAGATTTGCATGTTTCACGTCAGGTTGACCAATTGTCATGAGGGAAAAAATTAGGTCTAAAATTAAAACAACAAGATATCAAACCCTATCTAGCATAATAGAGTACAAACTAGCATGAAAATCAAAACAAGAAAGCAAAACAAACCGATCTCCAAGCTAGATTTGATTTATCTCCATTTCTCTTCTCAACCTCGCATAGGCATGCAAGATTTCGAAGGATGATTATGGGAGGAATGTTAGTTGCTGACTATTTTAGTAGCATAATGGTACTTGGACTAGATTGCATAGAAAAGTCGACAACATGAGGCTACTTGAAAACCAATGCATGGAAATGGCTTGTGAGAGGTTTGATTTATAGAAAAGGTTGATATGAATCAATGGTTGTGATTGAAAGTTGATTTCAATGATGTGGACAACTAGGATTGAATAGGGTTTCCCACTCCATGAGGAGTTGTAGTCATTTGACAAGTGTGCGGAGGGGAATAAAGGACACCTAATTCAAATAAAATATTATTTAAATCAGTTGTGCATGCGACATGTGACATGTGTTTGATTGTGATGAGAGGTGAGGGAATAATTCAAATATTTTATTTGAATTATTTGGGACATGTGAAAGGGGAATTAATTAATTAAATAAATAAGATTTATTTAATTAATTGGCTAGATGATTAGGATGGGATTAGGAAAAAATGTCATATAATGTCTCTAGTAATGTGCCAACTAGGTGATGCAAGACATGGACAAATTTAGGTGTCTACAATATGAATGCCTAAAGCTTAATGATCGAAGAGGATTTGTGAAGAGATGAATGGATGTATATATAACTTTTAGGGGAAGATCGATCAACGGTGGAGATAATTTAATGATTTCAACGGATGAGATAAATTGAGAGATCATGAAGGAATGTGCACATGACATGTGTACATGCAAAAAGATGTTTTATTGAGTTAATTGCTTTCTTGGCTAAAAATAAGATTACTTTTCATAAAAATAGAATGTTTTTTCTATTTTATGAGTTGATTGATAAAAACAAAGATTTAAAAACCAATTAACTCAACTTTTGTTTTTCTTTTTGACATGCTTTGAATAAAATTAAGTAATAAATTATTTAATTTGTGTGCATGAAGGATAAAGGTATTTTTAGAAGACTGAGAAGATATTTAGAAATTAAATAAATAGATTTATTTAATTTATTGTGCATGATGCAAGAAAGGATAAGATATAAATAAAATATTGATTTTATTTATTTAGAAGATATTCAAAAAGTCCACTTAAATAAATTTGAATAGTTTATTTAATTTTAGAGGAATAATTCGCTAATTAAATAATTAAAATTATTTAATTTAGAAGAATAAAGTGGTGATTTAATGAAATTAATTAAATAAATTGAATTTATTCCATTAATATTGGAATTAGGGGAATTAGAAGAAATTGATGAAATTAATTAAACAATCGAGTTATTTAATTAACGTTGGATGCAAGTGATTTAGA
Organism: Cunninghamia lanceolata; assembly: GCA_027924645.1. NCBI lineage: Eukaryota > Viridiplantae > Streptophyta > Pinopsida > Cupressales > Cupressaceae > Cunninghamia > Cunninghamia lanceolata. The sequence continues at coordinate 3,917,465 of BSBN01000794.1, forward strand.
ATAATCGGGTGTATGCAAGGTGAATAATGAAAAAGGTCAATTTTAGGTGTCTACAATTGCACTTGATCATTTAGATTTGCATTTAGACATCAGGTTACATTGGGTGTTCCCTCTTGCCAGTTATTTCTAGGTTGCTAGGCATTTCATGCAGGACTAGGTTTCCTTCGTGTCATGAAGGAATCTGGGGAAGTGTAATTGCTTCATGGTTGGGTAGAAAAGGCACTTGGGCCATGTTCCCATCTCTCGACTTGTGGATGACTATGTGGGTTAGTGGTGGCTAGAGACAGTGATTCAGATATTATTCATTACTTGTTCTTGATTTTGTACCTTGTTATTCATTATGATGACTTATGGCATGAGAGCCTAAGATGTATGTTGTATATTCTTTTATAGTACTAACACCTGGTTATGGCACGTGGATTTGTAAGATGTAATGACTTTATTGTATGATGTATATGAGATCTACTTTTTACTTGACTTAATGTTATTAAGTGGTTATTTACTTTAGTAACTTTTGTTATGGAATGCATACTTTACATTTGGTATGAGAGCACTAGGTTTGACACTAGGGCCTTTTGGACTATTATGCTAAGATGTGACTTTGATGCAGATCAATCATCATGAATACAAGAAACACCTATCGTAGTGGAGGCATCTTAGGATCAAACAATGAGAAAAATTAAAGAAACCATGGTGAAGCAAACAATGATCAAAATGGAAGGTTGGATCAAATCCTTTCTTTCCTAACCCAACAGGGTACTAAGATGGATAATCTTGAACATGAGATTAGAGTGAACCATGGAGGGAAAAATCAAAACGAAAATCAAAATCAAGGAAATGCAAATCAGAATCGAGACAATGAGAACCAGAGGGAAGAGGTGTGGATCCCAGAGATTGAAGGGATTGCGAACAATCGTGGTAGGATTGCAGAGGAGTTGCACAAAGATCTCAAGAAGGTCTCACCACCCAAGTTTGATGGTAGGACCATTAGTGATGGAGCTGAAGCATGGATTATCAAAATGGAAAAGTACCTTGAGCTCCATAATCTTTCTGATCAGACGAAGGCAATGTGGGATTCCTATCAGCTCACTGGAGAAGCAACTACATGGTGGGATAATGAGAAGGTAGATAAAAGATTGTTGCCAAGAGAAATCACTTGGGAACTTTTCCTATAGCTCTTTAGGAAAAGGTGGTTACCACAACTCTTCTTTGACAAGAAGATGATGAAGTTCCAAAATCTGACATAGGGAGGAATGTCAGTAACCCAGTATTGGGAAAGATTCTCTCACTTACTCAAGTATGTTCTGCAATACCAGATGGATGAGAGATTCAAGATTAGGAAGTTTATTGTGGGCTTAAGGATTCAGATTGGAGTGGATGTGTGTTGAAAGGCACAAGACAACTAAGAGGAGGGTGAATCAGTTGTATCAAAAACTTTAACTTCTCTACACAATATCACTTTCACATTCACTTTATTTATCACCTTATTCTGTTATGAATATTAAACATGAATAGAAGAATCAAAACATAAACATATCAACACCATACACACATGAACACTAGATTTTTACATGGTAAACCCTAAATAGGGAAAAACCATGGTGAGTGTTAGCTCACAATATAATGTAGTAACAATACCGAATATCAAAAAGGAGGCTCACTACCAAAAGGGTTGACTGCCCAGGGCTCACTATCCAAATGAGAGGCTTGCTGCCAAAGGGTGGCTCACTACCAAGGGTTGGTTCACTGTCGGGGGTTGGCTCACTACCAGGGTTGGCTCACTGCCGGGGTTGGCTCATTGTCGAGGATGAATTGATATAGTAGCATCTATACCATGCCTGAGTTCAGTTCCATTGAAGTACAATATAACTCCTCTGCTCTGCTCTGCTTTTATAACTCACGCTTTATCTTCGCATCTTAGCTACTTAGACACCCATTCATGAATTCATTACATACATTTATACCTATCATCAACCTTGGAATGTACATCAAGGTCGGCATTACATTCTACAACCATTGGAACTATCTCCAAGGTTGACATACATATAAAAATCAAATTAGGACTAGACCTAAATGAACTTGTAAAGTAAATGAATGAAGGAGGAACACTTCATGGCTTAGCTCAGACCAAAATACATCTTCACACACTTGGACATGCTTCTACAATCGACGAATCACCTCTGCAACAAGTGTGACTAACTAGGTCGGCCAGAACAGGTGCACAACATCAAGAACACTTAGATACATTCTTCCAAGATCTTCATTGTAGCTTGCGGATCAAGACATGCCTTCAATACATTCTAGATACATCTATGAACATTATAAAATTACTTGGGAGCCAACAAATCCAACCGCTACTAATCTCACTTGAAGATACATCATAGACTACTTCTCCACAGACACTGTCAAACTCTGCTAGTCAATTAATTTCTTTCCAGAGCACCAAATGACTAATCCTTTGAGATGAAGATAGCTCAGGACCTTATAAGATTAAGTCTAGAACCATAAGACTAAACTCCAACCTGCAGAGAAATGCAGAGAAAAATAGTATATCTCTGTCACTTTGCAAACAATGCCAAGCACAATCTTCAAGGTGGTGAATAGAACATTTTCTACACAACGATCCTGACCACCAAATTCTAGATTTAGCATCTTCAAACACTTCTCTAAATTATATCCAAAGTTCATACTCTGGTCTTCAATACAGAGAAAATGCAGAGCAAAATACTCAGACATTGTTCTTCAATCAATCAACAAACAACAATATCAAAAGATATAGTTGGCACCAATGACAACACGAACATGTTGACATCAATGAAAACACCAGTTAGCACATACTTGCAACAATCTCCCCCTTTGTCATTGATGGCAACATAAGAGGTGAAAAATTGAATATGTTCCTCCATCAAGACATACTTTTGCATCAGGACTCCCCCTTTCTTTTTACACATCTGAACTCTTTCTCCCTCTAAGTTTTTCACATGAGCTCTCTCCCCCTTTGACATCAATGGAAAAGGGCATCACATCTCTTCTACTGCACATACTTGCACACTACTACTCTGATCAGTCTAAAATCATTCTTTACTCCCCCTAAATGCAACAATCATCTCAAACCACTACCTGCTCCCTCTAAGAGGTAGCCTCCAACATCAGTCCAAAAATAAGAAATGTACTTGGAAGCACACTTGGACTGATGCATCTTCTTATGCACCTAGTTCAAGGAAGAAGGGGCAATAACCCCTAATTTCTCCTGAAGATACTCAAATATGTCTTTTGGAAGAGCCTTAGTGAATATATCAGCAACTTGATCTTTTGTAGGCACATACTCAAGCTTTACCTCATTCTCTACAACTTTCTCCCTCAAAAAGTGATACTTGATTGAAATGTGCTTTGTCTTTGAATGCATCACTAGATTCTTTGAAATATTTATGGCACTTGTGTTATCACAAAGAATATGAATTGGCCCATCAAACACAACTTTGATATCCTTCAAGGTCTGCTTCATCCATAACACCTGAGTACAACATGATACTGCAACAATATATTCTGCTTCCGTAGTAGAAAAGGAGACTGATTCTTGTTTCTTGCTATGCCAAGACACTTCCCTATCTCTAAGGAAGAATGTACCTCCACTTGTGCTTTTCCTGTCATCAGCACATCTAGCCTAATCTGCATTTGTATAGGCACTTAAAGAAAAAAACATTGTTCTTAGGATACCACAAGCCATGATCAGGAGTTCCCTTCAAATACCTGAATATCCTCTTTACTGCCATCACATGTGATTCTCTGGGATCTTATTGAAATCTGGCCACAAGACAAACTGCATGCATGATATCTGGTCTAGAAATAGTTAGGTAAAGCAATTCTCCAATCATTGATTTGTACTTGCTTTGATCAGCCTTAGGAGATTCATCATTCTTGCTTAGTTTACAACCAGTAACCATAGGAGTATATACCGGTTTAGAGTCCTCCATTCCAAATTTCTTCAACAATTCCCTAACATACTTTGATTGAGAAATGAAATTGCCTTTGTATGTTTGATTGATTTGCAGTCCACGAAAGAAGTTTATTTCACCACACATAGACATCTCAAATTCCTTTTGCATTTTATTTGCAAAATTCTTGCACATCTCTTCATTTCCACCAAGTATGATATCATCTACATAGACTTCAATAATAAGGATTTGGTCTTTGCTTACCTTGATATACAAATTACCATTTGCTGACCCTTTACTGAAACCTTGTTGCAACAGATGCTTATCTAGTCTTGCATACCAAGCTCTGGGAGCTAGCTTCAATCCATACAAGGCCTTCTTTAACTTGCATACCATGTCTGGTTTGTCTGATAACTAGAACCCATCTGGTTGCTCTATGTAGACTTCTTCTTCTAGATCACCATTCAAGAAGGTAGATTTCACATCCATCTGATATACCTTGAAGTTTTTATGTGCTACAAATGCCAAAAATAGTTTGATAGCTTCCATTCTTGCCATCGGAGCATAGGTTTCTTCATAGTCAATTCCTTCCACTTGTGAGTAGCCCTTACACACAAGTCTCGCCTTGTTTCTCACAACTTCTCCAGCTTCATTCCATTTGTTCTAGAAAACCCACTTTGTTCCAATCACATTCTTGTTTGCAGGTCTGGGGACAAGTTCCCAAGTCTTGTTGTTCTCAATCTGCAGTAATTCTTCTTCCATTGCCTTAACCCAATGCTCACGATTGCATGCTTCATCTACTGTTTTAGGTTCCACCTTTGAAAGTAGATAGAGATTTACTTGTTCTTCTGCACCCTGCTTCTTGTCATCACACCAATAATCTAATTTTCATAATGATCTCTTTGCACATACCAGGGAGTTTTAGTAATTCTTACCAGAGCTTCATCTTGAGTTTCTTCTTCTTCCAGAGTAGCTTGTTCTTCAGACTAAACTTCCTTTTCTTTTCCCTTTTCAACCTTTTCTATATCAGTAGATTCATCTGACTCATATCCATCTGGTTGAATATCTTCATCTACCTTTACATTTGCACTTTCAATGATATTTATTAGTCTTTTGTTATAGCACTGGTAAGCTTTTCTCTTAGTGGAGTACCTAAAGAATATGCCTTCATCACATTTGGCATCAAACTTTCCTAATTCTTCATCTCTTCTGATGTAACATTTGCTTCCAAAAACTTTGAAGTATTTGACAGTAGGAGTTCTACCATACCATAGCTCATAAGGTGTTGTTGTTTCTTCTACTCTGATTTGTACTCCATTCTGAATGTAGACAACAGTGTGTATTGCTTCTTTCTAGTACACTTCTGGTAGATCTGCTTCCTTGATCATTGCTCTGGTAGCTTCTTGAATAGTCCTATTCTTCTTTTCAACCACTCTATTTTGTTGAGGAGTCCGGGGGGTAGACAAATGTCTCTTTATTCCATGTTCTTCACAAAAAGCATTGAACTCATTTGAAGTAAACTCAACACCTCTATCAGACCTTAAACATTTGATTCTCAAATCCAACTCATTTTCAACCATAGCTTTGAATTCTTTGAACTTATCTAATGCTATTGATTTTCTCTAAGGAAAGTAGCCCAAGTTATTCTTGAAAAATCATCAATAAGAAGCATGAAATACCTTTCACCTTGTAGACTTCTTGTTATTGTAGGACCACATAGGTCTATATGCACCAATTCCAACAAACTGGTAGAGGATTGTTCTTTGTTTTTGAAAGTAGTCTTTGTCATCTTCCCAAACTAGCATTCTTTGCATATAACATTGGCAGGCTTCACAATCTTAGGCAGGTCTCTTACAGCTTGAATAGTGCTTATTCTCACCAGATTATTGAAGTTAATGTGACGCATTCTCCTATGCTATATCCAACTTTTATTTGTCTTAGCCAACAAACAACAATTTTCAGCACCTTTCAAATGATAGACATTACCATGAGTCTTCTTACCAACAACAATTAAGGTTCTAGAGCTATTATTTATCTTACACCCATTGTCCTTGAACACAAGATTATACCCTTTGTTACACATTTTTCCAACACTTAAGAGATTATGCTTTAAGCCCTTGACATAGAGAACATCATTTGTATTATGCTTGCCATTAAAGGTAATAGATCCTTTTCTACAAATCTTACCAGCTGCATCATCACCAAACCTAACAAGTCCTCCATCATACTTTTCAAAATTAACAAACTTAATCTTGTCTCCTATCATGTGGTTTGAACATCCATTGTTAATGATCCATTCATCTTCCTTTTCATCATGAAATGTAGACAACTCTCCTGGACTTCCTTCCTTCACACAGCTTGCAAGATTAGCAGAAACATGTTCTTCTCTAAGTGCAATAAACAAGCATTCACTACTATTGCCATCATTAGAATTAGATTCATCATCAGTTACATCATCATCTCTAACATAGAAACTCTTTCTTACCATCTTTCCTTTACTTTCATTGATTTTCAAAGCTCTGTCAGGACATCTTGAAGCATAGTGACCAATTTTACCACAATTGAAACATTTGAAAGGTAACTTACCTTTGAACTTTCCTCTGCTACCCCTTTTTATTTTTCTTGCAAACTTTGCCTGAAGCTATGAAAAGTCTTCTTCATCTGATTCCACATCATATTTCTCTAATCTAGCAGTCTTAGTTTCTTCCTTGGCCTTGAAAGTAGTCATGGTTTTCATAGGACCATCAATAGTACCAAACTCTCTCATCTCAAAAGCAATCAATTTACCATGCAATTGATCTTTTGAAAGTCTACCCATGTCAAACAGTTCTTCAATGATAGATACCTTGTGACTATAAGATTTAGGAAGTGTTCTGAGAATCTTATCTACAACATCCTCATCTTCTAACTTTCCACCAAGACCTGTGATGCTGCTGACAACTTCATCAATATTATGTATATAATTTGTTATGTTCTCATCTTTAGGCATTCACATGGTTTCGAATGTGGTCTTCAAGTTCTACAACTTATCCTTCTTAATAGATGGATCATCTTCATAGATGTTTTTCAATTTGTCCCAGATCTCATGAGTAGTTTCCAGATCCACAACTTTTGCCATTTTAGTGTTAGACAAGGTATTTAATAGGGTATTTTTAGCTTTGTGATTAGTCTCATAATCCTTAATCTCTTCATTAGACTGTGGACCATCTTTAGGTACTGTGTACTTATCTTTAACCATTATCCAAACATGATAACCAATAGAGATAAGATAACTTTGCATTCGTACCTTCCAGTAGGCATAGTCAGATCCATCGAACTGAGGAATTTCTTTCTTGTGTGCCATCCCGGATCTACCTTAAGTTGTTAGGCTTTCTTCCAAGGAACTTGACTCTAATACCCATTGTTGAAAGGCACAAGACAACTGAGAGTGGGGGGTGAATCAGTTGTATCAAAAAATTTAACTTCTATACACAATATCACTTTCACATTCACTTTATTTATCACCTTAATCTGTTATGAATATTAAACATGAATAGAAGAATCAAAACATAAACATATCAACACCATAGACACATGAACACCATATTTTTATGTGGAAAACCCTAAATAGGGAAAAACCACGGTGAGTATTAGCTCACAATATAATGTAGTAACAATACTGAATATCAAAAAGGAGGCTCACTACCAAAAGGGATCACTGCCCAAATGAAAGGTTCACTGCCGAGGGTTGGCTCATTGCTAGGGGTTGGCTCACTACCGAGATTGGCTCACTACTAGGGTTGGCTCACTACCAAGGGTGAACTGATATAGTAGCATTTACACCATGCCTGAGTTTAGTTCCATTGAAGCACAATATAACTCCTCTGCTCTGCTTTGCTTTTATAACTCACACTTTATCTTTGCATCTTCGCTACTTAGACACCCATTCACAAATTCATTACATACAATTATACCTATCATCAACCTTGGAATGTACATCAAGGTCGGCATTACATTCTACAACCATTGGAACTATCTCCAAGGCTAGCATACATACAAAAATCAAATTAGGACCAGACCTAAACAAACCTACAGAGTAAATGAATGAAGGAGGAACACTTCACGGCTTAGCTTGGACCCAAATACATCTTCACTCACTTGGAAACACTTCTACAATCCATGAATCACCTTCGCAACAAGTGTGACTAACCAGGTTGGCTAGAACAACTGCACAACATCAAGGACACTTAGATACATGCTTCCAAGATCTTCATTGTAGCTTGCGGATCAAGCACATACTTTCAATACATTCTAGAGACATCTACAAACAATATAGAATTACTTGGGAGCTGACAAATCCAACTGCAACTGATCTCACTTGAAGATACATCACAGACTGCTTCTCAATAGACACTGTCAAACTCTGCTAGTTAATTACTTGCTTTCTAGAGCACCAAATGACAATTCCTTCGATATGGAGGTAGATAAGGACCTTATAAGCTTAAGTCAAAAACTGTAATACTAAACTCCAACCTGCAGAGAAATGCAGAGCAAAATACTATCTCTTTGTCACTCTTCAAACAATGCTAGACACAATCTTCAAATTGGTGAATAGAACTTTTTCTATACAGCGATCCGGACCATCAAATTCTAGATTTAGTATCTTCAAACAATTATCTAAATCATATCCAAAGCTCTAGTCTTCAATACAGAGAAAATGCAGAGCAAAATACTCAGACAATGCTCTTCAATCAATCAACAAACAATAATATCAAAAGATATAGTTGGCATCAATGACAACACAAACATGTTGACATCAATGACAACACCAGTTAGCACATACTTGTAATAATATGGACATCCACAATCCATTGACTATGGATGCAGTTTTTGAAAAAGCTATTAAGCAGGAACAAAAGTTGCAACAAGCAGCCAGTTATCGTAAGTTCAGAGATGCAAAGTTTGGGAACAAGAGATCCTAGAATAATAACAACAAAAATCAAAATTACCATTAGAATAACAATAATTAGGGCAACAATAGTTGACAGATCAAAAAATTGAAGAGAGGTAACAACTCTCAGGATAGGAATGGTGGAAATAAGAACAGAGGTAACATAAGAGGTAACTACAACAATAATAACAACAACCACAACAATAACCAAAGGGATAGATTAGAGGGACCAAGGGCACCTCGTGGTAGATGCTATGTATCTAGATGTGAGCACTACGCCAACACGTGTCCTCAGAGAACAACAGGGTGAAGAGACATGAATCAGAAGGGAGCACCGCAACACCAAATTCATGCAACCGTGGACAATGGGCAAGCTGACTTCCAGACAACACCCATACAATTTCTAGGTAAGCTCTATGGACTACCTATTTCTGTTTCAATTGATATTGGAGCCACTGAATTCTTTGTAGATCCAAGAGGAGTTTCAAAGTTATTTGTTAGACCTGGACATATGGAAAACTCATGGATGGTACAGTATGAAAATAGGGCAGAAAAGAGAGTAGATTCATATCTTGCATGCAGTGAATTAGAACTTCCAAGTTTTCAAATGCAAGTCAATCTTTATGTAGCACATTTAGAGTCTTATGATGTGATATTGGGAATTAACTAGTTAGCTAAACATAAGTCAATTGTAAACTGTGAAGACAAGGTTGTTAGATGTTTGGATGACCTAGGGAATCATGTGGAGATTAATGGATCTAAGAGACCCCTAGAAAAAAAAGACAAATCTTGGCTATGCAGTTAAAGAAAGCCAAAAAAAAAAGGGTGTTCCATTTATGCTGTCCAAGTAAAAGACCTTGATAATGTGGAACCAACATTTAATGACTACACAATCCTAAGGGAATTCCAAGGTGTGTTTCTTGTGGAGTTAACCGAGTTGCCACCAAAGAGAGAATTTGCTACTAGGGACTGAGCCTCAATCTAAGTCACCCTATAGAATGACTATTACATAATTATATGAGCTTAAAGCACAATTGCAGGAATTGTTGAATCAAGGATTCATAAGACCAAGCATGTCGCCATGGGGAACACCAGTCATCTTTGTGAAGAAGAAGGATGGGAATTTGCGCTTATGCATTGATTATAAAATTCTTAATAAGGCAACCATAAAGAACAAGTACCCACTCTTGAGAATAGATGAGCTCTTTGATTAGATGAAGGGAGCTACTATGTTCTCAAAGATAGACCTTAGGTCCGTCTATCACCAGTTGTGGATTAAGGATGAGGACATCTTAAAGACAACTTTTAGAACTTGCTATGGTCACTACGAGTTCACAGTGGTGCCATTCGGGTTGACTAATTCTCCAACAACCTTCATGAATTTAATGAATAACATATTCAGTGATTGCTTGGGTGATTTTGTGTTGATCTTTCTTGATGATATCCTGATTTATTCTAAATCAGTTGAAGAGCATGAAAAGCATTTGATGATAGTATTACAGTGTCTAAGAGAGAAAAAACTCTTTGGTAAGCTATCCAAGTGTACATTCTATCAGGATGAGGTATACTATCTTGGTCATGTGATCTCAGCTGAAGGGATTGCAGTAGACCCTGAGAAGATTAAGGTGATAATGGAATGTGGCCTGCACCTCAGAATGTGACAAAAGTCAGAAGTTTTATGGGACTTGTGGGGTATTATAGAAAGTTTATGGAAGGGTTCTCAACAATAGCAACACCAATTACCTCACTTTAGAAGAAACGTAAAAATTTTGAATAGACAAAAAGGTGTGAGCAAGATTTCTAGGTTTTGAAGGAAAAGCTCACAACAACTCCTATTTTGACCATACCTGATCCTAATGGTCATTTCACAGTCATAACTGATGCTTCAAGAGAAGGCATAGGAGTGTTAATGCAGAATGAGCAAGTGGTTGCATACGAGTCGAGGAAGTTGAAGCAATATGAGTTAAACTATGTGCCGCATGACCTTGAGTTAGCTGCCATAGTTCATGCACTTCAGATGTGGAGGTATTACCTTCTAGGGAAGCCCTTTTAGTTGAAGACAAATCATTTAGGGCTCAAGTACATTTTTACTCAACCTAATCTTAATGCACATCAGAGAAAGTGGTTAGAATTCCTTAGTGAGTACAACTTTGGGATTGAGTACATAAAAGGAAAGGATAATAGAGGGGCAGATGCTCTTAGTAGAAGAAGACATCTGGCAGCCATGGTTACCACAAGATCAAATTTGAGACAAAAAGTAATTCAGAATCTGCAAGGGGATGAACATTATGATAGAGTAAAGCAAACTTTAGAAGAAGACCCCTTATATCATCGATTTGATGGATATGTGATTGAGTCGGATGGATTTTTGTGATATCAGGGAAGGATGTACATATTACTGACTCAGGGGAGTTGAGAAAGTTAGTTCTTGAGGAGATCCACAATGCACCGTATTCGGGGCACCTTGGAGTGACAAAGATGGTTGAAGGTTTGAGACCTTTATATTTTTGGCCTAGACTTAAGAAAGATGTAATAGAATTTGTGGCTAGATGCTTAGGGTGCCAGTGAGTCAAGGCTAAGCATGTGCATCCAGCAGAGTTGTTGTACCTACACAATGTTCTAGAACATAAGTGGCAAGTGATAAGTATGGATTTTATTCAAGGGTTTCCCATGTCCAAGAATCAACATGATGTCATCTTCATAGTAGTGTACAAGTTGACGAAAGTAGCACATTTTATCTCAGGGAATCTTTTAGATGGTTCATTGATTTTAGCTAAGGAGTTTGTCCAGGAAATCCTTCGATTGCATGGAGTGCTGGAGATGATCATTTTAGATCGAGACACTCACATGACTTCCATGTTTTGGACAACTTTGAATGTAGCTTTGGGAACTAAATTGAATTTCAGTTCGGCATATCATCCTCAAACGAATGGTCAGATGGAAAGAGTTAATCAGGTAGTAGAAGACCTTCTTAGGATGTATTGCATGGATCAATAGTATAAATGGGAGTATCTTCCATTGGTGAAGTTTTCTTACAACAATTCTTATCATGCATCATTGGGGATGACACCTTTTGAATCTCTTTATGGGCGTAGGTTTCGAACACCCATCAGTTGGGACAAGGTAGAAGATAGAATTGTAATTGGTCCTCACATGCTTAGGGAAATGGATGATCATATGAGGTTGACCAAGGAGAAACTGAAGCAAGCTTTAGAGTGTCAGAAGAGTTATGTAGACATGAATAGGATGCCCAAGTAGTTTCCAGTAGGTGACAAAGTCTTTTTGAGGGTCAAGCCTTAGAAGAGTTTAGTTTCATTTGGAAACGCATCCAAACTTGCTCCTAGACTCATAGGACCGTTTGATGTTCTGGAAGTGATCAATCATGTTGCTTATAGACTTGTTCTACCGCATGCTCTTGCTAGAATCCATAATTTTTTTCATGTGTCTTTACTTAAGCCTTATCATCTTGATGCTTCACACATTCTTGATTGGCATGCTTTACAGGGATAGGATCCAGGAGTGGTGTTGGTGGAGCCCGCTCAAATTTTGGAGAGGCGCAATGTTAAGTTGCATAACAGGGATATTGTGCAGTACAAGGTCCAGTGGGACCAATATTCTGTGGATAGTGCCACATGGGAGGATGCTAAGGAGATAGATAGATCTTTTCCTCATTTGAGGATTTAGCATAGTTTCTTTTGTTCATGCATAATTAAGATGTTGTTTGATTTGATGATACTTTTGATACATTGATAGTAGTAGACAAATTCATTATTATTTTAGTTTTTGTAATAAGACATCGGGATGATGTCTCTTCCTAGTGGGGAGGGATGTCACATCTCAATCCTTTTGACTCTTTTATAACCTGAACTATTGATTATTATCTTGATTGTTTTACTATGTGGTTAATTATGTAAGCATTATAGGTGAATTTTCATAATTGATGAATGCATATAATGAGCATAGTTATAATGATGAATTAAAATGTTTTATCTTTTCTTGAGATTCAACTATGATTTTTGGGACTAACCTACTAATGCGAAAATGAATGTGACCGAATGTAGGAAATGTGGAAGATGAGAACATGGCTGAGGTACAATCAACTAGCCGCCAGAAATGATTGTTTGGGTGGAATCCTGATATTTGCACACCACATAGATCATATTGCATCATGTCATTTTGCATTCTTGATTAATGTGGACACCCAAAAATGTCCATGTCTTGCAACACCTTGTCACTAGCATGTTTTGCCCTAGCTACCCATATTATTCACTTAATTTTATCCCTTTTCAATCCCATAATCCTATCTTCTATAATTAAATAAATTTTATTTATTTAATTATTCATGACCATTAATCCTCTCTAGTTAAATTATTATTTTTAATTATTTAATTAGTCATTTATCTATTTTCCTATAATTAAATAAATTTTTATTTATTTAATTATCTTTCCACATCATCTCTCACCACAATCTAAAATTAATTAAATAAATTAAATATTTATTTAATTAATAAAATCCTAAAAATATCTTCTTGCTTTCTTTCCAAAAATTTGAACTCATGTGTATCTAATTAATTAATTTAATTAGATAATTCATCTATTATCCTCCCATCTTTTTTGAAGATTTATTTCCTTTTTGAGGATTTAAAACTAAAAGCAAATCTTTCTATATTTTTTCTATCTTATCTTGTTTTATTTCCTCTTTTATCAAAAATCAAATATTTATCAAATCTTATCTCTAAAATCAAATCTTCTTCCCTCCACATCAAAAAGTCTATAAATATGGCCTCTCACAAGCCATTTGAGAATCAAATCTTATTCTAAAATTTTTACTCTGTCGAAATATTCTTCCAATCCTCTAATTTTCTATCTTCTTCCATCAATCTTCATCCAATCGTTATGCTGCAAAAGTGAGCAATCAACATCAAATCAAGCTATATCGATCAATCATGCATACACTTATCATTCAAGATATCTTAGGTATTCGAAAGGTTTGGTCAAAGATAATACATTTATTGTTTTATCTTTTGTTTTGTCCAAATTTCTTGTTTACATTCTGGCACGCCCGGTGGGACCACTCGCTTTTTTTTTTGCAGATTTTTGTTATAAAAATTTGTATTTCTTCTAACCCTCATTGGCAAGTTTTGCATGTGATAAGTCACAGGTGATCTCCGGGGCTCAATCTGACTGCGCCGTCGCACCCAGGAGGTTGTTTCTATGATTTTTGACTGTAAATTTGCTAGGGTTTTGCTTATGGAAAAAAATTGTAAAATTTTGAATTTTTTTTACCAATCTGTACGGATCTCCGTACAGACTGGGCGTACCATCTACTTTCTTTTGTCTGATATGCAATCTAAAGTTTTGCTTGTAGGATATAGAATTGTTAAATAGATCGTTATCATGGGAGGTTTGATATGTTAAATCCAGTTGCATGTCGACTTTGGGTCAGATTTTGTGGTTGTTGTTTTCATTTCATAAAACCCTTGGTAAGTCTCTCTGTCGCCTTTCTATATGTCTGGTCTCTCTACCGTTATTCTCTCTACTGTTCGACACTTCTCTATCGAAGTCGGCATTCAACCATCCCTTACCACTTCATTCACCTACGTCATCTTTTGCAACCCATTGGTCACCGTTTAAGGCTTCATTAACTAGCCCATCGCCACCTTCGATCCACTTAGTCACCACTATCCAAACTCCCCTTCGGCCCCTCCAGTACCCTATCGCAACTCTTTAGCATCTCGTCGATAGTCAAAACCCTCGACCTAATCCTCAACACGTCATCTCCAAGGATCCTGACCACCTTTTCCTATGATTTCAACCCCTGCCATACTCTAATCCACCAGTCAAAAGTTTAAAACTTTAAGTCACAGTCTTTAAATCGCCTACCTCAAAACTTTTGGTCACCACAATAGAAAGTCGACAACCACCACACCGCCTCACGCAGACATCTCGATTGGTGGCCTTAAACTTTATGATCAATGCTAAGCTTTGAGGGTCAACATTTAAACATGAAGGTCGACGTTAAAGACTTGAAGGTTGGCATCTACTAACTTAAGGTCGTAGTCTAAATCTTAAGGTCAGAGTTCTCTATTTTATGGTTGGCATTTCAAAATCATGAGGTTGTTGCTTTAATCTTATATATCGCAAGTCTACTTAACTTTTACTTTCGACCTTAACACTTAGGGTTTAGTATCGTAAGTAACATCATAGTTTAGGCTCTAGGGTTTAAGCATGGCATCTTAAATTCTTGAAGGGGGGGTGAAATTTTGTCCAAACTTTCAACACTAAATTGCCTTCAACAGCACATGTGACTAGAAAATTTTGTAAAAACATCAAAATCCAAAAAGTCAACCTTCATAGTCAACCTGGTTCTTCAAATATGCCAAAGGGGGGTATATTTTTCTTTTTACTATAACAGGAGCATACAGAGGCTAAATCACACAAACAAATACTCGTTGGAAAGGTAATTCACCAAACTTCGTAGCTGAGCAACTTTTAATAGGTGAATGTGTCATTTTTAGGCTTTTTTTATTAGTCAAAGTCAAAATTGCTTTTAAACTTCAATCAAGCATATCTTGAGCAAAACGTATCCAATTTCAATGATTTTTTTTTAAGAGTGCATATAAGTGTGTACTTTCTGTTTATGCAATTTATTTTGCTGTATCAGATCATTTATCTCAAATTTTTATCAGACTGCATATTTTTGGCATAACCCTTCTTTGTCTTGCAAGTTGGTGTTTCTTCTTGTCTTGGTGACTTTCAGGGGCCTCTAAGGAGATGGAACAACAGGGGCATCAACATACATACCAAACTTAAGGAGGAAAAACAATCAGGTGCAACCAATCCATCTCTCATCTCTAAACATTGCTTTCCTTCACACTTCGATTTGGGCTTAAAATTAATCTTGTTTGCTATCACATCATTGGAATCTAGGCTAAAACGAACAAGTGTCTTTCTTATACATTTGGCTTTGGGATCTTAAAATGAACAAGTACCTACATCGTCTTCTTTCACACATTTCATTTCTAAGGGTTAATTAACAACTGCAATTTGTCAAACCCTATCTAGAAGGCCTGCTAGGGGATTTCATCACCCCTAGGGACGACTTCAACCACATGTTCTGGCGGGGTATATCAAAGGGGGAGAGTGAAAGCTATACCTCAATCTAGCTATGTAGTCATTGGGATAGCCTTGTGGCCCCGGGTGATTCTGGACACAAGGTGAAGTGGTATTCGCTTACGCTTATGCCACATCCCTTCAACGGGCTAGTGTTCACATATTTGGGCCCTTCATACCTTTTGTATATCGGGGACACCCTTAGTTAACCCTTGTGCAGCCCAGCTTAAGACTTATTGATGCAGGAGCATCCAGAGTGTAAGAGCAATCTTGCATCAACCAAAAAAAATGTTGTTTCTTTTCAATAAGGGCTAAATTTGGCAGGGTTACTATTTTTAGTAAGTTTGCATTTATTCACAGTTGGATACAAAATATTACACGGACCTCCAGAATGGTGAATTGAAGCTAATGGTGAAGAAATCACTTCAATATCATTTGTCATTTGTGAGATATTAAAATTTCAAATTCTAAAAATCCTATTGAAATATTCAAAGTCAAATTTGAGGCACTTAGAGGCTCCGGATGGGCCTAAAATTTGGTGGGAAACCCAAGCAGTCTACCTTTAGGTATTGCTTATGCACAACTGTCTTTTCGAGAGCTTTCTGAAAAGGTATTATAATTGAAAATCCAAAGGTCAGATCGAAAGTTATGGCCTCGTGAAGTTGACCTATTTTTGGAGGGAGATGCAAATTTTGAAATTAAGCCGGTAGCCGCCAAAAAGGGTTATATATAACCATTTTTGGGAACCCCTAGGGTAGTAGAGTTAAGGGGGAAAGGTGTAGAGTCAAGAATAGGTTGGAAAATAGAAACCCTAGCAGATTTAGGGTTACAGAAGGCTAAAGATTCCAGAGTCTTGAGAGAGGGATCTGTAATGTGTTGCAACCTATAGGGTATGCATCATCTGATTGTATTTGAGCTTCTGTAATGTAATATTTTGCCCATATTAATAAAATATCATTCTATTTTCTGTGTGAAATTTCTTTTATTGTGTATTTTATGATTTACTCCCTTCATCAAGTGGTATCAGAGCAAGGGTTCCTGAGTGTGTAGACAGATCGTTGACCGTGAGGTAGTTTGCACCAGGACCTGAGGCTGTGGGTTTGCTATAGAGATCAAGATGCCTCCATGAAGAAGTCGTATTGGGAGGAATGCTTTGATGGAAGAGGGTTTTAGAGCCTTGCAAAGACAAATCGATGCATTGCAAGAGGAGCTGCGGAGAGGGTTTGAGCCAAGAACAAGAGAAAAAAGTGAGGATGAAGCGGAAGAGGAGCTATCTGAGTAAGAACAAGAAGCTACAAGAGATCCTGCAGAAGTTAGGTTGTCAAAGTCCATTTCTAAGATTGGAAAGAGGCCCAGGATCGAAGTTTCTACATATTCTAGAGATTTGAATCCGGAACAACTTATTGATTGGATCAATGATATGGAGGAGTATTTCTAGTATGAAGATGTGGAAGACCCAGATCGGGTCAAGTTTGCAAAAATAAAGTTGAAGGGCCATGCCAATATTTGGTGGAAAGAGGTCTAGTTAGAGAGAAATAGAAGAGGAAAAACAAACATTACCAGATGGGATCAGATGGTGGCGAAATTGAAGAAGCAGTTCATTCCTGTGGACTATGAGATGGAGTTGCTGAAGAAGTTGCAACGATTGAAGCAATGTAACAAGTCTGTTAAGGAGTATACAAAAGATTTTTATAAGATCACTATCAGGACAGGCCATGGAGAGGCCAACAAAGAGAAGGTAGCCCATTATATTAATGGGTTGAGGCCAAGTATTCAAGAGGAGCTGAGCCTGGTCAGAATGACCACCATAGAAGATGCATACCAGTTTTCCCTGAAGGTGGAAGAGAAGCTGAATAAAAGATTTGACATCAAGCAAAGGGGAAGAGGTCAAGGTGGAAGGACTGGTCGAAGACCCTATGGGGGTCGAAATAAAGATTCAAAGAAAAGTGAAAAAGCCAGCACCAGTCGAAATCAAAGAGGAGATAATAGCTACCGCCTCGTGACCAGAACAATGGTGAGCAAAGAGGAAGAGGAAGAGGCAGACCTGGGCAAGGACCTGGAAGAGGAGGTTTCAAAGGAACATGTTTCCAATGTGGAGAAGAAGGACATTGAGCATATGAGTGTCCACAACATCAAGGAAGGACAAATAGAAGACCTGAAGGTAATGCACGAGTTGCACATGTTGATGAAGATGTGTAATCTGAGTGCTCTGAAGATGCTGAAAGAGGAGAAACCCTAGTTGTCAGAAGAACTTTGTTGAATGAGGAGAAAGAACCCAATCAGAGGAAGAGTTTATTCCGCACAAGGTACAAATGTGAAGGTAGGTGTTGTGATATTATTATTGATAGTGGAAGCACTGATAATCTTGTTTCAAAGGAGATGGTTGACAAGTTGAAGTTGACAAGAAGAAAGCATCTGCATCCATATCGGATTGCATGGTTGCAGAAGGACCATAGAGCTTTGGTCAATGAGCAGTGTTTAGTGAAGTTCAAGATTGGTGACTACCATGATGAGGTGTTGTGTGACATCATACTGATGGATGCATGCCATATGTTATTGGGGAGGCCATGACAGTATGATAGGAGCGCTGCCCATGATGGTCGTGCAAACACATACTCCCTAACAAAGGATGGAGTTCGTCATAAGTTGAAGCCCTTGAAGGAGGTGGAAGAAAAGGTATGTAGTGCTGCCAAAATTTGCTTGGTAGATGGTAGAAAATTTTTGGAGGGTATGAAGCATGAGAGTCATTACTTTGCATTGATTCCTAAGATTAGTCAAGAAAAATATGAAGATGTACCAGCAGAAGTCTCATAAATGTTGGAAGAATTTCAAGATATTGTCTCTGATAATGTACCAGAAGGTTTACCACCAATGAGGAAGATAAGTCATCAAATGGATTTGATACCAGGAGCTAGTTTGCCAAATAAGGCAGCCCATAGAATGACTCCAGCAGAGAGTGAAGAGTTGAACAGACAAGTTCAGGAGTTGTTGAGGAAGGGATTGATAAGAGAGAGCCTAAGTCCATGTGTGCAGTACCTACAGTACTAGCACCAAAGAAAGATGGAGAGTGGAGAATGTGTACAGACTCTCGAGCCATCAATAAGATCATGATCAAGTATAGGTTTCCATTGCTAAGAATGGATGACATAATGGACTGTTTGAGTGAAGCTAAGTACTTCACGAAAATTGACCTAAAGAGTGGGTATCACCAGATCCGTATCAGAGAAGGAGATGAATGGAAGACAACCTTCAAGACAAAGGAAGGTTTGTATGAGTGGTTAGTTATGCCATTTGGGCTAACTAATGCACCGAGCACATTCATGCAGCTCATGAACGAGGTATTGAAAGAATTTTTGGGAAGTTTTGTTATTGTTTATTTAGATAATATTTTGATTTTTAGTAAGACTTGGGATGAGCATATGATGCATATCAGAAGAGTTTTTGAGAAGCTAAGGGAGGAGAAGTTGTTGATTAATCTGAAGAAATGTAGTTTTGCAAAGGAGTTGGTATACCTGGGATTTGTTGTCTCAGAGGAAGGTCTTAAGATGGACCCAGAGAAGGTGAGAGCTATCCATGAATGGCCTACACCAAGGAGTGCCACAGAGGTAAGATATTTTCATGGTTTGGCAAGTTTCTACAGAAAGTTTATCAAGAATTTTAGTAGCATTTGTGCACCCCTAACTGAGGGGATAGAAAAGAGTTTAGATGGACTAAAGGAGCAGACAAGAGCTTTGATACATTGAAGCAGAAAGTCATAGAACAACCTGTTTTGGCACTTCCAGATTTCAATAAGGTATTTCAGGTAGATTGTGATGCTAGTGGTGGTGGTATAGGAGCTATTATGAGTCAAGAAGGTAAGCCCATTGCCTATTTTAGTGAGAAGCTTAATGATGCCAAGAAAATGTGTTCTGTTTATGGTCAGGAGTTTTATGCAATAGTTTAGGCTTTGAAGAAATGGAGACATTATTTGTTGCCAAAAGAGTTTGTTTTATATACTGATCATCAGGCTTTGCAGTATCTTAATAGTCAAGGAAAGTTGAACCAAAGGCATTTAAAATGGGTTGAGTTTTTGCAGAGTTATACTTTTGTTTTGAAGCACAGGAGTGGGAAGTCCAACAGAGTTGCAGATGCCTTGAGCAAAAGGCAAAATTGGTTAACAAAAATGAAGATAGAGGTTGTTGGGTTCAATGAGCTCAAGAGTTTGTATCCAAAAGATCCAGATTTTGCAGAGGCTTGGAAAGCTTGTTTGGAACCTATTACTTTGGACAGGATAAAATGGTTGGATTTCATAATCTAAGATGGCATGTTGTTTAGACGAAGCCAGTTGTGCATTCTAAGGAGTTCCATGAGAGAAAACCTGATTAAGGAGAAGCATAGTGGAGGATTGGCTGCACACTTTGGTTGAGATAAGACCATTTCTATTGTTGGTGAGAATTTTTATTGGCCACAGTTGCAGCAAGATGTGAGGAAATTTGTGTAGAGTTGTAGAGTGTGTCAGATGGCAAAAGGAACACGTCAGAATACAGGGCTATATCAGCCATTACCTATACCAGAGAAGCCATGGAATGATATTAGTATGGATTTTGTTCTTGGTTTCCACGGACACAAAGAGGACATGATTCCATTTTTGTCGTGGTGGACAGATTCTCAAAGATGGCCCATTTTATTCCTTGCAAGAAGACTAATGATGCTATTCATATTGCAGAGTTATTTTTTAGGGAGGTGGTAAGACTACATGGTCTACCTAAGAGCATAGTTTCAGATCGAGATACCAAGTTTGTTGGTTATTTCTGGAGGACATTGTGGAAGAAGTTGAAGACAGATTTGAAGTTCAGTTCTGCACACATCCACAGATTGATGGACAAACAGAAGTGGTGAATAGGAGTTTAGGTAACCTGCTATGATGCTTAGTAGGAGATAAGCCCAAGGGATGGGATTTGATTTTACCACAGGTAGAATTTGTGTTCAACAATTCTGTCAATAGGAGCATAGGTAAATCTCCAGTCCAGGTTGTGTATGGGAGTAGCCCAAGAACTGCTTCTGAATTGAGGAGGATGGATAATGGGGAGAAGAGTAGTGCCGAAGCTAAAAATTTTGCTGAGAACATGAAGAATTTGCATGAAGAGGTAAGAAAGCATATCCATAAGATGAATTCTCAGTATAAGGCTAAGGCAGATCAGAAGAAAAGACATAAGGAGTTTCAGGAGGGTGATGAAGTCATGGTTCACTTAAGAAAAGAAAGATTTCCAGTTGGTACATATAATAAGCTGAAGATGAGGAAATTTGGACCATGTAGAATCCTGAAGAAGCATGATTCAGGAAATGCATTTGAGTTAGAGTTGCCTGATGACATCAATATTTCACCAGTGTTCAACAATTCAGATTTGATAGAGTATCATGATGATGGACTTGATAAAGGAACACAGTGGAACATTCTAGCATCTACTTCAGAGAAGGAGATAGAGGGCATTTTGGATAGCCATGTGGGTAAGAGTACAAGAAACAGGCAGTATACAGAATACTTGGTGAAATGGAAAGGAAGGCCTGTTGAAGATTCATCATGGTTATCTGAGACTGAGGTTAATCATTTTGGTTTCCCTCTAACTCATAAGAAGTGATAGGGTCACTTTTCAAATTACCCCGGGTGTCTGATGCAAGAGCATCCAAGGTGTAAGAGCAATCTTGCATCAACCAAAAAAAAATGTTGTTTCTTTTCAATAAGGGCTAAATTTGGCAAGGTTACTATTTTTAGTAAGTTTGAATTTGTGCACGGTTGGATACAAAATCTTACACGGACCTCCAAAATGGTGAATTGAAGCTAATGGTGAAGAAATCACTTCAATATCATTTGTCATTTGTGAGATATTAAAATTTCAAATTCTAAAAATCCTATTGAAATATTCAAAGTCAAATTTGAAGCACTTAGAGGCTCTAGATGGGCAAGAAATTTGGTGGGAAACCCAAGAAGTCTACCTTTAGGTACTACTTGTGCACAATTGTCTTTTCGAGAGCTTTCTGAAAAGGTATTATAATTGAAAATCCAACAGTCGGATCGAAAGTTATGGCCCCACGAAGTTGACCTATTTTTGGAGGGAGATGTAAATTTCAAAATTAAGCTAGTGGCCGCCAAAAAGGGCTATATATGACCATTTTTGGGAACCCTTGGGGTAGTAGAGTTAAGGGGGAAAGGTGTAGAGTCAAGAATAGGTTAGAAAACAGAAACCCTAGCGGATTTGGGGTTACATAAGGCTGAAGATTCTAGAGTCTTGAGAGAGGGAGTTGTAATGTGTTGCAGCCTGTAGGGGATTTATCCTCTGATTGTATTTGAGCTTCTGTAATGTAATGTTTTGCCCATATTAATAAAATATCATTATATTTTCTGTGTGAAATTTCTGTTATTGTGTGTTTTATGATTTACCCCCTTCATCACTTATCGGCCATACCCTACCTGATTAATCATTAGGGCTTGTTGTTGTGTTTGAAAGTGTTTTCTTAATCATAACATCTAATCTTGGAAGAAAATTTGAACATTGTGCTTGGCGTGTGTGTTTATGCATTTACATTGTGTTTGATATTCCCCAAGTGAAACTACCAATCTTTCCTTATCATCTAAGCAATCATAAGCCTAATCAAACATTTGCTAAAAGTGACATCATGTCAACATTAGAAGACCTAGCACAAGAACTCATTCTCCTACTTCACCTAGCACCAAAACCTCTAGACCAACAAATCATTCAAAAGGTCCATGGTATGATTCAACAACTTCAACTTCAAACAAGCTAATCACCTCTCATGCAACACCTCTTAGCACAAATCCAACATCTCTTGGCCACTTGTCAAATCCAATAGGCACATCATCAACCAATGCTAAATCAATCCTACATGTCACCTATATCATTATATCAACCAAATCTATCCACATGTCACATCAATTCTTCATCAACCTATCCCACTTCTTCTAATGTCAACCCTTATCCATATGACTCCACCTCTCAACAACCATTATCCTATGGGATCCCTCATTCAACACAACATCAACACCTTCAACCACAACAACAACAACAACCTATCCAACAATTCTAACATCAACCTATTCAACATCAAATCATATCGCAACAAGCCCAACCTCATCACATTCTATCTCAATCCCATGTATCAGCTCTATCTTCATGTCATGTCAATGCCATATCTACCCAACAATATTCACCTCAAACTTATCCAATTCCTTCTTCCAACATGCCAACACACCATCGCTCAACCCATTCACAAGGCCAAAAGGTGTTCTCAGAAGAGGTACATGCAAACCCAAATAGCCCCTTGTACATAAGTCAAACATCTTTAAGTCCACTTTTGGAGCAAGATCTAATATCCTTTAACAAGGGAGATACCTATGTGTCACCTACTTCTACTCCAAGTGGTCCATTGTATATAAATCAAGTGTCTTTAAGTCAATCTTTGGAGTAAGATTTGATATCCTTTGACGAGGGAGATACCAATCTAGGTCATGCACCCTATGAGCATCCTCCATCACCATCCATTCCAATGCCAATCCATGAGTCTATTAGTCCTATCTCTCCACCTTCATGTAATCCTAATTCTAATCCAAGTCCTAATCCATCCAACCTTACCGTTCCTCCATCCAATCCTAGTCCCAGTCCAAACCCTAATATGTCTAATCCATCCAATCCCAATCCAAACCATCCACCAAACCTTAATCCTAAGCCTATCACACCATCTACCATTATCGTCCATCCCCTATATTATCCATCTACCCATACACTTGCAAAGGATGTGATCCATTGGCTATTAGCGAGGAATAAATCATTGCCATGTCATCAAAGTCCCATTCATGAGCCTATCAAAGAATCTCCCAATACTTTGCTTATTCCTCCAACTCCACCATGTGGTCCCCAAACCATTGAGCTTATTGAAAAGACTTCTCCCATAAGTCCTAGTCAAAATCCATCATGCTCTCATGTTGTTGATCGCAAAGAACATATCGAGTCTATTCAAGAGTCTCTCAATGAGCTCTCTAATACCATGTCTAGCCTTCTAATCCCATCATGTGACCCACAAGCCATTGAGCCTGTCCAAGAGTCTCTTACCTCCACTTCCATCAAAACACAAGAGCTATGTCAAGAGTATACTCCTAAGCATGTGGAAACATCAACCCCTCAATCAAGTCAAGATCAAAGCATCTCTAAGTTCAAACTATCCATGACCTATATATTTTCTATGATCAAGATATTATTTATGATCATAACCCTATTCATGAGCAAAGGGATCCCATTCATATCCAAATTAATCCTATTTACGCTCACCTTTATGATTAAGATTCTATGTATGATCATGAAAACCACGATGATCCTCTTAGCCAAACTTTATGCAATTCATGGTCAATATGTTATCACTCCACCTATCCTTTCTCCCATGATCATCTACGAGAAAGATATCCAAATTGCTCCTATCCATCCTCCATCTAGCCCCATCCAAAATCCCACAACATCCACTTCCTATGATGAGACATGTGCCTCCCAAGCAAGCATAGGAGATCAAACCAATAGCTTGGATCTACATGCACATAAGAAAGATCTTAACGATCTTTCTGCATCCACTATTGACCCAATTTCAAATCCACCTTCATATCATGTCTGTCTATCCACCCTCATTCATGAATGTTCCTCCCTAGTAATACAACAACCATTGTCTACTATCTCACCTTCTCCACCCAATAAGGAACTCGTGTCTAGTGTTCCACCTACACCTAGTCCCACTGTCCATCACATGCTTCAAAACATGAACTATCAAGGTAAAGGCTTAGGCCCTCTTGAACAGGGAATTTTGGAGCCCATCCATGTCAAAGTCCCTCCTCCGTGCTCATTTGGCCTTGGATACACACCCCAAGGACAACAATCTAACAATGTTGGTACTTCCTCCATGCCTCCTAAGTCCATCACTTTCCATCACATATCCTATCACATACCCAAAACATATGTCACCATTCCACCTCTATCCTCCTACAAATGTCAAAAGCATGTGACCATACACTTTCCACCATCAACTTTGCCTTCGTTACTTCCAACTCCTAACATCCCTCCATCGAATCTACCTCCACTACTTCCAACATCATATCTATTCATCCATAAATCTTCTAAAAATCCCAATCATGACCAACAAATGCACATATTGTCTAAACATGAAGCTTCCTCTCCTTCCACTCACCACATAGGATTCAAAAATAAAAATGTGGATGCCTATACCCATAAAGAAAAAAATCCTAAAGAGCCTCATGCCTTAGGACACAAAAGCAAAGAATCAAAGAAAAACCTATTTCAAAAGTTGCATACACCCACACACCTCAAAGCAAAAATGAAAAAGGTGTGGGTCCCCAAGCAACAAGTAATTACCTCAAAAGTTGCACAAAAGATACATATACCCAAGCCCATACCCCCACAAGCAAAGTCAAAACCTAAAATGGTTTGGGTCCCTAAGAAAAAACCAAACAAGTCCGATGAGGCATCCACCTCTCAAAAATCCCAACCATCCACTTTCTCCTCTTCCATCCATTCCATTCAAACATATCCAATTCCTTCATCCCACAAGTCAAATAAAAACCAGAAAAATGCTAAGTCTATGTGGTTTCCTAAAACACTAAATCGACCATCTCCTAAGTGAACAACACCATTGCTTCCTACACCTCCATCCCATCACAAGCTTAAATGTTTATCACGATGTGTGCAACCATTGGTCATGGTTCCATTCTAGTCCGCAACATTCCTACATACCTCCATCTCCCCATCTTTCTTCCAATATCTTACATATCTTCCCCATCCTATCCCTATGGTCCATGCTTTTGCATAAGCCCTTCATCCATAATCCACATCATAATCCACTATCATTCTCTCCATAATTTTCTATCTACTTATTCCATCTCACTGTCATGCAATCTCCCTTACTGACATCTATGAGTGCACTTGACATGGTTCGTGCGATGACATCCATCTAGAGGGATTATCACCTTTCACGACACTAGACACTTGAGTCCCTTTCATCCATATCCACCTATCCCATCCAAGTATCCAAAAAAGTCAAAAAAAAGAAAGAAAAAAAAAGTAAAGATAAATCCCTTCGTCCAACGGTGAAAACCTAGTAAACAGGCGCCTTGGATAAGTACCATGATGAAAACCTAGCAAACGGGTGTCATGTGTAAATTGATCCTCTATGTCACCTATACTTGGGGGCACATTGTCTCATCCTCCTATCATTTTCCAACTTATCATTTTTCATCCTATCACATCCTATCCTATCATCCTTATCCATTACACCCACCTACATATACCTATCATATTGAGTCCATTCATCCTCCCTTCCTCATCTTGATCTTGTTAAATATTGGGGTAAAAATGTTGAAACATGCCTTGGATATCTCTTGATATACCTCCATTCTTTCCATCCAATCCTATCACTATCCTATTGTCATGATCCTTGTAATGAAAAATCATAAGTATCACACCTAGAATGGGCCATGTTATTCCTATGCGACATAGTCTTTGGAGATCACATTCTAGCTCTATTATGAGACATACATCCATCCACTATAGCCTATCCTTTTACCCATCTATCTATCATAAACTTTCCATCCTATCACCCATATTTTATCCATCCTACCTACTTCCTTGCACCTAGACTTGGTCCTCCCTTGTCATTGGTATCTAGCATAAAGGCTGCACAAATTGTAAATCCATTGACATCATAAAAAGTCCTGAAAAAAATCCAAAAAATCATAAAAAGACTCGAAAAACTACAAAAAATCATAAAATCCAACAAAAATCCAAACAATTATCAAAGTCAATCATCAAAATCAATCAAATCATTCAATCACCAAATCCAATTCATCCAATCAAATCATTAATCCAATCATTAACCCAATCATCAAAATCAATCCATCTAAGCAATAAACTCAAATGCAAATCAATCCTTAATCCATACCAATCAAGTTAATCAATCGTGTCAAATTATCCAATTGCAATCAACGGTCTTGATCCTAGCCTTGTTGTAAACCCAATCAATTAATCAATCAATCAATTACTCAATCATCCTTGTGTTGATCTAGGGATATATTGTTCCCCGCAATGACAACACTATCAATCAATCAATCAATCAAACAATTGGTTTATAGCTTGACAAGGGCAATATCTTGTTTTTCTATCATTTGTGCATGCTTGCTTGCTTGCTTGTGTGTGTTATCTTTTTATCTTGCATTTGTATCACATCTACATCATTCCAGCTAATATTCATATCTTGTGTATGTTGGAATAGCTTTTTGCATTATCCTTTATATCTAAGGTCACATCATACCTTTTTGTGTATTTAGACTTTAATGCTCCAAGTTTTCTTCCTCATATGTCTAGACAAGGTTGTATTACGCTGGGGCATGAGACACATCGTCACCTAGGTCCTCATACCCTAGTGCATAATGTCTAGTGCTATATCAAACATCATGGTTGCTCACTTTCATTGTAGCATAACGCATCATCCTTTCTTTTATCCTTTCCCTAATCTTTTTCGACCAATCCATTAAATTTTGATAGCCTACCCGTGTTCTTCTAACCCGCCTATTCTCTCGAGGGGGCATCATCATCCTATCTTTCCTTCATCATCTTTCTTCCTCTATCCATACCTTAGCTATCTTTACATCATCATCATCCTCTCTTTCCATCATCATCCACCCTTTTTCTCTACCCATACCTTAGCTTCTTTAAAATGATGTTACTCGACATAAATTTCATCATCTCGAACATCGTCTCAAAGAGGGGCAAAATGTAGACACCCAAAAATGTCCATGTCTTGCAACACCTTTACATTAGCATATTTTGCCCTAGGTACCCATATCATTCACTTAATTTTATCCCCTTTCAATCCCATAATCCTATCTTCTATAATTAAATAAATTTTATTTATTTAATTATTCATGGCCATTAATCCTCTCTAGTTAAATAATTATTTTTAATTGTTTAATTAGTCATTTATCTATTTTCCTATAATTAAATAAATTTTTATTTATTTAATTATCTTCCCACATCATCTCTCACCACAATCTAAAATTAATTAAATAAATTAAATATTTATTTAATTAATAAAATCCTAAAAATATCTTCTTGCTTTCTTTCCAAAAATTTGAACTCATGTGTATCTAATTAATTAATTTAATTAGATAATTCATCTATTATCCTCCCATCTTTTTCGAAGATTTATTTCCTTTTTGAGGATTTAAAACTAAAAGCAAATCTTTCTATCTTTTTTCTATCTTATCTTGTTTTATTTCCTCTTTTATCAAAAATCAAATCCTTATCAAATCTTATCTCTAAAATCAAATCTTCTTCCCTCCACATCAAAAAGTCTATAAATATGGCCTCTCACAAGCCATTTGAGAATCGAACCTTATTCTAACATCCTTACTCTGTCGAAATATTCTTCCAATCCTCTAATTTTCTATCTTCTTCCATCAATCTTCATCCAATCGTTATGCTGCAAAAGTGAGCAATCAACACCAAATCAAGCTATATCGATCAATCATGCATACGCTTATCATTCAAAATATCTGAGGTATTCAAAAGGTTTGGTCAAAGGTAATACATTTATTGTTTTATCTTTCGTTTTGTCCAAATTTCTCGTTTACAATTAAATTCATGAATTCCTATGACATAATCTATGTGAGCATTTGAGTGGCATGTTTAACTTGTAAGGATAGATAAAGTATTTGATCTAGTTGCTTTAGTAGGTTGTTCCTAGTGTATAATATTGTCAATTATCCATATTTCTTCTACCGCCTTGTATGAAATGGTATAGAGTGATTTTAAGTAGATTCTTCAATAATTTAATTATAAATGTTAACTATTGTATTAACTCGTGTTAATGTTTAGAAGTATATAAAAATTTGTGTAAATAAATATATATAAATTGAAAGGAAGCAAGGTATGCAGAAACACTTCCGACACTAATCTACTAAGGAAATATTTATGCAAATATTAACTTTTATAGTTAGAGATTAAGATGCACATTAACAGAAAGATAATAAAAACTTTCAAATGCAAAACTCACAACACTGGATATACGTGGGGAAAACCCTTTCAGGTAAAAAACCCCACACTCCAAAGTCACCCAATATATTATTCAGGAATCAAGAAGATTACAATATACTTGCAGAGCAAGCTTTCATAGGAGTATAACAAACCAGAGGTCTAGGAGGTAACTCAACATCTATAAGACTCTTACACACAACCTCCATCTCAAGCTCTTGATATATAGGAGATACAATACAGTAAACCGTCAATGGTAATTACAAAACCATGAGCCAAACCACCCAAAAGTGGCACCCAAATTATCTCCAATCAAAGATGCCTTGTGATGTGCCAAATCACACACCAACATGTGTAACTCTCCCCTTTACAGCTCTTTTGAGTTCCAACACATTTTCACATTTCCCAAAAATAGGAGGTCCAACTTCTAGAGGTCATAACTTTTGATTCGGGTGTCTGATTGACAAACTGTTTAATGCATCAAAAATCTCATGAAGATATCTATCAAGCTGTAACCAACTTTGTTGGTTTTGATAACTTTTGGGGCATTTAGGGACCTCTAAGTGCCTCAAAACTAACTTCAAAATTTTTTTCGACAGTTTCAAAAAATAGAAACTTTAATATCGTGCAATCCAGATATGATCTTGAGTCAAAACTCACCTAAGATGTTTACTTAGCAGTTCCGCACCTTTTGGGAATAATTTCAGGTCAATCCGAGGTCAAATGTAGAGTTACTAAAAATAGTAAGTCCTGTCATTTTAGCCCTTTTTGGAAACTTTGAAGGTTCTGGACCATTCTCCAAGATAAAGGGTATCAAAAAGACTAAAACTGGGAAGAATAGTAACCTTTTATAGTTGCAAGGTTGAGACACTTTTCCTAACATAAATGTATAATACTTTTTATAATATTATGAATATATGAGTGTATATATATGTATAAATATAGACATATTATAATATAAACTATTTTAGACATTATATATATAAATATCTATTAAATGGAAAGCTCGTGGGCATGAAAAATTAAGAAAAGTGCCATGCGCTTTGTTTAAGGGAAGTTAACTCAGTAAGGACTAATTGTTCTAAATTTAATAATGCCAAATATAGTGGCATTGAGAGAGGATAAAACAAAAACAATGCTCACAGAAAAAAAACACACACACACACAAAAAAAACAAGAAGACCAAGAGGCATAGAAAAAGAGGATATAGAGAAGAATTACGGAGAGAAGAAAAAGAGATCGAGCTCAAGAGTGTAAGGAGGAGGTCCACAAGCAAAACAAAGGAAAATAACATTAAGCATCAAAATCCAGGTATTTCCTATTGCTATGTTATTACTGAAATCTTGTGGGAATTCAAACTGGTAGTTTACATTGAATCAGTCAATTTTTATATGCATCAAATTATTTTTATAACCCTCTTTCAGAAGATATCGGCGTTGAGTTGCTTGGCCTTCTATCATGATTTTTAGAAATCTATTGTTAGTATTATCACTGATGCAGGAGCATCTAGTTGTGTAAGAGCAATCTTGCATCACCCAAAAAAAAGATGTGTTTCAAAATTGTTGATGTTCTTTCCATTTCTTTTCAAAATTTGTGGTTCTGGTTGCATAATCACTTGAATAATGATGTTAGACTTTCAGTTTGTCCAAACTGCTAAAAATAGCAACATGCTATTTTAGGAAAGTTTACATTTGGGCATGGATTAAAGTGAAAATTTACAGGAAGCTTTGTAACTGAAAAATAAGACCTTTGGCGAAGGAATCATGCACAGATCATTTACGAGCTGAAAGATATTAAAGTTTTTGTTTCCCAAAAAATACCTAAAAATTATTCAAACTCAGGTTTGAGGCACTAAACGGCCCCATACGGGCCTGAAAATGGTCAGAACCAGCAGAGCAGGTTCTTAGTGCGTAGAGTACTCCGTGAGCTTTCTGATGCATAAAACAGTTCATCAATTGGACACCCAAATCAAAAGTTATGGCTCCCGGAAGTTGACCTATTTTTGGAGGGAGATGCAAATTTCAAAATTAGGTTGTTGGCTGCCAAAAAGGCTATTAATAACCATTTTTAGGAACCCTGGGCAGTAGTAGAGTTAAGGGGGAAAGTGTAGAGTCAAAAATAGGTGGGAAAACAGAAACCCTAGCTGATTTGGGGTTGCAGAAGGTAGAAGATTCCAGAGCCTAGTGATGTGTAGCTGTAGTGTGTTGTAACCTGTGGAGGATTGATTCCTCTGATTGTAATTAAACTTCTATAATGTAATGAGCTGTCCAAATCAATAAAGAAATATTCTATTTTCTGTGTGCCATTTCTGTTGTTGTGTGTTTTATGATTTATCTCCTTCATCAATCACTTTGGTTCTTATCTTTCAATCTTTAAACCTTTCTATTGTTCGATTACCATCTTCTAGATATAATATATTGCCTCTTAAACTATTCTTATCGACCTCCTTTCAAACATTTTGTTTTACTCTATGTGTTGTAACATGATCATCTTTTTCCTTTCTTTTTTACCAACCTATAGATCGGCCTCACAACTTTGTATTGGCCCTCTATCTTTTATTTAAATGGCACGGTTACTATAGTTCATCCTTAAACTTAGAAATCAACCTCTCCAAATCTTTATTCTACCTTTTAAACTATTAAGTTTGGCGTTTAAAAAAAATAAAATAGTTCTGTTCATTTTTTTAATGTGATATATATTTGGCCTATATTCCTGTGTGGAATTGGCCTCATTCTTTATTACTATGGCATGTTTTCCTTGTGTCCATTTGGCCTTATAATAGACCTTTTTATCCTTTCTTTTTAACTGTCCCATTTTTGTTTTGTATCTCGGTTTAAGATTTCAAATGGAACAACCCGAGATTTCAAATGGATCGACCTTATCTATTGGTCGGCCTGCTTCCTTTTTGGAGTATCCACTTATACCTTGCTCGGACCTTATGTTATTTAAATGGCCTAAGATCTCTTTTTTTTATCAGGCTTTTTCTTAGTTGTCGGCCCTGTGTCTTTTGGATGGCCAATGAAATGGCTTGATCCAAAAGTTTCAGCTAGGCTTTGGGTTATTGCTATGTTTATGAACCATGTATGACCCTCTTTTATAATGGACTCTATGGCATACAAATCGGCCCAGTCCTCTAGTCATAAAAAACTTTTTATATGTTCCAAAGAAGTTAATTTTTGGTAGTTTAAACAGTTTATTTGAATTCTAAAAGATGAGAGTTGGTTAAATGTCTATTATAGAAGTTTGTTTAAAGTTATATATACACATGGGACCAAAAGGAAAATTCTTTTTTGTTGTGTTGTGTTTCTTTAAAAGATGAGTTTGTGTAATGGTGCTATGACTAATTAGCATCCTAGTGATAAGAGAGATACACATTTATATCTATATACTAATTTATATTGAACATATTTATGCATGCTTGTATATGTGCTTATCTATCCCCCTAAACGGGCTCTTCTTTCTTCTATTATATACATCCTTTGTAGTACAAATAATAGTACCTTAAGGAAGAAGTATTACTCCATGAGCTTAGTTCTTTTAGATATTTTCTTATATTGAGATTACAAAATGTATATAAGTTTAAAACTAGCAAGAAAGTGACTTTCTATAATCATATTACATGTATCATTATGTGTTGTTTCACAAAGAGAATAGTTATCTTGATTTCGGTATGTATGGGCACCTTGGGAAGTAGATTATTTTCTTTCTTATATATGATTCCTAAATATGGGTACATTAGGGTTAGATTATTTATTTCTATGTGCATTGGGTTACTTTTGGGCTAGGATGTCTAATGTGGGCAACAGAGAAGGCTTTTCCTCTTTTCAGGATTTGACCATAACTATTTAAGTGCTTGGGTCAAGCCATGTTCATTGAAATAGATGAAAGATTGTCTAGAAAAATTATTTATATATTTCTCTCCCACATCCTATTGTGAGATAATTTCACTTCATCATTTAGATTTGCATTTAGACATCAGGTTGCATCGAGTGTTCCCTCTTGCTAGTTGTTTTCGGGTGCTAGGTTTCCTTCATGTCATGAAGAAATCTGGGGAAGTGTAATTGCTTCATGGTTGGGTAGAAAAAGTGCTTGGTCCATGTTCCCATCTCTCAACTTGAGGATGACCATGTGGGTTAGTGGTGGTTAGAGATAGTGATTTGGATATTATTCATTACTTGTACTTGATTTTGTACCTTATTATTCATTATGATGACTTATGGCATGACAGACTAAGATGTATATTGTATATTCTTTTATAGTGCTAACACCTGGTTATG
Organism: Cunninghamia lanceolata; assembly: GCA_027924645.1. NCBI lineage: Eukaryota > Viridiplantae > Streptophyta > Pinopsida > Cupressales > Cupressaceae > Cunninghamia > Cunninghamia lanceolata. The sequence goes on from BSBN01000794.1 coordinate 3,950,799, forward strand.
GCACATGGATTTGTAAGATGTAATGACTTTATTGTATGATGTATATGAGATCTATGTTTTTACTTGACTTAATGTAATTAAGTGTTATTTACTTCGGTAACTTTTGTTATGGAATGTGTACTTTATAGGGAGTCACATGCGTCTCCACCTCACCTTTCCTCTTTCATGCAAGAGCATTTTTAATATAAATGGTCACACATGTCTTTGTCAAAAAAATGCATGTCATTTCTCATCCCACTCACCTATAAACACTAATTTTTTATTATACCCTCCCCTACATAAATGAATTTTTAATTCATTCATATGTCTTAATCCTCATTAAGGCAAAGCCTTCCCAAGGTTAATTCAAAATTCAAAAATAATGAGAGTCATCCATTATTGTTTATCAAATATTAGCCCTCCACTTCACCATGTCATCTCCACCCTTAGATCTCAACTTTGAACCTCCACCATTGATCCAAAATCCTCTAAAATATCTATAAATTCAAGCCTCCTCCAAGCATTTTCCATCAAGCTAATTTGCATCCATATTATGCCAAAATTCATAGCCAACTCTTAGCCAAATCCATTGCAAACCCATCCCATTCCATTTGTGTTGGTCATTAGAGCAATCAACATCAATTTTTTGTATTGGGTAAAGATAGGAAATTGTCTTGGGTGCACCATTTCCTCAACCTTATCAAGGAAAATGGAGGACTTGAAGTTTTGAGGTATAATCTTCTTATTTATGCTTTCTTTCTTGCTTTTCCACTCTTTTATTCTTCCATCATCTTCAAGAACAAAATTTTGTTATTATATCTTAGCAACCCTTCCCTATCAAACACATACCCTAAAAATTTTGGTTCACTTGAATTTCTTTCCAAAGCGGCACTAACTTCTCCATACCAAGGGTCATTTTCTGTTCCCTTAAAACTTGTTCCTTAAATGTTGTTCTAAAGGTTACCTATGCCATCAAATGCCTTCTTCTGCTTAGAGTGTCAGCTACTCTATTTTCCTTATCCTTAATGTATTCAATTTCGAAGTCATACTCACTTAAGAATTCTAACCACCTTTGTTGCCTTGCATTCAAATGTGGTTGAATGAAGATGTACCTTAATTCTTGATGATTCATTTTTAACTCAAAAGGTTTCCCTAAAAGGAAATGTCTCCATTTTTGTAGAGCATGAATAATGGATGCCTACTGCAGGTCATGTGTAGCATAGTTCACTTTATGAGTTTTTAGTTTCCTAGATTCATAAGCAATCACTCCACCATCTTGCATGACTGCTCCCCCTAATCCTTCTATAGAAGCATCAATGACAACCATGAAATACCTGTTTGGATCAGGAACTCTTAGGATAGGGGCTGAAGTTAGTTTTTCCTTTAGGATTTGAATGGCCTTATCACACTGCTCTGTCCATAGAAATATTTTTCCTTTGTAAAAAGGTAATGGGATTGGCATTTCAAGATAATCCTTCCACGAACCTTCTATAATAACCAGCCAACCCCAGAAAACTCCTTATCTCCACCACATTTTCAGGGATTGGCCATTCCATTATAGCTTTAATCTTTTTAGGATTTACTGTGATTCCATCTGTTGATATTATGTGCCCTAGATAGTAAATTTCTTTTTCAAAAACACACATTTAGACAACTTCCCATATAATTTATGTTCTCGCAACCTTTTCCTATTTGGAGATGTACTAAATGCTCTTCTTCATTTTTGGAATAAATTAAAATGTCATCCAGAAATAGCAAGACAAATTTGTCTAGATAGTCATAAAAAACACTATTCATCAAGTTCATAAAAGTAGTAGGGGCATTTGTTAAACTGAATGGTATAACTATGAACTCATAATGCCCGTATCTTGTTCTAAAAGCTACCTTTGGAATATCTTCTTCCTTAATCCTTCGTTGATGATACCCTGATCAAAGATCAATTTTTGAGAAAACGGTTGCCTCTTTCATTTGGTCAAACATATTTTCTATTTGTGGAAAAGGGTATCTATTCCTTATAGTTACCTTAATCAATATCCAGTAATCAATGCACAATCTAAGGGTTCCATCCTTCTTTTTGACAAAAATGATCATTGTTCCCCAAGGCGACACACTTGGCCTTATCAATCTTTTATCTAATAATTCTTGTAATTGCATTTTTAGTTCAAGAAGTTTTGACACATTCATTTGATAGGGAGCCTTGGATACTGGTGTTGACCTAGGTACCACTTCAATGGAGAAGTTAAATTTCATTTTTGGAGGGAGTCCTATTAAGTCATTAGGAAAAAACGTCCTTAAATTCTTGTAGAAAAGGAAAAATTTCAAAGGTTGGAGTACTCTATTCCTCTTTCTCATCTAGGATCACTACAAACAGTTGGGCTCCCTTTTTTCTAGCCTTCTTAAGTTACATAGCTGAAATCATTTCTACATTTATGGGTTTATAAGTTCCATACACTCTAACCTTGTTCCCAAAATCATCCAAACAATCCACTATCTTATTGTAACAATCCACACTTTCTTGATGTTGGGTTAACCAACTCATTACAAAGATGATATCATAATATCCTAATGGTGCCACATACAATTATACCTTTTTTGAAAACTTGGAGAATTGAATTGGGGTGTTAAACAAACACTTGCTTACTTTCTTAGTAGCCTTATCCCCATACTGAACCATCCACGATGTCTCCATATCACTAACTATTAAGGACATTTTCTTTACTTATTCAAGAGCACAAAATATTTGGATGATCATGTATCTATTAATATAGATATATGTGATTCATAGAGAATATATGTGGTTTCAATAGGTACATTTTGAAACTATGTCTACCGATTTCTTACTACGGCATAGATTCATCACAGGGGTGTTTGGACAGTTGTTGTTGCCCTATTTTGATTGTGTACCTTAGGAAAATACCTTGCATAGTGGTTTTCCCTACACATAAAGCATCCACCTGGGGGACCTTGTTGAACAGTATTTCGTGGAGGCACATTTCCTGAACCATTGGGTTGTGGTGGTAAGACTGGCCTTCCATTCTCCCTAGGATTATGCCGACTATTGCCCCACCTATTGTTAGTCTCATTCCTTGTATTCCTAGGATTCTGGTTTGCACCCTTTTTTCCTTCTGTGGAATTTATTTTCTTGTTCATGTTGAAGACTAAATTTTCCCTAAGATCTTTTTTTCCTTTTCAAAGAAAAATTCTTGTTCCAGTTATTAAAGTTTTGTCTTGCAGTTGCGAGAGCTTGAAGCTTCCTTTCTTGTTTTAAGGACTTCTCCAATACTTCATTCATATTTTCAAGACCACGCATATCCACCTCTGCAACAATGTTTATGTTTAATCATAAGAGGAATTTTCTTACTTATGACCTTTCATCCCCTTGATACATTGGCACACATTTCAATAATTTTGCAAACTTATCCTAGTATTTTTGTATAGTTAAGGTGCCCTACCTAAGATTATGGAACTTATTCATTTTCTCATCAAACAAAAGTTGTGGTAGCTATCTCTTACGAAAGTGTGAAACGAATTGTTCCCATGATATGTTATTCTTGGTATAGCCATTTTGGTCTTTAACATTTGTCCACCAAGGCAGATTCTCCTATTAATTGATAGGCTCCCCATAAAGCTTTAACTGACTCAGTGAAATTTCTTACCTCAAAATGTTTCTCCATCTCTATCAACCAGTTTTTTGCTCCCTCACCTAATTGTTTCCTATCAAACGTTGGAGGTGAAATATTCTTTAGACCCTTGGACAATTATACTATTGCTAGATCTTTCTCAGGTGATTCACTATTTAGATTGTTTACCAAAGGGGTTTTTGCTTCATGATTAATGTCCCCCAAATTGTTCATATTATCCACATTCTAAAATTCTAGCTCTATTACCATTTCTATGGTTGCTTTCCTTGTCCTCAAATCATTCATTATTTGCTTGAGATAGTTTATCTTATCTCTTTGTTCTGTTAATAGATTGATTATGTCTTCTATCCCCCTATTGTTATCTGTGTTAGATCTAGGGCACACAACTGAGAGGGGGGGGTGAATCAGTTGTGCAAAGACTTGCTTCTATTTTGAACACTTGATTCTTCTTGTTAGTTAATAGCATATCAGTTAATCATTCATGAAATCATAATGCATAAACACAAGAGCAGATAATCATCAACACATTGGACACCAAGATTTTGACGTGGAAAACCCAGTTAAGGGAAAAACCATGGGGTGATTAACCCAAGGATTATTCTCTGTTAGAAGAATAAGAAAAAAGAATGGCACATGCCAATTAGGGATCACTACCCGAGCACACTGCTCACAAAGAGGCACATTGCCTACAAGAGACACACTGTCTACAAAGTGATAAGAATCACAAACTCGAACTGGAGATTGACATCTTTACCATGTCTAGATCAGTTCCATTTAAGCCCGAGATACTTCTGCTCTGCCCTTCGCTCTTTCACTATACCACTCTCATCCGCTAATCCACACACTTTGAAATGAACTCACAAACCTTTATTTATACAAGACATCGACTTAGGAACAATCATCTAAGTCAGCAATCAACCATAAGGACATCCGCAAGATGATTAATACATCCGGTCGGCCACCACAAAAACATTCGCAAGATGAACAACTCATCTGGTCAGCTAGTCTGAGCAAGAACTTCATCCGGAAGAATATCTTCAATTCTGGGCTCTACCACCAATGCAGACCGACAACATAACCTCAACATGATCCAAGAACCTTCATGAGCTTGCCTGATTAACCAAGTACATCTGCACTTCCTCTACTCACTGGAATCTCTTCTCCTCTTCATCTGGAACTTCAAGAACACAGTCTGTCGCCACTGTCATACTGAAGAAGGTGCTTCTGGACCTCCAAACTTTGTACAAACTGAGAAGACACATCACAAGGACATCCCAAACACTCCTTCCAATCTGTAGAGTCTGACAATGCTCCTCCGGATCTCACCGGACCTTTTTGTTGTGAACTGGTTCTACTTGACCGATCACAACTTTTTCATATCTTCATGCGGACCTCTAAAATCTTAACTGGAATATCTCAAGACTCATATCTACAAACCCTTTAATCCACATCCTCTGATTCTCAACCTATTGAGTACATTTGCCTTTTTATCACTGTTCTTCACTGTTCCTGATTGAGACTATTTTTCTTAATATCCTCAACACACAACTCATCCAAACCTTCTTACCAATGCAATATGAGTATGTTGACATCAATGACAACACTGGTTAACCTCATACTTGCAACAATCTCCCCCTTTGTCATTGATGGCAACATATAATGTGAAAAACCATCAAGACAAGAACTTCTCTTTTCTGTCACAGCTCCCCCTATCAACAACAACTCTTCACATGTCTTCTCTTCCTTTACTGCTCCCCCTTTGATCATCAACCACTTGTTTTTCACATGTCTTCTCTCCCCCTTTGACATCAATGGCAAAGGGCTCATACTTGCACTTGTAACATATTAGGATCATACCAGCTGCTCCCCCTTAGTAGCAAATCTGGATCACAAGATGTGACTATGATATCCACCGGACTGATGCACATCAGTGCATCCTAGTTCATCACCGGAGGGGCCATGACCCCTAACTTCTTCCGGAGATACTCAAAAGAGTCCTTGGGGAGAGGTTTAGTAAAAATATCTACAATCTGATCCTTGGAGGGTACATACTCCAATCCGACTTCATCCTTGTTCACTTGTTCTCTCAAAAAGTGAAACTTGATAGATATGTGCTTGGTCTTAGAATGCAATACCGGATTCTTAGAAATATTAATTGTACTTGAATTATCACAGAAAATTGTGATAGGCTCCTCATATTCAACTTTAATGTCTCTTAGCATCTGCTTCATCCATAAGATTTGAGTGCAACTACCTGCTGCTACGATGTATTCTGCTTCAGTTGTAGACAGAGATATTGCATCTTATTTCTTGCTTAGCCAAGAAACCAATCTCTTTCCCAAAAAGAATGCTCCACCACTGGTGCTCTTCCAGTCATCCACATCTCCTACCCAATCTGCATCTGTATATGCATGAAGAGAGAAATCTGAATCTCTAGGATACCATAGACCATACTCAACTGTTCCTTTCAAGTACCTAAAAATTCTTTTGATTGCCATAACATGAGATTCTCTAGGATCAGCCTGAAATCTTGCCACAAGACCAATAGCCTACATTATATCTAGTCTAGTCTGAGTGAGATACAACAATCCACCAATCATTGATCTATAATTTGTCTGATCTGCCTTTGGAGAGTCATTATCTTTGCTCAACTTACATTTGGTTGCCATAGGAGTGTTTTCATTGGCTTTGAATCTTCCATACCTCAACAATTCTTTCACATATTTGGTCTGAGAAATGAAGATCCCTTTCTTTATTTGAGTAATTTGCAGACCCAAGAAGAAATTTATTTCACCAAGCATAGACATTTCAAACTCACTTTTCATCTGATTTGCAAAAGTTTTGCACATACTATCTCTTCCTCCAAAAATGATATCATCCACAAACACTTCAACAATCAAAATGTTTTCATGATCAATTTTGAAATATAAGTTACTGTCAGTAGTACCTTTGTTGAATCCAATCTACACAAGATGTTTATCCAACCTTTCATACCATGCTCTTGGGGCTTGCTTCAATCCATACAATGCTTTCTTCAACTTGCAAACCATATCATCATTATCAGACAATTGAAATCCATCCGATTGTTCAATGTATACTTCTTCTTCCAAATCACCATTTAGGAAGGCAGACTTGACATCCATCTGATATACCTTGAAGTCTTTGAAGGCAGCATATGCAAGAAATAATTTGACTGCTTCAATTCTTGCTACCGGAGCAAAGGTTTCTTCAAAATCAATTCCTTCTATTTGAGAGTAGCCTTTGTAGACCAATCTAGCTTTGTTTCTGATAACTTCACCAACCTCATTTAGTTTGTTCCAGAATACCCATTTGGTTCCAATCACATTCTTGTTTCTAGGTCTGGGAACAAGATCCCAAGTGTGATTTTTCTCAATTTGCATCAACTCTTCTTCCATTGCTTTTGTCCAATTTTCATCATTGCATGCTTCATTTATTGTCTTAGGTTCAATCTTTGAAATCAAACAACATTCATCTGAATTTTGAGCAATTTTCCTCCTTGTTTGTACCCCTTTTCTTTTGTCACCTATGATCTGATCTTCAGAGTGATTTAAAGTTACATACCTTGGAACTTTGGGAGTCTCTTGCACTACTGTTTCTTGATCAGGTTCATTCAGACAAACCTCTTCTTCCTGATTTACCAGATCAGTCTGAATCTGACTTTCAGGAAGGGATTGAGTTCCTTGAATCAGAGAATCATCCTGATCATCTTCATCATATTCATAAAACCTTGAGGGCTTCTCAATTCCTTCATCAACCTTCACATTTGTACTTTCTATCATCTTTTTCAGTCTCTTCTTGTAACATCGGTATACTTTGCTTTGAGTGGAGTAACCCAAGAAAATAGCATCAAACTTTCCTAGATCTTCATCTCTTTTGATGTAACACTTGCTACCAAATACTTTGAAATATCTCACAGTAGGAGTTATACCAAACCAAAGTTCATAAGGAGTCTTACCGGTATTGTTTCTGATTTGAACTCGGTTAAGAGTGTAGACTGTAGTGCTGATAGCTTCTCCAAAACATCTGAGGAACATTTGCTTCCATCATCATTGTCCTGGAAGCTTCCTGGATGGTCCGGTTCTTTCTCTCAACTACTCCATTCTGCTGTGGAGTCCTAGGAGCAGACAACTGTCTCTTTATGCCATGCTTCTCACAAAAGTCTATGAATTCACCGGATGTGAATTCACCACCTCTATTAGACCTTAGACACTTTAGTTTCAATCCGGTTTGATTCTCTACCATAGCTTTGAAGATTTTGAACTTCTCAAGGGCTTCTAATTTCTCTTTTAGGAAGGTAACCCACATCATCTAGGAATGGTCATCAATTAGCAACATGAAATATCTATCACCTTGCATACTCTTGATTCTTGTCAGACCACAGAGATCAATATGTACTAATTCCAACAATCCGGTAGTGGACTAATCCTTGCTTTTGAAAGAGACTCTGCTCTATTTACCTAGCTGACATTCTTTGCACAAACTATTTGTAGGTTTCACCAATTTTGGAAGATCTCTTACAGCCTGAATGTTGCTTATCTTGATGATGTTATCAAAATTTACATGAAACATCCTTCTATGCCACAGCCAACTCTGATCAACTTGAACAAACAAACAACTTTTATTTGAACCAACCAGATGGAAGATATTACCTTTAGTTTGAGTACCGGATGCAATCTCAATTCCGGAGCTTGTAAAGATTCTGCATCTTCCATTCTTGAACCGAAGATCATAGCCTTTATCCACTAACTAACCAACACTGAGAAGATTGTGCTTCAATCCTTCAACATATAGTACATTACCGGTTTTGCTCTTTCCATCAAAAGAAATAGTCCCCCTACCTCTGATTCTGCCAGCAGAATTGTCACCAAACTTTACCATTCCTCCTTCATACTTTTCCAAATCTAAGAACTTGTTCTTGTCACCAGTCATATGGTGAGAGCATCCACTGTCAATAACCCAATCATCCTTTTCTTCAATTTGGGCAGCCAAAGCTCTTTCTATAACCTTATGATTGACAGATTCAGAGGATATTGAATCTTCTTCCTTGATGGCAATAAACACCCATTCATTTCTAGATTTGCTTCCTATTTCTGATTCATCATCTGTTACTCCTTCATTGTCATCTTCTTCATGAAAATAATAGCAGTTCTTTTGAAACCTTTGTCTGTTGGTATTAGACCTTGCAGATCTTTCCGGACATCTTGAAGCAAAATGACCAATCTTATTGCAGTTGAAGCACTTAAGGGGTAGTTTTCCTTCATACTTACCGGATCCTCTTGGCAGTCTTTTTGCAATGAGGGCTTCAATTTGAGCTATTTCTTCTTCTTCTTCCTCTTCCATATCTTTCCTTGCTTGTTCATACCATGATAGCTTCCTTGAAGAGTTCTCTTCCAGATCAAATCTTTGTTTGCCTTTCACATAGGCACTGGCTTTGAATGCAGATTCAGTCTCGGGGGGATCATCTCCAAACTCAGTCATTTCAAATGCAGCCAGTTGCTCTCTTGTGACAATTGTATGGGCTCTGAATTCATCAATGGAATCAACCTTGATTTTGTAGGCAGCAGGAAGGGATCTGAGAATTTTGCAAACAATTTCATTTTCATCCAGAACTCCACCAGCATTCCTGATTCCACACACTAGCTCATTCACTCTTGGCATAAAGGTAGTGATATTTTCATCATCTCTCATCTTCAATCTTTCAAATTTCCCTTTTAGACTTTGCAACCCTGCACTCTTGACAAACTCATCTCCTTCATACAGAAGTTCTAGTTTAGTCAAGATCTCATATGCAGTTGGTAGGTCAATAACATTTGAGAGATTTGAGTCATTCAATGTGCTTAGAAGAGCTTCCTTGGTCCGCAAATTGTTTTCAGCATCTGTGATTTCATTTAGAGTTGTCAGACCACCCTGTGGAGGTACATATGGTTTTGAGACCATGGCCAAGTATGCTTTTCCCATACACTCCAAGTGACATTTCATGCAACCTTTCCAGAGAGTGAAGTTGGTTCCATCGAACTTCAGACTATCCTTCTTGTATGATGACATCCTGGATCTCCTCAAGCGGTTAAGCTCCTTTTAGAGGAACTTGGCTCTAATACCAATTGTTAGATCTAGGGCACACAACTGAGAGGGGGGGTGAATCAGTTGTGCAAAGACTTGCTTCTATTTTGAACACTTGATTCTTCTTTGTTAGTTAATAGCATATCAGTTAATCATTCATGAAAGCATAATGCATAAACACAAGAGCAGATAATCATCAACACATTGGACACCAAGATTTTGATATGGAAAACCCGGTTAAGGGAAAAACCACGGGGTGATTAACCCAAGGATTATTCTCTATTAGAAGAATAAGAAAAAAGAATGGCATATGCCAATTAGGGCTCACTACCCGAGCACACTGCTCACAAAGAGGCACACTGCCTACAAGAGACACACTATCTACAAAGTGATAAGAATCACAAAATTGAACTGGAGATTGACATCTTTACCATGTCTGGATCAGTTCCATTTAAGCCCGAGATACTTCTGCTCTGCGCTTCGCTCTTTCGCTATACCACTCTCATCCGCTAATCCACACACTTTGAAATGAACTCACAAACCTTTATTTATACAAGACATCGACTTAGGAACAATCATCTAAGTCGATAATCAACCATAAGGACATCCGCAAGATGATTAATACATCCGGTCGGCCACCACAAGAACATTCGCAAGATGAACAACTCATCCGGTCAGCTAGTCTGAGCAAGAACTTCATCCGGTAGAATATCTTCAATTCTGGGCTCTACCACCAATGCGGACTGACAACATAACCTCAACATGATCCAAGAACCTTCACGAGCTTGCCTGATTAACCAGGTACATCCGCACTTCCTCTACTCACTGGAATCTCTTCTCCTCTTCATCCGGAACTTCAAGAACATAGTCTGTCGCCACTGTCATACTGAAGAAGGTGCTTCTGAACCTCCAAACTTTGTACAAACTGAGAAGACATATCACAAGGACATCCCAAACACTCCTTCCAATCCGCAGAGTCTGACAATGCTCCTCCGAATCTCACCGGACCTTTTTGTAACACTCTGTCACTCCGAAACAGCTCCCGAAACCGGTTCTACTTGACTCATCACAACTTTTTCATATCTTCATGCGGACCTCTGAAATCTTAATTGGAATATCCCAAGACTCATATCTACAAACCCTTTAATCCACATCCTCTGATTCTCAACCTATTGAGTACATTTGCCTTCTTCTTATCACTTTTCTTCACTGTTCCTGATTGAGACTACTTTTCTTAATATCCTCAATACACAGCTCATCCAAACCATCTTACCAATGCAATATGAGTATGTTGACATCAATGACAACACTGGTTAACCTCATACTTGCAACAATCTATTGGTGTTTTCTTTTACACATTAGGATCTGCCCTTTTCTTATGATCTCAGTCTTAGCATTGTATTCTCTAGATTTTGCCATTTAGGTTTCCTTTTGAAACAATCACTAATCAATACTTGTTCATAACACTTAGTTGCAAATTAACTAATAGACCTATCTTCACTAATGTTTACACTCATGCAAGTCATAGCAGGCTCCAGGCCTAGCTTTCGAACCTTGTGCTTTGATAGCATCTATAAGGACCCCAACTAGGTCTTTAACTAATTATCTCTTTATTTCTAATTAATGGTATAATTGTTTTATCTGAGTACTCAAGAAAAATAACATATGTTCAAACGGAACAAGCACGTGTCTTACCCAATGGTATAGTTGACACATTTGTCCAAAATGTGACAGGGAAATATATTTTCTCTGGCCAAAGACTTAGACTCATCAGGACAACATCGAGTCTTGAGTCATCCTGATAGACTACATTTCCTTATTAGAGATGCACTGAGGTCAACTTCTATTAAGACAATATTTAAATGTATTTGCAACCCACCTCAAAATTTGGCTTAAGCCTCAAGGATGCAAAATTTCACCTGAAACTCTTTTGAGTATCAGTGTACATGGTTGAATTATCTTCTATTAATAGTGCAAGTTGGTTTGTTAATCCACCAAAATGCACTCGAAAACCTTCATAGTGAGAACATTCTTCGTTCCTCAGAATGCCTACATACTTACTTCCAAATGGGATCAAGGTGTAATATATATGTAGTTCTATTTTCTAATCTAGGTTTAATGTGAATTGTAATTTGTGGGTACGCAACCCTTTCCAGGTCCCTTTCTCCTAGAGAGTTCCTCTGTGACTGGTACCCACGAAGGGGAGCATAAAAAATACTTAGTCGATTTGACTAATACTTGTTTTCTATAAGATTCTGCAATCCTAATCCCTAATGAGCACTTAGTCTTTTTGACCAAGATTTACCGTCAAAATAAATTAAGAACATTTTCTCTCATCTTTCAATTTCAATGCATGGTAACTATGATTAATTCAATTATCTTTTAATGTTTTCCTATCATTCATTTATCCGAGGAAGATTTCCAGTTCACCCATATTTATTAACAGGATGATCCTTATTACTCCCTGGTGATTTAAAGGGGCGATGCCAAAGATGCCATTGTTACAACTATATTAGGTGAGCATATGCAGTAGTTCAAATGTGACAACATTACTCGTAAATGCAAACCAGAGGCATCATTATTTCTGAACGCTGTGAAAGTTTTTGTTTTCATTCTTGCTTAAGGTTTACTAATCTAGAATGTAAAAATTATAAAGATAGAATAAATTGAAACTCATAACCTCAATTATGCAATAGATTATGACTAGAATAAAATGAAATTGAAATACACTTATTAAAAATACTAACTAAATTGATTTATATATGTCTTCATTCAATTAATTATTAAACAATAAAGTAACTTTAACTAAGTTAACTGAAGAAAACTTAGAAAATGCTTATGATTAAATTGCATAATAAAAGAATGAATGTTCAAATGAGATTACTAGTGATGAAAAATTATAAAATGGAAACTTATACTTTCTAATTTCATACTTTTCTTCCTAAGAAAACTTTTCGAAAGATTATGCTATTTTAACTAAGGATTTCAAATTCACCGTTTTAAACAGTTGTTGAAATAATTTTTTTTTTTTTCTGGCTAAAGGAAAGAAGTATTTTTCCTATTATAACTAAAATTGAATATACATATATATATAATGGAATGTTTTCAATATTTAACTGAAGAGTATGGGTCAAAGCACAAAGCTGCATCACACTTTCAGCTGACTTATCAGCACAAGTGAATTTAAGTATTTCTAACTAAAAATCAATTCTGGTCAAACATATGGTCTTGTAAGATTCATTCTAGCCGAGTTAGATATGTCCACAACTTTTCCAACTAAAATTGTTGGCTAAATGCATATGTAGTACCACTATGAGGCCAATTTACCAAAAAAATAAAATTATTTGAAAAACTTGATATTTCAACAAATTCTACTCATGTAAATAACATTTTTAAAAAATTATAAAAATACCCTTTTGTATATCTATAAGTTTAGTTTTAAAATATATATATATATTAATAGTTTAATTATTATTTATATTTTCCTTTCTATTTTTAATAAAAGTAGGTTATCAGCACAAAAATATTAGGTCGATTACCATGTCAAGGAAAAATAGTAAAACTTATTAAAAAAAATTGAAAAAAATATGATGCACTAGATAAAAGAATCTATATCAAGATGGTATATATTTTTTTTCTATGTTAGATAAATAGTTAATATGAAAGTTGATGTCGAATGGAAACAACTACGTTTTAATATACACACATTTTATTATTTATTTAAAAATATATATTTATCAAAATTGGAAAAAAATATATCCATGCACTAAAGTTTCAAGTTATAAATACACACAAAAAAATCGTAAGAAAAAAAAAATTACTATATAAAGATTGACGTCTCATGTAACTTCATTTTTCAGCATTTTATAGCACCTAAATTATATTGTCAATTTATTAAAAACTATATTCAAATAATTTTTAAATTTTTTTCAAAAAATACAAACATAAAATATACTAAAAAATAAATATTTTATTAGTTTACATCATTTCAAAATTCAAAACATATATGTCACTTTTTAGTGATTCAAGTTTAAAAGTTGGATCAACGTTGGTCGTTTCCTTTATAAAAGTGTGACACAGCTTTGTGCGTTTACCCGTATATTTGAAATTCCCAAATGAATGAATGTGAATAAAACTTATAAGTTTATTTCTATTTTTGAAATGATAAAAAGAAATTTCCAAATGAAAAATATAGACTAACATACATATGTTTATTCGTTGTTAAAAAAATCGAAACTAATAGAGAGACCATGGCCTATGATACACATTCAACAAACTTTAAGGGGTTTCAGCTTGTGTATCATAGGCTGCCCCCACAAAAAACAACCATGTATGTGGGCTACAACTTGTGGTTGCACAGGTTGTAGACACTTTATGGGTTGTGACCTATGCAATCCAAAAGCCACACCCATTGTATTAACAATCTTTTATTTGCTCTCTTAGTTTCATTTGATTAGTATGATCTCATAAATCTTAAATCATAATAAATTTTTCCTTAAGTGTTTGATGGAAAAGGGAGACTTAGCTTAAAACCCTAAACTAGGTAAAGCCTTCTTTTATCAACATTGGAACACAAACTAAGCTTGGCTTCTACCTTAGGAGGAGAGCTAAACTACAGGGGTTTTGTCCCATTTTTTTAATAAAAGGAGTGTCGACTAAATTCAATCAACCAAACTAGGGTAAAATATGAAACCCTAATTGAGCAAGATTAACTAATAAACAACTGTCGGAAATAGTTCTAGGAATTCTAAAATGATAGTAGAGATCAGAGGACAAAGGAGAATCAGAACCTATGTTTAGGAGCAGAGAGGTACTAGGGCGCTGGGTGTCCTAGACCCAAATTAGGGTTTAGTAGAATGTTCTGGTTTAAGTGTCTTTGCCTACTTATATTCATGCCTCCTATCACTTGTTATCCAATTCCTCCCAATGCAACCTACACATAAACAAGAAGGGAAAATGGGTTGGTGCTATTTAAGAGCTTTCCTAAGTCAAGCCCCGTGAATGGTGTTCCCACCTCCACAATAGTGATGATAAGATATTAAAGAGTGCATGCCCTAGGAGGGCAAAGGTAAATCTGAAGTAGAATGGAATGTTGTAATAAAGCATGAAGGGAAGGAGTCACTTTGAGCATGGAAACCCTATCTTACTTGATGTGGCATCACAAGTTGACTCAAGAAGTTGGTGTAGCCCCAAAGAAGTAGAGAGATCTTCACAAGACTTGAAAGAAGTTAGTACAACAACAATAATCCACCATAGAGAGCTTCCAAGATCATATAGAGAAGAATAGAGAGCATGTGAGAGAGAGAGAGAGATAGAATCCCTTAGAGAACTTAGAGATGTTCAAATGAATAAATTAAATTGCTTATATATGCATTCCCATTAATTTTCAATGGATTAAACCAAATGAGGCCGACATGCATAATCATTAGAGATGTCTTAAGCTGACATTACCTTAATTTAGCTCCAAGTTAAAGGA
This sequence comes from Cunninghamia lanceolata, assembly GCA_027924645.1. NCBI lineage: Eukaryota > Viridiplantae > Streptophyta > Pinopsida > Cupressales > Cupressaceae > Cunninghamia > Cunninghamia lanceolata. The sequence goes on from BSBN01000794.1 coordinate 3,965,976, forward strand.
GGACCAGGGCACTAGGTGCCCTTGTCCTTTAGCCCCAAAACTCTGGGATAAACCTCATTAAGTGTGTTTAGGCTAGGACTAAAGTTATCTTTCAGGTTTTGTGCATCAGGATTAATAATTAATTGTTTTAGATCCACTTGGGTACTAAACTAGGTGTAAAATGGCAAGGGTAAACATTCTACTCCATCACATTTAGCCCCCACTTTAGTGTGGGTATGATCTTATGCTCATACTCGCACTAAAGTACAAAGAGGACATATTTCAATCACAACAAACATAGAATTGATAGAATGCCACCAAAATTGAGGGGCGATCAAGCCCCCAAGTTCAAGATTCTAGGAGTATATGATGATTAGCAAGAGGATCTGTATACATGTAAGACACAAGGCATAATCTCAACATACATTAAGCACTTAGAGAACATGAGACAAGTCAAGACATACACAAGGCATACACTTGAGCAATCATAATGTATGCATGCAATACAAAGCATAGATGCCATACACAAAGTATACACACATTACACAAAGTATACACACAATACATAAAGTATACACACCATACACAAAGTATAGAATACACATGAAACACATATGGAATACATACAAAGCACTCAAGAGGGCTATGTAAGGAATACATAGAGAATACACATGAAGCATGCATGAGGCATGAATAATACATAGAGGACAAGATTATACAAGGAGAATACATGCATCATACAACAACCACAAGAAGCACATAACAGAAGACCTTGGGTTAGGATGACAAAAGAGACCTCTATGTAAAAGGTTGTCTCAATCACCATTCCTCAAAATGTAATAAGAAGAATGTTAAGAAGGGGTTAGTTATAAATGGGAAGAACAAGATGATACAAACACATCATACACATCAAGAAAAGTGTTTCCACTCAAGGGAACACACAAACTACCTCCCGCAAGAGGATTTACATGAAGCCTTGCAAAATAAGAAGGTGTTGCAACCATACCCAAAGGTACTCTAGCCAAACTCAAGTTGGTGGTTCCAACCCTTCTACTAAACATGCAAGGGGCTTCATCTTCAGAGAACAAGATAGATTCAATAGCTTGCTTCCAAGCTTGCCACAATCCTTTCCAAGAGAGTGTCATTTATGTAGAAGAAAGTAGATCATCATTAGTGGTAAAATCAATATCAAAAGTTCCATCATCATTACTTTTGAGTTTTTTTTAGGAGTAGGATATATTGTGTTGAAGAAATTTCATTTACCTTTGAGGTTTTTGGGTGTGATGGTGAGATTTTATATTCACCCGTGAAGGTGGGTGTAAAATCTACCGAACCCCAATCATCACCAAAAAATGCATTTGAAGGACCAACACTATCCTAACCATTACTGTTGTTGGCAGCGAAGGGTAGTGGTTTGGCTATTGTTAAATAAGGGATCAAATTATTTAGAGGGATTTGACATCTCGCATCCATTTGCAAGCAACTTTTCAGATATGACATGTCCTAACAGTTTACCTGTGGTGACCCCAAAAACACACTTCTTGGGATTTAGGGAGATGCCATATTGTTCACATCTCTGTAACACTTTCCTCAAATCCATGACAAGATCTCCTCTATTCTTGGAAAATATAGTCAAGTCATACATGTAGATGATAATGTATTGGCCAACCAGACCTTTGAAGGTGATGTCCATCGCACACTAAAAAGTTTCTCCTATGTTAATCAGGCCAAATGACATTCATCTATATGCGAAAATCCCCACTTAGTAGTGAAAGCAGTTTTCAATCTATCGATCTTATCCACCATGGCTTGATTGTATCCTAAGAATCCATCCAAGAAGGACATCATATGCAATCTATTTACCATTTGCAATACCTCATCCAATGAGGGGAGAGGATAATTGTCCTTTTTTGGTGCTTTGTTTAGATTCCATAAGTCTACACACAACCAAATGTCTCCATTTTTCTTCCTGACTGGTACTATATTAGCAACCCATGTTGAATATTTGACTGGAAAAATGATACATGCCACCAATAATTTCTTAACTTCTTCAAAATTCAAAGGTCCAGTAAGATATTTACTGGCCTTTGTTTTTGCCTAAAAGGCTTCACATCCAACTTTAGTGGGATAGTATGTGTGATAATTGATGTATCATACGTTTTGAGCTCATCATAAAACTAGGTGATCACATGTATGTAATATTTAAAGGATTGATTTATTCCTTCTCATTCTACTTGAGTGCAGACCTTTCCAATCAGGACATTTCTGGGTTCTGGACCTTCACTTAGATTCACAGGTTCATAGTCACCTCCATCAGTTTTATGGATATCCTTTTGTTTCACCATGTTGTCCAGATCAAATAACCTTTCTAGTTTAATCATCCCTTTGGGAATATTATTATCCTGTAGATCAATGATGGATTCTTCATCCCATTCTAGATTTTCATGATACTACTCATCAATCACTTGATCTTCAAAGACATCTCAATTGGCAATGAAATCCAAGATATGCTAATGGTCGTCAAAAACTTGAAAATTGCTAATATTGTCTGGTATTGACGGGATAGACACTTACTCTACAAAGAATCTTTTCAATCCCAATAATGTCAATGGCTCTAAGGTACTAGTGGTGGTAGATAATGTGTCATCTCGATGATTGAATTTTCTTGGCATGTGTGTAATATTGAAGGCATCGAAACCTTTGATCAAGTCCTAGACTCGATGTCTGTAGTTGGACAATCGCTTACAATTGTAGGTGTATTGCTTTCTTACATGTTTGACCACTAACTCAGAATCTCCAAATACATGGAGTATTCAAACTTTCTTCTTTAGTTCCAAGAGTAGTCCATGGATCAAGGCTTCATATTCTGCAACATTATTAGTGCAATGAAGCTATAACCTATATGTTGCTAAGAAGGATTTACTTTGTGGACTTGCCAAGTCAATTCCAACTCCAACACCTTGTTTAGATTTTGATCCATCAAACTTCAGTGTCCATGGATGATCACTCTTGAGGTCCTTAGGATCTTTTCTTTTCTTTTTACCATCTCGGGTATCTTTCTCTAAAACCTTTAACTCTCAAAGTTTAGGTTGTACTTTTACCTTTCATTTTGGGATAATACAAGCATCTGGACTTCTGTCACTTGGCTTAACACTGGTACATGACTCTTCTTTTGTATACTTTTTGCTGTCTGGAGCTTTGTTTTTGGATAAGACAAAAATATCAACTTGTACTAATCTGGATATTTCCACTTTGCTTCTAAGTTCACTTGGACTTCTGCCTGTTTCTGATAGATCTGGATCTTCGTCTGACTCGATATGAATTCTATCTCAAACATCTAGTCCTATTTTTTTGGACCTCTAGTCCATGAGTTTAACACCTTTGGTGAGTATGCATGTTATTTCATATCTCTAATGTCCAGGCATAACGCACATGTAGTTTTAGAATGCGCGCCTGATGTAGTCTACACCATCTCTATAGAAAAACTTCTTTAAAGGTGTGTTTTATTTGTACACATCTCTTCATTTCCTTAGACAAATATCTTTCAAAAACACCTAAGTTACTATCCTCATCATCTTATGAATGGTCATGATATGATTTTGTCAAGATATCAATTCCTGGGGTAATCTGACTTACTTCATTAATTTCATGTGTCTAAGTACACATCAATATTTCTTCAAATCAGACATGTGGATACTTAGTGATCATATGTTTTATTCGAGGATCTGCTTCTATGTGAATTTGATTTGGAATTCCTCTCCATGGTACTGGGAGAAATTAGTTGCCATATATCCATTCAATGTTTTTTACTAGTCTCTACTCAATAACATACCGTATGTGTTTGGAATATCTACCACTTGAATATTAATGAAGTGTTGGAATCTGGGTTCAAAATCCAACTGCATATGGATGAGTTAATGCTCTTATGACACTCACCTTTGATTTATCTAATTGAGTAACTTTCTTCAAAGATTTGGCAGGGGAAAATCCTAGGAATTGACAGACTGACAAAGGCATGACATTTGTGGGTGCTCCCAAGTCAACTAAGAAATTATGCAAATTCTTACCAAAAATCCTTAATGTTAAGAGGAAAGGATGAGATTCACTTTTCTCCTTATAGACTGCGATTTGTGCATCAGTGGCATGGACTTGACCTTTTTCTCTAGGATTAAGGCGAACATCCTTGTTTGTAGACTCTTTGGTCTGGACATTACCAAGAACATTTTCCTTTGCTGATGGTTCCTCTAAGGACTTGAGGAAATCTCTTTTAATAAATAGAGTTTTAAGCAACTCGGATGGAGATAATCTTATTTTCATTTTCTTGATTTCTTCAGCTAGGTAATTGACCAATTTATCTAACTCAGAAAGTTCATACATACCTCTAGTTGCAGCTGAGAGTGAGGTAGAATGTTTTTGATTCACCTTTGGTAGTGAAGGATTATTTTTAGATGACACGTCTAAAGGTGTATTGAAGTTATTCGAAGGAATAGAACTCGTCAAAGGTCCTGACGATTTGTTATTGTTGTTATTCCTGAGGTTATATTTATGACCTCTCTGGAATTGCTGAAAATCATGGATTTCATTCACTCCTTGTTTGGTCTCATTATCACCTTCAAAAGGGAAAGTGTAATCTTACAGTGCTAGAGCTAACTCTTCACATATGAGTGTATAATTCTCATGGACTCCAGCATCATTGTAGATTCATATCCAAGGGGAATAATTTCATTTCCTTCTAGAAAATTTGTTTCTCTATCAATATTATGTAGTTATGCTTGGAAAATACTTGCGACAATCCTAAATTGAGGGCAATCTAGTTCAGCATGAGCACTAGTATTGTGTATCCTACACCAATTGTTCAATGTGTCTTTGGCTAAATTGACTCTTATCATCTATTTCAATTTTGTAGGAACCTAATTGCCTAGAGGTGAAGGAAGACTTCCATTGTTTGGTCTAGTTTTCCAGACTCTTGGAGGTCAAGGTGCATTGTATCCTCTATTTTGTTGATCCTGATTGTTACTTAGAGCATAAAAGCTCTAATTTCTCAATTGAGTGACTTCAATGGTCAACATTTTTAGCTGAGTTGTGATCTCTCTCATGTCTTCTTTCTCCTCCTAAACTTTTTCTACTACATTATCTTGAGCAAGGTGAAAGAAAGAGTTAGCATTTCCATTTGGTCAGACTTCAGTGAAGGCAAGTCCAAGATGGAAGACCATCTGGTTGTTCCCTTGTGGATGAAAATCATTAATTGGGGGAACCGGCAAGGGATTCAATAGAGGAGCATGGTCATCAAAGCTATGTTTATCTGTTGCATTTGATTAGGTACAATAGGATGTCCTATGCTTTGCAAAGGACTATATCCTACCTTCTTCATTTTAGTGTTTACTTTTACTTCTTCTGCATACGCACCGAATAAAGTTGTGATGCCAAGATCCACTCTTCTTACAAACATTGTAGTTAGAGGATCCAATGTGAAATAATAGACTAACAGGGCTATAGCTTCAGGAATATTATAAGGGGTTGTCAATCTAGAATATACTCTTTGGAACCTATCATTGAAGGTTGTGATGAATTCACCTTCTCCTCTTTTGATCTCAACAAACCAATGATACATTGTCGTTGGATCAACTAGAACTCTAAATCAAGATTTGAAAGCATGTTCCATGAATGGATAGGTCATACAAAAAATCTATGGTAAATTAACGTACAAACAGTATGCTTCTTCTCCAAGAGTGTATGGAAATAGCTGGTAGATGAAATCTTCATGTTGAATTCTTGCCCTAAATCAAGCTTTCTTAAAGGTTCTGAGATGATCTTCAGCATCCTGATGAACATGATATTTTGGACATAATTTGTCTAGATTCTTTGGCATATCATTATACGTAGAAAAGATGATAGGTGATTTGACATTAAAGAATGCCACTAAGACTTCTATTAGAATTACTAGCACTACTAGGACAGGATGTCTTGGCTGAGCACTAACTAAACGATCTATTTGTCTTATGTTAGGCAATTCACCTAAAGGACCACTGGATCGGGACCTGGTGACAGGTCGGTGAGCCACCTCAAGAAATTAGGACAAACTTTGTAGCTTGAGACCAAATCTTTGCAAAGGTTCCTTGCTATGGTCAAATACTAAGGATATTTGCAGTGAACTACTGAAGATTTAGAGTATTTGACAAGATCTCCAAAGCAGGACTAACTCAAAGTCAAGAAAGACCCTCCTTCTAGAACCAATTTTGTTGATGTGTTTTTTAGTCACATTCACACGAATAAAAGTTCACACAATAAACCATTATTCATCTTTAAAGACTTAAAAATCTCTAAAGATTTGAAGTCCCAAGTCTCCGGTTGTCAGGTCTTGACTATCTAGTCTTCACTCAGGGTTTGTTGTTTCCATTTTGGGGCCTTATGTACCTTTAAGTCATCTTCCTCATGATTTGATCAAACTTTACAAATATCCTACATATTTAGCACAATCTGCACATATCTTTAACAACTTATGTCAAAATTTCAAGTAACTATTCACGTTTCAAGTAAATCATCATGAATTTAAAGACATAACGTTGATCAGTTCTTCTAAAATGTTCTTAACTTTGATCAATTCTTCTGATTTATATTTGGTTAACTAATCTTTACACAAACTTTGAGCAAAGATGATGAGTCACCTGAGGCTGATCAGACTCTGTATAGGTCTATGATTGGGGGCCTACTGTACTTAACAGCATCAAGGTCTGACATTATGCAAGTTGTTTGTTTGGTTGCAAGGCTTCAAGCAGATCTAAGAGTAACACATGTGAAGGCAGTCAAAACAATTTTTAGATATTTGAAGAGCACTTTGGATTATGGATTGTGGTATCAAAAAGGTGATGACTTTTCCTTGAGTGCATATATTGATGCAAATTGGGCTGGCGGTGTTGAAGATAGGAGAAGTACTAGTGGTGGATCTTTATTTTTTGGATATAGATTCATCTCATGGTTTAGTAAGAAGTGGGATTCAGTGTCCTTATCAACAGTAGAAGAAGAGTATATAGTTGCAGCATCTTGTTGCACTCAAGTGTTGTGGATGAAGCAAGCATTGAAGGATATCAAGGTAATGTGTGATGAGCCCATTCCTATCCTATGTGACAATACAAGTGCAATCAATATTTCAAAGAATCTAGTGATGCACTCTAGAACCAAACACATAGCCATTAAGTATCACTTTTTAAGAGAAAAGGTTGCTAATCAAGAGGTGAAATTGGAATATGTACCTACAAAGGATTAGGTTACAGACATACTTACAAAGGCACTTTCTAAGGACGCATTTGAATATCTTAGACAAAAGTTAGGGTTTTTTTCCCCTCCTTATAACTAGATGCACATATGACGCATCTATCCAGGGGGAGCAGTTCAAGGCATATTTATTATCGTTGGATTGATGATGGCTACCTCTGAGGGGGAGAAGGTAAATAAGAGACTAAGGGGGATGACAAGGATTGCATAGACAAGGGGAGCTTGTATGTTTTTGTAGGTACAGAGGAAGACCACTAGCCCTTTTCCCTTGATGTCAAAGGGGGAGAAAATTTACATATCAGTTTAGTGTTGCCATCAAGGCCAAAGGGGGTGATTGTTGTATATATTGTCATTGATGTCAACAGATGTGTGGTGGATGATGTCAACAAAGTGGTAATCAGAGATGACAGAGTAAGTGATCAAAGGAGAAAACAAAGGAATGATGATGAGAGGTGTTGTGAAGTGAAGGAGATGGTGATGAAAGTCATGAGGATACTGTTGGATCAGTATCATCTGTACACAGTTGTACCTTATCTACTGAAGTTCATGGCTAGGTGAAAGTTGTCAGGTTGAAGGTTTTCTTGGCATGAAGAAGTTGTAGTTTCTTGTCTTGATGAATGAATGTTGTCTATGGTGTTTTGAATGTTGCATTCATTACCTCTTATTGAAAATCTTTGGATGAATTTTGAAGGAAAGTGTAGAAGGTTTCAATCTCTCAAAGGCATAGGAAGTTGCACTGAAGAATCTCAGGAGAATGCTCTGCATTCCTCCGCATTCGAAGGTATGGCCTTGTGGTTTGAAGGTTAGATAGATACAGGTGTGAAGTATGCATGATCCTAATTTTAGAGTGTGAAAGTTACCGCAGAAGATTCTAGAGCTAGCAGAGTGAAGATAGTGGTATAGTGGTGTTGCAGTTAGAAAGAGTCAGAGGAATGCTCTGCATTTCTTCGCATTTGAAGATATGATCTTGTGGCTTAAAGGATAGTTGGATACAGATGAGAGGTATGATATACTCAAGTTTTAGATGTTACAATGTACCACATAGGTTCTCTAGAGTCAGCAGAGTAAGGACAAATCATGTTGCTGATTAGGGTTGTCAAAAGGAGAATGTAAAAGCCACTACATTTTACTGCATCATAATATTTGGATTTGTTTTTTGGAAGATATGTTCAGAATGTCTGTATGTTATTTAAGTTTCATGTGTTGAGAAGTGCAGCAAGTTTGTTTTTCAGTGTTCTATATCAAGACTATGTAATCAGAGTATCCAAAGGATACCAATTTCAATGTTTAAGAGTTTGCGCTAGCATAAAGGAGCATGACGTTGAGAAATGGGATGTATGAGAATGTATTTTCAAGTCATATAATGTTCGTAAAGTGATCTGCATGACGTTATTTGGTCTCTCTTGTACCACTTTAGGTCTAGACCTGATGCTTGGATGGATATGTGTTTTTGAAGCTAATTTTGTATGTTTTGGTGATTGCACCATGTGTTTGGAAGTGTACGCTAGCATGAAGATGTGTGCTAGGTAAAATAGGTCTTGGTTATCACTTGGTTTGAACCGCATTGGATTTCTACATTACCATTGATAATTTTGGGAGTCGACTTGTTGTGGCCATTGCACATTTCATGTTACATGTTTCGACTTGGCCAATAAAGGAGAAAGTTTTTGAAGCTTGCAAAGGATATAAATGAAAGATCAAGTTTGTTTCAAAGAGAATGAGTGTGTGAGAGTGTGCAAGGATGTATTTGAGTGCATGTGTGTGTGGAAGTGTGGAAATGTTCTGAAGACGACATAGTTGTTTGAGCAGAGGAGTTGAAGTTTTATGTCAATGTGAAGGGTGTTGATGTTGTGGAGGTGATTGATCAGTAGAAATATTTCAAGTGTTTTGTACAAAGGTTGTAGCACTCTAGCGAGTTGAAGCTTCCTTTAGTTGAAGCCATAAAACTGTGATTCAAGGAGTTATAACTTCCTTTGGGTTGTAGTCCATCAAACTTGTAAATCTATTTTATTTGTGAGGCTAGATTTGGATAGTAGATCCAAGCAACTTGCTCACTATGGATTTTCCCTTCTAGGGTTTTCCACATAAATTTGGTGTTATGGTTGTGTGATTGTGTTTTGAATTGCTTCATTATTTGTTTATTTGTTTAAGGCAGTAGAAAGTTTTTGAAGATAAAGTTGAATTGGATTAATTTGTAGTATCTACTAATTCACCCCCCTCTCAGTATATCAAAGTGTTCTAACAAGGATTGATTTTCATAAAAATAGAATGCTTTTTCTATTTTATTAATTGATTGAGAAAAATAAAGATTTAAAGCCAATTGAACTCAACTTTTGATTTGGTTTTTGACATGCAAATGATAAAATTAAATAATAAATTATTTAATTTGTATGCATGGAGGAAAAAGAAATTTTTAGAAGATTGTGAATATAATTAGAAATTAAATAAATAAATTTATTTAATTTGTGGTGTATGATGGAAGAAAATAAATAAAATAAAGATTTTATTTATTTAGAAGATTGGAAAAATCAACTTAAATAAATTTGATTAATTTATTTAATTTTGGAAGAATAATTAGCCAATTAAATAATTAAAATTATTTAATTGTGTGGATAGAAAGAATTAAGATATGTTGAATTAATTAAATAATTTATTTATTTATTTAATGTGGAAAATAGAAGAATAAGGTGACGACATGAAATTAATTAAATAATAAAGTCATTTAATTAATGTTGGATTAAGGTGAACTAGAAGAATTGATGTTGAAAGAATGATGTATGCAAGGTGAATGATGCAATGGTCATTTTTGGGTGTATACAGGTATTATTGTGGATCTAATTATAAGGTAGTTGCATATGATTTGAGTATGTGTAGGAGATGTATGCCTTAATTTAGATTGATTGAATATAACTCAATTGTGCTTGTAAATGATCCTTAGTGAATTGTTGTGAGGCCACCTTTGTTACACCTCTTGATTTGACTTAATAGACTTGTTACCTATGGATTTATATTTAGACACTAGATTTTATTAGGGACTATTGATCTCATCCATTAGACTTTTGATGGCATTATTTTGTAATTGGAGTAGATAGATGTGTTGTTATATTATTGATGATGTATCTACACATGCTTAGGTTATATTCTACTTTTATATGATAATGAATGTCTTGAAATTACATGATACAATTGAATTTAAAGAATGATCTATATTGAGTAAATGGATTAGTATATTGAATTATGTTTTGCATGATCAAGACTATGTTGATTTGAAATAGAATTGATTTAAAAATATAGTAAATTATACCTTATCTTATGGAACTGACCTAATTAAAATATATGAACTTGTGCGACATCATGTGTGTGTAATTTGAGTTGCTTCAGCTATGATATATAGTAGACTATTGATGTGTGTGTAAGTGTGCAAGTTAATACCATGGCCAATGGAAATCTGAGGTCTCACAAGTAACCCAGTCCCTGTGAAGCCTACCTAGTCCCTAAGGTGGACTAAGGCTATATGTTGTTTGAGAATGAGTGTATTGTGTTAATGATTTGTTTTGGTTTTATTTGAGTCTCCTAAGGTTGACTTAGGATGAAGTGGATGATGAGTATCATCCATGTGTCCATTTTCGTTCATGAATTTTAGAGGCTACTTAAATGTTGATTTTTGAGCTTTATTATGTTTATTTCATGTGTTTTGGGGTCCTAGGTCAAGTACCTATTGGTTAGGTACTTTATAGACCTCAAATCATGAGTTTTAACTCATATTTGAGCACTTTATTTGACCATGGGAGTTAAGTGACGAATTAGGGTTTTGGGATGAGGGTTGGGTGACTTCTCACAACCCAATCCAACTACCGTAGGTTCTTGTAAGGGCTTGGGGGAATCTCAAAGGCCTCACAGGTGTGAGTACACATTGTAAGATCCTTTGGGAAGAGAACCCTAAGTACTCCCCTTTTCCCTATGTCTCACACATGTGTAAGGACAATTATGGGGAGGTGTGCTTTTGAGGAGGAATGAGAGGATGACAATTGTCACCTCCCTACTCCTTAATATCTCACAGATGTGTGAGAGCACAACTGGGGAGATGTGCTTGAGAGATTGAATGAGAAGGTGACAAGTGTCACCTCATTCATTGAGATGTTTTTTGAGACCTATTTATCTCCCTCTTTTTGAGGTGAGAATGGTTCTTCTTTTTGGTTTGGTTTTGGGATTTTTTGAAACACAATCACACAACCACAACCATAACACCCAATTTACATGGAAAACCCTAGAAGGGAAAAACCACAGTGAGCAAGTTGCTTGGATCTACTGTCCAAATCTAGCCTCATAAATAAAAATAGTTTTACAATAGATTTTATGGGCTACAAATCCCTGAGAGGAACCTCCTACAACAATATAATGAAAATGCACAAAATAAAAGAAATATATAAATAGCAGAAACACAGAAGGAATTTATTGATTGCAGGCCACTTCGAGGGGGCAACCTCCTTTGAGCAAGCTCAATACAATAAATTCGTGGATGCCTTCATTAGCCTCAACACGTACTTATATACTAAATCTAATCTAAACAACTATTACTTCCCATGAATGTGGGATAATACAATATACTCATGGGATGACTTACAAAGCATATGCGTCTAAAAGTAATATACTTACAAAGTAAAGAGAAGGCTTAAACACAGGTTCCTACGATCCCCTCCCTCTTAGAAAAGCTTTATCCTCAAAGATTAAGATGTGGAAATTGTTGTTGAATCTGAAGGAGTGGTTCCCATGTAGCATCCTCTAGTTGCATTCTGTGCCACTGAATTAATACCTCTGTGATGGATCGAGAGCGAAGCTGACAAGTGTACTTGTCAAGGATTGTCTCTAACTCCAAAATGATGGATCCTTCATTATCTAGTTCTGGTAAAACAGTTTGTGCTCTAATGTTGGTGCCAATAACTTTCTTTAGACAAGAGACATGAAATATAGGATGAATGCAGGAAGAAGGAGGAAGCTCCAATTTATAAGCAACTGACCCAATCTTCTAAAGAACCTTATATGGCCCATAGAACTTTGGAGCCAGCTTATGATTCCCTTTGAGTTTCAGGGATGACTGCTTGTATGGTTGTAGATGAAGAAAAACCATATCACCTACTTGAAAAGTGCACTCAGAATGGTGTTGCTCGGCTTGTTGTTTCATTCTATTTCTTGCCATGTGAAGATTGTCCTACAAGATGTGAAGAATCTGATCCTGTGTTCGAAGAATCGTATCGACTGCCTGAACTGGTGAACTATTGGGGGTGTATGGAAGGAGCACTGGCGGTGCTTGACCATAGACTGCTTCATATGAGGTCATTTTAGATGCAGTGTGGTAGGAGGTATTGTACCACCATTCAGTGAGAGGGAACCACTTTACCCACTGATGTTGTTGTTTTGAGGTGAAGCAATGAAGATAAGTTTCTAAACATTTGTTGATAATTTTAGTCTAACCATCTATTTGTAAGTGATACACAAACTCATCTTTAGTTTGGTGCCAGTGTGTCGAAATAGTTTTGTCCAAAAATGACTGGTGAAAGTTGCATCACGATCTGAGACAATGGAAGAAGGGATGCCATGAAGACGGAAGATCTGGTCCATGAAAATTTGTGCAACTGAGGAGGCAGTATAGAGATGGCCGAGGGCACAAAAATGACTATATATGGAGAGGCGATCAACCACAACCAAGATCACTATCTTCTTTCCATATTTAGAGAGCCCCTTAATGAAATCCATAGTAATATCTATCAAAATCTGTGTAGGGATGGGAAAGGGTTCGAGCAATCTAGGAAGGAGTGTCATTTCACCCTTATTGCATTGGCAGGTATCACATTCAGCCACCATCTATTGAATTTCCCTTTTCATTCCCTTCCAAAAGAAGTTACGTCATGCCCGCTCATAAGTTTTGAGGAACCCAGAGTGCCCTACCGATGGAGAAGCATGGAGTTCATAGAAGACAGTCTAGTGAAGATCTGTGCTCTGGGGAAGCACCAGATGACCCTTGTATCTCAAAGAAGTAGCATCCCAAGAGTAATGGGGTACATCAGAAGGGTTATTGGCCAACTGTTGAATGATTTGAGATAATGAAGAGTCATTGACATAACCCTGCTAGATAGATTCCAACCAATTTGGAACAAGCATAGAAATAGTTAAGAGAGAAGCTTGGTCATCAAATGTGTGAGAAAGAGCATCCACCATAATATTGTCCTTACCCTTCTTGTAAGTGATCTCATAGTCATAACCCATGAGTTTGCTAACCCATTTCTATTGTGCTGGGGAGGAGACCCATTGTTCCAGGAAATATTTCAGACTTTGGTGATCAGTCTTGATGTAGAAATGATTTCCTAGTAGGTATGGCTGCCACTTCTTTACTGCATGTAAAATAGCCATCATTTCCTTCTCATATGTAGAGAGTACTAAATTCTTGCCAGAAAGGGCTTTGCTAGTGAACGTAATGGGATGTTCATCTTGAAGGAGAACAACACCAAGTCCATTGCCGCAAGCATCACTCTCACTAGTGAAGGTCTTGGAAAAATCTGGCATAGCTAGAACAAGTGTAGTACACATAGCTTGTTTCAATTTTTCAAATACACACTCAGTAGCATGTGTCCAAGTAAAAGCATCCTTTTTCAACATAGCTATTAATGGAGCTGCAATCTTCCTGTAATCCTTGACAAACTTGCGATAGTAGCCAGTCAGTCCCAAAAAACCATGGAGGCTCTTGAGTGTCTGAGGATGCAACCAATGTTTTATGGCATCTATTTTTGTAGGATCCACTCGAACCCCTTGGGCTGAAACAATATGACCGAGATACTGCACTTCTTCCTGGCCAAAAACACATTTAGACTATTTTGCACAGAGATGATGATTAGAGAGAAGTTACAGTACGAGATCTAGATGTTGGAGATGCTCAGCGCATGTTTTACTATAGATGAGGATATCATCGAAGAAGACTAGAATGAATTTCCGTAGGTAGGGCCGAAATATTTTATTCATCAATGCCTGGAATGTTGAAGGAGCATTAGTGAGGCTAAAGTGCATGACCAAAAACTCATAGTGGCCATCATGCATGCAGAAAGCCATTTTTGGGATATCATCCTCATGAACCTGAATTTGGTGATACCCAGAACGAAGATCCAACTTGGAGAAAAAATGAGCGCCATGAAGCTCATCAACAAAAGGAATCAAAAACTTAGCCTTGATTGTGATGTGATTAAGTGCTCGGACGTCAATGCAAAGGCGCCATGACCCATCTATTTTTTGGACAAGAAGAACTGGTGAAGAAAAGGAACTGGTACTAGGGTGAATAATACCTTGCTTCAATAAGTCTCAAACGAGCATCTCAATCTCTATCTTTTGGTGAAATGGGTAGTGGTAGGGCTTGATGTTGGGAGGAACGCTTCCAGGAAGGAGCTGAATATGGTGGTCCTCTGGTCGTGAAGGTGGCAATCCCATTGGTTCAGCAAAGACACATGCATACCTATCCAAAATTCATTATAGATCTGAAGGAGTAGTGGAGACCGCTGATGGTTGCATCTGAATGGAATGGAGCTAAGTGATGACACCATGTGAATTCTTCTTAAGAAGCTTTTCCATATGATGTGAACTTATGATGCTGAGAGACCCTGGTTGTAAGCCCTTCAATGTGTGTTTTTTCCCATTATCTAAAAACTACATCCAAAGTTCAGCAAAATCCCATAAGATGGGTCCAAGTGTGCGTAACCATTGGGCACCCAAAACCACATCACATCCGCCTAAGGGCAAGGCAAACATGTTAGAGTGCAAGTTATAATCTCCAATAGAGATACACACATTGTGACACTTCCCTTTGCAAGGTAATATGCCCCCATTCGCAATCATGACTTTAAAGCTGGAGCAAGGATGGACAAAACAATCAGCCTGTTTGGCGATCTGAGGGTCAATGAAGTTATGAGTGCTACTAGAATCAATGAGTATTGTAAGAGGGAGCTTCTTGAAGTAACCCTTGACCCGCATGGTTTGTGGGGTGGTGACTCTTGCTAAAGCATGGAGAGAGATCTCTGGGTGGTCTTCCTAAGAAGTAGGGTCAATAGGCGGCTGTTGTGTTTCGACCTGATCATCTACTATATCCTGAGCATCTTCATAAACTTCAGTTGCAGGCAGAGAATCCACATCCAAGAGATAGAGCTTTTGCTCAACACATCTATGTCCCTGACTGAATTTCTCATCACAATTATAACAAATCCCTTTTTCTCTACATGCTCGCATCTCTGCTTCAGTCAAATGCTTGATAGGAGTTGTTCTAGGAGCTGGCGTGATTGGAGGTCTTTGGGAAACCATATTTCTGAATGGAACAAAATTAGATTTGGATCGTTGTTGATCTATGATCTTGTCCTCTGCCAACTTAGCCAACCCTAGGGCTTCCATCATTGTGTTGGGACAGAACATTTTAACCTCAGATTGGATTGCATCCTTCAGACCACTAACAAAACAACTCCTAAAGAATTCATCAGACAATCCCTCTATGTGATTGGCCAATTTTTCAAATTTTGTCTAATATTCTCTCACAATACCTATTTGGTGAAGTTTAGTGAGTGCTCCTGTGAAGTCATCAAAAGCACTAGGGCCAAATCGTTGCAAAATGAGTTTGCAAAAATCTATTCATTTTGGCTCTTCATGAGCCTTGATGTACCAACGGAACCATTGAAGGGCTCCATGTTGCAAATGAAAGGATGCAAGTGGGACTTTGTTGACATCAAAAGTATTATGCAGACTGAAATATTGTTCTACTCGGTATCTCTATCCAGTCGGATCATCACCATTGAAGCGAGATAAATCAAGCTTTGGCCCATGAAAATTGCTGGAAGAAGAGAACCCAATGTCTATAGAAGACTCTGGCTACAATCTATTGTTCATGATTGAATGCTGAAGATTGAGGTTGAGAATTTTTTCATCCAGATCTTGGAGTTTGGTCTTAAGGGCTGCAAGTTCATCCTCCATGTCTTTTGCTCCTATGCGGGTGACAACCATAACCAGGAGTTTTTTTTGGGGGGGGAAATGGGTGGAAAAACAAAAATAAAAACTTTTTTAGTAAAGGAAAATTTAGATTTGGGAAAATCTTCGATGGGTAATTGGGGTTTGACTAGGTTTTGGACACTTTCTGAGGGAAAGGGAAGCAAAAAATGGAGATTTCAGAAGTGGGGTGAAAGAATGGGAAAATTTGTCCAAGAGGGACAAAGGAGCAGAAATATGAAATGAACACTGTGGTAAAATTTGAAGGCTATTGGGTGAGAATCGAAGAAGTTATGGCAAACCCTAAAAATAGACAAATGTGGGATTTTTGGCTTCGATAAGTGGAATTTGGGATAGGGTCCTCAAGGAAGGAAATATGCAGAATGAAATTTTAGGGGTTCCAGTGAATTTTGAGAGGAAACGGAGATAAAGCAAGGAAGATATGGCAAAAAAATAAAAATTTGTTTACTGGAAACAATCTGCCAACTGCTCTAGATGCATTCAATATGCGATTTGCCGGTTGTCAATAGATATGGGCCCCAATTATGTTCGGATTCCTAAAGGTTCAAGGGAGTCACTCGGCCACCAATGTTGTCTAATGGCTTGCGTATTGGGGCAGTACTCCTCACTCCATGGCTCAGGTAAAACTGATAACCGCTTTGCCACAAACAACAACTCTTGGTTTACCTCACGGATGGGAACTAGTCAATCAGGTAGGGGTTGTTGCCCTTTTCGCTGGTAGGTCCTCTCAATGGGCTAGCTACTTCGAGGTTCCTGTGGTACTCCTCACAATGAGTTTTAGGGCTATATGCCTAGGCACTTCCCACAGTTAAGCGGATAGGGATATTCCCTGATCTAAACCTACAATTGAAATGAACAATATAGATGCAAAAAATAAAGAACTACTACAATAATTATAGTGCCTGGAGGCCACTGCAGAAAAAAAAAATTTGATAGAAATTCCACCGAGCGAGCCTAAGAAAGCGCTTTGATACTAGATGAGAGGAACCTCCTGCAACAATATAATAAAAATGCACGAAATAATAGAAATATATAAATATCAGAAACACAAAAGGAATTTATTGATCGCAGGCTACTTCGAGGGGGCAACCTCCTTTGAGCAAGCTCAATACAATAAATTCATGAATGCCTTCATTGGCCTCAACACATACTTATATACTAAGTCTAACCTAAACAACTAACTTCCCATGAAAGTGGGATAATACAATATACTCACAGGATGACTTACAAAGCATATGCGTCCAAAAATAATATACTAACAAAGTAAAGAGAAGGGTTAAACATGGGTTCCTAACAATCCCTAATACACAGTTTTATGGGCTTCAACCCAAAGGAAGCCACAACTCCCTAAAGTGCTACAACACTTACAATATTTGCAAAATGAGGCTCCAACCTCTGTACCAAAACACTTGACAAATTTTGTTGGTTTGATCACCTCCACAACATCATCCTCTTTGAAACTGACATATTACTTCAACACCTCTACTCAAACAACTCTGCATACCTTTGCAACACAACTCAACACTACATTTGTTATAAATCATGCATTATAGTCTCAAGATTTCCTTCTCAGCTTACGAATCATTTATCTTCTTCACACACACACATACACTTGCTCTTCACACTCACACATGTTCACATATTCATCCTCACACACTCTTACTACTTTGCAACAAACTTGATCTTTCATTTATATGCTCTGCAAGTCTTCAAAACTTCACCTTTGTCAGCCTAGATGAAACATGTAACATGAAACGTGCAACAACCAAACAAGTCAGCTCCCAGATCAACTGTAGTAATGTAGGAATCAAATCTCATTATGCGGTTCATACCAAGTGATCAACATGACCTATTTTTACCATAGCACACATCTCAAAGCTGGCGCACACTTCCAAACACATGACACAAACACTTACACTCACCAAGTCAACATCACTAACACTTATTCTTTCATGCATTAGCTTCAAACCTAAAGTAGTACCTGTAGACACCCTAAAATGACCAAGTCATCACATCACTTGCATTTTCAACTAATCTGTCTAATCACCTGCATTCAGCATTAATTAAATAATCTAATTATTTAATTAATTTCATCAAATTCTTCTAAATCACATAATTTTGACATTAATTGAATAATTTTTTTATTTAATTAATCTAATTAATGCAACTTTATTCTTCCAAAATTAAATAATTTTAATTATTTAATTAAATCATTATCCTCTTTCAAATTTTAAGCCTCCATTAATTAAATAAATCCAATTATTTAATTAACTCATCCAATTCTATCTTATCTATAATTAAGTAATTCTACATTATTTAATTAAATCACTTGTCCTTCTAAATTTAAATAAATCATGCAAATTTATTTAAATTGTCTCAATCCCCTAAAAATAAATAAAATCAAGTATTTTATTTATAATCTTCTATTCCTCAATCATGCACAATTAATTAAATAAATTTATTTATTTAATTTCAGTTATCTTCCAATTTCTCTTAAAATATCTTGCTAACTCATGTGCACAATCAGTCTTATTTTTAGAACTCTAAAAAAGACAAAATTACAAGTTGAGTTATCTATTCAATCAATCTTGTTTTCATCATATTTTAACAAAAATATTCTTATGGATTGACACATGTTGTGTGCACATTCATCATGTTTATTTGATTTATCTCCTCTGTTGATTCTTTTGAATTATCTGGACCGTTGATCGATCATGTTTGAAATCAATATAAACCCCCCTCATCTCTTTCACAAATCCTCTTTGATCACTTATTCTCAGGCATCCTTTACAGCGCTTTGAGCATACATCGCATCGTTGAGCACTTTACGATCTTTTAACATTGATCTTCTTGAGCACTTTGAGCACCTATAGTTTCTTGTTGCAAACATGATTTTGTAGCATATTTGAGCAATCCACATTCAACAAAGAGAACACAATCTGGGTAAAAGATTTCTTATTTCATTAGATTTATTGATAATGGCTTTTATTTAGGTAGATCTCTTTATGTTATGGGTTTTTGATTTAGTCATTTAAATATAATCGATTTTCCTCATACACATTCTGGCACGCCCAGTGGGACCCACTAATCCCTCTTTTTCTTTGAAGAAATTGTTTTTTTAAGTACAGTATAGAACAGCGCAAAAGACACAGAAAAGCGCTATTGGCAATATAGTAAAGCACTTTTGGCAGTACAGTATAGCACCCTCGGGCGATACTGTAGCGCTTCTGGTAGCACAGTAGCATGCTATTGGTAAAATAGGCCAACGTGTTTGGCAGAGCAGTAAGGCACTTCTGGCATATTAGGGTTTTGAGATCTTGCTTTGTGATTGGCAGGATTTTAACTCACATAACTATCATTGATTGACTGACAAGCTGATTTATTTATCTTTCAATTATCTTGTGTACTTCCTAAGCTGACGTATTTAGGAGTATTTACAATTTTTTGAGTTAACCCATCATTTTTGCAACTTCATTGAGTGGTTTTTATTCCAGGACACCAGATTATATCAACCATTCATCCCAAATCTACAAAGCAAACATGAAATTATCTTTTGACCTAAATTTTTTGACAAAATACAACTTTTTTTTAGATATGGGATAGTAAAGCGCTTTTGGTAGTACAGTACTGCATTGTTGGTAGCACAGTGCAAGGCTTCTGGTAGCATGGTGCATTGCCTCTGTTCTACAACAACTCACCTTCAGTAACACAGTTCAACGTTTTGAGCATAACAATAAGTCACCTTTGGTAACACAGTGCAGCGCTTTTGGTCAAATTGATTTATTTTTGCTAACTTGTGAGTTTTAATGGAACTAATCGATCTATTGCAGCATCTTATCACTCACACAGAGCAAATGGGTTTTTTCTAACATGTTCATGCAGGAAGAGCATTGAAGAAATCTTGATCTATCACACTAAGTCTTAGAAACATATTGTCATTCTTAAGGGACAATTGAACTCTAAGTCTTAGGAACATATTACTTTTCTTAAGGGACAATGAATATGAATGCAAAAACACTTCAATTTTCTAAGCGACAATAGATATGTATGCCAAAACACTTCAATTTCATAAGGGACAATTGACAACTACAAACGTGTGTGTGCCTAATCTAGTTGCACCTTATTTTTCTTATAACGGGACAATTGAACCTTTGTTTGACATGCTTACTCTTACATTTCAGTTATTCCTTTAAAAGGGCCTGGTTTTGGATTGCGCTTCATCCAAAAGGGATGACCCTAAGCGGAGTTTTCCTTTGAACCACTATATAAGAGGGATAAGGCAAAAGCCAAATCCTAACCGACGTCAGCCTTACCTTGTGGTGCCAAACTAAAAAGAGGTGTACTAGCTCTTTGTGGAAATAATTTTCACATCGAGCGAAGTGTTTGATACTCTTAGTAGGACTGGTTAAAGCTTTTAGTAGCTTGTCGCATTGCTCGTAAGGCGTTGGTCCCTCAAAGTTACTAAGAACCATTCTAAATAGTGACTAGCTGATCTACTTCTGAACGTTACGGTAATCATCAGTGCAAGCAGAATCGATTTAAGCCCTCAAGATACTCACCATTGGCTCGCTTGAGAAGAGATAGTATTCCCTCGGCCATAAAGCTCTTGTGACCTACTTGAACTTTCTGAGAGGAGGGTGAGATATCCCTACATGTTGTCTCTCGCAAAGATACAAATATCTGACACCTTTATGGAATGACATTTGGTCAATGGAGTATTAAGTTGTGAGTTGATCTACTGCAATGAAACCTTGTCTCTAGGGATAAAAAGTGCTTGATATTGTTTGCAATTGTCTTATACCTGTGGAAACATTGGGCTTTTTGTGAGCCTCGAACATACACTATTTATTGTGTCAGTCCTTTTTGCAAACCTTGTTTGATGTGTTTTCTCTTGCCAAAGCAAATCCAATCAAAACCAAAACTAAATCTATCAAAATTTGTCTTATAAAACATCACGGACACTACTTCAATGCCTCTGGTATAATAGCAGCTCACCTTTGGTATTATAGTAGCTTGTCTTTGGTATAACAGTACCTCGTCTCTGTAAAACCTACTTTAGCGCCCTTGGTATAATAGTAGCTCACTTTTGGTCTAACAGTAGCTCACCTTTGGTATATCAGTACCTCACCTTTGGCAGCTCAGTCCATCGCCTTTGGTATTATAGTAGCTCGCTTTTGGTGGAACAGTCCTGCACCTTTGGTCAAATAGTACAGTGCCTTTTGTCTAGTAAATTGTGCATCAAAATTTGTCTTTTCCAAAACACAAGCAGAATCCTAGCGTATCATCCTAGTGTATTCCATGGTAACCACTAGACTCTAGCAAACTATGAAGACCAAGCAAGTTGTCCTGAGGAAGTGCAAATCGCCTCCTCACACACCTCAAGCAGGCCGATCCAACATTACTCCCAAGGTAACCCCCAAGACACCAGTGGAAAGATCAACCAACTCTCCAAACATGCCGCAACTTGACCAACCAAACAATCCTCAAGAAGGTAGGGCCCCTTTGGTAAGTACACCTCACTATACCACCGGCATGCCTCCAGATTTTGTTCCACAAAGTTATACTATCGATCAAGTCACATCTCAGGAAGGTAGGGTCCCTTTGGTAAGTACACCTCACTATACCACTGGCATGCTTCCGGATCTTGTTCCACAAGGTTATACCATAGATCAAGTCCCATCTCAAGAAGAGCAACACTTTGAAATAGGTCAATCCTCTCAAGAAGATGGACAAGATCTTGATGAATTCATACAAGATCCTAGAGCCATTGTCGCCTTTGACAAAATCCTTAGTGAGAACCAAGATCATTTCTTTCGCTTGCTAGCAGAGCAAGGAGCCAAATTACCCAAAGGTTTTGATCTATCAAATCTTAGTGAACCTAACAACACCCAAGACACTATAATAGCAGTTCAAACCATGTCAACTGTGACCACCCCTTTACACGGACAAGGCTCACAAGGGAGAATGATTGCCCAATATGAGAATCCCCTTTATCAAAACACAACAGGAGAGAGACCCATATCACCACTTTTGACTCCTATGGAGATCTACAAACACCAATAGGAGACTCTCCAACATCAAGCAAAGCTAGCCAAACAAGCCACCATAGCTCGATCAAACATACAACAAACTCCTAGAATGCCCACACCAATTGCGAGTGGAAAATTGGCTACCCCATCACGAGAAGGTTTCCCACCAAATTACAATCCGGGGAACAACTATGTAGCCATGCAACAAGGGTCTCAACAAACACCACCCCCAACATCATCAAACCTTCGTATCCCTCAACCAACCAAGGTCATCCAACCCCAACCACAACATTCTTCTACGCTCATCATCAATCAACCTCAACCATCACACAACACATCTACCTATGTCCCCCCACCATAACATTCTTCTACGCTCATTCTCAATCAACCTCAACCATCGCACAACACATCTACCTATGTCCCCCCACCACAACGATCATCAGCGCTAAACATTTTCAACACCTTTCTTAACCACCCTCAACACTCCCAAAACCAAACTTCCCAAAGCTATGTTCTACAGCCGCAACCTAACCCAACAAACTTTAGCTTTCTGCCACCAAACTCATTTCTTCAACCATCGCAAAGCCTACATTCTTACCTAGCACTATCCCCACCTCCTCCAAATCAAAGCACCCAATTCCAACCCAATCTAAACCCAACATACAACACATACAACCCCAACCAATTGTATGACCCTTACAACACCAAGGCCCATGGTTTCCACTACAATCTTCTGTATGGGCATCAACAACCACTTCTAGGACAACAGGAGATGTTTCCAACCCCTCCCATGACTATGGAGCTAAAGCTTGTGGAGGTGCAACAACAACTATCTGATCTTACATTTGGCAACACCAAGAAGACCTTCTCTTTAGAAGAAGTGTGTCCTTATCCTTTTGATTGGTCATTACCTATGATCCCTTTTCCTCACAATTTCACTATTCCCAAGTTTGATAAATACAAAGGAAAAGGGGACCCAAAAGACCATCTCAGGGAATTCTATCTTGCTTGCTTCGAAGTCTCACATAATGACACATATCGTATGCATCTCTTTCCTCGCAGTCTTAGAGGTCAAACTATAGAATGGTTCTCATACCTCCCCACAGGTATCAAGTCTTTTAACGAACTTGCAGAGAAATTTGGCACCCATTTTTCCTACAACACAGAGCATGAGATCTCCATGACCGATCTATGCAACAACAAATAGAAAAATAGTGAAACTTTCATTTCTTTCCTTCAATGATGGAGACAAATGGCTAGCAAATTCCCATTCAAGATACCTGAAAAGCAGCTTGTTAGCATATTTATGTAGAATCCCAACCAAGAATTGGGTTTTCATTTGTAAATTCTTAGTGCTACAACCTTCAACAAAATTACATACAAGGGAATCAACATTGAAAAGGCCCTCATTGCTAAGGGAGTAGTAAAAATCTTTAAAGAAACAAAAGACAATGCTCCTCAACAACAAACAAATGATAAACCAAAGTTTTGGAACAAAAATAAAAATATGGTCAATGATTGGGTGGTTGATTCTAAACATGTCCAAACATTGCAAACACCGCTTTAGCTGTCCAAACCAAGTCAACCTCCCCCTCAACAACAGCAACAGTAAAGACAACCATATCAAAACCAACAACAATGACAACAAGAGTGGCCTCAACAAGATTACCCTCCGCGGCGTGAATTCACTCCCTTGGGAGAGCCCATAGAGTTTGTCCTACAGAAGCTTTTACACAAAGGGCTCCTCACCTTACCAGATGCTCCCCCATATGGCAAACCTGTTTACAAAACTGCACAATATAGAGAAAATGAATATTGTGAATTCCATAGGAGCAAAGGGCACAAAACTATATCATGCATGAAACTAAAGCACATAATCCAAAATCTCATCGAGGGCAACCAAATCTCTTTTGAGGATGAACCACCAGCTCACCACACCAATAAAGACCTCAACATGTACAAGGAACCATTCCCAAACTAGGGTCCGCATCCTCCTATGGATAAAGGTAAAGGTGTCAATAATGCTTCCACTTCCTATGACTCCATTGTGGGTTGTTTTGAAGAGAGTCGGGTGTCTACCCTCACAATCAAAGGCAAATCTATGGATTGCGTTGTTACAACTTGTGGTCGTGTCACCATTCGTGGTCCTACACCCAGTCTCCCAACTCACTCTGATTATAATCTTGTTGAACATCTAGGGAAAACGCCAGCACAAATCTCTATCTTGGACCTTCTACGGTCATCACCCGCACATAAAGTGGTGCTAGAAAAAAGCCCTCCAAGAGTCATCAGTTCCTAGCAACATAGCGGTCATGGATTTCCAGGCTATAGTAGATAACATTGCTTCACCCTACAATATGGTCTTCTCTGAGAAAGACCTCCCATCCCATGAGTTGTGTCACAATGATGCCCTTCATATTGAGATTCTCATTCATAAACGCAAAATCAAACGCATACTCATAGATGGTGATGCTGGTCTCAACATCTATTCTCTATAGTTACTTAAGCAATTGGGATACTCCGAGGATCATGTCAACATTGATCAAATTATTACAATCAAGGGGTATGATTATGTTGAATGTCGTTCAGAGGGTGTTATTCATTTGCCTATACAAGTAGGCCCTGTCATGCTTGAAACTCGGTGCCAAGTCCTTAACATTGAGCTACCTTATAACATTATCCTAGGATGCCCATGGATCCATGCCATGAAAGTTGTTCCCTTAATGTACCATTAGTCTCTCAAGTTCCCATTCAATGGTACGGAGATCACTATCCCAGGAGACCCAAATCCTTTTGAATTCTATCGTGTCTTGCAAGGCAGTTATAAGAATTGCAACCAAGTGCCCAATAATGACAAAACCCTTGAATCCCCACTGTATGTCAACCCTGAAGATCTGACAAAGGCCTCTAC
Source organism: Cunninghamia lanceolata (assembly GCA_027924645.1). Lineage (NCBI taxonomy): Eukaryota > Viridiplantae > Streptophyta > Pinopsida > Cupressales > Cupressaceae > Cunninghamia > Cunninghamia lanceolata. The sequence continues at coordinate 3,991,197 of BSBN01000794.1, forward strand.
AAATGAACATAATCCTCTTCCATAAATCAAAGCTCACATCTGTGATATAGGCTTTGGAACATATGATATCTCAAAATCTTGTTGTGTAGGACGGATGCCCCTATCACCTAAATCTTACGGCCAACCGCCCATTACCAAAGCAACTAAAAAAGCAGCAATTCCTCCCCCAACATTTTTAACCCAATTCCAACAGGGACAATTATTGGAAGAGGAAACTATTGAAGACATTTCTTCTTGGCTCTACAAGGAGAAAGAACTGGTCACAATACCAGTCAAGCAATATGGCAATGGCTTAAGGATAGTCAAAAACATGGGTTATAAAGGCAAAGTTGGCCTTGGGAAACAAAATCAAGGAACAATGGAACCCATTATTGTGATGAAGAAACTAGACAAGAAGGGGTTAGGATTTGGTAGAAAGGTACCGCGCGCCTTGGACATCGAGGGTATCCTCGACAAGGTGGCTGAAACTTCTCTCACAGATTCGACGTCTAATGAGGATATCATCGATGACTCTTCCCTCCATATGACTAACCTATTTACAAAATACTCCATTTTCATGCTATCATCTGTATCCTTAACGTCCACCACAAACACCCAGACTGTAACACTTGTCTACCCTAAACTTATCGATTGGGACCAACAAGGGTCCCCCGTTATAGATGTATTTCAGAATGACGAAGCTATAGCTAAGTTCATGGGACTCCGGGATGGTATCCCTCTTGGCAATCATAAAGCAGGTTTTGTAATGGAACTAGAGCCAACAACTTATTTTGGTGAGAATGCCAAATCCTCCAGTTGCAAAAGTAAAAACAAAGAAAGATCTCTAGGCGAAAACCACATTGTGGCACCTCCCGATCACAAAATAGTAAAAACAAAGGACATATCCAACGGTGAAAACCTAATTGTGGCACCTGAGGATGGAGGATTTGACCTTCCCCTACCATCTAAGTATCAAGAGAAGTAAGCTCTCCTAGTGGAAGATTCTACAGAGATAAACCTTGTTACAGAGAAAAATCCAAAGACCACATTCCTGGCAGCATCATTATCAGAAACAGAGCACAAGAATCTTAACAAATTCTTCTTACAGAGAACCATCAACTTTGCATGGACCTATGCTGATATGCTAGGGTTAGAGCCTAAGCTAGTGGCTCACTATCTCACAGTGGATCCAACAGTTAAACCAGTCAAGCAAAAGTTGAGGAAGATGCACCCATAGATAGCTCTCTTGGTAAAAGTGGAAATACAAAAGTTGTTAGATGTAAAGTTCATCCGACCCATTGATTATTCAGACTGGGTATCAAACATTGTACCTGTGTCTAAACCGAATGGGTACATTCACATGTGTAATGATTTTAGAGATCTTAACAAAGCATGTCCCAAAGATGACTTTCGATTACCAAACATTGACCTCATAGTAGACTTGACTGCAGGTCATGAAATGCTTTCTCTCATGGATGGATTCTCCGGCTACAATCAGATAAAGATAGTAGAGGAAGATCAACATAAAACAACTTTTACTTGTCTATGGGGTAATTATTGTTGGTGTGTCATGCCGTTTGGTCTAAAGAATGCAGGGGCAACTTATCAAAGAGCAATGACAGTGATATTCCATGATCTCTTTCATCATATCATGGAGGACTATATGGATGACATACTAGCTAAATCTTCTAGGGTAGATCACATACAAGTTCTAGGATAGATCTTTGACATGCTCGAGAAATATCAAGTGCGCCTCAATCCAAAGAAGTGTGTCTTTGGTGTAACATCAGGGAAGCAGTTGGGATACATTGTATCTCACAGAGGTATCGAAGTAGACCTTGGAAAGGTCAAGGCTATAGTGGAGATGTCTCCATCAAAGAACCTCAAAGCATTAAGGAGCCTTCAAGGAAGGTTGCAGTCCATTAGGTGTTTCATCTCACAACTTACAGATAAGTGTCAACCATTTTGACACTTACCCCAAAAGGATGTCTCATTTCGATGGGATTATAAGTGTCAAGTAGCATTTGATCAGCTCAAAGAATATCTCGTTACACCACCTGTCTTAGTACCACCAGTGGCCGATAAACCTCTAATATTATACATCTCAACTACAACTTCATCCCTCGGGGCTCTTCTAGCACAAAATGATGACTCTAGAAAAGAGCATGCAATTTATTATATCAATCAAACCTTGGTGGGATACGAACTCAATTATTCACCGATGGAAAGGGCTTGTTTAGTAGCTGTGTTCGCTTCCCAAAAATTGTGGCATTACATGCTAAACTAACACACAAATCTTATAGCCAAAATTGATCCATTGAAGTATCTACTAGCAAAAGCAGCTCTTACAGGCAGACTAGCTAAATGGTTCATGATACTTAGTGAGTTCAACATTGAGTATATGGATCGTAAAGCAATCAAGGACAAGCCCTAGCAGATCAACTAGCAGAAGCACCCATGACAACTACACACCTTATGGTAGCAGACTTTCTGGATGAGAATCTCTTCACTCTTTCCAACTTAATATTGTGGAAGTTGTACTTTGATGGTTCCTACACACAGCATGGATCAGGGGCCGGCATCTTATTTATCACACCTCAAAATGACTATATTCCAAAGTCATATTGGCTTGTATTCCCTTACACCAACAACATTGTCAAGTATGAAGCACTCCTCATAGGTCTCAATACAACAGTTCAATGGGACATCACAGAATTACAGGTATATGGAGACTCACAACTAGTCATTCGACAAGTCACAGATGAGTACCAAACAAAAGATGAAAAGTTGGTCCCCTACAAGCAACTAGTGGATGCCTACAAACCACACTTTTCTAGCATCACATTTGAGAAAATTCCAAGAGAGCATAACAAGGCTGTAGATTCTATGGCTTTTGTAGGGTCACTTATCGACATGCCTACAAATACATAGAAATGTGAATTTTTGATCGAGTAGTTGTTGATACCAACCGTCGATGTTCCATTTACTGAAATCATCTGCGAACTTGTTGGTCCCGAACTTGTTGGTCCCAATTCCCCATGGTATGAAGATATCTATGAATACCTTAAAAACAATACCTTTCCCGTTGAACTCTCATCCACCCAATGCAAAACCTTTATCCATCAATCCTCCCATTACACCATTCTGGGTGATACACTATATCGTCAGAGTCTCGATGGTATCCTCTTATGATGTCTTATACATACACGAAGGTGTCTGTGGTATACATTCTACCGGTCCTAATCTCGCTAAGAAGATACTCAGAACAGGGTATTACTGGCCTACAATAGAACAATATGTTGCACAGTTCGCTAAGAAATGTCTACAATGCCAACAACATGGAGATTTGATTCACGCACCAGCTCATGAACTACAGCCTGTGACTACTCCATGGCCCTTTTCTCAATGGGGTCTCGACCTTGTAGGACAAATCCACCCAACCTCATCTAATGGCCATAAGTTCATCATTATTGCCACTGAGTATTTCACAAAGTGGGTTGAAGCCATTCCCATGACCTAGATCACCGGTAAGCAAATAGCCAAGTTTATCCTTAACTACCTCATTTACCGGTATGGTATTCCCCAAGCCATTGTCACTGATAATAGGAGACCATTCAAGAACCAAGATGTTCGTGCCTTATGCACACAATACAATATCCAACATCACTTTTCAACTCCCTCCTATCCACAGAGTAATGGCCAAGCTGAGGCTTCCAATAAAACCATTCTCAAAATCCTTAAAAAACTGGTCAATGAAGCTGGTCTTGATTGGCACTTGCAACTCAATCTCGCCCTATGGGCCTACCGCACTAGTATCAGAACACCAACTAGTGCCACACCTTATGCCTTGGTCTATGGCTCTGAAGCCATCCTACCTATAGAGGTCAAGATCCCATCCCTCAGAATATCCATGCAGAACCTGGTCGGCAGAGAGGAGTATCACACTTCTAGATTAGCGGAGCTAGAATTACTGGATGAAAGGTGCCTTGTTGCACTTAATCATCTCCATGTCTACCAAAACTACCTCCGACGTAATTACAACAAAAAGATCAAAGAAAGATAGTTTCAAGTTGGTGATCTTGTACTCAAAGAGAATCAGAGAAATCAAGCAGACTGAGAAAAGAAGGGCAAGTTTGATCCTAACTGGTTAGGTCCCTTTATTGTCATAGAAGCATATGGATCAGGAGCTTATACTTTAGCTACACCTGATGGCATTCCTCTAAATGAGCCACTTAACAGTGTTCATCTCAAGAAGTTCTATGCATGATCCTTAGAGTATACAAAAATAAAATAAAAAAATAAAAAAATAATCCGTCCTATGGTGAAAACCTGGTAAACAGGTGCCTTAGATAAGTACCATAGTGAAAACCTGGAAAATAAGTGCTATGTGTAGAGTTAGCATCCATCATCTATCGAGTCTTGTTCATTCCATTTTTTCACAACACACTTCATCCATCCATAATAAAACCATTGACCTTGTTTGCATTTCCATCTCCCTATCTAGAATAGCTTGGAAATTTGTCAATGTCCATCGTCATCATCCCATGTCTTGATCTATGTCAACAGTTCATACTGTCTTGTCCTAGGTCAAGCTTTCTATGTCTTCTTCATTAGTCACCTATGCAATTTCCTCTACCAGAATGGGGGCAACTCTTTCCTTAACCTAGGTCTAGGAATGGATCCTTGTTTGTGGTTCACAAACACTTCAATCATTCTCCTTTTCACAGATAGCACCCTTTAATGGACACATCGCTCCTACGATAAGGTCATTATCTTCCCAAACATGTTTCCTACATCATCACACAAACTAGAACTACATATTATCTCATTTCAATCTTAAGGTACCTTGATCCCATGGATATGGGTATGTAGGCAGTCTAGAATACGAAGGAAGTTTCCAGTACTTAGGTACATAAGATCTCATCATTTCCTCTACCCAAGGTCAAACACCTTGACCCATTCATAACTCTACCCAGAACTACATATTATCATTCTTCATCTTTCCTCATAATGTGCATTGATCCCTTGGATACAGGGTATGTAGGCAGTCTGGAATACGAAGGATGTTTCCAGTACTCAGGCACATGCAATTCATCATTCTTCACCCATTTCAATCCATTGACATGCCACCTTTCTAGTCTTCCATTTATCACAATCCATTCACCTCAAATTGACTAAATCAAGCAAAAAACCAACAAACATATGCATCCTTTCAAAGAAAAAGTCCTTAACAAACCTAAAGCAAAGAAACCTACTTCTAGAGTCATCTATTGTCCTACGTATCAATTGCCAACATCAGCTAAATCCAGCTTAACCAAAGCACCAGATCAACAATCTTGTCTTCTACAGAGTGTTCCATTGTCGAGACCAACACATGCATCTCCTGCGACATGTAGCATTTCTTGCAGCATGACATTGCCTTTCTAGGTAGATAGCCCCCTTTAACGGATACATCGCTCCTACAATAAGGCTGTTATCTTTCCTATCCAATCTATCCTAAGAAACCTCTTTGGCAAGAGAATATGTTGGCTATATGTTTTACTTTGTAAGTCAGTCAATTTTCTTTTTGGTTTATCTGTTGTTCCTTTATCCATTACCTATTCAAGGCTACCTTGATTTATCTATAATCTTGGTATGTTACGATGCAGTACGGATTGGGGGCATAGTCATTGCTTTTGTGTGCCATGTTTGAGGAATGATCTTTAGCATCTTTCTTAGCATTATATTTATCTTGTGTGTGTTACGACCTAGCATCTTACATATTAATATTCTTCTTGCATTTACATGTATTGAAAATAATTTTATGTTCAAGACTATGGCTCATTCAAATGTACAACAAGGTTATATTATGTCTAAGGGATCTAAGATCACACTGCTTGCTTGAAGAGTCAACGTCCACACACTCAGATATCACAGCACCTTGGTCTTTTATACCTTGGTGGTGAACTATCCACGTGCTATATCAAAAATAAGGATTGATCTTTATATACAATTGTGAAACCAATGCAACAAGGTCATCATTTACCCATCCATTTACCCATGGCCTTATATCATTTTCAAAGCAATGATCGATGAACAGTCTCTCTCTTCCATCTCCATTTTTCTTGTCTCTAGTGCATATCTGCAAAACCCACATGTTAGATATCGCAAGTCATAGCATCATGTCATCATATGTCATACACCTATAAGCATCGTGTCATCATATGTCATACATCTATAAGCATCATATAAGCAATCTAAGTCATCACATAAATCCATAATCATACATACATAATCCATGTCATCAAGAAGTGCATACACAAAAGCATGAACATCAGTGAGCGTAATATGTCATCGTATATATCATGTGAAGGTCATTAAAATACAAACTGTATGTGTCTACATCAATAGTCCATCTGTATACGTCAATAAAGTACATCAAGGCTATCAAGAGCCTACAAAATATACATCAGGATGCACGCAGGCATGAGTCAAAATATACAAGTGTCCATAATGATACAAAAATGATACAATAATACAAAGTACATTCTCTAGTGGGTAGAGCTGCCCTCCTGCTGTGGTCCCTGTCCTCCACCTATACTCAACGAAGGTCCCCCTGCTGGTCCTCCTCCCCCTAGTGGTACAAAGGGTCCTCTGAATGAGGACATTGACTTCCCTGTCCTACGTGACCCAGATGCTCCAAACCTGCTCCTCTCTCTATAACTAGGTGTCTGCTGAGCTGCTAGCACTACACCAACGTAGAGTCCCCTCTAGTACTCAGCCTCTCTACCTACCAACACTAGCTCTCCCTGCACATAGATGAGCTCACTGTATAGTGTCCTCTGATCAGCACCCAATGCACGGTGTGCCTCGTTTCTCTCCTGCCTCACTCTCTGTAGTGTGGCCTCGGTTGTCAATCGTAGCTGATCTATTACATCCCTCTCTAAAGTCCTCTGGGCTAACTACCCATCATCCTGTGCCTGTTCTAGGGCTACCTGTGCCTATGTTAATGCTGCCTGGGTCGCTGCTAGGGCTGCATGTGCCGCTATTGCTATTTGTGTCTGCACATGTGTTAGCGCCTCGACTTGTCTCACCTCTGCCCTCACAGCATCCCTGTCTCTCCTCACCCTCACCATCTGAAGCTCTAGCCATGTCCTCTGTGTCGTCTCCTCCTGTAACAGTCGCTCTACCCACTGTAAATCAGTCTCTACGACTAGATCCGCCTCCTCAGCCATCTCTACATCTACCTGCTGGCCTCCAGCCTCTCCACTTGCCTGTTGTCTCTCCTCTCTAGCATGTTGTCTCATCCTAGCCTCCACACCTATGACTAGTACCTCCCCCACTGCTCCTGCCACACCTGGTGTAGTCAGTCTCATTGGCCTGTGTGTCTGCCAGTACCTGTCGTACTCAGGTAAAGTACATGGGTCTGCTAGTCCTGAATCCCAGTCCCATCTCAGGGGGACACATCCTCATACCTCTGCCAAGGCTATAGCCACTAGAATCTCAGCATCCCAGTCCCCAACCTCCCTCTGTGTCCTCGTGTGGGTAGCCTCTCCAACTGGCAACCCCTGTGGCAGTCCAAACTGTCTAAGTACCCACTCTAGAAGGTATCTCTCAATGGTATCTATCTATCTCCCGAATAGGTATCACACCTGTCGGCAATACATCAGCTGCTCATGCTCATCCTCCCACTCCTCACATAGTAGCCATGGCCTCCAAATAAATAGATCCATCTCATTGATCTGTCACCTCCAGTGCCTAATAGATCCAAGCCGCCTATGTGTAATAACTCTCTCATACAGAAATGCATAAGGCTCCCCCTTCTCGTGGTGGCGCTATGTAATGGGTCTGATCACGGGGATGTGCTCCCATGCCCACACCTATAGTAGAGTCACCCATGCTGAGAGACTTTGTCCTCTCCTATATACACAGTAGTACATATCTTGATACAGCTGCCCAAGCACACACGGGCCCCATGCATACTGGATGCCATGTGTAAACATCCTAGATAGTACAGTGCCCCATCCTACAGATAATCCTTTGGATCACCTCTCTGGGCATAGGAAGCCACCAATCAGTGAAGATACTATCCATCTAATCCTGTCATAGAGTCTCGAAATGTCTGCCCACTGAATCTCGCTATCCTCAATCCACAGATCATCTATACAGAATACCTCTATTAGGCCTGCCTTGCCCCTCGCTGGGTTGAAATCAACTCGATCTCCATCAATCTGGATCCTGAGGATGTGATACACATCCTCAAGTGTCACTGTAGCCTCCCCTGTCGAAAAGTGAAACGAACATGTCTCACTGTGATATCTCTCCACGACCACTGTCACTAGGGTGAGATTTGCCCTAATGTGTGTAAGGTGTGCCACATGCCACAATCCCATGAACTCTAGGAACACATCATCCTCCCACATCATTTGTACCACCTCGTCTACTATAATGTGGTGTCGCTCTCTCGACATCAGCGACGGCATCATCCTCTGCATCCACAAAACCACTTGTCAGATCTTTTATACATTTCTCCAAATCCCTATCGACATTTACCCTATGTAGCGAACCCTATACCTGACTTAGCACATCCCTAGCTACTTCCTTGTTCACCCTAACCACTTGGCTATTCTACCTTAACCAAAAGCACTTTGATTTATCGAAGAGTGCTCCACTGTTCTGCCAAAAGCGCCTTAGTATTTTAATGCAAGCGCTTTGTTATCCCTGCCAAACGTGACTTGTTTTACACAAGTACGCTTCACTGTGCATCTAATCGCACCTTGCTGCACTCACATAGGCAACTCGATTTTCATTCTTCCCTACCAACTGTGCCTAACTACCTGACCAACTGTGCTCTCCTACTCTACCAAGAGCGTTGCAGATTTCTACGAGCCGCACTGCGACGTGGCACCCAAAAGCCAATAGCACTTTGTGTTTACCAATAGCACTTTCCTAACCTACCAAAGGTGCTTTAGCATGCCAAAAGCACCTAGACCAACTACCAGACATGCCCTAGCATCCTGTAGTGCTTTTGGCTAACCTAATGACCTACCTAGACCAAACCCTAAAACTGACCTAAAACGTCAAGTACAGGGAGGTTTTCAGACACTTACCATTGTCGGAGCTCCTCCTGGTCTCCCATACATCCGCACCAGCTTCGCTCGATGTCTGTGCACTGGGTTCGGCATCTCTCCTCACTGCAAGCTCCTTTTCCACTCAACTCTCACACACTAAGATTGGAGGCTCCAAGCTCTATTTTTAGCAACCCTTAGTGTGCAAATGAGGAGTGTGGTCCCCTTGGGACCTATTTATAGTGTCCCTCCCACATTTTTTTTCTTCCCACCCCATTCTTTTTTCTACTACCTTGTCACATAATCTTCTAGTCGAGCGTCAACCTAGTTCTTCTATCGCTTCCCTGTCTTTCCGCTCGAGGGGGCATAGGCTGGGGCAACTAGCTACACTAGGGCATCAATAAATTGTATCATGTCTTCAATAATCAATTTCTTTGACGCAACGTTGTAAACTCCATTGCATCAAAGAGGGGCAAAATGTAGACACCCTATAATGACCAAGTCATCACATCACTTGCAATTTCATCTAATCTGTCTAATCACCTGCATTTAGCATTAATTAAATAATATAATTATTTAATTAATTTCATCAGATTCTTCCAAATCACATAATTTTGACATTAATTGAATTAATTCTCTTTATTTAATTAATTTACTTAAATTCAACTTTATTCTTCCAAAATTAAATAATTTTAATTATTTAATTAAATCATTATCCTCTTTCAAATTTCAAGTCTCCATTAATTAAATAAATCCAATTATTTAATTAACTCATCCAATTCTATCTTATCTATAATTAAATAATTCTACATTATTTAATTAAATCACTTGTCCTTCTAAATTTAAATAAATCATGCAAATTTATTTAAATTGTCTCAATCCCCTAAAAATAAATAAAATCAAGTATTTTATTTATAATCTTCTGTTCCTCAATCATGTACAATTAATTAAATAAATTTATTTATTTAATTTTAGTTATCTTCCAATTCCTCTTAAAATATCTTGTTAACTCATGTGCATAATCAGTCTTATTTTTAGAACTCTAAAAAAGGCAAAATTACAAGTTGAGTTATCTATTCAATCAATCTTGTTTTCATCATATTTTAATAAAAATATCTTTATGGATTGACACATGTTGTGTGCACATTCATCAGGTTTATTTGATTTATGTCCTCCGTTGATTCTTTTGAATTATTTGGACCGTTGATCGATCATATTTGAAATCTGTATAAACCCCCCTCATCTCCTTCACAAATCCTCTTCGATCACTTATTCTCAGGCATCCTTTACAGCGCTTTGAGCATACATCTCATCGTTGAACACTTTACGATCTTTTGACATTGATCTTCTTGAGCACTTTGAACACCTATACTTGCTTGTTGTAAACATGGTTTCGTAGCATATTTGAGCAATCCACATTCAACAAAGAGAACAACACAATCTGGGTAAAAGCTTTCTTATTTCATTGGATTTATGGATAATGGCTTTTATTTAGATAGATCTCTTTATGTTATGGGTTTTTGATTTAGTCATTTAAACATAATCGATTTTTCTCATACACAGTACCAAAGAGACAAAGTAACATCATGCGGTTCACACAAAATAATTATGACTTGATAAGACCTCATACATTCCTTTCTCTAGTTTATGCTTCTTGTTGGCGCAAGCAAAAAACACTAATGTCATTATCCCTTACATAGTCTAAACACACTATCTTGATATGGAACATTGAAAATCATACTTGCGGTACTCAATAACACTTGAAACTTGAATTGAGAAAACATATAGACAATATGAACATATCTTTCAAATAGCAAAGCCAAATACCAAGGTGCGGTGAAATGCGGTGGCTTTTACTTTCTCCCTCTGATAGTCTTAACCAGCAACAAGACATATCCTTACTCAAATGACTCCAAAAACCACTGTGGTACATCTTATCATTTGAAATTTGAATCATGCATACCTCTTACATCTATCTAGCAATCCTCCAAACTACAATGTCATGTCTTCAAGAGTGGAGAAGTGCAGAGCATTCTGCTGTCCCTTTGTGATTGCAACAACCCTGTTTCACTACTATCTTCATAATACCAACCCTAAAATACTCTGTGGTAGATATTATGTTCTCAAAACTAATCATACAAATCTTATAGCTATATCTAGCTATCTTCCAATCCGCGGGCTCCTAACTTCATTTGCAGAGATATGCGCTACATTTTCTTGAGCCTGTGATAGTCTTCATAACTAGAAATTTACTTAGACAAATTTCTTCAACCTTTTTACAACTTTCTTTATCAAGTGCCAACTACCATGAGTCCATATCATCAAAATACAACAAATGCAACCAACATTGCTCCATGACAATGCACCATATCAAAGACAACATGTTAAGTACTTTGACAACTTACACTTGACAATGAACTTCAAAAGATAATGTACCACTGTGTACAAATGATACTGATCATCCTCCAAGATAAGGTACAATTGTGTACATATGATACTGATCATCACTACTCCTTTTATCTTCTCCTTTGACATCACTTCAGTGCTCCTTTGACACCAATGACAACATATGCAACAAGACTATGAGAGTGGTCATCTTGAGGTGGTTTTGTGGTTTTGAACAAGTTATAGTTTGTATGGCAATGTAAATGCCTTGGCTCATTGAGCTTGAAAATGTGTTTGGTGTTATGAGAGAGCAAATATCTATCTTGGGAAATCCCTTGTATTGTATTAGTCCCTTTCTAAAATGTATTTGATTCAAAATTAAAATGAATAAATAGATGCAACATTTTCTCTACCTTACTTGTATATTTATGAAATGAAATATTTGATTTAAATGCTCTCTCTCTCCCCTTACTTCACATTTGATATCTAATGTTGGTAACTACATAGGAAAGAAAAAGAATAACACTATCCTCTTGCAATCTAAATAGATAGTTTAATAAAGTTATATGAGGTTATGTTTATTTAAGTTTAGAAAAAAAAATATACTCTCCTTTTATTGTTTATAAAAAAAGGGATTTGCACTCTCTTGGTATTGTCAAAAAAAATATATGTCTTAAGTTGGTAGTTAAAATAAATATATGTGTATAAATATATATATATTAAATATAGCTTTTTAAATTTTAATATGTATTTCTATTTGAAAATAGAGGAGGAAAAGAAAAAATCAGAGAATGCATATATATATATATATATAATTGTGTGTGATCATTTTTTTTTTTAAGTATTAAAAGTTAGGTATATTTCTTTAACAAAAAACAATAACGAATGCAATTTTTTTGTTAAAAAACAAACTTTTGATTAGGATTTGGGGACGCCAGGGCCGAACCTTGTCCGCCCCCTCCCAAGCAAGAATTTGGGAGTCAAGGTCGGGGACCTCGTCCGCGCCCCCAAGCCACCACAGTTCAACTGACCTGTGGTGGCCATGCACCTATAATATTTAAAACCCTCCGCCCAAACAAAAAAATATAGTCACCCACTTTTTTAATGTTTATTTAATTTTTATTTTTCTTGATGTGTGTTTTATATATATGCATTTATAGTTGCATTTATATATATATAGTATATATACATATATCTACACCCTCTGTATAGACACATAACTATGTATATACAGAGTTCTATGTATATACAGAGAGGGCATTTATTTAATCATCCTTTTCCATATATATATATGCCATATTATTTTTTATTTATACTTGGCTCCCTATTTATTATTTATATAATGAATATATATTCTATTAATATATTCATATATAAATATATGTATATAGGTGTATTGATAGAAAACTAAATATCTCTTTTAAAAATTCTTTTTCAAAACACCTTTGGGGGGAAAACTTTTGAATTTCCAAACTTAGAAAACTATGGAAACAAAACATTGGAAACTATGAGACAAATAAGAAATTTGCAAATATTAGGAAAAACTAATTAAAACATTGTTGGGAAATAATATTCCCATGTGGGAAGAGATTCCCCTCTTTCTTCTCCTCCAACCCAACCTACAAAACCAAACAAGCTTTGTGAGTTAAATGAGAATTATAGTGCTTTTCTAAACCTATTTTAGGTTTGAAGAGTGTTGCCCTAATGATTAGGGGTTGTTAAATAGTTTTTAAACCTTTTTACTATTCTAACCCCCCACTTAAATGAAAATTAAATTTATTTGTATAGTTCTATAGTTAAGTTTTAATTTATTGCACCTTTGATTTAATTAGACCCCTAGATTACTTTTGTAATTTTATGTTGTCAAAATTTCTGGAAAATTAGATGCTTGGGTAATGTTATTGTCAAATTTTTGAGAGATCGGTTAGTTGAATTAGAGACTTAGTTGGGAAAATGAGGTGGTCTTTTTAATAGGAAAGTTATTTATCAAGTTAGATTAATTTAAATGTTGTATAATTTTGATGGAAAAGTTCTCCCTTAAATCTGCTATAAAGGTATTTAATTTAATTTTATTCTTGAGTTAGATTAATGATGTTGAATGGTTTAGATTGTAGTTTTATATTTTCTATCACATTATAGTTGGAATTATTTGATTCATAATTTTAGGGTTAGGGTTTCAACTTAGGTCGAAACTGATTTCTTAATTTCATCTAGGAAACCCTAGGGTTGGTTTCTTGATGTAGACCTTCCCTCTTGGCGATGCAAGATGTGATGCTTTCATGAATAATTTACCTCCATCTTTTAAGGGGTGCGAAAGGAGTTTCATATTTCTTGCATCTTGATTGACTTCCCCACCTTAGTGTGGCATGCCTAACGTGTGTTGTGCATACAACAATGTTACATGAGTATGTTATTTGAGCATGCATTTGATGCATGAGTATGTTTAGTGACTTGTTTTATAAAAAATTGATATTTTAGTTTTCATCCATGTGTAAAATGTGGGCATGACATACATTGTCAAAATTATTTGGGCAAATAGATGAAGTCCAAGGATATTTATTCAAAAATAAACTAATAAGTCTCAATCTATGTAATTATGACAACATACCAGACTTCATCACCAAATTCAAGTCACTATGAGCACAATTAAAGGATTGTAAGATTGAAAAATTAGATACATAATTGGTATTAAGTGTTCTTTCTAAGGTAGGACCTGATTACTCAATGTTTGTGTCTACTTTCTATGCTACAAAGAGTTCTTTAGGGAGTGAGTTTAAGATGCCTTCCTTTGAGGATTTTTCTATGTCACTCACTAGGGAGAAAGATAATATTATTCAAATGGGCACCTTGAAGTCTTCTAAATCACAAGCCTTGATTGCAAAGTATGAGAAGGCTAATAGTGGCAAAGAGAATAAAAACTACAATCCTAATAAGAACACACAACAACCATCCAAATCCACTTCCATAGAAGAACATAAAAATTCCTCTTTCAAAGGAGAATCATCTAATAAGGAGAATCCCAAATGTGCATATTGCAATAAATCAAGGCATGATGAACATCAATGTTATTTAAAACAAATTGATGAGTTGAAGCATCTTGTAAAGAATAATCAAATCAATTTGCCTTCAACTATGTCAGGGGGTTCATCAACTTCTTCTTCACAACCAGGGATGGCTAGATTGAATAAAGGAATAGAAGAGATGAAGGGAAAAGCACTTGTTGTAGTTGTAGATTTTGAGTTAGGATATGGATCCTTGATTCTGGAGCTTCACATCATATGGATTCATCACAAAATATGTTCTTTTCATTTGAGACTTGTTCATCACCACACATCCTGATGGATAAAAACACATATATGCACATTTGTAGGAAAGGATGTATTGACATGGGTAATGGATCATTCAATGATGTCCTTTGTGTGCCTTCATTGTCGACCAATATCCTTTATATCCATGAAATCACACATGGTGTCTAGCAAGGAAGAGTGTTGATTTCACACCAAATTCTATGGTTATTTAGGATTTGCATAGCAAAGATATTATTATAGTTGGGGAGGTAGATCATCAATCTCAAGTGTACACCTTCATACATTTTTCTCCTATTGTTCCTTTAGCTAATATTCACACTTAGGGATCTAGTGTGGACACTTTTGAGGAGATACAATACAGCCATTTGAATCTTGGTGTTCTTTCATCAACTGAGGTTCTAGAGAATGTGTTAACTTTCCATCTCCTCCATCATCTTCCATTTCTTATATAGAGTTCATTATTGCTACATCCATGGTTTCTAGTGATTCAGTGTAGCAAGATCATCATCTTCCAGATATAGCTACTTGGGATGAGTACTTGACAAACATTGCAAGTTTGTTTTGTGAGTCCTATCTTACAACTTTGGAGGACACTATTGAGGGGATTCATCTCCTCCTTGATCGTATCTTTTATGGGGTTGCATCATCTTCTTTGGATGTGATGAGGGAACCTTCATACCCTCTTATTCCTTCTCCACCTATTCACTTGTCATAGCTTGGAATTGGGTTGGAGATCATTGAGTATCATTAAAAGGACTCATCTTCATTTTCTTTGGATCATTTTCTACATTCGTTTCCACTAGGTTCTGGATTGTCACTTTCTTCATTTTTTCCTAAGACTCCTAATTTGCTTGTGGCACCTTTTAGCACCAACATGGTGACACTTGAGTAGAGGTTAGTGTCTTCATATATCTTATGTTTTCTTCCCTCGTATTGCTTTCAAGAATAGGAAGACATCCTGCATTAATCCTTGGCTTTGTTTATTCCTAATGGGATGAATGTTGTTTGTCATTTTTGGATCATCTTTAGCGTTCATTGTCGAGCATATACCATTGATGTAGGAGATTCTACATTGAGGAGGCATACATGGTCTCTCTTTTTCTCTCTTAAGGAGGGGACTTTTTGCTCACATGAAATTTTATCCTTCTCATATTTTGGAGAGCATCTTTCTTATGTTTCCTCTTGATGCAGGAGCATCCTTGGTTCAAGAGAAATCTTGCATCAACCAAAAACATTTACATTTCAATTTGTTTGTAGTTCAATTTGTTTCTTTTCATTTTCCAATTTAGTCAATAGCAGTTTCTGTATTTTGGTCCGCATTCTACCGTAGTTGCATTTTAGATCTTACGGAGATATACTTAGCATCTACATTCTTTCATGCACAACATATTCAAAATTTAGAGCATTTGGATCAAGTACTGGAAAGTTATTGCTATCAGAAGATCAACTATTTTCTCATAATAGAGCATCCTGACAACCTCTAATAATCAACTAAAGGAGAAGACTTGCAGAGCATTCCTTGACTTGTGGAGCCTAATGACACATCATTCATTGATCTTTGGTTCATGGCCAACCTTCCTTGAGATCCACACATCATTCCATTCATTTGCAGAGGAACTCTATGCAATTAGGTCTGACCTACCTGTGTACACACGTTACAGTTCCTCATTGGAGTTTGTGGTCTTCCTTAGTCGACGTGAAGGAATCTATTGTTCTGGAAATAATATATATTGATGTAATAGATGCCTGGGAAATCAGTAAACATTAGATTCATAGTTGATAGTTATGGATTCTTTATGAAGGAGCTTTAAAGCTATATCTTGTGCATATTCTAATATTTTGTAGGCAGGCCTTTGAGCCCTAATTGTAAGCCTGCATGTTGCCAGCCAATCTGTATTTGAATTCCATGATATACTAAATGATTAAATCTGTGTTTGTTCTATATCTCTGAGTTGTTTCTATTGTGCTTACTCTTGCTGCACGGTCTAGATAGTTCATTCTATGAACCCTCCTACCATGATTGCACCAAGTGGTATCAGAGTGAAGGTTTGAATCTTTGGGAGAAAATTGAGCGAAGTTGGTGAAGGATTTCTATAAGATCTTGTTGTGGACATATCACTGATCCAAGGAGGTTACTTGTGTCACAACTGATCACCAATTGTGAGGCAGTTGTCACCTTGTAGCCTGATTGTTGAATTTGAGGCAGTTTGAACTTGATCCTAGGAGGAATGCCATAGAGGAGAATCCCTGTTGTTGGAACAATGGCTAGTAGAATGGATGAGATGATGGAAATGATGAAAACAATGAGGATTCAATTAGATGTTGTTGATGAAGATAGGCGAAGAGGATTAACACCTAGACCTAACATTGAAAGTGATGATGAAGAGGAATTTCAGTCTATTGAACAAATTGGTGAAACCCTAGGAGGTGATGAAGAAGAAGAATCATATCAAGTAAAGATGTTCCAAACTAGTTCAAAGATTGGAAAGAGACCTATATTTGATGTACCGAATTACACTGGCAATTTGAACCCGGAAGAGTTGATTGACTGGATAAATGACATGGAAGAATACTTTGAGTATGAAGAAGTTGAAGATCCGAAGAAGGTAAAATTTACAAAGACAAAGTTGAAAGGACATGCTACTATATGGTGGAAAGAAGTTCAGTTGGATAGAAATAGAAGAGGAAAAGAAAAGATTACAAAGTGGGATAGGATGGTGACAAAATTGAAGAATCAATTTATACCTGCTGACTATGAGTTAGAATTGTTGAAAAGATTGCAAAACCTGAAACAAAAGGAGAAATCTGTGAAGAAGTATACTGAAGAATTTCATAAGATGATCATAAGGATAGGACATAGTGAAGCAAGCAAGGAGAAAGTGGCTAGATACATCAATGGACTAAGATTGAACATTCAAGAAGAACTAAGTTTGGTAAGGATGACATCTCTGGAAGAAGCATATCAATTTGCCCTGAAAGTTGAAGAGAAATTGAATAAGAGGCATGATCAAAGGTAGAGAGGTAGAGGAGGTAAATTTCAGAGAGGAAGCACATTTTCTAGAGGAGACAGATCATATCCAGAGCAGAACAAGCTAGACAACCCGTTCAAGAAAGAAAACAGAGATAACAATGCATACCGGAGCAATGACAGAAATTTTCATCATAGAGGTAGTTATAATTCATACCAGAACGAAGGACATACAGAGAGGGAAGAGGGTTTGATAAGAGAACATTCAGAGGCACTTGTTTCAAGTGTGGGCGTGAAGGACATAGAGTATTTGAATGTAATTAGGGGAGTACAAGCAAGAGGACAAAGAACAGTGGAAGAGAAGCCTATGTGGAAGAAGAACCTGTTGGATCACCTAGTTCAGTTGGTAAACCTGAGAAAGGAGAATCACTGGTGATGAGGAGAGCACTATTTCAAGCAGAATCAAATGAGGAACCACCGCAGAGGAAGAGTTTGTTTAGAACAAGATGCAAATCGAGAGGTAAATGTTGTAAAGTTGTCATTGATAGTGGTAGTTCTGATAACCTAGTTTCAGAGGAGATGGTGACTAAGCTGAAGTTGGGGAGATTGAAACACCCTAGGCCCTATCAGATAGCATGGATTTAGGATGATCATAAGGTACTGGTGAGTGAACAATGTTTGGTGAAATTTCATATTGGATCATATCATGATGAAGTATTATGTGATATTATGCCTATGGATGTATGTCATATTTTGTTGGGTAGACCTTGGCAATATGATAGAAAAGATATACATGATGGGAGAAAGAATACGTACACTATAACATCAAATGGGAAGAGAATTAGCTTGATTCCTTTGGAAGATGACCCTAAGGGTGAAGTACATGGGAATGCTAGAATCTGTTTGGTAGATGGAAGAAAACTTCTGGATGGTTTGAGACATGAGAATGTGTTATGCCTTAATTCCTAAGAAGCCTAAAACATTGAAGAAGGAGACTGAAGAATCACAACCGGAAGAGATAACTAAGTTGCTGATAGAGTATGAAGACATCATATCAGGCAATGTACCTGAGGGATTGCCACCAATCAGGAGTATCAGTCATCACATGGATCTTATACTGGGAGCTAGTTTGTCTAACAAAGCAGCACATAGAATGACAGTGACAGAGAATGAAGAATTGAATAGACAGATACAAGAGTTGTTGAGGAAAGGTTTGATCAGAGAAATTTTGAGCCCTTGTGTAGTACCTGCAGTATTAGCACCTAAGAAGGATGGAGAATGGAGAATGTGTACCAACTCTAGAGCAATAAACAAGATCACAGTTAAGTATAGATTTCCCTTACCTAGGATGGATGATACCGTGGATTGTTTGAGTGGAGAAAAATATTTTACAAAGATAGATTTGAAAAGTGGATACCATTAGATCAGAATCAGAGAAGGAGATGAATGGAAGACTACTTTTAAGACAAATGAAGGATTGTATGAGTGGTTGGTGATGCCTTTTAGATTGACAAATGCACCTAGTACTTTCATGAGGTTGATGAATGAAGTCCCTAAAAATTCTTGGGTAAAATTGTTATTGTATATTTGGATGACATTTTGATTTTTAGTAAGACAAAAGAAGAATATTTGTAGCACCTAAGACAAGTTTTACAGAGACTAAGAGAAGAAAAATTGCTGAAAAACATCAAGAAGTGTAGTTTCATGAAAGAAGAATTGGTATATTTGGGATTTGTGATTTCTATGGAAGGACTGAAGATGGACCTTGAGAAGGTAAGAGCAATTGTTGAATGGCCTACACCGGAGAGCATTGGAGAAGTCAGATCATTTCATGGATTAGCTAGTTTCTACTAGAAGTTCATTAGAAATTTTAGTTCAGTTTGTAATCCTATGATAGAGACAATGAGAGGTGACAGAAAAGACTTTAAGTGGACATCAGGAGTAGATAAAAGTTTTGAACTATTGAAGTAGAAGGTGATTACCAGATTTCAATAAGGTATTTCAAGTAGATTGTGATGCAAGTGGGAGTGCAATTGGAGCAGTGTTGATTCAGGAAGGTAGACCAGTAGCATATTTTAGTGAGAAGCTGAATGATGCAAGAAGAAGATATTCAATTTATGATCAAGAGTTTTATGCCATAATTCAAGCCTTGAAGAAGTAGAGACATTACTTTTTGCCTAAGGAATTTGTGTTGTATACATATCATCAAGCTTTGCAATATTTGAACAGTCAAGGTAAGTTGAATCAGAGACATATGAGATGGGTAGAGTTTATGCAAAGTTATACATTTGTACTAAAGCATAGGAGTGGAAAATCAAACAAAGTTGCAGATGCATTGAGTAGGAGAAGGAACTTGTTAACAAAGATGAGAGTTGAAGTGATAGGATTTGATGAATTGAAGAACCTGTATGAGGGAGACACTAATTTTGTAGAGCCTTGGAAAGCATGTAAGGAACCTATTGTGACAGATAGGAGTAAATGGTTGGATTATTTCATTCAAGAAGACATGTTGTTCAGAGGAAATTAGTTATGCATATCTAGAAGTTCAATGAGAGATAATTTGATCAAGGAGAAACATAGTGGTGGATTGGCATGACATTTTGGCATTGACAAGATAGTGGCCTTGGTGAGTGAAAACTACTTTTGGCCTCAGATGCATAAGGATGTTAGGAATTTTGTACAGAGTTGTAGAGTTTGTCAAGTTGCAAAAGGGAGTAGTTAGAATACTGGATTATATAAACCTTTGACAATACCGGAGAGACCTTGGGAAGACATAAGTATGGATTTTGTGATGGGATTACCTAAGACATGGAGAGGACATGATTCAATATTCATAGTGGTGGATAGATTTTCAAAGATGGAACATTTCATACCTTGTAAGAAGACAACTAATGCAGTGCATGTAGCAGACCTATTTTTTGAGGAGATTGTGAGATTGCATGGATTACCTAAGAGCATAGTTTCAAACAGAGACACAAAGTTTGTTGGATACTTTTGGAAGACACTTTGGAAGATATTGAAGGTAGATTTGAAGTTTAGTTCAGCATTTCATCCACAGAGTGATGGATAGACAGAGGTAGTGAATAGGAGTTTGGAAAACTTGTTGAGATGTTTGGTTGGAGAGAAAGCAGGAAGTTGGGACTTGATTCTTTCACAAGAAGAGTTTGCATACAATAATTCAGTGAATAGGAGTACTTGAAGGACACCTTTTGAGATTGTTACTGAAGTAAACCCTAGAGGAGTTGCAGAGTTGAGAGATATCAGTATGACAGAAAAGAGAAGTGCAGAAGTAGAAGAATTTGTAGTACATATGGAGACAATGCATAGTCAAGTAAAGAAGCATCTGGAGGATATGAACTACAAAATATAAGGAACAAGAAAATGAGAAGAGAAGACATAAGGAATTTGCAATTGGAGATGAAGTGATGGTATACTTGAGAAAATAAATATTTCCAGTTGGGACATATAACAAGTTGAAGATGAAGAAGTTTGGACCTTGTAGGATACTCAAGAAATTTGACTCAGGCAATACATATGAAGTGGAACTACCGGAGACATTGGGTATTTCACCTATTTTCAAGATTGCAGACCTATACCAGTATCATGAAGTAGAGTTCAGTGACAACATGGCAGAGGACTTGAAGAAGCAGTTACCATAACAAGCACCGGAGCAGATTGAAGACATTTTGGATAGTAGAGTTGGACACAGCACCAGAGGAAGACAATACAAAGAATATCTTGTGAAGTGGAAAGGTAGACCGGAAGAAGATTCATCATGGATTTCTTAGTCTGAGGTAGACCGTCTTGGTTTTCTTCTAGCCCTAGCAAAGTGAGGGACTCACTTTTTCAATAACCCCGAATGTCTGATGTAGGAGCATCCCTGGGTCAAGAGCAATCTTGCATCAACCAAAAACATTTGTATTTTAGTTTGTTTGCAGTTTAGTTTGTTTCTTTTCATTTTCTAGTTCAGTCAGTAGCAGTTTAT
Source organism: Cunninghamia lanceolata (assembly GCA_027924645.1). Lineage (NCBI taxonomy): Eukaryota > Viridiplantae > Streptophyta > Pinopsida > Cupressales > Cupressaceae > Cunninghamia > Cunninghamia lanceolata. Next base: position 4,012,869 of record BSBN01000794.1, read on the forward strand.
GTATTTTGGTCCACATTCTTCTACTGTTGCATTTCAGATCTTACAGAGCTGGACTTAGCATCTACATTCATTCATGCACAACATATCCAAAATTCAAAGCATTTGGATCAAGTACCAGAAAGTTATCGCTATCAGAAGATCAATTATTTTCTCAAAACAGGGCATCCTGACAACCTCTGATAATTAACTAAAGGAGAAGACTTGCGGAGCATTCCTTGACTTGTAGAGCCTAATGAAACATCATTCATTGATCTTTGGTTCATGGATGACCTTCCCTAAAATCCGCACATCATTCCATTCATTTGCGGATGAACTCTATGCAATTAGGTCTGACCTACCCATGTACACACGTTACAGCTCCTCATTGGAGTTTGTGATCTTCCTTGGCCGATGCGGAGGAATCTATTATTCCAAAGATGATATATATTGATGTAATAGATTCCTAGGAAAGCAGTAAACATTGGATTCATAGTTGATAGTTTTGGATTCTTTGCAAAGGAGCTTCAAAGCTATATCTTGTGCATATTCTGATATTTTGTAGTCAAGCCTTTGAGCCCTAATTGTAAGCCCGCATGTTGCCAACCAATCTATATTTGAATTCCATGATATATTAAATGATTGAATCTATGTTTGTTCCATATCTTTGAGTTGTTTCCGTTGTGTTTACTCTTTCTGCATGGTCTGGACAGTTCATTATGTGAACCCTCCTACCGTGACTGCACCACCTCTCTTTTGGAAAGGGCTTCTTTTCTATGAATTTTTCTCTTTTTCTCCACTTGTGAGAGATTTGTTATGTACATGGGTATCTAACATGGATTTGTAGAAGTGACCCATATTTGCATGTTTTCACATTCTCCCTAAGTTGCACTTAAGAGTCAGGGGATGTTGGTGTGAACAGGTATATTACCTAACTGGTTACACATTAGGTCCTATTAACACTTGTATATTTAAGTTTAATTAGGTCATACTTAGGGTACACTGAGGATTGTTATCTCTTCATTTCTCATGTAATATGATTATGACACTTGTCATAGTCCTATTTTTTCCTATGTCTCACCTTGTCCTATATAACCAAAGGCTTCTCATTGTAATAATGCATAATGTATATTGATGTACATATTGTATGCATATTGCATCCTTTGATAGAATAGGATTATTCTCTCAAGTTGGTTCTCTCTTGTGCTTTCATTGAAGCTTCTAGATCTTGGGTATCTACCTCCATAGCCAAATCTTGCATGGTATAGGGCATTTTGTACCAATTCTTACACTTACTTCCTATAAACTAGAGTGTAGGGGATGTCCTTATTGTTTTCTTTAGATTTATTATGTCAACCAAAAGAGCCTACTTTAGACGTGTATGCCACTACCACTTGGATTCAAGTTCAATTCTCTTGATAATCATCATCAAGTTATTATTTTGGATTCAACCAAGTCATTCCCCTAGAATAATAGTTTAAGAATGCTTAGAGGTAGATTTTGTTTTGGTCAAAATTTGGGTTATATAATTACATGTGAATGCCTTGGCATTATCAATTAAAATGGTCTCAAGAGCTCCAAACCTCAGCACTATATCCTCCAAAAAATCAATTATGTTTGCATCTATAGCATTACTTATTGTTCTAGCCTTAGTCCACCTTGTGAAGTAGTTTGTTTCTATGATAATGAACTTATGGTCATCAGTAGATGGTGGATTGATTATTCTAATGAAGTCAAGGCCCCACATGGTGAATGATTCGTCTTCAGATATCAACCTTAGAGACAAAGGTGACATTTTCTTCTTTCTAATGTAAAATTAGTAGTTTTGATAACTATGGCCAATTTGTGCACATCTATGAACAATTGTGGCCAATAGTATCCTACCCATATGATTTTAATGGTTGTGGTTTGGGAAGAGTGTTGTCCTTCTAATTACCCTTGTTAAATCCTTTCAAGACTATCAAAACTTTTTATTGTTCGACACACCTAAACATAACTCCATCAAAGTTTCACCAAAATAGAACACCTTTAATGAATATATATGAAGTGGCATGAAGCCTATATTGAGTTACCAAATCCATTCCTCTATCCATTTTTGTTGGTGATTCTCTTCACTAATTATGCAACATTTCTATTCTTGTCATTGCTCTTCTTCTTCCTCTTACAAGTCCTTGGGAATAAAGATATCTTCTACTAAGTGATGCCATATCACTCTTCCTCTAACTAGCTTCATGGATTTGACATCAATGTCATATTCTAGGATCTTGGTGATCCAGTTAGTTATTTTTCATTGATGTCTCCCACATGGATGAATTGTTTGATGCTTGAATTCATGACCATGGTTTTCACCTTATTGGAAGACAACATATTTCTAAATTTCTATAGTTCTTTCACCAAAGTAGAGCTCTATTTTTCCACAAAGGTGTACTTCTCTAAATATTTTAAGGTCTCATTAAATAAAGAAACAACATACTCCTCAACGTTTTTAGTTCCATTCATCTATGTCATCACAATAGTAATTATAGCCTTTCCACCATGGACATATAGGATCAAGTCTTTAGAGAAGTCTGGATTGATCAGCACTAGGGTTCTTACAATTATTTTATTGATAAGTCCAAATGCCTAGCACCCATCATCTATCCACTTGAATTGTTGATCATTTCTAAGAATTGGGGTAATGGGTTGAACAATACCTATAAAGAAAATAATGAACTTCCTTCTAACTTGACCTTTCCAAGGAAGGATTGAAGTAGTTTCTTGTGCTATGAGAGTGAGATTTGTAGTATGGCCTAAATTCTCTCTAAATATATGGTAATTCCATATTTTGAAACCAAATGCCACAAAATCTTTCCCTAGGTCACTTCAAATATGCACTTCATGGGATCCAAACAAATCCCAAATTCTTGACACCTTTCAAATACCTTCTTTAGATGGTTGAAGTGATCCTCCTTGTTCTTGGATAAAACTATTAGGTCATATAGGTATATTAGGATAATTTCATTGATTAAGTTCTTAAAGGAAATGTCTATTGCCCTCTAAAATGTGGCTCTAGTATTTGATAGACCAAAAGGATTTTTCTAGTTGGCCTATGTATCTCACTTTTGGTGAATGTCATTTTTGTTGATCTTCTTCTTTTAACTATATATATTATTAAAGCCACAAAATACATCCAACATGGAGAATATGTTTGAGCCATGGCTATGAGGGATGCTTTGTTTAAGTCCTAGAAATCAACACATGGTTTGATTGCTTCATTCTTTTTTTCTCACCGAGACCAAATTGGAGACCCAAGTTGAATGATCTTGGAGAGATCTTGCTTCATGAGTGGCTCAATCCTTATAATCACCTGCCTCTACTTATGTCTGACTAGCTTGATTTTTAGTTGGGTTTCTATTGTATGTTGCATCACTTCTTTATCATAGCCTCTTAGTCCTAAATAATGTCAATCCATGACCTAGTTCTATTTGTTTCAAAGGATGATAAGACACTCATTTTCTTGTTGTGTGCAAACTTTTACCAACATGACAACCCTACTAGGGGAAATCTCCATATCTTTATAGTCTTTTATGTTGGATAGGATCTTTATTTTCTCTCTATGAGTCATCAAGACTAAATATACCTTCTAGGAATTTTATTTCTTTTCAAATAGATGATTTGATCTCCATAGGCCTCCTCTATCTTGGGGGTGAGATCTTCTACAAACTCATCAAATTGTTGGAGGAAGACTATAATATTTTGATTCTATCCTTGTTCTTCAATAGGTTCTTGGTGATATAAAATTATGGGGCTAATAAGGACCATTCTATTCACCTAAGAATTATCTTTTCAATGTATTGCTTGTGTGTTGACCGCATCAAATAATTATAAGAGATCCCACACATATTTCTAGGCCTTCATGATGGAATTCTTGGTTGTGTATAAGATCTCCACCAATTTTGAGTTTCCATAGATTTGTAATACATTGATGTCAATCTCAAAAAATAGTAGTCCTTGGACTACTGCCTCATACTCCATAATATTGTAGGTCTAGTTTGGTTGGATCTGGAAGGACTGTTGATATGAGGGGACATCAATTGGATATTATGATGTTTAGAATTGAATTAGACTCAACATGGGTGAGTCAAAATATGATGTAGCACATGAATTGTATCCTTGTAAAGGTGACCTCCCAGCCACTCTTTCTCTCATGGAAGGATCCAATTGAGTGATAGGGGAACTAAGGGGGTGTCGTGTTCTCAAAGGAATAGAACATAATGAATCACAATTGGGTTGATCATGTTTGTGTTTTGAGTGTTTTGATGATTGTTTTTGTGATGTTGATACTGAAACACTTGGATGGGGGTTGTGGTTGTGACACTAATGTGACCCAGAGTGTCATTTACTCTTATTCTATTTATCTTGTTTGTTGTGTAGAGACAAAATATACAAAGTCTCATTTTTCAATCTTGATGAACTCTTTAAGGAGCCACACTTATCTATTGGGAGACTCCTTTACACATATTTGTTCATTTTATTATTAGATTAGCCTCAAGATATCTTCTTTCTCTTGGGTTGTTTCTTTTGTTGGGTTTGGTTGTTGAGGAAAATTTTCAATAATTTCCTCTAGGATTAATTTTATCTAGTTCTCTTTCAAACTTGGGCAAATCGAGTATATCAAATGAGTGAAAGAAGATGGATGTTCTATTTTGTTGAATGATTTGGTACCTCATGATGCAATCAAGGGATTTTCTTTATTTTTGGTTTTTGAGTTGAATGAATTTCTAAATTCACATAATGCTAAATACATGCAATCTTTTTTTTATTTTTTTTCTAATTTTGATATGATCTAATTATTAAGAAAATGAAATATGAATAAAATTTGAATGAATTTTCCTAATGCAATTTAACTATGTTTTGTGTTTTTGAGATCAATTTTGAGATGAAATTATTCTAACAAATGAAATTTACAATTAATTTAACAATGCAATAAATTGAAACTAGATCTAGAAAAGAAAAAAACCAAGAGAAAATAAAAGCAAGTTTTAATTCCTCGAGGGAAAGAGTGTTTGTTAGTTTCTATTCCTAATACATAAAGCAATAAAGTATTTGTAACTTCCAATGTAAAGGTGTCAGTGCTAGGCATGCATCCTCAGAGATCTAGCTTTGTGGTAACCTTCTCTATAGCAATTGGGTCCTCCACTCAAGATTACAGTAAGGGATAGGGACTCAAAGAAATTTGCAAAGAAAGAAGTTTGGAAGCTTTGATAAATAGAAATAAAGAAAAGGCACTCAAAGTCCTATGAAGAGCATAAGAATGCTAATAGAGTTGCTATGTATAAGCTTGGTAAGAAAAGAATGCATGAAAACAACCTACTAAAGGAAAGTCTTTGAAGTTTTACAAAATTAAAACTAAAATAAAGAAAGAAAAATCTCTTGAAGTCCTACAAGAAGCTTGTCTTAGATGAAGCTTGTGATTGTGTGAGATAAGAGACTCAATCATTTAATCATGCTAAATAATGAAGGGGGAGGGGTATTGATAGGTAGAAACTAGGTAGGATTTGAGGGAAAAATGAAGGGATAAGCTCACAAGGAAGAGTTAAGTGAAGATTAAATGGGAAAGATTCTAAGAATAGAAGAGAATATAGGAATTAAATAAGAAGAAAACTAAGCAAGAAGAAGTTAATTTGGTAACTTTCATGAAGAGATAAAAATTGATCAAGAGTTTGCATTAGAAATAAAGTGAGATAAGGATCATTTAACATGGAAAAATGTGAGTAAAAAGAAGCTAAAAATCAAGAAGAAAAACTAGAACTAAGAGAACTCATGCACATCCAAAAATTAAAAGGGTCGCCCCTTTTGGGACCTAGGTCACTTGTTTTTCTAGGGCTGGTCACTTGAGTGACCCTAAAACTTAAGGATATCTCACCTAGGTTACCCTAAAGGTCTATAGGGTGACCCTCTAAAAGAGGATTGAAAAGGTTTGACAAGTAAAATGCAATATCTAGGAATTGATCTTAGATGTTGAACAAGGTGGGTTAGGGGATAAAGAGGCTAGTGGATGAATCACCAAGCATGATGTTGCTGAGAGAAGTGTGATTCATGCCTTCGAGGGTCATGAGCTAGACCACCACATTATAATCATACTGCCATGTAGGCCTATGCACCTTTTTGGTATTTACATATTTTCCCCCTCAGGGATGGTAGTCTATGTGAAAGGTTGGTATCATGAAGCATGGATCTTAGCATTTTTTGGTGTCCCCCATCTGGACCTGTAATACAAATTGATTTAAGTATGATTCCAATATATGATTTGTTCAAAGTAAATACTGAAAAGATAAGAGAACATACCATAGATGTTGAGTTTACCTAAGTCATCTTGTCTTGTTGTAACAACCTGCATAATGATGAGAGAAACTTGCAAAATAAGGACAAAATAAAGTCTTATAAGAGCTAAACTACTCAAAATAAGCATCACAAATACATGCTAAGCTAAGAGAAGAGAGGAGAAAAATGAGAGAAAATGAGAGAATTTAACAAAATGGAGACAAAACTTCATGATGGAGCAGCCAACAGAAAGATTGTGATGAGGAGATCATGATCATGGCCAAAACTCACCTTCCCATGGACCCTCAAGTATGAGAAATGAGAAATTTTCTCCTTCAAACCCTAGATTCTTTTCTACTTGATTTTCTTGAAATGTCCATCAAACTTGAAATTTTCTATCACTTTCAACTAGATTTTAGGTTTCTTTTATTTTCCTACTTTTTAATTTTTTCATGTTTTCATTTGATTTTTTAGATTTTAGGCCCACTGGAGCACTTTGGGGCATGGTCTTGGGTTAGCCCTTTTGCTAGAGTAGGTCACCCAATCAACCCTACCAACTCAATCTGGGTCACTTAAGAGACTAGAAGGGTCACCTAAGAGATTAGTGAGGTCACCTAAGAGACCCTAAAATTGATGTTTTTGACCTGAGAGACCCTCCCAAAGATTTTATTTACAAGATTTAAGGCTAAAATTGATCCTTTTGACACCTAAACTTGATTTTTTTCTTTATTTACCACTAAATTCTTCTTTTATTGCTAATTTTGATAAAAATATTTAATTTTTAGGGATTTTTAAGAGTTTTATATTTTTAATATTTTTACAATTTTCTAATTATTATGATTTCAAAGATTTTGAAGGTCTAACCTAATGTTCATTTTCTTGTAAGACACTTATATCTGATGGAATGCTACCCATGAGTAGGCTTTCTATATGGATGCTCTCAAGGCATTATCTAATGCAAACTATGTCATTATTTAAAGGATAAGACTAAATAGAGTTGTATAGATTCTAATTGTTCATTCATCATCACATATATGTTGTGATATCCTTACTAGGATGTATTGGAATAGTTTATTATTTCCATTGGTTTCTAGAGAGTGAACTATCAATCTTTATGATGTCTACCACATCCTTGCGGTTCATGTCAGAGGGAAACCACTTGTTCTATCTAAGAGAGAGTCAAAGTTAGAGAGACTATCTTGGGTAGCCATGATGGGAGAGTTTCAACCTAGAGATAGGGTTGGCATTTAGCTAACTTTAGTTCCTAGACTTGTCATTCTACCCTTGCAGAAGGTCTTGATCAACCTAATTGTATCTCACTTGTCGGGAGACAAGAAGGTTCCTATTCTTAGGTGGTGTTGGGCACCAATCATTTAGCACTTAGAGATAGGCACAATTTTGCATGAGGCATTAACATACTAGCCTTGGTCTATCAAGATCTATATTGGATTTTACAATGAGGGGATCTTGCATTTAGTCATCCTTCACTAATTTGTCAAGGATCTTTGCGCACATTATTCCTTTTCAACAAAAGATCCCATTTTGGACATGATATTACTGAGGGCTATGAAATGGGGTTTGCATTTTAATGCTTCTACACAAGTCACGACCACCTTGATAGAAAAGGACTTCATTGTAGACCCCTATAGAGATATGGAGGGATTGTGGCTAGGAGACAAAATAGTTCAATACTATAATTAAGGGGTTATTCACCTGAGAGATCAGAATGGCCTAATGGAGACACATCTAATTGCATGAGTGCCTCAATAGCTTGATGGAGAGTTTCTCAAGGATTTCCCACAGTGCCACCATGTTATAGATATGTTCATGAGGTGAGTGATTCACAACATGGAGAACTTCAATGGGTCCCACTCGTGCTCCAGGAGTTCAATTACATGACCACTTCAGCACCTGATCTAAGATAGTGGCAAGCTAGAGGATGAGTCTGATGAGATTTACATTCCTGGGGAAGAGGTAGATAAGATAGCATCAGAGGGAGAGGATTAGCTCCTGAGGATGAGGAGGTAGCATCAACAAAGGAGGTGCCTAGACATCAAAGTATTCCTTTTACAAAGATAACAAAGGAGGAAATGAAGATTGGAGATCCCTCATGGTAGCCTAGAGATCCTCCTGAGTACTATAATAATCTACTTCTAAAACTTTCTTGCACTTTCTCTTTTGAAAATGATTAAACTTTTACATTAATTAACACTCGTCTTTTTCTTTCACATCACATTGTTGGTGAATGGAGGGACCGTATCAGAAATTCTTATTTGGATGTCTTGGCCCCTATTAGTGGATGTACTAGGGAAGCACTTTTAGTTGATGTTGGGTTGCCTATCCAAGCAATTTTTCACATAGATGTGATTTCTTTGAATTACCATGCTGACCAAGACATGATATCTCAATGGACTAGGATTGCCAGACTAGAAGATGAAAATAATTTTATTTAAGAAATGGCCAGCCTTAAAGTCTACAGATGAACTTCTATTTCACATGTCCCAACATCAAAATCTTCACACTTGCATATACATAGCCATGTCCCTTCACTGATTCACACTCATAGGACTCCTAGACCTTAAAACATTGTAGATAGTAGGAATAGACCTCAAAGCAGGAGCCCTGGAGGTTCAATTGGTTAGAATCATCCTTGAGGGATCTACCCTTTATTACATAGATATTGTTGTATATGCTAGAAATTGGAATGTAAACAAGAACAAAAGAACCTAATCCCAGTGTCTACATAACTCAAGAAATAATCACAATGATCAAATAACAAATCCAAAGCAAACAATAAAGAAAAGTTACCACACTACGATGTATATTCCTTGGTGTTTTGATATGTGGATTGCTCTAAATGTAGCATAACCATGATTGCAAGTGGATGGATGATAGCTCAAATTATGTGAGGTGCTTCAATGAATGCTCAAAGTGTTAGAAGATATGGATGCCAATGCTCAACGTAAAGGGTTTGTAAAGAGGTGAATGGGCATATTTATAGCTTTCAAGGAAGATCGATCAACGGTGGAGGAAATTCAATGAAATCAATGAAGGAGATAAATTGAGGAGACATGAAGGAATGTGCACACGACAAGTGTACATGTAAAAAGTTGTTTTATTGAGTTAATTGCTTTGTTGACAAAATAATTTTCATAAAAATAGAATGTTTTTTTCTATTTTATGAATTGATTGATAAAAACAATGATTTAAAGCCAAGTGAACTCAACTCTTGATTTGCTTTTTGACATGCTATGAATAAAATTAAATAATAAATTTTTTAAATTGTGTGCATGCAGGAAAAAGGTATTTTTAGAAGATTGAGTGGATAATTTGGAAATTAAATAAATTATTTATTTAATTTGTTGTGCATGATGGAGGAATAAGAAAATTATTGATTTTATTTATTTAGAAGATATTCGAAAAGTCAACTTAAATAAATTTAAACAATTTATTTAATTTTACAAGAATAATTAGTCAATTAAATTATTTAACTATTGTGGATAAGAGGAATTAAGATGTTGACTTAATTAAATAATTGATTTATTTAATTAATGGGAAAATAGAAGAATAAAGGTGGTTAATTTGATGAAATTAATTAAATAAATAGGATTTATTCAATTAATGTTGGATTTAGTGAATTTAGAAGAAATTGATGAAATTGAGGAAGTTAATTAAATAATTAAATTATTTAATTAACGTTGCATGAGGATATGTTAGAAGAAATTGATGTATGCAAGATGGATAATGCAATGGTCATTTTTAGGTGTCTACATTTTGCCCCTCTGAGACAATGCATTTCACAACGTTGTTTCAAAGAAAATACTGATGATATGTGATTGACAACTACACGCACCAGTGTAATAACTGGTGTAGGATACCCCCTCAAGAGGAAAACTAGGGAAACGAAAGAAGTACTGGGTTGACTCATGACTAGAAGAAATGGATAGAGATGCGGCAGAAAGAGGCCAAGAAGGACCAGATTGGAAGTGGGAAGCTAATACAATGGAGAAATAAGGCTGACATGAAGAAAATTGGGTCATAGGAGGGAATAAATTAGGGTTAGGAGGCTATAAGTAAGGCCCAGGGGTCACTTTCAGGTCATTTGCATCCTCAGAGTTTCATAGATCTTGTCATCTAGTGCTTTAGAGAGTTTAGAGCTTAGAGTCGATGAGGTAGCAGATATGGCTGGCATTCCATGACATGATCACCACATGGAGAGAGTCCAGACGCATGGCTGATCGGTAGAAGCACCACGAGCAGTAAGTACCCCTAACAAATTCTTTAAGTTCATTTAATAGGGTTATTTATGAGGGTAGACTTTAGTTTTGACCAAAAGTGGTCCCTAGGCTAGAATTGTGCTTTTGGTGGAAAATATAGTGCTTTTGCAAGAATAGGTCGCTTAGGGTAGGTGCAATGGTGCTTATGGTCAAAAAGTTATGCTTTTGGCAGATTTCTAGGGTTTTAGATTTTTAGTCGCTTTTGGTTGCAAAAGCACGCTTATGACATGCAGAATGGAACATTTGACAAAATAGGTTGCCTATTCTCGATAGTGTGGTGCCAATGGTCAAAAGGGTTCACTTTTGGCTAATGTTTAGGGGTTAGAAGCTTCAAAATTTAGGAGTTGCTTATGGTCAACAGAGTTGCGCCTATGGCAGATAGAGTTGCACCTATGGATAATAGTGTTGCGCTTTTGGCTAGCAAAGTGGCGCCTCCAATTTTTAGGTTGCTTTTGGCTTTAAATGTAGAAAGCTAAGGATTTTTCAAAATTTTGACAAGTGAAACTCTTTGGATGCAGGTTGTTCTTGCTCCCCTGATGTCAAGGGAGTGACACATGCTGGTATTGGATTTAGTATCTAACTTGAATGAGGACAAGGACATGTTCTTGGAGGTGATGGGACTCTGGTATGTGGCTCACATGACCCCGGTAAGCGCACACCAGGTGATGATGACTGCATTAGTTAAGAGATGGCACAACGAGCATAGCTCATTTCATCTACCTATAGGGGATATTACTATCACCCTAGAGGATGTCTATCAGATCCTAAGGATCCTGATCTATGGAGTTTGTGTGGATTATGACACTGACACAGGGGAGACTACACTAAGGAGACTATTTATGACACCTGACCTCAGCATTGAGGACCATGAGATTAGTGTAAGATAGATGTAGTAGTTGTGTGATCGAATTCAGATGGTAGTGACTGGGTTGATCGGCGAGGTCCTAGTACCCGATAGACTCTCATGTAGATTTTCTATTGGTTGGGGCTCGTCTTGGAGGGGATGTTTATATATGGCATGAGGTATACATGGGGGCCCTGCGTACCGGGTCAGTTATATCATGAGATGCATCAAGTAGCTTACAGATTTGGTTCTAGCTTGGCAACAGGTGTTACATTATTACATGTATGGGTGTGGGAGGTCGATCTTCCCTCGATAGTGATGGATTGGGAATCCTTTTGTACTATATGATGGTGATGTTACACAAAGACGACTCAGTGAGATGATATATTAGCGATGTACATTTGATGAGATTGACACTATTATCTAGCATCCTTGGTGAGATTTTGAGATATGGGAGGATGATGTTAAGCATCTGACATACTGCCGACAGGGTCGATATTTTTTTTGTTAGAGTATTTATGTTATTAAGAGATACCTACCAGAGAGGGTACTGAGATAGTTTGGCCGACCACATCCTATTCCTATAGGAGAGGCCATTTTTGCTAGGACCAGGAGAGACATCCATGACTAGGGTCCTAAGGTAGTAGTGGTGACAGTATTAGTAGAGTTTGATGCACTGGCTCCAGTGGTGTGGGATCTTATGGGTGGAGATGTAGATCTAGGGACTACACTTGAGTATGATGCTTACTGGTTGACATGCAAGCTGACTCGATTGACCATCCCATGAGTGGTAGAAGGTTAGGATAGACAAGTGGGAGATCTAGGAGGTAGAGGGCTACAGTAGAGACCTTGCAGGGCTAGACAACAGTGAGTGGAGGTAGTGGTAGAGGCAATCTAGTAGGATGTGGGCAAGCAGGATGTACCTGGGAGTCCTAGGCAGGAGGATGTGGAGATGGGTGAGGTGGGGCAGCAAGATATCCCAGTGGCTGAGATAGAGACTGAGTGGTTGCAAAGACTTTTGCAAGTAGAGACTTCCAGATGGACTTGGTTAGAGCTGTGGTATATCAGGGTTAGACGGGAGAGAGACGCTACTAGGACAAAGCTAAGGCAGGAGAGAGTAGGCTCTCAGGGGTAGGTGCAGGCATAGGGAAAGGGACAGATTCTGGATTCAATAGAGCTAGCATGCATCACAGTAGTGTGTGATGCTGCAGTGGCAATGAGGCTAAGGACAGATTCATCCTTATAGAGGGTGACCCTAGAGAGAGACTTAGCTCAATCCATGGTGGGTACAGACTAGCCTACGGTAGACATGCTACCAGAGTTGACTCAGGTTCAGCATGAGTTGAACTAAGTGATTCAAGAGGCAGAGTACTATAGGGGTCTTTACCACAGTGCAATACCACCTGAGCAGAGGTAGCCCAGCTTCAAGGAGAGGATTAGATCAAGGACTTCATCCTCTAGGAGATCAGGAGCATTAGTCATGGGACTGCCACCACCTAGACCACCTCCAAGAGGACCACCACCAGGACCATTAGGAGCCTAGGGTGAGCCATCGGCAGGGAGCTCGACACATAGTCACCATTAGACATAGTTTCTATTTATGATGTATCATTATGTATTTTTGAGACTATGATGTCTGCGGGCTTATATGTATATTTTTAATGGCTCTTAGTAGCCTGTTGTATGACATTGATCCATTTTTTATATATGATGAGACACGATTGTGTTTTATGACCTATATGAGATGTATGATGCACATGATATTCTATGGATGTTTTTTTTATGACATGCTTATATATACTATGGATGCTTATGTTTATGTAATGACATGTTATGATGATAGATATATGTGATGATGTTATGGATATGATGACATATAGTATGATTATGGATTTATGCTTATAGATGTTATGGATATGACGACATATACTATGATTATGGATAGATGTCTTGTCTAACATGCATGTTTTGCAGGACTTCTATGTGGAGAAGAGATAAGAAGATGAAGATTAAGTTAGCATGAATAGAAGAAATGATGTGTTTAAAAAAAAAGAGAATGATATAATGATTGATCAATCTTTATGAGAGATATGATTTTATTAGGATATATGGATGGGTAGATGGATAGGTGTTGCATTGGTTATGCTAAAATGTAAAGATCAATCCTTTTTTTGATATACAATATGGATATTATCCACCAGGGTATATAAGACCAAGGTGACGATGTATCCAATGCATAGGAAGTTGGCTCTTCAAACAAATGGTTTAAACTTATATCTACTAAACATAATAGAACCTTTTTGGATGTGTATAGAAAATAGTCTTAGCGTAGAACGATCTTAATACATATAAGGCCTTTTCAGGACCTTAGATGCAAAAGATATTGATATGCAAGATGCTAATTCCAACACACATAAGATAAATATTAGTTGTAGTAGGATAATAAGATCATCCCACAAACACAACGTACGAAAGCAATGACCATGCCCCAATCCATATTGTATCACAACATACCAAGATATAGAAAAATCAAGGTAGTCTTGAGTAGGTATTAGAAAGGAACAAAAGATAAATAAAAAAGAAATCAACCAATTGATAAATCAAATCCACAACCAACATCTTCTCTTGCTAAAGAGGGTGTTCATGATAGATTGGGCCTTATTGTAAGAAAGATATATCCATTAAAGGCTTTGGATTAGGATAGATGGATTTAGAAAATGTGGCAAGCGGTATGTGGGCAAGTGTATTGCTTCAGGAGTAGTCTTTTCCTTTTGATTTGATAAGTACTTGAGCTTTCAAAGGATGCATAGTTCATTTTCATGCTTGAGTTAGTCAAGTCGGGGTGATAGGTGAATAAGATGAATTATGATAGATGGATGAAGTGAAAGTTTGAATTTATTATGGGTTGGGATGGATGAAACGTGTTTACGGAAAAGATGAGTGAAAGTACTATAATGCCTCTTGAAATAAAACAAGGATCCATTCCTAGACCTAGGTTAAGGAAACGTGGCCCCATTTAGGTAGAGGTTTTATTATGGAGAACGATGGATGTATGAACTGACTTATGGATGACAACTGCACTGACAATTTCCAAGCCATGATAGATGGGTATGTGGAAATGCAAAGGTCAATAATTTTACTATGGAGGGATGGGGTTTTATTATGGATTGAGATGGATGGAATGGATGGAAGACTTAGTAGATGGTGGATGTTGACTCTTACACATAGCACCTATTTGCTAGGTTTTCACTATGGTACTTATCCAAGGTGCTTGTTTACCAGGTTTTCACCAAAAGACGGATTATTTCATTTTTGGATTTTTCAATATTTTTATTTTTTTGTATTTTCTATTTTTTGATTTTTTTTTTCTATTTTTTTTTGTATTTTTTTGCTAGGGATACTCTAAGGATCAGACATAGAACTTCTTAAGATGAACACTGTTGATGGGTTTATCTAGAGGAATTCCTTTAGGTGTTGATAATGTATAAGCTCCTAATCCATAAACTATTGTAACAACAAAGGGTCCCAACTAATTAGGCTCAAACTTGCCTTTCTTATCTCGATCCTGCTCATTTCTCTAATTTTCCTTAAGAACAAGATCACCTACCTAAAACCATCTTTCTTTGATCTTCTTGTTATAGTTACGAGGAAGGTGGTTTTGATATACTTGGAGATGATTTAATGTTGTGATATGCCTCTCGTCCAATAACTCTAGCTCATACAATCTAGAAATTTTGTACTCTTCTCCATCAATAAAATGCTGCATGGAAACTCTAAGAGACGAGATCTTGACCTTGATAGGTAAAATGGCTTCGGTGTCATAGACTAAAGCATATGGGGTAGCATCAGTTGGGGTTTTGATACTAGTGCAATATGCTCGTAAGGAGAGATTAAGCTGCAAATGCCAATCACGACCAGCTTCATTGACTGTTTTCTTTAGAATTTTCAATATGGTTTTATTTGAAGCCTCATCTTGGTCATTACTATGCGGATAGTAAGGGGTTGAGAAGAAATGTTGAATATGGTACTAAGTGCATGAGGTATGAACATATTAGTTTTCAAATGGTCTTCCATTATCAGTTACTATAGCAAAGGGAATACCATACTGACAAATGATATAGTGCAAGATAAAATTAGGTATTTGTTTTCTAGTGATGTAGGTCACAGGGATGGCTTCTACCCACTTCGTGAAATACTTCATGGTAGTGATAATGAACTTATGGCCATTAGAGGATGATGGATGGATTTTACCTATGAGGTCAAGTCCCCACTGTGAAATAGCCATGGAGTAGTAACAAGTTGTAACTGATGTGTTGGTGGATGAATCAGGTCTATGTGCTATTGACATTGAAGGCATTTCTTGGCAAACTAATGTGCATATTGTTCCATGGTAGGCCAATAGTACCCTATGTGTAGCAGCTTCTTAGCTAGGTTAGGACTGGTGGAATGTGATCCATAGACACCTTCATGTATGTCTTGTAAAGTAACGTTAGCTTCCTTTGAGTTAAGACATCTAAGTAGAATACAATCGAAACTCCTTCGGTATAATGTGTCACTAAGGATAGTAAATCGAGAGACTCAGCAGATGAAGGTTTTCTTTTGGGTATTGGTAAGGTTTGGTGGAAGGGTGTTATCATGAAGTTACTCATAAATGTCTTGGTACCAAAGAGAATTGGGACCAACAAGTTCACAGATTGTTGCAGTAGGTGGTGTTGGTTTTTTTCCCAGACTGGATGCTTATTCCCAGATTTCCCTACAAGGTAGCCATCAGTGATCAACAGGATCTCTGGGCCAGGGGCCAACAGTGTAGGAGATAGACTCTATATTTTATCTCCTCTTCTTCTTCAGGCTCTGCAAGACCTAGGGGGGTATTCCCTACTCAACATCCATGATAATGTGCATACTAAGGCTGGGATGCTGACAGAAAGCAGATGAGTCCTCCTGTAAGTAGACCAAAACTGAAAGATAAAAGCAAAGGGGCTAGCTTTGGGCCTATTCGCAGTTGTAGACGGAGGACTGAGGATCCTAAAACTAATTCTAATGTCCTAATGGTTGTTTTAGAGTTTGTCTTTGGTTTTAAGTTTGGATGCAAAGCTGGACATGGTTGTAACACAAACACAAAGCAAGATTGGTGCCTATCCAGGGCCTGGAGTCAGTAGACATACACCTGTGAATGATCAGCATGAACAGCTAAAACTGGATTTCAGAGGGATATATGATACCTGCCTTACAGATATCTCCCAATACAGAGTGTTAAGTTATCTCTACTTATGGCATCCCTACTGCAGTATACCCTTCCCAATGTTCAACCTGAAAATAGTTTAATCTACCCCTTGAGGAGAAGTTAAAAGATCAGACATTCAACATAGGAATTCTATGTTCTAGAGTCTCAAATATTACCCAAATATC
The DNA here is from genome assembly GCA_027924645.1 of Cunninghamia lanceolata. Taxonomy (NCBI): domain Eukaryota; kingdom Viridiplantae; phylum Streptophyta; class Pinopsida; order Cupressales; family Cupressaceae; genus Cunninghamia; species Cunninghamia lanceolata. Next base: position 4,029,678 of record BSBN01000794.1, read on the forward strand.
CAGATTCAGAAGAAGAATACATGCAATACTGGAGATAGAATTAACAAAACAATGCTAAGATAGCATTTCTCAAATAAGATCAATCATGAAATCAGTGGGTTCATGCCAAAACATACAACAAGAGATACATAGACTCACAGGTTTAGCTGTACAGAGCAACCAGATCAGCTTGTTTTGAATTACAGAGCCAAAAATCTTCAACTTTCAACAACCTAAAAAATGGTAACACAGTCTGCTTATAACAGCCAGAGAGTGTACCACAGCAATTAATTACATGACTGTTACAAAATTTGCCAGATACAGATCCTTCAAAGGAATGGCGCTCAAAATTTATTGCTGCAGAGACAGAAGGAACCCTCGAGCCCTGCGCCGCCATCTGGGAGTCTTCATGCCAAAGATCAGGTACATGACTGTCCAACTACTTGCCCATGCCCCTGCTACAGTCGCCATTAAGGGTCTCAACCACCCACGGTCGCCTGAAAAACTGTCGCTGCATTCAAAAAGGAATTCCCGCCAAAACACCTCTTCGCAGGTTCAAAAATAATGCAAGGGGAAAAATCCCACATGCATGGTGTGGAGAGCCTTTCACTACCTTATAAGCCTGATCACATACACATCAAGTGTCGAGCGCTTTTGCCGCGCTCGACACACATGCCTTCGTCAAAAGCCCATCGCTCAGACCTAAGCCATCGGCTTACCTCAAAAATCTCCCACCGACAATAGTAGTCTGGCTGATCGCAAACTCCACATTCCCTTCATTAGCCAGAGAAAGACCATCGGCCCATCCAAAAGATCCCTCGCTGACTCCAGTTGTCTCGCCGAGGCCACCGTAATCCCCTGTCGGCCAGACTCCTCGCTCCCATCAGTGAGATCAACACTATCGGAGCAACTGAACACTTCTTTGCCGACCTCAAGAGTCTTACCGATAACACCCAGGCCTCCCACCTCCGTCGGTGTGACTTACACCGTCGGAGCAGCATCTCATACTTATGCCGATGACGCCGATCATCCCGATAACCTTTAGAACACCCCTTCGTCGGTGTGACCAACACCATCAGCCAACCTAAAAAGTCTCCCCACCGATGAAGAATGTCACGCCGACGCCAACAAATAAAACACACCCCCCATCGAGCCATCGGCCCAACTCCTACCGATAGCCCGCCTCCATCGGCGAGACACATGCCGATGACACTTCATCGGCCAAACATCCATCGTCGGTCGAACAGGAAAATGCTTCGCCGATAGTATAAATCACACCGATGGCACCATCGGTAAGAACAATCCCGTCGGGGAACCAGAAAAAAGACATGCCGATGGTGTATGTCACGCCGACAGCACAGCACTACCACCAACCTGATCACCAAAATGCCTGCAAGGTCACGCCGATGGGAAAGAATACATAGGGTTTAAGTGAAGAAACCCTCTAGACATGAAAAATTCAACCTCCAGGTCAAAATGAGTGCTAACAGGTGGAACATTGACAACTGGTATCAATAGTTGTTCAACCAAGAATTCACATCGTTGAGTATTGGTTGGCATATCCAGGAGGGATCCAATTGTTTCAATAGCATTAGCAGCTTTATTGTTCAACCTAGGAATCTGTTCAAAGGAGATTGTGGAGAAGTGTTGATTATAGTCATCAACCATCCTTTTGTAAGGCATCAACTTGTCATCTTTGGTATGGTATTCATCTGTAACCTATTGAATGACTAGTTGGGAGTCTCCATAGACCTATAATTGTTTGATATTCCACTGGACTACCATGCGGAGCCCTGTGAGTAAAGCTTCATATTCGGCAATGTTGTTTGTGCAAGGAAAGGCTAGCGGATATGACTTAGGAATGTAATCACCCTGAGGTGTGATAAAGAGAATTCCAGCTCCTGAACCATGTTGGGTATAGGATCCATCAAAATATAGCTTCCATTCAACTAATGTAGAGAGATTGAATATTCCCTCATCTAGAAAATTAGAAAGCATAGGGTGTGTATCTGTAATAGGAGCCTCTTCTAGTTGATCAGGGATGACTTGTCTTTTTATAGATTTACAATCAACATATTCAATATCAAACTCACCTAGAATTATGACCCAATTTGCTAGTCTACCTGTGAGAGCTACCTTGGATAAAAGATATTTCAAGGGATCTATCTTTGATATGAGCTTGGTTTGTTGATTTAACATGTAGTGTTGCAACTTTTGGGAAGCAAACACCACAGCTAGACATGCCTGCTCCATGGGAGTATAGTTAAGCTCATATCCTACCAAGGTACAACTGATGAAATAGATTTCTTGTTCTTTACCTAACTCATCATGTTGTGTTAAGAGAGCACCTAGTGCAGCTGATGTAGTAGAAATGTATAACAACAAAGGTCTTCCTGAAACAGGTGGAACCAAAACTAGAGGTGTAGCAAGATATTCTTTTAGTTGATCAAATTCCTACTGACACTTACTATCCCATCTAAATGATACATTCTTATAGAGCAAGTGTAGAAAAGGTTGAAATTTATCGGCAAGTTGTGATATGAAACGTCGAATAGACTGCAATTTCCTTGAATGCTTCTTAGTTGTTTTAGATTTGAAGGAGAATACATCTCAACTATAGCCTTGACTTTAGTGAGGTCTACTTCAATTCATCTGTGAGACACAATGTATCCTAACAGTTTCCCTGATGTAACACCAAAGACACATTTCTTAAGGTTGAGTCTAACTTGGTACTGCTCTAACCTGTCATAAATCTGCTCTAGAACCTGTAAGTGACCTACTCTAGTAGTTGATTTTCCCAATAGATCATCAACATAATCTTTCATAATGGTATGAAAAAGGTCATGAAATATAATTGTCTTCGCTCTCTAATATGTTGCCATGGCATTCTTCAAACCGAAAGGCATGACTTGCCAACGATAGGTGCCCCAAGGACATGTTAAAGTTATCTTGTGTTGACATTTAGGAGCTATGATAATCTGATTATAACTAGAAAATCCATCCATTAAGGAAAGCATTTCACATGTGACTAGTTTTCATGTCTACAATGATGTCTATGTTAGGCAGAGGAAAGTCATCTTTTAGACACACATTATTAAGATCTCTAAAATTTGTGATGATACGGATGCCCCCAATGACTTTGGATATAGGTACTAGATTAGAAACCCACTCTGGATAATCAATAGGGCATTTAAACTTTACATCTAGCAACTTCTGAAGTTTTGCTTTTACCAGTAATGTTATCTAGGGGTGCATTTTTCAAAGCTTCTATTTGACCAGCTTGGCATTTGGAAATAATGCAAGTGATGAAACACTAATGAAGGGTCCATCCCAAGCATGTCTACATATGACCAAGTGAATTTGACTATCCTTTTCATGAAGAAAGTTGTGAAATCCTTCCTCTCTTTTCTAAAAGAGAAGCTACTGGGATGTAATCTTGGGGTTCTATGTTGTTCCTAGATTGATCCCCTGTGATTTTTTGACCAAAAGTGAAGACTTTTCTTGATACTTCAAAGATAAGGGAAGGTCAAATCCTCCATCCTCAGGTGCCTCAAAGAGGTTTTCACCCTTGGATATGTCCTTTATTTTTACTTTTTAATGATCCGAAGGTGCCACAGTGTGGTTTTCACCAGGGGATCTAATATTTTTATCTCTATTTTTGTGACTAGAGGATTTGGAAATCTAACCAAAGTATGTTCCATGATCTAGGTCCATAAAAAAACCTTCTTTATGGTCTCCAATTGGAATACCCTCACGGAGTCCCCTGAATTCTACAATAGCCTGATCATTCTGAAAGATATCAAGAACAAGGGCCTCTTGTCGGTCCTAATTGATAAGTTTAGGGTATACGAGTGAAAGGCTTTGGGTTTTTGTTTTTGATGCGAGGGATATGGAGGATATCATGAATATGAAAGTCTCTTTAAATAGGTTGGTGAGGTGTAATTAGGAGTCGTCGATGGTATCCTGAAATCACAACTACTGGAAAATCTTTTGCTACTTTGTTGAGAATATACTCGATGTCTGAGGATTGTGGTACCTCCTTTTTGTATCATAAACCATGCTTTTTTTTTCTTAGTCACAAAGATGGGTTCTAAGTTTCATTGTCCATGCATGCCAAGACCACCTTGGCCTTTGTAACCCATATTCTTTACAATATGAAGACCTCTGCTATATTGTTCAACAGGTAATGTGACTAGGTCTTTTTCTTCCTAGAATATCCAAGAAGAGATGTCCTTGATAGACTCATCTTCTAACATTCCCCAATGAATGAATATTGTTGGGTTAGCTTGTGTGACTACCTTTTTGTTTTCCTTGGCTATAGGTCATTTTCCATATGATCTACGTGATTGAGGTAGGTTCCCCACATAGCAAGACTTGTAGAGGTCGTACTCACCAAATCATGTGTCTTTGTATTAAACCTTGATTTCAGGGATAGGGGTATCAGCTTTTGATTTGATCAAGGTATCTAGGTCAATATATGAGGGATATGGTTGATTTGCAACATTGTTAGGGATTTTATTAGTATTCTGGTATCACCCTTGCATGGCTCAGAAAAATTCAAAAGGATTAGGGTCTCCATGGATAGTTTCCGTACCATTGAAGGGAAACTTTAGGCATTGATGGTATGTGGAAGGAACGACCTACATGGTATGGATACATGGGTGACCTAGGATGATGTTATAAGGAAGATCAATGTCCAGTACTTGACAGCGAGTCTCTACTATAGCAGGACCAACTTGAATAGGTAGATGGATAACACCTTCTAATTTTCGTTCTACATCATCATAGGATTTTATAGTTATACTTTGGTTAAAATCAATAACATCCTTAAAGTATCCCAATTGTTTTAGTAATTTTAAAGAACAAATTTTCAATTTAGCACCACCATCTATAAGAATGTGTTTAACCTTACATTGATGGATGTAGACTTCAATATGTAGAGCATCATTATGGCAAGGGTTTTGTGATGGAAGGTCTTTTTTAGTAAAACCCAAGTGGTGAGGTGAAGTGATATGCCCTATCATGGCTTGGAATTGTGCAACATCAATGTTGTTTGGAACTCATGACTCTTGAAGGGCTTTCTCAAGTATATCTTTGTGTGCAGGTGACTTTCGAAGGAGATATAGGATAGATATTTGAGGTGGGGTTTTTCCTAGATAATCTAGAATGTTGTATTTAGAGTTTATATGGATATCAAGTGCTACCCCATGAAGGGTAACATGACCATGATGAGTTGTAATAGCACATTTAGGGGCTTTTCCCTTGATGGAAAAAGTAGATACATGACTTTCTTCTAGATGACTGACAATGGAATTATAAGAACTTGAGGCATGATTAACATTTTTATCTTTATTTGCATTATTTCCTTTACCATGGGGTGGGAATGGATCCTTGTAGATATCAAGATCATTGTTTTAAGTTTTCTTAGGAGGATCATCAATAGTAATTTCTCCTCGATCAATGAGATTTTGAATAAGGTTTTTCAAATTCATACATCCAGGTGTCTTGTGTCCTTTTACTCTGTGGTATTCACAATATTCATTGTCCTTATACCAAGAGGATTTGAATATAGGTTCATCATACTAGTGAGATTCAGGCAACGTGATGAGACCGTTTTGAACAAGTTTCTTTAGGATAGATTCAATAGGTTCTCCCAGTGGAGTGAATCTGTCTAAGTGTGAATTCTTGTTTTGGTTTCTCCCTAGGAGTAGATGGGACATTCCTTCCCGGTGTTTGAATATTAACTAGTGTTTGGATAGTTTGAACATTTTGGGCATCCACAACACCATCATTAACAACATTTTTGTTCTAGGACCAAAAATAGGGTTTTTCGTTAGATGTTTGGGGATTGTATTTTGTTTCTTTGAAAATCTTGACTAGTCCTTTTCCAATTAGGGCCTTCTTATGTTTGTCCCTTTAGAAATAATTTCATCAAAAGAGTTAGCACATTGGATTTGTAGATGAAATCCTAGTTCAGGATTCAAATTCTGAACAAATATGCTAACTAATTGTTTTTCAAGGATAGGCCAAGGAAATTTTCTAGCCATGTTTCTCCATCTTTATAGAAATGAGATAAAGGTTTCCCCATTGTGTTCTTTGTTGTTACATAGGTATATCATGGATATCTCATGTTCGATATTAAATTGGAAGTGTGAAACAAACTCCTCAACCAATTCATTAAAAGTTTTAATACCCGGAGGTAGATGAGAAAACCAATCTATTGCTTGCCCTCCAAGACTGAGGAAAGAGGCATAAAAGATATGTGTCATTGTGGACAACCTCTAAGAAAGCAATATAAAATTCCCTAAGATGTTCTTTGGGATCACCTTTTCCTTTGAATTAGTCAAATTTTGGCATTTCAAAATTTGGAGGAAAAGGGATCATAGGGATTGACCTATCAAAGGGATAAGGAAAAACTTCTTCCAAAGAGAGTTTTCTTGGTATGTCCTAAGTAAGATTTGAAATTTATTTTTAAAGATCAGAAAATTTAAGATCAATTTTAGATGTAGATTATTGTTGTTGAGCAAAAATTTGCTGAATAGTAGATGATAGTGATTGTTGTGCTACGTGAGGGGGATTTGTGTTGGATATGTATGAGTGGACATGTGGAGGATTATTAGGTATTTTTTAAGAGGTTGGAGGTTGTGACACATTTGGTGGAATGATATATAATGTAAGAGGAATAGAGGATTGGATTTGTGATACTTGTGGGGGATTTACATATGATGTAGGAGGAATAGAGGATAAGAGTTGTGAGACTTGTGGTGGATTAACATAAGAGACATGAGGAATAGAAGATTGTGGTTATGACACTTGTGGTGGATTGATATAAGAAACATGAGGAATACAAGATTGGGGTTATGATGTCATGGATATTGGTGCATGAGATCATTGAGGTGTGTATGAGGTGAGAAAGGGATTTGTTGGAGTCATGGATGACATGGATGTTGTGATTAGAGGAATAGATGTAGGAACACTAGAAAGAAGTGGACCAAGTGATGTGGGGGGTTGGTATAGTGGATTGACAAATTGATTGGTGAATGGTGATAAAGGAATGCTATGTGTAGGTATTGTTGGAATTGTGGGTGCTAGGGTAGATATTGTTTGAATAGAAGTGGGATGTGATCCACTCATAGTAGCAATGGTGATATTAGGGTCTTGCTCTTTGATAGTTGATGTGTCAAAATCACTAGGAAATTTACCTCCTTGTTTGGCAAGGAGAAGAAAGACTCTATTAGGATCCGATGTTAAGAGCCAATCTATAGTGTCTATAATATCAGAGTTTTGTAACTCCTCAGTATGGTCTTGTGACACCTCTTGTGATTTTGGTACAAATTCATTAGATGAGGAAGGACCTACTATGTACCCCTTCAGAACAAAGACATGAGGGTTCATACCTGTGGTGAATTGGGTTGCATCAATGGGTATTTCAGAGTTATTTGAGGATTGTCTTGATTGGCTACCATGGCTAAACTATGTTGATTTCTAGTGAGAGGCATATGATGTTTCAGACTTGATATGATGAGAAATGGAGGATGGATGAATGTTGTTTAGACTTTTATGACAAGATTGAGACTTTTAGGATGACTTTGTTTTTGTTTGGTAAAAGATAAAATCTAGATCAACTGCTGATATGATTGGGATTTTGATTATCCTCCAAGAGATAGACTAATGAACTCAAGGAGAGACAATATGGGAGTAGTGAGTTTTACCAACTCAAGAGAAGCCACTCTCCTAAGCTAGCTAAGTCACTAGTTTAAAGGATGCTAATTTATGTATGGATCTAAGAGAGGCAACTTCTTAAATCAAAGACAAACTAGAAGATGTGATCTAGACTTAGGACTGATAAACAAACTAATGTTGAAATGTCTGGTATGCTTGGTAGATGATGATTGACAAAAATCTGTATAGTCTCAAAAGGATAAAAAGCTCTAAAAGTCTAAATTTTGATGTGAGGATGAATGAAGTTAGTTTCATGACTAGAAGACTGAAGGTGGATGGTCTGAATGATATCAAGTCTGATGACAAAATTGTCTTAAAGTTAATGGTCTCTAATTCTAGGTGAAAAATATGATTGGAGACTAAAAAACCAAAAGCACGGGACTGTTTGCCAAAAGCGGTACTAGGATAGCTCAAAAGTGGTAGTAGGATAACTCAAAAGCACAGTTCTGTGAACTAGAAGTGTAATACTATTAACCAAAGGCATAATATTATATTCCAAAAGTGGTATTAGGATAGTACAAAGGCGCAACTCTATAAAAATAGTGGGAAAACTGATAGAACCAAAAGTGCAACATTATCTACCAAAGGCGCAACACTATTGACCAGAGGTACAACTCTATCCCAAAAGTGAACTTCTATGTGCCAGAAGTGCAGTTATGTTTGCCAAAAGCACAATAAAAATGCTCAGAAGCATAATTATGTTGCTCAAAAGCGGTATTCTATGACTATTGCTTGTTTGGAAGATAATTTTGAGTTCTTTGGCAAGAAAATCAAACACGTAAAACACAATGGCTATTAACTCTTTGGAATGGGGTGTGCAAGGCTATGAACCTTCATGGATAACAAATGGTAAATACTGGTAGATAACAAGAAAACACCTCAAACACTCGTGTACAAGCCTAGAAATCATTCAAGTAAGAGTGTCATATCTCACGGACTCACTCAGGTGTGACTTCAACCCCCACTTTTAGATAATGGTGGTTTCCATCCCCTTGATATTGTTTATCTTTGCTCAGATAGGTAAGGAATGCAAGGTCATGCACCACCTTGCACACTTTACTTTGGAGACTAACATCTTTCCCAAAGTGTATTCTATATCAAATAATGAAGGTAATAGTGTGATCTCTTCTCCTCCATGTGGTTGTGATATACTAAAGGATATGACAGTCGAAGGTCTTATCTAGGTTAACAAGGCATCTAGGAACCCCCAAATATCCACGAGGTACGATGGGGTTCAAGTCTGTGAACAAGGGTGTCCCAACTTTTGACCTTGCGCAAACCAAATCAAGTCTAATTGGAAGACCAATGATCTTGAGGCTCTTGCTTAGCAAGAAGGGGTCCTTCCTTGAAGTGATTCTTTCGATTCTTACAAATTTTATATCCCACACCAGAACACATGGTTAAGGTCATCATTAAGGGTGATGAAATCCCTTAACAGGCCTTCTATAGAGGATATCAAGTACTTTTGATTCTCAAGATCATTTTGCAACGTGAGAGAAGAGCATATGTATGACTCTCAAGTCCCCAGTGTTGGTTGACAGATTTGTCACCTAACTCTATATACTCACGCCTGGACAAGTGACAAATGCAATCAATAGTTGAGCCCAATATATAGGTATTTTACACAGGCTCTTTGCTTATTTAACAAGGAACAGCTACCTTCAACAAATTTTCTAATGAATAAAGAACTCAAGATTGCTTTTAACTAGAAAGCAGAACAAAGGCAGAGCTTTTAACCAGAAAGCAATGAAGGTAAATTTATAACTCAAACTAGGAGTTCAAAGACTTCTAGCCTCACAACATGCATCGACAACATACCACATACATATATATAATTTCACCACCTCAAATGATATATCAACAAATAAACTATTCTCAGCAGTGAGCAAGATTTATGAATATCCAACCACCCAGACACATGAATATCATTAACAAAAGTAGCAACACATTCAACTTAAGAAGAACATGAATCCAAATAACCACAACACAAAGTCTATGATCACCCAAATCTCCATTGCATTAACTTATATTGCATATATCAAAGTAGCTAAAAACAAAATTAACAATCACCCTTGCAAAACAAAGTTTGTCCAAAGATCCAGAATTTGACTAGCTATCTAGAATTTATAGCTAAGCCAAATTATAACTATCGTTAAAAACATAACGACTTCTTGAAATAGCCAATTGAAATACATTAAACAATAATTATAATAAAAGGGCCCTCCAGAGCCAATAGTTTTAGAAGAAATATGAAATAACTAAAAGCATGAAATTTGAAATTAATTGAGGATTTGCAAATCCCCATCACCATCATCCACCTCATCCATCTCTTCGTCTTCCTTTGATTGTTCACCTTCTCTAGTGACACTTTGCACTGCTTGAGGTACCTGTGCTCGCAACCTGGCTTTATACGCTCTGTACTTGTTGATTACTAGTGTTAATGACATGCCTGGTGGAGATTCTGTCATACCGATGTGATGCTTCTTCTTCAAGACTGCCCTGTCAGAGTCTGTCACCTTACGATGCATTTCATCGATGCCACTTCTACAATTGTTAATATAGGCCACTAATTTAGAGAGTTTACCCAATGAATCCCCTGAGACTGTATCATAATTCACTACTTCCTCCATTACCACCTTCTTGAAATTTTGTTTAATTACTTTGACATCCAAGAGTTTCTCATCGTCAGACCTGTTAGCCTCTACCCCCAGAGTAGTGAATTCCTTTTTTATTCTCATCATCTCCTTGTAAAAGAATGCAATGGCTTTCCCCATCTCCTCTTCTACTGTAGCTGTGATACAAAGTTTCCATTCTATTGCATCAACCCACACAGTGGTATCTATCTCCCCAGGATTAGTTATAACTTCTTCAGCCATCAAGACACCAGGATCCATGTTGGCTATCTCTTGTATTTCCTTAGAGGCTATATTCAGACTATGGTGGTCACTTCAAGATTTCTCAAATTCTACTATCAAGACCTCCCTCTTAGTATGTATGGAATCAAACAATTTCACTGCCTCCTCAATAAAAATGAGACCATCAAAAATAATCTTTTCAACCCATTGATCCATAGCCTTCCTTAGGGATAGATAAGTTTAAACTTGTTGAAGTAAATTTGAATCAAGGGTATGGAGCTTGACATCTAAGGAGGTCTCATTTGAGGGTGTTATTATTTCAGTAATTGAATTAGCAAAAGAGGACAAAGAACTTATATGTGACAGTAGTTTTGAATTTTCTTCTTGCAATCCCTTTACCCTTTTAGAGATATTATCAACCGAATATTGGACATGATATAGATCACCCTCAGTCGTAGATGGTCCCAGATCCACTCAACTTTCTCTGAAGTCAGCTTCTGTTACTTCATCTTCATTCTTATCTACTAGTGGGTCCGTAAACTCTAGAAACTGATTTCTTGAGGTGGCATCAGTCGCTATCCTAGACATTCTCTTTGCACGCTTGGGTTTGGGAACCATTTGCAATAAACTAGCCATAGTATCAACACCCTCATCAGTGGGAAGAGTGCACCTCTTCTTCTTCTGAACTACCTTTTTCAACAATTTTGGAGATGGGGTTGACACGTTGGTAGCATTGGAAGTAGCAACTACAGGCACAGGGTGAGAATCTTGTTCTGACAATTCTCCTTGTTGTGGGGAATTCAGCAGGCTAAGTAAAGAGTGCAACAAATTATCCTCTCCAATTTGAGAGAAAATGAAAGAATCAGAATCACTTACATGAGTGTTAGGTGGGGGTACATGGTCTGGTTTGGATGATGAAGCAGCCAATCTGGTATTTCTTTTCACTATCTGGACATCATGTTCACAAGTGGTCTTCACTTTCCTAGTTTCTTCAGGTGGCCTTTCATCATCGTCATTTGATTTTGAGATGACTCTATGGAGAGTCAGGTCCAAACTAGATGATTTTCTATATGAATGGGTAGTCTGAGATTTGGCTTGATTCTGGGAGGCTGAGTCCCTTGGTGTCGTGGAGCCAGCACACTCCTTGACCTTTCCTTTTAACCACTTTTCTGTTCTTCTCAACACATGCAAAGAAAGCAACATAATATCAGTGACTTCTTTTCTAGACCATCTTACAGGAGGCATGGGTTCCCTTAGCACTACATCATAGCCTTCATTAAACATATCTTAAAGATCATCAGTCATATGAGGAACCTGGATGTTCAACTTGAAGGCATGAACTTGATCTACAATCAGTCTCATCCACTTTCTTCTGTGAACTTCCCTCTCATCAACACAATCCTCCCAAAAATCCTCGAGTTGAGGTTGGTGTGAATAATAACCACCTCAGTGCATGTTTTCCTTTATAAAATTCTTATTGTCAAAGGACAAACGAGGGAACAAACTATGAATACTGAACTTAGACAATAAATTGTCAACATTCTGGGTGCCATCATTACATTTACTGGAATAAAAAGACAAAGACATAGGAAAAGAATACCCTTTCTTTTTCATAGTCTCATATTTAACATTCACGGTTGCCATTTGGTGGCATAACTCTAGCAACACCAAATAGTTAGAAGCGTAACGAGGCAATTTTAAAGGGGCATTTTCAAAACCCCTGATTCTCAAATAGGAGAAGCAGTCAAATTGTATATAAAAACTTCCAAACCTCATTATCAGGGTAGATGCTTTGACTAAAAACCTTTTCTCCATTGAACCATCAATTTTCTTAGCTAACATCATAGAAAAAGCATCATTAACACACCTAAAGTCTTTCTTACCTTCATTCTTCTACAATTGGGGGAAAATCTGATACATAGGCATACTTGTTGTAGGACTCCCTTGAATCCTCAAACCAAGCCAAGCAGCCTCTCTTTGAACCAATACATAGAATAGCTGGGAGCACATGTGGAAGCTCACATTTCTTGCAAAATTGGTCAGATGTTCATGCAAGCATTCACTGATAATCTTCAGCCAGTCGATGTGGTGTTCTCCACAAATCAATAGGATAAATCTGCACATCCAAAACTCAAAAGCATCTGACTCGGGGCTCCCAAACACTCGGTTCAGCAAAGTTATCATATCTGAAATTTCTTCTTTGAAATGGATCCTTTTCAAATTGGCAGGAAGCCAAGATTTACCAGTCTTCTCAATTTCTAACCAATGCTTAGCAACATAGGTATGGCACCAATCTTTTCTTTCATTGTAATAGTTCCAGGCTGAAGATACCATAACATCAGCATTGTCCTCATACTCTTCTAAATTTAGGGCCAAAGCAACAAATTCAGAGTTAATTTTTGCCACCACCACACCACTGGAGGTCCTTATTTCTTGGGAATCTAGAAAATACCCATTAGCACATGCAACCATTAACTCGAGACAATGTACAGCAAGCGAAAACCCCCCAAATTTATCTAAGCCGCTGTTGTTAATCTTCTCAGCCAAGGGAGTTCAATTTTCAGAGTGCATTGTCCTCCAGAAGTCATCCAAATCAACATGGCCTAAATTTGTATCCCTTACTTCAAACAGGCCATTCTCCACTATAGAGGCCACAGGAGTGCCTTGGAATTTGAACTTCATTTTCATGTACTCAAGAAACCAAAAAGTGAGAGACTCATAAATGTATGCAGAAAACACAGAATGAGACAAGACACCAACAGGAACCTCCTTGCACAGATACATGGGAATGAGAATTTCTAACTCCCTAGAGAATATGTTATGCCCTTATATAGAGAGAGAGTTGCTAGTTATGTTGACCTGTGAGAATGGAATTGTGTTGATATCTCGCACATAGCAACTAGCCATTTAGCTTTCTGCAATGCATTTCCATATGAAACAATATCACCTTAGCCAAGCTTAAGAACTTATCAATGTCATTTCTCATAAATTTGCTAAGGGAAAATATTAAATGCTGGCGGCGAATTTATCTTTATAACTCATAAATGCATGCCTTGAGTTTCCCTCCAAAAATTTTGCCACTGTGTCCTCACGTACTTCTAATTGAATGCAAAGTGACAAGTACCATTCCTTCGTACTATATGCCAGCACAGCAAAGATGCCATCTAGAAGAGTGTGTTGTTCAAAGTTGGCAAGTTGGGGAAAACTTGAACTATTGAACTAGGAGTCGAGGGTTCAGAACTTCAAAGAACTCCCGAATTCCCGACAACAAAGGAAAGATTCAACATCAAGGCACAAAGAAACACTATAGGTGTGGGACCTTAAGGCAAGTCAGTGAGTCAGGTGGTTCAAGAACTTGTGAACCGCTAACTTCAGTTCAAGAATATGAAAGATCACTGACAACTCAAGAAATGACTAAGTAAAATTTGGCCCAAGGGAAAAAAAAGGAAATACTAACAAATAATAAAGGGAGAACAAAAGAATGGGCATGGACACCTTTTAAAAAAAGGGGGCAACAACTGGCTCTAATTGGGGACAAGGACTCAGGAGGACATAGAGAACTGAGACAAACTATGGTGAACAAGCCTTATTCTAGGGGCAATAGTCACACCAAAAATGGGACAACACAACAATAGAAAAATGGGGAAAGAAACCATGGTACAGAGCAGGACTCAAAAACTTTACCAATTGCATAATTTCAGATATTGCCCATTGTAGGCAAGAGGCAGCGACATTCCATCAGGGTAAGCCAACAAAAATGCATTCTCTCCCACAACCTCTCTGATCTTGAAGGATCCTTTCCACAAAGAGTCAAATTTCTTATGTGCACCCTTTGGCTCTCTTCTATCCCATAGAAGCACAGAATCTCCCACAACAAAGCTCCTCTGTTTAGCCCTTTAGTCAAAAATCTTTTTAACAGTCTGTTGCTATTTGGTAATCCTATCTACAACAACCTATCTTTGTTCTTCTAAATGGCTCAAGTACAATATCCTCTTCTCCAGTGCTGATTAAAATTGTTCATCTTCAATTGCCTTCTATAAACTCAATGCAGACAATTCCAAGGGAATAGGAATCACACTATCAATACCATGAACCAATTAGAAGGGAGACATACCAATTGCCCTTTTATAGGTTATCCTATCAGCCCAAAGAGCATCATATAGATTCTTATGCCATCCTCTTTGATTTTCCTCCACCAACTTTTTAACAATAGAGATGAGGTTCTTGTTACTTGATTCTACTTGCTCGTTGACTTGTGGGTAATAATTGGATGAATGGGCAAGGCTAATACCAAAATCATAAAAGAACAAAGTAATTTCAGTAGAGGAAAAGCTTGAAGCATTATCAATCACCAGCTTCGTAGGCACACCAAACTTGACCAAAATGTTTTCTTTGAGAAAAGAGCAAACTACCTCAGAAGTAGTACTTTTCATAGGGATAGCTTCTACCCACTTGGTAAAATAATATGTTGCTGTCAGAATGTGGGTATGTCTAGTGCTGGAATTAGGATTAATTGGTCCAATGAATTCTAAACCCCATTGCTAAAATGGTTCATCTATAACGATCGGTCTCAAAGGTAAGGCAGCTAACTGAGGTCTACCTATGAATTTTGAACATTTCTCACATCTCGATACCCAATCATAGGCATCCTTGAACATACTAGGCCAGTAAAAGCATTGCCTCAATATCTTGAAAGTTGTCACCGATGCCAAGAAGTGTCCCCCATAGACTTCATTATGGAAGGCTTCTAGCAACCTCTTCTGTTGTTCCTCATCTACGCATCTTAGAAAAATTCCATCTACTCCCCTTTTGTATAAATTACCTTCCCAGATAATGTATTTATGTGCCTTAAGCTTCAGGTTTCTCTTTTCCTTGGCAGAGAGGTGAGATGGGCAATCGCCATAAGTTAAGAAATAAGAAACATTGGAGAACTAGTCATCAGTGTTACTAGTGAAAAGAACTAGGGGTAACTCTTCATTTCTTTCAACTTCACTTTCGGCAATCATTTTGCACAACCCTTTGCCTCTGACTAGATTGGTGGGCTTGATCTCAACATCATACTCTTGAACTTTATTTATCCAAGCTCCTTTATTATTGCATCCAACCTCCTGTTGAGTGATACAGCCAGTTCTGGGACATAAACAACAGCATGTGAATTCAAGATATAAAATCTAAAGCTCTTTAAGGATTTCACCACCGCATAGGCATGCTTCTCCAAAGCAGAGTATTTAAGCTCATATTTCTTTGATGGTGCGCTCATAAAAGCAATGGGGGCTTCCATTCCTTGTCTGTTCTTCTGCAGTAAAATAGCGGATAGAGTATGTTCGGAGGCATAGCAATAGATGATAAAGTCCTTTTGAAAATCAGGATGCACAAGTGTGGGGACATTAGCAATGGCTCTTTTAATATCTTCAAATGCTTTCTTCCCTTTAACACTCCATTTTAAGATGGGATGATTCTTCATCATTTCTGCAATATGGCTGGTCAACTCAGCGAAGTCGGGGACAAACCTCCTTACAAAATTTATCTGACCGAAAAAGGATCTCGTGTTGTTCTTGGTCGTGGGTAAACTCAATTGTTGAATCACCTTGACCCTCTCTAGATCAATTTTTATTCCATCTTTTGAAACAATATGCCCTAACAGCTTTCCTTCAGTAACTGCAAAAATTGATTTCTTGGGATTCAAAGAGATGTCATTTTCTCTACAGCGTTGCAGAACTACTTCCAAGTCATGCAAGTGATTCACCTTTTTCTTGGCGAAAATTGTTAAGTCATCAAGGTAAACTACTATGATTTTGTTCAAGTCACCAAAGTTCAGGTCCATTGCCCTCTGAAATGTGGCCCCAGCATTAATCAGACCGAAAGGCATTCTATTATATGCAAAGACACTAATTGGAGTGGTAAAAGTTGTTTTATACTAGTCTTCCTGAGCCACTTCAATCTGATTGTACCCTAAAAATCCATCAAGCATAGACATCATCTCTGAACTAGACACAGTTTGTAAAATATGATCCATCACTAGTAAGGGATAATTATCCTTCAAAGAGGCTTGATTTAAATTTCTAAAGTCAACACAAATCCGAATTTCCCCATTCTTCTTCCTGACAGGTACAATATTTGCCACCCAAGTAGAATGGTGAATAGGGTAAATGATTTTGGCTTTAAGCATTTTGTCAATTTAGTTGAAGATGGCTTTAGCTATTTTAGGAGTATAGGTTCTTTGTTTTTGCCTAAAGGGTATGGTGCCAGGCTTCAATGGAATATGATGTTGCATTTCTCCATTCCTGAATTTCCTTAGATCAGCATAACACCATGCAAAAACATTTTTATATCTAACAAGCAAAGAAATCAAACGTTCCCTTTCTCCTTTAGAACAACATTTACCAACACATACAATCTTTGGATCAGCCTCAGTGCCAATATAAACCCTATCATAATCAGCTAAAGTTGTGATGGAAACTTTATTCTTCTTCTTAAGGTATTGGTCATGTCAATTAAAAAGATCTTCAAAAGAAACTAGTCCTTTAGGAATTTTGTTTCCTTTCAACTGTATAATTCCTGAGCTTGAGTCATCAGAAGACTTCATCTCTCCTTCCAAAACATCATTACTTTAATCACTACTACCCTCAAAGAAAATACTAGAAAAAGATTCATCTTTTTCAAGAAATGAAATAATTTGTTGATCAGAATCAAAAACTTGCCAATGATTAACATTGTCAGGAACACTCTAGGCTATATACTACCTCAATCATGTATGATTTATCCTTGAAATATGGATGTGGTAAGAGGAGGGATGCCAAAACAGCTAAGGAATCAGCCCTAGTATTTTGTTCTCTGGGTATTGCCTCTATAGAAAAAGCATCAAAGTCCTCAATGCAATCCCACACCCTATTCCGGTAATGCCTTAGTCTCCTATTTTTAACTACGTATAATTTCCTCACTTGTTTAACAATTAGCTCAGGATCTCCTTTAATGTTTAACTATTTCACACCTTTTTCCTTGCCTAGCTCTAGACCTAATAACATGGCCTCATATTCCGCGGTGTTATTTGTATTTTCAAACTCAAGTTTAAAGGCAAAAGGAAAGGCATAACCATTAGGTGAAATTAGAACAACACCTACCCCAAACCTTGCAGTACAACAGCTCCCATCAAATTCTAGAGTCCACAGTTCATCAACCAAGTCGGGACTAATTAGATTCACATCTTCCTTCTCTGTTGATGTACACATATAGGTATCGGTCCTGTTTCTACAAATAGAATGTTAGCTCTAGGGTCTCCAGATTTAAGAACAGTAAATTTGGCCTTGGGTTCAGGATTAAGGCAAACTTTCTTCCCATCTACAGGTATTAAGGCATGTGACCAATCCATTTGAATTTACTCACCCAGGTCTTTGCAAAAACTATGACTTAAGAGCATCCCATAACTGGTAGGTATATATGCCACAAGAATAGTTAACTTTAATCTTTTTCTTTGGGAAGGTGGCTAAAGCAGTTTGAGCATCCTTAATTTGACCCAAGATAGGTACTCCATTGAAAAGCATTTGCCATGGGAGGGTGTATAGGATAAGCCTAAAGCTTTGGCAACTTGAGCAAGCATTACATTGTCTGAAGCTCCGAAGTCAATGACGCAATTACTAAGCTTATAACCGGCAATGTACAAGGAGACATAAAAAGGTTCAGGTTTATTAAAAGGATTCTAAGGGTTAAGATCTTGAGAGCAGGTATTTGAAAAGTTTTGGCTCTTGGAATGCACTTCAATATCACTAGATACTTGCGCATTACAATTTGAAGGAGATGGTTGTTGTTTGACATATCTGACTAGTGGAGGTTGTGGGTGAGCCATATTGAAAGGGGCAAAATTTACTTGTAATGGTAAGATAGTACCGTGCAGGGTCAAGCTTTGACAAGATGAACTAGCGGCACTTCTTGTAGGTGGAGGGGAGGATGGTCTACTCAAAGATTTGACTCTTCTAGTTGGAGGGAGAGGAGTGAAATTTAAAGATTGAAGTAAATTGAATTCAATATCAGTTATACCCCTTTGTCTATCCCCTCGTGTATATCTTTTCATAGCCTACTTTTACAAGTACATCAACAAAACAATCAAGTAGAGTCACCAAACCACTTACTAGTTGTTACGGGGAAGAGCTGGTCTTGTAGGAATTTGATTCCCTAGTCTGGAAATGGGGTTTCTTGGCCTATTGTCAGGAACTGCTTGGATTCACAAAGGCCTTTCTCTCCATGGCACAGGAATAATTCCTTCGACAAAAATTATCTCCTAACCATCAACAAAATGACATGTGTTTTCTGCTATAATTTCACCAAGCTCTTCTTCTTCTTCTAACACCTCATCAACTTGGTGATACTGCTGATTAGTTCTTCTGGTCTGCCAAGCAACAAGTCTAAGGTTAGTAATGATATCTTTCTGATCTCCTATCAACCAATCAACGTTAGGCTTTAAGACTGGCACACGTCTTCCACGAAGAACCATAAAGTTCAAACAAGCAACTCACAAGAACTTGACATGACAATCTACTCCCCAATAGAGTCGCCAAAAATCTGTTGGTTAACAGATTTGTCACCTAACTCTATATACTCACACCTGGACAAGTGACAAATGCAATCAACAATTGAGCCCAATATATTGGTATTTTACATAGGCTCTCTGCTTATTTAACAAGGCACAGCTACCTTCGACAAATTTTCTAATGAATAAAGAACTCAAGATTGCTTTTAACCAGAAAGTAGAACAAAGGCAGAGCTTTTAACCAGAAAGCAATGAAGGTAAATTTACAACTCAAACTAGGAGTTGAAAGACTTCTAGCCTCACAACATACATCGACAACATACCACATACATACATACATACATGCATACATATATATATATATAATTTCACCACCTCAAATGATATATCAACAGATAAACTATTCTTAGTAGTGAGCAAGATTTATGAATATCCAACCACCCAAACACATGAATATCATTAACAACAGCAGCAACACATTCAACTTAAGAAGAACATGAATCCAAATAGCCACAACACAAATTCTATGATCACCCGAATCTCCACTACATTAACTTATATTGCATATATCAAAGTAGTTGAAAACATATTAACTATCACCTTTGCAAAACAAAGTTTGTCCAAAGATCCAGAATTTGACTAGCTATCCAGAATTTATAGCTAAGCCAAATTATAATTGTCTTTAAAAACATAACGGCTTCTTGAAATAGCTGATTAAAATATGTTAAACAATAATTATAATAAAAGGGCCCTCCAGAGCCAATAGTTTTAGAGAAAATATGAAATAACTAAAAGCATGAAATTTGAAATTAATTAAGGATTTGAAAATCCCCATCCCCATCATCCATCTCTTTGTCTTCCTTTGACTGCTCACCTTCTCCAGTGACACTTTGCGCCGCTTGAGGTACATGTGCTTGTAATCTAGCTTTATATGCTCTGTACTTGTTGATGACTGGTGTTAATGACATGCTTGGTGGAGATCCCATCATACTGATGCGACACTTCTTCTTCATGATTGCCCTATCAGAGTCTGTCACCTTACGATGCATTTCATCGATGCCACTTCTTCAATTGTTAATATAGGCCGCCAATTTAGAGAGTTTACCCAACAAAGCCCCTAAGACTATATCATAATTCACTACTTCCTCCATTACCACCTTCTTGAAATTTTGTTTAATTACTTTGACATCTAAGAGTTTCTCATCGTCGTACCCGTTAGCCTCTACCCCTAGAGCAGTGAAATCCTTTTTGATTCTCATCACCTCCTTGTAAAATATTGCAATGGCTTTCCCCATCCCCTCTTCTGTTGCAACTATGATACAAAGTTTCCATTCTATTGCATCAGCCCACACAGCGGTATCTAGCTCCCTAGGATTAGCTATAACTTCTTTAGCCATCAAGACACCAGGATCCATGTTGGTTATCTCTTGTATTTCCTTAGAGGCTATATTCAGACTATGGTGGTCACTTCAGGCATTCTCAAATTCTACCATCAAAACTTCCCTCTTAGCATCTATGGAATCAAACAATTTCACTGCCTCCTCAATAAAAATGAGGCCATCAAAAAAAATCTTTCCAACCCATTGATCCATAGCCTTCCTTAGGGATAGAGAAGTTTTAACTTATTGAAGTAAATTTGAATCAAGGGTATGGAGCTTGACATCTGAGGAGGTCTCTGTTGAGGGTGTTATTATTTCAGCAATTGAATTAGCAAAAGAGGACAAGAAACATACATGTGACAACAGTTTTGAATTTTCTTCTTGCAATCCCTTTACCCTTTTAGAGATATTATCAACCGAATATTTGACATGACACAAATTACCATTAGTCATAGATGGTCCCAGATCCACTCAACTTACTTTGAAGTTAGCTTCTGTTACTTCATCTTCATTCTTATCTACCAGTGGGTCCGCAATCTCCAAAAACTAATTTCCTAAGGTGGCAGCAGTCACTATCCTAGACATTCTCTTTACATGCTTGGGTTTGGGAACTATTTGCAATAAACTGGCCACAGTATCAACACCCTCATCAGTGGGAAGAGTGTACCTCTTCTTCTTCTGAACTACCATTTTCAACCAGTTTGGAGATGGGGCTGACATGTTGGTAGCATTTGAAGTAGCAACTACATGCACAGGGTGAGAATCTTGTTCTGACAATTCTCTTTGCTGTGGGGAATTTGGTGGGCTAAGTAAAGAGTGCAACAAATTATCCTCTCCAATTTGAGAGAAAATGAAAAAATCAAAATCACTTACATGATTGTTAGGTGGGGGCACATGGTCTACTTTAGATGATGAAGTAGCCAATCTGGTATTTCTTTTCACTGTCTGGACATCACGTTCACAAGTGGTCTTCACTTTCCTAGTTTCTTCAGGTGGCCTTTCATCATCGCCATTTGATTGTGAGCTGACTCTATGGAGAGTCGGGTCCAAACTAGATGATTTTCTATATGAATGGGCAGTCTGAGATCTGGGTTGATTCTGAGAGGTTGAGTCCCTTAGTGTGGTGGAGCCAGCACACTCCTTGACCTTTCCTTTTAACCACTTTTCTGTTCTTCTCAACACATGCAAAGAAAGCAACATAATATCAGTGACTTCTTTTTCAGACCATCTTACAGGAGGCATGGGTTCCCTTGACACTGCATCATAACCTTCATCAAACATATCTGAAATATCATCAGTCATATCAGGAACCTGGATGTTCAACTTGAAGTCACGAACTTGATCTACAGTCAGTCGCATCCACTTTCTTCTCTCAACTTCCCTCTCATCAACACAATCCTCCCAAAAATGCTTGAGTTGAGGTTGGTGTGAATAAGAACCACCTCCATGCATATTTTCCTTTATAAAATTCTTACTATCAAAGGACACATGAGGGAACAAACTATGAAGATTGAACTCAGACAATAACTTGTCAACATTCCAGGTGCCATCATTACATTTACAAGAATAAAAAGACAAATACACAGGAAAAGAATACCCTTTCTTTTTCATTGTCTAGTATTTAACATTCACGCCTGACATTTGGCGACATAACTCTAGCAACACCAAATAGTCAGAAGGGTATCGAGGCAATTTTAAAGGGGCATTTTTTCAAAACCCTTGATTCTCAAATAGGAGAAGTGGTCAAATTGTATATAAAAACTTCCAAACCTCATTATCAAGGCAGATGCTTCGATTGAAAACCTTTTCTCCATTGAGCCATCAATTTTCTTAGCTAACATCATAGAAAAAGCATCATTAACATGCCTAAAGTCTTTCATACCTTCATTCTTCTACAATTGGGGGAAAATCTTATACACAGGTGCACTTGCTGTAGGACTCCCTTGAATCCTCAAACCAGGCCAAGCAGCCTCTCTTCAAGCCAATACATAGACTAGCTAGGAGCACATGTGGAAGCTCACATTTGTTGAAAAATTGGTTAGTTGTTCATGCAAGCATTCACTAATAATCTTCTACCAGTCGATGCGGTGGTCTCCATAAATCAATAGGATAATTCTACACATCCAAAACTCAAAAGCATCTGACTTGGGGCTCCCAACCACTCCATTCAGCAAAGTTATCATATCTAAAATTTCTTCTTTGAAATGGCTCCTTTTCAGATTAGCAGGAAGCTGAGACTTACTAGTCTTCTCAATTTCTAACCAATGCTTGGCAACATAGGTATGGCACCAATATTTTCTTTCATTGTAATAATTCTAGGCTGAAGATACCATAACATCAGCATTATCCTCAAACTCTTCTAAATTCAGGGCCAAAGCAATAGATTCAAAGTCAATTTTTGCCACCACCACACCACTGGAGGTACTTATTTCTTGGGAATCTAGAAAATACCCATTAGCACATGTAACCATCAACTCGGGACAATGTACAGCAAGCAAAAAACCCCCCGCTTTATCTAAGTCGCTGTTGTTAATCTTCTCAGCCAAGGGAGTTCAATTTTCAGAGTGCATTCTCCTCCAGAAGTCATCCAAATAAACGTGGCCTAAATTAGTATCCCTTACTTCAGACAGGCCATCCTCCACTATGGAGGCCATGGGAGTGCCTTAGAATTTGAACTTCATTTTCATGTACTCAAGAAACCAAAAAGCCAGAGACTCAAAAATGTATGCAGAAAACACAGAATGAGACAAGACACCAACAGGAACCACATGCGAATGAGAATTTCTAACTCCCCAGAGAATATGTTATGCCCTTATAAAGAGAGAGAGCTGCTAGTTATGTTGACCTATGAAAATGGAATTGTGTTGATATCTCGCACGTAGCAACTAGCCGTTTAGCTTTATGCAACACATTTCCTTATGAAACAATATCACCCTAGCCAAGATTAAGAACTTATCAATGTCATTTCTCATAAATTTGCTAAGGGAAAATATTAAATGTTGGCAGCAAATTTATCTTTATAACTCATAAATGCATGCCTCGAGTTTCCCTCTAAAAATTTTGCCACTATGTCCTCATGTACTTCTAATTGAATGCACAGTGACAAGTGTCATTCCTTCGTACTATACGCCAATGCAACAAAGACGCCATCTGGAAGAGTGTGTTGTTCAAAGTCGATAAGTTGGGGAAAACTTGAACTTTTGAACTAGGAGTCAGGGGTTTAGAACTTCAAAGAACTCCTGACTTCCTGACAACAAAGGAAACCTTCAACATCAAGGCACAAAGAAACACTATAAGCGCTGGACCTTAAGGCAAGTCGGCAAGTCGGGTGGTTCAAGAACTTATGAACCCGCCGACTTTAGTTCAAGAATATGAAAGATCACTGACAACTCAAGAAATGACTAAGTAAACTTTGACCCAAGGAAAACAAAAGGAAAGACTAACAAATAATAAAGGGAGAACAAAAGAATGGGCATGGACACCTTTTTAAAAAAAAGGGGGCAACACCCAGGAATAAAGAAAATAAAGCAATAAAGTGAGTGATCTGTTATTTCTAATCTCCAAGATCACCTTTCGATGCAAGGAGAGAGCATATGTACATAGATATTCAAAGACATAGCATACAAGTTTTGTAAATTCCCTTAATAAAATGAAGTGTGCTACTAGATTAGTGATAAAAATGAATCCTTTGTCAAGCGTCCTGCACCAAACTCATTAGTAGTTTCACTTTGCTTCTTTTTCAAGCGATAAGAGGCTGCACAAATGATATTAGTTTCCAATAAATGCCACTTGTTAGAAAAAAAACAATAATCAGGATTGTTAGAACCAAAAGCACAAATACAAAGACCAAAATCAAACTTCTGTGGACCAAAAGCATCATAATATTGACCAAAAGTGAACTTATGTTAACCGACAGTGAAATAAACTCAAGCAGAAGCGCAGAAAAATATACCAAAGGTGAATTTCTGTTGACCAGAAGTGAATTTATGTTGATCAAAGGCACAACTCTGTCTACCGTAAATGAACTTCTATTGACTGTAAGCACAATTCTACCTGTCGAAAGCGCAACTCTATCTCAGTCCTACAAAATCAGAAAATAAAGGTCAAACGTGTCGTCAAAAGGTAAATAAGTGAGCTTTTGATGGGCCATGAGGTTGGTTGGAAGTGTGGATCTGTTACCCTGTGCCAAAAATTAGACAGCAAACAATGGGATGAGTTATCAATTAGGTCCAAAGGCAAAATGTGTGCACAAATACATCATCTTATGAGCAAATCAAGATAAATAAATGCAAATATGTCAGCTCGCATGCAACAACAAGTAAATTAGATGTCATAAAAACCCTACAAAGTCATAATCTTAAGATAAACAATGAAAACCAAAGGCACAATTCTGGGAACCAAAGGTGCTGTTCTGTCTACCAAAGGCATCATTCTGTCGACTAGAAGCAAACTTCAATCAACCAAAAGAAAACTTCTATGTGCTAGAAGCGCAACTCCATACCTGTAGCTTAAGAAATCATTTTTTCTCAAGCAAATGGATGTTAGATCAAGGAGTGGGTCCCATCAAGCGTGCCAGAATGTATATGCTAGAAATTGGAATGTAAACAAGAACAAAAGAACCTAATCCCAATGTCTACATAAATCAAGAAATAATTGCAATGATCAATTAACAAATCCAAAGCAAACATAAAGCAAAGTTACCACACTACGATGTTTATTCCTTGGTGTTTTGATAGGTGGATTGCTCTAAACATAGCATAACCATGATTGCAAGTGGATGGATGATAGGTCAAATGATGCAAGGTGCTTAAATGAATGCTCAAAGCGCTAGAAAATATGGATACCAATGTTTAAAAACCGTGAAGGGTTTATGAAGAGGTGAATGGGCATATTTATAGATTTCAAGGAAGATCGATCAATGGTGGAGGAAATTCACTAAAATCAACGGAGGAGATAAATTGAGGAGACATGAAGGAATGTGCACACGACAAGTGTACATGCAAAATTTTGTTTTATTGAGTTAATTGCTTTGTTAACTAAAGATAGGATTGATTTTCGTAAAAATAGAATGTTTTTTCTATTTTATGAATTGATTGATAAAAATAATGATTTAGAGCCAAGTGAACTCAACTCTTGATATGCTTTTTGACATGCTACGAATAAAATTAAATAATAAATTATTTAATTTGTGTGCATGGAGGAAAAAGGTATTTTTAGAAGATTGAGTGGATAATTTAGAAATTAAATAAATAAATTTATTTAAATTGTTGTGCATGATGGAGGAATAAGAAAAATATTGATTTTATTTATTTATAAGATATTTGAAAAGTCAATTTAAATAAATTTGAATAATTTATTTAATTTTAGAAGAATAATTAGTCAAAAAATGTTGTGGATAAGAGGAATTAAGAAGTTAAATTAATTAAATAATTGATTTAATTAATTAATGGGAAAATAGAAGAATAAAGGTGGTTAATTTGATGAAATTAATTAAATAAATAGGATTTAGTCAATTAATGTTGGATTTAGTGAATTTAGAAGAAATTGAGGAAATTAAGTAAATAATTAAATTATTTAATTAACGTTGGATGAGTTTATGTTAGAAGAAATTGAGGAAATTAAGTAAATAATTAAATTATTTAATTAACGTTGGATGAGTTTATGTTAGAAGAAATTGATGTATGCAATGTGGATAATGCAATGGTCATTTTTAGGTGTGTACAATTGTACTTGTCCCCTTACATGGGGATATTTATATGCTTGTGTGCACACTTTTGCTCTTTTAGGATCTCTTGATGGAGACACTTCTACATAGATATCTTAGCACTTATGGTATTAGACTTAGATTTGTTTAGCTCTATATATATTTACAGTTGATGTTTTGTACTTTACTTTCTCTCTTATGCACATGGTTGGATATATCTTTAACTAAAATATTATGATGCTTATTCTTATAGATGTATGATGAAAAGATGCTCATGATATACTCTCATTTACTTTTTCTGTGAGATGCATGTAATCATAGTGTGTATGAGAATGACAGATGTACACATGGATGGAAATGCAAATATGCTTATTTATGTTTTATGGATTCCAATTACTAGGACATACGTTATTGCTCATTTTTTATTTTATATGATATGCATATGAAACTAACACTTTTGTAGCTCTTTAGTAAGTTTTTTAACGTAGGGGATTATAGGTTGACATAGCATAAGGAGACCTAAAATTTTCAAGATAGGATTTTTTTTGGAGTCAAGTGGAAGTAGGGAAAAGAGATGAAACATTTTTTACATTAAGCTTTAAAAAGGCTAAATAATGATTCTTATCTAGACGAAACATGTAGACTAGATTTACAGTTGGGCAAGCAACAAATTTATGGGTACCTTCTAGACTTAGATCTGAAGATGGCCAACAAGTTATACCTAGGGTAAAGGAAAGGCTCCTTAGCAAAAGATAGCCCTAAAAGAGTTCTAGACTCTTAGATTTACCTAACTAGTGTGTGTGTGTGTGTGTGTGTGTGTGTTGCCTTTTTCTTTTTCTTTTTTATTTATGTAATGAATGTCACTCTTGTAGCTTTGAGATTAAATTATTTTCCACCCAAGAATACAAACATCGGTAATTCTCATTTTGTTTCCTTTTTTTACCCTTTTTTTAAATTTTTTTTATTTCTTTGTAGAGTTATGGTCCCCTTGACTTTTTTGTCCAGGCGAGTAAAGGGCTAGGCACCACTAAAAGAATAACTGACTCCTCATACTTCCCTCTTACTAAGGAGGACTAGGGGAGGTCTATTTACTAGATTCTATTGTGTACTATAGGTTTGAAAACTTGCTTTCTTTAGACTTGACTAGATGATAGCTAAGATGGGGATCACTATACAACTTAGAGTTTTATTTTTCATGAAAAATTGCTAGGAATGTAAAGGGGAATTAATAATAATGTTTTTGGAGATCTCTGAGGTTGAGTAAGAACATGTACTAGACAACCTTAAGACTCCATACTAAGATAAAAATTGAATAAGAGAACATTAATGAAAAATGCAAATATGAAGAGAATGAAATTCATGTTTTGAAGATTTTGATTTTTCTGATTTTACACTTTCTTGGGAATTTTTGGATTTTAGGGATTTTAGATATAATACTTCTTTAAGTGAAAGGCACTAACCATTTCACTAAACTCTTCACTTCCATGGTGCACAAGAGATAATCTTCGTTTCTGGCATCTAACTACATAAGAACCTTTCCAATCTTCATGGAACTTCCATTTATTTTAGTGCCTTCTATTTTTTATGTTTCCTTTCCTAAG
The DNA here is from genome assembly GCA_027924645.1 of Cunninghamia lanceolata. NCBI lineage: Eukaryota > Viridiplantae > Streptophyta > Pinopsida > Cupressales > Cupressaceae > Cunninghamia > Cunninghamia lanceolata. Next base: position 4,057,442 of record BSBN01000794.1, read on the forward strand.
CACTAACTCTCCTATTCTAAAGGGTCTAGATGTTTCTTGTTGATCTACAGGGATACTCGTACTTGCTTTTGAAGATTCAGTTGTTGTGAGATGAATTAGGCATTGATATGCTTCTTGATGGAATGGAGTCTAGTATAAGGCTTAATCACGTTCATATCTTAGTGAGAAGGTCAAATTCATCTTGCATGTAAACTGACTTCAACTTTTTCGTGAATGCTTTATAAAAATTGAAACAACTTGAAGGGAGTTTGTGGCTCCCTTTTCTCTTGCGGAAGGACAAAACCTATGGTTGTTTTTCCATTTGGCTCCGATCCAAGGTCCATATAATACCCTATATACCTTTTTGGAAATTTAAGAATAGTAGGGTCTTATTCCTCAATGATTATGCATAGATTTTTTTCTTTTCTAAACTCTCCCTCACTCATCTTGTCCTCATTGGGAACCTTTAAATCATTTCAATTTGAACTTGTGGTTTCCATGTATCGTTTGATTTCATAAAGGTTGAGGGTGAAGGTTGATTTTGTGAGTTATCATCTTTGAAAGTTCTAGGTGAAACCTCGGGATCATTTATGAAGTTATTATCCATTGAATTTGCATCAAGATGATCCTCGAAGTCCACATTGGTATTGTCAAAGGAATATATGACTCACTAGGAGGTGTGAGAGGTGTGTAAGAATCACTTGGCATTAGGGGTGTGTATGATTCACTTGATGAAGTTTCCCTAGGTGGAATTAACAAGGTATATCCTTATAACAATTCTTCATCTATATCAACAAAAACATTAAGGTCCATTCCTCCTAGATCAATCATCTTTAACTCAATTACAGTAGGAAATTCACTCTTTTGATTTGGTCTATTTGGTTGAGCTACTTTCTCCTCTTTTTATTTTATTTTCTCGATGATCTTAACCATATTGATTTGAAGATATCTATAGATATTCTCATCCTCGTTGCATGGAATGGATGTTATACTCAGTGGAGCATAAGGTTTGTCGAATGAGGATCAAATGGGAACTCCTTTGTGATTTATGTTTTTATGTCTTTTAGGGTCTTGATGATATTTGCAATTCCTTTAGATGTTTCCCCTTTTTTGAAGGTTCTAATATTTGGGTTGGTTTCTATAGCCATCCCCTTCTTCTTTATTCTATTCTATAAATACTAAAAGGGTCTAGGTCTCCTTTGATGATGTGGACTTGACCCATATGAGGGAAGTGGATTTCTTGAAATAGGTTGGAGGGAACAACCCTAATTTTATGAATCCAAGGTCTACCTAAAATCATGTTATAAGTGGTCTCCTCATCAATGATGTAAAATATAGTTGGAAAGGTTTTGGGACATAAGGTGATTGGCAAATTGATTTTTCCCGTAGTTTAGATTTTTGGGTTATTATGGATTCTAAATATGGAGGTTTCTTGTATGATGTGACTTTCATCATAATACATTACTTCAAGAAGAGAGAAAGGGAGGATATTAATCATAGCCCCATCATCTACCATGACATTTTTTATGGCATTTTTGACAACATGAATTTTCATGTAAAGGGGGAGATTACCTCGTTTAGTTATGTCATCATCTAAAGGTAATTTCTCAAGATTAAATGTGAATATATTGGGTTATCTTTGTGAAGGAGTTTGGAAAAGATGCCCCAGATCTAGGACATTAAGCAGAGCTCTTCTATGTGTAGGAGAGTCTCTAAGGAGATCCATTATTTGTGAGAAGACTAAGTCATTTGTGACAAGACCTTATTGTCTTGATTCATAAGCAGCATAGATTTCTCCATCTTTTTCCAATTCCACGTGACTCAATGTATTTTGATGAAAGATCAGTTCATGATTTTGTAATTATTTTTTATGCTCTTTGTCTTTTTGATAGTGAAGGATACTCATGAACTTTTATCATCGATCATTAAGAAAAAATGAAATAGTTTTGTTAAATTTTAAGCATGTTTTTGTATCATGTCTATTTACCTTGTGAAATAAATAGTATACATTGGGTTCATAATGGTGAAAATACAATCCTTGATGTAGATGTCTAACTATGTTCACATTTTGTTAAGGCATCTCTACTTTCATCATTGCTATAGGGTGTATCCATCACCCTATCTATTGTCATATTTCCATTATTTCTCAAGACTTAGATAGCATATGGGTTGCTTCCACTATTATCATTTTGAGTAATCAGTCATTCATTTGGACCATAAGTTTTCCACCAACTATCTATGGTTTCTTGGTTGATTCTTATGGTGCTTTCTAGAGTTTCTCCATATGATCTATAGGGTAACCTATGCACTTCCTCTCTGGTATCCTTATTAAGGCCATGCAAGAAGAGTTCACTAAACTCCTCAAAACATGACTCAGGCACAAGTGTGGATGAGTCATCTTTGATACAACACATGGACCCTCTCCTTTCATTGGGTGACCTCTAAGTCACTCCCACTCTCATGGAAAAATCAAGTCAAGGGGACACGAGACCTAGGGGTGGTTCTATTCTCTTGGGAGCAAAAAATCATAGAGAGCAGTCAGCTAGTCTTGGGGCCTATTGTGGTTTGCTATGTGGTGTTCTATGACTATTGTGGTGGAGATAATAATATGACCTGAAGGGTCACTAGTTATCAATTACCTACTTGGGTTTCTTGTGCTCCAATATCTAGATGGATGTCAGTTGTAGTCGTTGATGACCTTAGTACGTTGTAACCTTTCTTCAATGGCTTGAATGGTTCATTGTATCTGTTCTCTTTGTTGTATTAACCTAAGAGTGTGTTCTTTCTCTTCTAATATTTGTTGTGCTAGTTATGGCCTAGGATGTATTTGTTCAATCTCCTAAATGATAGCCCTAACCCACCAACCTCTAATCCTAGGGCACATTCCTATGCTTGGATAGAGAGAGTTGATTTAAGTGGATCGAGAGTTGAATTTTGACTTAGTTGTGTTATCTAAGGCTTTGTATGAGTTCTCTTGACTTATTGACCTCCTGACAAAACTGAGGGTTTTACCTTGTGTAGTTGAATCCTACCTCGTGATCAAATTGAGGGTTTGACTTTTTCTAAGTTCTAATGTTTTTGTATTTTTTGGGGTTTTCAATTGTATGCAAAATGATTTTTTTTATTTTTTTATGGAATTGAATATCAAAATGAACTAATTAACTGATGAGAAGGGTAAATCCTAGAACACACAACAACATAGATTTCTCACAGAAAATAGGAATGTTCTTTTATTGAACTAAAAATAACTTACATTACAGAAACTGGGAAGGATGAAATTCTCAACATGTTACAATACATTATAGCTTCTTTTCCTAGGATTATAGAACATTTTGTCTTCTATAGGTTCAAATCTCCTAGGGTTTTCTATTTTCCCTCCTTTTTCATGACTCGCCACTTTTCCCCCTTCTCTACTACCCAAGATATTCCTAAAAATAGTCATAAATATCCCTTTTTGGTGCCTTCCAGCCAAAATTTTGAGATTTGTAACTCCCTCCAAAATTAGGCCAACTTCCAAGAACCATAACTTTTGATCCGAGTGTCCGATTGATGAATTGTTTGATGTGTTAGAAATATCATGAAGATATCTATGCCCTTACAATCCACTCTATCGATTATGCCCATTTTCAAGGTCATATGAGGCCTCTAAGTGCCTCATATTTGACTTTGAAACTTTTCAGGGGTTTTTAAAGAAACGAAAACTTTAATATCTTTCAAACCACAAATGATCTTTGGCCAATTCCTTCACCAAAGGTTATATTTTAAATCTTGAATATTTGAGTAAATTTTCTTTTCCATATGTGCTCAAAAGCAAACTTTCTAAAAATAATAAGTTGTTATTTTAGTCAGTTGGAAATTTTGAAGGTTATGAATCATTATTCAAGCAAATGGGTATCTGTAAATACCAAAATTGAAAATTAAAAAAAAAATCAACATTTTTTGGGTGATACAAGATTGCCCTTACACCACTAGATGCTCTTGCATCAAACACCTAGGGTAATTTGAGAAGTGACCTTATTAGAACTCAGGTGTTCAAGAAAACCCAAACCATAAACCTCTACCTTAGACAACCAAGAAGAATCTTCAACAGGCCTTCCTTTCCACTTAACTAGATATTCTTCATATTTCCCATTCCTGGTATTTCTTTCCACATGGCTATCTAGAATTTCTTCTATCTCCTCCTCTAAAGTAGGTACTGGGATATTCCATTGTATTCTAACCACCTCCTTGAAAAATAATCATGTAACATGAATAGCATCAGTAGTATTTTGGCATGGAATTAAATATGTCATCTTTGAAAAAATTTCAACCACCACAAATATTGAATCATGCCCTCTCTGTGTTCTTGGAAATTCAAGAACAAAGTCCATGTTGATATCCTCCCATGGTTTCTCTAGTACAGGCAGTGGTTGATACAAGTCGATATTCTGATTAACTCCCTTGACCATAGAGCATACTCTTCAAATTTTCATGAACTTCACATCCTTGTGCAACTATGGCTAATAATAGTTCTCACTAACAAGAACAATGGTCTTATCTCAGCCAAAATGACATGTTAATCTTCCACTATGCTTTTCGTTGATCAGGTTCTCTCTTATAGAGCTCCTTGGAATACACAACTAGCTTCCTCTAAACAACATAGCATCTTGGATTATGTAATCCAACCATCTCATCATGTCTAGGGTAATAGGCTCCAAAAAAGCTTTCCAGGCCTTTACAAAGTCCAGATATTTAGGGTACAAATTCTTGAGTTCATTGAACCCAATAACCTCTATTTTCATCTCTATCAACAAATTTTACCTTTTGTTTAAGGTATCTACATCTCTGTTGGACTTCCCACTCTTGTGCTTCAAAACAAAAGTATAAATCTGCAAAAACTTAACCCATTTTAAGTGCCTCTGATTTAACTTTCCTTGACTATTAAGATACTGCAAAGCATGATGGTCAGTATATAAAACAAACTCTTTCTACAACAAATAATGCCTCTATTTCTTCAAAGCCTAAACTATAGCATAAAACTCTTGATCATAAACAGAATGCTTTTTCTTGGCATCATTAAGCTTCTCACTAAATTAGGCAATGGTTTTACCTTCTTGACTCAAAACAACTCCTATAGCACTACCACTAGCATCACAATCTACACAAAATACCTTATTGAAATCTAGAGGTGCCAAAATATGTTGCTTTGTGACTTTCTACTTCAATGTATCAAAACTCTTGGCTGATCCTGTGGTCCATTTAAACTCTTTTATATCCCCTCTCATTGTCTCAATTGGGGTGCACAAATGCTACTAAAAATCATGATAAATTTTCTATAAAAACTTGTCAAACCATGAAAAGATTGTACCTCTATAACACTCCTTGGGGTAGGCCATTCAATGATAGCCCTCACTTTCTCTAGATCCATTCTAAGACCCTCGCCTGAGGTAACAAATCCCAAATACACCAAATCCATCTTCACAAAACTACATTTCTTCAAATTAATCAGCAACCTCTCTTCCTTTAGCTTCTCCAAAACTCTTCGAACATGCATCAAGTGCTCCTCCAAAGTTTCATTGAAAATCAAAATATCATCTAAATAAATAAATGATAAATTTACCTAAAAACCCTTTTAATACCTCATTCATGAGCCGCATGAATGTGCTCGGTGCATTGGTTAGCCCAAATGGCATGACTAACCATTTGTACAGGCCCTCCTTAGTCTTGAAGGTTGTCTTCCATTCATCTCCTCTTATTCAAATCTAGTGATATCCACTCTTCAGCTCAAGCTCGTAAAGTACTTGGCTCCACTCATGCAATCATCCATCCTCTGCAATGGAAATATGTACTTGATTATAATTTTGTTGATGGATCAAGAATTTGTACACATTCTCCACTCTCCATCTTTCTTCACAACTAGTACTACAGGTACTACAAATGGACTTAGGCTCTCCCTTATCAGTCCTTTCCTTAATAGCTCATGAACTTGTCTATTCATCTCTCCCTTATCATATTTACATGACCTTCCCAATAGCATATGACATGCATCCATTAGTAGGATGTCACACAGCACCTCATCATGGTAGTCTCCAATCTTGAACTTGACTAAACACTACTCATTGACCAAAACTCTATGGTCCTTTTGCAACCATGCAATCCGATATGGATGTGGATGCCTTCTCCTTATCAACTTCAACTTGTTAACCATCTCTTATAAGACAAGATTATCAATTCTTCCACTATCAATAATAATATCACAACACTTACCTTCACACTTGCACCTTGTGCGGAATAAATTTTTCCTCTGATTTAGTTCTTTTTCCTCATTTAACAAGGTTTTTCTAACAACTAGGGTTTTCCCTTTTTAGTATCTTCAGAATGCTCAAACTAAGTATCTTCATCCACATGTGCAACTCATTCATTACGTTCAAGTCTTTTATTTGTCCTTCCTTGATGTTTTAGACACTCATATGCTTGATGTACTTCTTCTCCACATTGGAAATAGGTTCCTCTAAAGCCTCCTCTTACAGGTACTTGTCTAGGTCCTACTCTTCCTCTTTGCTCACCATTATTTTGGTCACGAGGGTGGTAGGTATTATCTCCTCTCTGATTTCGAATGGTGCTTGCTTCTTTATTTTTCTTTTGATCTTCATTTTGGCCACCAGTCCTCCCACCATGACCTCTTTGTTTGTTTTCAAATCTTTCATGCAGCTTCTCTTCCACCTTCAGAGCAAACTGGTATGCATCTTCTATGGTGTTCATTCTTACCAGGCTCAACTCCTCTTGAATACTTGGCCTCAACCCATTAATGTAACGGGATACCTTCTCCTTGTTGGCCTTTTCATGGCTTATTTTGATAATAATCTTATAAGGCTCTTCTATATACTCCTTAACAGAATTGTTACCTTGTTTCAATACTTGAAGCTTATTCAACAACTCTAACTCATAGTTCATAGGAATGAACTGCTTCTTTAGTTTTTCCACCATCTAATCCCATCTAGTAATAGTTCCTTTTCACTGGACCTCTTTCCACCATATATTGGCATGTCCCTTCAACTTCATTTTTGCAAACTTGACCCATTCTAGATCCTCCGCCTCTTCATACTTGAAATATTCCTCCATATCATTTATCCAATCAATAATCTCTTCTAAATTCATACCCCCAGAATAGGTAGAAGCTTCAATTATAATCAACAGTCACACCTGCGTCCCATCTTCTGCATCTTCTTGTTCTTCTTCAAACTACTCTTCTTCTTCAGCTTCATCTTCACGTTCTTCTCTTCTTCTTGGCTCAAACCCTCTTTGTAGCTCTTCTTGCAATGCATAAATTTTCCTTTGTAGGCTCTAAAACCTTCTTCTATCAAAGCATTTCTCTCACCACCACAGTTTCTTCATGGAGGCATCCTAATCCACAACGACAATTCCTAGTGTAAACTGCCTCACATTCGACGATCTACCTACACACTCAAGAATTTCTGCTCTGATACAACTTGATGAGGGGGGTAAATCCTATAACACACAACAACATAGATTTCTCACAGAAAATAGGAATGTTCTTTTATTAGACTGCAAACAAATTATATTATAGAAACTCGGAGAATGAAATCCTCAATAGGCAGCAACACATTACAGCTTCTTTTCCTTGGATTATGGAACCTTCTACCTTCTATAGCTTCAAATCTACTAGGGTTTTCTATTTTCTCTCCTTTTTCATGACTCACCACTTTCCCCCTTCTCTACTACCCAAAATATTCCTAAACAATGGTCATAAATATCCCTTTTTGGCGCCTTCTAGCCAAAATTTCAAAATTTGTAACTCCCTCCAAAAATAGGCCAACTTCTGGGAGCCATAACTTTTGATCTGAGTGTCTGATTGATGAACCGTTTGATGTGTTGGGAATCTCATGAAGATATCTACATAATTATAATCCTCTCTACTAATTACACCCATTTTCAGGGTTGTATATGGCCTCTAAGTGCCTCATATTTGACTTTAAAAATTTTTCAGGGGTTTTTAAAGAAATGTAAACATTAATATCTTTCAACCCACAAATGATCTTTGGCCAATTCCTTCACCAAAGGTTATATTTTTCAATTTTGAAGCTTTGAGTAAATTTTTATTTCCATATGTGCTCAAATGCAAACTTTCTAAAAATAGCAGGTTTTTATTTTTAGCCGATTGGAAATTTTGAAGATTCTAAATCATTATTCAAGCAAATGGGTATCTGTAAATACTAAAATTGAAAAGAACAAAAATACAAAATTATAATTTTTTGGGGTGATGCAAGATTTCCCTTACACCACTTGATGCTTCTACACCATTAACTAGGAATTTGAAAGATGAATGCAATTTAATATGAGATTACCTATTGCAATTTATACTATTTTTTGTGTTTTTGAAGATAATTTTTGAACTAATCTAAGAATTGAAAATGAAAAATATGAAACTTAATCTAGAGTTGCAATTTAATATGAGATTATTATTCCCAAGAGCAAATTTGTGATTTAATTAACTAATAAAGCATGAAAAACCTAGATTGTAGTCGACGCATGAGTCTTCGCACTACCCTCAAGAATCCTTGTTTCGAAAACCTCTTTGTCCCCTTGTAGCAGTGGGGTCCTCCTCTTGGCAGTAATTGGGAAGAGAGAAAATGAGTGATCTTGAGAAAGATATGAATTAGGAGAGGTTATAAATGGTTTGAAGCACTTGGACTTGGGAAATTTATGAGTGTAACAATGTTGTATGAAGCCTTTGAAGGCTTGGGCAACAATTACTAAAATCAAAAGGCACCTACGTCCTGTGAAGAGCATGAGAATGCTAATTGGAGAGTAAAAGTAAAGATTGAAGAATGATTGCAACAATGGATTTACCTCCCATAATGCTTGTGGGAGGGGGTTATTTATATCTTAGAAGGGCTCATGATAGGTGGGGATGATTGGGGAGTCAACTCCCTTGATTGGAGAGTTAACTAATTATATTAGAGAGAAGACTGGGCTAATTAGGGAGTGATGAAGCTATGATAGCTTATCACAGACTAAGGAAATGGAGTTAGCATGAGTTAGATACATGACAAGTATAGATCAAGTGATCTAATTATGCATGATTGGAGGTGGTAGATGAGCTAAGAATAGTTCACTCTATATTTAGGTTGAATCCACATGCAAACTGGAGCAAAAATGGAGCTTTTTGGGGCCCAAACTGAAAGATAATTTGTATACAAAAAGATGAGAGGGTCGCCCATAGTTCACCCCTTTCCCCAGGTCAGGTCACCTGGGGGTGACCTAGGGTTGCTTGAGGGGGATCCATGGGTAACCCACATAGGAAGATGTTTGGGTGAAAATTATATGTTGGAGAGTGGTCTTGGAGGAATAAGGATGCAATCTGTCGCTAGAGCTAAGCCAAATAGAAAAGTTAAACAGGATCCCCCCTTTCACCAGTAGGGTCACCGAGTGGGGATCTGGAAAGGACAAAATGTAACTCAATTCTGAAAGATGGGGTTGGTCTAGGAGGTCATTTAGAGACCTCTAAAGGATGTAGTAAGATGAAATGAGCATGGGAAAGGTGAAATTAGCTCATTAATATGAAAATTGGCTATGTAGCCAAGGTCGAGAATGCAAAAGAAGAATGGTCGACAAGGGGGAAAGTGAAGAAAAGTTAGGATTGAGAAGAATCGATGAAGCATGAGATTGATGTTCAAGTGTCACCAAGAGAAGCACTGCTGAGAGGGTGTTATATTCATGGTTTTGTGTACATGATTAGGATTACACACCATCATAAGGTCATCATGCAAGCTCATGTGTGTTTTTAGTGCTTACATATTTTCCCCCTCAGGGATAGTAGTCTACATGAAAGGTAGATACCATTCCCAAAATGGACCTTACCTATTGTCAATTTCCTGCAGTTATACCTACAATAACTAGTATTAGTTCAACATTTTATGTATTTAAAATAAACAATGAAATTGAAATGAACGAACATACCATAGATCGTATTGCAAAGTCACCTAGTTATTTGCTTTGCCAAGGAGACCTAAAGGGATGAAAGTACACAAAATGAAGGTGTAAAGAAGCTACAAAAACAAGAAATTTACTCATAAATACACAAAACAAAACTAATCTAAGAGAAGAAGAGAGTGAAGAAATTTGAGAAAATTGAGTCAAACGGTGACGAAATCATGTGTGTGAATAGTTGTCGAGAAGCTATCGTCGAGAGGATTGTGAAGATGTCCATGAATCTTTCTCCCACTAAAAATTAGGTATGAATCACGTGAAAAAACCTCCCCCTAAACCCTAGTTTGTATTTTTTTAATTTTCTCTCAAAAGAGTTTATTTTTGTCTATTTTTATTGTCACATTGTGTTAGATTCTTCATTTTAGTGTGTACATGTCTTTTCATTTATCAAAATTGGGTAAAAATTAAGGTTTTTGTGATGATTTTCACATGCTAGGGCATGGGATAGGGTCACCCATGGGTCTTCACTTTCACCAGGTCAGGTCACCTAGTGGGATCCTGATGTTCAACAGGGTCGCTTGGGGGGATCCTATTGGAAAGTAGGGTCACCCAGGGGGATTTGACCTAGTAAAAGGGGTGACCCAATCAATTTAATTCTAATTAAAATTTGATATTTTATGATGTTTTTGTTTCTCTGTTATTCTCAAATTTGAACACTAAATTCATTATTTTATTGTAATTTTCTAAGGAATATATGCTTTTTTGGTTTTTTTGAGTTTAACAAGATCTAACACACGATTCTTTTCTTTTGACAGAATTTGTACATTCTATGGAATGACAGTCATGAGAAGTTATGTCTTTTTTATGCTTATGAGGCCTTATCTCTTGATGATCATGTTATTCTGAAGAGAGCGAGGCTTGACAGGATATGCCATGTTCTAGTTGTTTATCCTACTTCTTGCATTTGTTGTGACATTTTGATCTATTGGGATGCTGATAGGAACACCTTCTAATTTCCCCAAGTTTCAGGGGAATGGAGTATCACTTTATATGATTATGTCGCATTCTAGGGGTCCTTGTGAGGGGAAATCCACTTATCTTACCCGAGAGTGAGTCCCTTGGTGAGAAACAAGTGTGGGCATCTATCATGGGGGTGACTCATTTTGAGGATCATACAAGGGTCTGACTTACTTTTGTTCCTTGCCTACCTATTTCACCTTTGAGGAAATTCCTCATTGGTTTGATTTTTTCTAAGTTATCAAGAGATAAGGGCTCCGCTCAGCTTAGATGGTGTTGGGAACCCATCATTCAATGTGTAGAGTAGGGCATTGTGTTCGCATGGGGAGTCAACATCCTGGTGATGGTTTATCAAGACCTCTATCGCATCACACACCGAGGGGCACTTGCTTTTAGTCACTATTATCTAATTATGACATAGATTTATGAGCATAATAGGTCATTTCAAAGGGAATTGCCACTTCTAGATCCTAGACTGTCGAGGGCTACACGTTGGAGTCGATTCAATCATTTTGATGCTACTTTATGTGTGGACATAGCCACTCTTACTAATGTTGACATGATTTGTGATCCTTACATTGATATGGAGGAATTATGGCCTAACAACAGATAGATTCATGACTAATGCAAGGGTGTGACCCATTTTTTAGATTGGAATGGTTTTATTGAGACACACCACATTGAGTGAGTCATATATTTGTTGGGTGATGACTTTCTAGAGGACTTTCCCCCAGTTCCTAATTGTTATAGATCCATCTAGGGAATGGGTGATGCCAAGCATAGAATAATCACATCGGCCCTTTGAATCCTAGGATTTTGATTACTAGAGTGGTTCATGGCACAAGTCATGGATAGAGGGGTAGGAGAGGAGCTCCCTCCCAGAGGTTAATAGTCTTGGATGACACTGACTCTTCTGACAAGGATTACGATCTCGAGGGAGGGGACCATGATGATGAGGATCAAACTGGAGGGGATCATGAGATATCTTTAAATAAGGAGGTGGCACCATAGGTGACTCCTCTTGGCCATAATCCAATTCACTCTGATGATGACATCAAACATTTTGTTCCCACCTAGTAATCTGGTGATCCTCATAAGTACCTTGTTCTCTATCTTTCTACTTTTAATATTTCCTTTTGTCCATGGGTTTGGTCTTTGACTAACACTCCTTTTCTTTCTCTTTTAGGTAGCACCGAGGAATGAAGGGACTTTTTCCATGATAATTCTTTGAACTTAGCAACCCTTGTCATTGGTTACTCACGAGAGAGACTTCTTCTTGATGCTCATGTACCTTCTATAGCCAATTGTCACACTAATATCTGTGCTTCTATTCATCATAGTTATTAGGAGGTTCTTTCTTCAAGAGATAGGATTAACATATTTGAGGGTGATACTCCGGTTCTCTAAGAGATGGGTCACTTGGGGATTCACAAGCCTAGTTCAAGGACTAGTGGAGTTGGTCCTTCCCATTCACGGTTTCCTAGTAGGATTCCCTATTCTCATAGAACTCATGGATGTCCAGGCTCTCATAGGAGGCCTACGACTAGGAGGCATGATGGCTCTATAGGTTAGAGTCATCCTTGAAATTCTAGAGATTCTTGTTTCTTTCTATTTTGCCCCCTTGCATGGGGAGATATGTATATCTTGAGAGAATTTTGTCTTCATGTTCTTGAGTCTTGCTTTGCGTAATGACTTGTACTCAAACTTTGATAATACCAATGATATTTTCCTTGTGATCTTAACTATCATTCTTACTCACTTTTTGTGAACATGGATAGTTTAGAACCTTTTATGTTTGATCTCTAAAAGTTGACATGGATGAAAAATGATTATGTAATGTTTTTGGTCTTTTTTAGAATATATATTCAAATGCATGCAGTGTATGAAATGCAAATGCATGATGATGGAATGCAACACATCACTAAACCTATGGAACATCATGAGTTATGACATAAACTTATTGCTTTCAATTTTTTTGATTTTTGATATGATGAATGCATGATGGAACAAACAATGTGACAAATCTTTAGTAGGATTTTTGACTCAAAGGATTGCAAATTATCTCAAGATAGGAGACTTATTAACCCTTTGAAATAGAAATTGAAACTCAAATGGGGATGGGGAGGAGATGAAATGCTTCTGAATTTTGGGCTTCACTAAAGGCTAAATACTAATCCTTATCTAGACAAAACAAATTGGCAAGCTTTCAACTTAGACAAGAAATAAATTTTATCCAGACTTAGATCAAAGATGGCCAACAAGATAGACCTGGGGTAAAGGAAAGGATCCAGAGCAGAAGATGGCCCTAAAGATAGTTAGACTCTTAGCTTTGCTCAGCTAGTGCATGTGCGTGCTTTGTATCTTTCTTTTTACTTTCTCTAATAGATGTCACCCTCGCAGATTCAATCTTAGATTTATCTCCACTTGAGAGTATAGACATTCAGAAATCTTCTCTCTTTTGAGAACACTCTTTTTTTGTAGTTCTCTGCATTTTTTATTTTTTTGTATTTTGCAGTACCTCACTTGAATCTCTCATTTTTTTATATTTTTGATGCTTTTGATGGGATGCTTTGAAACTTTTTGGATGCTTTAGATATTCAACTACTTTGGTGTTTTTCTTTCCTATAATCTCACTTTTCTCACTCTTATTTTTTATCACTCATTTTTTATTTACTCGTACTTTAGATTACTTCCTACAGAGTTATGATCCCCCCAAGATTTTTGGCTAGGAAAGATAAGGGGTTGAGTGCCACCAAGAGTTTTCAGCATCTAGTTAGAATTCTCTTCTACTAAGGAGGAATGGGGAAGGTCTACTTGCAATCTTCTATTAGTACTATAAGTTTGAGTACTGACTTTGCTTAGACTTAGCAGCATGGTTCATTAAGACTGATATTAGTGTGAAGCTAAGAGATAGGCTTTAATTGGAATCATTGGGAAATGTGAATAGGTGAATAGTGATAATTAGTAAATATGATTTATTATGGGATCTCAAAGGCTCAAATAGTCACCCTATACCTAAGAAACCTTATACTCCTTACTAGGACAAAAATCAAACAAGAGCATGAAATTCATGAAATGCATGATGGAACAGAATGAAGATTACGAAATTTTGATTTTTCATGATTTTATGATTTGTATGGATTTTTTATTTTTTGGATTTTATAGGCTTTTACAACGTTTTCAGATGTTGAACTCTTCTCCTTACATAATGCATCAAAGGTAGTGGTGTTTCTGACATCTTCCTTAACTACATATGGACCTATCTAATTTGGTCTGAATTTCACTTGAAAGTCTTTGCAAGGACACTCAAAGACTTGGTGTAAAAATGTCTTTGTATTCACTGAGGAGTTTGTGTACTCACATGTTTCATTGTTTGATGATTTTCCCCCTATCTTTATTGTTTTATGTTCTTGTCAAGTTTCAATGCTTGTTTTGAACTTTTCAGGGGCAAATCATGTTGATGTTGACCCTCCTAGCTTTTGTGTGGTTTTTGGTTCTCCTTTTTGCTTAGTGGTGATCTCCATTGTATGGATGCTCATATCTAGCTTGTTAGGAATGGTCGCTAAGTTGAATGGAGCATAAGACTTTGTTGAGTGGGGATCAAAGGGGAATTCTCTTGTTGCCCCTTTTCCTATACATTTTGAGGCATTGGCTACATTTGTAATTTGTTTTGATGTCTCTCCTTTTTCAAAAGTGTTGATTTTTGGGTCACTAGTGGTTTTCATGGTCTTTCCCTTCTTTTTGATTTGTTCAACTCTATAAAGGCTAAAAAGATCAAGATCTCCTTTGATGACGTGGGTTTGTCCCATGGGCGAGAAGTGGATTTCTTGAAATAATGTGGAGGTAACATCCCTCATATTATGGATCCAAGGCCTTCCTAGGACCATGTTATAAATGGTTTCTTCATTGATGAGATAAAATTCAGTAGGAAGAGTTTTGGGACTCAATGTGATTTGAAGATTGACCTTACCCATAGATTGAATGTTTCGGTTATCGTGAATTCTAAAGATGGAAGTTTCTCATGTGATTTGAGTTTCATCATAACCCATTTTTTGAAAAAGGGGGAAAGAGACTATGTTGATTGCAAACCCATCATCGATCATTACATGTTTAATGGAATAGTCTTGAACTTGGAGTATCAGATGGAGGGGTAGATTGTCCTACTTAGCTATGTCATCATCTGAGGGTAACTCTTCAAAATCAAATGTTGAAGAACACTTTTCATTTGGAGTGTTTTGAACTAGATAGTCTAGATATAAGGCATTGCAAAGAGCTTTCTTCTGTGTAGGAGAACTCTTGAGAAGATCTAACATGTGAGAAAAATTTGAATTGTTGGAGGTGTCATCTGGTCATTTTGGTCCTTGGGTGACACAAATTTTTTTATCCTTATTTAATTCCACAAGGCCTAGGTATTTTCATCGAAGACATTTTGATGGATTTTGGGACTACTTCTTTCATGTTGTGAGAATGTGTCCATGAATGCTCGTTATTGATTTTTTGGGAGGTTTGATATGAAGTGATGTTACTGTCACACCCCAAATTTTTGAACCATGCTAAACACTTTGGTTTAGATTAATTTATTAGTATAGATTCTTTTGTGTGCATTGGAAAACTTTGATTAATTAAATTGTGATTTGAATTGAAATAGATGGATGAATCTGTTTTAAATTATTTATGCAGAAAAGTACAAGATTCTTAATAAGGATAAAGGTTTATCTTATTAAATGTTTTATGATTATATTATTGTTATTGACTATCTACTTTGTTTTAAATGAGGTGGATGTAGGAAAAGTAATTCCTACCCTCGCAGAAATAGGGAGAGTATCACTAGAGAGAGTTGTGGAATGAATGGGACAGTATACCTTAGGATATACACACATTAGAATAAAATTGACTTCCTTGATGGTTAAATACTATTCTCATGTTGGAAACGATGATATGCTATGTTACAAGCGACTGACTTAACTAGGTACTTGTTGATTTACTAAATTGGCATATGGATAGTAATTCGTGCTCACATGGTTGACAATGTCTTATTGATGTATTCTGAATTGTTTGAGTTTAGATAATATTCTGTCATAATGATTTGTACATCTTCTTTCTTAATGAATTATGATTTTCATCTTGCTTTGTTTGGTATTCATACATAAATACTTATATGTATGGATATACATGCATACATAAACATGTATATATATGGATATATATATATATATACATATAAATATAAATATGTGTATACATGTATATGCATAGATATAAATATTCATATATGCATATTTTTTTTCATTTTGAAAATTTAAATTTAAATCTTAGAGCCCAAAATTCTCTCCATGAAGTGGAGTTACTGGGAATACAAAGTATTAATTTGCATTAAAGATGCCCAGAACTGCATTGTTAGTGGAGTCTCCTCAAACTATGAGGATTTAAACAATCCATCACTTCAGCTCAATAATTTGGGGGTCAAAGTGTAGAGAAAGATGGAGAAATTTAGGATTGGTAGAGAAAAGATAGGAAAGAATAGTGGAACGAAAAAGGATGAGAGGATAATTCACAGGAAAGGGGAGTAGTTATTGAGGTTGAGAGAAGAGGAAAAAGGCTCTAGAGATTCAATGAGAATTCGGTTATGTGCTTTGGTATGTAGTCAATATTTTCTTGTTTGAATAAAACTATGAAGAAGATGAAATGTTAGTTTATCAGTGACTTATGTTCTCTGTTATTATCATATTTATTTTAGCAAAGGAATCTTCCTTGGATAATATGTATAAACTAAGAGTATTTTGATAGTTAATAATCTATGATATTTAGAAGCCCTGTAGAACAAGATATTATACTTGGTCGAACAGTTAAAACTCTATTGTGTATGACTATTTGTTGACAGGTTTTTCCCCAGCCGGGAAAAGGTTTATCATATAGGTTTTTATTTATTCAAAACATTACATTGTGAAAGATGGTGGAGTTAAAACCCTATTGGGTGTAAATCTAATAATCTTAAAAGGCAAACATTATAGGGTTCAAGTTGAATTAAATTCATTGGATGCTTCTTTATGAAGCAGTGTTAATGTATAACACACAAAACTATGTTAAATGCCTTAGTGATAACAAAGTATTGAATTACTTCATAACTGTAGTTTGCATAATAAAAATGAAGATTGGAGCTTAGAAGCTCTACCGAATTGAAGGGTTTTCAACTATCTCGTGTATATGTATGATTGAGTACTTCTATTGTGCAGTCATTAGTTTGCATTCCTTATGGAATAAAGCATATTATTTATAATAGTTTTCTCAAAGACTTTGTAGAGTCAAATATTATTTTCAAAATGATGAAATACTAAGTAGTCTTTTGAGTTTTAGGAGCAATGAGATGTTAATTGGGATAATCAATGTTGATTGTGCATAACATGATCAAAATGTTAATAAGAGTTCTGGAGACTGAATATTATAGAGATGTAAGTTATTGTATTTCAAACACAAGATGCTCGTTGAGCCTAATATGAGTAAAGTGTATGCGTTATTGTATTTTGAGCACAAGATGCTCATTGAGCCTAATATGAGTGAAGTGTATAAGTTCATTATGTGAGGAATCATTTCAAAACTGTATATATAACATATTATTGAGAAGAGTTACTACTCAAGATACTTTGAACAAAGGTTTAAAAAGAGTATATAGAGACTTCTCATTCAGTGTTTAAGTCTTAGAAAACTACTATTTTTAAATAGAGATTGATAGCTCGGAATCATATCTCTGCGAAAAATAAATTGAGCAGGATTGTGTTTTTAGTATTTACAGAAAAGCTGGTTATTATTTCTGTGACATATTTGTCTAATTGTGAGAGTATATTTTTATGTGGTTATATGTTGAGTACATACAATCACATAAATATATGTGTGTGTATAATGCTAGTTTCCATGATTAGAAGGAAAGAGTTCTTATGTGAAGATAAACTTTTATCTTATAATTGCTTAAAGAATATTAGCATAAAATGTTTACTTTGATTAAGAATATAAGCATATTCTAGTTTGTTTCAAGTTTGAAATAGAAGGTTAAACTGGAAACATTATTAAAGACTTTTGATAATGAAATTTGTTGAGAATGTGACAAGTCTGTTAGAATGATAGAAAGCTAGAATGCAGAGTTGTACAATAGTTATTACTTTATGTTTGAAGGATTTTAGTTTATACTACCCTAAACTTGACTATCGTAACTATAGTGAAATCTAGTTCAGTTAGCCAAGCTTTGGATAGATGAACTAAAGACTAAGATTATTTATTATATATGTTTTTACAATATGATATGAAATGAGTGTTGAATACTAGTTAGAGAAAGATGTGTGAACTTACGACATACATTACCATTTTGGAATGTATTTTTGATTTATAAATCTTTGGCCAAAGTAATGCAAAATCATTGCTTGCATTTGTCAGTTCATAGTGTCCTAGATTTACAATTCAATTAGTAATTTCATACTTACCTAGCAGGATTCTAGATTTGTATGATAAATTGTTTGTAATATAGACACAACACTAGTCTCAGATGGCATACTGAATCTTGTAGATTCCCATAATCCACTATTCTCATAAAGGGTAGGGCCACTTCCAGTAGGAAGGTGTGTGGGGGATTGCTAGTTTGTGGTTGGAGGAAAAGCACTTGAGTGATGCTCTCCCTCTTGCAGTTGAAGATTGTCAATGACTTGGTTATTCAAAATAGCACTACTACTATTTGATTGTTATCTATGACAATGATATTGTAAAAGCATCAGAATGAAGATGCATCATTGTAAAAATGAAATATATGTGGTTGTAAAAATTATGCTTTATCAAATGATTGGAATTAAGATGCAATTCTTGTAACTTTCATATTTAATGAGATGAATACTTGTGGTAATGATATAAAAATTTATTTTTTTGTTTATGGTTAAGTTATTGTTCATAGATAATGAACAAGTAGTTTGTTACACATGGTATCAGAGAATGGTTTGAACACTCAAGCCTATGAGCCTGCTTCATAAGAAGCTGCTATAGATAGATAGCATTGTGTTTATCAAACCTAATCTTATGATGCTATTTTTTGAACGCAGAAATGGGAAGGTTGAAAATGAAAAAAAGGGTAGAAAGACCAAGAAAACTAAACAACCCAAAAATCCAATTAAGATAGAAGTAAACTTGTGTTATGAGGGAGAAGCTTGGCTCTCAGATTCAAAGACTCTTGCCACTGCTCTGGATCAAATTAAATTGGAAAAAGAGAAACGATCAAAAGCTTCAAATATTAAGATATTAACTTTTGAAGTTAAACCATGTAATCCCTTGGCGAGTTGTCACATTCCTTTTGTATGTGGTCATATTGTACCTATTATGAGTAAAAAGGTGATAGGGGAGTACCTGCGAGTACATCCCACCTCTAAGTTTGTGTTAGTTGATTCTGAAGGGGAGGAGGAACCCAAAGAAATTCCTCTATCTAATAGTGGTTTATAAAACAAAAGAGATGTTAGACTTATTAAATAAGGATGTATAAGTCTATTATTATAATTTAAAAAATTCTTGATTGCTATTTGAGTAACATGACATTATGCTGGAAATATTGTAAAAATTGTGGTGGTTATCTTTTCTTAAAGTTATGAATGTGTTTAAAAAAAAAGTGGTAGTCAAGAATAACTAAACTCAAAACTAATGAACCTTATTAATTCACCAAGTGCAAAATGGTTTAGACAAGAACAAACCCTAGAGATAGTCAAGATAGTCCAGCTACGGAGAACCCACCAGATAAATTGGATGAAATTCTTGTTCTGTTGAATGAAACTAAGGAGAGGTTGGGAGCCTTAGAACAGGAAGTTAGAGGAACCAATAATCTAGAAGGTAGTGAAGAACATGACCAAAATAACAGTGACCATGAAGGTGAGAATGGATCTGAAGAAAATTTTGGAAATAATGAAGAACCTATAAGAGAAGATGTTGTCAGGAATCAATTAACCCTTGAGTTAGCAAAGGATATGAAAATGATAACCCCACTTGTTTTATATGAAAAGAGGGATAACGGGGTTGACAGATAAGTGGGTTAAATTCTCCTTTCACTACAAACATTTAAGGAAATATCAATCAAGTTGAATCACACTTTTGTAAGAGAATTCACCTATAGGTTAGGCTGTCACTTGGAAGGATGAGGAAACTCAGATATTATCAACTAATATATCAATTTAATGCTCAAATACTCTTAAAACCCTAAGTATGCAAAATAGTAAGTAAATTGATGAATTACGACAAATCATTGCAGACTAAGGTAGTAGGAAGAGATTGATAACTGACCATTTTTCAAAGTTTGGAATGTGAAATAGTCAGGGACACTACCACTAACACCCCTGTCCAAGGTACTGTTTTCTCTACAGAATCATGATCTCCTCCTGACACTAATGATTTTTAAATATTTTCCATTTCTACCCTAGAAGATGCGAAGGATACCTCCACTAGCACCCAAGTCCAAGGCCAGATGTTTTTTAGGATGTCGAAAGCTATTCGGATGTTGATTATCACTGTCCAAATTGTTTCTATGTTTACACCCTTGGAGGACACTGCAACTAATGCCTATGTCCAAGCAATCCTTTTCTTCATGGATTCAGAATCTGCACATTGTCTTACTGTTCCCTACGACTCCACTCCATCAAGATGTGAAACCTGTAACATACAATCACAAGGAGAGTGGCTGGGGGTTTTGGTGTTTAGAGACTTGCCTCGGTCAAGCCCCAGAGAGACATTCAAGTCTTTCGAACACCGTTGTCAAATAAAGAGTGTACATCCCTGTGGAATAGAGGCAAAAACAAATTGATGAATGATTCAAACACAAATACATATCACCTTGGAAGTGTAGATCTCACATAAATGAAGGCTCTTCAATCATATGAGAAGATGAATCTAAATCTGCAATCACAAACACAATAAGAATGCTCTGCTCTACAACAATGAATATCATGGATGCTCTAAAATCACAAGTTAGCCAAAAGTTCATAATCATCTTCTAGTTTACAAATGAAACACTAAACATGCTTATATATGCAACTACAAACATTCCCGCTAATAATTTTGCAATTCAAACTTAAAATGTCAGCATAGGACCCAATTAACGGTCATAAAACCAACATTTGAATTTAGGGCTGACCTAAAATAGGGTAAGATTAGGGCGCTAGCACCCAAGTCCACCATCCTAATTTTGTTCAGGGTTCATCAAAATAGCATCCCCTAGGTCCTATTTGCCATAAGACTTCATGGTTTTCTCATCGGCATTCAAAATTAACATGCAAGATGCTTATAATGAATTCTAAGGACCCAGGAGCTAAACCTTAAGAGGGAAAAGCCCCCAAGGGGACATTTTCTAACATAACATTTAGCCCCCACTTTAATGTATGTATAAATGTAAGGCCAATACATCTATTAAATTATGGTCAAAACACAACAAACAGGCCAAGCACGGTGCAAACATGCCAAACACACTGAAGATAGTAACAGGCACGCAAAACACGGAGAAGATAGTTACAGACACATAAAACATAGAGAAGACAACATTGAAGACACACAAAACACAATGAATACAGTGAATGCAGTGGTTATTTCTTTTTCATTTTCATATATATGAATGCAAATGCAAGTATATGGAAAGTTAACACACAACCCAAAATGCAGGAGGAGCTCATCGCCACTAGTCTTGAGACTACATAAGGGGCAACAGACACGCAATAGAAATCTCAAAGTGTAGGAGGGACTCATCGCCACTAGTCTTTAGACTACACTTGAGAACAAACACACCATACAAATCCCAAAGCATAGGAGGAGCTCATCACCACCGGTCTTTAGACTATGCTTGGGAACAAACACGCCATACACACACACATGGAAGACATGGAGAAAACATGGCAAACAAGCGATGGAAGGAGCCTATTACTAGGTTCACCACCATCTCAAGCACATTACAGGCACACACCGATGATTGGTCTTCGCCACAACAACCGCCAAAGGCACACTTAAGGGAGGATACACTAACCCCGCCTGCTCGGAGGACTTTTAGAAGGTGATAAGATGTGCACTCTCCTTGAGAAATACACCATCCTCACCTCTGCAGAGGGATTAAATAAAAGGATATGCATGATATCCCACCTCTACAGAGGGCTTAATGAATTCAATGTAAAATAAAGATGTGCACTCGCTCGGAGATACAACATCCTACCTCTATAGAGGGCTTACAAACATGCTTTGTTAGTACCAAAATCATCAGACAACTTACCTTATATATGCCCCCAAATTAAGGTGGTTGATATCATGTATTAATATCAAGCACGTTAAGGTAGAGAGAAAACACACAAGGGAACACGAGCTCTCGCAAAGCCCATGCCCCCAAAGGTGACATGCACTTTACAATCGCCGAATGTTCCCACAAACACACAATATCCTACAAGAAATGAGGTTAGAAATCTTTCCATAAGATAATAACCACATCACATGATCAAAACAATGCATAAACATAATCACATCAAAAATCCAAGGTTATACTACGGATTTCGAGCCCGAGTATAACCGCGAGGCTAACCGTAGAGATCCCAGAACTGAGTATAAGCAAGGCGGGATCCAAGATAAACAAAGTGCATAGAGCAGTAGTATTTTTATGGTTTGTTAATGCAACAATACATCATCAAAATATCACACGGAGTGATTCTAATAGCCAAGCGTCGGATAATATATATCAACCCCATCGTCATGTATGGACCAGGTCCATTTTTTCTTACTCGTAGAAGCGACACGTGGTCCATATCAGTTTTTATTTGTTTTTTGTCATCCGCTAGCTAGATAAAACCACTTGAGGAAGGTAAACAATAAATCAAAAGAGGAGAAACAAGTGCCCTAGGGTTGTCACATAGGAAGGTGCCCCAGGTCACCAACCGCAACACTATACCCCTAAGACACAACACACAACAATGAAAATAGAGGAGAGGCAATATAGAAGAATGATGATACAAATAAAAGAAGATTCACAAAAGAGGCAGTCTCCTGGTATCCTTGACCTTACAAGAGTATCAAGGGTTATCCTAGGAGGCCTAAACAACACATAACACTTCACGGGGGAAACACAACACGAAGGTGAAGAGTTAGAAATACTTACCTATAGGGACAACCGAACTAGTGGTTGTCCTAGATCTTGATCTTTACTTTAATGGTTAAAGCTTTATCTCATCTTCTCTCTTCCACATTTTCATGAGCTTGTGAGGGGACCCTTATAGGAATGGTGTCTAGTAAAGATGGTGTAGAAGGAGTGTCACAATTGTCTATTAAATGGGGTGATATAGGAGCTTTAACAATACCCATTTCAGTCAGGTGAGGTTGTTGAGGAACTCAAAAAGTGTCCATTTCAATCCATATATATGGTGTTGGAATACCTTGGTTGTGATGAATAGTTTGTTATGAGATGTTTTATGAGTTTCTGTTATTTTCCAAGAAATGTGAGGGTCTAGGTAAAGGTGTATGAGTTGGTTCTTTGTTTAAGATGTAGTTGAGGAATGTTTGAACATCACTTGGTAAATTTTTAGTTTCAATAGGTTGAAGTAAGTGTTCACAAAGGGAATCTGCATCATTTGATGCTTCATCCTAGCTAGGGAGAGCAGGAAGAGATGGCAGAGTAGTGTTAAGGAATGTGTCAATGATGTCTTCTTCTTGTTCCAAAATATCCTCACCAAGTGGGGTTATATTGGGACAAATCTCTTTCTTAGATGAATCACCCAAGGCTATATTGGTCTCATAGGTCTCAGAAAGAATATCTATTATGTCATCATGAAACGAAGGGAGAGAGGGAATAATGTTTTCACCACTACTTTCCCCATGGTTGTTTTCAGAAATGAAATTAGTGAGATTCTCCAAGATTGAAGGGAAAACACTGACAATAATGACAAATCTTTCAAAATAGGCTATTGTTCAAAGAATATCACAGCTAGTGCTTACGGACATGTCAATACCATAGATGTATGTGATTTGCTGCAAGACTTGAGGATACTTATCAGTGAATTTACAAAAGTTATCAGCATTGACAATGTACTCAAATAAATCTTCCAAAGATGAGTGATGATAAGAATCCATGATATATGCAAGAAAATGAATGCAAAACTATGTATGAATATGATTTTAAAATGCTTGATTTTTCACTTTTTTCACAAATTTTCAATGGAAATTACTAACGAAAGAGGTGTTGTGAAGAATTTCAAGAGGGGCAAAAAATAATAAGGGTAATATCAATCCAATAATTCAACAATATCCTTCACAACACGCCTATGATGCAAAACTATGCATGAATATGACCTAAAAATGCTTGATTTTTTGCCTTTTTCACAAATTTTCAATGCAAATTACTAATGAAAGAGGTGTAAAAAATTTCAAGAGGGAAAGCAAATAATAAGCTCAATATCAACCCAATAATGCAATGATATCTTTTACAACATGCCTTTAATGCAATTCTAGAGAGATGATAAGGCCAAATCTAGTGAAAATGCAAGGTTTTCAAACCCTAGACATGAATTTTTGCAAAGAAGGCACTATGATGCAACACTACAATTACAAATTAGTCCTAAATGAGTGTTTGAAAAGGGTAGTAAAATCTGAAACAATATTTTAACTACAAACCTTAGCTAATGCAAAACTAGGTTTTTATGAAAAATGCACAATTTCAAGAAATTTTTAACAATTTAAGCATGAAAATTCAATGCAATTGATTAAAATAAGATGAATTTATGCAATTTAAATCAGATCTAATGAAAATAACATAAATTAAATGTCAACTAATTCAAATTATGCCAAAATGCAAGCCTAAGATGCCAATTTTTTTAAATTTTTCATTTTTTTTTAATTCTTCAAATGCAATAAAATGAATGAATGCAAATCTAGAGTACAACACTCAGAAAGGTGCAAAATTCAAACAAACATGGGTTTACCAAAATGTTTTGCATGAAAAGGAGAAAGGAGGGGTTGATGGATATGTGGGTTAAATCCTCCTTTCACTACAAACATTCAAATACATATCAATTGAGTTGAATCACACTTTTGCAAGAGGATTCACCTACATGTTAGGTTGTCACTTGGAACGATGTGGAAGCTCAGATATTATCAACTACTATATCAATTTAATGCTCAAATACTCTTAAAACCCTAAGTATGCAAAATAGTAAGTAAATTGATGAATTACGACAAATCCTTGCAAACTAAGGTAGTAGACAGAGATTGATAATTGACCATTTTTTGAAGTTCAGAATGCGGAACAGTCAGAGACACTACCACTAACGCCCCTGTCCAAGGTACTATTTTCTCTACGGAATCCTGATCTCCCAACACTGATGATCAATGTACTTTCCATTTCTGCGCCGGAAGATGCAGAGGACACCTCCACTAGCACCCAAGTCCAAGGCCAGATGTTTTTTAGGATGTCGAAAGCTCTTCAGATACTGATTATCATTGTCCAAATTGTTTATGTGTTTGCACCCTCGGAGGACACTGCCACTAATTCATGTGTCCAAGCAGTCCTTTTCTTCAGGGATTCAGAATTTGCACACTGTCTTACTGTTCCTTGCAAATCCACTCCATCAAGATGCAAAACCTGTAACCTACAATCACAAGGAGAGTGGTTTGGGGTTTTGGTGTTTAGAGGCTTTCCTCGGTCAAGCCCCGGAGAGACATTCAAGTATTCCGAACACTGTTGTCAAACAAAGAGTGCGTATCCCTGCGGGATAGAGGAAAAAACAAATTGATGAATGATTCGAACACAAATAGATATCACCTTGGAAGTGTAGATCTCACATAAATGAAGGCTTTTCAATCATATGAGTAGATGAAGCTAAATTTGCAATCACAAACACAATAACAATGCTCTGCTCTACAATAATGAATATCATAGATGCTCTAAAATCACAAGTTAGCCAAAAGTTCATAATCATCTTCTAGTTTACAAATGAAACACTAAACATGCTTATATATGTAAATACAAACATTCCCACTAAGAATTTCGCAATTCACACTTAACATGTAGGCATAGGACCTAATTAACGGTCATAAAACTGACATTTTAGGGCTGACCCAAAATAGAGCAGGATTAGGGCACTGGTGCCCAAGTCCACCCTCCCAATTTTGGTCAGGGTTCATCAAAATAGCATCCCCTAGGTCCTATTTTCCATAAGACTTCAGGGTTTTCTCATCAAGATTCAAAATTAACATGCAAGATGTTTATAATGAATTCTAAGGACCCAGCAGCTAAACCCTAAGAGGGAAAAGCCCCCAAGGGGACATTTTCTGACATAATGCTGGACCAAAGTTTGATGGTACTGTGTTGGGTGATGGAGCTGAATCATGGCTCACTAATATGGAGAAATATTTTGAAAAAAAAATTATTCTAAAATAACCAAGGCAGTGTGGGGAGTATCTCAGTTGATTGAAGAGGCATCCACTGTTGGGAATTAAGGTGTCTCAACCTTGGTAATTCCTTGTATTTTTAAATTGTATTTATTTATTATTTGCCTATTGTATTAATTGGATGAAAATCCTATGTTGTCATACTGTGGGAGTTGGCACGGTGATGTGTCATCCTACATGGCATATGACCACATGTAATTTTGTCCTCACATAAGGAGATAGGCGTCCCACTTAGTGGTAGGAATATTTTGCCATGTGTCAGCATCTTAGATGTTGTCTAAGGGAATATTGACTGTAACGATCATGATAGATTCCTATGACGAAGTTATGACATGTAAGAGTCAGAAATAGGAGATTCTATAACAGGTGAAGACATGTGTAAAAAAGCATATCTAAAAAAGGCATCTTTGGGTGCCCCAAGGTGGACTATGACATGTTGTAATAGAATATGCTATTTGTAGCCTATGTATGATAGATTATCTTACAGTTGTAAGTTATGACAGCTATGACAGATTCTATGATGGTTGTAAGAGTCGTCAGAGCATCTGTCATAGCCCATTTTGGAAATAGGCGACCTCCTTGGGATGGGGTGACTTGACAAGTGTCAGGAGCATCCTACATAGTTGGACAAGTGTCCATAGGCATGGGTTTTGGGCCATGAGGCCATGTTGGACACCCATCCCAATGTGGAGCCATTTTTGCCTTGTATTTGTTATATAAACATGTGCTTTTGAGAGGAGATGTATTACAGGTTTGACATGTATTGTTATGCTGTCAGTTTGTCTCCAGATATGAGTGTCGAAGACTCCTAAGAGCTTGCATTGCAAGTGTATTGTAAACCATTTTAGTTTTGTTAATACATTGTGCAGGTTTTGGAGTGTGGGGTTTTTCACCCGATAAGGGTTTTCCCCATGTATATCTTGTGTCTCTCTTCTTCTGTCTCACCTTCTTGTTTATGTGTTTGTTTCAATATCTCTGTTAGTGGTTTAACATTGTTGTAATAGTAAGGATAAAATTGAATTTGCACTCTCCTCCCCTCATTAGATTAGTGTAGGAAGCAATTTCCACACACCTAGCTTCCTTTCAGTTGGTATCAGAGCCTGGCCAGTTTTGGTCTTAGTTGTTGGGTAGGGGTTTTTTGAGCTAATCTTAGGTTGAGTGGGAATGTTGTGTAGAGTATTATGTATATTGTTACAGCAAGGAGATGGCAACCACATCCAAAAGGTTAGAGGTTGAGAAATTCAATGGCACTAATTTTGAGTTGTGGAAACTCAAGATGGAGGACCTGCTTGTTGATCGTGAGCTATGGGAAATGTTATCCGGTGTGAAACCTACAGCAATGTCACAAGCTGATTGGGACCTTGAAGATCAGAAGGCTAAGCGTCTCATAAGACTCTATTTAGCTGACTCTGTCCTGTTGAATGTCCATGAGGAGAAGAGCACGAAAGATCTTTGGAAGAAGTTTGGGTGATGTTTATCAGGCCAAGTCCTTGGTAAACAAACTCTTCCTAAAAAAGAAGTTATTCACTCTGAAGATGGAAGATGGAGGATATGTTGTGGATCACATGAATTCTTTCAACATGATCATTACACAATTGATATCTGTGGGTGTGAAAATGGAGGAGGATCATTGCATGACCCTACTTTGTTCTTTACCAGATTCATGGGATCATCTTGTCATGGATATCGGAAGCACCACTACCACCTTCAAGATGGAAGATGTGGTGTCCTTGCTGTTATCTGAAGAAATGCAGAGGAAGACATCTAAATCATCCAAAGAGGCTCTTGTAGTTCGTGGAAGACCCAAGGAGAAAGGGAAGAAGAAAGACAAGAAAGTTGAGAAGGGCAGATCCAAATCTCCTAGAAAGTCCAAGGCTCTCTATTGGAACTACGGAAAAACTAAGCATTTTTTAAAGGAATGCAAAGAGGAGAAGAAAAAGAAGAAGAAAGCTCATGATTCAGATTCTGACAAGTCACAAGATGATGGTGATGCCTTCATCGCAGCCCTAGCCACCCATGCATCTGATGATGTGTGGTTGATTGATTCTGGTGCATCATTCCACATGACCTCACATCAAGACTAGTTCACGAAATATGAAGAGTTTGATGGTGGAAGAGTGTACCTGGGTGATGACTCTCATCTAAAGATTATTGGTCATGGAAGAGTCTCAATCTGATTCCCTGATGGACGAGTGAAGGGGATCACTGGAGTTATGCACATTCCAAGCCTTACACGGAACCTGCTTTCTGTAAGTATGTTGAATGATGCAGGTGTGCAAGTTGTCTTTTTAAAGGATGGATGCAAGATGACAAGAGGATCTATGGTGATTGCGAAGGGTACTCGGAGAGGTACTCTGTTTCAGCTGGAGGCATGCACTTCACAGTGCAATAGTTCTTCTGACTCAAAGAAACGAGCTTCAGTCACTTCATCCCCACCGTCTAAACAAGCAGTGAAGAAATCTATTGTAACTAGTTCTGATGGTAGTGCACATGCTATGGAAGCTAAGCTTCCTGCTGAAAAGACTATGTTATGGCATTTGAGATATGGCCACATTGGTGAGAAGGGTCTGCGTACCCTGAAAAATAAAAGCCTCGTTGAGGGGTTAAATGATTGTAATCTCAAGTTTGACTTTTGCAAACATTACATTTATGAAAAGCAAAACCGTGTTTAGTTTTACTTTAGTTCTCACAAGTCTTCTGGTGTATTGGATCTTATTCATTCTGATGTGTTTGGTCATGTTAATGTTCCTTTGATTTCAAAATCTGTATATTTTGTATCTTTTATAGATGATTATAGTATAAGGACATGGGTTTATTTTATCAGAAGCAAGACTAAAGTCTTTAGTCGGTTTAAGGAGTTTAAAGCCTTTGCTGAAAATCAGACTAGTAAAAAGATTAAGTGTTTGAGAACTGACAACTATGGTGAGTTTTGTTCGACATAGTTCAATAAGTTCTGTAAAGAGAAAGGGATTGAAAGGAATAAGACAACTCCATATACCCCACAGTAAAATGGAGTTGCAGAGAGGATGAACAGGACACTGATGGAGAAGGCTAGAAGTATGCTTAGTGGAGCAAGCCTCGAACAAAAGTTTTGGGCTGAAGTTGTTGCCATTGCTTTCTATCTAGTAAACAGATCTCCTAGATCAGCTCTTGTTGGTAAGACACCTATGGAGGTGTGGTCTGGTAAGAAGCCTTCAGTTAGACATCTTCGTGTTTTCGGTTGTGAGGCATATGCACATGTGCCTAGGGAGAAATGGTCTAAATTGGAGAACAAGGCTGTTAAATGTATTTTCATTGGCTATGGTGTCGATGTAAAAGGATACAAGCTTTGGGATCCTGTGGCTAAAAAAGTGTTGTATAGCAGAAGTGTTATCTTCAGAGAGCTAACACCTTCTTCTATTGTTCTACAGCCAAAATAGACAAAAAAGAAATAAGATGCGATTCAGTTTCCTTCTACCCCTAAGAAGACTGAACAAACAGACCCTGTGAGACCTAATGATGAGGAGAGCTCTAGCAGCTCTGAAAGCTCATAAGAAGAAGCAGAACCTCAACCTTAGCCATTGAGGAGGTCTACATGAACAAGAAAGCAACCTGATAGGTATGGTTATTCATTACTTGATTCTAGTTATGCTTTTGCTTTACTTACTAACACTGATGAGCCTAGAACTATGAAAGAGGCTATGGACATGAAAGATGCAGGAACCTGGAAGGAGGCCATGGCGGATGAGATGGCTTCTTTGGGAAAGAACAAAACATGGGACTTGGTGCCTTTTCCTAATGGATGGAAACCCGTTGGTTGCAAATGGGTGTTCAAGAAGAAATTTGGTGCAGATGGCAGTGTTGAAAAGTACAAGGCTAGATTGGTTGCAAAGGGGTACTCGCAAGTGGAGGGAATTGATTATGGTGAAATTTTCTCTCCCGTTGCAAAGCTTACATCCATTAGATTTTTCTTATCTCTTGCAGTTGCTTATGACTTAGAGGTAGAATAGATGGATGTGAAGACATCTTTCCTTCATGGTGATTTGGAGGAAGAAATCTGCATGTCACAGCCAGAACATTACATAGAGAAAGGTAAAGAAAATTTGGTTTGCAAGCTTAAGAAGTCTTTGTATGGTTTGAAGCAATCTCCTAGGTTGTGGTACTTGAAGTTTGATGCCTTTGTGTTGTCAATTGGTTATCTGAGATCGAAATCAAATCATTGTGTGTATTACAAATTTGACAATGATCACATTCTCATTATTGCATTATATGTTTGATATGTTGTTGATTGGGAATGGTAAGAATATGATCTCTAATTTGAAGTCTCAGTTGTCAGCACAGTTTGAGATGAAAAATCTCAGGGCAGACAGGTACATTATGGGAATTGAAATCAGAAGAGATAGAGCTAACAGAAAACTTTTGTTAAGCCAAAGTAAGTATGTGAAGACTGTGTTGGACAAGTTCGGCATGGCAGATTGTAGACTGTTGTGTGTTCCTGTTTCATTGGGGACAAAGTTGTCTGTTAGTGATTGTCCAAAATCTCCTAGTGAGGTGGAGGACATGAGCAGAGTACCTTATGCTAGTGTTGTTGGCAGTTTGATGTATGCCATGGTCTGCACAAGACCAGACATTGCCCAAGCAGTGGGAGTCCTTAGTCGATTTATGGCTAATCCTGGATAGGTACATTGGGATGTAGTTAAGCGAGTGTTCAGATATTTGAGGGGTACTTCCAAGTATTCCATTTGCTATCATGGCAATGTTACAGGACCTCCGCATTCAGTTTGTATTCGTGGATTTGTGGATTCTAATTGGGCAGGTGACATTGATAGCAAGAGATCCACCAGTGCCTATGTGTTCACTATGTTTGGTGGTGCAATTAGTTGGATGAGTAAGCAACAACCTGTGGTTTCTTTGTCCACTACTGAAGCTGAGTATATGGCTACAACTCATGCTTGCAAGGAAGCCATTTGTCTTAAGAGATTGTGTTCAGATATTGGTGTTGATGCAGGTCATATTACGATCAATTGTGACAGTCAGAGTGCGATTTGCCTTCTGAAGAATCCAACTTTCCATGCCAGAACAAAGCATATTGATGTACAATTTCACTTCGTACGAGACATGGTAGAGGATGGGAAGGTAAATTTGGAGAAGGTAGATACTTTGAAGAATGTTGCAGATGCATTGACGAAACCAATGGGCACAGAGAAGTTTAGATGGTGTTCGGAGTCTATAGGCCTCTCGGCCTATAGCAGTTAAATCTTGTTAATTCTATTGGTTCTTACAAGGTGTTTGATAAGTGGGAGAATGTTGGGAATTAAGGTGTCTCAGCCTTGGTAATTCCTTGTATTTTTACATTGTATTTATTTATTATTTGCCTATTGTATTAATTGGATGAAAATCCTATGTTGTCATATTGTGGGAGTTGGCACAGTGATGTGTCAACCTACATGGCATATGACCACATATAATTTTGTCCTCACATGAGGAGATAGGCGTCCCACTTAGTGGTAGGAATATTTTGCCATGTGTCGGCATCTTGGATGTTGTGTAAGGGAATATTGACCGTAATGCTCATAACAGATTCCTATGACGAAGTTATGACATGTAAGAGTAAGAAATAGGAGATTCTATGATAGGTGAAGACATGTGTCGAAGAGCATCTTTGAAAAAGGGATCTTTGGGTGCCCCAAGGTGGACTATGACATGTTGTAAGAGAATATGCTATTTATAGCCTATGTATGACAGATTCTCTTATAGCTGTAAGTTATGACAACTATGACAGATTATATGACAGTTGTAAGAGTCGTAAGAGCATCTGTCATAGCCCATTTTGGAAATAGGCGACCTCCTTGGGATGGGATGACTTGACAAGTGTCAGGAGCATCCTACAGAGTTGGACAAGTGTCCATAGGTGTGGGTTTTGGGCCATGAGGCCATGTTGGATGCCCATCCCAATGTGGAATCATTTTTGCCTTGTATTTGTTATATAAACATGTGCTTTTGAGAGGAGATGTATTACAAGTTTGATAGGTACTGTTATGCTGCCAATTTGTCTCCAAATATGAGTTTCAAAGACTCCTGAGAGCTTGCATTGCAAGTGTATTGTAAACCATTTCAGTTTTGTTAATACATTGTGCAGGTTTTGGAATGTGGGGTTTTTCACCCGATAAGGGTTTTCCCCACGTATATCTTGTGTCTCTCTTCTTCTGTCTCACTTTCTTGTTTATGTGTTTGCTGCAATATCTCTATTAGTGGTTTAACATTGCTATAATAGTAAGGATAAAATTGAATTTGCACTCTCCTCCCCTCATTAGATTAGTGTAGGAAGCAATTTCTGCACACCTAGCTTCCTTTCATCCATGTGGTGGATAAATAAGAAAACAAAAATGGTATTAAATTCCCTAAGGGTTACTTGGGATCAATTTGTAACAATATTTAGACAAAGATGGTTGCCCCAGGTATATTTTGACCAAAAGAAAAAATAGAGCTGTAGGGAAGTGAGAAGAAACAAACTGTGGAAAAATCTGCCATGCAAATTAAAGAATCACATGTGGAAAATAAAGATTTAATAATGAAAGAAAAGGTTCAAAAAATTCCTGAGTTTCCAAGAAACACCTACAGAAATTTGAAGTATGGAAAAGAAGGAGCTAGTGCCCAGTGAGAATGGTCAACATAATAGCCATATTGATGGAAATGATTTCATGAAGGATACTTGAGCTCAATCTTATTCTACTAATGATTTTCATTGTGAGAGTGATAGTATTGCTATGAGTTTTTCAAATTCTGAATCAGTAAAAGGAGGTAAACACTTTGATTGCTTATGTGATTACAACTCAAGAAATAATGAGGATGAGCATTTTGTTCACAGCCTAAGGTATGAAAATATTTTAGATTTGTTGCTTCATAGTCACTGCAAAATTCTTGTCATCGTGGAAGATATGCAAAAAGGGGTGATAGAGTAAGGGATACAACTTGCAGTATAGGGCATGTGGACTCTTTGTTTCAAATTCCAAATTGTTTTTGTATATGGGATCTGAGTAATCTCTTGAGGTTCAAAATGGATAGAGGCAATGATGTTACTATTGAATTCTCCATCTCTTGCATTTGGAATGAAAGGGAGTTTATGAGGAATAACATAGGGTTTCTTGTGCACTCTAACCCCATTGCAAAGAATCAATGTTCATGGTTGATAGATCACTCGTGGGAGCCAAGTATCACAATTGAATCCAAGATCGTGGATGATGGCCAAATGGAGATAGTCACCATGAGGTGTTTGATGCTAGTTAATGATAAGCAAACATGTGTCATTTTGATATTCAAGATTTTGTGACTAAGTATGGTATGGTGTTTTAGATATCAAGCTACAAGCAAGTTGGAGGATTCATGAAGGATAAGACACTACAAATTCCTAGCATCATGAAGGCAAGGCAATTGGTCATCCTTTTAGGAAAAAAAGAGATATGCAAATACTTTTATATCATGAGTCTTGGAGGGATCAACAAAACAGGGATCTTGCATTGGTTACATTTTATGGGAGAGTTCACTATGAATCTAAGAAAGAAGAGATAAAACTTCAAGGCATTGAAGGAGATCCTAGAGTTGCCATGGCTATATGGAAGAAAGATCATTTCGTGACAATCACATTTTTTTCCAAAGAGGAACACCAATTTGTCATAGTTGGGATGAGTAAGGTTGCATTAGAAATGAGCCAAGGGTCACTTTGGACATGGTTCCCAATTTTAAATATATTGTTCTCAAATTTTTCAACACATCCCACACTTCCCTTGCAACCAAAAAGGAGTTCCACGTCACATGGTGTAGTGTTCGACCCAAAACCATTGTTGAAGTGTTCTCGGCTAGTATAGAGTGGTTTCCAACCTTCACCTTCTTGAAATTGAATAAGGGAACTCAATTTTGCAGCCAGGATACTATGCTCCTATTGATCATTGTTTAAAGTTGTGTTTTGGATTGTTGATATCTATTCTGAGCGGCTACAAATCTGTAGGTAGGAGGAAGATGTATTTTCTTGATGTTGTGTGTAAGAGGACTTCTTACATGGGACAAGTTGTTGGGATATAAAGTTGCTTAATTATGGAGAGCATGCAAAGTATTTCATTTTATGGTAAGCAACGTAGTCTTTATTTTGGTATTCAACTACTTCCAAATCAAGATAGAATGGTGTTCAAAAATATATTCCCAAGATCATTTCAACATGCCATAGAGTTTGGAATTGGTTGTGACCATACCAATATTGTTCCATATTTTTCAAGGACTGATTGGACAACAAGCTACCCTCAAATTTCTATTTGCAAGGGGGATATGCACAAGACAACTTTCATATGCCTTATTAAACATATAGAGTTCATGGTCTTGCCTCACAGTTTGACTTTCCAATTCATGGTGAATCAGGTAAAAAAAATTGATTTTGTTTATATTAATGATTTTTTGATCTCCAACAAGACTTGGGAAGATATTTGGGGGTATTTTGATACGGTTAGAGATGCATTTTAGCAACAGGATCTATTTGCTAAAACATCTATTTGGGTGATTGATATCACATACTTGGGTCAAGTCATTCGTACTCAAGGTTTACAGGAGGGTGCAACACAAAAAGCATTTGAAAGGGTTCTGAAGGTAATTAATTCATGTCATAAAATTATTATTTTACATTTCTCTCAAGCAATTTCTACAGGATGTGATGCTTTAGAAAAGGGAGTTGCTTGGGTTACAATGCAAAGGTGGAATTCCACAAAAATTGAAAGCATGAAGTTCAAATATTCAGAAGAGAGTTTCTCTAAGTATGATGAGATGTTTTCCATCATATATGCTTTGAAAAAATTTAGACATCATCTAATTTGTGGTCGATATGTGGTTGAGATAGACTACAATGGATTCAAGTTCTTCTTGGGTTAAATTTACTTGCATGATCAACAACAAAAGATGGTAAGAAAAATCCAAGCTTATGATGACATGAAGGGAAAAAGAGTAGTTATTGATGATTTTTCTATGATGCCCATTCCTTGTTCTATTTCTATCATTTATTGTGATTGGAAGATCTCTATCATGGTAGATTATGTCAAGAATGCATTTGTTGCTAAGATTTTAGATGGAGATGTGAAGGATAAAAGGTATATGCTAGCAGATAGTCTCACTTGGTATGAGGATGGAATCTTTCCAATGCTTGAATCTAAAATGAAGCAGAATATTTTGGAAGCTTTGTATGACACACCCATGGTTGGGCACTTTAGATCCTACAATATTTGTAGATCTAAATAGGAGAGATTCTCATGGAGGAGGTTTGAGGAGGAGGTTTACAGGCACACTAGAGAGTACATCATCTTCCATCCAAATGAGGTAAGGCATGTTTTTCTAGTAAGTTTGTTGCATCCATTGCTTACTCCTTACCAAGATTGGGAAAGTGTGTACAAGGACTTTATCTGCGGTATTCTAAAGATACATGATAAAGGTTGCATCTACGTTGTGGATAGGCAAGATGGGTATGCATACTACTTTCCTATTTATCCTGAATTCAAAGCACATTATGTGACTGAATTATTCTTCAGGAAGGTGTATATTTATGTAGAGAGATAAAAAGGTTTATATTTATGTCTACTATATATGGACTGAATATAGGAAGAATATAGATTAGGAATAGATATAATGATATTCTAAGTTTTAATAACAACAAACAAGCATAAGAAAGATATTTTTGAATATATAACAACAATCAAGGAGGAAGAATGCACATTCAGGTCTGCCAATAAGATATAGAAGAGGCATCGATACAAAAAGAGGAAAACATCTGATTTATATAGAGATAGCATAGAAGGAAGGAATAAATTCCTTAAGGATTCTTAAGAATGCAAAGGCAAGAATCACCCTCTTGGTATGATGTATCTAACCCTATGTCTCTTATGATAAATGCCATGTGATAAATATTGAAAAATGCATATAATTAAAAGGTTATCATTAGTATCATAAGCATTGTGAAACTTGCTATGAAATATAGATTATATTCACAACCCATTTGGTATGTTCAAACTCAATGCCTATTTATTTCTATTGCTTCCAACCTGTGAGTGAGTGGCATGGTGTTGTTAGGGAGAGGCGGAGTAAATCTAGCCATCGAGTTGGTGTCATCGTGCCCTAGACAAGTAAATCCTCATCCATAGTTGAGGATTAGAAGAGAAATAAGGATCAAGACTTGAACATAGCTAATACATGATGTGCTATAAATAAATGTGATCATTTGGTATGTTGAAGTATATCAAAGTATGTTCAAGTTAATACTTAGTTATTTCTATTGCCTACAACCTTAGGAGAGGCGAGGTGTAGTTAGAGAGAGGCAATGTAAATCCAATCCGTGAGGTGGTGTCATCGTGCCCTAGACAATTAAAGTTGTTAAGGAGAGACAGAGTAAATCCAATCCATGAGGTGGTGCCATCGCGCCCTAGACAAGTAAAACCCCATCCAAGGTTGAGGACTAGAAAGAAAGTAAGGATTAAGACTTGGACATAGTCGATATTGAATTGCGTATGAATTAAACTGAATGTGGATTATGCTGTGATGATCGATCTCATTATTTATGTTATGTAGCATTGTTCCTGTTATTAATTATGCTATTATAGATGAATTTAATATGAATGATGCTATGAACTAAATATTATCTTAATTTATTGATCTTTAATAATTTTAATGTCCCTTTCTAGTGATATTATTGTATGCGAGTAAAGAAATCAGTAATATCCTAAAAGGGCGCATATAATTCAATCACATATATATCCAATTATGTGACTGAATTATAGTAGATTTGTTAGTAGCTTTTAGTAGAAGTTATCACTTGGCAAGCACAAGATCCAAATTACATGGACATTCCAGTTTGATTTATGATATTGGAATAGAGACATTTGAGTATTTGGGTTTGCATAGTGTTCTTTGGCAGAAGATATATCAACTATCAGGTATAGGATCGAGGCTCTATGGGTAGTTTAGCATGAGTCATCACATTGGCACAATGATTCTTAAGCATCATGGTTTACAATTGCTTGTGGGAAAGCAATTTTGAGAAGGGTGGACTTGTCATGTCCCCATTTCAATTAATTTATGTTGGAGGAGATATCCCATTCCAAATATTTTCCTTGGGCCAAGGTATGGAAATTGGGAAATAACTGGATCCAAATCATTTATTATTTCTTATTTTTGATAAAAGGGGTTAAATAATTATTTTAATATTATTATTTTTAGAGTATCTTCCCAAGGAGGGGCGTGGGATTTCTTATGAGGAGGTTTGTAACCTCCAAGTTTAGATTGCAATCTATTATTAACAGATTCCTTGGCAATTTTTATGGCAGCTTGTATATGGGGAGTTATTGTTTAATTTTGGTGAAGAATCTTGCAGCGGTCATAATGGTGAGCATATTTGGATGGAAATGATGTAAATAATATTATTTTATTTATTTTACCAAGAGAGGGGCATTTGGATTTGTTCCTCTATTTATTTGCAAGCAAATACACATTCCAATCATCCCATTTTATTATACACAAACTCTGCCAAAACTTTGTATGAACACTTATGTTCAAATATCTTATGTGGACAAAAACCTATTGGAGATTGTGATCATTGGACGAAAACCCATAGGTTGCAAAGAATTGGAGGATAAAACCCCTTTGGTTTTGTATGACAATCTCATCTAGAGGTTGTGAATGTGCTTCAAAGTTGTAGATTTTAGTTGTGTTCAGTTTATGTGTTTTGCAGGTTTTCGGGTGTGGCTTCAACATAGTTTGGGATTTCAATTGTTGTTGTGTGTGGTGGATTATTTTGCTTCTGGATATCAATATTTTTTGGTTCTTCCAACTTCCAGATCAGATCCAAAATTTGAAGACTTTCAGTGTTGCCAGTGTATGAGTCCTACAGTGTTTTTGTGAGGGATTCAATTTCTTGTTGCTACTGTAGTTGTTGCTATAGTTTTTTCTCTTGTAAGGGCATATTTATGTACTTAAATCAGAATTTAGCAATAGAAGAGTTTCTAGAAATTTGTGTGAACATTGTTAAAGTGGTTGCATGGTTTATGGATAAATTATTGAATCTTTGTGGATATTTCAAAATATGTTTAAAAATAAATACATGAGGGTTTGAAATGAGATCTTGCTTCAGATTTGTTGTGGCTTATTTTATTTTAATTAGTTTGTCAAAATATTCCATTTGGGATATTACATTGACAAACCTTGAAATGGATTTTACAAAGAACTTTGCAGACTCAATACCACAAAGGTATGCAAAGGTTAGGATAACTTTCACACATCTAAGAAAATTTGGGCAAGTACACTTCTCACAGTAAGTTAGGAAGTTGTGAGGGAAAGATACTCTCCATGAAGAATGACTTGCAACTTTGGTGGCTACCATGCAAAGCTGACTAGGATTTAAGCAAATAATGCTCAAACCAAAGTCAAGAGACTAGGCTAACAAAATTTTATAAATATACACTTTAACAATCACTAAATTAGATGATCAATTATCTATATCTGGTCACAAGCTCAAATTAAAAGTACTTAGGACATACAACAATGTAAAGCAAGTATTTAAACCAAAATTTATGTCCCTAATAACAATGTCATTTTCTAACAAAAATGGCTTTCTCACTCATTGTTGAAACCCTCCTACTACATTTGAATGCAAACTTTCCTCCGCTTCATGTGACTCATGGTGAAGGCATTGCTCCTATTGGCAGCGGTTTTGGATCATACGCTACCGTTGTTGGTGGTTCAGGGATTTATTCAAAAGATTTCACATGCTCTCCTACCTCCCAGCGACATGACGGTAGCTCTGCATCTATGGAGCCTACTCATGGCCTTTTGAATGCCAACAAAGTGCCTACTACTAGTGGCAGGGACAACGCACTGGAGAATATAACTAGCAGTTCAATGGTTCAGAATGGAGTGCATGGTTTGGGATACCCTCTATCCTTTGTGGCCATAGTTGGTTCAAGGATTCCTGCTCATCCACCGTTGCGAGACAAAATTCGCCTCCTTACTTGCTCCCAAACCTCTTCTGTCATGGTTTGTGGAAAGGTCATTGAAAGACATTTATGCCAGACATGGATTAGTTTGCAGATTCAATGGCTTGTGGCCCTCTCTCCCTGATTTGAACAAATGGATTTCTAAATCTTGGAGGCCCATTGTTCAAGGCAATATTGACTTATTTCCTAGTGCGAAAGGTTTCTTCATAGGGACATTTGCTTCTTCGATGGACAAGGAACCAATGCTTGATGGCAAATTATGGATGTGGGGCAAGCATTTCTTTTTGCTCAAACCTTGGTCTCCCTCATTGAACGCTCTGCCAGAACCTCTCAATATCAAGTTAGTTTGGGTCGGTATGAGGCCATTAGCAATGCTTTTAGTCATTTTCTGAAAGTTGACAAAGCTGCAACCATCATGGGACTTGGGACTTGTTATGTATGCCCATATCCTAGTGGACATCGATATCTCCAAGGCTTTTCAAGGGGAGATAGTACTATGGTGGAGGATAGGTCGTGGTGTCAACCGCTCAATTATAATGGTCTACACTTCTGATGTAGACAATGCTTTATTGTTGGACACCTAGCTTTTGATTGTCCTCATTCTCATCGCAAGGGTGGCATGACGCGATGGTGGAATGCCCATGTTGCACACTTTAAGGTTAAGGATTCTAAATCTCAAGATGATGGATCTTCTCAAGATGAGGAGTCATCTCAAGGTGTTGGTTCATCTCCTCCCACCGCCTTGTGGTGAATCACGTGGAGGGTTCCCTAATGGCTAGTGTGGCTATG
The DNA here is from genome assembly GCA_027924645.1 of Cunninghamia lanceolata. NCBI lineage: Eukaryota > Viridiplantae > Streptophyta > Pinopsida > Cupressales > Cupressaceae > Cunninghamia > Cunninghamia lanceolata. The sequence goes on from BSBN01000794.1 coordinate 4,097,575, forward strand.
GCAAGTTACTTGACCTCTGTTAGGACTTCTTTAGGTTTGGCTCAAGTAGATCCTTTGTTGGCTCCCATCCCCCCACAGTGCACTATGATGGGATCCTTGCTCCAGAATTGTCCTCGGATTTAAGGCAACTTTCAGTGTCCTCAAGTCAATGGTCTCCCTCTTTGCATGAGACATCTTTGGTGGAGGCGATAGTAGAGAATATCCCCTCTCCTCGATCTGAGGATCTAGATAATAATGTATCTTGGACGATTGTTCAAAGAAGAGAGGTCTTACCAAATCTGTGTGAAATTCCCATACCAGGGTCAAGGATGTGGATTTCTATGATAGGGTCAGGGATTGTATAGTTTTCTAACTCGATAATGTTGTTTGTTTAGTTGGTATGTGGTTCTTTTTAGCAACATGGCTGCAATTATGTCGTTCAACTCTTTCGGCCATTGTTTTGCCTTGTAAAAGATTTTAGGTCCTTTCCAAACATGTTTTACCCATTAATCAAAAACAATGCCATTATGTTGGTGCTCTAATCTCACTTCTTACAATTCTACAAACTCAAAAAAACTCCCAAGAACATTTCAAGTCGACCAAAAGTTTATCAACAAATTACAAGAAGATCTAGGCCAATTGACAAGAGTGGGTACAAATCTTCTACATTTTAAACTCTACTAAGCCAAGAGGTTTTCCCTATAGATCCCACTAGACAATTAAAGAGAAATGCTTCAAACGTTCCATAGACAAATTCCATACCAATTTAATGCGAAGATAACCAAAATCTTCACTAATTACTCCTTGCATTGGCCCTTGTCATTATATAGATTAGGATCTTATCAACAAACGAAAAATGCAACCTATAGGGTTACAATTTGCCAAGAACTTCAAGAAATACTCTACACACAAGTTCTTTGAAACTCTTTAAAGACAACTATAAGCTAAACAGAAATAAATTATGCTACTAAGAGGACATTATTGAAATGAGAATTTGATCAATTGTATCTTAAGATCGACATCACCCGTCCATGGGCGACAAAGTCAAATTTCAAAGTGACCAATTATAGAGTTGTAATTTCATTAACTCAATAGTTAGATATAAATCAACAATTTTTGAGATTGGATCCATAATGAACTATAAAAACACAACTCAATATTTAAGAACACATTTATCACAAAGATTCTTAATAATCCACTAATGATCCACAATGTTCCATATATTGTACTGAAAAGTTGTTTACATTTAGAATGTACCTTAACGCTAATCAATTGCAATAATAGATAATCAATTGCAATAATAGACCGGCAAATGTGGTGAGTCAAAATTGCCTCCTAAAACACTATACTATTAAATCAAGCATCTTGTTTTTATATTTCTTAAAAGACCGTACAGACTATTCAAGCAAACTCCAAAACAAGAGACACAAATTTGATGCCTAAGAATTAACTTGGCACAATGACACCTGAGGCAAAAGATGACCAAAAGACCCTTAACTCAAGAGATGGAGTTGTGATATATAACCCATTGAACAAGCCACCTTGTCAAGATGATTGCCATGTGTATTCTCGCTCAACAATTTATCAAAGCACACCAAGATCAAAACATATCAAACAAACAACAATAAAAAATAATCCTCATAGAAACTAGTTTAAAATTCACATAGATATAACGAAAACCCAAACACGTCACAATCAAATTGGAAATGAACCCTAATGACCCATGAGGAACAATATAACACTCTCCAAATTTACACATCATAACTAGAGATCCAAAAACTAAAACAAATCCAATGGCAATGGCAACCAAACTAAACTACATAATAATTTTAAAAATGAGGAGATACAATGGTTCATTAATGTCTAGCTCTTTGTCAACTATTTGAAAATTCAAACCTTGAATCCCACCACCTAACATATTCCAACTCTTGTCACATCATACAACTAAAATTTTTTGCTTCAAAAGATCAATGGCTTCGAAAGATCTATAAGTCACAAGTTGCATACCAAAAAAGAACTATACTTATGATTGTCATGTGGCACAATCCAACACATCCTACCAAAGGATAGACAACTTCGAAAGATTGGAACATTGCGAGGGAGACCCACAAGATCATTTTCCAATCCATATAAGTCAATCAGATTTAAATACATGAATTAGAAGAATAAGAAATTGCTCAAACATTATGCCTTCAAATACTTCACAAGTCACCTGAAATAATAAGCCACATCATTGATATGTGGGCACACCCAAAACAAACCTCAATCACCTAGAAAATGCCATGTGCACACTACTTTCATACATTGCCACCATCAGTCTTAGACATGTCCACATAACCAAAAGTATGGCAAGTATCCTGCAAGGACTATCCATGGAACACATCAAACCAATGTCTAAAGAATTTAAATACTAACGAGCATCCAGGTCACATTAACCCTAGGCTTCATGTCCTCCCTCGAAACAAAGCAGGCCCACCATTGTATCAAAACATCTATAGATCTACTTTGCTTGCCTCATGGACTATAGATCTATAGATGTAATTGAAAGGTGCCATGTGGATGTCAAATCACACCTCACAAGACCGTCGAGGAGGAATTTATGTGTGAAAACCTTCAACGAATAAATAAAGCAGGCTTGCCAACAAATTCCACATGGTATCATCTTATTTGCCTCTAGAGATCTAAATTCTGCATGGGACGCAATTTCTTCATCTATATATCCACCAAAATCACCCAAAAATGACCAGTCATCCCAATGCATCATCACTAGGACCAATATCAAAGCAAGGTCTAACAACTCGGATGGACAGAACCTCGAGAACAAACCAAAAACACCCAAACCAGAGGATTTTATAGAATTTTAACAGGGGCAGAGACCACACCAACAAATTCAACAACCAATTTCATCTTAAAGTATACTGGCTCCACAAAATGTTAACAGGCTTTACAAGTGCATTAAGGTTCTCAATTACAATATTAAGACTGCTTTGTATGATTACTGACTCTCTACTTAACTACAAATTTTGACTTTAATTACTTCAGTATTATAAGTAATATGTGTCCTTGAAGTACAGATATGGCAAACCAAATTATATGACTTGTAAAAAATCTACTTGCAAAGGTAACCTCAACAACAACCATTGTTTGCACACTCTTTCACCCTGAGATGGAGTAATTAATTGGAACTCATGAATGCCATGCAAAAAGATTGCATGCTACCTCTTCAATTGATTGCTACAAAAAGAGAAAGCAAGTTGCTGAAAAGCTAAATATTGTTCTATCCACTTTCAATTTCTGCAAGAAAATGCAATAATTAAATAATAGTTTATACCAATGTAAAACTTAGTTTATCTCAATGACCACAAACAAAATAGTGGGTGTGGACCAAATAGAGCCACATAAATATGAACTTACAGAAGCAACATGTGAAAATTGCATTTATCAAATGTCTCTATCTGCACCCTTCTCTTCCGAGTCTCTTCATGGGCTGAGATCTTAACCAAAATTTAGACAAGGGCAAAGTGGAACACAGCTAACTGTAACATGCAATCATGACAGCCTGTTTTAAAAAATAGATGACCGCTTTTGTATCTGGCCTCTGCAAGTCCCTTTAGAGAGCAATGAATGAAGTGTCATTTGTTCCATTGGTTTTCCAAGAGGAAAGCAGTGGAAGAAGACATGTTCTTAATCTCTGACCTCTCCACTTCCTATTGGCCTTGGAGATATTACAGAACAAATGTTCGAACAAGCATTTCAGCTTAGAAATCTTCTTTGTTATGAGTAGATTGATTTCAGATAGTGTCGATTAGAAAAAAATAAAAGAATATGATCTATTTACAGTGTGACGCAAATTAGAGACTGTTTCAGTTGTATAAAGAACTCTATGTTATCAGAGTCACGTGTCATAGTCTGTCTCCTCCATAAACACTTCATACTTGGTTCCTTTCAGTTTTTTGTAGACCTCATCTCTGTTCTCAATCTGCTCTGAAAGTGGTAGCGTGTGAATTTTCACCTGACGGCTCTCTAATTTATGTGGAGGCACTTTGAGAAACTCCTCCACTTCCCTCATTTTCTGAAACTTAACAAGACAGATTGGTGTTAGCCCAAAGAAAACAAGTAGCAATTATCATGCCTTGGTTTTAAATTATTTAATAACCTAATACTTGTAGCAGTTTTTATCAGGAAATTAATGACAAAAAAAAAAAGATAATATTGAGTTTGATCATGGACTACTTAAAGCAATGCTTTGAAAATACCGTTTCATCTTTTATCAAGTCCTCATAATACAATATCATATGACGAGTGCTTTTAAAGAACTTCACAGCATCGTCTGTCACTTCCTCAATACGTTGCAGATTAGTTTGTAAGAAGGTCACATTGATTAGAGGCTTATATGCAGCTAGCAGAACTGCCTGAAAAAGCATGATAATTTAGAATTTTAGGTCATTGTCATATCAACAGTTTCCTGGGTATGACTAGGTTCCTGGAAAAATGTACTAACAACCCCATCATTGTGCTCAAGGAATCTGCAAAGAAAAAAAAATGGTTTCAGAGCTATTTCACACAAACCTCTTGCTTTGAGTGCACATGGGACTTGTGTGTCCCATTCAGTTGCTTAGCACTGCGGTCATAGGCATTTGCTAAGACAGAGATCAATCGACGCAGAATATTTCGCCTAAACAACAATATGACAGAGACCCCCCTTTTCTTAAAATATTTTACCACTTCTCTGTTGTATTCCATTGCTCCCTGACATGTCAGTAGACAGTGAAATGTGAGACATGTTTTAAAAGAACAGTAGCTACTATGAAGCAGAGTTGTTCAAAAGCCTCCAATGTACAAAGCAATTATGGTAAACATAGAAAAAGACCTCAAAACTACTGTATTTTAGCAAGCAGGTAGACACAGTCAAGAACATCTATTTAACAAAATTTTCAGCGAACAATGCAGGTAACCAATTTTTTCATTTGAACTACTTCACCAGCCATTCAAAAATACCAAAATCATTTTGGTCTTTTAAAAGAACACTTAGTTTCTAATAGAAAATATAAGAATCCATACTACAAAAATAATTTCTATGAGACAAAAAAAATCTAATATTACAGGGAAGGGGGGAAGTTTTTTATTGAGAGAGTGAATGGGTTTTTGAATTTTTTTATGATGGCATGAGGTAGAGATAAATGCAGACAGTGTCTTTTGGGATCAGAAGAAACAGAAGAATCTAAACACAGACATCACAGATTCACAGAGATAGATGCAGACTGTCTGGATATTACTCTGGGCATCATCAAAGGTACAGCTGAGATTTAAATGAAAAAACTTTAATCTGCAGGTTCGATTGTTCCTAGCCCTGGCCCTTACCAAAGCCATAAATGCATGGATGGAAAAAATTGGCATCCGACTAGTCCCTTTGAAATGCAGTTGGTGTCAGCTATCCATCCAATTAGTCGCTTTACAATAGATTGTGAAAAGGCACCAAAGTCACATACTGAGGAGAAGTTAATTTACAGACACACCATTCAAATAGCTAAATCCTCTGAAATTTTTAAGAGATTTATGTCAACACACTTCTATGCCCATTTCAAGAGGCAACTATGCCCTAGGAGTAACAACATATGCCACTATTGATTCAATAATCACATAAGCCATACTGAATGTTCAATTTTATCAACCCAGCTCTAGACTAACACAGAAAACCTAGAAGAGCTAGGAGAAAGAAGTGGTAGAGAAGCAAATTTATGTATTCAAGGATACTCCCTTTCATTTGTGGCCCAACACTGGGTATTAAAGTATCTTCCATACTATTTGCTATCCTTCAATAAATTTGATTATTGACTATTTTGAATTCATTAATGACAATTAAATATTATTGAAGCTGAAATGATAAGTGTTTATTATGATGATTCAATGCCTATCTTTAAAACTGCTGATAATATTTAATTGTTGATTAGTTAACGAAAAGTTGCTAGCAGTGATAATGATGTTAATCCATATTTTTTGACGATTATACTGAGTTATTTCAATATTGATCTGATTATTTTCATGGTGACTAGTCACTTGGTTCTTTGTGTGTGTCAGTAACACTGGGAAGCAGGTTCAGATAAGGAATGTCATGGGGAAGAGAAGCTTCAGCAGTGATCAGCAGAAGCAAGAGGATGATGTGCACACACCACTTAGTTTGATAGAAAAGAACAGTTGAACTTATCACACTTCATATCGAGAAATAGGAAAAATAATGTAGATAAGTATAAACTTAGAAAAGCAACTTAAAATTCAAGCTTAAAGAGCTTTCGCACTTGAGACCCACAGTAATAAAAGCAGAATTTTTAGAAAGAGTGAATTGCCCAGACATTTTGGAAAGAAAAGCAGCTTGGGAAGCATTGTGGCAAGAGGAGACAGGTTTCTTTCCTTGGTGCAAACATGAAACCCAGCTTCGTCATCCTCTTCCACTGAAATTGGCTCTTGGCTGTTGGGTTACATCTTGATAATTTCTTTCTTGGCGGAAGCTTTTCTTTGCAATCTATGATAGGGTTTCAGGGGCTTGTTTGTAGTTTGCAAACACTTGCACCTACAATAATGACCATCTCCCTTGATGACTCTTGAAAGAGAGCGTAAGCTTAATTTTCTATTCTTTATTTTGGTAGTAATATGGATACCTATACTGAGGAGGTCCGGCTGAAAAGACCTTATTATAAGCTTGTATTTATAGCAGATATTTGATGGCTGCCTATGACCTAAGCAATAGAGAATGAAATAATGAAAACTAAATTCATTGGTTGGAAACTCAGAAGAACTAAGAGTCATCAAGCTAATGGGTCGAATTTTCCATGGTTGCGAGGAGCTTGAGGGCATTCCCTGCATATTTGGATTGCAGACCAGAATCCAAATAGGAATAGAGCAACATTTTCTCCAACAACTCTTGTAAATTCTGTTAATTCTGTCCTGGAAATTCATAGCCATCATAATATGATATCCATTTAAATCTTGCTGCTGTGCCAAACCCCATATGACCTGTATTGGAGGGAGATTTGGAGAGGAGTGTCTTGAGCTTCAATAATCTTCCTTAATATGCATACTATCTGTACAGCTGCTCAATAGATTTGTCACTTATAATGTAAGGAAAATACACTGAGGAAAGAGAAGACAGAATGTGTTTAGAAGACAGTCATAATGAGAAGATGAATAAGGTTTATATTAGAAGCAGAAAACAGGAAAACCCAAAAAAAATAACCAAAAAACTGTGGTTTATTGAGTAAATAAACCATGGCTTTTTGACAGTTTTTACGATAAACCTCCTGCCCTCTTCATTTTTGCATCATTTTTCCAACTTCACACTATAGGGGAAAAAATTCAGACTTTCAAAGCAAAGGTGAACAGATGAATCAGTGATCAACAAATTTGGGCACGCCTCCAAGATTGCTGGTTTTCATTCTTTCCATGCTTTATTTGTGAATCAATGTTAAAGATTTCAATGGCAAACGTAACGGTGTATGTTGTTCAGGTGTTCTTGTTACTAGGGTTGCGAAGATAGAAAGTGACCTTCCAAATAAGTAACAAATACAATAAGAGAGACCTTGGCATGAGTTTCGGAGTTGAACATGGGACATCTAGGTGGAGTGAAATGAAAGAAGGTTCAAGGTAATGATCAACAGATTCCATGCAAAGTGCAATGCAATTAAAGGGTAAGTTAAAAAGGTAATGTGTGCAGGAGCCAGGGAGTGGTCAAAAATTTGGAAGAAAAGGAAAATTAGAAGGGGTTACATGGAGAGGGCGTGCATGAAAACGTTAAACTGACTATCTCTATGGGTGTGTTGAACACTTCTATCCACATTCTTATTGTTTATAATTAGCAAGGGGTACGAGAGACTCTACATTCCCTAATTTCAATGTTAATTGAATCATTGATTTTATTTTTTGATGGAAGAGTATTAGCCTATTAGGAGTGTTGAATACTATAATATTATGGTAATAACTCGGTTCCCTGTTGACTGCAAGTTTTGCTAGTGCATCTGCCTCCCAGTTATAATCCTTCTTTATGTGTTGCAATTGGGCATCCTAGAATCAGGCTAATATGATTTTGATTTAATTTGGCATATTCACAATTTTCCAATTTAGGGTCCATGTGCCGTTTCATATGTTCATGACTTGTTGAATTAAAAGTTGAGTCGCCTTCAACAGTGAGTTTTGTTGCTTCAATCTCCTTTGCTGAAAGAACTCCTTCACAAAGGACTTGAAGTTCAGACATGTTATTTGTTTGCACCCGTGTAGCTTTTTAGTAAAGCAGTTATGAGTTTTTCTTCTAGAATGAACATGTAATATGATTTTGATTTTGATTTAATTTGGCATATTCACAATTTTCCAATTTAGGGTCTATGTGCCCTTTCATATGTTTATGACTTGTTAGATTATAAGTTGAGTCACCTTCAGCAATGAGTTTTGTTGCTTCAATCTCCTTTGCTGAAAGAACTTCGCAAAGGTCTTGAAGTTCAGACATGTTATTTGTTTGCATCCGTGTAGCTTTTTGGTAAAGCAGTTATGAGTTTTTCTTCTAGAATAAACATGTAAGGCCCATCCAAATTTAATTTTAGCCATCCTTGTAGAGATGGTTCCCAGCCATATTTTGGGTTTATGGTGCAAACACAAAATTTGTAGACGAGATTACATTGTTTTGCTATATTTAGGTCAAGCATATTTGCAAGGTCAAATTTGTCTGACATTTTTTGAGTAGTAACAGCACTCCATACTTGGATTTTTATGCTTCACTTCCCCAGTGCTTTTACAGACTTCCCTAGAAATCCTTGTACACTCAGGCCAAATATGCCAAAAAATGTCCTGCCAATCTATGTGTTTGTCTTTATTTTTACCATCACTGAAGCCTAGCTTGGATGGCTGGATTAGGTGGTCCTTGTTGAAGGAATTTGCCTGCTATTTGCCTCCAAACTAATTTTGCATACAGGCAATTAATGAGAAGATGAAGATAGATTCCTCATCTCATTACAATTAGGGCACATATTTGGGCCACTCCAACCTCTTTTTTTCAATTAATCCAGAGTAGGGATTTTTCCATGTATGACAAGCCATAGGAAGTTGTATCTTTGGTAGATTCTGATGACCCCACAAGTGTCTTCATCTGTTATCAGAATTCTGAATTCCCTTGATGAGTTCCTGATAGGCAAAGTCTACCATGCATTCAAGCATTTTTAGTTCTTTCCATACTATTGTGTCATTTTCCTGAAAGAGCTAGATTTTGAGTTTAGCCAGGGCATGTTTTAGCATGTTACACTGGAGTCAGTAACCCTGTGATTGCTGCTATAAAATATGCAAATCCAAGTTACTCTAAATGTCCTGCCAATGATATAATTTGAGATTGTAAGCAGCCCTTCTTGTTGCATTTCATGTTTAAACAGCTGAAGCTGTGCGTAATATTGTGGGAGGTGTCTAATCCAACTATGATCCCAAAAACTCATAGCTGTTCCCATACCAACTTCCCAAGTGAGTCCTTTGACTTGCTTTGGCATTCTTGGTTTAATGTGTTTTATGATTGTACAGAGTTGTGGTCCCTGAGTATTTGTTGTGGGGTTTTTTAAGGCCAATATAGATACTTCATGAGTAGGATTGTGGTCCAAGTAGATGGGGATTTTCTCTTCATTTCAAGGCTAGTTTCATTGCCAGACAAATAATGAAATTCTACAAAAAAATTATATTCAAACCTCCACTCTATGTGTTGTTACATATTTCCTTCCAGGCAGCCAAAGGGTGCTTGGAGGTCTCTTATGTTCCTTGCCATAGGAAATTCATTGGAGATTAACTATATGGTCTTGTGTTTTGCTTGGTATCTTGATGAGGGCCAGAAGATGGATAGGGACGGCCTGGGCAGCAACTCTCACAAGGTAGACCCAGACAACAAATGAAAGATATTTTCTTGTCCAATTCTTTGTTATGAGTTCTATTCTATTCTAAGTTGTCGGGTTCTTTACCCGGAGGCACCGGTCCCATACCAGTCGGAAGCGGGTCCCGGAGCGGCAACTAGAGCGGCGACGGGAGCAGGCAAGGCATGGGCACACCCACAGGGACCCGAGGCAGTAGGGCCATGCCCTAGTTGCTCCCAAGCCCTCCCAAGGGCATTTCGAGAATTTTTTTCTATATTATACATAGTTCCACTGGGACGCGTCCCCCCCTGAAATACAGCCGTCCCCCACGTCTCCCCGTTTCCAAGACGGGGAGACTTCAAGGAAACGTCCCCACCATCCCCCCACCGTCCCCCAGTTTTGCCGTTGCATTTCTTTGAGGCATTCTGTCCAACAGTTCACGTGCCTTGTCTATGCTTCCACATTTTGCATACATGTCTAACAAGGCAGTTGCAACTACAACATCTAACAAAATTCCTCTATCCTTTATGTTTTGATGGATGTCCATACCCTAGTCCAAAGCTCCCATTTTGACACAGGGAGAGAGGATGTTGGGCTAGCAAAGGTTGCGGAATTTGGCTTTACACCAGCCAATTGCATTTGCTTTAAAATTTCTAAAGCCTTTTCAACAAATCCATTTTGTGCATATCCTGCAATCATTGCCGTCCATGAGACCACATTTCTTTGAGGCATTCTGTCAAACAGTTCACGTGCCTTGTCTCTGCTTCCACATTTTGCATACATGTCTAATTTATAACTAATTTATACATCTTATAGACTTCTACAGTTATACATCTTTTTATAACTAATTTTTCAAGTACTATATGTATTTCAGCGCACTGCTCCCCCACCGCCGTCCCCCGCCGTCCCCCGCCGTCCCCAAAATTAGACCCCTCGCCCCCCCGTCCCCGCAACTCCGTGGAACTATGATATTATATAATATAATTTGTATTATAGTCTATAATATATGAAGTCTAGTTTTATTTTTCTCATGGTATAGACCACTGATGAAAAACTCGCCAATAACTCGCCTAACCCGCGAGTACTCGCGCGGCAGATACTGGGGCGAGTTTTTATCAGTAAAACTCGGCCCGGGTTTTTGATAAAACTCGCGGCAAGGTTTTTTAAAAAAATAGCCAAAAAACGCGAGTAATTCTTCGAAAAATCGACACATAAAAACATGTTTGATTTTTAACAATTAAAACACACAAAACCGAAAACCCTAAAGCATTATTTTTCATTTTATGAACTCACGAAACCCTCCCGACAGCTCTCGGCAGCGCGAAAACTTCGGGCGGCGCGATTCATTGATTCAATTCGAAATCTTCTCATTTGGAGGCGAAATCGAAGGGCAGAGGTAACTGGTAAGATTTTGAATGAAGTGAACTGTTAAAAAAATTTAAAAATGAAATTTTTAAAAGGATTGTATCATATGAAAGGAGAGATTTTGGACGAACTGTCCAAATTTTGAGTGATTTTCGAGTTTCAACGAAGGACAAACTGTGACTGTAGTCTGTGACATTTTAAAATTTTGGATCGATTATCATTGATAATTTGTTTCATCATTCAGTATAAATTTTTAAATGACTGTAGTCTGTATTTGTAATATCAAATATGTATCATACGATATTATGAAAGGAGAGATTTTGGACGAACTGTCAAAATTTATATAAATTTTGACAGTTCGTCCAAAATCTCTCCTTTCATATGATACATTTTTTTTTAAATTTCGAATTTTATTAGACTTTAGTGATTAGTCATTGACTATAAACTTAAAGTATAAATTTTGACAGTTCGTCCAAAATCTCTCCTTTCATATGATACAGTCTTTTTAAAATTTTGATTGAAATTTAAAATCATCCTAATCCTATATAAATTTTAACAATTCATCCAGGGTCCATATAAATTTTGACAGTTTGTCCAAAATCTCTCCTTTCATAATTCATAATTTCATATGATACAGTCTTTTTAAAATTTCGATTTTTTTATTAGTCACTGAGTAAAAAAATCGAAAATTAAAACCATCATAATCCTATATAAATTTTAACAATTCGTCCAAAAACTCTTCTTTCATATGATACAGTCATTTTTTAATTTTTATTTTTTATAATACAGTGACCAGTCATTTAATAATAAATAGGAAATTACTGTCAAAATTTTATAAATAAAACACATCTTATAAATAAATTATAATATAGTCCAAAATCTCTCCTTTCATATGATACAGTCTTTTTATAATTTCGAATCTCGTTTAATTTTTATAGCAAAAGAGTCAAAATACAGCAACTGTGTTATTGTCATTGTCAAATTTAAATTTTTAATTTGTTGTCTCTTTTTTTGATAGGTAACAGGTTATAACTTATGGCCTTTGCAAGTGGAACTGGAGGTAGAAGAACCGGTGGCAAACCTAAAGACCCATGCTGGAAACATGGGACACCAGGTCCAAAGCGAGGAGATGTCATTTGTAACCATTGCAATAAACATATGTCCGGAGGCGTTAATCGACTTAAATACCACCTTGCACAGGTTCCTTGCAATGATGTTGAGATATGTGACAAAGTTTCTGTGGAGGCTCAGAGGGAGGTGCACGTCCTCCTTATGGATTATGAACGAAAGAAAGAAGCTAAAAAGAGAGCAGCACAGGCAATGGCAGCCCCAAACCGAGATTTGAGTTCTACAGGGTCAGATTATAGAGGTGTAAGTGTAGAGGCCTCTTCTACACCTTCCATTGGGCCACAGATACGACGATCAGGCAAAGGGCTTGATAGCTTTATTGTTCCTCGGAACACTCCTGGTGCGCAACCTTCATTGGATGGTCTTGCAAATACATGGAATAGAGAGGTGCATCGTGAGGCGAAGTTGGCATGTGCACGATTTTGGTACTACAACAATATTCCCTTCAATGTCGCTTCGAGTCCTTATTGGGAGCACTTGGTCACTGCATTGACTGTGGCAGGTAAGGGGTTCAAGGCCCCAAGTCGTCATGAGTTGAGTGGCCCATTGTTGCAGGAGGAGGTGGAACACACACATCTACTAGTACAGGATCAGAGGAAAGTTTGGGAAAGAAAAGGCTACACTATTTTATCTGATGGATGGACAGATGCCAGGAACAGAACTCTCATCAATTTTTTAGTGGCTTCAGCTGGGCAGCTAGTCTTTTTAAAATCAGTTGATGCCTCCAATCAAATAAAAAATGCAGAAACCTTGTGCAACATGTTGGATGAGGTAGTGATGGAGGTGGGAGTGGAAAATGTCGTCCAAATAGTGACTGACAATGCAGCTGCATATGTGGCAGCCGGTAGACTTCTAGAGGCGAGGCATCCGACCATTTTATGGAGCCCTTGTGCTGCCCACTGTATTGACCTTCTTCTTGAGGACATTGGAAAAATAAGCTAGGTGAAGAATGTGGTTGAAGAGGCAAGAAATATCACAAAATACATCTACAACCACACATGGGTCCTAAATCTTATGAGAGAGTACACTGGTGGCAAGGAGCTCACACGATCAGGAGTCACACGCTTTGCCACTAATTTCCTTACCTTGCAGAGTATAGCATCATTATTGCCCCACCTTAGGCGCATGTTTGTGGCTGAAAGGTGGTTGGAGAGTCCTTATCATAAGAACCCAGAAGCAGAGAGGGTCGTGAAAGCAGTTCATGATGCTGTCATGGAAAAATCCTTGGAGGAGATCATCAAGGTAAGTTTTCAAACACTAATTTTTATTTTTATTTTTATTTGCTAATGTTAAAATTTGCTGATTTTGTAAAAAACTTATATTTATATTTGTTGAATTTCAATTACTATAATTTTCTAATTTTATTTTCATCCACTATTGATTTAGGTGTCAGAACCGTTGGTTAGGGTTCTACGATTGGTGGATGGGGATCAAAAGCCCATGGGGTATCTATATGAGGCCATGGATAAGGCCAAAGAGGCCATTCAGCATTTGTATGGGTCGAATAAAACAAAATATGAACCCATATGGCGCATTATTGATCGGAGGTGGAATCAACAACTCCACCAACATATTCATGTCGCTGGTTACTATTTGAACCCCGCATTTTTCTTCTCCTCTTCATTCAAAGCAGATGCAAAGGTTAAGCTTGGCCTGAACACATGCTTGGAGAGGTTGGTCTTTGATGATAACCTTCGAGACATCATACTCGATGAGTTACAGGTCTATAAGAATGCGGATGGGCCTTTTTTTTTTTCAAGAGATGCCATTCGTAGGAGATCCACTCTGCAACCAGGTAAAATACATATGTTTATTTTTCATTTACTATCTATTTTAACTTTTAAGTTTACTCAAATCCTTACAAAGTTATAAATGTTATCCTTGCAGATTTATGGTGGGATGATTATGGTTCCTCAACGCCTAATCTTCAAAAGATAGCCATCCGGATTTTATCCCAGCCTTGTAGTGCATTTGGTTGTGAGCACAACTGGAGTGTTTTTGAGGCCATTCACACAAGGAAGCGCAACAGGTTGACTCAAAAGCGCTTGAATGACCTTGTCTATGTGCAGTACAACCTTCGGTTGCATGAGAAGGTGGAAGGCCAAGAATCATATCAGGCATTGGACCTTGACGACATTGATCTATATTCAGATTGGATTGCCGAGGATGTTGATGTTGATCCATCACTTGATGATGATGATATAGCTGCTATGGAGAGGGATACAGCGGAATGGCAAGCAAATGTCGCAACATATGAGGATTCAGAGACAGAGTCAGATGATATTGATGTGCCATCAGGGGCGGGTTCCTCACATGTACCGTTTGATCCTATAGATGAGGATCCTGTTGAGCATACCTTGGCTATACCAGCCACTTCCGCACCACCCACACAGAGAAACAAAACTCTTTTGAGCTTTAGTCGTAGAAGAAATTTATGATTTAGATTTTTTAGTGATGATGGAACTCTTTTTTTGGTCTATGATATGTATTATCAAACTGGAATTTCATATGTATTCGAAGGTTGAACTCTTTTTTTTGTCTATGATATGTATTAAACTCTTAATTTTGATTTATATATGAAGGAAATCAGCAATGCATTCTACAATTTCAGAAATGTGTGTTTTTTAAGAATATTTTTTTAAAAATTATGTTTGCCGAGTTATTGCCAAGTTTCTCCCCGAGTTTTTGGCGAGTCTCGAGTTTTTAAAAATTTTGGGTCTGCCGAGTTTTTGCCGAGTCCGAGTTTTTCAACTATGGTATAGACTATAACATATTATAAATTTATATATATTATTATATTATATTATATAATATACTATATATATTATTATATTATATTATATTATATAATATATATTATATTATATTATATTATATATTAATATATTATAAATTTATCAATACTTGTGAAATGCGGTCGTTGAGACTCTTGCGGAGGCTAGGCCTTTTTTCTGCAATCGGGACAGGCCGCGCTCAAATGGGAGATGCGTAGGGGGGAAGCTCCATAACAATGCCGATGATCTAGGGCATGGAGTCCGACCTTTTGGGCCGATGGGTAAGTATACATTTGCAGACCAGGAATGGAAAGAGAACTCTAGCGAGTTGGCCTTTGGCTACACGGCTCGACCTCTCCAATGCACCAGGTCTTCCCCATCTGTGAATTTCGAAGAGGAAACCTGCAGAGAAGTGGCTAAGAATGAAGCATATTTCATGGAGATGGGTCTGGTTGGGAGATTCAGAGGGTTTTGGCCGAGTCTCACTGAGTTGCATCAATGGATTAAAGTCACTTGGGACCCCCTTTTGGAGGGGGATACTCAAATATATCCCTTGTGCGTGAGGGTTTTTTGTGGTGACTTTCAACAACATTCAGGATAGAAACAAAATCCTTTGTGACTACCAATGTATTTGTGAGAATTTCCGCTCATGCTGAAACCATGGCACCCTTCTTTCAACCCTATCACCGAATCTTTCGATGTTACTCCAATCTGGGTAAGACTCCTGAATCTTCCATTACAATTTTGGTTTGATTCATGTTTTGAAGCTATAGGTAACTCGTTGGCAAGTTTTGGGGGGTGGATAAGGGCTCATCCAACTATTTGCACACCACATAAGCTCGTATCCTGATGGACATGGATATTACCAAAGATCTTCCGACGGATATCTCCCTGAAAGCTACAGACGAGTGTTGGAGTCAAATGTTAGATTATGAGGGTTTACCCTTTCGTTGTTGTAGATGCTTCAATAATGGTCATATTGCTACTCATTGCACAAAGCGTAAAATGGGCAATCAGGCTACTTGGTGGAAAAATGTCTCCCCCCATCATTATTCAGCGGAAAAAGAAGATTCTTGTCAGATTGATAAAACCCTTACTACTATCCCGACCGGCGGGGTTGGCAATCACAAGGATACACCAAGTGATTTATAGGCCACACCGAGAGCCACCGAGGGATCTCCTCCTAAAGTGAGGGATAGCGTTAAGGCTACTTTGGATCCTAAGTCAAATGAGGAGTTGGCAGTTCAAACAGAGAGGTCAGAAATTTTGTCTCTTGGGGGAAGGAAAAATCTCCCAAAGAAATTAGATGAGGCTGAGAGAGTTGGGGCATTAGAGGGAAAATGGACAGTGGTGCAAAGTAAAAGAAAGAAAAATGAGGTAGTATTCAACATGCACCTTCGCTCCCACACTAAAACAAGCAAAATCATTTTCATAGACTCTAATGAAGATGCATCCAAGATTGGGGATTGATACGCATTTCCCCCTTTTTTTCGTTAATATCTGTTGATAGTTGTAGTCGATAGCCATGGTATTGTCCTTTTCTGGCTATTAGTAGAATTTGTTATTCTTACTCCAAGATGCTAGAGGCTTTGCTTTAATCTTGCACCCCTATTTACAGGGCATGCGCTTTATGTTTTTGACATCTATTTAGTTTAGAGGGAGCGGTCCCCATGGCCATAATTTACCAATCAAAAAAAATATTATAAATTTATCTATTATATTATTATATTATATTGTATTATTTATTATATAATAATATATTATAAATTTATATATTATATTTATAATATAATATTATTATATTATATTATTATATTATATTGATAATTATACATTATAATATATATGTATATACATACAGCCATACCCAACCATACTGAACCCAAGGAAAAAAATTGCAGCACCAACGTACCAAAACTCCCTACCCGTACCCAACCCTATACCAGAACCGGCAACTTAGATTCTATTATCAAGGTTTCCCAAAGTCCAACTGCTGCCTTCCATTGTATCAGAAAGCTAAGATATGCCATTGGAAACACCCTTCTTTATAGCCCAGTATTGCAAGGATTCTTTTGTCTTGTGTGTGAAAGGAAATAACAATAATGCTTGATAAACTATTACTATTTCCAATAAACTTTTACAAGAGAAGCTATGCTAATAGAATCTGAAATGCAACAAAAAGTAAACAATGGCTCACTCAAACATGACACAAAATTTAACCTAGGAAACTCTTTTGGGAAAGAAAAAACAGCAAAACAACACCACTTACTGTATTAACAAATAAAAGTCACAATATAATGATATTTCTCTTGTGCTAGTCCTTTGGTGCCAGCATGTCCTCCCTAGCCAACCTACTGTTCTAGGACTTCCTTGATATCTCTTCTTGTGAATCTCACAAAACAATACAGCGGGTACAAAACCATGGGCCATGACCCTTCATATTCCACACGTCTCCTTATGTGCTATACACAACCCTTCACGCCCCACACATCTCCTTATGTGCTATACATGACCCTTCACGTCCCACACGTCTCCTTGTGTGTTTCACATGTGACTCCTCACACCCCACATAGGAATCTTGATGTTCCACATGAATCCACATGCCCTACACATGACTCGTGTTTCATACTAGGGTGCCATTAGGAAAGGTAGGGTGCAACAAATACCCAACATGAAGTACATGCAAAGTATACAACACAAACCTAACATTCTCCCACTTGTTGACTACTTTGCATTGAGGTCATGCATACATAGATGATCTGAAAACTTGTTTGAGAAATTCCGATTTGAAAGGTTCCCAATTAGCCACTGTTGCAAGATGTTATAGGTATGCTACAGGCTACAAGTTGCTACAGGTGTGCAACAGGTTGTTATAGGTGTACAATGGCTGCTACAGGTATGCTACAAGTAGTTGCAAGTGTGCAACAAGCTGCTATAGGGCATTGGTGCAACATTCTTTTGTTGGGATCATTTTTGGACAGGTTGTTATAGGTGTACAATGGCTGCCACAGGTATGCTACAAGTTGTTGCAAGTGTGCAACAAGCTGCTATAGAGCATTCGTGCAACATTCTTTTGTTGGGATCATTTTTGGGACAATTCTTGTTGCTTTCAGCAATATGGTGAATCACAGAATGAATATGCAATGGATATGAGTGGAGACAAATAACCATGTTCTCACTTTTGCAAGCCAGTTCTGGTGTTCAACAATGATGGTTGTTTTAGGGAAGAAGATTGAAAAGAGGCAGTTTTGTCTTTCACAGGCAGCCTGATATCCTTGTCTTGGTTGAGTTTCCTCCTTATAGGGATGTGGGGAAAAATAGGGCAGCAACTATCTTGTGGATTGTTGGGAGGCTGCCCATTTCCCTGGGCCATGATGGATGAGTTGTCTGGCAGTCAGTCTGAGCTCGCACAGGCTGACCCCAAGAGTGGCAGACTATTCTGTTTGCCTTTCATCTTCTTTGGTGATTGTTCCAGATTGGGTGACAATTGATTTTCCTTTTCTTTGGCGGGAGACTTTATGTCCTTTGTTGGTTGCCATTAACAATGAGTTGGAGGTCATTTTGTAATCCCGTACAGGTGAGGCAACAGTTGTCTTGAGCAATCAGTCAATTGCTAAGGGAATCATTACAATGGTGAAAATAATTTATCTTCCAAACCTAGAGGCAAGAAAGAATATAGGATAGAAATGGGGACTGTGGAAGGGTCGGTTGGCTGAGGAAAGACACTTTCGATTGCTGAGTCGAAAGGAGAGAAATGTGCAGGATTCTTGCAAGTTGCAAAGAGCAAAGTGGAGAATAGAGGAAACCATAGGGATAAGACAAAGCTCCGTCAAGATCATTAATTTAGCAAATCTTCATGTATTGACACCAACATAATGAATAGGACGCTAAATTGCAGGCCCGTCCTAGAGTTTTTTACCCATGTGGGTTTTCTCCAGATGAAATTTTGAGTTGTGTATTTTGTTCATTGTGTGCCCTACTGTTTGTTTTACTCTGACTGATTTTGTACATTTAATATTTCTACAAATTGATTAAATTCAGTAGGCAAATTACTGAGAGTTGTCAATAACAAGCTAACTTGGAAAAATCCATTATTGATGCAACTTAGATGCTAATGGCAGCCATGCCCATAGATTTCCTACAACAAGAAGATTTAACTCCCACTACATGGGCAATGCCTAATCTAGTACACACCCTAGAAGCATGGCTCATGTCCTCAATATCTTGAAGACCATGTAATTTGAACCTAAGTTGCCATTCCAAGTTCAAGGTTGAGTATGGGTTCAAAGTTTAAGTACACAATATGGCAGGTCTTTTTCCCTGGGTTCAAGTACGGGTTTGTATATATAATATATTTAAATATACATGTATTATATAATATTTAAATGAAATTTTGAGTTGTGTATTTTGTTCATTGTGTGCCCTACAATATGGCAGATCTTTTTCCCCTGGGTTCAAGTACGGGTTTGTATATATAATATATTTAAATATACATGTATTATATAATATTTAAATGAAATTTTGAGTTGTGTATTTTGTTCATTGTGTGCCCTACTATTTGTTTTATTCTCACTGATTTTGTACATTTAATATTTCTACAAATTGATTAAATTCAGTAGGCAAATTACTGAGAGTTGTCAATAACAAGCTAACTAGGAAAAATCCATTATTGATGCAACTTAGATGCTAATGGCAGCCATGCCCACAGATTTCCTACACCAAGAAGTTTTAGCTCCCACTACATGGGCAATGCCTAATCTAGTACACACCATAGAAGCATGGCTCATGTCCTCAATATCTTGAAGACCATCTAATTTGAACCTAAGTTGCCAATCCAAGTTCAAGGTTGAGTATGGGTTCAAAGTTTAAGTACACAATATGGCAGATCTCTTTCCCCTGGGTTAAAGTACGGGTTTGTATATATAAATATATATAATATATTTAAATATACATGTATTATATAATATTTAAATATATATTATTTATATCAGTGTTACAAGACTCGGACTTGGCACTCAAACTCAACCAAGACTCAACAAATTAAAAAAATCATGAAATATAGAAATTTTTAAGGATTTACGATTTTATCATGCACCCTTCAATAAATAAACTTTAAAGACACAATAAACTAATCAAATAGAAGCTACTTTGATCACATACACAAGTACACTTCGATTACATTACCACAAAAGTGGATTTTAGCTGAAGGAAACAACATTTTTATAAATGTAAATATTGTCAATTGTTTTAGGTGTACAACACTCATGGATTGTGATATCCATGGCATCAAAAACAAAAATCACAATATGGAGTCATGAACTATGGTAGAGAAGAGCTCATATCACTCAACCCAGCATTGCTAGCTCTATTTGGAGTCATACGCTTGTATCTCAGACAAGTCTGCAACTGCTGCCACAACCATAGGCGTATTACTCGGCACAAACAAACTAAAGTGCAAATCCTAACCCTATTGTGCAATGGGGCCCCCACCACCAAAAATAAAAATAGCCCACCCTCATTTGAAATCATCAACAACAATTTGGCATTTGCAATGAACAAGAGCGAAAGAGGAAGACGAAGAGTCTTCATCCAATTCAATTGTCTTGATCAATCATCATTTGACATTCATCAATGTAAGTTCAAAACTGAACTTCACACTCAAACCTTTTCTGTTTAGAATTGCAATATTCAAATAAACAAAATTTAAATATCAATGGATGAATCATGTAGTTTTTTAATCAGATTTTAGGGTTTTAACTGTTTTTTTGGTTTAAGATTTCAAGTTTCAAACTCTCCATGGAAAATATTGAAATAAATAAAAGCCAATAGATAGCTAGCTGATTTTTTTCAGATTTTGGGGGTTTTTTTATTAAAGTAATATTTAGTTACTTAATGGTCAATATAGTTAGTTTCTATTTTTGTTCTTAGTTTAAGCTTGTTTGTATCTGTTTTGCTTTATTAGCTGTAGTTTCCTTGCAAAACTCCTGTACTCGTTATAGAAACTTCTTGTGAAGTCTTTAAATAGAGCTTCACTCTATCTTGTAATTATCTCATTCATTAATAATATTTGCATATTATTCTGAAATGTAACATGGTATCAGAGCTCCAGGTTCAAGATGGAAAAGATTCCATTTCGAAATTTTTCTGACGCCTCCTGTATTTTCCGTGCATTGTACGGACAGCGTACCTGTTCAACTCCCCTGTTTGGAGTTTTTCTACGTGCTTCCTCCTGGTCGTGTTTTTTCTCTACCTGAAGGTCGCATCTGTTTCTTGGAAGTCGTGGGGGTCAGTTTTTTTCAGAGGGTCGTGACCCTACAGAGGACGCGTTTTCAAGGTCGTCATTTCTTTTTTGTGGGTTTCCGAGGCAACTCCTGCTCGCGACTTTTAGGGTCGTGTTTTTGTGCCTCAAGGAAGTCGCGGTTCTGTTCATCCAGCGCAGAAGGTCGCGTGTTATGAAAACCCTGTCAGGGCTCACGCATTTTTCCTCTGCTAAAATCGTGATTCTCCTTCCTGAAGCCGCATCTTGTAGGCATCAACGTTTTTTTGTATCTCTTGGATTCGTGATTTTGTGAGCGATTTTATTTGTGATCACATTTTGGGTTCTATGCAATCACGATTTTTAAAACCTGGGTTTCTCCTCTAGTCGTGAGCTTTCCCCTGGCTCCGACGGGCAAAAATTTGGCAGGTCGTCTCTTTCTAATGAACGCGGCGCTCTTTGATCTGAATGTCGCGATTTTTTGCTGGTGATTGCCATTCCATTTGAAGATTGCGATCGTTGTTTCTTCCACATGAAGTTTGCAACGCCAACCCGTGAGGTCGTAGTCGCCGTTTTTTGGTCTGTTTGAAAGCAGTTCGCCTAAGGTTTTATGTTGTGGGTTTTGATCGCTCCAATCACTTGCCTTGGTCAGCGGTCCTCTGCAAAATGTTCTTAACTATTGGTTTCAGCGATTTTATTTGGAGGATCATTTTCTGATCTTTGTCGAAGGTTATTTTGAAGGTCTTTTTGATAGCTGTGGTCAGCGCCTTCTGTCTCAAGCATCTCTTTGACCAAGGTTATGTGAACCCTAGCATTGGGGTCTCCATTTTATTTGGCGAGAGAATATCAAGTTGAAGCTATGTTTTTTGAGACTACATACCTCAGGATTTGTGCAAACCATGTGAGACATGCAAAAAAAAAATTCCCTGTCTCAAAATCCGTGTTCGGATTTTTTGAGCCCGTATTTTCCGTAATCTCGAGATTTGTGCCTCGAAATCCGTGTTCGAATTTTTGAGAATGTATTTCCTGTCTCAAGATCTGTGCCTTCAAATCCGTGTTCAAGATTTTTGAGTCTGTGTATTTCGTGCTTTCAGAATCTGTGCCTCGTAACCCGTGCTAGGGTTCTGTTATCTCTCTGCCTCTGTCGGATATTTGCCCTGTTTTCTGTGTCATCAGTTTGTAATCCGTTTTTTCGTGCCTCGAAAAACGTGAACAATGGCATCATGGTCCAACATCATGTTGGAAGGCAGTCAGAAGTTCAACAGCAGCAAACTTTTTAATCATCGGCGTTTTGATAAACGGTTTCTGCAAGATCTTGTCAGAGTTGGGTTCTTGTTCCGTAGCCCTTTGAATGGGGTTTTGTTTTCTTGATCGGCGGCTTCCTTGTTTGGCAATTGTTTGCCTAGTCGTTGCTTTTGGAGAGTTCGATCTGCCTTTTCGCCATGGTTCGCAGCTTTGAGGGCTTTTTTTATTTGCGCTTACAGCACTTAGCCCCTTCTCAGGACCAGCAGCCATCAGCAGGACCAGCACTCAACATTTGTGTTTGGTAGGCAGCCATTCTATTTTTTCGGATTCCTCAGGATTTTTGCCCTTAAATCCATGCTCGGGTTTTTCTGTCTTGGGTTCTGTGCTCTCAATCTGCCTTTGTTTATGGTTAAGCGACTTGCAGATCTTGTCACATTTAGGGGGCATCTTGATGTAGTTAGTACATTGACCATTACGGGGGGTATCAAAGTAATATTTAGTTACTTAATGTCAATATAGTTAGTTTCTATTTCTGTTCTTAGTTTAAGCTTGTTTCTATCTATTTTGCTTTATTAGCTGTAGTTTCCTTGTGAAACTCCTGTACTCGTTACAGAAACTTCTTCTAAAGTCTTTAAATAGAGCTTCGCTCTATCTTGTAATTATCTCATTCATTAATAATATTTGCATATTATTCTGAAATGTAACATTTTTAAGTTTATTTGCATAATGATAAAATAGATAGCTGATTTAACTTTTGTGTATCCTTTGCTTCTACGCCTCATGCAATCTGATGTAAGAAAACTAGAAGTAAAATCCTCTTGTAGCTTTAACTTTCTACTTTTTAAAATATTTTAATTTTTAGTTATAGTTTTGTTACTGAAATAGTCAAATATGGATTGCATCTTATGTGTATCCTCTGCTTTTGTGCTTCATGGGACTTCAAGTAAGAAAAACAAAAGTGAAATCCTTGATCGATGAACTTGTTAATTTTTTAATTTTGTGTAATATCCCAAATGGGATCTGTCCTAAATTTCTGAAAATAAATTTCTGAATTCTGCCCTAATTTTCTTCACTTTAGTTTTCTGCTCAAAACCCTAAATTCTGATTTTATTTTCTGATTACAAGCATTCAATTACAGCGAACATATATGATGCAGGAGCACCCAGGCGTATATGCAATCCTGCATCGCCAAAAAAAATGGATATCTCAGTTTTGTTTGATTTTAATCTAGTTTATTGTTTCAGTTGTGATTCCAAGGTGTTGGCTGTGTTGTCACGGTTGATAGCAATCACGCGTCACATTCACTCTATGTTGTTTTTGGTTCAGTTTTTTATTGTTGCGATCATTTTGATGGTGCCATTGGTCAATTATGGCAATGGGTCATTCTTCTGTTTGCTGGTTCGTATGGAGCAATGGGTGAATCGTCGTCATTCCGAGAGAGTCATGGATCCAGAGTGCAAATGTTTGAGGCATTGCATTGATGTCCTCATGGGTGCGGTTTGAAACACACTGGGCAAGCATGTTTGGAGTCAAAGTCTCATTTTTGCCAGAATAGCATATCCAGACGAATTCATACCAAGTTAATAGAGGAATGAAATCTACCTTCCTCATTGTGGTCTTCATGAAACATGGAATCGATTGTTAGTGGCTTCCTCTCCTTGCTGGCTGCATAGATGTGATTTTGACTGAGTCAAAACTAATAAAAAAACAATAAAAAAAACACACATCTGGAAGTTGGACGGCTTGAGAGCTATTTGGACAATGGTTTTTTGGCGGGGTGTCGCCCAAAAGGAAGTTGAAGGAGCGAAATTTTCAGTTGGCATTTCTTTTGTTTGCTTTTGACAGCAATAAAAAGCACACGCATGGCTGGGAGAAGGTTTTTGGCTGCCAAGAAAAGGGAGAAAATACCTGCAGAGAGTCGCTGCCAGTAAAAACATATGGAATATGAAAAATTGGTGAGTTCAGCCTGCCAGAAGGAGAAAATACAGAGTGGAAATTGCTGAAAGAGCACCTTGACGTGGAGAAGGGATTCGCTGCCCAAGTAAAGTCAATAACATGAGCAGAGAATGATATGGAGACTACTGCCATATGAAATTGGAATGGAAATGGACTGAATTTCATTGCAGATAGAAAAGAATTGCATGGGATAAGGGAGTAGAACAGCAAAGAAAGCAAAAGAAAAGAGCAGGTTGAAGACCAGAGACACAGAGGAGGTAAAAATAATGCAATTGGACTTGCAAACTGAAGCAGAGCAGTGTAGGAAAGAATACTGGAGTAGCTGAGAGTAAGGGAATTGGTAAATTCTTTGTATACAAACCTCTGTTCACATCAATGGAAGACTGCCAATAATTGTTTGATGAAATTTGTGTTCATTTATGTGATTTGCCTCTATGAATAATTTCTAATTGCCTGTCGCCATCTTTGTAAAAGATTTAAAACATAGTGGATTCCTAGCTGCTAGTATTTGCTGTCTGGGAAGACCCCCGCACTAGGCTGCATCAATATATATGCCCAAACATGACAAATAAACATGGCAAAATGATGCTACAAGTTGACATTGATAACAAGCATGAAATCCACCATGAAAGTACAACATAGGGCATCCAAATGCAACAACCAATTCTGATTTTCTGCAGGAAACTCTGCTGCTACAAATCTGATTATTCTGATCTGATTTTTACAATGATTTCTAGGGCATAAACATGACAAACAATGCCCAGATTTCTGCACTACAAATCAGACCTATAAAATATGTTTGTACATACCAAATACATGCAAAATGGATGACAAATGATCAACCCTAGCTGGGCGAATTATCCAAGAGGTGCACCTACGGTTTACTGCTCCAAATCGCACTCCAAACAAGTGAAATTGCCCTCAAAGATGGGTGCTCCAAATCTGCCCAAGTGTGGCACTCAAAGTAGGGTATAACCCTAATGCAATATGCTCCAAAATGCCACCAAAATGCTGCTCCAAAAATGATCTTCAAATCTGAATTTGCAATGAAGTTCTTCTCCTCCAAATGTTGCCAATGAAGCACAAATTGAACTCCATGATGAATCCTCCACATGGATGAGCTAGGGTTTCATCCAAATCACCACATTCGCAAGGGTTTTCGTCCTTGGAATGAAGGCTAGCAATATTGCAGCCAAGGAGTATAAAACTCAAGAGAAAATGATGAATGAATGATGATGAAAATGCCTCAAATGATCTTCTATTTATACACAATTAGGATATTCCCTTAGCCCTCCAGATTAGCCTACGGGAATGCAATAGGCTAGCCAACTCCACTAGGTGATCACTCCGAAAATGGGGACATTACATTTTGCTATTGAGCTAATCAATTATCAAACAAAGTTGAAGAAACAAGGATTGCAACTTTTGTGTATCCTCTACTTTTGCGCTTCGTACAACATTACATAAGAAAAACAAAAGAAAAATACTTGTGTCCCTTGCATTAAGTTTATGTGGTAAAGTAAAACCGTAAATTTTATTTCTTGCAATGTTATTATGAGTTCTAATAGCATAAGTGCTAATGAGGAGGTTGGGAATCCAAAAATTCAAACTAGGAATATAAATAACGGAGGGGAAGCTAGTCCAATTGCACATGTTGTCAATTTCAATTGCCCTTCCAAGCTATGGAAATGCCATCTTTGTGCCTTTGAATTTCATAGCAGCATTACTAGAGCCAATAAACATCTCCTTCACATTCCTAACAAAGGGGTTTGGGTATGTTGTAGTTTGTCACTAAAACAAAGAGCAAAAATAATGAGATTGCTTGGAGGCAATATTGAGCAATCTTGACCCACACCTATTACTACCATGACACTAAGGACTGTTGGTACTTCTCAACCACCACAAGTTCCTCTTTCTGTGTCAAGTGTAGTAGAGCCTAAGGGAAAACATAAGATCACAAGTTCATCTAAAACCTCCAACCCAATGGCATAATTGTTCAACATACAAGTCAAAGATGAGGGAAATGATGTCATTGGCAAATTTTCCCTTGTCAATGCAATTCCATTACATGTTGCTCACTCACCTTATTTTAAGGAGGCCATGTCTAAGGTGGAAAAAGTAGGGCTTTCATATATGCCACCAACGGAGACGAAATTGAGGCCACTATCTTGGATAAGAACTATTCCAAGATAAACATCCTTAGTAAGAAAATGAAGGCCGCGACTCACATGGACGTAGGATTATCATGGTTGGGTGGATGGACATTATGCGGCATCCATTCACCAATATCATGATGACATGTAGAGGGTCCTTATTATCGTTAGGACTATTTGATTGTTCTAGAAACCGCAAGGATGTGGAGTTTCAATTTCAAATCCTCAAAGATGCTATTGAGAAGGTTGACTCTAAAAATGTACTGAAGGTCATCAAAGATGCGGCCTATGTGTAGGGCAACAGAGAAGTTGGTTGAAGCTGCCCCATAAACATATTTTTTGGACCCATTGTTTTGTGCTTGCCATGAACAATGCACTAGAGGACATGGGCAAAATTAACTAGATCAAACAATTTTTACTCAATGGGGAAGATGTGTAAAAAGTTATTTGCAATCGCCACACATCACATACACTATTTCAGACCTTCGCCAAGAAGGAATTTCTCAAACATATTGAGACCAGATATACATCATACTTCATCCTCTTTGAGGGGATGATTGAGGCCGAAGAGCCCTTGCAACTAATGGTCATGACATGAGTGGATTGTTGAGCCAAGTACAAGTCAAAGAAAGGGAAGAGGGTGAAGGAAATGATGAAGAGCCAGATTTTTTGGGTTGACGCCAAATACATTGTCTCTCTCATACCTTCAGTTTTCACAGTGATCAATTATGTGAGCTCTGATGCATTGATAGCATGCTTGGCCAAATGAAGATTGTTGTACAAAAGAAAGACCCCACCTTGCAATTCTACAATGAGCACTTTCAATCTATCATTCAACAAAGGTGGGAGAAACTCAACACTCCTTTGCACATGGTTGCCTATGCATTGTGTTGTTCTCAAAATCAGCTACGCTCGTTTTTTGTACACAACCCCACGAAACTTGTCCATTTCGTGAAACTACACTCTAAGATCGCAAATCGAGAAAAGATGTTCTTGTTCTCGTGCGAGGTCATTTGACATTTTTACGACGCTTCCTTGAATTAATTTCTCAATGAAGGCGAGGAAAGTTCAAGTCGTAAATTGGTTAGGATGTTAACTTTAGTCATTTTTAAGTTTGGTAAATTTTGACTCTTGATATGCAAGAGCGGCAAAATTTGCCGCTCTTACATATCCCTTAAGTTTGTTTGTTTGTTTTGATGTAATGTCGGCTAAATTTGCCGCTATTACATCGTTTTGAGTCCAAAGTGCGAAAGCGGGTAAAATCACCGCTATCGCATATGTCCGTCGAAACTGCATCACATGTATCGGCGGCCTTTTTTGCCGACTTCGCATATTGGTCAACGGCGATGTCGTAGCGGCCGAAATCGCCGCCCGAACGAGATCTTCGGGATTTTGGTGTCGGATGCCATTAATGGCCACTCGTGCCAGGCGTTCAAACTCCAGTTTTAACCCTTTAAAAAGCTTTTTCTTCTTACCATTCGTCATTCCTTATCCACAAATCTTCTGCGCGACTCGCTCGACGCTTGTTTGATCTCACCGTTCGCCGATTCACCGACGGATCTATTCTTAGGGTTTCCACTTCAAGCACGGGTAAGTCTCTTCTTGCCACTCGTCGTTCAAACTTTTCCTTCAAGGTTATCATAGGTTTTTTGCGTTTGATGATTGTTTTTTAGTTTGTTTTTTTTTTATACGTTTCGTGTTTGTTTAGAGCCTGGTGTTTTCGTGTTGTGTTGTCATTGTGTTGTCCACCTGCGTGCCCTAACTTCTACCCCGAAAACCCTAAGACCTGCGTGCCCTAGATTTCCCAAACCCACATTGCATTCCTCTCATACAACATAGGCGAATTTTGCCGTGTTTACGTTTTTGGTTACCTCTGAGTGTTGAATCGGCTAACATCCCGTTCCCTGCGCTCAAAACTTGCAGATGTTACCTTGCCATGCAACGTCGGCGTTTTTCGCCGCCCGGACTTCACCTTACCTTGCCATGTAATGTCGGCGAAATTCGCCGCTCGTACATATATGGAACCCCCATGTGGTGTCGGCAAAAATCGCCGACGGAACATCGAAAAGATGAAGTAACTAGTTATCAAATGCAGTGTCGGCGAAAATTGCCGCTCTTACCAAACAAAACTTATCATATTCCTGCACGGGCGGCGAAATTCGCCGCCGATGCACAATATCAAACCCCTCACATGCAAGGGCGGCGAATTTTGCCGCCCGTGCAAAAAATATCTCAAATTTTCCTAACACTGGAAAATTTCCAATTTCATTTTCCCGAGCCCGCTTCTCCTCTAATTCTTGGCCAGCTCGCACTATAGCCCTTTTTCAAGCGCACTCCTATAGTCGTGATCGTCAACATGCAATTTTTCCAGATTGCCCATATTTTCCCTGATTGCATGATCATGATTTCTGTTGCAGTTTCTTCTGCGGAGCTCCTTTCGACGTCAAATTTCTTCTCAGTGAAAGGTCGTCCAAATGACTGATTTGTCTCCGAAGAAGGCTAAAGCAATGAAGTATAAATATCAAGGTGTTTTCCCAATCACCTCAGTCCACTCTAATGTTGAAGATATTAGAGATACAGAGATTGGCCATGTTGATATGGCTGAGTTTGTAGAGAGAACCAAGTCGAGCAACCCCAGTGCTATGATGAGGAAAATAGTGGAAAGTAATATTCATCTGGTATCCTCCTTCCCAGTGGCGGCTCACAATACAGAATTTGTTCTTCAGTGCGCCCATTTCTACAACAAAGATATCAGAGCTGTGGTGGACGCCAGTGGTAATGTAATAATCAGGTTGGACCCTGAGTTTATTGACAAGGTGTTCATGTGTCCTCCTGCAACAGAGGTGTTGAAGCTTGATTTCACCGAAGCTCAAAAGGAATATGATAAGAATCCAGAGAAGGCGAAGAAGGTCATCAACAACAAATGGTTAAAGATTGCGAGGTCAAGTTTGTCTAGATGGCCACGCAGCTTCCCTCGAAGTGATTTCGTGGAAGAAGTTGGTGACTTGATTACCCTCCTCAGCAGGATAAGAGGTTTGTCTTCCTCTTCACAATTTCAGGAATGGATGTATCCCTTCATTAAGGTCATACTCCAAGGCAAGCAGGTTATTTTCTGGGGAGAGCAAATCAGTAATGCTTTGCATGATCAGTTGACAAAGGTATCCACTACCTCCAAGTTCTTCATGACTTCCTATCTGGTATACATTGCAGCCTCCATGAGGATTTTTCCAGGATTGTCGTCAGAAGGGGATAGAAGAGTAGTCCCAGTATACCAGTACTACTCTCAGCTAACATTGAAAGGCTCAATTCACCATTTCAGGAGAGTGAATGATGCATTCTTTGCTGTATTCTTGTGTCTTTTCAATCCCCAACTGGAGCAGAGAAGAATCTCAGATGAGGCATGGACAGTGGTTAATGGTTTTGGTTGTATGTTTTTGCAATTTCCATCTTTCTCCTACTTGAGGGTTGGCTTTTTCCAAGGTTACCCTTATATGCTTCCAAGGTTTCCTTCAGATAGATTGGTCTTGATGGAGTTGTGCAGGCAAATGATTGTCGTGCATAACAAACAGATGGAACTCAAGAAGCCTGGCTTCAGATTTCCTGTAGAAATCGACAGATACTCAGTATTGACTGCCGCGAAGGCAAGAGCTATGGAAACGGAGATGCAGCTGGTCACCATGAAGCAATTCAAGAGGAGACCAAAGTTTGATTACCGGGGTGTAAAGGATAAAATCAAGAGGAAAACACAATTCCATGAACCCATGGTGGAAGATGTCTGGATAGATTTGAGAACAGAGGAAGACATCAGGAAACTGGACTATAGCAGGCTGTCTTTAGAGCAAATTGAATACCTGGGACTTGCTGATATCCCAGAGGACCTTGTGGATGATGGAGAATTGGTTGATGCCAAGTATGAAGCAGAACAGATAGCTGGTACTCCTCTACCGCCAATCCAATGGTCCCAAAAGGAGCTGACTTCCCTAAGGAAGAGATTTGAACCCATATTGGCCAACACCAATAAGTGGCTGGAAGATAAAGGAATTACACTGAAGGAATTCCTCACTGGTTCAGAAACTGAAATTCAAGAGCAAACTGGTAAGAAGGTTGAAAATAGAACGAAGAATAAGAGTGATGCTCCATCATCCTCTAAAACACATAAACCTAAAATCAGATTTGTGACAAAGAAAGCAAAGGTTGTTGAGAAGGAACCTGAAGCGAAAGATATGGAAATTGAGGAGCCAGCGGCAGAGGATCCAACAATTGAAGAGCCAGCTACAGAAGAGATGGATGTCGGAGACAAGGGGTCAGAGGAACAAGATAAAGAGGCTTTGTCTCCACAAGACAATACACCTGTTGCACCCCCTGTGCCTGCTTCCCCCATTATCATTCCTTCCTCTGAATCCCCCTCTCCTCCTAAGATAATCTTTGATAATCCCCAGGGCACTTTTGAAAATGTTCTCCATTCTTCTGATTCCATTCCTAGTTTGTCTTCTTCATCATTTGATATAGGAGATACTTCTATGTTTGATCATTTTGTGATGAATACTGAGCAAGTTTCAAGTGCCAATGTAACAGGTCCGGTTTTTACCAACACCCCGCCTATTGTTTCTACCACCAGCACAAGTACAGTCCCAGTAACACCGGTGGCAGGAATGGACTCCAATGTGAATACTTCTCTGCTGCCACCTTGGTTGTCAGCTTACACGCCAAAGAGGAAAAAGCAAGTCATCTCTCCAGATGATTTTGATTTCACTAAGCTAACACCTGCAAAACCTAAGGCTCCGAAGAAACCAAAGATCCTTTCAAGAGTACTTGAAGAAAAGGGGCAGAAGGTTTTGGAGATAGCAAAACCCCCACAGGATGCAACTGTCGAAAATTTTGACATGAATGACTATTCTATTTCTAGGGTTGAATTGGGCAAAATCACCCATGAAAACGCTAAAAATGATATGCAGTCAGCCATGGACATCCTGATCCAGAAATTCGACAGGGAAAAAGAAATGAAAGACTACTACAAGGCAAAAGCAGAACAGCTGACTGCAGTGGTAAGAAAGATCACGTTGAATTCAGAAGCAGTTACTCCAGAGGCCGTGTCTGTAGAAGACCCCGTCATCCTGAAAGCGGAAAAGACTCACCTCAGAGGAAAAGTACTTGAAGAGTACTTAGACAGGATGCGAGCTCAGGGAATCTCTTTGCTCAAGGAGGTATTTGAGAAAACGGATAAGATGAGGAAAGTAAGAGCTGAACTCAACGATCTCATTGATGCCATCTCTCATGATATTGAGCACACAGAGGATACTCATGATAAGTGGGTTGAAATGAGGAAGCTGAAAATGAGCACTTTAATATCCATTGGCGCCATTTCCAACAGGGATTCATATATAGAGACAAAGGAAGCTCTAATGTACAGGAGCAATGTGTTAAGAAATTTGATCAAGGATCTCGAATCTGCCAAGGAAACCAGTGAAGAAAATGATGTTAACATTTTGCATAAGCTGGAGGAGTTGCCCTGTAAATTGGTATCACAGGATAACCAGTTTCTTTCTGCAGAAGAAATGGTTAAGGAATTTGAGGACATGTTTCAGCAGGAATTTGAAGACAAGGTATTTTCAATAACTTCTGTGGACAACATATTAGACAACCAGTTAACCTTGGACAATTTGAAAACCAGGTTAACCAATCATGCCAAGTCAATCACTACAGTAAGGGATGCCATAGTGAGGGCCAGGATGATTTTCAAAAACACATTCAAACCAGATAGCATTGAGATGCAGGCGACTTTCACTATGTATGATGACCACGTGAAAAAGGGTGGTGACACAAGTTGAAGCAGTTGATTTTTTCCTTAGTTTATTTTCTGATCTCCATATGTACTTTCAAAACAGTTTTGGACATTTTTACATGTACTTTTTTGATATGCAATTACATGTAAAAAATAGGAAGTCCCAAGTCAATAAGGACTCCTATTTTTGAATAAGTCAAAGTAGTTGTAGATTTCCTAGATTTTCTCAAGGTCTTTCCCTATAAATAAAGGGGACCTCTTTTGTAAATATTATCTTTTATCTATTGCAAGAAAACTCTGGCGAATTGAAAAGCAAATCAAGACTTTGTGCTTATTGTGAAAATCAATATTCAAATATTCATCAATACAAGAAAGCAAGTTCAATTCCAATCTTTGTCTTGGGATTATTTGCGTTGTGATAGTTTTGTTCTTATGTCTTGCTATCATAATCTTAATTGATAATAATTGAAAGGTGGAGTTTGTTTCAAGTGATTGAAGAGCGCTCTAGATTTGATTCTGATAAACTTTGTGTTATCAAATCGGTTGTGGGTTATATGTTCATGTTTGTGAAAATACAACAGTTTGGGGACTTTGGGCTGCAAGTTGTTATATTTGAATCGTTTTTATCATATTGAAGAAGAGTGAAGACTTTGGGCTGCATTTTGCTTCAAAAAAGTTCTGGTTACAAGCAGTGAGTGAGGTAACAGAAAACTTTGTGTTTCTGTGATGTTGTGATAATTTATAAGTTTTATATTGAGAGTTTGAAATATAAACATCTATTCTGAAAAAAGAGAATGAGATGAGATGGAACCACCCCAAACATAGTTTTTAGTGTACATAAATTTGATAAGTGTTTGATTTACAAAAGTTAAGTAATTAGAGGGAACCTCCCCTTGCTAAGAGGAGAGACTTTGTCTCATCATAGCTGTGGCTGATATACCCATTTTGCCGTTAGTGAGTTAACGACAAAATATTCACCCAACACATTGAAACCAAAGCGGTATGTTCAAAGGCATTGTAGAGTTGTCCCTATGGCAAACAATGAGGTGAAAAGAGGCTTCATGAAGGCAATTCTAACACTGTACAATGCAAAGGAGGCCACCATCATTTGTAATGAGTGGACCAAATTTACCACACTCAAGGGTTGTGTAAATGAGGCAAAGTTGGAAAGAGAGAGTATAGCGCAAGAAGACCCGATACTATGGCGGCATTGCATGGGCCTCAATCATTGATAATCACACTAGTTGTTTGCCTCTTGTCACAAGTCTGCATTTCCTTTGTTGCTGAGAGGAACCAGTCTACATATAACTTCATCCACTCTATCTAAAGGAACAGGCTCACCTCTAGGAGAGCATAGAAGCTTGTGGTTGTACATAGTGCCTTGCTTCATCCACTCTATCTAAAGGATCAGGCTACATAAACAAGGTTGGTGTCCAATTGGAGGCAACTTCAGCTAAATGGGTTCAACAATTCTAATGATGAGGAGTTTATCACGACATTTGGGGATGATTAGATCATTTGAGGGATTGGCCAATTCTAGTTGAAAGTTGAAATTTGATGTAATCATGGTACTGAATATAATAATACGGTGATATTCAGAATTTTCAATGCATTGTTGGTTCAATTGATTCATTGTGTTTAAACTTTACAGTTTAACTTTACATAAAAGCTAAATTGGAATTTCTTTTACATTTTTTTATAATTAATTTTTCAAGTATTATATTATATTTCCATATCATCCCCTTAACTGTACCCAAATTTTGGAAAAAAGAAATTGTCGTCCCCAAAACCAGTCCCTGTGTTGCCCCCCATCCCCCACCCCTTCCCAAACTTAGTGGAACAATGGTTATCAATAAGGGAGTCAAATCTTAAGCATCAGAAAGGGCTAGAAAGACAAATGGCAGGTTGTCAATAATGAATGTTTGTATCTGGAAAGTGGTGTAAAGGTGCTGTATGACTGAGGTGCCACAAAGGCAAATATTTTAGCAGGAGCAAGACACCCTAATCAGTTCCTCCAAACAAGGAATTTTTGACATATAGACTTAGGACACTAGTGCTAGACTTGGGTTAGCTAGTGATGTTCCAAACTATGTCCCATGATACCTATAAGATGCTAAAAATATAGAAAAACAAAGCTGCCAACTTCCCCATAATGTTTCTCCATTTATGGCAAACCACTAGAGCAAACCATAGTAGCAATAACCAGGAAAAACTACCGGTTAACCACGAGTACCCAGCACCCAACAGTCATCCCATGTCGGTTCTGATCAGCAGGCCTGGTTCATTCAAGAACAGATCAACGCCCAGTCAAACCTTGAAAAACTGCAGTTTAAACACAGGTAATTGAAAAAAGCATGGTTTTTCCTTAGGTTTTTTCAGTTTTGGCATGAAATAACAATTGCAGTTTTTTTCTTGTGTTTTTATGAATATTTTAGCATTTTTTAAGTTGCTGTGTTTTTCCCATTTTAGACCCGTGTAATTGAATTTCAGTTTATACTTTCAGTTTGTCATGCCATTACATTGTGAGAATTGGGTAAATGCATGAGAACATAGGCAGCAAATATACCACTTCCTACCACACTCTACCAACTTTTAGTTAGAGTAAGGATTGTGTGCCAACAAAATATAATTGGCCTTTGACATAGTAATAATGTGTTTCCAGAATTTGTTTCTCTTGATTCTTTGAATTGTGTTCCTCCTTACAAATTCAAAAAGCAAAAGGCTAAAATATGGTTCTCCTCCATTCGAAATCAAATGACCAACTATGGATTTGAAAGATGACAGCACAAGAGAGCTTACACCTAGCTAAGAGAGAGGAACCCAAGACCTAGACACTTAAATAGTCCTAGACTTGTACATTCTCAAACAATGATCTTGAATTCGACCTAAGTGCATCAAAAGGCAATTGTGGGAATAATCAAACTGATAAAATGACCAACACACTAATAGACGACAACCACAAGGGAAACTACTTATAAGTAATTGGGAATGTTGTAGTAATCAGAGAAAAAGCTAGTAGTGAGCCACAGTGACACTAAGAGAGGGATTCGAGAAGTGAACAAGACACCCGATTTCTCCAAGATCGGAGCCCCAACTTTTTCCTTTTGTTATTCATGCTTCTCTTGGACCTCTACACTTCTTCATATTTCACGGGTGTCCATTTTAATTCTGAATTGAGCTTCTTTAAGGTTTATAAATACAAATCCTTCGTTTTTTCTGTGTTAAATTGGAATTCTGCTTGGAATGTTCTTTTAAATCAAGTTGCACAAAGAAAAGCCACATGGATGCTTTTTATAGCTCTCAAGGTTTTTTAAGTTTTATATATTTTCATTCACAATATTATCTTCTCCAAGCTCCTAAGTAAGCAAGATGGTTCTAGGTGTCATTCTCTCACTCAGTTGTGCCTCGGGTGTTATGCTTTTCTGCCTTGCATTGTCATTGTTTTTCTTTGAGTTCTAAGTTCACAAGGTTCTGCCAAGTGTGTGTCTATCATTCAAACAGGTTTCGCCTTTTCTTTTGTCAGTTTCCTCAAATTGTTTTGAGTGGACCCAACTTTAATACTTTATCTTGGGTGACTTTTTACTTGTCTTTATTATCGCGTCCACGTGTTTTAAATGTCTTTTGTCAAATTTTTTGTTTAAAAGTGACACTTTTTTTGGTTTGCAGTTTTCCAAGTCCCAATTAACCGAGAAGTCAACATGTCTCCCTTTCAATTTACATTGGTCAAGGGTTAAAAATCTAAAGCTTGTTTCATTTGTGATGTCCCTCAGCTCTTTTTCACGACATACCAAGATGTTGCCAAGTGTCGCATTCTTATTTGTTAGGTTTAGAACATTGTAATTAATGTATCTATGCAACTCTGAATCCCATCTAACCAAGAGCCTGCGGTTCTTCCACATGTCTTCCTCTCGGGATGCATAATGTATCGAGCCTCATTTGTTTTGAAAGAAATTATGTCTAACCTCAAATATTGAATGATAGTTATAATAAAGGATGTTCATTTTAATGCTTCAAGCCGTCTATTCAAACTTTGGAGTCATGAAGCATGGTTAGTGTCATATTTAAAAAGCTCACACACTTAGGTCCAATCAAAGCAGTGGAAACAAATGACTTCTTTGATTCTAAACAAAATTTAATTAGATTCACTGAGAAGAAGTTTGTAATAGCATTCACATAGGTATTTGTAAAAAATCTAGCTTTCCAAAGTAGTAAAGCTTTCATCAGTTTGCAGGACAATTTCACTCAACAATGGCACCCAAAGCTAAAGCCAATCATGTGTGCAACAAGTACAGAGATATGACTTCCACACCGGGTCTCTC
Organism: Cunninghamia lanceolata; assembly: GCA_027924645.1. Lineage (NCBI taxonomy): Eukaryota > Viridiplantae > Streptophyta > Pinopsida > Cupressales > Cupressaceae > Cunninghamia > Cunninghamia lanceolata. The sequence goes on from BSBN01000794.1 coordinate 4,134,401, forward strand.
AGGAGGGAAGAACAAAAATGACTAATAGATTAACTTGAGATAAGTAGTGGTACCACCAAACCATAGCATACATACTCATCGAGTCGCTTCTGAGTGAAACGAGCAACTCGTCAATTTGGTATGCCGAATCAACACCGAGTATTCGCAGGAATTCTGTTGAGTACTCTCCTAAAAATTTGCAAGTCCAATTAAACTATTCACCCAAACAGATCAGATGCAGAAATGCGGAAAATACATGGAAAAACACAGATTTTTTGCCTGTTTAAACACACACCTTAGCTAAACATCACACAGCAAATTTGAGGATTTTCAATGGATTTGAATAGCAATTTGAAAGGATTTTTAGTGGATTTCAACAACAGATTTGAGGAATTTCGCTTTCCAGGTTTGTAATTTTTTTCTTTTTTCTCAAGCATGTAAATCACCACTAGCATGCTAATAACAGTTTTGTAAACATTATTTACAATACCACTTGCAATGAATTTGATGTTTGAAAATTTTATTACTGATTTCTATTAGTTTTTTGAATAAAATCACTATTTTTTTCCCTTAAACAAAGGGCTGTACACTTTTGTGTTGAAAAAATGATTTTTTTTATGAATTAATTAATGGAATGCCACATTGCTATTCAATTACCGTATTATAAATGTATTTTATTTGACTTTTCATATCAAAATCCTTATTTATTTAAAAACATTTTTTTGTATTTAAACATGTTGTAGGTTAGATACAATGGCATCCGACTCACCCCCAATTATTGGAAGTAGATCTGCTAGAAGCAAAGACCCCACATGGAGATATGTCATAATGGGACCAGTAACGGGGAGTGTGATTCCTAATCGTGACACCAAGCCATGTCCAAAAGCTAAGGAAGAGGAAAAACATGAGATGCAAGCACTCCTTGCATTGTTGGATGAGAAGAAATTAGAGAGGGCAGCCATAGCAGCAGCCATTAATCTTGACATGCAAGAAGATAAGGATGAAGATTTGAAAGGCATTGTGGGCTCTAGTTGTGGTCCATACAAACGAAGCAAATCCACCTCAACTAGTTCACGCAAAGCACAAACAAAAGGTTTTTTTGTACCTAGAAACATACTTAGAGCGCAATCTTCATTGCAAGGTACAAATGCACCAGGAAGCAAATAGGGTGTGTGCCAATTTCTAGACAACAAGATGTTGTTGAAGATGCAAAGTTAATTTTGGAAGAACAAAAGAGGCAATGGCAAACGTTTGGATGCACTATTCTTTCTGATGGGTGGATGGACGGAAAAAACCACACATTTACCAATTTTTGGCAACTTTGAATGGTGAAATGGTTTTCTTGAAGTCAATTGATGCCTCTAAAAAGTAAAAAATGTAGAAACTTTGAGCCTAATGTTAGACCAAGTTGGCTTAGAGGTGGGCATAGAGAATGTGGTGCAAATTATCATTGACAATGCAATGGTGTATGTGGCGGCTGGGAGATTGCTTCAGGAGAGGCATTCGTCACTCTTTTGGACCCCTTGTGAGGCACATTCCCTTGACCTTTTTTTGGAGGACAGAGAAAAAATTGAATGGGTGAGACCAATTGTAAAAGATGCAAGAAACATCACAAAATATATTTACAATCACCCTTGGGTTCTTAGCTTGATGAGAGATCACAACAAGGGCAAAGAGCTTGTGCGACCAAGTGTCACAAGGTTTGCAACTAACTTCTTAATGTTGCAAAGCATTATTAGTTTGTTGACACCGTTGAAGCAAATGTTTGTGACTCAAGCATGGCTAGACTCATCATATTCAAAGAAGGTTGATGGAGAGAGGACCACAAGAACAATTTTTGATAATGTCTTTGAGAAGAGAGTTGTAGAGATCGTCAAGGTATCCTCAAACTTCAATTTAAATTTCAAATTGAATTCTTTATTTTTAAACTTTTAAAGTATTTGAGTTCATTGTAAATTTGTAAAATTAATTTGTTTGTATTTGTAGGTGTCAAGGCCCTTGATGAGAGTTTTGTGCTTGGTGGATGGGGATCAAAACCCAATGGGTTACATTTATGAGGCCATGGATAGGACCAAAGAGACCATTCAAAACTACTACAAGGGGGATAGAGACAAATTTGATCCCATTTGGGAGATCATTGATTGGAGGTGGAACAATCAACTCCACTAACCATTCATGTAGCAGGTACTACTTCAACCCTAGGTTTTTCTTCTCCGATAGCTTCACAAATCCTAATGGTGAGGTTATGGAGAGCCTCTCAACAGGCATCGAGAGGATGACACCCGAGGTTCAGGTGAGGTACTTCATTATTTTAGAGTTGCAAAGTTACAAGCAAGCTAGGTGAAAGCTCTTTTCTTCGCCACTGGGTATCCAAGGAAGACTAACCCAAACACCAAGTAGCAAAAATTGAAGTCTTATATCTTACAAGTTACAAATTACAATTATTAATAAAATAATGCTTGCTTACAAACTTCCGAATATCTTATGTGTAGGTTCTTGGTGGGAAGATTGGGGTGAAAATACCCCAAATCTTAAGAAGTTAGCCCTCTAAATTTGTCTCAACCTTGTAGCGCTTCTAGTTGTGAGTGCAATTGGAGTTTGTTTGATGCCATTCACACAAAGAATAGCAATAAGCTGACTCAAAAACATCTCAATGATCTAATTTTTGTGCAATACAACCTTTGGCTTCACACAAAAAGGGTGGACAAACTAGAGGAGCTTATTGATTTGGATGACATTGATCCCTTTAATGATTATACTGAGCAAGATGAGGAGCCTTCCTTGTTTACAAGGGAGGAGATTGTTGATATTAAGAGGCAAGCAATGGAGGATGTGGCTGCAACAAAAGCAGGAGAGATTGGATTGGATGATATTAATGAGGTTAAGGAGTCATTGCCATCTAGTAGCAGGGTGGAGCCACAGGTGTAGCCTTCTAGGCCCAGCGAGGAGCCGCAGCGGAATGCGAGGACTAGACCCTCTCCCCAATATTTCATTAGAGCAAGGAAGAGGAAATTGTAAAATGTTGTGATATGTAACTTGTTTAGATATGCAATTTATGATAATGATTTTCAAAGACAATCATCATAAATTCATAATAGTTATCAACTAGCTAATGTATCTACATGGTGATGCAATTTTGTACTCTATATGTATTCAAATCTAATAGAAAACACTTCCCCAACATTTTATAGACTCATTGGATACATTTTGTAACTGATTTTACATAAAATTTGTGTTTTTTAAGAAATTTAAATAATTTTTATAAGTTTTTGAGTTTTGCCGAGTCGAAAATTTTGGGTTTGCCAAGTCCAAGACAAGTCCAAGTATGCGAACTATGCACCAAACAATGCAATGCAAGAGATTATTGAACAAGCGTATCAAGTGGCGAATATTAAAACTTCAATTTTACATCATGAAGTTATTTCTTTGTCCAGACACTATTAGGGTTATGTGTAAAGCATGCATCAAATTAGGTCTTATTTTTTCCTTTGGAGGAGATACAATAGCAAATGTCATTGGTTTTGCATTTAGATAATAAAATGGTGGCAAGAAAAGAATGAAATCTATAAAATCCTTAAAGAATGGAGAAAATAAAAAAAAGAGAGCAATATTCTATGAGGATTTTCAACCCAGTAGTTAGAGATGCAATATTTTGATGAATATATTGTATGGGGTCTCCCCACTAATCATGTAAATAAATCTAGGTTCCCTTGCTAACCGTAATAGCATCAAATGGAATAGTTCCCAATTGAGGAGAGGCTATTGCTTATAATCTAGAAAAGCAATTTATTATGGTTGAACAAGGAGTCAGTTTTTACATGTGACCTTCATTGATAGATGCTTTATGTTGTAGCTTGACATTTGACAAAGATACCTTTCCTCCTTGGACTCCACAATCAAATCAATCAGTGTATGTGGTGCTTAATAAACTTTATGGTCATGACTCATAATTATTAAAGCCATTATGATGAGATTCACAATTATTTCTTCCAACTCTGTATGAGGATTTCCATGCAACCAAATGCTAAGAATCCCACTTTAAGTTAAAAGATAATATCAAAATGGTTGGAAGTTGGTTTCTCTATATATACTTCACCATGATTAGAATAGAGGGAGTTCTGGTTGGGCCTCATTTGCTTCCTTATTATGCACTAGATGTAATGGTAAAAATCTTGATATATTATTTACAATAGAGACAAGCTCTATATACCCTCCCTTAATGGTCAATCTATCAACTACACCAAGGGGCCCCCTAAATTTGACAAACTTATCCGGGCTCAGACTTGGTGAGAATATCTGCAGTCTGGTCCTCAGTTGGAACATACTGCAACATCACTGATCCATCTTCGACAAGCTGGCAGATGAAATGACAATGAAGTTCAACATGCTTGGTCTTTTCATGAAAGACTGGATTTTTGGCAAGTTTCAGCACCCCTTGATTGTCATAGTACAAGGGGGAAGGCCCTGCTTGAGACATTTGCATGTCAGAAAGCATCCTTCAAAGCCAAACTGCCTCACAAGTTGCTTTAAATGAGGCTGCCCACTAGTTGCCTGAATGCTGATTCATTCTCCACAGGTGAATCTAATTTGGCTGATAGTTTCAGCCCTTTCTCCATAGGTGTAGATGCAGGTTTGCAATCATTCATCCGGAACTTATCAAGCAGACTTCGGGCATACTTAGACTAAGAGATAAAGATGCTACCATATGCCTGCCAAACCTCTACACCGAGACAATAATGCAGAAGTCCCAAATATGTCATGTCAAATGATTGACTGAGATTATGTTTGATCTCCTCAATCAAATGTTCCGAGCTGCCAGTAATGATCAAGTCATCAACATAGACAACAAGCAAAAGAATATCATCACCAAACTGTTTGACATACAGATTAAAATCAGAAGGACTCCTCTGAAAACCATGATCAACTAGGCACTTATCAATTATCATGTACCATGCCCGTGGAGCCTATTTAAGGCCATAGAGTGCTTTCACCAGTCTGCATACCTGGTGTTCTTTACCAGCAACCTTGAAACCAGGAGGTTGCGTCATATAGACTTCTTCCTGTAAATCCCCATTGAGGAATGCACTCTTGACGTCCATTTGGTGGACTTTCCATCCAAACTGGGCTACAATAGCGAGGACAAGCTGAATGGTACTCATTTTGGCTGTGGTAGCAAAAGTCTCCTCATAATCAATGCCCTCTGCCTGTGAGAACCCTTTGGCTACTAACCGAACCTTTACTTATCAAGAGTTCTGTCAACCTTATACTTAACTTTATACACTCATTTGCAGCCAATGGGCTTCTTCCCAAGTGGAAGATCGGAGAGGACCCAAGTGTTGTTCTTCAGAAGACTATGATGTTTAGCTTCCATAGCTTGTTCCCACTCAGGTATGCCTTTAGCCTCTGTATATGTCTGAGGTTCAGAGATGCTGTGAAGGTTGTCATAAGAGCAAAATTAACTGGATTCTACTACTTGCTCTTTTTCCGAGCAGATCTACCCTCAATTAATTCATCATCATGAAGATAACCTATCGTCTTTTCCCACCATTTAGGTCGGAGAGTAGAAGTACCATCTAAAACAGAAGGAACATCACCTGGGGTGGCTGGAACAAAGTCAGCTGGATGAGGATCCAGACTGTCCTGAGGAGGGGCAGGTGGTGTAACATTCTGTTGAGGTGCCTCCACAATTGTAGAATCCCTCCCATCAGGTGAAGCTAGGGGAAGGCGAACACCCAAATCAGAAGCCTTCAGAGGCTGATCCTCAGGCCTCACAGTAGGAGAAGACAGATAAAATGGCCCACTAGCTTCATCAACCACAACATCACGACTAAAGATGAGACGATCTATGTCTACATCAATCAGTCTATATGCCTTATGATTATCACTGTAACTGGTGAACATGAGTTTCTAACTCTTGGAATCCAGCTTCGTGTGCTTGGCATCTAGAATCCACACATGAGCAGTAGAGCCGAAAACTTTCAAGTGGGTGACTTTAGGCTTGCGTCCAGATCAGGCTTCTTTAGGAGTCATCTTCTTAACGACATAAGTAGGAGATAGGTTCAGAAGATAAACTACAATGTAGACTGCTTCAACCCAGAACTTCTTAGGGACATTTCTATACTCCAGCATAAAACGAGCCATTTCAGTAATGGTGCGATTCCTACGCTCAACGACACCATTCTGCTGAGGGGTGTAGGGTGTGGTAAGTTGGCGCTTAATGCCATGTGCAGCACAGAAACTGGAGAAGTCAAAAGAACAAAACTCCCCCCATTATCAAACCTAAGAGTAACTATCTGAGAGCCTAACTCTTTCTCAACTAAGGCCATAAACTGCTGAAATATACCGAACACCTCTTATTTGTTTTTAAGAAAATACACCCACATTCTTCTACTAAAATCATCAACAAATAACAAAAAATACCTGCACCCTGTAACTGAAGGAATGTTCATTGGTCCACATACATCAGCGTGAACCAACTATAATACCTTCGAAGCTCTCCATGAATCACCATCTGAGAAAGGAGTCCTATGCTGCTTTCCAGCTTGGCAAGCTCCGCAAACTCCATGATTCTGAGTCTGAATCTTAGGTAGACCACCAACCAAATCATCTCTAGATAACTGAGAGAGATAATACATATTTAGGTGCCCATAACGTTGATGCCAGAGGTTGCTGATGGAAGTACTTCTAGCTGCCAGAGCATGCTCTTGAGAATCACTTGAATCCACAAGTCTATACAGACCATGATCCTCAAGTCCCTAAACAACTATAGTGCGAGTCTCTCTATCAACAATGCTACATACATGCAAACTGAAAACAATATCTAGGTGAGGAGAGTGACGCATAATCTGACTGACGAATAGAAAATTCAGCTCCGTGCCAGGTACAAAGTATACATTGAGAAATATTAAATTTCTCCCTCCAAATTGAATCTGCACATTGCCCTTTCCGACAACAGTATACTCTTCACCTCCTCCAAAGATAACAGAATCTTTGAATGGCGTGTACTCAATGAACCAATCTCAACGATGAGTGAAATGTCGAGATGCACCTGAATCAATATACCAAGCAGAGGATTTAACATGATCTGCTGGTCTCTTGGCCATAAAGGCATAGAAAGCAGACTCATGCTCAATGTGCTCTCCAACATGGGCTTTACATTTAGACTCTCCTTGCTTGGACTATTCTGAAGTCAAGCGTTTCCAGCAATCTTTCTTCATGTGACCATACTTGTGGCAATAGTTGCACTAGATATTCTTCTTCTCGGAGGTGTCCTGAGATTGACCTTGGCTGGTCTGCTGAGAGGGCTGACCTTTGCCCTTATTCTTCTGAAATGCCTTGGCAGTAAATGCCTGTTCTGTGGAAGGATGAACTAACAGCGCTTCCAAACTGTTGTTTCCAGCAATCTTGCTGCAGAAGTTTGTTGCACAGCTCAGAAAACTTCAAGTCAACATTCATTGATGTAATGTTGAGCATCTCGATAAAGTGTTCATATGATTTGGGTAGACTCTTCAGAGTTATGACCACCATATCTTCCTCCTCCATTTTCCGACCAATAGCATCTAGTTGATCACGGATATCCTTGACTTTTGTCAAGTGCTCCTGCAGAGTTGTCTTCTCATCCATCATGATGGAGAACATGTTCTTGAGAAAGAACGCTCGGCTCTTGTCGGATGTTTCATGAAGATCTTTCAGAAGATCCCAGATATCTTTAGTTGTCTTGCCTGAGGATACTTGAGGCAGCTGATCATCGGTGACCGACAATTTAATAAGCATCACGGCTTCCCAATTCTACTCATCAAATTTGTTCTGATCTTTACCCGCAGTTGGAGGATGTGTAGTTTTGCCCAAAACAATCTAGTCAAGGCACCGATACTCAAATATGGTCATCATACGCTACTTCTAGGTGTTGCAGTTGCGGCCATTGAATTTCTGACTACCTTCCAACATAATGTTGGACAAAGAGGCCATCCTTCACGCTTTCCGAAGCACGAAAAACTAAGTACAAACTGATGACACAAACCCTGAGACAGGAAAACATGCTCAAAACCCTAGCACAGATTTTAAGACACGAATCCCGAGGTCAACATGACAGCAGATATCTTCAGCATGTGCAGCAGTCTTTATTGATTTTTTGTAATGCCCATATGTGTAGCAGTCTTTATTGACTTTTTGTAATGCCCATTGAAGTTTGTAGCTATCCTTTCTTGACTTTTAGGTTTTGCATTTAGTATTATGGTTGAGTTATTGGACATTGTGGTTGTGTGCCATAACTCCCTTGTCTTTCTGAAACTCTATATATTGATGCCCTGCCTCATCTTCTCTAAGGCAATTTGGGGCTTTTGTATTTTGCTTGTTTTGTGATCAGCAGATCACTTTGTTTGTCTATTTACCTTCATGTGGTATCAGAGCCATCTGATTCAGAGATCTTGAATCCAAAGTCCAGTGGAGGCCATTTTGATTTTTTGGCTCCATTAACTAATGTTTGTGAGTGCAGATATACAAAAGGACTGCAGCAGATATACAGGAGGACAGCGTGCAATCTATGGGTAGAGGAGGCATTTGAAGTGAGGCAAAAATATTGTCATGCGAAGAAACCAAGAGACAGAACGTGAAAGTTTGAGATTGTTGTGTAAAATAGGTGTGCAGAGGCGTGCAAACTGTGCAAACAAGAGGAGACGTGTTGACCGAACGGAGGAGGCGTACAAAAAGTGAAAAAGGACGCAGAGATTTCTTTACAAGTAGTTGTTTGAAAGTTTTAAAAACTGGAGATTGGCGTGTGAAAACGTTGATGGTCTATTTTTTCCTTATAGAAATTTCTTAGTTTGAAGACTTAGATCTCCACGTTTTGTTTTAAAGGCTTTTAAAACTATATGTTTTTTAAAAAAAGTCTTTCACTGCTCATTCAAAAGAAAAGGAACTCGTGAGTATTTTCACTCCATTTTAAGAGGCTAAAAGTATTTCTTTTAAGCCACGTGAAAATCCTTTTTAGTCAAAGCCTTTTATTAGTGAACTTTTTAAGTTTAGAAAAAGGTTTTTAGATATTTATGTTTGCCTTTATATTCTTGATTAGTATAAGAAAAAAGGTGCATAGAAAGTTTTATGATATGTAATACAGGAATGAGATTTTTTTTCAAGGGTTTTAACCTTGAATCTCTTGAAGTCTTCCTTGTAAAAGTGATAAGGGAATTGTTTGGATTTAAGTGCATTATCGGTTGAAGCCGACACTTATTCCAAGACAAAATAATATAACAATCTTTTTGGTGTGGGTCCTATTTGAAAGGATAGGGAGAGTATCCATTTGCAATGATCTCTCTAGGTTTATTGTGTTGAGCCGTTGAGTTATTGTGCACATTACTCTTACGGCAAATATGGCAAGAAATGTTATGTCTAACATGCTAATTCTTATGTTTGAAGGGGATAATTTTACATATTGGTGTACTAGGATGCAAACCCTACTCAAATCCAAAAATTTGTGGGAAATTGTACAAGTAGGGTATGTAGAACTAGATACAACTGCATTTAATGCATTAAATGATCAACAGAAAAAAGAATACAAAGCAAATGTAAAGTTGGATAGTGAAGCCTTATTTTTTGTTCAAGGCGCAATTAATCAAGCAATTTTTCCTAGGATAAGTGGTGCTAGTAATTCTAAGCAAGGATGGCAAATTCTCAATAATCCCTATCAAGGTGCACAAACTACAAAATTACAAACAATGAGGAAAAATTTTGAAAATGTAAAAATGGTCAATAGTGAAAGTCTAAATGATTTTCTAACAAAGGTAGAAGGCCTAGTTAGTCAAATGAAAGTTCTAGGAGAAACTGTGGATGACAAGCATGTCATTGAGAAAATCTTAAGGAGTTTAGTTCTTAAATATGATGGTGTGGTTTCTACAATTAAGACTTCCAAAGATCTCACAACTATGCAAACAGATGAACTAAGTGGAATATTGTTAACTGCTGAAGAAAGAATGAAAAGTAATGAAGAAGGTCCAGAACAAGCATTTTCCTCTAAAGCAAGCATAAGAGGAAAAAGAAACACATTTTTCAAGAATCAAAATAAAAATGAATACCAAGGTGAATCTAGCAATTCTAGAGGAAGAGGTAATAGTTTCAGAGGAAGAAGTAGCAACTTCAGAGGAACTGGAAGAGGAAGAGGTAGAAATAATGGGGGAGATAAAAAAAAATGCCCAATGCTTTCATTGCAACAAGTTTGGAAACTATGCATTAGAATGTTGGAATAAACAAGGTAAAGCAGAAAAGAGAAATGCTCACAATACTATTGAAGATAAACAAAATTTGTTTATTTCTTATTTCAATACAAATGTTAGTGAGAATAATGTATGGTACATTGATTCTGGATGTTCATCACATATGACATCTAATGAAAATTTGTTTATCAAACTAGATGAAAAACATCATAGTACAGTGGTATTTCGAGATAATCAATCTCATGGAACCAAAGGCAAGGGTACTATTGCAGTTGCAACAGAATATGGTGAGGTAAAACATATTAATGAAACATTATTGGTTCGAGCACTCAAAAAAAATTTGTTGTCTGTTGGACAAATGTTAGAGCAAAATTATCAGGTGACCTTTGATGAAACGGAGTGCATAATAAGAGATAAGCTAAAAAGAAATGCAGTTATTGCAAGAGCAAAAATGACAAGTGATAGGATGTTTCCTCTCCATTTCACCCAAGGAAACCAAGCATTAAGGTCTAGTGAAATGAATGAAAGTAGAATTTGGCATCAAAGATATGGCCACCTCAATTTTAGTGGGTTAATTTTACTCAAGAGATTAAAAATGGTTGAGGGTCTACCTTTCATTGAAAATACAAAAAAAGTGTGTGAAGAATGTGTTGTTGGCAAACAACACAAAGTTAGCTTTCCAGTTGGTAAATCCAGTAGAGCTAAGCAGCATCTTGAGATAATCCATACGGATTTGTGTGGTCCTATGGAAACACCTTTCAATAAATCAAAGTATTTTCTAACCTTCATTAATGATTACTCAAGAAAAACTTGGGTATATTGTTTGGTTTCAAAATCAAAAGTGTGACAAATTTGTAGAATTCAAGAGGTTGGTTGAAAAACAAAGTGGTAAGTACATCAAAGTGATAAGGTCAGATAATGGCGATGAGTACAAATCAAATCAGTTTCTAAATTTCTGCAGAAATCATGGAATCAAGAGAGAGTTCACTACTTCCTACACTACACAACAAAATGGAGTTGTTGAAAGAAAGAATATAACCATTGTTGAAATGGCAAGGAGTATGATGAAAGAAAAGAATTTAGATAAGATGTTTTGGGCAGAAGCTGTATGCACAACAGTATATCTTCTCAATAGAAGTCCTACAAAAGCAGTTAAGGGAATGACTCCTGAACAAGCATGGTCTAGGGTAAAGCCAAGTGTTAATCATTTGAGAGTATTTGGGTGTGTTGCTTATGCACACCTACCAAAGGAAAAGAGGTCTAAACTAGATGATAAAGGCCTAAAATGTATTATTATTGGGTATGGATCAGAAAATAAAGCATATAGATTGTATGACCCAATAGGAAACAAACTTGTTATAAGTAGAGATGTGCATTCAATGAAGCAGCAGAATATACTAAGGAAAATGAAACAAAGGGAAAAGAAATAATGATTGATGAAGTTGAAGAAGGAGAAGAAGAAGAAAATGAAACTGAGTCTTCTAGTATAGGAACAAGAAAGTATCAAAAATATCAGAGGAGGACAGAAAAGAATCATCCATCAACTCTTATGTTGGATTCAAATTTTGAGAAAATGACAACATGATCACAAGCAAAAGTGAATTATACTTTGATGACTCAAATCATGGAAAGTAATGAACCACAAACATTTGAACAAGCTCAAGAAAAAGAAGAGTGGGTTGAAGCAATGAATAGTGAGATAGAAACAATTGAAAGGAATGACACATGGGATTTGGTTCAGCTACCTCCTAGTAAGGAAATTGTTGGTACAAGGTGGGTGTATAAAACTAAGTATAAATTTGATGGAAGCATTGATAAACATAAGGCTAGATTACACTGAAACATTTGCACATGTAGCACGAATGGATACTATCAAATTGGTTTTGGCTTTGGCAGCTCAACAGAGTTGAATAGTTTATCAAATGGATGTAAAGAGTGCTTTTTTGAATGGATATATTGATGAGGAAGTGTATGTTTATCAACCTAGAGGTTTTGAAATACCTTCTAAAGAACATCATGTTTATAGATTAAAGAAGGCCCTGTATGGTCTTAAGCAGGCACCAAGAGCATGGTATTCAAGGATAGACTCATACATACAACAGAAAGGTTTCTTAAGAAGTCAATCAAATCCGAATCTTTATATTAGGATCTCGGCTAAGGATATTTTTTTCTTAGTTCTCTATGTTGATGATCTTATCTACACTGGGAACAATTCAGCTTTATTTGCAGAGTTTAGAGCAGCTTTGGTTATTGAATTTGAGATGACAGATTTGGGACAGATGCACTATTTTCTTGGTATAGAAGTACGGCAAAACAAAGATGAAATATTCATGTCTTAGAAAAAATATGTTTCAGACATCCTACAGAAATTTCAAATGAATAGTTGCAAACCAGTTGCAACACCCATTGAAGTTGGACTTAAGTTGTCTAACTTGGATGTGTCAGATCCAGTGGACCCCACTCTATACAGGCAGTTGATTGGTAGTTTGATCTACTTAACTACTACTCGACCAGATATCACATATGCAGTGAGCTTGGTATCTAGGTTCATGTCAGAACCTAAGCAAACACATTGGAGTGCAGCTAAGAGGATTCTTAGATATGTCAGAGGGACATTGAGTTATGGTCTTAGATTTCAACATTCAGAGGATAGTAAGTTGATTGGCTATACAAATTCAGATTGGGCAAGTTCCATAGATGATTGGAAGTCTACTTCTGGTTATACTTTTAGTCTTGGTTCTACAGTATTCTCTTGGAAGTCCAAGAAACAACCGACTGTATCACTTTCTACAACAAAGGCAGAGTATAAAGCTAAAACATTTGTAGCATGCCAAACAGTGTGGTTGAGACGACTATTGGAGGATTTGCACCAGATACAAAATGGACCTACTTTGTTGTACTGTGACAGCAAGAGTACTATACAAATGACTAAGAATGTTTCATAGCAAGACCAAACATATTGAGATTCAACATCACTTCATCAGAGAGTTGGTTCAACAGGAATTGATCGAGATTGTGTACTATAGTATAGAGGATCAAATAGCAGACATCTTGATGAAGCCTCTAGTTCGTGAAAGGTTTGAAACACTTAGAGATCTACTCCAAGTTTTTCCCAATGGTCATTATGGGGGATAATGACAACAAATATCTTTAGCATGTGCAGCCGTCTTTATTGACTTTTTGTAATGACCATTGGGCTTATTAAGTTTGTAGCTATCCTTTCTTGACTTTCAAGTTTTGCATTTAGTATTATAGTTGAGTTATTGGACATTGTGGTTGTGTGCCATAACTCCCTTGTCTTTCTGAAACTCTATATATTGATGCCCTGCCTCTTCTTTTCTAAGGTAATTTGGGGCTTTTGTATTTTGTTTGTTTTGTGATCAACAGATCACTTTGTTTGTCTATTTACCTTCACAACAAAATCAGTAGCAGGAGACTAGGGCTGAGCGTCTGGGACGCTAGCCGCTGGTCTGCAATGTGAGCGCTACTGTGCAGAGAGATCTAAGCGCCTGAGGCTTGTTTCTCAGATGACTGATGGCTGGTAGGTAGGAGTTGGGCGTTGGGGCCTAGTCTCTGAGATGACCACAACCTAAGCACTAAACTCTTCAGGCAAGGAGAGCTAGCTGCTGTCGATGATCCCTAACAGTGACCTTGAAGTTTTCAACAATGACCACAATGTTTAAACAACCAGCGACCAAAACTTTATAGACTGCAACCACCATCAACTACCAAAGGATAGAATAAAACGGGATTGAAACCTCCAACTTACTGTCGACCACAGTCTACAAAGGCGCAAGGAGCGCTAGCAGCTGTCGATGATCCCTAAGAGTGACCTTGAAGTTTTCAACAGTGACCACAATGTTTAAACAGCTAGCGACCAAAACTTTATAGACTGCAACCACCATCAACTACCGAAGGATAGAATAAAACGGGATTGAAACCTCCAACTTACTGTCGACCACAATCTACAAAGGCGACCAAAGATTTTAAGCCCGACGCCTAAGTCTTTGACCGAAGCAAACCCTCAACGATGACAAAGAAGATGACTGTGACTATCGAAGCCGAAACCGCGACTCAGAACTTTAACGGCAACCAGATAGTTTGAAAGACCGCCAAAGCACATAGCAACCTGCGACTAACTTGAAGCCAACGTCAAAGCAAAAACCACAAAATTGTCGACGAAATGAAAATTGCTGAGGAAACCCGCGCAGAGGACAAACCACGAATAGAGCGCTGAGGAGCCGTACGGTCATCCGTACGTCGTAGAAATTTTACAGAGAGCAGAAATTTTTGGAAGATAAAAAATTTCAAAAAAAGTATTTTCCCGCTCGACCCGCTCTGATACCATGTAATGGTAAAAATCTTGATATATTATTTACAATAAAGACAAGCTCTATATAAAGAGTTACAAACAGATGTTTCTAAAATAAAGAATACAGATGTTTCTAAAAGAAACTAAAGCTAATAAAGAATTAGAAACTATCTAATAAAATTACAATATCGACCATTAAATAAACTATTTAAATATTATTTTAATACTAGAAAGATTAGCAATTCAGGAATTATGCTTCAGCCATGTTAACTGGTTTGCAAGGGTTTCAAGGAGCAAGGTACTTGGGATTTTCCCTAAACTACTACTGATTTTGGGTGGTCATACATTTTACACCTTTCCAGCAATATAAGTAATAGCACATGAGGTGTTAAAATATAATCTCCCTCAAACTGAATGTAGGTGATGGGACCTAAGGAAGGGTAAGGAACCATCTGGAATCATAGGGGAGCAAAACTAGCATGCCTTATGCGCATCAATCAATCCCTTTGGATGCATGTAATGTAAACATTGACAACAATGATGAACTAATTGCAAAATTGAAATTTCTTGGTATGTGATAGGAGCCAAAAGCTCCTGAACACAAGAAGGAAAACACTAAAAAATCTAAGGAAGAAGTGCAAATTTTAGGAAAGTCTAGTTCCAATTACAATCTTTCACCCAAAAGCTAACAAAGGAAGAACCAATGGTGACTAAGACAACTAGGTTGGAGAAAGAGGCTCAATGACTCCCACATCTAGGACATCAGTTGAAAGCTATGTCACAAGGTTCGTGTTCGTGTTCGAGTTCGATGAAGATAAAATTCACATCAAATTCAACAAAGATAAAATTCGCAAAAAACAAATCATGGTTAAATTTGACTAATATATAAATCAAATCTAAATATTTTATTTCTATTAAATTAAAATTAAAAATATAAATAAATTTACACATTGTAAATATATTAGTAATTATAAATCTAAATGAAATATTTTAAATTATTAAATTTTAATATTACAAAAATAAAATAAAAATAAAAAATCCTCACATTTTAAAAATGTATTAAATTTTATAAAAACTAAATAAACACAGAGACAAGCTATATGGTTAAAACAAAACCTAAAGCCAAACTACGCAGAACAAAATAAAGAAAAAAACAATGGGATGCGACACTCGTCCCTACTGCCTCTCATAGTCGTCTCTTGCAGCGATTTCTTGCAAGGCTGCAAAATCTCGGCACTCACCTCAAGGCTGAGCTCAGCCCCATTAATCATATGATTCAACTTTTGCCAATACAAAACCCCTCAGGATATGGGGTCATAACCTTGGCAACTTCCAAATCAGACATATCCCAAACAACTAGGAAAAGAGCTCACTACATGCTCAACAATGAACACAACAGTCTAGAGTCTAAACTCTGCAACAACGAGCAGCTGCCACTTTGTTTTGAAATATATTTTAATAAAAAAGACCTAAGTCGTTTTCCATATGAATTTCATGGCAAATTGAACGGTTTTTTAAGGTTTTCTTCAAGTTCGCCAGATTCTGAACTTCATGGATTAAATTCAGTGAACCCTGACATAGATTGAAAGCACTCACACAGGTAAAATCTACTTCTTACCTAAGTCCTTTAGGCGTCATTAAGTTTGGGAGTTTGTATCTAGGTCACAGGCTCCTCAAGCTAGGAGACCACAAGTTAGTACCTTCCAAATGACACTCCATACTTCAAGAGAAACATCATCTCTAGTTTCTTCTTCCTAGTTGCAACTCATGCAACTGGCGAGACAAAAACCAAAGTATCCAAGGTTATGGAAGAACCAATGGTGAAGATGCAATACACAAGCAAGAAATTCAGGAAGGTGTTGAATCAACTAGGAAGAGGCAACGGATTGAATAAAGTATTGTTATGTCAATGAGTGAATATGCTCAAGAAAGAATTTGAGAACAGGCATAAGAAATGAAGATATTAAAAGAGAAATTGAGGGAAGTTTAGAAGCAAGTTATAGTTATCCCAAGTTCAATTCAGGTGGAAGTAGAGACTGGTTTGAAACAGTTATTTTCACCACCTTTTTCTTGCATCTTTCTTAAACAAGATTTAGTGTATTCAGTCTAGTCCTTGATTCTCCTTCCAAGATTCAGTTCAATTAAATAACAAGATATATATATATATTGAAGTGAAGGCACCTGTAAATTGAATGTTCCCCATCTCTCAGATATTGAAATAAATGTAATCAGCTTGGCAATAAAGGGCATTAAAAATAATATTGAAGTATCTAAGGACACTCCTGAAGTAGATGGTTAAGACATTATAGGGAAATGTGACTAATATTACTAACTTATATGTGGATGTGGAGTTCTCTGAAATAAAGGGATCAATTGAAAAATGGCATTCTCAGGCAGAATTCAATAGTCTGGTTTTGGCTTTTATGGTGATGTTCAAGAAAGAGATGGTGGAAGTTCAACAGAAAACCAGTGAAGCTGTACAAAACTTCATTATTGTATCAGTCAAAAGAAGATACAGGTCTTATCAAAAGTTATACCTGAGATTATTCAGAAAATTCAACAAGATTTATAGCCAATGGAGCAGAGGCTAAAAATGCAATCAATTATTAATAATGCCTACATGAATAAAGACTTTCATGTGTGCAAGGCAACTATGGCGAAAAAGATATCTGCTTGCAAGGAAAGATATCTGTAGTCTGAATACTATGAACGGGGAAGTTCCTTACCCCCAGGAATGCTTTGTTTTTAAACCGCCTTGACGGCCTGACCTCCTTTGGTTTTAGGGCAGATCGCCTTTTGTCTCTTGTGTTTTGACCTTTTGGTTAGGCTGTTGTTGGTCTGCTGTAGTTTCACAGTTCTTAACTGTGCGCTTCTTGTTGTTTCTAGTGGTTGTATGAACTTCTTTGACTCAACTTTCTTGTTATGTGCTCAAGGGTTAGGGCCCTTTCAAAAACCTCATTTTTTAGGGTTTATGGTCCCTTCAAAACCAACTTAATCTTAATCAAAACTATGACAAGAAAGACTGTGTTTTTCATTAGACTCTATAATCTTGTTTAAAGTTGTAATGTAGTTGAAAGTGGTTCATGCTGTAGCTATTTTTTGTCAGGTTATCACCAACCCTAAGACAATGTATATTTCTTTCAGCTCTAGTCATGGGGGGGGGAAATTATTACTTGGCTAATATTCCACATCATTGATTAATGAGATAGGAAGTGCATGAAGACTTTTTTCGTTGGAATCCTTTTCCTCCATGTGATGTTGAATAACAGTAGTAGATGAATGCTATAAATTATGTTATACAATTTTGAATTTTTCATCTGATATTATCAGCGTTTGAATTTATCTGGTTTGGGAATTCATATGTAAATGTGTTTTGCTATTCTTCTGTAGATTTGAAATCTACAATATATTTCTTGGGTAAACTACAAGTTATTTGAACTAAGCTATGTAATTTTAGAAAACTTGATAAATGATTTCTTTGCTGTCCTATAGATTTGGGCTATGCTCTTTCTGTCTGACATGGTTAATATCTAGCATGGAGGGATTCCTGGTATAATTGATCAGCATCATTACTATATCTCAGATAAGAGGTGTTCTTTCTCCCATCCTCTTCCTTTCTCTTTTTCTTTTTTTTAGTGAACGAACATCATTTTGCATTATTAATTTATTATTTGTTTTTGCTTTGAAATTTTGGTATCGTTTGATTGCTATTGAGAACTTGAATGAACCCTAAGAGGGTAGTTGGCAACTCATGCCTTGGTGCCAAGATTGGTCTTGAAACAAGAGCATAATGTTTCCTTCTTGTGTGTCATAAAACACATCAAGAAGTTGTCTATCCAAAGCAGGATTGCAAAGTAGGTGATATGAGAGATGTTCACAATAAGTAGTTTTAGGTAATCCACGAGGGGTCTAGCACAATGAAGATTTGTCAATAAGAGATAGGGGAATAGAAATATGCAGATGGTAGATAAGCAAGTAGATAGGCAAATAATGGGTAGGAAGATAATTGTTAGGCGAATGGTAGGATGGACAACTCTTGATAGGTAGAGATCAAGCAAGGATAGGAGTGAAAGACAAGATAGAATGCGTGCAACAATAAATGGAAAATGAGATGTAAATTAACTACATAATGGAGAGGAATGTGGAAGCAAGCCTAATGAAATAAGGAAAGTGAATGGCATATCATAGCTCACAGCTGCATTAAAATAATAGCAGATAACTTATCAACAATGTTGTAGATCTTCTGTTGTAGCCAGTAATGTGCAGCTATTAGTATCTCCTGAATCACTTTTGAGATTTTCACTATAATCTCCTAGCAGATGGTTGCAACTGAGAATGTAGGAATGAGATAAATGCTCTTGTATCTAGCGTATCATGTTCTTGGAAGCTCTCTTGTTGATCATGGTGGAATTGCTCATGGTGCCACTTCACTAGATGAGGCTTCTCATGGCAAGGCTGATCCTCTGGTTGTGCATTGTGATACTAATGGCAATATTGTTGAAAAGCTTGATGCTCCTTTGTAGTGTACAAAGGAACTAAACAACCAACAATAACGATGCTCTCTCTGGGGATTATATTGTCAAGGTGATGATGAGAATTTGGAATGGTGATTGCACTGCTCCTCAAAGTGTTGATGATCTCCACAATGATATGAAGAGACTGGTGAATGACTATTAATTATACAGATCCCACTAATGATGGAGGTATGATCAACATTCTTTGTTGGAGTGTGTATTAGATGAATGGAACAAGCAAAAGAGACCTTGGTAGTAGATTTTGGACACATTCATCCCCTCTCTACAAAGTCATGATCTCCATTTATCTCTCATGGACCCTACATGTCTCAAAAGAGCGACCAGATGAATCATGACACGAACAATATAGGTTTTGATCATAGGATGTCTTACTCCAGCTTGACAAAGTGGATGAGTGGGAAAACTCCTTGGGGTAAGCATGGGTAAGTGGGGTAACAGTAGTACTAGTAATAGTTAGTACTTGGCAAATTGTTGAGTACTCACAAGTTTTTTTATGTCCAAGTACGAAACTTGTCCCATGCTGTTGAAAAAACTCTATGTTGAAAGCACACAAAATAAACACAGAAAAAACATGGTTTTTTGGCTTTATAAGCCCTACACACCCAAGGTGAAGGATCACACTAGCATTTCAGCATTCTTGAGCAAATTGGAGTGATTTAATAGCAGAATTGGAGAGCAAATTTGAAGAATTTCAGGTTTCCACGTTAGTTATATTTTTTTTTCTAAGCATATAAAATATTTCTAACGTGTTAAATTCTTTATAACATGTAAATTTTACAATTTTAAATGCACTGAATTCAATTCATGTGAATTTTATTGCTAATTTACACTTTTTTGTGAATGAAATTGTTGTTTTCTTTTTCCTGAATATAGGATATACGATGTATGGTAAAAACATGTTATTTTTGTTATATTAATTAATGCTATTACTATTCAATTACTATATTATGATTGAAATGCATTTACACAATTTTTTAAAAAAATTGTGTTCAAATCACTATTTTTTTAAAATGCTTTTTTTCTTTATTAATGCTACAAGTTAGCATATAATGGCATTCAACTTTGCATCAAGTTTGGACTCACCAAGTGGAAGTTGTCCCATTGGAAGTAAACACACCGAAAGTTGTGAGTGTGCTTTGAAATATGTCGTAATGGGACCAACATCAAGGAGTGTGAATTGTCTCTTGTGCACAAAGGAACTTAATGGAGGCCTCAATCGCCTCAAATACCACATTGTAGGATTCTTAACCACAACACCAAATTGTGTGATAATGCCCCAGATGAGGTCAAACGAGAGATGCAAGCATTCTTTGCATTGTTGAATGAAAAGAAATTTTAGAGGGTGAGGGCACAGGCAGACATAGCAACAATCATTAATCCTATTTTTTGTAGATATGGCATGTATTATGAGCTCTAGTAGCAGTCGACATATATGTGGCACGTCTACCTCATCCAACTAGAGCAGTGCCCAATCACAGGGTATTTTTACGCCTCGAAACATACATGGAGCAGAACCTTTGCTACAAGGTACAAGGTGGAACAAGAAAGTGTCCAAGGAAGCAGATAAGGCATGTGCAATTTTTTGGTATTACAACCATCTTCCCTTCAACGTGGCAAAGAGTCCATACTAGGAGTATTTGGTTACAACATTGACAATTGCAGGGAAAAGGTATCAAAAGAAGCAATGGTGAAAGTTTGGATGCACAATTCTTTCAAATGGGTGGATGGATGGATGGAACTGCACCCTCATCAAATTTTTGGCGGCTTCCAACGGTGAGCTAATTTTCTTGAAGTCTGTTGATGACTCTAACAAAATAAAGAATGCAGAAACTTTAAGCCTAATGCTAGAGGAGATTGTCTTAGAGGTGAGCATATGGAATGTGGTGCATGTTATCACTGACAATGCAACAACATACATGGTGACTAGGAGAATACTGCAATAGAGGCATCCATCACTCTTTTGGACCCCTTGCGCAGCCCATTGCCTTGACCTTCTTTTAGAGAACATAGACAAAATTGATCGGGTGAGACCGTTTGTAGAAAATGCAAAGAGCATCACAAAATGTATTTATAATCACCCTCGGGTTCTCAATTTGATGAGAGATCACACCAAGGGGAAAGAGCTTGTGTGTATGCTTGCCACAAGGTTTGCAACTAACTTTCTAGCATTGCAAAGCATTTGTAGTTCATTGACATCCCTGAAGCAAATGTGTGTAAGTTAAGCATGGCTAGACTCAACATATTCAAAGAAAGTTGGAGAGAGGACCCCAAAGACAATTTTTGATAATGCCTTTGCAAAGAAAACTACAGAGATCGTCAAGATAACGTCAAACTTCATTTTAAATTTCAAATTAAATTCTTTATTTTCAATTTTTAAAAGCATTTACTTTAATTGTAACTTGTAAATTTGTAATTTTAATTTGTTTGTACTTTGTATGTTTTGGATCCTTTGGTGAGGGTTTTGCCTTTGGTGGATGAGGCACTAGTGAAATCCAATGGGTTACATTTATGAAGCCATCCAAAAATATTGCAGGGGGGATAGAAGTAGATGTGATCTCATTTGGGATATCATTGATTGGAGGTAGAACAATCAACTCTACCAACCCATTAATGCAGCAAGGTACTACTTCAATCCCAAGTTTTTCTTCTTCAATAGCTTCATAGATGTTAATGGGGAGGTTATGGAGGCCTCTCAACATGTATTGAGAGGATGACACCCGAGGTAGAGGTGAGAAACCTCGTTATTTCAAAGTTGTAGAATTTCAAGCAAACTAGGGGTAGGCTCTTGTCTTCACCACTAGCTATCCAGGGGAGATCCACCCAAACACAAGAGAACAAAAATTGGAGTCTTCACTTATATCTCACAAAAGTTACAAATTACAATTATTAATAAAATATTGCTTGCTTACAAACTTTTGAATATTTTATTTGCAGGCTCTTGGTAGGAAGACTAGGGTGGAAATACCCTAAATCTTCAAAAGCTAGCCCTCCAAAAACCGAGGTAGATATGGCAAGTATTATGGCGTTGTTTGACACCATTCACACAAAGAAGCACAATAGGTTGACTCAACAATGCCTCAATGAGCTAGTTCTTGTGCAATATAACCTTCATCTTTGCCTTCAAGAGGACGAGATTGTTGATTTCAAGAGGCAAGCTATGAAGGATGTAGATGCAACAGAAGCAGGAGAGATTGGATTGGATGACATCAATGTAGATGATGTCCAACATGAGGCAAAGGAGGATTCACTACCATCTAGTAGTAGGGTGGAGCCATAGGCAACCTTCTAGGCCGAGTGAGGAGCCCCAACCGAGTGCGAGGCCTATACAATTACAAACCCTCTCCCTAATTTTTCACTAGAATGGGGAAGAGGAAATTGTAAAATCTTGTAACTTGTAACTTGCCCCAATATGCAATTTGTAATGATGGTTTTCAAAGACAACCATCATAAATGCATAAAAGTTAGTTATTAGGTAGCTATTGTATTCGCATGATGATGCAATTTTGTACTCTATTTGTATTCAAATCTAATAGAAAACACTTTCCCAACGTTTTACATACTCATTTGATACATTTTGTACTTGATTTTTGCATAGAATTTGTGTTTTTTAAAAAAACTTAAGTAATTTTTTAAGTCACTGTGTTAGAAATTTTTGGTCTATCGAGTCTAAGTCAAGTCTGAATATGCCAACCATGGTGCTTGTATCCCACTAGAGAGTTTGGGATTAGTCATCATGAGAACCAATGTCAAAGAGTAAATCATCATCGCGATCATTAAAACAAGCAAGATTAATCATCACTATGGGTAAGTGGGACAATAGTACTACTAGTAACCTCCTAGTGGGTCTGGGACCGGTCATCATGAGAACTACTATAAGAGGGTAAATCATCGTGATCATTGAAACAAGAAGCAAGATTATTCATGTCAATGCCTCTATCGAAAGCTTGTTGATGTTATTTTTCAAGTTTACCTCAATGTGTGGGTAATATGGTAATATCACGAGTGGTTAGGAGCTAGCTAATAATGCTCTCAATTTTACTTTTTAAATCATCTATAATTGCCACCATCCATGGTGATTTGGATCCCAGGGAATATCTAAGGGACAGCACTCTAAATTGGAACTCATAGAGCTTGGATGTAATTCATAGAGCTCTGTAACAGCCCAAGAGGAAAAGATAACACTTGTAACAGCCAAAAGTAATGGCATGAGGAGCAATGCTCACTCTAACTGGAGTTTTCTCCCCATTTGAGGGTTTCTCCAATCATATATGTGTGTAGCAATCATTTTGTGTATGTTTTATTTCCTCATTGCATATGTTTGGATATCTGTTTTGCTATGTTGCACATGCCTTTAATATGTTTTAAATCCATTGTACATGGTAGAATTGGTTGTTAAGGTATGAGAAAGAGGTCTACAATTGTAAATCCATTTTCTGATGTGCTGGAGTGTAGCATAGCTGCCCCAGTTTATGGATTGTTTGGCATAGTTCCTTTACCCTAAAATCTTGTGTCCATGAAAAAGTATGCTGATTTGCAAGCACAGAGGAAGAGAATATGACAGATTGTTGTTTCGAAGGGACTACCATTATGCCTATATATATGAGTGTCATTTCTTAAGTCTTAATTCATAACAGTCGATGCTACCATCCATAAACGTTGTAATAGACTTAGCTTGAGGCTTTCACAAAATTTTGAAGCCACCAGCCATGAAATCATGACACAACCACTCATTGTGGATGGGCGTGTCAGAGAGACCTAAAGGGGAGAAGATGGAGCTATGGGCATAAAGGAGGAGCTGAAGGCAAATGTCTAAGCAATAATGGGGCAGAAAGCAAGGTATAATGCAGGTGGATGAAGGGCAGCAAGGTGTGTAAACAAAGACTAAAAACATCTCTCTCAACAAGAATACTCAATCCATCCAACCCCAATCCCATTTTGGGAGGTTAATGCACTGATGATCCCTTGACAAAACAAAATGTTAGTAAAACGAATTTGGAGTGTATATAGAAAAGCCGCAGAGTTGCATGGACACGGATACAGTATCGGATACGAATACGGCTATTTTTCAAGACCCCTAATATGGATACGGCCAGATACGACATATAAATAGATAGATAGATTAGCAATAAATAATATTAAATAATTTAAATTAAATATAAATAATATATATTTAACAAATATATTATATATTAATAAACTAAACTTAAATTAAAAGTTAAATCTATTAAACTTAATAAATAAATAAAAGTCTACAATGTAAAGTAAAACAAAAAAGCCAAAAATTAAAAAAAGTATCACCAATTAATAAAATTTGCCTCTTCCTCCATTGCTTGTTGACACTATATCTCCAACTTTAGAATGAATGCAATTATTTGAGTAAATACAATCGCGTAGAAAGACATATTTCCGATCGTGTGTGTGCTGGTCCAGAGTAGTTCCCTGCAACAAGAAATCAGCATGCCAGGTCATAGAACGTAGCTTGCAGCAATTTTTAACATTCTAGGGTTAATAATTTTTGGGATACAACACAAATATCATGAGAATGCCACATCTACGCATATCCGGCACGAGAAAAAATAGGTTTTTTTTTGTACGGCCGGATACGGTATCCAAGACGTATCTGAGCCGTATCCTATGAGTATCCATATCCGATACAGTGATACACATACCAAGGGAGAGGGGGAGGAGTATCCGGTAAATGTGAGAAAAAGTAGAGGACTTGGTGTTTGTATATTCCAGCTAGCACCTCTTAAATTAATGATTATCAGAAAGGGACATACATGCTTTTGGATGTTGTCCGAGAGTTGCTTGGCTTGAATGTGTCGTTGGCAGGATTTACATGGATGTCATTAGCTAAGGAGCAAGAGACTTCTAGAAGGTTGAGTTTTGATTCAAGGAGTAGTAGTGTCACTACTAAAGGAGATCTGTCTAGTTTATAGTTTTGAGACTTGGTAAGTCTCAAGAAAACTAATCAGGTCCCAAGTCAAGTGACCCCTAGCAAATCTAGATAATTCAACTAAAGAGACTTGCCACTCAAGAACTGAACACCCAGAAATTAAGAATAAAACCTTAAAGATCATAAACTGACCCCCCTCCCTCCTCCTTTCATCTAAATTTCTGTTTGCAGCACCAACAAGAGACAAATAGAATTTGCAAAATGAAGGCCTCGGTTTTAGAGATTTTGGTTAATGATGTAGAGCTTTCAGAGTAGGATCCATATGATGTATGTATTACAAAATTGTAAGCTATTAATGACTCATTTGTTTAGTATGATTAATACTTTGAACAGATTAACTTACTTTTAAGTAATTTAAATAGCTTTGCCTACTTCTATATTATCAAGTTTATTATGTTGCAATCATTTTTGGTAAAAACAAATGTTTACTTTTTATGGTAAAATGCATCTTGTATTATAAAAAATCACCAAGAAGTTTGCATTAATCAAGCAGACAGAGGTTACAAGGAAATTCTTTGTTTATACAAGCAAGGAAAGCATCTGACCCTGTACCACAACAGCCATGGAGTCTATATATTTATATATTTTTAAACATATTTTTATTTTTTTATATTTTTTGTATAGACATATCTGCACCATATCAAATCCTCGTGACTTAGATTGGATCATATCTATGATGTCACTAATGAAGAAAAAAATACTAAAATCTGGAAGTTGATGCCAAAAGAATCTACAATGATGAAGAAATATCAGCCTACGGAGCTTCAAAGGAGTAAAACCTAATTCAGACAGCCATAATTCAATTTTGAATAATACCCAAACAGAAGAATTTGTGTTTATATACACTGAGAATCCAGAAATGTCACCATGCATTGCACAAGTTACCAAAGGCACCAGTAAAAAGCACAAACATGATTAACCATATCATTATCATCCAAAGGATTCAAACAATGGTGGCAGAGATCAATGTTGTACCGATGGCAATCAATTAGAAGGAAAATGTGTTTCTTTTGAGGAGAATAGGCCTGATTTTGTTCAAAAGAGAAAAACACACGGGGAAGGATAGAAAATAAAGCAGAACCTAGCGTCATGGATAATATTGAGAATAAAGTGTACATAGTTGAAGACTGAAATTAATCCCCAACACTATGTACCTTCTGTGCATGAGAAGTCAACATATTTGCAAAGTTTAATGATCACATCAAAAGGCAGTGATTGACAGAATATTTGGATATACAGCTTCCATCCGTTGCCAAAAAAGGTTGAAACAAAATAATCTTGCCAGAAGTCGACATTAAAGAATTGCTGTTAGATGAACACTTCAGTTTGTCAACAAAAATTTACAGAAGCCTTTAATAAGCATTAAAGTGAATGAGCTAATATTATTACTACAAGACCAACTTGTGATCTGTAATACAATCATTCTTGTATTTAAGAGTAGACTGGATGAAGCTAAATGGAGAAGCTCTTACTGATGGGTTCCAAGATATCAATTTTTTCTCTTATTTCTTATCTGTTATTGTGCAGATCACAAATGGATCAGAAAAGAATAAAACCAAATAGAATACAAAAGGAAGAACCAAACAATCAATTGCAAGAAAGAAATGATGACAAAAAACAACACATCTAGACAAGACAATGATTTTGTGAAAATATAAAAAGCTATTCTCAACAAATATGAAACTTCTCAGTTACTTCTTGGAAGCAGTCCAAACAAGACTGAGGAAAACAAAAAATTCAAACACTCCTTGTGTCATTTTTCAGCAACACAAAACAATGCTAGATAGCTTTTGGCAGTGCAGCAAAGATAATTTTGTCAGTAGAACCAAGCAGAATATAGCAGGATTTTTGTGAGTCCCTTATTTCTGAAAGGGGCTCTCTTTGAAAACACTCGGAAAGTTATCAATCATGGAAAAAGTATGGCAAACTGTGCAATTTCTTGTAATTGATTTTCATCAGAAAAGATGTACAACTATAAATCTATTTTCAAATCACCTTCCCTTTCTGCTAGGAGGGCTAAATTCTTCTAGGATAAACTTCACTGACCAATTATGTCTAGAATAGAGGCTTTTAAAAGGAATGTTGGCTATGTGCAAATTGGTCAAAAACTGAGATGCATGTTCTCCTTATGTTTGAGGGGAGAGGGTCTCTTACATGCGACCTCCATGCAATGCTTTCATTAAGTACTATATGATACTTAATTTTCAAAAAAGAAAAACCTCTCCGTTGTCAATAAATTTCATATTTCTAATTTCTAAGTCAATATTATTGGAACATGGAAAAGAGTGACCCACCTACCAAAGAAAATGAAGATGTGCTTGTTGCCACTATTACTTTAAGGCCATTTCAGGGCATTATTCATTACAATGTTTCAGGCGTGCCTATGTCCAAATATTGTGCCAAGTGACTAGAGGAAACAAGTAGTTATTGATTGAGAATCACAAAACACTATATTTTTGCAATAAAGCAATTGTGTGGTCAAATATATGCAATAAATTTAAAAATCAAACACGATTGTAACTAATCATGGAATGCCAAGTAGGAAGTGACTTGATACCACCTGTCCTACATTTTGAGACAAATCAGTGGGTCACATTCCCTCTTAAAAAGGGCAAGTACTACCATACCAACTCAAAGCTTACCTTTTTCATGAATGCAAGTACTCCTCTACATACATTATAAGGTCCCAAGAGCACATGTTTTCATTAAATTACTAAGCATTATTGATGAGGCTGTTATTTCCACAAAAATCCAAAGAGGAAAAGAAATACATGAAGAAAAGATGCCCAAGTTTGTGGCATCAGATGTCTGCTCCATTTTAGGGAAAAATTTTAACCTGCACCACAAAGTCTTCAAGGGTAGAAAGGCATAACAACAATACGATAGATTAAAATCAGAAATTGGCAAGGTCAACAAAGCTTCAAGTTTACCATAGAAGTATATTTTTTAGTTGCAGTAGCAATCATAATGACACAGCTGAAATCACAATAAAAATAAAATGACCCCAAAGAGGATATGATAGATATCAAAAGATCAAATAAAGAAGAAATGACGAATAGAAATGAAAATCACATAGACAGTAACCTTATATTTTGATAGAGGATATCGTGGAAGTAAGCACAAACTCAAGTAGTCATATAAGCATGAAAGCAATAAGCAGGAGTTAGAAAAGGAAAGCAGTAGTATTCGCCCAAAGATATACATTCAAAGCTAGATAATAGATTTTAAAAATTACCTGATTAAGCATCCATTTAAGGCCTACTGCAGCTGTGCATTCATTCTTGGCAGCACTGCTGAACCAATCAAGATTGTAAACAGTATCTAACGTTTGGGAAATGGTGGAGAAATTCTGTCGTCTTTCTTTCACTGAAAAAATTTCTCCATGTGAACTGATATTGGGATGGCTATTGAGTAATGTTTCAAACCATCCACTACCAGACCTTTGCATGGATAATATAGCAAATAAATGTACAGATGTGCACGCACATTGATCCCTGATAAATCAATACCATGTCAAAAGACATATGGAGCTTACAATATTACAAACAACAACAATGAGAAGCATTAGAATTATGTAAAACCAAAAATATATACCGGTTCAGGCCCATGCACCTGCTATATGTCCTGGGAATAGGATAGTGTAAAGGCACATTCTCTTCTAATTTGGCGATGGGATTCTGACAAGAACCCTTGTCCAGCAGTTGTCTGAGGAATATATATCTTGATGTCATGTGCATATTTATCTGTCTACCACATACAAAGAACATGTACAGACCACATACTGTTGCAAAAACCAGGAATAGTACCCTCCATACCACATGTGCTTTCTTGGATGACTTTCCAGGTTGCAAATCCTGCATGAGAAATGACAAATTTATGACAAGCTAGTGTGAACGTAGGATAGAAAGTACTCGACCGAGCCTCAAATTCGGCATTCAAAGGCAAAAAAAATATATGCTTCAATCGGCAATGATAAGTTCCTATGCTCTGAAGAAGTAGACTAATAATAGGGCTCTAAAGTTCCTTTTTAATTTATTCAAGATTTGACCTCAACAATAATAAGCATGTTTTAAGATTGTGCATAATAGCTTCAATCGATCAAGAAATCCCAGGAAGAAGTAATCAGTTGCCTAAAAATATAAGACAAATGCCAAAATGTTTTGGAAGCTAACAGGACAACTCAAATTCAAGGAAACACGAAGAAAATAGGAAAGGTGAATTTCTTAAGTATTATTGAAAGCAGACCAAACACAGAACTCTCAAACATATGATGGGTTTCAAAAGATTAGTTTATCGCAATTTTAATCTCAACTGTATGGATCATTTTTTAAGATTATACAGAATAGCTTCAATTATTCAAGAAATTTAATGCAGAAGAAGCATTCTTTACTCCTACTTCCTTTCCCTTTTAAAACATCTTCTACAAAACAGATGTTGAAGTAGTTTACTTTTGGCTCCTCTATATGATTCTGACACCCATTGAGACCTACTACAACATATAGGCATTTTCAAACAACATTATATGTGGGTTGCATTATATATCTAGAACTTGTTAAATACACAGCATATATCCACAATTGGAGAACTCAATTTCAAATAATGAGAAAAACACCCACTTAAAGGTCCAAGCATGGAGCAGAACACAACTCGACAGTAAAGGAATGCTGTTTAAAATCCATGTAGATGAGCAGAAGTTCAGTCAAAAATGTCGCATAGAGGAGAACAACTCCAAATTGAGTGAGGCACTGAAAATCTAAATGACTGACTAAAGAAGCCCAAAAACTCAGGAAAAAAAAAGAAATCCAGGGTTGCTGCACATTGAAAAAAAAGCTAAAACGTCTGGAAAAAAATCAACCCCTCCAAAAAGTCTATTAAACTGGATAAGAGGTAACAACATTTCAGTGAACATTCCCAGGAGCCCTCAAACTAGGTTCAGTGATTCCAAAGAGCCTGATCCCACCTATTTTAGAGTCTGAAATGACAGCATAAAGGAGTAGCAAGCCATTTGCAACCATTCCCATGTAAAGCCACACATAATCCAATAAAAACAGCTTCACTTTGTACACTGTAATGTCCCATTCTAGGGTTTCCTTATTTCTTAACATATAATAACCCTAGCTTACAATAATAATTGCAAAATTAGTTGTAAACATGAAATCAGTATGAAAATAGTAGTTGCAATAGTTTAATGTAATTCAGAATTAAGATTTAGAATGTATTTCTTTTGTAAAAGTAGACTTATCCTTAGATCTGCATATTAATCTTCTCCAAACTGCAATGATTTTCGCTTTTGGAAATTGCCTTTGAAATGTCTTTGGGTCTGCCTGAATCATGGGTTTCCCTCCATTAAATCAGCAATACTAATTAAGGGTTTTCCTCCTCAATTGCATAATCATGAGGGGTTTCGTCCAAAAAGTCTATTAAACTGGATAAGAGGGAACAACATTTCAGTGAACCTTCCCAGGAGCCCTCAAACTAGGTTCAGTGATTCCAAAGAGCCTGATCCAACCTATTTTAGAGTCTGAAATGACAGGATAAAGGAGTAGCAAGCCATTTGCAACCATTCTCATGTAAAGCCACACATGATCCAATAAAAACAGCTTCACTTTGTACACAAAAGTGATCCAAATTGGATCATGGAAGCTAGTAAAGTTAGTTAAATGAGAAACTAACCTTAATCTAAGAGTCTAATTGACTAAGTACACAAGCTGAAGACAGTATCTCACACAAGACATTTTACACAGAAAAGAGAGTTTGCAGAGGTTAAATGTACAAGAATGGATGCAGAATGGTTCAGGGGTGATCTAGACACCAAGGGTTCAAAGGCAATTGTGGGAACAGGTACACTGTAATGTCCCATTCTAGGGTTTCCTTATTTCTTAACATATAATAACCCTAGCTTACAATAATAATTGCAAAATTAGTTGTAAATATGAAATCAGTCTGAAAATAGTAGTTGCAATAGTTCAATGTAATTCAGAATTAAGATTTAGAATGTATTTCTTTAGTAAAAGTAAACTTATCCTTAGATCTGCATATTAATCTTCTCCAAACTGCAATGATTCTCGCTTTTGTAAATTGCCTTTGAAATGTCTTTGGGCTTGTCTGAATCATGGGTTTCCGTCCATTAAATCAGCAATAGTAATTAAGGGTTTTCCTCCTCAATTGCATAATCATGAGGGGTTTCGTCCTCAGATTTATAAATCAGCTTTCATGCTCCTTCAAGGAGTAGATTCATATATAAATTATTTTCCAAATTGATGATATCCTCTCCTTATTTGATCTTCTTTATATATCTTCTTTCTTGAATAGATATAACCCTTCATAATGCCCATTGATCAGTCTTAACAACTTAAGCTTTGTTTAATTCCAATTTTGTGTAATATTAATCATCTCCCTTTGGGCGCTTCCTTAATAACCCTTGGCGGCTTGTGACTATTAGTGATTGCTTTACACCAGCGATTGCTCAATTAATGCGATCTGTATTTCTTATATCAGCAATCTTCCTTTGTATACAGCAGACCCATAATTGATGTGGGGCGAG
The DNA here is from genome assembly GCA_027924645.1 of Cunninghamia lanceolata. Classification (NCBI taxonomy): domain Eukaryota; kingdom Viridiplantae; phylum Streptophyta; class Pinopsida; order Cupressales; family Cupressaceae; genus Cunninghamia; species Cunninghamia lanceolata. The sequence continues at coordinate 4,165,935 of BSBN01000794.1, forward strand.
CCCCACCTTCCTGACCTTGTCCCCTCAATGTGAGACACCCTCCAATTTAGGCAATCCCCTATTATTCACATTTAGGCTGGGATTTGGAATATAATACAGCAATTTGAAATCATATGATGCCAATTAAGTGCTGGGTCCCACCTTGCAGACCTTGTCTTTTGTTTTTATTGCTGATTGGGTTTGTCTTATTCAGCACCTTTTGATCCCGTTTGGTGGCTACTGAAATCAGCGGTTGTTAGAAAGTAAATCTTCTTTGTCTCACAGTTGTGTACCCTTTCAAACTACCTTAATAAATTATTAATATTTCTGAATATGTTAATCTCAAAAATGAATTCAATGAAGCACACTTGTAATCCCTGAATAGGATTACCAAACAATTTGGATGGTTTAGTCTTGGTTTAATTTCAAAGTGGGGACATTACATACACCCAATGGGCTCAGCCATGGTCAAACTTATAAAACATATTAAACTGTCTTCAAACCCATCCTGCAGAGTACATGGCACTTTAACGGTTTCAATTGGGATCAAAAATGTCCACTACTAGACAAAATAGCAGGCTCCGTGAGATTCTGACAAGTTGAAAAGTTTGAAATTATGTGTTTACAAAGGCCATTGGCATTTGGGCTTTTTGTATGTTGTCTTTGTTGTGTTTTGTCTATATGTACACCCATATTGGATTTGATAATCTCTCGTAGTGACTTTTGGTGACTTGAGTGCAGTAGAGTGTGTGAATTCAGCAAGTTGTGAACTTATCTTACAAGTATAACGATACTATTACCTCTTGTGACCAAATCACACATCGCCCCATTGCAAATGGGGACCCCCTTTTTTTTGAGCTCCGATGTTTTCCATGAAGTTCTGATGATGCCTTAGGTTTGTTTACTCTGTCAATCCAACAAGAAGTCTCTCTCTTAGAAGATTTTGCTTTATAACTGGAGGTCTCATCTGGAACATGAACTTACAGTAATGAAGAGTCTTGATCAAATTCCATCCAATTCATGAATATTGAGACCAACCCTGATGTATGTTTGAGATCCTGAAATGACTAAGTCTGATACCCTGAAATCCTAAAAATCCTGAAAATTTGACTAAGTCTGAAATCTGGTGGATCCTCCAAATTCTAGATTTTGCATGTTAAATCCGGTGGATTCAAGACCTATCTCAAACATCCTGAAAGGTATATTGAAAAATATTTAAAGTATAGAATTTCTTATACTTAAATATATTTTTCAATATACCTTTACCTTCAAGGACCCTGAAAAAATGACTAAGTACTGAGAGGGCGCAAATTTCCCATCTAGTGCGACAAAAGCTAGAGGATCTCCGAACCTTGAACCGATGCACCACCTTTTACAGGATCTTGAAGACCTCAACCGATGCGCCAAAAGGAGAGAAGAAGATAAGGATCTCCGAACCTTGATCCATTGCGCAATTTTCTAGAGGATTTCGAAAGTGCCATCCAATGCGCCCTTGTGGAGGGATAAGGTAGAGGATTTCAAATCCCTTATCTAGTGCGCCAAGCAAGGAGGATTCAAAAGGTGTGAACCAATGCGCCAATTCTAGAAGATCTTAACACCTTCAACCAATGTGACCACTTCAAGAAGAATTCAAAATCAAGGTCTAATGCGCTTGGAGGAGGGGTTTATTACAAATTTAGGTAAAAATCAAGAGGATTTTGAAATCCTTATCCAATGCGACCCACCTAGTGTGCTAATTCTAGAAGAAACCAAAACCTCTATCTAGTGCGCCACCTTATGGAGGGAAGTAAAGTCAAGTTTTAAAGCAAAATTCAAGAGGATTCCCAAAACTTGAACCACCGCGCCAACATCAAGAAGATCTTCAACCCCTTAACCAAAGCGCAAATGCTAGAGGATTCTAACATAGGCAACCAATGCGCCAATTCTAGAAGATCTCTCACCCCTCAACCGGTGCGCTAGCCTTTGAGGATGTGAAAATTTGATCTAAGGTATATGCATTTCGTTTTTAGGAAGATTCAAAGACCCTCATCTAATGCGCTTGATGGAAGGTAAGTGAGAAGAAAAGGTTAAACATCAAGGAAGATTTCTAAGACCTCATCCAATGCGCCAAGAAAAGAGGCAGGTTTTAAAGTGTTAAAGTGCAAATTTTACAATGTTTCTAGAAGAATTCAAAACATTCAACCAATGCGCCACATTTGAAAGGGATTAAATTCCAATTTTTTGAAAGATCTTATGGAAGAAGATCTCCTACACCTCATCTAATGCGCTACTCAGGGGAGAATTCACTTTCTTGATCTAATGCGCCTAAGGTTATAACACACCCTTCAAGTAAGTATTTAAGAGTTTTAATTGGTAAGAGGTAGGGAATTGTATTTCATGTGGAGGAGAACCTAAAAGTTTCAACCATTGCGCCAGCCCTTAGAAATTATGAAAATATACTTAAATTAAGGAGAATTCAGACTTGTGATCTAATACACTACCTTCTAAATCTGTTTGCAAGGAAGAATTTGAACCACTCAACCAAAGCGCCTATCAAGAAGATCCTAGAACCTTCATCCACTGCGTGGCCACAATGAAGAATGACAAGGCAAATTCTATAAGGATCTCCAACTGCTGATCTGCTGCACCAAGGAGATAGGACAGAAGATTTCAGTTTCTGATCTGCTGCTCCAAGAAGGACGAGTTCAAGAATTTAAAGGAGGATTCAAAGATTTCATTCAATGCTCTATTTTCTATATTGTTTTCATCTTCTTTAGACCCTAAGCAAATAATTTCTTATGTGTTTATGTTATAAAGTTGAAGTATTGATGTTATCTTTTTTCTTGATGTCTTGCAGGAGTGTGAATGAAGCTAAAGAATCATCAAAGAGCTAAGAGCTAGAACCACCTTCATGCTAGGGGTGAAGTCAACAAGTTGCAGTGTGTAAAGAAGACATCAAGTAGCTATTCTAAGAAGTTACTTCAAGGATACCCTATTTGATCACTTCAAGTATCAACTACTTCATCTTCATCAGTCATAGCTTCAAGGCATCAAGTGGCTACTCCAAAGGGCCTCCTTCAGGAATCATTGAATTGGAATCTTTTGTGTTGGAATTCAATGGCCTCATGTTAAGATCATCTAGAAGACATTCATCCAAAGGACATCATCTTCATCAAGATTCCTTAATGCATCTACTCTACTTCAAGTTAATCATCTTCAAGGAAGAGTCATCATGTGGAGTACTTCAAGGTCGTCTTCAAGGAAGCATGTCATCAACTACATTATGGTCATCAAGAGCAAGGCTTTCATCACCTACAAGTTGCAGAGGAAACACCATTCTAAAGGATTATACCTCAAATCTTCTACATCAATGATATCATCTTAGATCTACATCAAGTTCAAGGATACTGGCAAGTACACTACTTCAATATCAATGGCCTCATGTTAAGATCATCGAGTTGGAACACTTCATTGACACTTCAAAAGGCATTCATCCATCCAAGCTTCAAGTCTCTTTGAGAGGTCAGCTGCTCCATCACAAGGAAGGTGTTTCCATCATTCCAAGGCATTCATCCATGGGATTACACTTCATCAAATTATTCCAAGGATCCTTCATCTATTCAACTTCAAGTCCAAGAGAGATCATCTATTCTATATGGAGGAGCATCATCATATCCTACTCCAATTCATGAAGCAAGCTTCATCGTCTACTCTAAGTCATGAAGGAAGCGATATAAATCTCATCTACTTTCTACTACTACTCTATATGAAGGAACATCAAAGAAGATCAGCAAGTATCCTACAAGAAGAAGAAACATTACAAAGTTAGTCAAGTGAAGCAACAAGTATTATACATCCAGTCTACAAGAAGAATGAACAAGGCAAGATCAACAAGATACATTTCCAGACGTCTCAAGTATTCATCATCAAAAGCAATTACATTGAATACATCACTACAAGATGATACAATTTTCAAAGTATGCTGAGGTGGCACTTATTTAGCGAGTATACATCATTTCAATTATATTTAATGTATCATTTAATAAAAGAAGCCAAAGGGACACCTATGTGAAAGATGTTTTAAATGCTTTCGCCTTACCTTATCACATTGGAAAATGTGCCTTCATTGCCTCTCTCTTTTGTACTAAAAATAGAAAGTTGTTGTAACTACCTATGAGGTGGCATAATCTGAGCCCTTGGCTATTGAATTGATCTAAGCCATTCATTGTAATCTGGAGCACTATATAAAGGCCTTGTTGCCTCATTTGTAAGGGAGTAGCTAGTAGATTGTAGAGAATAGTTTTGTAGGAGTAGAATAGGAGACTCTCAAAATTCTCCGAGAAGACTTGGAATTGTTGTAAATATTCTCAAGATTAATGCAAAGACATTGGAAGTTTATTTGGTGTTAAGTATTATCTTGTGGAGTAACATGATTTCTTGTATTTCGATGAAATGAAGAGATGTTTCAAGTAGATTAAAAGTAGATTAGAAGCTCTTTGATGTAATGTATGTTGTATTGGATATTTGATCAACTCCTAGCTCATGCTTTTGACATTCATCGCTAATGAAGTGTTGTGTAAAGCTAGTCTAAGCCTTATTTGCATAAGTTCGATTGTGAATTCTTGTTTGAGCTGCGCCATCCGATGGGTGCTCATATGAACCTTCATAATTTGAAAACCATTCGCATAACCTTAGGAGATCGCACCAACTTCATGTAGTTGTAGGCATCCTTGGCGAGGTGGAGTTAGGTTTATCCAGGAGTTTGTCTATTCACACATCATCATTGCTTCATTGACCTTAGATTAGTTTTCTGAACCTTTATCTTTTTACCTTTCTTTATCATTGAAGTTTTGTACATATATCACCCACACTGAAGGAGGAATAAGCTAATGAATGAAGAAGTCTGCGTAAGTCCCTTTGTGATTATCAGCAAGATCACACGTAATCACTGAGTTAACCAATCATGAATCATAAAAAGGAACCTTGGAGTTACTTCACTGGATCACATTGTTCAGCCTTTGAAGAGCTTTATTCAAGAGAGAGTTGGATACTCTAGTGTTTTACTCTATTGTTGACTTGTCAAAAAACAATCATCAACATTACCATTGATTAGTTTCCTTGAAAAACTAAGTAGGGCAATAAACTTGTAAATTCAGAAAGATTCTAAGGAGTTGAAAAGATTGAAATTATGTGTTCTTGAAGGTCATTGGCATTTGGTTTTTTTGTACATTGCCTTTGTTGAGTTTTGTGTATATGTACACCCATATTAGATTTGACAATCTCTCTTAGTGATTTTTGGTGATTTGAGTGTAGTAGAGTGTGTGAATTCAACATATTGCAAACTTGTTATAAAAAAGTTAGGATATTGTTACTGTTGATTGGTGTCCTTGGAAGCTTAAGAACAGCTATAAACTTGTAAATTCACAAAGATATAGTGGAAAGAGAAGGCAAGGCCTTCCTCTTCTAGAGTTTTTCCCAAACTATGTTTCTCCAAGGTAATCTCTTGTGTTATTGCTATTGTTTTGTGATGTGTTTTCTGATTTTCAGTTGTTGTTTCACTTCATGCATCAGCACTTAAACAATTGATTTCTAAGCACATAAAGACTGTCTTCTTAAGCAAATCCTTAGAGAACAGCAAGTAAATCAATTGACTTGTTTGATTCAAAGATAAAAAATTGTGATGGTTGATTATGGATCCAACTAGTGTAAGAGTAGTTATGTTCTGTAATGTCCCCTTCCTAAGTCGGCACATGTTCTTCGGGCTAGTCTACTATACGGGTTCCCGTAGGCTAGTGAGTGTGGTTAGGGGACCCACAGTGACATGGCTCAACCCAGCTCAAACAACACTTTCCGAGTGATGAGATCGATTCCATGTGGAGGGAGTTGCCAGTTGGCTTTTTCTGGAGTGAGTTTGGGCCATTTGGCCAAACTTCCTATTTATAGCAGGGGGCACGGGACTCCGAGCGAGTCGGTGCAACGGTCCGAAAATCATGTCGATAATTCATCGGCCAGCTCAGCGGTACTACGGAGGCCAGAGGAGACCGTTTGAATTAATATTTTAATAATCGACATTGTTAAGTTAAATTGAATATATAACTTAACATGTCTATTATTATTAAGTGACTTTATAATATACTATGTACTTTATGATATATTTTAAGTTCATAAAGGCACTTTAATTGGGCGCCCAAGACATAAGGAGAAATTAATAAAGTTAAAATATTATATCTCCCAAAAGAAGGTGTTGGGGAAAAGGGAGAGAAACATAAAAGAGAAAAAGGACTTAATTTGATGCATTCACTATTGCATATTTTGATATTGTTTGAGCTTTGTTCATGAGAGCAAGGGTTTTGAACCAGCAGCTTTGAAGACGAGAACCTCCATGGTTGAAAGTATCTGCAGGGTTGAAAGACACTCCCAGGAGTAGCTCCATTTCAAGAGTTGCCATTGAGCTTCAATGCAAGATAGTAGGGTTGTCGCAGAAGTGATCTCATAGATATATCATCTAATATTCGGCACTATAATTTCAGAGGGATGTTGAAGACGAAGTTGCAAGTTATAGACTGCAATTTTATGGAGTTTTGATGAACTTTTGGGCTCATAAGCAGGCCGTACCTTCTCCAATAAGGGTCGTACCATTCAGCATCTTTCATGGAGTTTGTGTGAGGCGTTTGGTCCGATTTTCTTCCCAGCTGAGTCGTTTAACACTTGCAGCCACAGCAGAGATGTATAAGGAGTGATTTGAGGGCAGTTTGGAGTGTTTAGTGAGCTGATATACTTCAGCAGGGGGCCGTACCGTACCAGCAGAGGCGTGGGATTACATGCACAACAGAAAAATCAGTATTTCAGTCTGTATTTCAGCATCTTTTGAGGCGTCCATAGTCTCTTGGTTGTTACTCTTTGATATTCAATGTATTTGTCTTGAGCTGGATATCATTTGGTGAGCTTTGAGCATTCACAGTCTGCTGTACCTTCATTCTCAGCCTTGTAATTTTTGGACAGCGAAATGGGTATGTGAGATATTCCATATTTTGACATTTCTTCATATGGGTATTGTTGCTTTATGCTTTGTAATGCATTTCTATCAAATATAAGCATTTGGGTATCTCTATTTGTTGTTATTTGTGAAAATATATGTATGCATGTGTGTTATGTCAAATGCAAAAAACCCAAAACGCACGAGGTATCAACTAAACATCAGAAACACAAAGGGAGTGGGATATTACATGTTCCTTGGGTTTTGTAGCCTTTCTTGTGATATGTTGGCCAATTTTGCAGATTGATATCAATTAACAAAACAACTTATGCAAGAGGAAAAAAGAGATTTATTTCTTTTGCAATAAGAGATATCCACTAGGAAGTGGCATAGAGAAGTGAGAAGCATGGCCAATGAGGAAGATTTTATGCCTCAAGATGAAAAAACAAGATCCATCAAATTAGAAGAAAATGTAGCAGGCATTTCTCAATCCTTTGGAAAGCTTGACCAGTCAAAGAAGATAATAGAAGTTCTTGAGGGAAGGCTAGGAATGTCAATGAAGAATTTCAATGCGTATGAGGATTTGAGAAAATGGCAGCTCCAAGTCCACAAGAAGAAGCAGCCCCATACCAATAAACACCTCCAACTCCACCTTATTAACGTTTGAATGTGTCGCCTCCATCCTTTGCAAAAATATGTGACTCGCACAATGGACAAAAACAAATTCTGTAAAAACATAGGAATATCACCTTGAATAAAGTGACTTCCCTCTATGTTTAAGAGGGGCAGCTCCCTCTTTTGATGGGGGTTCGAATTTTTTACCAAAAAGCATAAAAGGAATAGGAAAAATAAAAGGTAAAGATCGGTAAAGAAAAAAAGGAGAAACCCTAGGTGAACTCAAATGCAGAGGAAAATTTAGATAGCTCAGAAAAAGGGGGGAAATGTGACAGATCTGAAGCCCCTCCTAATGTTAGTGGAAATGGTGAATTATTTGCATAATGGAACAGCAAAAAACCCACAGAAACACAAAGTTTTCACCAAATATGGTAACATGCAGGTGATACAGAGCTTCACCATTCAAACCTTAGCATCACAGATTATATAAGAGAGAATAACCATAACATCCAGCTGAAAATGATTTAATGGATATGATCAAATTTGATTCAACAAGCTGAAAATTTTATTTTGTTAAAAGGAAGATTACCAAATTCATTTATGAGCAACACTAAATTCCATTCTGTTAAAAATTGCATTCCATTAACATTGGTAAGAAAATTACAAACAAAGTTGCATGATCAAAGAGGAGAAAAAGTCTACTGGCATTGGACAGAAAATTCCAACCCTAGCAGCTCTTGGAAAAACTTTTTAACTTCTAAAATCTTATTCTCTCCAAAAACTTAAATCTAAAATCTAACCCTAGTTACTTCTCACTTCTGCTTTACATTGCACGGTGGAAACTAGTATAGATATCTTGGCATCTTTTACATAGATGTATTTAATATATCCATACTAGTTTACATATTATCATATATCATTTAGTTATATATCTAATATCTTATCTATATAACTATTTCAATAATATTACTTATATTTCACTTTTGAAATACATTGTTTTTTTTTTTTAGTTTTACTTACTATTTTATTTCATATTTAAAACTATTTTACTCACTAGTATTTACTTTATTTTTATTTGAAAAATTATTTTATATTTCTACAAATTATTTACTGCATATTTCACTACATAGTTATTTCAAAAGTATTACTTATTATGCTTTTATTTACTAAAGTACATATCTATTTACTATTTTATTTACCCAATTAGACAGTGATTATAAATAAAAATTACTTACTATTTTTATTGTTGTAAATTTCTCCTCTCTTTTGTTTTGATTTTTTTGAGAAGTATAATAAAGATTATATATTTATATGTAACTCATTGTTTTATTTATAAAATACATAAAATCTACTTATACTATGTAGTCTAAAGTTTTACTTACTAATTTATTTCTACTTAAGTCTAAAGTTTTACTTAAAATTTTATTTAATAACTATATATTTAAATGAATAAATAACTAGTTTATTTTTTAAATTTTATAAAAAATTATTTAAAATAAATTATTTAGTATGATTATTTCAAAAGCATTATCTATTATTTTATTTACTAACGTACACAGTTATTTCATTAAAATTATTTTATTCATCATATTAAATGAAAATAAGTATAACCATGCACACAAATACAAAATAAAGTAATTTTATAGAGTTGTCAAATTTTACTTTTTTTTATTGGTAAATTAGGCATAAGGGAGCCATACCCCATATTATTAACTAGAAAAAACAAAAAATGATAAAGTGCGTGCCTTGAAAATAGGGGTACATAAGGACACCTACGAAACTCAAACCACCTATGATGGTGAGTGCCCTAAAAGCTATTGTCCTTGTAATTCTCGCCAACCCATCTTAACATGGGAGCACAAAGTCATTTTACATTCCTCAAAGTCATTTTACATTCCTTATTTCCAGCTGGTTTCTTTTTCCGTTTAACTGTTGTCCATTGATTGTTGTCTTCCCCAAGTTGATCTGCTACAGCAAACCTATTGCTTTGTGAGGGATCTTCCACAGTTGAAGAGGCCTCATTGTATTCTGATTCACGTGCAGTGTTTGTGGGGGAGGGAGCAGCCTTGTTTGGAGTCGTACCTCTTTGAGGGGGGCAGCTCGTGATTCCGCTTTCACAAAAGCATCATCATCATCAGAAACTTCTTTGAAAACAAAGAAAATATGTAGGTGACTAAGATTTGCCCCCTTCCACCAAGTTGCCTATTTCGGAGGATCTAAAGAGATTTTTTTTACACTCATTTGCTTTGTGCCCAGTGCAATAACAGCATCGGCATCTGAATGCTATTCCTTCATAATCAATTCATTGTTTCCATATCTTATTTCTGACCTTGATTTCAATTTCTGCTGGTAAGTGTTGGGAGAGATCCATTTCTACTAGTATTTGAGCAAAAGTGAAAGATGGTTGAACAGTGAAAGTGGATTTGGGTTTGGAAGAAGCTGGCCCGGAAATAAATTTCCAATGGAATTTCAGATTGAAGATAGACAAGAAGATCCCCAAAAATGCAATGGAAGGTTGGGTAATTGCACCCAAATTGGAGTTGTTGTTGTAGTTTCAGTGAAGAGGTCAAACTCAGGAAACTAGGGTTTTATGCTGAGGATAGCCTTGTCCCAAATCCAAGGACACCTCTGTAACAACAAATCTTTGTCTTCAGGGTATTCACAAATCACATAAAAGAATCCCTTGGAAGAAGGGCCAATGTAAATCTCGCCATCAAGGATGGGTTGCCATTTCTGTTTAATCCATTTGTTAAGCTCCACTCAACTGGGCCATAAATTATGGAATCAGCAAATCAATGTATGCTCTGTGTGAGCAGCCTCATCTTCTAATGCTTCTTTGCCAAGATCAACAATGGGGGGATTTGGATGATCCATTGTTGGCATGGTGAAGCTCAACGTGTTCATGAACAGAAGCAGCAAATTCATTAACAAAAGGGTTTTTACCTTCAAGAGTCTCATTTCGGAGTGGAGAGTCCATTGTTGTTTCTTTTATTCTCATTCCAGAAGAGCCGGCGCAGGTGGCAGATTGATCTGAGTTGTTGGAAGGAGCAAAAAGCACACTGTTAACCCTAGCACCATTTGAAGATCGATGTTCCTTCCTGGACGCATATGAAGGTGAAAAATCCTTGGTAGATTGAGGGAGCTACTTGTTGGACCGTGTAGAAGCAGTCAACAAACGAAGAGGTGATGCCCTGTTCGCAAAGGGCACCTGAGGCAGCAGCAACGCAGGAGGCGGGGAAACCATTGGGAGCGAGCTTATAATTATTTATTTATCTATTTTATCAAATTTTACTATTTTTTATATATAATTTTTTCTATATATTTTATTTGTTTAGTATTTTTATTTTTTTGGTATGTCAGCTATTTAATAGTTTTTGTTAATATGCTCATGCCATTACACTCCAACCTTTGTTGCCGCTGTAGTTACGCCTCTTGGCATAATTATTACATGACAATTTTCCACCTTTTCCACCAATCACAAGCTCAGTTACAATTACAATTTTTGCATGTCTTGGTCCATAATAAAATATCTTGGCACACTTTAATAACTCATTCATTCTAAAAAGAATTTAATAAATTTGATTGTGTGTAAAGATAAATGTAGCTTAAAAGTAGAACCTTTTAATGACATAAATTACATTATAAGAATTCTTAAACACACTTGAACAACTTAAAAATGATGATTAGACTACTAAAACATTTGATGATACATGTAAATCAACCAGTGAAGTGAATGAAAGACAGTGCCTTATCTATTGGGCAACAGAGTCAATGAAGATTGTCTACCATGAAGTCCCACAGCTGCAGAATCGGATGTATAAACCACAATAGGTGTCAAATGCCTTCTTTTAAAATGGTTTCCCATGAAGAGCGACTTTGACCGGGATGGCAAATGAAAGGACGATTATATCTAGGAAGCTCATACATGGTGAAGCCATGTACCCAAGTTTTACTTTGAGCCCAAGTTTGAAAATATAGACCTTAGAGTTAAAAAAGGCCTCAAAATGGAGCAGTTGGAGGTGTTACCCCTATTTGAAAAAAAAGGGGGTTAACACACCTCCATTCAAAGTGGAAGCCAAGATTGAAAACTTGCCGTATGTAGGTAATGTATGAGAAAAATGGCCATTGATTGGCTAAACTTGCAGTATATTTCAGTTTACACAATATAAGAGAGGAGCAGAAAATTCCTTTCACAAGATTGAGATTGGCTATTCATGCACTAACTTGGTTTGAAAATTATGTTTATTCTTTGGCTATGAGGATATTACGACCAATTTGTGAATGGGATGAATTTAAAAAGCTAATTAAGAAGCAATTTTATACTATTTGTTATGAAGAGGAGAGATTTATTAACTGGCAATATTTTAGGAAAGAACAAAGCCAAAGTGTGTAGGAATATACAAGCAAGTTTTGCAAGAGAGTTGTGCAAATGAAGAAGGATGTTCAAGACCATGACACCTTAATGAAGTATATTGGAGGGCTGCATAATCATCTACGGGCCCATGTTGTTGGCACACAAAACAAGTGTAGGCAAAGTGGGGCACAGCTGGCTATCTGAAAATGGGATAATGCAGATTTGACTGAAAAAGTGCTTGATTCTTCCCTGAGGAAAATATGTAGGAGCTTGGAAGACAGATACCTGCTTCTGTTGCTAAAGGGTACTAACAATTTCCAAGTTGATAGGATTGATGTGAGCCACATGAACTTCAGAATTTTATTGTTGAGGCAGAGTAGAGAGGCTTTTCTGTTGTGGAATATTTAACTTTCTGCATCTGCACCTTGTGCATGTTTTCAAAGGAGAAGTACTAACCTCTGATACCAGGTTCAGCTGGAAAGAGCTGCATACCCGTATGAGCTCTGTACCCAAACCGGGTCCAACTTGGTCCCAATCCTGGTCCCACTCCTGATATGGTTCATTTATGGGTACATAGAAAACACAATCTACAGGTATTGCCCAAGTTCATGGGGCATACCTGGCAGACCATGCTGTACGGTGTACCCAAGGTGAACCCAAGTACCACCAGCCACCCCCCGAAAAAACTATATTTTTCAATGAAAAAACAGAAAAAAATAAAATAAAACCTAATCTAACCCTCAAAGCAACTACCTTAACTACAGGGATAACATAGAACATAGAAGAAAACAACTCTCCTTACCTTTCATGCCTCACTCACCCAAAACTCATTGTCATTCAATACGGGCTTCAAGTTCAATCTATGTTCAAACCTTGTGACAATAACAATAACCAGGTGCTAAAAGACAACGTTAGCTCTTCACCACAAGCCACAATCTTGCATTGGTAATGCAAGATCCATGAGGAAACAAGATATGATTATTCAAAGGCATCCACATTGTCTTATCATTGTAAGACAGAAAAAACAAGATTTTTAAGGAGCAAAAAGGGGTTTGACGAATGGTATATGCCGGTGAAACATTCGTTTAGGCTTTTTTCCCAACATATGTCAAATCAGAACCTTGAATCTTTATTATGTGATGATTTATCGGACTCAACTGTGTAATTTAACCTTTCTAACAATATTTTATGGCATTTGCCGCAAGATCACATAGGGTCACCTTGGCAAGGTGGTAAGTATCATGTGCAATCATACAGTGGGCTTCTAAGTAAAAAAAGGGGTATGTAATTGGAGTCTACAGAATAAGATCTAAGGATAAATAGGAGAAATACTCAAAAGCCCGTAATTCACACATATTTTGGAAAAAAAATTTGTAAATGATTCCCGAAAAATCAATAAGCAGTTATTCTGCGATTCAGATCATCTATGAAGTGTTGAAACATTTTTATTATTTTTAAATCACACAGCTTTCTTAAGTTAAAGACATGCTAACATCGCATAGTGACTTTATATTTATCTGTTCCACTCTGATGAAGTGCACTCATAGATGTCCTGGGGGGATGGGGGGCAATATTCAGTTTATCTTTGCCCGAATGAAAATCCATCCATAAATTCCATACAGCATTCAAAGCCAGAACATTTTTTAGGCCTAAAATCTACAATGATCAGCAAGCATGTCTTACAATCATTTTTTTTTTAAAATAGAATAAATCTTGGAAAAACCTTACATTATTTGAAGCGGCGTAACAATCCGTTGCGCCTTTGTGAACAATCCTGCGCTCTGCGATGTCAGCAGCACACATCAACATTTTCAACATTGACGGAATAGACGCAGACTTGAGCGGATCTCCTAACAGCTTCTTAACAGACGGAAAAAATTCCCTTCCATTTCAAGAGCTCTGAACAAGCCGAAAAGCTTGCCCAACTCAGACTTACCACAGCTCACACATATTGAAATGGTGGAAGATTCAGAGAAATTAAGTTTCAAAAATAAATTCAATGCCTATTTTAAGGACACTAAATTTTGAGCTGGGAAAGCCGTTTCAAAATGATTTAGATATCTATAAATGCGATTAGATGTCTCCTCCAAAGGCAAAATGCACCTGCCATAACACGGGCAATTTGCTAAACAGCTAAGCCCTTATAATCCGCGGCACATATACCAAGGTAATTCTTGCACAAATTCGCCGACACCATAGGTCTCGGCGTGTCTGACAAAGTCTGAAATTGAAAAATAATTGACTTTTTCCAGGGACCATTCAATGTGGAAAACTCCTCTTTTCAGGGTTTTCCCATAGCAAAAGTTGTTTGCCTATAATTATTCATCATTATTGAGTGCCTTGTAAGGAAATTGATTGATAATTGCAATCTTAATGAACATGACCTTGGTCTAACAGTTTATTATTTCATGCGAGACAGACTTATTCTAAACAAATAATGTTACATTTGTATAAGGATTTCACAAGCATTTCACATGTTTTGCATGACTAGTGTGCCACCAAGCTTGTCATGACCATCCTCAACTCAAGCCTCATCCATGACCACCATCAACTTCACCCACTATAGATCCCATCTCAAATTTTCATTGGGTTGGGCACTATGGTAGGTAGAATACTTGGTTGATCTTGTGAAATACTTGTTAAATATGAGGGAATTATTTCTCGAATGGGAGTTGGATAGGCAGTTGTAGAGATGAAAAGTGCATAATTGTCACAACCCCTAATTTCAATAATTAACTTTAAATTTAAATATTACTATTTTAATGATCGTCGACTAATTTCAACTTATGTGCATTACAGGAATACTGTCTCGACGAAAAGAGAGTATCATCGAGAAGGGGGTGGCTAGCCAATTGATGGCAACTTGTGGTGAAGAGAATCTGCACACACCACATAGTTTCTTGTAGTTTAAATTGCATCAATATATGTGTGTGTGTGTGTGAAAATAATTTCATAATTAATCCGGTTGATTAGACGGAAATATTTAGTCGCATTAATATTGCATTTCATTAAAATAATCATTTGATGGTTGATAATAATTATTATAGACTAGTAAAAGCACCAAAGGTGCTATCAAATGGCCGATAGGCACAAATATTTATAAGCCTATCACCAAATAGATTTATATTTTGATATCGAAAGTGTAAATGTTCTTTGTATGTTTTAGCCATTTTGATGTGCGTAGTGTAACTATTATTTGTAACGTATCATCATGTGATTTGATTAGTTGATCATTTTAATTGTAAAGCATAACTTTAAAGGTATGGAAGAAAATACTTGCAATTCAACTCTCTTATTAAAATAATTTTAACCCTAAGCCTAAGCCTAATTCTAGCCCTAACCCTGATTCTAGTTCTAACCCTAACCCTAACAATAATCTTAATGATTGTGCATTGGCATTCACTCTATGTACATGCACATCTCTATGTGTGTGTGAAATGTTAATTTTGGCATTCACTTTGATTGAAGTGCATGTGTGTGTATGTGTTTGAACTAACTTTGACGTTCATTGTGTGTATGTGGCTTTGAAAGTTAACTTTGGCATTCACTCTATGTGCATGCACATGTGTGTGTGTTTGTGAAAAGTTAATTTTTGCAGACTTTGTCTAAAGTGGATATGTGTGTGTGTGAAAAGTTAATTTTGATATTCACTTTGTTTGAAATGCATGTGTGTGTGTGTGTTTGAACCCTAACCTTAACAAAAATACTTTGCAACCAAAAAGATTTGTAGCATGGAAAGATCTTTGCAAGTAGTCTTAACAGTAAATAATTGTCTGCCCTTGCTTTGTTAAGAACCATTCAAAAATAGAAAAAAAAGTTTAATCATGGAAATTGAAAAGTACTATTTTGCTAAATGCAAAGATAAGTAACAACTAAAAGAAACTTTTCATCTAGGAAGTTGGCAGATCTTGTGTTCGATTCAATGTCTTTTCAAGCAGAGTGCTCTCATATAACAATCATTTGCCTTTTAAAAAATGTGGTGGGTTTTTCCTTATAAAGATGTAGAGGCTTTAACAGTCGAAATGTTATAATTTTTTTAAGTCACATGTGTAAAGTTGAGAAAACATTAGTGAAGGGTGATAATAGTGTTTTTGGATGGAAAAAAATTACAGTTAAATTTTAAAATAGTATCATCATTATCATGGACTTAATGGACTTCATATTTACTATCTATTAAAAACTAAGAGAATATATATATAATTACTTATATATTAGATTAGTTATATATTGAAAATAAAAAGTTGAAATTTTTTTTTAGCAAGAGTGTTTTGGGATTCAACTGTGTATATGTTTCAGATCACACGCACTAATACATCATCACATAGAGGAAAGTTGTGATTTGGATTGTAGACTCGACACTTAAATGGAGATAGAGGTGGAGACGTGATAGAATGACTAACTCTCCTCTTCCTATGATGGATCACTATGCGTAATTAGAAACATCAATGCAAAAATACAGGCAGTTGAATCCAAAAACAATTTTGCTATCTTCATGGACTGTGAAAAACTCATGACTAGTATTTTCAGCAATAAACCTATTTTAACTTAATCTCAAAGAAATAAAAAAAATTACATATAAAATTTTCATATAAATTCAGAAAACCAAAACTACATAAAAACATACAATAGAAAAAGGTAGAAATTGTCACAAATAAATAGCAAGAGTAACTCAATGTTAGGGATAGGTAGTTTTGCCCATCAAGATTCCTACCCTCCACCTCCCAGATCCTTGCCAACATCTACAGGTTCCCATCCAGTAAGAGCAGCATTTTCTCCATCCTCCAAACCATTCTACAGCTAGTTCTAAACAATCCTTAATAAAGATATAACAATAAACAAGTTACAAAATTTCTTCTATCCAAAAGGGCCCACCGACGCCATTGAGAAAATATAAAAATATATTATAAAACACAGGCTAACATCATATACAGACATATTTCTGCCATACAGAGAGGATAAAGACAACATTAGTGCTCGAACGATTCCTTTAGTGGAGACTCTGATTAGAAGATGAGGACTCCCTGTCCCTTAAGTGGTCAGGAAACAAAATGGTTAACCCCTAATTTTTTTGCCTCATAGCAAAAATAGGACATTCTCTCAAACTGTGACATCATCTTAAATCTAACTATTTTAAATATGTAAGTTCCCCAATGTTGGAGGGCAATTCTTCTAACTTAAAGCAAGCCAATAAATTGAAATCTTTTAGTGACCTAAGTTGTCCTACACTAGAGGGCAAGGTTTTCAATTTCATGCAACAACTTAAATCTAAACGTGTTAAAGAAATAAGCTGCCCAAAGTTGACAGGCAATTCCTTCAGTTCTAGACAATTGCACCTCAGGTATGTTAAAGAGCTAAGCTCCCCAAAACTAGAAGGCAATTCTTTAAGATCATCCAACTGCAAGCTCAACTTCTTTAACTAACATAGTTGCCCAAAGCTAGAAGGCAAGGCTTCCAATTTCTAGCAGCTTTCTAAATTTAAAACCTGCAAAGACCTTAATTTCCCAAAGCTTGGAGGAATTTCTTTTAAGTTAGATATGTATTTTGTGCTTCCTGATAGGCCCAACTATATTGTAACCTTTTAGTAGACTATTTCCAATATATGAAATTTTCTTTTTAAATCAAGATCATGAAATAGTGAACAGTTCTTTTTTTTTGCCTATGGAAAGCATCCGAAGACACATACTGTCAAGGCATAACAATCATCAAGATCTTCCAAAGCAAGCGACCAATAGCATGTCCAAAGACAATGCTAAATGGGGATGTTCCATCATCTTTATGAAAAATCATAAATTCAAAACTATAATGTTGCACATTACACAATCATTCTTAAGAACATAAAAGATGTAGGGATACATATGTCTATTCACTAATTCAAATACCAAATAATAACCAATTGCTGAATGCATAGTAGCCATGTCACACAAAAACAAAAACAATAAATCCAGAAAGAAATAAATGACATTTGAGCAAAAGAAAATTGAAAAAAACTAGAAAGTAAATTTACATCCTTAAGCCTTAAAGGTTGGTTGAGTTTAACAAAGATTGGATAAACTGTCACAAACATTAAATTTAGGGAAATAAAATTCAAAAATTTAAGTTAGTTGAGTTTAGAGGGCGACTGATTCAACATTGACCCACTAAACCCAAAGGGCCAAAACTAAAATATGATTGTTTTATTCACAAAGCTGGAAAAATAAAAATGATTCTTTTCCAATTTGGAGTATTTTAGTTACAATGATTGAAACCATATATTATTGGGAATTAGCAATAATTACCTAGAATTCATTGATTGTATACACAAGGTGCATAATAAAGTAGGCTAGAGAATGCACTGCATTTAAAATGCAATAGATAAGTTATCATTATTTTAATACTTTGCGTAATGCAATCGTCTAGCCCTATTGTATGTTTCTTAGAGGGTAACTAAAGCAACTCCTTAGTTATAAATAAAATGATATTCATAGAATTGTTTTTCTAAAGGGCGTATAGATGCCAAATTCATATCAATAAGATGAAGCACCTTGATTGGGTTTTTCAAGAGAATCGGACTGATATATACAGATCACACCAAAGCTAGGTAATACACGTAGTTGGATTAGCTAGTTCCTCAATCTTAGCTTACGTTGTAGGCCTCTCTTGATTAGCTTTCATAACCAGCACTTGTTTTTGAAAGTATGATAAGTACAAACTGAAGATTATATTCCATGCCTAATTACTTTCACTAAACATCTACACTCTTTCCAATATACCATAGTCATTTACTCCTTGCCACTTAAAGCGACAAGTGAGGCTATGCTTTCCATGTTTGTCTTACTACGATTAATTAGGGTACTAATTAAAAATTTACCTGTCTTCAAAATTTTCATTTGGTTTCATAAAGATTTATAGCAAGCATGACTAGTTTAAAATGTAGCGATTTAATCCATAATTGTTGTACAATGTACGCCTTCCTGTAACTTCGATGAAATCTTTCCAATGCTTTCAATTTGAACAATGTAGAGACATTCAAAACAAATCCAATTTCTTTTGAAGAAACAAGGCACTGGAATCACATAGCCAAATGAATGAGGACCAAAAAATGTCCATAATCAATAATAGGTCACAATTACAAATTGTGTTGGCTTTAATACTATTTTCCTGATGAAGGATCTAGTAGTGAGCCCCGAAACATATGAATATAAATTTACATACATGGTTGATTCCAGAAGAATTTACTAATGTGCAAAGGCACTGTGAATAGAGTATCCTAAAATCTAACACATGGAATCATTTCAACACATGCACTAAGGTCAAGACTACATAAACAAAATGCCAGATTCATAAAAGGAAACCCTGGAACCTACAAAAAATCAAACCTAAATTGAATGTTTCATAAGGATGTCGTAAATTGACAGTAGAGAACACTTGTAAGAGTGTAATACAGGTCCAAATCCTCTCACTAAAAGAAGGCCCACAAATGTTGTAATAGATAGAAAGCATTAAGATCAAATCACCAAACAAATTGGGCTAAATTAATTGTCCACAATGGCAATAGGAAGTCAAAATACACGTCACATTTATTCAATTTCACATGAAAACCGAGGCCAAGGCTCAACCTAGACCCTAAACCCTTAATTTCCCAAAGCTTGGAGGAATTTCATGATTAAGGCTTAAGGATGTAAATTTACTTTCTAGTGTTTTGTGATTCAAGAGTGGTCAAGTCGTTCGGGCAATCTCTGGAGACTTTTCAATTCCTTTAAATCTAATTCTTCCAAGGAAGAATTTTGGATGACGTTGGCAGGCTTGAACTCCTGCGAATTTGCAGATTCCTGAGACTGCGCAGTGGCTTTCATCATCCGTAGCCTCTTGGGTAACTGCATCCATATTGTGATTCAAATGTAAGGATTTCATTCTAAATCTAAACAAACAGTTATTACAAAATAGATTAAATGAAATGAGGAAGGACTTGCCTGATACAAAGTCACACCATCCTTAAAGACAAGACCATGGAACACAGCCAACCGCTCAAGGGACTCTAAATTCACTAGCCATAAACCAGAGTCGAAGAAATCTCAGTTCTTCAAAATTGGGTGTCTTTTGGCTTGATCGTGATACATTTATCTAATTCCCCAAGGCCAGAACTCTCAACAATTTTTTCATTGAAACAATGGGCTTCTCATCAAGTTCATACCTAGATTCGTCCTCCTCCCCCGTAAGCTGAACTCCTTTAATTTGATCGAGCCTCTGCAAAATCATGATATATTCATTGATGCTAGTACTAAAAATTACAAAAGGACAATGTAATGAGCAGAAAAAATTTAATACACTAACAGTAACATCTACTACCTACGAATTGTTCATAATAGATCAAATATTGCAAGATCCATGTATTGCTGCTTGGCAATTTATATATCTAAAGAAACAGGTTGTTGCAAAGGATGCCAAAGGTATGGTTGAATAGTGAGAGCATCCTCTAAGTCATTTTAAACATTTTGTGGAAGAAAACTGAAACAAATTACCATCTGAAATCAATAAATAACCTCTCTCTATGACTCCCAAAATTTTAAGTATCCTTAATAAATTTATTTATGCATTTATTGGTTATCAGAATGTTATATTGGTTTAAAAAGTTTCACCAACAAAGATGATATAACTATCATCTGATCTAACTAAAATTAATAATAGCATGTGTGTCATGTCATATTACTTTTCCCCATAACAATACAATTTCGTGGGGCGACCAACATTGAGAGAAAATCTCATATTCAAGGAAGAAGGTTAAAGCGTAGAAATAGGAAAGAATTAAATAGTATAACTATCATGACGTTGATATAGGAAATAAAAATGTGTAACGGATGGATAGTACAAGCACTTCATACTTCCACCTTCTGGATTGGGAAATATGTAACTGTCCCGGTGATAAGTCTGCACACTATAGATTTAAAACAACCAATTCTTCTGCACAAGAAACATTTCAAAATTTAACATACAACTTAACAGATTCTAATTTTAGTTGTGGCTTGACAAATTTTTAAACAATTTTATTTTTTAAAATTTTGGAGCAAAAAAAAAAGTGAAGGACTACCAAAAAACAAGGACTACCAAAATTTGGCAGTTACAAGATGTGTGCACATATAGAATGGCCTATCGGCCAAATTAATAGAAATATTTTGGAATAATTATTTAGGTAATTTGATATGTTTTAGAATAGATAATGATGCATTGTCATCTTAAAAATATTGTTTTATAATTATGTGTTAAATTAGAAAAGATAAAATAAATATATACATATATTTGTTGTGATAATATTTCTAAATTCTTTCAAGCCTTACTACGCCGAGAGGCGTTCTATAGTCACAACAGGGTGGGGATGAGAGCACTCATTTTTTCTACCTAAATTTATTATAAAAAAAACCAAAAAGGAAATAAAAAATAAAGCTTAAGAAAATCAAAGAAAAAAACCCAAAAAGAAATTAAAAAGTGTTGAAGGAGAAAAAGTTGGAACCCAAAAAAGAAATTGGAAAAATAAATAAATAAATAAAAACCGAAAAAGAAATTGGAAATTGTTGGAAGGAGAAAAAGCTGGAGAACATCACGAAAACTATGAAACCAAAACAAAACAAAAATAAATAAAAAATAAAAACAAAAAAAGAAATTGCAAACAAAAAAAAGTGAGAAAATCAAAGTAACTATGAAAAAAGATATCCCTTAGCGTACTTTAGATATATTTTTTTGCCTAAATTTATAGAAAAAAAATTAAAATACCAAAAAGGAAACTTAAAATAAAACTTAAGAAAATCAAAGAAAGAAAAAACAAAAAAGAAATTAAAAAGTGATAAGGAGAAAAAGCTAAATCACAAAAACTATGGAACCTAAAAAGAAATTGAAAAAAATAAAAACAAAAAACAAAAAAGAAATTGGAAAAAATAAAAAACAAAAACAAAAAAAGAAATTGGAAACTGTTGGAAAAAGAAAAATCTCGAAAACTATGGAACAAAAAAAGAAATAAAAAATTGAAAAAAAATTGCAAACAGAAAAATGTGAGAAAATCAAACTATCAAAAAAGGATATCCCTCGGTGTACTTTAGATATAATTTTTTAAATATAAATATACTAGTTATGCCAAGAGGCGTTTTATAGTTACATCGGGGTGGGGATGAGAGAACTCATTTTTCTGCCTAAATTTATAGGAAAAAAAATTAAAATACTAAATGAAACTTAAAATAAAATTTAAGAAAATCAAAGAAAAAAAATAAATAAAAAAAGAAATTAAAAAGTGTTGAAAGAGAAAAAGTTAAATCACAAAAACTATGGAACCAAAAAATAAATTGGAAAAAATAAAAACTAAAAACTAAAAAAGAAATTAGAAAAAATAAAAAATAAAAACCAAAAAAGAAATTAGAAATTGTTGGAAGGAGAAAAAGTTGGAGAAAATCACGAAAACTATAGAACCAAAAAAGAAATTAAAATTTTAAAAAAACTGAAATCAAACTATAAAAAAAAGATATCCCTCGGCGTACTTTAGATATATATTTTTAACTATAAATATACTAGTTGAGACTAGTACTAGTATACTTATATTTTAAAAAATATATCTAAAATACGTCGAGGTATATCTTTTTTCCATAGTTTATTTGATTTTCTCTTACAATTTCTTTTTGGTTTTTATTTTTTAATTTTTCTAATTTTTTTTTCGGTTTCATAGTTTTCGTGATTTCCTCCAGCTTTTTCTCCTTCCTTTCCAATTTCTTTTTTTGGTTTTTTTAATTTTTTCCAATTTTTTTTTTTCCCAATTTGTTTTTTTGGTTCCATAGTATTTGTGATTTAACTTTTTCTCCTTCAGCCATTTTTAATTTCTTGTTTAGTTTTTTTCTTTGATTTTCTTAAGTTTTATTTTTTATTTCCTTTTTAGTATTTTAATTTTTTTATTATAAATTTAGGCAGAAAAAATGAGTGGTCTCATCCCCACTCCGTTGTGATTGTATAACGTCTCTCGACATAATAATAACTAGTATATTTATATTTAAAAAAATATATCTAAAGTACGTCGAGGGATATCTTTTTCATAGTTGCAATTTCTTTTTTGATTTTGATTTTTAAAAAATTTTAATTTCTTTTTTGGTTCCATAGCTTTCGTGATTTTCTCCAATTTTTTCTCCTTTCAACAGTTTCCAATTTTTTTTTGTTTTTATTTTTTACAATTTTTTTTAGTTTTTAGTTTTTATTTTTTCCAATTTCTTTTTTTGGTTCTAGCTTTTTCTCCTTCAACACTTTTTAATTCTTTTTTTGTTTTTTTTCCTTTGATTTTCTTAACTTTTATTTTTTATTTCCTTTTTGGTATTTAAATTATTTTTTTTAAATTTAGGTAGAAAAAATGAGTGCTCTCATCCCCACCCCATTGTGACTGTATAATGCCTCTTGGCCTAATTACAATACTAGTATATTTATATTTAAAAAAATATATCTAAAGTACACCAAGGGATATCTTTTTCATAGTTACTTTGATTTTCTCACTTTTTTTGGTTTGCAATTTCTTTTTTGGTTTTTATTTTTAAAAGTTTTTTATTTTTTTTTGTTCCATAGTTTTCTAGCTTTTTCTCCTTCCAACAGTTTCCTTTTTCTTTTTTGGTTTTTATTTTTTATTTTTTATTTTTTCCAATTTCTTTTTTGGTTCAGATTTTCTCCTTCAACACTTTTTTAATTTTTTTTGGGTTTTTTTAAATTTTTCTTAAGTTTTTTTTTTAATTTTCTTTTTGGTATTTTTCTTTTTTAAATTTAGGTAAAAAAAATGAGTGCTCTCATCCTCACCCCACTGTGATTGTACTAGTATATTTATATTTAAAAAAATATATCTAAAGTACGTCAATGATATCATTTTTCATAATTACTTTGATCTCACTTTTTTGGTTTGCAATTTCTTTTTTGATTTTGATTTTTAAAAAAATTTAATTTCTTTTTTAGTTCCATAGTTTTGGTGATTTTCTCCAGCTTTTTCTCATTTCAACAGTTTCAAATTTCTTTTTTAGTTTTTATTTTTTATTTTTTCCAATTTTTTTTTGTTTCAGTTTTTTCTCCTTCAACACTTTTTAATTTATTTTTTAGTTTTTTTGTTTGATTTTCTCAAGTTTTATTTTTTATTTCCTTTTTGGTATTTTAATTTTATTTTTTTTAATAAATTTAGGTAGAAAAAATGAGTGTTCTCATCCCCCACTGTGACTGTATAATGCCTCTTGGCGTAACAAGATTCTAAAGTTGGAATAAAAATTTATAAAAAAAAGATAGAAAGAGATAAAAAAAAAATAGAAGAAAAACAAAGGAGATTAACTAAATTAGAAATAATTAAATAAATAACTATTAGAAGTAATATTTATCTAATTACGCCGAGAGACGTTCTACACTCACAACAAGGGCTGAAGGAAGATTCATATAAACATTTAAATTCTGTAAATAAACATTTAAATTCTGTAAACAAAAATCATAAAATATTTAAATAAATAAATTCATGTAAATAAGATTCGAAAAAAATTCTTGTCCAATTTTTTTTTGGTTATATAGTTTTTGTGATTTTCTCATTTTCAATTTCTTTTTTGATTTTTAGTTTTTTATTTTTTCTAATTTCTTTTTTAGTTTTTAGTTTTTATTTTTTCCAATTTCTTTTTGGTTCGATAGATTTTGTGATATTCTTATTTTCATTTTTTTTTTGGCTTTTATTTTTTATTTTTTTCCAATTTCTTTTTTAGTTTTCATTTTTCATTTTTTCTAATTTCTTTTTTAGTTTTTCCAATTTTTTTTTTGATTTTGATTTTTTATTTTTTTCCAATTTCTTTTTTGGTTCGATAGTTTTTGTGATTTTTCTTATTTTCAATTTTTTTTTTCTTTTTGTTTTTTATTTTTTCCAATTTCTTTTTTAGTTTTTATTTTTTATTTTTTCTATTTTTTTTTTTGTTTTTATTTTTTATTTTTCCAATTTCTTTTTCAAATAAACTATGGAAAAGAGATATCCCTCGGTGTACTTTAGATATATCTTTTTAAATATAAATATACTAGTATATTTTTTTTAATAGCAAGTTTTTATGAAATAAAAGCAACAAAATAAAAAGATAGAATAAAATCAAGAAAATAGAAAATAAGCTACCTTATTGTTAAGTGAGTTTAATTTTTTAAAGATAACATTATAATTTTTTTAAGATTATGATGATAACGAACATCGTTGGAAACAAAACAAAAATGGAATAAATCAAAAAGATAAAAATATAGAAAAAAAAATGATAATAAAAGAGGAGGGGGAGATAGTAAAGTTTTTATGGGAATCTGAATCTTTCAGCGTTTACTGTGAGTGTAGAATGCCTCTCGGTGTAATTATTGAAATTACTGATATATTAAGAATAGAAAGAAATCCATAGAAAAACAAAAAAATAAACAAAAAGGAAAGTTTGGATTAGGATATGATTTTAGAAATAAATTAGAAAGATAAAAAGAAAGAAATTAATATTATTATATTTATATTTAAAAAATATATCTAAAGTATGCCGATGGATATCTCTTTTCCATAGTTTATTTGATTTTCACTTTTTTTTCTTCCATTATTTTTATTTTTTAATTTTTCCAATATTTTTTGGTTTGATATTTTTGGTAATTTTCTCCAACCTTTTCTCCTTCCAACTGTTTCCAATTCCTTTTTTAGTTTTTAGTTTTTATTTTTTCTATTTTTTTTTTTTGGTTCTTGTAATTTTCTAGCTTTTGCTCCTTCCATGGTTTTTAATTTCTTTTTTCGTTTTTATTTTTTTATTTTTTCAAATTTCTTTTTTGGTTATGTTTTTATTTCTTAAGTTTTATTTTTTATTTCATTTTTGGTATTTTAATTTTTTTTATAAATTTACGTAGAAAAAATGAGTGCTCTCATCCGCAACCCACTGTGATTGTATAACGCCTCTCAGTGTAACTAGCATATTTATATTTTAAACTAGTATATTTATATTTAAAATATATATATCTAAAGTACGCCGAGGGATATCCTTTTTCATAGTTACTTTGATTTTCTCACTTTTTTTGGTTTTCAATTTCTTTTTTAGTTTTTATTTTTAAAAAAAATTAATTTCTTTTTTAGTTCCATAGTTTTTGTGATTTTCTCCACCTTTTTCTCCTTCCAACAGTTTCCAATTTCTTTTTTGGGTTTTATTTTTTATTTTTTCCAATTTCTTTTTTAGTTTTTAGTTTTTATTTTTTTCCAATTACTTTTTTGGTTCCAACCTTTTCTCCTTCAACACTTTTTAATTTGTTTTTTGGTTTTTTTCTTTGATTTTCTTAAGTTTTATTTTTTATTTCCTTTTTGGTATTTTCTTTTTCTATAAATTTAGGCAAAAAAAATGAGTGCTCTCATCCCCACCTCACTGTGACTGTATAACGCCTCTCGGTGTAAATATATATCTAAAGTACGCCGAGGGATATCTTTTTTCATAGTTACTTTGATTTTTTCTTTTTTCTTTTCTTTTTTTTTAAAAAAAAAATTAATTTATTTTTTGGTTCCATAGTTTTCGTGATTTTCTTGAGCTTTTTCTCCTTCCAACAGTTTCCAAATTCTTTTTTAGTTTTTAGTTTTTAGTTTTTATTTTTTCCAATTTATTTTTTGGTTCCAACTTTTTCTCCTTCAACACTTTTTTTTTTTTGGGGGGTTTTTTTTCTTTGATTTTTTTAAGTTTTATTTTTTATTTCTTTTTTGGTATTTTAATTTTTTTATAAATTTAGACAGAAAAAATGAGTGCTCTCATCCCCACCCCGTTGTGACTGCAGAACACCTCTTGGCGTAACTAGTATATTTATATTTTAAAAAATATATCTAAAAGTACGTCGAGGGATATCTTTTTTCCATAGTTTCTTTGATTTTCTCACTTTTTTTGTTTGCAATTTCTTTTTTGATTTTGATTTTTTAATTTTTCCGATTTCTTTTTTGGTTCCATAGTTTTGGTGACTTCTCCCTTTTTCTCCTTCTAATAGTTTCCAATTTCTTTTTTGGTTTTTATTTTTTATTTTTTCCAATTTATTTTTTAGTTTTTAGTTTTTATTTTTTCCAATTCCTTTGATTTTCTTAACTTTTATTTTTTATTTCCGTTTTGGTATTTTAAATTTTTTTATAAATTTAGGCAGAAAAAATGAGTGCTCTCATCCCCACCCCGTTGTGACTGTATAACACCTCTCGGCGATTCTTTTGTTCTAAAGTAAATTATATAAAATTTTATTTTAAATTTGGAGTACCATGTGAAAATAAATATTTTGTTATTTAATTTAATTTGTTAATCTATTTTAATTTTATTTAATGTTTATTTATTTGGTGGAGTTTATAAGCAAATGTCTTTTCTTGGTATTGTTCTCATGATGGTACTAATGACGATATTTTCCATTATACCATATTGTTGATATTACATGGAATGGGTATATGATAGATCTTATCTAAGTGGTTTAGTTCATTTAGGTATGACTTCGTGGGTATTTTATCCGCTTTCTTTCTTTACATCAAAATAATGATTCTATAGGTTGAACTACTTAGTATGGTCATGATTATAGAATGAGCATAACCTTTTCAATATCGAGAACTAAGTCATTACTGTTAGAACTTTGTGGTGAAGACCTTGTCTTAACATCTATTAATGTCAAGAAATCCTGCCCATCTGAGGTTGTTTTCTTCTTGAGTTAGAAGAGGGAGCCTTGTTCTAGTAAAGACTTGATTAAGAATTATTTGCTATCATTTTTTTTGAACAAATGTATTAAATCAACCTTCTGATTGCAAGACAAGTTACCCTGAACTACGAAGTCTCTGTGCTGCGCATACGTAGGCAAGGCCATCATGAATGAGCCCCCGAGGCATTAGGTCAACCCCTTAGGGCCTGTAGGTTTGTCATCTTGTGCATGGATATCTAATATGTTGTTTATTGATTTTGTGGGACTAATGTTTATATCTAGTTGTGTAGATTCATGCCGAAAGATTTGTGCATGTTACTGTTGCGAAGACAAGCATTATATGAATGGTGTAGGTAACTGAACAATCTGAAGGTGATTATTAATTATTCTATAAATTGTACTTCTCATTATGTATTATCGATGTATTGGGAACAATTATAAAAGATGTAATATGGCTTCTTTCTTGTAACTGTAAATGATCTTTGCTTATTATGGAAACTCGCTAAATGTTAAACATTTATGGATATTCCATTAATGAATTGATTCATTTCCATTTTTGGATTGAGTTGCTTTTCATTGGTTACTTTTAGTAAGTAGTATCTTCATACTCTACAATAATTTACACTTGTTTCTCTCATTTCACATCTGTTTTAGTGTCTTCATTTATAAATATGGCTTATTAATTTTTTTACTATTTTAGAGTATCAATTTGTCATTGAGTTCATGCCCTACACTCAAACCAAGCCCTTGTTGCATCTAGATACCTTATCACTTCCATTCTTGATCATTTATAAATCTTAAACACTAACACATCGTGCTCTTGTTCTCCTGGATAGGACTACATGCAGCATTGTCCTTTAAATGCAAAGTATGATGTTCCCATCCAAATGCTTATCTTTTTCCCCATCACATCACCTCCCACAATTAAAAATGGGCATAAGGTGTTTATAAAAGAGGATATTAAAGGAAATGAACATCACTAGGTAACTCTATGTACACCAAGCATAGTCAAGGATATAAGAGCAACACGCATACACTAGCTCGAGCATCATGACATTTTGGAGTTGTTGGACCTCTACTATCACACCTCCATTATTGCATAGGCACAAATATTTTCTCAAGCACATATGATCTCACACACCCAAGCATGCCCAATATTCATTGTTAACTCAAACCGGGGATTTGGTTGAGGCACATCCCCTAAACAATCATTAGGCACCCATTATCCCATAGGTTGCAAGTTACATGATCAATAATAATAACAATTAAGGCAACAACAATTGGCAGATCTGGAACATGAAAAGAGGTAATAACTCCTAGGACATAAATGGTGGAAATCGGAATGGAAGCAACAAAAGAGGTAACTTAAGCAATAACAACAGTAACAACAACAACAACAATCAAACAGATAGGTCAGATTCACCAAGAGCACCTCTTGGTGGATGTTATGTATGCAGAGGAGGGCACCATGCCAATACTTGTCCTTAGCGGTCAGCAGGATGAAGAGATGGAAATTAGCACGGAGCACTCTAGCACCAGATTCATGCAGCCGTGGACAATCAACAAGCTGACTTCCAAGTAACACCAATTCAGTTTCCAGGTAAGCTCTGTGGACAACCTGTTTCTATATTAATTGATACCGGAGCAAATGAATGTTTTGTAGATACAAGAGTGGTATCAAAGTTGTTTGTTAGACTTGGACACATGGCAAATTCATGGATGGTTCAGTATGGAAATCGTGTAGAAAAGAGGGTAGATTCTTGTCTTTCTTGCAGTGAGTTAGACCTTCCAAGTTTTCAAACTCAAGTCAATCTTTATGTAGCACCTTTAGGTTCTTATGAGGTAATTTTGGGAATCAATTAGTTAGTTGAACATAAGTCTATTGTGAACTATGGGGATAAGGTTGTAAAATGTTTGGATGACCTAAGGAATCATGTTGAGATTCATGGTTCTAAGAGACCCCTTAAACTTAGGCAAATTTCAACTATGCAGTTAAAGAAAGCCAAAAGGAAGGGATGTTCCATTTATGTTGTCCAAGTTAAAGATCTTGACAATATGGAACCAATACTTGATGACTACCCTATCCTAAATGAATTCCAAGATGTGTTTCCAGTGGAGTTCAAAGAGTTGCCACCAAAAGGGAGTTTGACTTTTCAATTGATTTGCTACTAGGGACTGAGCCCCAATCTAGAGCACCCTATAGGATCACCACCATAGAGTTGTATGAATTGAAAGCACAATTGTAGGAGTTATTGAACCAAGGATTCATAAGACCTAGTGTGCCGCCATGGGGTGCATCGGTCATTTTTGTGAAGAAGAAGGATGGGACTTTGTGCTTATGTATTGATTACATAATGATTAATAAGGCAACTATAAAGAACAAGTACCCACTTCTGAGAATAGATAAGCTCTTTGATCAAATGAAAGGAGCCATTGTGTTCTCCAAGATAGACCTTAGATTAGACTATAACCAGTCACGGATTAAGGATGAGGACATTTTGAAGACAACTTTCATGACTCACTATGGTCACTACGAATTCACGGTGGGGCCATTCGAGTTAACTAATACTCCTGCAACTTTCATGAATATAATGAACAGTGTATTCAGTTATTGCTTGGATGACTTTGTGCTAATCTTTCTAGATGATATCTTGATTTATTTTAAATCAGTTGAGGAGCATGAAAAGTATTTGAGGATAGTGTTACAATGGTTAAGAGAGTGTAAACTCTTTGGTAAGCTATCCAAGTGTACTTTCTATTGAGTCAAGGTGCACTATCTAAGACATGTCATTTCAGCAGAAGGAATTACAGTAGATCTAGAGAAGATTAAGGAAATAATGGAGTGCCATGCACCACAAAATGTGACAAAAGTCCAAAGTTTCATGGGACTTGTAGGGTATTATAGAAATTTTGTGGAAGGGTTCTCTACAATAGCAACATCGATCACCTCACTTTAAAAGAAAGGGAAAAGATTTCAATGGACAGAGAAGTGTGAATAAGCTTTCTAGGTTTTGAAGGAAAAGCTCACAACAACTCCTATTTTGACTATACCTGATCCGAAAGGGAACTTCATGGTGATAACCGATGCATCAGGAGAAGATGTAGGAGGAGTGCTGATACAGAATGGACAAGTGGTCACTTATGAGTTGAGGAAGTTGAAACAATATGAGCTAAACTATGTGCCGAATGACTTAGAGTTAGCAACCATAGTTCATGCACTTCAGATGTGGAGGCATTATCTCCTAGGGAAGCCTTTTGAGTTGAAGATAGATCACTTAGGACTCAAGTATATTTTTACTCAACCTAATCTTAATGCTCATCAGAGGAGATGGCTAGAGTTTCTTAGTGAGTACGATTTTGGGATTGAGTACATTAAAGGAAAAGAAAACAGAGTGGTGGATGCTCTTAGTAGAAGAATACATCTGACAACAATGATTACTACAAGATCGAATTTGAGGAAACAAGAAATTTATAATCTACAAGGAGATGAACATTATTCCATAGTAAAGCAACCTTTAGAAGAAGATCCCTTAGATCATCAATTTGATGGATATATGTTTGAATCGGATGGAATTTTGTGATATAAAGGTAGGATGTATATTCCAAACTCAGGGGATTTGAGAAAATTAGTTCTTGAAGAGATCCACAACACATCGTATTTGGGGCACCCTAGAGTGACTAAGATGGTAGAAGGATTGAGACCTTTGTATTTTTGGCCAAGACTTAAGAAAGATGTAAGAAAATTTGTGGCTCAATGCTTGGAATGTCAACAAGTCAAAGCTGAGCATGTGCATCTAGCAGGGCTTTTGTACCCGCATAGTGTACCAGAACATAAGTGGCAAGTGATTAGTATGGATTTTATTAGGGGGTTGCCAATGTCCAAGAATCAACATGATGTCATCTTGGTAGTTGTGGATAAGTTGACGAAGGTAGTGCATTTCATCCCAGGGAATCTTAAGGATGGTTTGTTGATCTTAGATAAGAAGTTTATCTGGGAAATTTTTTGATTACATGGAGTGCCAGAGACGATCATATGAGATCGAGACACCCGCATGACTTCCAGGTTTTGGACAACGTTGAATGCAGCTTTGGAAAATAAATTGAATTTTAGTTCAACGTATCATCCCTAGACTGATGGTCAGATAGAAAGAGTAAATCAGGTAGTAGAAGACCTCCTTAGGATGTATTGTATGGATCGACAGTATAAGTGGCAGGAGTATCTCACATTGGTGGAGTTTGCTTACAATAATTCATACCATGCATATTTGGGGATGGTACCTTTCGAAGCTCTTTATGGGCATAAGTGTCGAACACCTATCAATTGGGATAAGTTAGAAGACATAATTGTGATTGGACCAAATATGCTTAGAGAAATGGATGATCAAATGAGATTGATCAAAGAGAAATTGAAGCAAGCGTCAGATCGACAAAAGAGTTATGTAGACAAGAATAGGACATTCAGACATTTTTCAGTAGGGGACAAAGTCTTCTTGAGTGTCAAGCCTCAAAAGAGTTCATTTTTTTTGACAAATCATCAAAACTTGCTCCTAGATTCGTAGGACTGTTTGATGTGTTGGAAGTGATTAATCCTGTGGCTTATAGGCTTGCTCTATCGCCTGCTTTTGACTGAATCTATAATGTTTTTCATGTTTCTTTACTTAAGCCATATCATCCTGACGCTTCACATATACTTGATTAGCATGCTTTATAGGTACATGATCCAGGAGTGGTGTTGGTGGAGCCCACTCGAATTCTTAAGAGGCACAATGTTAAATTGCGTAACAAGGATATTATGTAGTATAAGGTCTAGTGGGACCAATTTCTATGGATAGTTCCACACGGGAGGATGCTAAGTAGATAGACATATTTTTTCCTCATTTGAGGATTTAGCATAGTTTCTTTTATTTTTGCATAGTTGAGATATTGTTATTTGATTTGATGAAACTTTATTGATACATTGATAGCAATAGTGAGATACATTATTATTTTAGTTTTGCGTAATAAGACATTGGGATGATGTATCTTCCTAGTGGGGAAGGATGTCCCATCTTGAACTTTTTGATTTATTTATAATTCAAAATATTGAATATTACTTTTGATTGTTTTACTGTTGGGTAAATTGCATGTGCATAATAGGTAAATTGTTGTGATTTTAAGAATGCATAATAATGAACCTAGTTATATTGATGGATTAAAATGTGTATGATTACAGATCTATGTTTTCTTGATTTGGCTATGATTATTGGGACTAACCTATTGATGAGAGTTTGAGTACGACTGAGTGTAGGAACACGTTAAAGACGGGAACATGGTTGAGGTAGACGCGCCCTAGCTCCCGAAAAGAGTTGGCATGATAGAACCCTGATGCATGCACACACTCACATACTTCATACTGCATCATGTTGACTTGCATTCTTGTTTGACTTATTCCTCATTGTTGTGTGATTACGTAGTCTTATCTCAGTTTCAACTTTTGAAATTATGGGTGTGATTGATGTTAAAAATGGATAATTTAGGCTATCCTATTTCTAAATATATTCCTTCAAATTGAATTAGTTTTCCATGTACATCTTGTTGTGTTCATACAACTTATGGGATTAAATTTGACCTTATGGGATTATGTTCATACACACATATATATTGAATTAAGTAATAGAAGCACATATATGTGTGTGTGTGTGTGTATATATATATATATAGATAGATAGATAGGTAAATCAAAATAAATGAATATTTTTAGTTTTATACTTAGCTTATATAGACACACACACACACACACATATTTGTGTGTGTGTGTGTGTGTGTGTGTGTGTTAAAGCATGGAAATAAAGGAAGATGGCGCCATGCGCCCATGCACCTAAAAGAGGAGTCAACTTAAAGAAAGGAATGATAGTTCTAAATATATTATGCCATTTTTAAAGGTGAGAGGAGACAAAAACAAAGGGGGATGCATAAGGAAAGAAAAATATATGCAAGCATTCACATAAAAAGGGAAAAGGTACTCATGGCAGCGCAGAAAGAAGTAGTAGAGGGATTCTTGGACTATACACATCAGAGAGTTTTATCTGCTAGGTGGTTACATGTATTTATCATGAGCACATTCTTCCTGTCTATATATCTATTGTTAAAAATCCTCTCTTCACATCACCTTAGTTGTTATATATGCATGTATTGATTGTGCAAATCGGCCTATGTCCATACTTTTAGGCTCTTTGACTATGTATTGGCCTTCATGAACTTGTAATCGACCTCTATTCTTTAAACTATACAACCTTTGTATCTAATTAAATCAGCCTTGTTTCATTAGCAACCTTTATATTAAAAACTAGCATTTATATTTAGGCCTGAAAACATTTTGTTAGGCCTGAGTTCACTTAGAATCAACCTCTATATACTAAGACGACCAGTATCCTAAATGACCTGCTAGCCTATCTTTTCGGCCTATATTGTATCTTCATTGGCCTGTTGTACTACTTTCATGAATATAATGAATAGTGTATTCAGTTATTGCTTGGATGACTTTGTGCTAATCTTTCTAGATGATATCTTGATTTATTCTAAACTAGTTGAGGAACATGAAAAGCATTTGAGGATAGTGTTACAATGCTTAAGAGAGTGTAAACTATGTGTTGCATGACTTAGAGTTAGCAACCATGGTTCATGCACTTCAGATATGGAGGCATTATCTCCTAGGGAAGCCTTTTGAGTTGAAGACAGATCACTTACGACTCAAGTATATTTTTACTCAACCTAATCTTAATGCTCATCAAAGGAGATGGATAGAGTTTCTTAGTGAGTATGATTTTGGTATTGAGTACATTAAAGGAAAAGAAAACAGAGTGCCGAATGCTCTTAGTAGAAGAATACATCTGTCAACAATGATTACTACAAGATCAAATTTGAGGCAACAAGTAATTTAGAATCTACAAGGAGATGAACATTATTCCATAGTAAAGCAAGATTTAGAAGAAGATCTCTTAGATCATCGATTTGATGGATATATGTTTGAATCGGATGGAATTTTGTGATATAAAGGTAGGATGTATATTCCAAACTCAAGGGATTTGAGAAAATTAGTTCTTGAAGAGATCCACAACACACCATATTTGGGGCACCCTGGAGTGACTAAGATGATAGAAGGATTGAGACCTTTGTATTTTTGGCCAAGACTTAAGAAAGATGTAACAAAATTTGTGGCTCAATGCTTGGAATGTGAACGAGTCAAAGGTGAGCATGTGCATCTAGCAGGGCTTTTGTACCCACATAGTGTACCAGAACATAAGTGGCAAGTGATTAGTATGGATTTTATTAGTGGGTTGCCAATGTCCAAGAATCAACATGATGTCATCTTGGTAGTTGTGGATAAGTTGACGAAGGTAGCGCATTTCATCCTATGGAATCTTAAGGATGGTTTGTTTATCTTAAATAAGAAGTTTATCTAGGAAATTTTTTGATTGCATGGAGTGCCAGAGACGATCATATGAGATCGAGACACTCGCATGACTTCCAGGTTTTGGACAACGTTGAATGCAGCTTTGGAAACTAAATTGAATTTTAGTTCAGCATATCATCCCCAGACTGATGGTCAGAATGAAATAGTAAATCAGGTAGTAGAAGACCTCCTTAGGATGTATTGTATGGATCGACAGTATAAGTGGGAGGAGTATCTCCCATTGGTGGAGTTTGCTTACAATAATTCATACCATGCATATTTGGGGATGGCACATTTTGAAGCTCTTTATGGGCATAAGTGTCGAACACCTATCAATTGGGATAAGTTAGAAGACATAATTGTGATCAGACCAAATATGCTTAGAGAAATGGATGATCAAATGAGATTGATCAAAGAGAAATTGAAGCAAGCATCATATCGACAAAAGAGTTATTCAGACAGGAATAGGATGTTCAAATAGTTTTTAGTAGGCGACAAAGTCTTCTTGAGGGTTAAGCCTCAAAAGAGTTCAGTTTTGTTTGACAAATCATCTAAACTTGCTCCTGGATTCGTAGGACCGTTTGATGTGCTGGAAGTGCTTAATCATGTTGCTTATAGGCTTTCTCTATCACCTGCTCTTGCCCGAATCCATAATGTTTTTCATGTTTCTTTACTTAAGCCATATCATCCTAATGCTTCACATATACTTGATTGGCATGCTTTACATGTACAGGATCCAGGGGTGGTGCTGGTGGAGCCCACTCGAATTCTTGAGAGGGGCAATGTTAAGTTGCGTAATAGGGATATTATGTAGTATAAGGTCCAGCGGGACCAATTTCTATGGATAGTGCCACATGGGAGAATACTGAGGAGGTAGACATTTTTTCCTCATTTGAGGATTTAGTAGAGTTTCTTTTAGTTTTGCATAGTTGAGATACTATTATTTGATTTTTTGATACTTTATTGATACATTGATAGCAGTAGTGAGTTACATTATTATTTAATTTTGCCTAATAAGATATTGGGATGATGTTTCTTCCTAGTGGGGAAGGATGTCCCATCTTGACCTTTTTGATTTATTTATAATTCAAAATATTGAATATTACTTTTGATTGTTTTACTGTTGGGTAAATTGCATGTGCATAATAGGTAAATTGTCGTGATTTTAAGAATGCATAAATATGAACCTAGTTATATTGATGGATTAAAATGTGTATGATTACGGATCTATGTTTTCTTGCTTCAGCTATGATTATTAGGACTAACCTATTGATGAGAGTTTGAGTACGACTAAGTGTGGGAACATGTCGAAGACGGGAACATGGTTGAGGTAGACGCGCCCTAGCTGTCAAAAAGAGTTGGCATGACAGAACCCCGATGCATGCACACACTCACGTAGTTCATACTGCATCATGTTGACTTGCATTCTTGTTTGACTTATTCCTCATTGTTGTGTGGTTACGTAGTCTTATCTCAGTTTCAACTTTTGAAATTATGGGTGTGATTGATTTAAAAAATGGATAATTTAGGCTTTCCTGTTTCTAAATAAATTCCTTCAAATTGAATTAGTTTTCCAGGTACATCTTGTTGTGTTCATACAACTTATGGGATTAAATTTGACCTTATGGGATTATGTTCATACACACATATATATTGAATTAAGTAACAGAAGCACATATATGTGTATATATAGATAGATAGGTAAATTAAAATAAATGAATATTTTTAGTTTTGTAATCTTACACACAGAGAGAGAGAGAGAGAGAGAGAGAGAGAGAGAGATGTGTGTGTGTGTGTGTGTGTGTGTGTGTTAAAGCATGCAAATAAAGGAAGATGGCACCATGCGCCCATGCACCTAAAAGAGGAGTCAACTTAAAGAAATGAATCAAAGTTCTAAATATATTATGCCATTTTTAGAGGTGAGAGGAGATAAAAACAAAGGGGGATGCATAAGGAAAGAAAAATATACACAAGCATTCACATAAAAAGGGAAAAGGTACTCATGGCAGCAGAAAGAAGCAGTAAAGGGATTCTTGGACTATACACATTAGAGGGTTTTATCTGCTAGGCGATTACATGTATTTATCATGAGCACATTCTTCCTGTCTGTATATCTATTGTTAAAAATCCTCTCTTCACATCGACTTAGTTGTTATATCTACATGTATTGATTGTGCAAATCGACATGTGTCTATACTTTCAACCTCTTTGACTATGTATTGTCCTTCATGAACTTGTAATCGACCTCTATTCTTTAAACTATGCAGCCTTTGTATCTAATTAAATCGGTCTTTTTTCATTAGCAACCTTTATATTAAAAACTGGCCTTTATATTTAGGCCTACAAACATTTTTTTAGGCCTGAGTTCACTTAGAATCAACCTTTGTATAATAAGACGACTAGTATCCTAAATGGCCTGCTAGCCTATCTTTTTGGCCTGTATTGTATCTTCATTGGCCTATTGTACTACTTTAAACCGTCAAGATTAAATTTTAAATCAACCATTTATTTTTAAAAGATTCGGTCATTTGTTATTTGGTCAGCCTCTTTCATTATATCAAATCAACCTCTATTCAATGAACGACTTGAAAGAAATTCAATGACCTTTGCTTTTAATCAAATTAGCCCCTATGATTGACTTATTTATCTTCTTAATGTCTAACAACATCTTCTACTCTTTAAACCACCCAAAATACTACCTTTTTAAATCTCTAAACTAGTCAGTCTGTGCGTTTTCTTGAACTGACTTGTTCATCTTTTAAAATCTGCCTAATTTATGACCTAGCAGCATGTAAGTTGCTATTTAAATCAACCTATTTCATTATCTCATCGACCTGTTTATCAAAGGCATCAACCTGATTGTCAAAGGTGTCGACCTTTTATGCTTTTGACAGCCTCTTCTGTTGTCAACTTGATCCTTAGTGGCCTATTTTATTTATATTTAGCCTGAGTATTTAGTTGTTATTGACCTTTTCCTTTGATGGCCTAAATGCTACTGTTGGCCTAAATTTTAGCTTTCAACCTATTGTCTTTACATATATATGTTTTGGGTATATATACCCTGGTTAAGGACCAGGGACCCATCAAAAAGAGGGTCAAACTTGTAGATTTTTAACTTCTTTCTAGCTACCAGATATGAGAGTAGATGAATCTACCAGAAACCAGACACTACCTCTACATTGCTCAAACAAAAAATTAAACACCTAAGAGCACCAACCCCATAAACAGGGTAGTTATACATCACTCCCTGGGTAAATTATTTGTGATGAGAGCGTAACTGCATACTTTGAGTTACCGAAGACTTCTTCTTTCTATTAATCACCTCAGTCCATTTTCTATCCTTATCCCTTGACTCTGAGACCACAGTGGAAAAACCTGGGCCAGTGGCCGCAATGTTTGAAACCATAGGAGCAGTAGAAGGATTAGTTGAAGATCCATCCAACTTATGAGATTCTGAGGGTGAACCTAAACCATAGTTAGCCTTGACAAGAGTTGAATCTTTAGGGATAGTAAGACTTTCTGCAGAAGGACATTGCTTAAGAGGGGACTCCAAATTCTTACTCTTCTTCTCAGCTGAGCCAAACTCTGACGGAATAGGAGAGAATCTTATCATTACTCAACTCCTGAGAAGGGGCTGGAACCACATTTTCCACTGTGTAATGGCAAGGAGCAGCTTCTTTCCACTAAGAGGCATGACCTTTCATCTTTAACCTGGAGCAATTAGCAGCCACATGACCAGTCTCAAAATACCTACGACATCGAAAGGGTAATCCTTCATAATCCAAACATTGAATCCAGCAACTGTTAGAGGTTTTCAGAGAGATTTCAGCGGGTAAATTCTTTGAAATATCAATATCAACCAGAATGCGAGCAAAGGTGGTGTGATGGAAAGTAATGGATCCATTATCCACAGCCATGAATTTACCCAATCTGTTACCGATTTCTGTAAAACAAGGCTCTAGCCAAAATTAGAGAGGGAGGTTTGGGAGCCACACCCAAGTATGAATAATTGAGAAGGATTTTGTCAATGAGTTGAAAGCTATGTACTGGGGTTTAAGCACGAGCATATGGCCATCTAAGCACCATTGATAATCACAAAGGATTGAGTTTCTATCCTCAATGCTATCAAAGACTACTATGAAAAAACCACAAGCGCATGGATAAATCTCCAGATTGCCTTTTAGACTAGGAATCCAGTTATCCTTGATCCAAATGTGTAATCCAGCTAGGATGGGCCAGAACTTAACAAATCTTCCAATCAAACCTTTATCTGCAAAAAAAGCTTCACTCTCAACAATATCCTTTTCAACCTCATCTCCAAACTCTGCTTATGGAAGCTTATCCGAGCAATGCAAGGGACTAGAACTCTACATTGGCTGAGCCCCATAGCAGCCCTTATAACTGAAAGTAGCCCCCTCCACCTTGGCAGGTCAGGCCCTGCTCTCTTCTTGAACAAGAGGCAAACCATGAACCGCCACCTGATCCGTCCCCCACTTTGAATCAAACACCACCTCCGCAAAAGAACCCTTGGCTTTCAGAGACGGGCCATTTCGTTCTACAGAATGCAGAGAAGGAGAACGAGCACTCCAGTTAGAAACCCTAACAATGCACATTTTTGGTAGTGACCTATTTTGTCTTTATATATATATAATTGCATGTGTATTATAGTTTTAAGAAAAGAATATATATACAAATTTGCATATGTTTGAGTACAATATTATGAAACTTATAGCTGGTTGAATTTGATTTAAGTGGTTAAATTTCAATGAGGTGATTATACAAGGAAACTGGAATGATTTCATCTAATATATATATATACACACACACACATATACATATTTACTACACATGTACACATATTTACTACTCGTATATGTGTGTATATAGGCATATATATATATATATATATACACACAAGTAAATTAATTATCTAAGTAAGATCCATTATGGTCATTGTAGACTACTTTCTTCGTAGATTGGAACTTTCTTTACCCCCCCGATGATGAAAGTATGAAATGATAGAAAACATGTTTGGATGGCAAATGAAATTAAGTTAGACAAATTGCATGAAAGTCGTTATAAGATGTAACATCATTATTGAGATTATGAAATGTACTTACGTTTAATCTTGCAAGAAAGTGACTATTTATGTTCATAATACATGTATTATTGTGTTTGTTTTCCAAAGAGATTAGTTTGTTTTGCTATGTGTGTTGGGTTACTTTCGGGATAGGATGTCGAATGTGGGTAAACAAAGAAGGCTTATCCTCTTTTCAGGATTTGACTATTACTTATATAAGTGCTTTGGCCAAAGCCACATCTTCATTGAAATAGATAAATGATTGTCTAGCAAAACTATATTAATATGTTTCTCTGCTACATCTTGATTGTGAGATATTGAACATTCTAGTTAGATATGCATTTATACATCAGGTTGCATCAGGTGTTCCCTCCTGCTAGTTGTTTCCAGGTTGCTAGGCATTTCATGTAGGGTCGGGTATCCTTCATGTCATGAAGGATTTCGGGGAAGTGTAATTGCTTCGTGGTTGGGTGGAAAAGTGCTTGGGCCATGTTCCCATCTCTCAGCTTGTAGATGACCATGTGGGTTAGTGGCAGCCGACAATAGTGATTTGATTCATTATCCATTACTTGTATATTGTACTTTCTTATTATTTTCAGATGACTTTATGGCATGAGAGTCAGAAATGTAACAATGTATATTGTTTTATTGTGCTAACACCTGGTTATGGCATGTGGATTTGTAAGATGTATTATGACATTATTGCATGATGTTTAGAAGATCTATCTTTTCATTTTAGTTAATGTGAATAAATTGATTATTACTTCGGTAATTGTAGTTTTTGGATTGTGTACTTTACATGATGCTTCTTTTTCTTCTTTATAGTTGCTAAGATTAGGTCAAGTTTTACTATATTCCTTTATTAACCCACACCATCCCTACCCACCCATTATTCCTTATTTCCTTGTGTTATGTTTTCTCCTATGCCATTTACTTCCCTTCATGAGAATCTTAATGATGTTCATTTTTCTTA
The DNA here is from genome assembly GCA_027924645.1 of Cunninghamia lanceolata. Lineage (NCBI taxonomy): Eukaryota > Viridiplantae > Streptophyta > Pinopsida > Cupressales > Cupressaceae > Cunninghamia > Cunninghamia lanceolata. The sequence goes on from BSBN01000794.1 coordinate 4,206,977, forward strand.
ACAATGTTTTTATCATCGCCACACATTATTGACCACATGATTTCCTTCTTTGACCTAAGTGAATTTTATTTTTCACTCAACACCATCATGGATTGCTTCACTCATTACACCATGTTTCTCCACTTTCTTAGCACCTATCCTCATATTTTAGACAACTTCATATCCTTTACCCCCACTTCTACCAAGTCTAGTTTTCTCTCTTTCTCCTATTCTACTCCCTTCCCTTATTCCCATTATTCTTCAATTTTTATCCCTTCACTATTCACCATAATCATTTGTTTGGAAATGAACATTTTCATTTTATTTTCTTGATTTATCATCTAAATTTTTGGATTTAAACTCATTTTCTAGCATTGAAAAACCTAACATGAATGTATACAAATTTATTTCCTCTATGTATGCATTATGCTCCAATGAAAATGTTCTATTCTCCACCTTCCACTTATATCACACAATGAGGAACTTGATTGGTTCAATTTGTATGGCATGCATTGTGTAATGCCCCAAACCACATAAGGAGCAAAATAGAAGAAGACATGGACAACAAATTTCCCATGTTAACAATTACAACATAATAGTGTGAAATGCATGTGCATGCACACACACATTGCCATTTGTCATGGCAATCAATATACAAGGCTGGGAAGCATATTCACCTCAATCCACTTGAAGGTAGCACACATTACAATATGAAATACTACAAACTTACACAATACACTAGAAAAAGACTTATTCTTGTGAGACAACTTATCATGAGGTTCAATATGAATGGTGATATATGTCAATCTAGACCAACAACATCAAATAGAGGAGATAGGGTTTCACCCTACACTAGTTATTAGGTACTTGTACCCATCACATAGTTAATCAAAAAAATAAATTACTAAAAGAAAGAAAGATACAATTCATTCTCCAATTTATTAATTCCATCACAAAAGAGGAAGCATATAAATTAAGACACATGATCCATTAATTCACTTTAATTCAAATAACATGTATTAAAAAAAAGATAACATTTACCTTTCTATTTGATTCCACTTGTACAAGCAAAGTGACACTAGGGAGGTTATCTAACTCACCTAGTTCATACAAGATAATATTTCTTCTTGCACAAGAATGAATTTGCAAATTAAAACATATTGAAAATAGAATCATAATTATACATTCCTATATGAAGGCAAGTAAATACAAGTTGTAAGGATAAATTTTCAACTTATGAACCTTCCTAAAAAGTTTTCATTCCATATCACTATTCATCCCTTTTATTAATCCTTTTTAACCCAAGCAAACCTACATTTGCCCTTGGAAAATTGGAATTTACCCCTTGCAAATTGACATTCATTATATTGTACAACTACACATTTAAGACCTAAATATTGAAACTCAAAACTTTTAGTTTTTAATGTAAATTTCATTTTTTTTAATATTACCTGGTTTAGGATCTAGGAACCAAAAAAGAAATAGATTATCAGGCATATAGCTCATAACATGCAATCCAACAAGATGTAGGACTAGTGCATATTACCATTTACTGTCTATGTCTAACATCTATAAACTAAGTCTAATACAGTCTTCATAAGTAGTCTTCAAACATATTCATATACATGGACCGTGGCAAATTACACAAGATCACGACCCCTAAGACATAAACTTACATTTATAGTAGTGAACCTCTAAACCTACACCCTTTCCATCATGGATATTTTTCTCAGCACCGAGCTTCCTAACAATGTCCTCAATTACCTCCACCTCATCTACTTTGCAACACTCAGACTCCACCGGGAAATCCTCCTCAGGGAGCATGATCTTAAAGGCTTAAAGCTATTTCCTCCACGACTCTTTGTAGACATGTTTGTCTTCTTTAATTGAATGTAAATTCTCAAGGAAATAATCAAATGAACTTCAAATTGTTATATCACATCACCTATATCATCGTGCAAAATAAAGGAGATTGCCATAGTCGACAACATGGAAGCACAAGCCAACGATTGCACTACATCAAATAAGTTCCATCTCTAGTGAGAGTACCTTGGGTCCAGGAGAAGCTTCACCAGTACAAGATGAATTATGATCTCCAGGGAGCCATTCATTTCCTTTGTTGTTGTCCACATCCTTTCCAACAAGAGCCACAAACTAGGGTTTTTGATTTAACTGTCCACCACCGCCATAAAATTTGTCAATGCTTCTTCATTACCGACTTGCCTTTTCCTCTTCTTAGAAGCCTTCTTTGTTGCAACATCCTTCCCTTTGGACTTACCATCTGCAATCCTCCCAAGACCCCTAACACCATTCATGGATGCCATTATTAGTTCCTTTCCTCTCGAAATGCAAATATAACTCTACAAAACCTCCCCCTCATCCTTGGATAAAGAGGATTTGCCACCATTCCATGCCATAATTAATTCACTCATGCCACCCTCATTATTTATTTATCATCTATTACCACCAATTCATCCCTTTATCGGGTATGTAAATTTCATATTTTTCCACTTATAAGAAATATACATATTTCAAGGTATGTTTTCATTCAAAACTCAAAACATGAATAAGATTACAATCAAATATCTAAATGCATATAACAGATGGATGGATATGTTTCAAGTACATCTAAAAATTCATATGTTACAAGTACTCTGAATTTACAACTTTGCTCAAATTGACAAAATGCACAAATCATTAAGTAAAAGCTAGGAACTCTACCAAATTTCAAGTAAGATCTTTATAGCTCCAATGAGATCCTCATAGATCCTAATTTTTAAATCAATGATGGGAAATTATATTTATTAGGATTAAGGTGCCATCAACCTTGTAAATCCTATGTAATTAATTACTCCTAATATTGTTTGTAAATCATTCATAAGGGATGAAGTATTCACCAAGTAGTGGTCTTGTTTTAGCCACTTGTTTGATCCCAGTACCTAACAAATGTAGGTTATTCGGGGGGTGCAGGGGGGTACCCCCCTGCAAGGTTCGGGGAACCATACCCTCGGTGGGGTGTTTGGGGTCAATGCCCCAAAAGCCACATTTTATATATAAATTACCATTGTAAATCTAGTCCGTTCATCATTAGGTCACAAATCTAACGGTAGAGGTTATGTTAGGTTTTTTTGCCCTAGAAGGTAATACTCTTTTAATGAGGGAATTATATTACAGTTGTGAAGGAGTATTATAGGCACTGCTAGATTGAAGATTGAAGAGGAGATTGATAGTGTTGTATTGCAAACTCTATTGAAGTTAATACATACTGATACATCTCTTCTTGTGTGGAGTATTTTCCTGAAAGGGTTTCTCCACGTAAACATTGTGTTATGTGTTTGATCTTCTATTCTATTATTTCTTTGTATTGATTTCATATCATCTCCATTTTGGTTCTACACAGTTAAATATCTATATTATATTTGTAATCAATTTTCCATTGATAGTTGTTTACCTTCATTTCTAACATTTGGTATAAGATCCTGACCAGTTTTGTGTCTTGGGTGGAAGTGTGAGGGTTTTTTGCATTGTAGTGGGAGTTTTGGTTGAACTTATTTTGCAAATTTGTGTAGAAGCTATGGTTACATCCTCATCCCGATTAGACATTGAAAAATTCAACGGAACAGGTTATGAGCTATGGAAGCTAAAAATAGAGGATCTCCTTGAAGAAAGAGACCAATGGTTCACTACAACAAAAGAGAAGAAACTTGATACTATCAATCAAGATGATTGGGACAAGATAGACAAAGAGGCATGGGGTACAATTTGGTTATGCATTGCACATACTCTATCCTGTTGAATGTCTCCACCGAGAAGACTGCACATGCTTTATGGAAGTAGTTGGGTGAAATCTATCAAGCCAAGAGCCTGGTAAATAAATTGTATCTCAAAAGAAAGTTATTTTCCCTTAAAATGAGGGAGGGTGATTTGATAGTTGAGCACTTGAATACATTTAATTTTATTTTGAGTCAATTAGCTTCTATGGATGTTATGATAGACGAGGAAGATAAGTGTATTATGCTTCTTTTTTCTTTGCCTGAGGCTTGGGAGAATTTCATTCTTGCTATCACTGCTAACCTTAAAGATCCAAAGATGGATGCCCTTGTTTCAACTCTATTGTCAGGACCAAAAGGAGATTAGAAGGGGCCTAAGGAATCAAAAGGCCGGTCTAAAAATCATGGGAAGAAGAACAAAGTTAAGTGTTGGAACTGCGGTAAGAGGGAGCATGTGAAGAAAGAATGCAAAAACTCAAAGAAACAGTGGGATTCCTCTACTAAAAAGTCCTCAAATGCAGGTGAATGTAATGTTATGTCTAATGAATAGTGGTTGATTGACTCAGGTTGCTCATATCATATGACTCCTCATGAGCATTGGTTCTCACATATGAGAAATATGATGGAGGTAATGTTTACCTAGGGGACAACTCTACATATCCAATTATTGGCTGGGGAAAGGTACAATTATGTTTCAGTGATGGGAGTATTAAAATCCTCCCTAGTGTTTTGCATATTCCTGGATTGGCTAGAAATCTTATCTCTATTTCGAAGTTGAATGATTTAGGAATGCATGTAACATTTGATAAGCATGGTTACATATTGGTGAGAGGAATCTTGGTGGTAGCCAGGGGAATAAGGATGGGAACTCTATTTAGGCTTGAGGCCACTACAGTTTGTATATCCACTAATGTAATTGAAACTGCTAAAAATACATGTATGTTGTAGAACCGTAGACTGGGCCACACAAGTAAAAATGTTTTAAAAATAATTATGAATAAAAAATTGTTGGATGGTTTCTCCTATTCTGATGAGCACTTTTATTTCTATGAGTTTTGTGTGTTTGGTAAATAGAATATAGATTCTTTTCCTTTAGGAAGTAATAGAGCAAAAGAGAAATTAGAAATTATTCATTCAGATGTGTTTGGGCATGTGGATAATGATTCTATTGGAAAGTTTATTTCATTACCTTCATTGATGATGTATCTAGATTCACATGGATTTATTTTATGAAGCATAAATATGAAGTTTTTGCTAAGTTTAAGGAGTTTAATGTCTTAGTAGAGAGCCAATCAAGACTTAAGATAAAATATTAAGATTTGACAATGGAGGGGAATATTTCTCTAAGGAATTTCATGAGTTATGTAAGCATGCATGTATCATAAGGCAAAAGAAAACTCCATATACACCACAAAAAAATGGTGTTGCAGAAAGGATGAACTGAACAATAATGGAAAGAGCCAGAAGTATGTTAAGTGATGCATGTCAAACTCTATTATTAACCAATACATTGATACAGAAAGGGCATGTACACTACTCAACAAACTAACATATCCTATATCAAGCAACCTACTAGTTATATAATGTGTTACATTTATATTGTCGAACCAGGGAATCATAATCTTCTCGGATGATGCTTGTACTATATGTATAGTTAAGGATTTTTGAGTTTTAATCTAGAGGCTGTGTAAGAGAATCATCTAACTAAAGAAAACACAATTCAATTGCAAAGATTGGCAATATTCTAAGTAAGCAGGAATGATAGAAAAATAACTAAGTTCATTCAACACAACAGTAATTAAATGATCCTATGTAACTTCTAAATAAAAGAACAACTAACTGTTGGTTTAGTCGGTGATCACCTTGACTCAATAGACTCAATGATATAAGTTACCAAACTCTAACTATTTCACATTACTCATCACAACATACATCAATCACACAAATATAAACATACAATTATAAACTGAACATATAAACAGAGTGGAGAGACACAATACCTCAAGTGGCCTGCTTGAGTAACTGTGGTCCCACAAAATCTATCTAAATCTCTACTGTGTCTTTGTAATCATTAACATAACTTAAAACATATATTCTTTTATTGAATTCTAGAATGAAAAGATACAACAACAAAATTTGATACTAGATCTTTGTATATCTCTGTATGAAGCAAAATCTAATCTCTATATATGAGATCAACATTGTCTATATCAATAAAACTATTAAACAATAAATGTTATAACTTTCCATTATCCAACAATGTAGGAAAAAGACTTTATTACAAAGCAAACTACAAACACAAAACTAAATTGACATGAAGGTGGCATAGGTGATACACTCCTACTATAACTCTATCTCTCTAGTATTCATGAAGAACGATCAAAACTAGAAACATAACATAGAGCACGATCTAGATTCCTCCATTATTCAAGAATGCATCATTTATTGAAAGATAATTGTCACAAAGTCATGGATGACTCATCCCAATCAATTCAGGATCTTCTTCACTTGGCTGTAAGTACCCGTATCATCTACTATGGATATCAACATCTCCTTCGGTTGTGGGTTGTCCAACGATCTTCATGATATGAAGCCATACTCTTGTTGCATGAGGAGTTAGTACATCACATGGTATCTATGCATTACTATTACTAAAATCAACATAAAGTATTGACATATTTCATGAGCATTCAACTATTCACACATAATTAATTAACAACATATTATATACCCATCTTCATGATTTAATGTCTTAAGGATAATCATAGACATAATTAGTGCATATAGAAGTCTGGAAATGTCTTAGGAAATATGTACTTAAAGCAATAAAAATAAGACAAAACATGGTCTCATCACACCCCGAACTAATCATGTTGATGGTCCTCTAGCAACCACGGTCTCAAATTGCACTAAAGAGCTATCTCTCTATAGCCTATAGGTTCTTCTACTCCTCTTTCATGTTTGAGGTAGAAGCCCATCTGTTCTACCAACCTATTCCACCTGGCCCATTCTGCTACCTAATTTGTCCTTTGCCCCATCCAATGTGGAATGGGATAAAGAAGTAGAGGAGGATGGAATACTAATGGCAGCCAGGCTATACCATGTTCATTGGCTAACCTTATGTATCTTTGTGCCCTATCAATTGATGTCGAGAGGTTAAATACTGAATGATGCTATTTCCTCTATAATGCTGGTGTTAATTCTTTCCATCTAGCTTGTGAGAAACCCAAAGCTTCCTTACCAATATTTTCTACCAATTCCCTAAATTTTTGATAGCCCATAGCTCTACATTATAGGAGCTTGGTTTCTACCTCTGTATGTTCAATTAAATCAATCCATTCCTCCATTATCTTTTGAGGATTCAAGGATTATGCCCTGATTTTGAGAGGAAGTGACTTTTCTCTTTCATTATACTATTGTTGTACCTCACATCTCTTATGCTCATTTTGAATAAATAAGGCTAGGGCCTTCAGTTGCACATCCCCAATAACAACTAGGGGATTCCAGTGAGTGTCATATGGAATGGCAAGTTCATGCAGGTAGAATTCACATAGTTGATTTTGCATTTCATGGATAGCTCTTTGATAGGCTGATATAAATAAGGCAAGTGTAAAAAGGGAGACATGGGCATCACTGTAGAGTTGGATAAACTGAAAGCTCAGATATTGCTCTTGCAGATAGAGGGCATAAACCCTAGTAGGTGGCCTACATCTCATCAATTGAACAATCATGTTTGCCATTCTGTCTACTATGAATTTCAACCTCTTTATTTCTATGTTTTCATCTCTATTTCCTTGTTGTGTTTCTCCTCCAATTCACCTTGTTCTTTTACTAACTTATATATCTCATTCCATAATTGCAAAGTAACTAAAAAATAAGGTAGTTGGAGCAGGTTTCTCAGACTGCTCTCCTAACTGCACAGGTTCTTGATTCCATCTATTGATCTCAATGATGGCCAATTGGGCCAAATGTTCAAGTCCTAATCCCTATTTTTGGAAGACATGTAACTACTCTTCTAACTTTTTAACCTTGTCATTCAACCTAGTTTCTTTCTGTTGATAATCCCTCAGTTTCTTCTCTAACTCTGCAATTTTCACATTGCTAGCTATAACTCATCTTTCTCACCCTCTATTGTATCTTAAGCATCTAACAATAACTCTTCTTCCTGACGTTCATCTTGAGGGTTTGAGAATCTGGTTCTTCAATTTCAGAGGGAGGTTTATGACTTTTTCTGGCTATCGATAAATCTTCCTCCTTAGAATCAGATTCTGGGACAAGTGGATAACCCAATTTTTTCTGCTCTCTAACAACAAACATGTGCTCCCTCTTAGAGTCTATATCAATATCAATTACATTCCTCTTTTCAGGTTCCCCTGAAAGTTCTTTTTCTTTTAGGTGACTTGAACGCCTACATGATTGAGCAGAGATTCCTTTTTTCTTCTTAACTATAACAGCCCTCCTCATAATACTAGAGTAAACTCAATAATTTACAAGAAAGTAAATAAACATGGTAAACATGAGAGAGATTTTAAAAAAAAATTAAATAACATATGCAAAAATACAAGAAATAGAGTACAACTTTCTATGTAATTTCACTCTTGAAATCATAACATAATCGAAGCTAGAATCACAGTGAAATCCTTTCACTTTTCATTTACAATACATAAAATACATTTGGTACAAGAATAATTTTTACCTCATACATTTGACTGTCATAAACCATACATGGAGTACATTGCATCTGAAATGTAGATATATGTCTTCACGAGCCTTGGTGAGTCTTTTGCTTTAGAGGGAGAGCATTATCCGAGTACTTTTCCTCCAACCACAGACCGATGGTCCCCCCACTCACCTTCCTTTCTGGAAGTGGCCCTACCCTTCACGAAGGGGATAGATATAAGGAATCAAAAGTGCTTGCCATCTGAGTCCTAGTGCTATGTCCTACATAACTTCAATCGACCATACAACTCTAGACCCCTTCTAGATAAGTATGATCATACTGATTGGTCATGCCATCTAGACACACACCTCTGACTTGACTTAAAGACTGTCTCACCCTACAGTTGAATTTCATCATTTAACAACTCTAGACACAATCTTGTCTATATTGCAAACTCATTCTAGTAAATTTGATTTAGAAATAATCCTTGATCTAGGATATACATGTAATATAAAGATTTAGGTATTTCCACCTTCTTACGAGTCCCTCATTGCATACTTGCACTTTCTAGGGTTTATGACTTCTCTCATTTTACTCTCTAATACAAATATCAAACATCTTTGATGCATTAAAATGAGTTTTGACATTATCATAGGATCACTTAAATTTGATAAAGTACTACAAGGACTCTTTCTGTCTTGTTCTATAGTTTCTTGACCTTTCATTGTTGACTAATATGGTTTTCTCGACTATTACTGTCGACCCATATATATATATATAAATAGTGTCACATCTGACATAAAAGTTGTAGGTTCCTCAAATCCTTCTGGTATTAATACTAGGGTTTAACTTCTCTAACCCAATATGTGGAAATATTAAACATCCTTGATTTTCCATAGATAATAACATAAATATATAACATGGAATCAATTACCACCAATCTCTTCTAGACCACTTGGCCTTGTTTGAATCCTCTTTCACAAAACATGAATAATTCTAGTATACGGGGTATATCTCCATTTATATATATATATATATATATATATATATATATATATCATAAGGAGTACTATCATTTCTCAAAATTAGTCTTTTGACTAAGTTCACTCCTTCAACCTAAATAGATTAGAATCGTAAAAGATAATGAGATACTTTCGACCTCTTGGTCTATTTATGTCTACCGACTTTTCAACACAAGTTAGTTCATGAACTCATATATAACCCCCTTTGAATAAATGTCACATAATCCATTATCCATAAATTTGAGTACAATGATCATGCGGGGTTGAGTATCAAATTATTTTATAATATACTCAACTTGGTATAAATTATGTCAGGAATACCCAACACTAGGTTAACCTTGTCATCTATGCACATGGTATTGAAATAAGTTCTGTTCAACATATAATAAGGGCTATAACTTCCATCTCCTAGCATGGATATACTCTTGAACTGGTTATAGTTCCAATCTTAAAATATAAAAGTTAATTATGTCTCCAAGTATGACAATATAATAATACAACCTCAGTGTAGTACCCTCTAGTTTTCTCTATACCACTAAGGCACTAAGCAATTTCTCATTACTCATAGAATATAAGTACACTATAAATAATATAAACATTCTTGAATAAGGCTAATTTAATAATCCCATTAGTTTTGAACTCAATACAATACTTTCAATTTTATTGGTCTTCTGGAGTTTATTGTCTTTCACTATAGAACAATTTATGAACTTATGCATGATATCGAACTAATATCATGAATATACCATTTCAAAGTTGTTAAGTTCAAAAGTGGTAACATGTCATCGACTTTGGATATTAATAAGATATCATTATCTATCTATTTGAGATATATACCATCTCTTTCTGAATTCACAGGTTCTTGACTGATAAGTTAAAACAAGATTCTATGAAGACCATATAACGATTAAACTTTCCCTAGCATCTCATCTAAAACTATAATACTCTACGTTCAATCCACTCAGCCTTTCAACTTGTCAAGGTTTACTAATTTAATACTCAAACATACTCTAAGTTTTCCCTGTCATTGATCTCATTGCAATTTAACACAAAGCGTTTATAATGGATTACAAAGATCAGTAGGTCATCCCTTTAGTTTACTAAACTAAACTACCACATATCCAACAAGAAGTTGAATAATGAAATGTATTAAAACTTATAGTGGTTAACAAAGAGTTCTAAAACAACTTTGTTTCAATCCCGCTCGATAGAGCATTCACACTACCAAATTATCAATACATAACTAATGTGGATTTATAGAAAACAAAAGATCCATCGAATATCAAACCAACTAAAATATCATTCATAATCAACAAGACCTTCTCCAAACTAGGTGAAGGAGACTTTAAAATGATCTCTGTGCAAGCCAGAATCGGAGAGTTTCCCTCTCTTCCTACGTAAAAGTGGAGTAAACAGTCCTTACTCTTTTACTATCGGCCAATAATACATAAATACTATACTTCTATTGGCCTTGAAACATACAGAAATAATCTTTTACTATCGACCATGAATAAAATAGATATAATCTTACTCCTATCAACCATGTAGACACGTAGAGGTTTAAAATATTTGAGGTCTAAAGTTACTATTAAAACTGTATAGTGGCCTTGTATGGTCGTATAGACGAGTGAGCATTGACACTTGATCTTAGTACCATGTTTAATGAACCGAAATCTTTGTTGGCCGATAAATAGAACTACAAAACTGATTCAGATAGGGTAATTAACATATAGAGGATTGTGATTTAGAATGCAATAATGGTGACATATTACAAGTGCTTTATTCTTGGTTGTTGATACTTAATCGTGCTGGCATGGGCACGTCTAGTTGGGTCTTTTAATGATTCTGTCTAAAGTATTTATATAAAGCCTGTGTAATGTTAAGAGAGAGCTGGAGGTTCTTGTGTGAATACCAGTCCTTAATGAGTTGAACTTGTACTTGGCATCTTGTTGCAGGAACATTGTGCAGAATCTAATTTTTATTTGAAAGGCTACAATCTGATCTATTTTAGAATATTTATCATATTTGCCTTACTTGAAATGGGTACCTGTCATATTTTACTGTCTAGGGACATTCTATCATAGTGATCAATGGTAACAAAATCAAAACTATTCTCCGGTTTAGTCTCTTTAAGTTCTCTTAGATTTTCTGGTTCTAATAATTAGGAAACCAAGACAAAGCTTCAAAGGACAACAAAATAAGAGAAGATAGGCACAATTCTTGCCTACTAGTGCCCTCGCAGAATCTTGGAACCCGCATAACAACAAGATGATTTCCAACAAATGTTCATAAAGTGATCAAATCATTCCAAGATTCTTATGAAAGGTTGATTAGGACTCCTCGAGCTGCGTATAAACTGCCAGTAGCTCGTTCATCAGAAATCCCTGCTGTGTTTTAACTACTTCCTTTCCATGTAAAATTCTTCTCAGACTTCCACCCCAAGATAACAATGTCGTCCTTCTCATAGACTCCTGCATGCAGTTCCTCTTCGAATCTCCGGATAACCCCCTTCTATCCTCTGTGATAGTCATATCACTATTTATAGAAAACCCAAACCATTCGTCCCTAACAGTTCCCAACTAAAGTTTGTTTAGATTCCACTCCCCTCCTCTAGCTCAAGCATCAAGTTGTTTTTTTTTTCCTTCATGCCATGATTCTGCCACTTAATAAGCCTGAATTTACTCCTCGATTTCGCATGCAAGGTAGAGGGGTTTGTGGTAATAAGAGTACCACACTCAAACTTTGCCTTAATTTCCTAAGTGAACATGGGGATGGCAGTTGAATGCCCACATGCTAATATACTTCTCAAAGCTTTTAATCTCTTCTCCAATTGTGGGGTATTAGACAAAATCTTTGCTTAACAACGTGGTTAGCTTGCATGCAAAACTAATGGAGCTGAGTCTTATGACCACTCATTTTCTTATTAAGAAGTTCTTCCAAAGTAGTTAAGGAGTTGAGCAACTATTATTAACAAGAAAAGATGGGATTACATTGCTAATATGATGGTCTTCATAAAGTGCCTTCGTCTAATATACAAGAGAAACTTCCTCGTCATAAAGACAAACTCAATAAGGGGTTTAACCGACAAATCCTATATTTAAATATATTTGTATCAATATAATATCATTAAAAGAATGATTGACTTATGCTATTTTCAATAAATAGTGAAACATGAGAATGGGGTCGAGTATCTCCCCCCTCTCAGATTGTTTGATGACAAACAAGATAGGATATCAATGAAAACTTTATCAGAAAGTACCAATATGAAATAGTAAACCCACAGTAACATTATTATTTCTTAAATATGACTATATCCATATCAAACAAGGACTGATGATTGTCGACCATTTTTGTATCGACGGTCAAACTTTCCTGACACAATCTCGACAAAAATCAATCACTAAGAAATCATAACGACAAATCGACAATTGTCGAGTCGAGAATAATTTTGACCGGAAGGGTCGAGTACCACTTACCTGACATAACAAGGTTCACTTATTTGTACCAACACAAGACTTAAGATGGCGACAAACTATTTGTTTCCTTATATCTATTCCCTTCTCTCTGATGATGCTCACCCTCCCTTTTTCAAAGGGGCGGTAACCTGTTTTCTATATACAACTTGCAATCACTAACTCGTGATTCGTGTATCAATAATCATTTCATAATCCTTATGAAATCATAACATCTTGACAACATATAAACACATGTCAATTATAAACATAACTTCTGAAAACATTGATTTTTCCTGACATGTTTACTAAACATCGAATCATTGAATCACGTGAAATCACCCACTAATTACTTCATAAGTAAAAAGTAAAATAGATTCAAAGTTAGGGATGTAACATTAACTCTGGAAGAAGAGGATGATTTCCTTTTCTTGGTGGCTTTTGAAATAGAAGGGGTTTCACCGACAGTTTCAGATGTTGGGGTTTCATAGGTAGTTTTAGATGCTGCTAGTAGTGAGCTAGAAGCTATAGGTTGTAGTTTTTGTTTTGACTTCTTCTTTTTGTGGCTAGAAGTCTACGAGGATACATGTTTTGGTAAGGGGGTTGAAATTGGTGAGACTAAAGGTGTAGAAGAACTAGAAGGTCTTTCAATAGGTTCATTAGAGCTCAGAGCTAGCTGCTCCTCAACAGTTGCATGGCAACGGGTAGGTGAAGCTTCTGGGTGAGAAGAGGTTGCTGGCACTTCCTCTTCTTCCCCTATTTGTAAATTTTCTACCTATGCCTCCTCTTCTCTCTTCGGTTCAACACCCATAAGCCCCTCATTGACATGGTTAACTTTAAGAAACCTTTCCAAAGAAAACTCAGGGTACTAGACAGATAAACTCCTCTTTACTAATAGCATAATCAAACCGTGATGAGGCAATGAAGACTGAAAGTTTTTCTTTCTATGTTTAGCAGACATCCTCTTTAATAAATTGAACAAAAAATTTGGGACATTCACTACCCTTCCATGATGAAGATGGCTCAAAAGTTTAAAATGTACAGTATAGAGTAAAGATTGCCTCCCATTACAAGTAAGGTATTTAATAATGTAGGTAGCTACAGATGCCCATAACCAGGGTAAGGAAAGTCATTTTGTACCTTGAGATGTCAATTCTATCCTTTCTCCTGGTTGTATGAACTTGGCCCTTGCATAAATGGCGTCTGCTCTTATAGGGAATTCTTCTTCGGCTGCCCGTAGCCCTGTAACTTTAGCTATAGCTGCTACAGTCATGTCAACCCATACACCTTTCATTGTAGCTTCTTCATTATGGAATGTCTCTACAAATTGCTGAGTAATGTCTTCATCATATTCTTTTATCTTTAGAAAATATTGCAACCATCCTGCCTGCTAAAAAATTGGCAAACACTCCCCGTCGGCTAATAGCGTTGAGTGAATAGTAGGATCTCTTCTAATCGGGTCACCAGCCATCATGATATCTCATGAAAATGCTCAATCCCCTATTCTCAATCCTCTATTCTCAATTCTACACACCAGAACCTTATTACCAGTTGCTTTTGCCAATTGCTTAGTCTGTTTAGCTTGTATGTTATGTGACAAATGGTAATAATTATGGAGTAAGGGATTAAGAAATTTGAATGTACGTGAAATAATTCAATACCCCCCAACTATAAGTTCATTTGTCCTCAAATGAGAAGACAAGCCGGTGGTATGGAGGAACGGGTTCGAAGCATGTCGAAGTGATATTATATGTAGAATTAATGATGTGCAAACAATGAAAGTCATAAAATAAGTAAAAATTGGAATTGTTGCATTGAAGTATGATTGCATGGCGGTTTGAGTTGATGTGCTTGATGAATGAGCCAGAGTGAATCATAATGATGTGATAGTGAAAAGATGTGATGGCAAAATGTGTAGTAGATTTGTGACACATGGCAGGAAAGTACAATCGAATAGAAGATGGTGGCATGTGACTGCCATGATAAAATGTGTTGGAGGTAGTAGTGGCTGCATGCATGCAATCAGATCATGAAATGAACAGGTCCCTTGTTCATCGGTTGTGGGTGCAGTTGTTACATGTCCCAAGTGAATAAAAAACCATTGGTTACAGGTACAACAAATATAGGTCCCATGTAACAACATATTGCCTTTGGCTACAGGTCCCTTCAGTGAAGTGGCATAATGCCAAAGGACAACTCTAGTGTATCATGGTAACTGAAGTGATGGAGTTTGTACTCTGATTGGAAGATCACCTTGTTTTATTGCTATTGCTATGTGATGTGTGTGTGTTATGTGTTTTTATTTATGTACAAAGTTTGTAGAACTCAAACTTACTTATGGAACTTCAGTCAAGCTGGCATCTTGATCTATTACTTGAATAGTATGATTAGTTGATACTTGGCTGGAATCCTCACTGGAGGCAGAGGGCTGTAGAACTTAAATCAAGCTGGTAGCTGGATTTGGTACTAGAACATTATTTTTAGCTTCTACCTGGCTGGAGAATTCTTCTGAGGCAAGAGGCTATGGAACCTCATTATCCATATTTGCCTTTAATTGCTGGAGAAATGTACCTTTACTTAAAGGCTTCTTATACAATTTCAATCGATGTCAATTAACCATCAGTGAGAATCTAACTTGGTCAATTGTAGTTAATTGGATTGCACCATTTGGGAAAACTTCCTTGATATCATAAGGGCCTAACCACCTGGTCTACAATTTGCCCTTATGATCTTTATACTCGGAGTCATAGAGAAGTGCCCAATCACCTGCTTGAAAGTCCTTGGTTTTGATATACTGATCATGCCATTTGATTCTCTGGTTTTGTACTAATTCAGTGTGACGAACTTCTTCTATCTTGAGCTCCTCTAATGCATTAAGCTGATGCAGTCTTTCCTTTTGAGCTTTTGATAGGTCCATACCAAGTTGGATAGTTGTTCTTAGTGTTTTATATTCAAAATAAATAGGAAGGACATCCTTCTTTCCATAAACTAACTCAAGGTGTGTGTCCTATTGTTGTCTTCCATGTAGTTATATATGTCCAAACTGATTCAGAGAGTCTTGCTGCCCAATCTTTCTTATGCACTGCAACTGTCTTTGTCAATATTGCCTCAAGCTCTATGTTGGTTACCTCAACTTGACCATTTGATTGTGGATGATAGGGAGTGGACCTTTTATGTCTGATTTCATACTCCTGAATAAGGCTAGCAATTAGTGCAGATGTAAACTGTGGCCCTTGATCTATGACTATTTCCCTTGGGACCCCATATCTTGTAAATATTTCTTCATAGAGGAATGCAACAACCTTACTATCTCTGGCTACCGTCAAGGCTTTCACTTCTACCCATTTTGTAAGGTAATCAATGCAAACAAGTATATATTCCTTGTGGTTAGAAGGTGGATCTATGGGTCCAATAAAATCAATTCTCCATTTGTCAAATGGTGTGACCACTAGTTGTGGTTGTACAGGTATTTCATCACTTCTTGAAGGTCTGCCCATCCTTTGACAGTGGTCACATCTTCTTGTATAGAGAGTTGTATCTTTATGCAATATTGGCCAATAATATCCAGTATTCAAAATTTTGATTGTTGTCCTCTTGGCTGCAAAGTGTCCCCCATAGGGTTCATCATGACAAGCTCTGAGAATGTCACATACTTCATCTATCCTAATACACCTTCTCATAATATCATTAGGTCATGTATAGAAGAGATAACCAAATACCCAAGAAAAGGGAAAGTTGCGCTCCACAAGGTGGCATCTCTCTCTGGGTGAGAGGTGTGGAGGTGTTTTCCCTATGACTAGATAATTTGCTATATCTGCATATGAAGGAGTCTGTATAGTCAGTGCAAATAAATGTTCATCTAGAAAAGAATCATCAACGATTGGGTCCTCATTACAAGTAGGGATCCTAGAGAGGAAGTCAACAACAACATTGGCCTTCCCTGGCTTATCTACAATGGTGATATCAAATTCCTGAAGGAGCAGTAACCATCTAACCAATCTGCCACTTACCACTGGTTTATTCATAAGATATCTTATTGCTGCATGGTCAGTATGAATGAAAACATGATACCCAGTGATATAATGCCTGAACTTATTAATTGCATAAACAACACCTAACATTTCTTTCTTAGTAACAATATACTTAAGTTCAACACCTTGAAGATTCTTGCTGATGTAGTAAATTTAATATTTCACATTCCCTTCTTTCTATCCTAACCCACTGTAAAATCAAAAGTATCTGTATGTTTATGGAAAATTATTTCCCAATTAGGTCCTCTGAGTACAAGTGTCTTTGTTAACGATCTTTGAGATGTTCAAAGGATAATTGACAGTTAGCTACCCAATTAAATTCTGCATCTTTAGAGAGTAAGACAAAGGAGCAATAATTTTACTGAAGTCCTTTATAAATCTTCTATAATACCCTGCATGACCTAGAAATCTTCTACCATATTTCTGTTTTTGAGGAACATGTAAGGTTGAAATGATTTCAATTTTGTGTGGATCCACTTGAATTCCTACTTTGGACACAAAGTGGCCAAGCACTACTCCTTCTTGCGTCATCATGAAACATTTTTCATGACTAAGGGATAGGTTATGATCTTGACATCTCTGTAGTACTTTTTCAAGGTTTTGCGAGGCCTCCTCATAAAACTCTCCCTAAGTTGTAAAGTCATCCATATAAACTTCCATAGATTCATGGGCAAGGTCAACAAAGATGCTTAAAATAACTCTCTGAAATGTGGCAGGTGCATTGCAGAGCCCAAATGGAAGGACTAAATATGCATATGTCCCCCATGGGCATGTGAATGTGGTCTTATCCTAGTGTTCAGGGGCTATCTTGATCTGGTTATATCCACTAAATCCATCAAGGAAAGAAAAATACTTTTTACCAACCAAGGAGTCTAGGACCTTGTCAATGAAAGGAAGAGGGAAATGATCTTTCCCAGTGGCAGTAGTTAATTCTCTATAGTCTACACAAACTCTCCACTTACCTCCTTTATTTGGCACTATTACTAGTGGATACAACCATTGGCTATCTGTTATTGGGTATATGAATCCTGCATCCAGTAATTTTTGCAATTCATTCTTCACTATGTCTTTTACTGTAGGGTTCATCCTTCTTTGAGGCTACCTAACTGGTCTACATCCTTCATTAATGTATATCCTATGCATGCAAAGGTTAGGGTCAAATCCATTCATATCATGATAGTCTCATGCAAATGATGGCCTTGAGTGTGCAATATTTTAATCATTTCAGTCTTCTGGACAAATGCTAATTCACTGTTGATGTTAAGTGTTCTGCCTGGTGTAATGTCAACTGGTGCTGCCATAGGCATCACAGAGGCAATATCCAACCTTGATAAGTGGAGACTACAACTATGAGGCAGCAACTGATGAAACATTCTATTGGTGGAAGCATAGGCTGGAGTATTGATTGTAGGCAGAACATTATGAAGGGGGCATGCCATACATAGTAGACATGTGTCTTTTTATATATATGTTCCATAATTGTTTTGTATGATATTGGAAAGTACTTCATCTTCATTCTGGATAGCCAGTAGTGGGTCTCTTTCAATTGTCATTAATGTCTGAAGAGAATATTGGTTAGGATCCCCAAGGTCTGGCCAAATAGATTGCTCCATATCAGCAAAAGGTTGAGCAGGTGGATAAAGGACCAACTTCTTTGTTATATTCCCATTGGAAATTATCATATTTCCTGACTGACGTCCTATGAAGGCATCTTCTATTGCCATTCAGAGTCTCCCTAGGATGAGTGGATATCCCCCTAGGCTAGCCTTGCACTGCAAGACCATAAAGTCTGCAGGTTATTCCCATGAATCCAATGTGATTACAAGATCTTCAATAACCCCTTCTAGTTTGAATGTAGTCCTATCTTCTAGTTGGAGTACCGTGGGAGTAGGTCTGAGGTTATCTAACTGAAGGTTACTCATTATTTCCTTTGTCATAACATTGATGGCTGCACCTAGGTCAACCAAGGTGTTTTGATAAGGGTACCATTGATGTTTACATCAACCACAGGGCTTCTAGGATCTGCATATTTTGGAACAGCCAAGTTACCTAATATGATATCAACAACTTGTCCTATAACATGGACTGTCTGAGGATCTTTTCTCTTCCTTCCTGGTTTCTTGAGGCATAATTCCCTTATAACCTTGGTATATATAGGTACATCCTTGATAGCTTTGATAAGGGGAATTTTAACACATACACTCTTTAGTTGCCCCATGAAATCAAAACCAGGCTTAGATGGAGTTGGTGGAAGGTGCATTTTTAATCTCTCAGGAAATGGAGGGCTTCTTATAATGTTTTCTTCTTATAGAGAGATTTGCTCAAAAGGGTTCTGCTAGTTATTCAGATGGTTGTCAGTGACAGAGGGTTGTTCCTCATTAGGAAGTTTTGTGATGAGTGGTGATGATGGTCCAACAAGCATCTTTCCTGAGTGCAGGTGCACATCACTAACTTCAACTGTATAGGTTGGGTATTGGATGGCCTCATTAGTAGAGGCCTACTAAATAGGCTTGTTGTTAGGGTTAGGTGCAGGTTGTGCTCGTAATTGAGTGGCTCTAGGCGAGGCAGGAGTAGGTGAGGTTGTATTTGGCATAAGGGTAGGTTGCTGAAGCAGGGCTTGCCGTGGCTGTGGGTAGTTCATATTTAGATTTTGCCAAGGTTGGTTCCCACGCCACTATTGTGGCCATGGGTTTTGATTGGCCTGCCATTGTGGATTATAATTTGAGGATTGGGATGGCTGCTAAGGCCATATCCCCTACTGCTGGGTCCAAATAGGTTGCATGGTTGCCCATTGCTATTGTGGCCAGTTATACCAAGGTGCATTGTTCCAATTATGGTGATTTGAAATAGGTGGTGCAAATGACATGGAATTGGTCAAGGGGTCCTAAGGCATACCTTGTCTTTGCTACCATGGCCTTCGTTGTGCAATGTATAACACTTGACCTTCTTCATCCTCTATGGCTCTAAAATCTGCTTTCTCATTCTTACCCTTAGAAATACTAGCAAGTCCCTTGCATCTGTAATTGGCCTTCTTTTGTCAACAATGTGGACAATATTCACTAAAAGCTGCCTCTAATGCCTCTTGTTTCTTCTTTATGTGCAGAGTGTCTAGCTATGTTGCCAGATGGCTTATGATATCCTCTTTCATGTTTGATAGGAGATTGCTAAGCTCTACCCTGGAAACTCTAGTGGATGATTTACTCAAAGTCAAGGTTCTAAAACCTCTATTTTTCTTTAGAGTAGAGCGTGAATAGTTTCTGTAGATTTGACAAATCTCATCAAATCCTAGTTGAGAGATATATCTTGCTCCAATTAGATTGAGTGCATCCATACATTCCTCGCTCACACCTCTTAAGATGATCAACTTGAGTGACTTTGGAGAGAGCCTATTATGTCTTGACTTCTTGAGGCAAAACTGAAATCTCTCAATATAATCTTGCAAGGGATCATCTTCTTTTTGTGACATCCTAAAGATGTCATCCCCCTTCATATCTCTGCCATGACAATAATCTTGATATTTCTGTAGAAACTTCTCCTTCATGGTTCCATAAGTAGTTACAGAATTCTCACCTAGACCCATAAACCATCTTAATGCAACATCCTTGAGGGTGGCTGGGAAGAGCTTGAGCCTGTATGCATCTATAGTGTAATCTTAACTCCTACAGAGTACATCAAACTCAAAGAGAAATGTATCAAGGTCTTCAGTGATTAGCCCATGAAAGTTTGGTAGAGTTGAAGGAGGGATATTTTTCAAGGCGTCAGTTGTCTCCTGGTTTGCAATAGGAAAGACAAAGGTAACTGGTTCAGTTGGGTTCTCTACTTCTTTGTCTTCCATGATGCCTTGGTTCCAATCTGTAATATTGTCAAAATCCTCAGTGTTCTCCAGACCAAGGGATGATTCAAAATGTTCTTCTTCTTCTTCTGTTGAACTAGTTGGAAGAAACCTCCCTCTATGGTCTCTTGGCTTCCACATACAATAATGTATAATATAATGGCTCTGTTCCTACACCATGTCAGTGAATAGTTTAGAGATGGATTGAATATCTAAGTGATCCTAAATGCTAAAAAGTACTATTTCCTAGTAAAGCAAGTACAAACATAAATCAACAAGAACTCAGACACTCTAAACCTTAGCACCATCCCCAGCAACGGTGCCAAAAATGTCGAACTCCATTATTAACCAATACATTGATGCAGAAAGGGCATGCACACTACTCAATGGATCAACAGATCCTATATCAAGCAACCTACTGGTTATATAATGTGTTACATTTACATTGTCAAACCAGGGAATCGTAATCTTCTTGGATGATGCTAGTACTATGTGTACAGTTAAGGATTTTTGAGTTTTAATCTAGAGGTTGTGTAAGGGAATCATCTAACTAAAGAAAACACAATTCAATTACAAAGATTGGCAATATTCTAAGTAAGCAAGAATGATAGAAAAATAACTAAGTTCATTCAACACAACAGTAATCAAATGATCCTATGTAACTTCTAAATAAAAGAACAACTAACTGTTGGTTCAGTTGGTGATCACCTTGACTCAATAGACTCAATGACATACGTTACCAAAGTCTAACTATTTCATATTACTCATCACAACATACATTAATCACACAAATATAAACATACAATTATAAATTGAACATATAAACAGAGTGGAGAGACACAGTACCTCAAGTGACCTGCTTGAGTAACTGTGGTCCCACAAAATCTATCTAAATCTCTATTGTGTCTTTGTAATCATTAACATAACTTAAAATATATATTCTTTTATTGAATGCTGGAATGAAAAGATACAACAACAAAATCTGATACTAGATCTCTGTATATCTCTATATGAAGCAAAATCTAATCTCTATATATGAGATCAACATTGTTTATATGAATAAAACTATGGAACAATATACGTTATAACTGTCCATTATCCAACAACATAGGAAAAGGACTTTATTACAAAGCAAACTACAAACAGGAAATTAAATTGACATGAAGGATGCATAGGTGATATAGTCCTACTATAACTCTATCTCTCTAGTATTCATGAAAAATGATCAAAACTAGAAACAAAACATAGAGCATGATCTAGATTCCTCCATTATTCAAGACTACATCATTTATTGAAAGATAACTATCACAGAGTCATGGATGACTCATTCCAATCAGTTAGGGATCTTCTTCACTTGGCTACAGGTACCCGTATCATCTACTGTGGATATCAGCATCTCCTTTAGCTGCAGGTTGTCCAGTGATCTTCATGATACGAAGCCACACTCTTGCTGCATGAGGAGTTAGTACATCACATGGTATCTATGCATTACTATTACTAAAATCACCATAAATTACTAACATATTTCATGAGCATTCAACCATTCACACATAATTAATTAACAACATATTATATACTCATCTTCATGCTTCAGTGTCTTAAGGATAATCATAGACATAATTAGTGCATATAAAAGTTTGGAAATGTCTTAGGAAATAGGTACTTAAAGCAATAAAAATAAGACAAAACATAGTCTCATCAATGCATAGTTGGATAAATGCTTTTGGGTAGAAGTTGTGAGTACCACTTGTTACTTGTTAAACAAAACTCCTTGTAAGGCTCTTGATTCAACACCTTATGAAGTGCGGACAGGTAAGAAACCTTTTATTTCACAGTTAAGAGTTTTTGGCTGTGAGGATTTTGTTCATGTGCCTAAGGAAAATTGATCTAAGTTGGATCCAAAGCACATAAATGCATCTTCATTGGATATGGTGAGAATGTAAAAGGTTATAAGATTTGGGATCCTCTGACCAGAAAAATTATCTTTTATAGAGATGTGATTTTTAGGGAACTTACAACTACTTCTGATCCTATACATCTAGAAGAAAAAGAAAGGAAGAGGATAATGCATTTTGATTTACAACAAGAAAATACACATCAAGAAAAACAAATGATGGATTAGGGGATGTAGGAGAAGAAGAAGAAGAAGAAGAAGATTCAAGTGAAACTTCAAATGAGGAAGACTTTGCTATTACAAAAGAAGTTGAGCGTACAAAAGAACATGATGAAGAATCTCTTACTCCACACTTGAGAAGATCTACAAGACAACGGAACCCAGTTGATAGGTATATGTAATGTGCCGTACCTCTTTGTATTTTTTTAAAGATCTTTTTGTGTTATTTTATTATTATTTTTTGTGATCTTTTAGACTAGACAGAAGAATGCAGAAGGGGTTTTCAGTTTTCCTGCAAATGTGTTGCCGGAGTATCCAATATAGAGCATAGAATAGAAACCCAGAAAATATATAATGAATATGAAGAAACTAACAAATACCCAGATAGTAAAATGGCCAATAAACAATTACTATCACATACCAATTTTGAGATTTGCAACTTCATACAGTAGCTGTAGTCGAACCAACAATGGGTATGGCTAGAAATCACTCCAATCTCCCAAGAAATGCAAAGTATTGAGCATACAAATGATTGATAGCAATAAAGGGCCCTAGATGCCTCATACAATGCAAAATAGAAATTGCCCATAAAGAAGAATGAAGCCGAAAACCCCCAATGTCATGCCTGGACATGTACGACCATGGTTGGAAGGTATTATCAACAATAAGGACAACAAATAACCTCTGAAATGTTTCTTCAATAGATTGAATCCTATCACTAAGGTGGGGCAATCAGATTAGGAAGAGAAATATGCAAAGAAACCACACAATCTATCCACAAATATGGTACGACCTCCAAGAGGGGTGTACGACCAACCAAGGAAAAACACATCAGATAATAACAACTCCAAACCCCAAATAAATCTGCCCTCAATCAACCATAAATTAGTCTTTCCAATCTGCAAATACAAACTCTCAATTAGCTGCATAGATATATCAAGAAATGCATCAACTCTTCAATCCGTCAACTCCATTGAAGCATAATAGTGAACACTGAATGCATCCACCTCGAATGGCACCTTTGGGTGGTATTGCACACCTTTAGAATGCCATCACTTAGGGAGGTTCAATCTCCAAGAGCCATAGGTTTGAATCCCTCAAACCCTCACAAGAGCAAACCTTAGCAGAGCTCACAAGAGAAAATATCATAAACATAGCATATCAAATGAACTCTCATTTCCCTCTTTTATTTCTCTCCTCAAGTTGGGTGTTGGGTTTTAGAGGGAACTTTAATTATTTTAAAACATATTTCACCTCCTTGGGATGGGTGCCCATCCTAGCGACTTACTTTATGTTTTCCATTTCTCATAAAGTCACTAACTTAACACTTTATTAAAGTCCCGTAAAATATAACATTATAAACTTCAGACTTTAAAATAAATATGAAGACGATGTCAGAATACAATGATCTATAGCTTGCCAGAAAGGTCTCGATGAGACAAACACAATCCCATTCTAAAAACCCTGTTCTGACACCAAACCTGAATTTACTAAAAATAGTACCGGCCATAAGCAATTGAGCCCACACAGAGGGTGCCAACTGGACCCACAAACCATCTGATAACTCTGAGCTCAATGCAACACCAGGGAGAGCCAACAACTGACTGCCGAGTCACCAAAACAACACCAAACTGACACTTACTAAAAATAACAGTATTCTCCAAGGACCAAAGAGAACAAACCCAGAAAAACCCAAAAATATTGTCGACATGCAAGCACTTACTATAAATAGTAAGTATAGACAAGTGGTCCAAAATCTCTCCAGAAAGTGTCAACCAGCTCCACTGGATCACCTGAACACCTTGGTGACATCAAAATATTCCCCTGATTATGCTGTCACTAACCTAGAAAGTTAGCTCTGACTGAACTACAAGAGAATCTGAAAATGGGGACATTACAGTCCACCCTTCCCAAAGATTGCTTGTCCTCAAGCAATTTGCACCTATATGCCAAAGCTGAACACCAGGATCCCAAATCAATCTGAAGAATGTAGAATAGTATCTCCACGACATCTGTTGAGTAGAGGTAAGACCATGCTCAACATCAATGTGAGTAACTATCTCAGTAGAGAACAATTTGCTAGACATAGGAATCCCTGGGTCCCAAAGCCAATATGGGAGTCTGTCATACACAACACCTATGGACTTCCACTGTGCAACTGATATAATATTCACCATGTAGAGAGTGGTGAAGCAACACAATGGAATCTGACTGAACTGACATGCCAAACCTGTCACCACCTGGATCCTAGCACAACAGAACCTCACATCCATCAATCATGAAGATGTAGTTAAAGTGTCTGAACCACAACATCCCCTTCCATCCTCTACAAAAATCCTATGGATGTACTGACTATCCAACATAGGTGCTGGAAGATATGAAACTACTCCTCTCAAATCGAGGGAATGATAAAATTCTCCTCCATCACTGCTGTAAAAACTAAACATGCCATCATGCCTACTGACACTACAACCTCTGAGAAACCATGTCTCCAATGGAAATTTTCAAGGCAAAGAAGTTGCAAACTCTATCAGATACATATCACCATGATGGTAATCTAATCTCTGACCCCACAAATAATCCTCTGAATGTATCTGAGTCAACCGCCTGCAATCCCTAGTTCCATCCTCTGTAGATGGCAACCCTTCATCCCACAATAGATGGTATAAATCCCAAGCCAATCCACACTTACGCATCATTAGGTCGTCAGTGTGTGGACTAAAGGAGAAATGATGAGCACTCCTCATTATGTAGTCAAAATAAAAAGCACCTGCCTGTGTCAATGGTTGACTGACATAGTCATGGGGAACACACTCAACACTCTCATCACATGAATCAGAAGATGGCTTGTCTCTAATTATGAATGGCTAACTGGGTAGATACTCTGGAAGCCCTCTCTGCGTACCCAATAGCACACTCCCTATCATGATATAATTGGAGATATTTTGATTTTACCTCCTCCAAAGCACTCCTGATGGTCTGCAAATCATGAATGTGAGTACCAACCGAGACCCCATACCATCTCTCCTCCAACTCTGCTATCCAAAGAAGGTTCTCAACATTCCTATGAGTGCAATCTAAATGAGATAAGGTTGAATCAACCTTCTCTCCAATAACCTTCAGCTGATCTCTCCATCTTTGTGGCTCAATAAGTTGTCGATCAAAATCAGCTGCATTTGATGTAGACTCTGATTTGCTTCCAAGAGGGGGAAACAAATCAACATAAGAGTCGATCTCCCCACTTAATGATGCCCTGCATATCTCCTATGAAAAGGATGGAGTAGTGTGATGATCTATCACACAACTCTCTGGAAAACTCACTACTACACCACAAGAGCCATCAATCATCTACTCTGCATAACTTGAAATGGGACTAACCTCAGGAACACCTGGTGCAACATATTGTTCTCTGCTACACTCATCCAAAACAATCATCCCCTCTATGTCACCTACACTAGTAAATGAAATGGATGTAGCCACATCCTCCACATACTCATTACCACTATCCGTGGATGTATGCTTATCACCACATGCTACCATAGATATCTGAATTGTATTTGTAGGTGATTGGTGCAGAAGCACCTAGAAAATCATGTTTTGTGTTGTAATAAGCTCTATTTGACCAATGCATGTCATTTCAGTTTGTATCTAGGTTCTTCAAGACCTAGAACCAATTTTGTAAGTCCCAAGTGACTTAGGACACTTTTGTCAAATTGTTAATCACATAATGCCAAAACAGGGCAGTAGGACAATTTGGGACACAAGATAGTTGGTCTTCCAACTGTTTGAATCAGTTGGTTATCCTCAGGGCGAGTTGATAAACCCAGAGGAATGAACCAAATAATGATCAGAGAAGTGTGTGAATGTATCTGTGCATTGTTCTAAGGAGAAATAAAACTGTTCTGTTCTATCAATTTGGTTCCCATTCCCTGTAACTGCAATTTGCATAACCGTAGATTTCTGTTCTTTCTGCGTGTTTTCCATCGTTGCAGTATGTTGATGTGAAGCATTCCACTGGTACAATTTCTGTCGAAATCAGTGGAATGACTTCGTTGTACAAGTATGTGTTTTTGTTTCCTGTTTTGTTTTCCTATTCGACGATGTAGAGGATCCAGACAGAATGTTTTGCACAGTAGGTCGGCCTAGCATCTCCATGTGCTAGGGTTCAGTTGAAGAGTAGATGAACCGCAGAGTTGGAGAGACACAAAGGTCATCGTCGGTAAGACCGGGGCCATTGGGGAGTAAATCGGCCATCAGACCGACAATGATTGTCTGACTAAAATGAGGAGACAGAGAGATTTCTATCAGCGTGAGTTCTGTCTCGTTTCACCGAAGAGAGGTTCAAGCCGTTGAATGGGAGGTGCGGTCTAAGGATTCATATTGGGATGATAAGGTCATCGGGTAGATAACCTAGTGTTGGACTGACAGTGTTGGTCTTACTAATCGAGGCGTATCAGGGTGATAAGGGATAAGTGATACCGACGGAGATCCATCGGGAGAAATCAGCTAGCAGCAAGAGATCCTAAGGTTTGGCCGATAGCATTCATCTGGCTGATGAGTGATCGGAGTGACTAACATATCAGAGACATAAAGAGGAAGTTCACCAATGGTTGAAGTCATGCCAAAGAGTGGGTGGTCCATCAGTGCATCGACCTAAGTTTGTAAGTGTTCGCTGATGATAAGGGTCACAACGAAGAAGATAGTGAGGGTAACAAAATGATGGTTGCCGATAGTGTAGAGCTCAACGATGACAAAAGTCATCAGTGTATCGACAAAGCAATTTCTAACATGGCCGATAGTAATTCTCTTACTGATAGGTAGAGTGTTGAACCTCACAATATTTGATCAATTGTCCATTCCCGCTGTGCGCTCCTCATTAGTGATAAAGATCACGTCAAGCTCAACTCCACGGTAAGCTCATCTATCCATAGCTTTGATCTTGAAGGGCTGTTTGAGTGCTCTTCAAAGAGTCTGTGGTAACCTCAAGCTCATTGGTGAGCTCATCAACCTCCTCTTCCTTTCCCCTTAGAGCATCATGATAAATACCGTCGATCTTGAGAAGATGATCTCTATCAGATAACAATTGTAGGTAATTATTCTTCAAGATCCCAACTGTGTCTCTAAGTGCCTGAAAATCAGCAAGGGAAAGTCCACTATCAAGGTGCTCATATATATCTAGAGTCCAACAACAGTGTGTCACCAACTTTTGAGCAACATCAAAGTGTTCTAAGGCTGAAGCAACCATGCCTTCGTTCACCTTCAATTGCCCTGCCAAATGATTAGACCCCTCTGACAATTTGTCTCCATACAAATTTTCTGATTTGTATTCTGCACTATGGAAAGAGGCTGAATCATCATCACTCACCGATTAGTAAGCATCCTCATGTGTGCTATCAGCTCTGCACACTTCCTCAACAAAGGTACTGCTGTTATGTACCTCACGGGATGGCTCCAATGACATAATAGAAGCTACTGATTGGACATAACCATTGCTCACTGCTGCCTCCAATGTAGATAGATGCATGCTCATCCAAAGAGCTATCCTGGAACCCATCACCATTAAGTAAATTTTCTATCTCATTCCTCTCTTCTAAGGTCTGATTTGCAAAATTAGATTTGCTATGGCTTGAATCCACATCACATAATTCATTCTTAACACCCAAATCTTGAGTGTCAATGTTAGGGAACTCCACACATCTATCGTCCTCACATGGAATGGCTGCTATCTCAAGAGTAGGCCCAGCATTACTAATTTCTGTGGTAGTCTTCCCCAAATCAACTAGCTCCTCAATGTATGCCTCCTATTTTGTGATTATGTATTCATCATATAGAGGCTTGGATTCAATTCTTTTAGCTATCAAGTCTTCACTTACCTTTAGTTGTCCTGGCAAAAGATAGGATCCCTGAGACTTGTCAACTTCATAAATTTTTTCTAATTTACGATTAGCACCATGCAATACCAAATCTGATTTGTTTTCAAGGTTGATATCAACATCATCAATGTCATCAATGCCGTTCCTCAAGCCCAACTGTGTAAATGAAGTAGGAACTGCAATATGACCAAAAGTAGATCCATTCCAAGTAGGACCCACATCCAATGTTGGGACCATCACACCCAGATCCCATGTGCTAAAGTGTTGTTTGCTCAGATCAAGGAAAATGTGATCACTATTTTCCTCCTAACTGGTGCCCTTCGTGAATAAATCATTCCCCATCATAGGCTGGGTTTGAGAGTCAAACCAACAACCACTTGTGTCATCAACACTGGAATAAGAAAAGAAATCATCATCTCTAGCTGGCAAAAGGATATCATCCAATGATCTCATCTCTTCACAAGGCCTATCAACAACCACCTCTAATTCACCAACACTGGTATCAATCTAAGTATCTCTCTCCATAGGCTTGGTTTGAAAGTCAAAACCAAGGCCACCTAAATTAACATTACCAAAATAAAGTATCATCAAAAATTGTTTTGAAGTCACCATCAAATTTGTGTTCTCCATGCCCTCCATCTAAAAATGCATGAGTGCTCAATACAGTCATCTGCCCCATAGGAATCATCAAGAAAGTCATCAGAATCATAACTAGTTGAATCCAAACTAGGATCCATAGCTGTTGTTTTATCCTTTTCATCATGCACCACCTCATTCATGGTAGTATCTTCTTTAATCTTATCTTCACAAATGCCATTGATATCAGGATTCCTAAGGAAATACCTGTCCATCTTTTGTATCAATTGATTAGAATGTTGTTGACACACTCTTTGATCCTCTTTCTCTCTCCTACACCAATTTTTCAACATCTCTTAGATATTGAGCCCTTCCCAATTTTTGTCATCCATTTCCTCTACCCTTACTGTATCTGATCCTGCAAAGGCATAAATATGGGGAAATCGAATGTCTTGCTACGATCTGTTTCATCTGGGATAATACTGATGTGTAGGTTGCATGTTTCATTTCATCTTCTACATCTCTGTGTTTGACCTCACAGGATGGCAAGATCTTTAGCTCTGATACCACTGTAATGTGCCATACCTGTTTGTATTTTTTAAAGATGTTTTTATGTGTTATTTTATGATTTTTTTGTGATCTTTCAGACTAGATAAAAGAATGCAGAAGGGCTTTTCAGTTTTCCTGCAGATGTGTTGTCAGAGCATACAATATAGAGCATAGAATAGAAACCCAGAAAATATATACTGAATATGAAGAAACTAATAGATACCCAAATAGTAAAATGGCCAATAAACAATTACTATCACATACCCATGTTGAGATTTGCAACTTCATACAACAACTGTAGCTGGACCAACAATGGGTATGGCTGGAAATCACTCCAATCTCCCAAGAAATGCAAAGTATTGAGCATACAAATGATTGACAGCAACAAAGGGGCCTAGACGCCTCATACAATGTAAAATAGAAACTACCCACAAGGAAGAATGAAGCCCAAAACCCCCAATGTCATGCCTCGACATGTACGACCATGGCTGGAAGGTATTATCAGCAGCAAGGACAACAAATAACCTCTAAAATGTTTCTGCAATAGACTAAATCCTGTCAATAAGGTGGGGCAATCAGATTAAAAGATAAATATGCAAAGAAACCACACAAATCTGCCCACAAATATGGTACGACCTCCAAGAGAAGTGTACGACCAACCAAGGAAAAACACAACAAATAATAACAGTTTCAAACCCCAAATAAGTCTGCCCTCAATCAACCATAAATCAATCTTTCCAATCTGCAAATACAAACTCTCAATAAACTACATAGATATATCAAGAAATGCATCAACTCTTCAATCTATCAACTCCATTGAAGCACAATAGTGAACACTAAATGCATCCACCTTGAATGGCACCTTTGGGTAGTTTGCACACCTGTAGAATGCCATCACTTAGGGAGGTTTTCATCTCCAAGATCCATAGGTTTGAATCACTCAAACCCTCACAAGAGCAAACCCTAGCAGAGCTCACAAGAGAAAATATCATAAACATAGCATATCAAATGAACTCTCCTTTCCCTCTTTTATTTCTCTCCTCAAGTTGGGCGTTGGGTTTTAGAGGGAACTTTTATTATTTTAAAACATATTTCACCCCCTTGGGATGGGCGCCCCTCCTAGTGACTTACTTTATGTTTTCCATTTCTCATAAAGTCACTAACTTAACACGTTATTAAAGTCTCGTAAAATATAACATTATAAACTTTGGACTTTAAAATAAATATGAAGACGATGTCAAAATACAATGATCTATAGCTTGCCAGAAAGGTCTCGACAAGATGAACACAACCCCACTCTGAAAACACCATTCTGACACCAAACCTGAACTTACTAAAAATAGTGAGTAACAACCATAAGCAACTGAGCCCACACAGATGGTGCCAACTGGGCCCACAAACCATCTGATAACTATAAGCTCAATGCAATGCCAGGGAGAGCCAACAGCTGACTGCTGAGTCACCAAAACAAAACCAAACTGACACTTACTAAAAATAGCAATGTTCTCCGAGGACCAAAGAGAACAAACCTAGAAAAACCCAAAACGATTGTCAACATGCAAGCACTTACTATAAATAGTAAGTACGAACAAGTGGTCCAAAATCTCTCCAGAAAGTGTTAACTAGCTCCATTAGATCACCCGGACACCCTAGTGACATCAAAATACTCCTCTGATTATGCTTCCACCACCCCAGAAAGTTAGCTCTGACTGAACTGCAAGAGAATCTAAAAATGGGGACATTACAGTATAGCCCACCTGATTTCTGTTGTGTATTTGCTTTATTGAGTACTGACGATGAACCTAGATCATATAGGGAAGCTATTCATGTAGATGATAGTGAGTCTTGGTAGCTAGCCATGCAAGAGGAGATGATGGCTTTAGGTTCATGTGACACCTAGGATCTTGTACGTTTGCCCAAAGGAAGAAAGGCCACAGGATGTAAGTGGGTCTTCAAAAAGAATTTTGGAGTAGATGATTCATTATAGAAGTACAAGGCTAGACTAGTAGCCAAGGGCTACTCCCAGAGAGAGGGAGTCGATTTCGGTGAAATTTTCTCTCATGTTGCTAAATTATCTTCTATTAGATTTATTTTATCCATTGCTACTGCTTATGATTTTAAAATATAGAAAATGGATGTTAAGATTGCATTTTTGCATGGAGATCTGGAAGAAGAAATTTATATGCAACAACCTATATGTTTTGAGGTAAAAGGGAAATAATACTAGGTATGCAAGTTAAAAAGATCTCTTTATGGTTTAAAATAGTCCCCCAGAATGTGGTACTAGAAGTTTGATTCATTTGTTTTGAAATTGGGCTTTGTTAGAAGTGAAGAGGATCATTGTGTCTACATTCGATGTATTGACGATCATATTCTGATTATTGCCTTGTATGTGGATGATATGTTATTTTTTAGTAACACCAAGGGTATGATCAATGAGTTGAAAGCTCAACTTTCAGGTACATTTGACATGAATGATCTAGGGGTAACTAGGTATATTCTAGGAATGGAGATCAAAAGGGATTGAGCTAACATAAATATTTGGTTATCACAAAGTAAGTATGTGAATACTATTTTGCACATATTTGGCATGCAAGATTGCAATCCAGTTAGAATTACTTTATCGGTTGGTACTAAGATTTAATTAGATATGTTTCCTAAGAATGAAGATGATTTGGAGAATATGTTTGATGTGCCATATGCTAGTGTTGTAAGAAGTTTGATGTATGAAATGGTTTGCACTAGACCAAATATTACCCAAGTAGTGGGAGTATTGACCAGGTTTATGTTTAACCTTGGTAGACAACATTGGAATTTTGCAAAGAGGGTGTTAAGATATTTGCATGGTACTTCTTATTACTATTTGGTTTATTCTTGTACTAACGATGTGGATAAGACATTGGACATACATAGTTTTATTGATACAGATTGGGTAGTTGACTTGGATAGTTGAAGGTCCACTAGTGGCTATGTGTTTACTTGTTTTGGAGGAGTTGTGAGTTAGATGAGTAAAAGGCAGCCCACCTTTGCTTTATCCACCACCAAAGTAGAGTATATGGCTACTGATCATGTCTCTAAGGAGGCAGTTTGGTTACAGAGATTGTGTACATGCATTAGTTTTGATTGCAAGATTATTCAAATTGGTTGTGATAGCCAGAGTGGAATATGTTCGGCCTAGAACCCCATGTATCATGCATAGACTAAGAATGTGGATGTTTGAAATACCATTTTATTGATGAAATGATTACTAATGGATAGATTGAGCTAAATAAGGTTGACACTCAAGAGAATGTTGTAGATTCACTTACTAAACCTGTGAGCACAAAAAAGTTTACGTGGTGCAGGAAGGCCATGGGTCATATTCCTAGTGCTTAGTTGTTTTATGTTTTCCTATGGATGTATTTACAATGTATGATGTCAAGTGGGAGAATATTAGGTTTAAGGTGCCATCAACCTTGTAAATCCTATGTAATTAAATATTCCTAATATTGTTTGTAAATCATTCATAAGGGATGACATATTCACCAAGTAGCAATCTTGTTTTAGCCACATGTTTGATCCCAGTACCTGACGGATGTAGGTTATCCAGGGGGTGTAGGGGTACCCCTATAGGGTCTGGGGGACCATCCCTCTAGTAGGGGGTCTTGGGGCGATGCCCTTGAAATCCGTATTTTATATATAAATTACCATTGTAAATATGGGTCGTTCATCATTAGGTCACAGATCTGACGGTAGAGGTTATGTTAGGGTTTTTTTCCTAGAAGGCAACATTCTTTTAATGAGGGCATTGTATTACAGATGTGAAGGAGTATTACAAGTGCTACTAGATTGAAGACTGAAGAGAAGATTGATAGTATTATATTGTAAACTCTATTAAAGTTAATACAAACTGGTGCATCTCTTCTTGTGTCAAGTTTTTTTTTTTTTTTTTTTTTCCTGAAAGGGGTTGTCCACATAAACATTGTGTTATGTGTTTGATCTTTTGTTCTATTATTTCTTTGTGTTGATTTCATACCATCTCCATTTTGGTTTTGCATAGTTAAATATCTATATTACAATTGTAATTAGTTTTCCATTAATAGTTGTTTACTTTTATTTCTAACACTACCACCTAAACATGTGGATCCCAAAGGTCCACTCACACCTTGCTTAGGAGGTAGGAAACATGGATAACATACACAAACACAATCACTCAACTGTAAACATACAAATACACACTTGGTCATGGTTTTCTCAACACATAAGGAATCATATATGATTCCAAGAAGGATGACAATAGTAGTATAAGGTTGGGATGGAGTGGTCATCCACCTTAGCACTTTAATAACCCAAAGGTGAGTTAGGAGACACAAGTCACAAACAATAAGCATAACACCTTGGTACTAGAATATCTAAGATGAGTAGAAAAAATATAACTCTACCCTAGTACTTTAGTATCTAAGATAAGAAATTGGTAAACACTACATGTTAGAACTATTATCCAATCCTACACAATTTAAGGATCACAATTCTTAAAGTAGCTCTTAGGAAGGTTTAAGGAGTATACATGAGCCTCTATCAATCAATTATGGATAAGATTTTCTATTCCTAAACTAATTAGGATGTGACCACAAAGTAGTTCTCTTCCCAATAATTTTAAATTGAAAAATTATCATTTTTAATTTTCCACAAAAGTTCATAAAACACAACAAGCCTCCATTAATAGAGTTTTTCCAAGCGAAAAGAATTTAGAAAAATGCATAGAGGCTCCAATATTCAAGGTAACCAATGATAGCATACTCCTTATCATCCTAAAACTACAAAATAACATTTTAATAATACAAACGGAAATACCTTTTTTCAAGTTTGATTCCAATGAGTTAGGAGATCACACGACACCCTATACAAGCACTCAAAGCTTCTAAGGTTCTAAAATTAGAGAGTTTTCCCATTTCCAAATCATTTCCAATGCTTGATAATAGAACAAGGGTTTTAAGAAAATTCTCCACAAGGTCTCCCAATGCAAAAGATGCACAATATAATGAATGCATTTTCCAAGCATAAAATAAACTCTTTTACCCTAACCTCTCTCAATAATAACCTTTTTGTATTCACACTCAATAAAAGAAATAAATAAGTTGTAATTTTCTAAATAAAATATTATCATCTACAACTTGCTCTATAAGTCACAAATAAGATTTTTGATAAGTCAAGATCTATATATATAACCCAAAGGTTACATTGCCATAAAAATTAAAAAAAAGACCCTTTTTAACACTTATAAAATGACCATTTCAAATCCATTGACCCCCTTTACTTTTCAATTGGATTTTAACCTTTCTAGAAGTACTTAAATGTGTGTGTGTGTGTGGCCCAAATGTTATTTTTCCATTAAAATACAAAAAGACCTGTTCTAACACTTTTAAGATTACCATTTCAAATCAATTTGAACCCCTTTACTTTTCAAGTGGATTTTAACCTATCCAAAATAATTGATTAAACACCACACATAAGAAATACCTTTATGGATGCTAGAAAATCAAATAAAGCATTTAGAACACACACACTTTATTGGTTTCATCACAAAATGGTCTTGAATTACACATGATTCAAATAGATGGGATTCACAGGTCTAACATGTACAGATGTACACATTACCCCATCATGTAGAAATATGGATACACATAAACATATTCATGTTACTTCTCCGTTATTGACTATTGTTGGTTTACACCTATAATCTTGTGCATTTTGGCAAACATCAAGCCTACCTAGCACAGATAGTCAAAGCACAATTTATAAAGCCAAAAAACACAAATATACTCATGTAAGACACATATATCTCATGGAATCTCATAACATAATAATCACATCATAATACTAATTCTCTACTCAGATGTATAATCAAAATGATAGATAAGAGCATGATCAAATCACATATAATCATCATCAAATAATAATATTGAATCTTTAAAATGAAAGTAACTAATCATCATATAGTCATAATAGAAATAGTAAAATTGGAAGGATCAACATAGCTCAATCACATAATAATCTCATATGTCTCATATAGTCCTATAATCATATTAACTTAAAATGGATCACAATAGGTTACTAATATCACAAAGCATGATAATACACATATCCTATGGTCTTCATAATCATAATTATGGCATAACCAAAATCACCAACATGATTATCCTCACAAACACCTCATAAAAATAATCACTAAATTAACATGTACAACACTCAATAAGACATCACAATAGCCAAGCATGGCCCTTAACCACAAAAATCAATTCATGGACATAATAATGATCACACATTCAATACAAGGTATGAGGTAGCATAGTCACAATCATATACATCCTACATCAATACCCCATGCATGTACCGACACAAATAATTTATCTACCATAAGGGTCCTAAGAACATGCTACAACATGAACATCATATGGTCCTCATGGTAAAATGAGAGACATTAAACCTATGTTCCTTATATTCTCCTCCCTAATAATCGACTTCCTCCTAGAATCCATCCAAGGTAGAAAATAAAAGAAACCCAAACTTCCCTATACATCTTACAAGGCATAATACTGTTATGGAGTAAAAAGTGACCCCATGCCTTTTTACCTCCTAGTTTAGCTCCTAGGTCCCCGTGTTAACACTTTGCAAGTTAAATACTCATCCTGGAGCAATTTCCCCTGAGGCCCATGTCAAATGGGGACTAGGGGCCATTCTAATCACTAAGCATGACCAAATTAGGTCCTTGGGACTTCGGTGCCTGTGCCCAAGTCCAGCCTAATTTGCCGAGATAAAAATTAATGCATGTCAGATTGGACCCTCTCAAAAGGTTTCCCTTTGTCAGCCTTCTTGATTTAATTTATGAATGTTAGTAGGAAAGCATATTTAAATAGGTTTATGTATTAATTTTGAATTAAGATGGATAACGTGAACTTGTGATATTGAGCAAAGAGAATTCAAAGGACTTCATTATGTTTTAGAGCATAATTGTGTTGTTATTGTGTTTGTTTGTTGTAGATTTGACTTCATCTATCCATATCCTCATGATTTGAAGGATCTTCATCTCCGTGAGGGCTTCACCTCTAAGGTTACAGGTGTGGGAGTTGGAAAAGTTCAAGTGTAGAGAAGCTATTTGAAGGATAGAGATTCAGGATATGGAAGAATCTTTAGAGTATTCCTCTGTGGTAGACTAGGGCGCGACCACCATAGTCTTTCTGACAAATCAGGCCCTAGTTCTGGCATTAGGAGATTAGCTGCATCATTTTCTTTGTTCTAATTTTTGGGAAATTCTATCTTCCTGGACTAGGGCACCTGCCCCGGAGTCCTCTAGGTTTTCTATCTCAAGAATTCAACTTTTGGTATGTCTCTGATCATTCTTGAGTACTTTCCTATTTGGTTATTAATGGCATTCTATCTGTGTGTACCGATTGCTTTACAATTAGGGTTTGAGGCCTATTTGACCTAGGGTTTGGAAAATATCTCAATATAATCTATACTTTCCTTATCATTCTTGAGCACAAAATCAGTAGCTGAGTCCTCATGCATCTTGTAGTGACTCTGCTCGGTTTTGTCCTCGAATGTTAATGTGAAAGGAGGGTTTGATTTGACACACCTTTGCCCCATTTCATACCTTTCTCCATTTCACATATAACATTTTGGTGAACCTAGAACAATGAGCATTTAGCATATTTCTGAGTGTTGTAATCAATCATTGCATTCATTCATATCATATTTTTCATCTTGCATTGGAATATCTTACATACATATGAAAAAAATTTGAAAAAAATAGGCATTCTAAGCTTGCATATAGGCATAGTTTTGCATGATTTCAATTGCATAAGATAAAAACATTTAATTTTCTCATATTTGCATCAGATCTTATCTTTATTACAATAATTTATATCAAATATTTCATTTGAAGGTTCCATTTGCTAGGATTTTGCTTAAAGAGTTGCATTTTTCATATAACCTAGTGATTCTAAAAACTAGGGTTTGTAGTCAAAATCTCATTTTCAAATTTTGCTACTCCTTCTCAACATTCATTCAAATCTAATTTTGAACTATAGTGTTGCTTCATCTTGCATACTTTTACATCCTTTGATTTGAAAATTCACTTTTTATAACTACACTTTTTGTATTTCAACATACATATCTTAATAATATCATTAATTTCTTCTTTCATTAGTGCATTGTGTTATAAGACTTTGCATGAGTATGGTAACCTAATGCCCTAACACAAACACCTTAGTGAGAAGAAGTCATAGATTGATGGGTTCTAATGCTCCTGATAGCAATGATGTATCAACATCGAAAAATCCACTCTCTCACTACTTCACACATGGTGAAACAATATCTTATCCAAACAACAACTTAAATATGATGGAAGAACAAACATTTCAAGATTCTAAAGATGCAATTGAGGTAATAACACATGTTCCTTCAATGATAAAATCTAAAAACTTGATAAAGAACTAGCTGATTTTCAAGCATTTGTGGAAAAAGAAAGACTAGCAGAAGAAGTCGTACCTACTGTTTACAATCTAAGAGGCTTATTAAAAGAGGGACAAGACTATGTTAACATGCTCCATGGGATAGCCCATATAGTGGGTAAAAACATTATGTCAGTGGCTAACTAATCAAATATCATTAACAATATGTCATCACCAAATCATACATAGGTATTAGCACCTATATCGACTACTGGAATATCCACTTTCACATCATCGATTCTCACTACTAATGCACAAGCTTGTAGTAATGCTACCACTAGCATACGAACATCTAATGGCATTAATTCACACAATTACAAAGCTGTGGGATTCAACTATCAAAACTTAGCACCTAAGGTGTCTTAAATCCTATGAACAATCATTCTCAACCACCTCTCCATGCCACCTATTGATGCAGAGCATCAAGGACAGAGGACAACAGTCTTCAAGACTTCAATGAAAGGTCTCTCTAGGTTCACTGTTTTCTATGACAGAGATCAAACCACCCATGGGGAAGAGTTGTAACACAATAATGTACTTGTTCTTGACATATAAAAATGAGGGACTTCAGGACACCTATCCCAAGATGCCTAACTCCATTCAGTATTTCATCCAACCCACTGTGCAAGGTCTGCAGGACAACAGTCTCATAGATTGTCACAACACTACTGCTCCATTGGAAAAACAGTTACAATATCCTCCTTGGGATTATCTCCATCAACACAAACTCAATCTCATACAAGGTGTCAAATCAGTAACATACCAAATATCAATGCCTTCCTTGACAAATCATTAACATGCCCAAACAAACTTATTACCTTCTATGTAGTGACTGTCTCCAAGAGGACTGGCAGAGTTAACAATCAACATGCAGAAAGGACTGATTCCTCAGAGGATCTCTCCATATTTCTTGTCATAGGATCATTGCTAGATCCAGGGGCATCTTGCATCATTGACAATGACTGGCATTTCACAACATCTCCAATTCCACAGTCAGTGGTCTTCACCTACCTACTGCTGTCCTTCTCTAAGTGCCAACACATGATGCTGTAGAGTCATCTATATGACAAACTCACCCTACATCATTCTCTTGCCTCTGCAACCTTCACAAACCTCTACCCTAACTATTATACATTCCATTCCATTGATCACAAATAGAAAAGATCAGTGGAATGAAGAAAAACCCATCAGACTACTCAGAAAAACCCTAACTCAGGGTTTCTAACCTACTTGCAGGGGAAGGGAAAAAATAGAGGTATAAAGGAATGTCAAGAGCCCAAATCACTTGCAAATGAAAGGTCACTCACCAACCTAACTCTCCATCATAAGTCTCAGTCACCCCTCGGCCGTACAGGTATGGAGCATGCAGAAGAACAATGAATTTTCTGACTGTAACAGTAGATTTAAGGGGCAGTTTGATATCCTACAGTCATAGCATACTTTCCACTCAATACCAAGAGTCCAAACTTTTTTCAATGGATAGTTAACTCACCAAACTTTACTCCCCTTCATCCAACATTCCACAATAGGGCTATACTGTATAGTAGTACGGTTAAAAAATGCACAAGAATACAGAAAATACAGAAACAAGGCAGAAAACAAGAGTTTTTTGTTATTTCTTTCAAATCCATCGGATGTCTCTGAACAAAAGAACCTTGGCAAGCTTAAAATAAGCCTCAACATTTGCATGAAGTTGAGTGGGAGTGTTTGGGGTCCATGAAACTGCCCCAACCATCGAGCTTCTTCTAGATTTCAACTACAACACTAAAGACTGTTTAGTAACTGTCCTGTTTAGGACTACACCGACTGTTTTATGTTTAACAAAACATTTGATAACCTTTAACAAGGTTCTAACATTCCTCCTAACCTTTTACATGCTAACAACCAATAAGATAGCCTCCTACATACCTTAGAAGGGCTACAAAAGTAAAGAAACCTATGACTGCCTCTTACCACATGACTGTCCTCATTAGGACTTACAACATGAGAATAGATTCTAGTTCTTTGGACATAGTCCTTTTACAAGCATGGCTTCAAGCCTTATTATAACATTGAGATGGTCTCAAAGGACCTTATTAAACCAAACAAACTTGAAGATCAACCAAAACCTAGAGATCTCGGTGCTCCTGCACCATACTCCCCAGCATGATGAAAACTCTTGTCCCAAGAGTTATGGGATTGGCTCCAAACATTCTTCAATCTTGTTGGAATGTTCCTCTAACTAGGAAACATGAAATCTCCAAGAGTTATCTTCCTCCTTCTCCATCTTGCATGGCTCCTGTAAACAGTGTTAGGACCATAAAACATGTTGTGATGTCCTTGCCTAGGACCCTGCTGCTGCAATGCTGCTGTTCTTCCCATCTTGAGGTTCTGCTTTATTCCTCCCTGTACTATCTGCTATTTGCCTTCCTTCTTCTACCTCCTTATAGGACAATCAATGTCCCCAATCTTGACATAACTCAAGTCCCAAACCTGTTGTTCTTTAGGATTGTTTTCCATCTTCCTCTGCTGCAACTATTCCAGTTGTTTCCCATCATCCTTAACCTGCACATTCAACTGTAATTTCTTTCCAA
This sequence comes from Cunninghamia lanceolata, assembly GCA_027924645.1. NCBI lineage: Eukaryota > Viridiplantae > Streptophyta > Pinopsida > Cupressales > Cupressaceae > Cunninghamia > Cunninghamia lanceolata. The sequence goes on from BSBN01000794.1 coordinate 4,247,899, forward strand.
AATAAATAGTAACATGTTCCTTCTTGTCTTCACAAGGTAAAGGCACTAGTTTGAACTTTTTACCATCTTTGTGCACCAAATAGTTATTAGTATAACCATCATGAATTGTCCTTCTCAAATGCTGCCATGGTCTACCCAAAATGATATGCCCACATGTCATTGAAATGACATCACACAAAACATAATCCTGATATGGACCAATGGAAAAATCAACATATGCCTTCTTACTAACCCTTACTTGCTATTCTTGACTTACCCAAGTGACATTGTAAGGATTAGGATGATCAAATGTTTTCAATCCCAACTTGTGCACCATTTCCCAAGAGACTAGGTTATCATGTGAACCTGAATCTATAATCAACTTTTATATTTTTCCATGGCTTAAACAATTAGTTTTAAAAATGGATACCTGTGGTGGTTGCTACATTTTGCCTTTTTCCACCATGAGCATTTCTCCAACCATTACTGGAAAGGCTAATGACATTTCCTGGTCTTCTTGCTTTTCCTCTTCTTGTGCCAAATGAACTCTTCTATCCTTGCTCTTATCAGCATCATCCTTCTTAGGACATTTAAAAGATGTGTGTCCCACTTCATTGCAATGATAACATCTACCTGTGAATACTCCTCTACCTGATCCAAATCTACCTCCACCTCTATATCCACCTCTCTGATATACAAAAAACTCTTTGCCTTTCTCATTGCTATTATGTACTTCATTAGTAGGTCTGCCCCTACCTCTATATCCTCTTCCACTACCTCCTTGTCTTTCTTGCTTCCTCTTCACCCTTTCTTCAGCCCTTATGGCCAACTGAAAACATTCTCCTAGTGATTTTGGTTATGTCAAACCAATCTCATCCTGCAAGTTATACCTAAGCCCATTAAGGTATCTTGCCACTTTCTCTTCTTCATCTTCCAATCCTCCTCTAATACTAAGCTTATGAAATTGCTCAGTATAGGACATAACATCCATGTCCTTTTGCTTCAAATTCTGCCTCATCCTCTTTGATTGAATGGAGTAATCAGATTGAAGAAACTGATCCTTCATCATATCCTTTATCCTACCCCAAGAAGTGATTCTTGTTGCACCTCTAGCCACTCTTTCTGTTTGCACACTACTCCACCATGTAAGTGTTGTTCCTCTTAGTTTTGTTTTTGTAAATTTGATCTTCTTCTCATCACTCATTTCCTCATACTCAAAGAAATTTTCCAGGGCATCTATCCACCCTAATAGCTCTTCACTATCCATCTTCCCCTGATAGATAGGTAACTCTATGTTTGCCTTTGTTCCACTACCTTGAACTGCCTTTAGCAATCTCACAAATTTCTTTTCTTCAGGATCTAATTCATCCTCAGGAGGATTCTCATCTACCTCCTCATCTCCTTCTTGATCATCTTGCTCATCCCTTCTAGGATTCTTCTCCAATGCTTCCAACCTTGCTAAGATTGATGCATTCTCTCTTCTCACTTGCCTTAACTCTCTTTCCCTTGCAGCATCCTGCTCTCTTCTGTCCCTCAACTCTTTTTCTCTTGCCTCTAAGGCTTCCCTCAGTTCATTGTTCTCCCTAGCCATCTGATTCTTAGGAGGCATCCTTACAACTCTCACAAACCCTTACTGTTTCACAAGATCTACTACTTCCTCAAAGACCTACTAGTGGCTCTGATACCACAAATGATGTAGAGCATCAAGGACAGAGGACAACAGTCTTCAAGAGTTCAATGAAAGGTCTCTTTAGGTTCACTATTTTCTATGACAGAGATCAAACCACCCATGGGGAAGAGTTGTAACACAACAATGTACTTGTTCTTGACATATAAAAATGAGGGACTTCAGGACACCTATCCCAAAATGCCTAACTCCATTCAGTATTTCATCCAACCCACTGTGCAGGGTCTATAGGACAATAGTCTCATAGACTGTCACAACACTACTGCTCCATTGGAAAAACAGTTACAATATCCTCCTTGGGATTATCTCCATCAACACAAACTCAATCTCATACAAGGTGTCAAATCAGTAACATACCAAACATCAATGCCTTCCTTGACAAATCATTAACATGCCCAAACAAACTTATTACCTTCTATGTAGTGACTGTCTCCAAGAGGACTGGCAGAGTTAGCAATCAACAGGGAGACAAGACTGATTCCTCAGAGGATCTCTCCATATTTCTTGTCATAGGATCATTGCTAGATCTAGGGGCATCTTGCATCATTGATAATGACTGGCATTTCACAACATCTCCACTTCCACAGTCGGTGGTCTTCACCTAGCTACTGCTGTCCTTCTCTAAGTGCCAACACATGATGCTGTAGAGTCATCTATACGACAAACTCACCCTACATCATTCTCCTGCCTCTGCAACCTTCACAAACCTCTGCCCTAACTATTATACATTCCATTCCATTGATCACAAATAGAAAATATTAGTGGAATGAAGAAAAACCCATTGGACTACTCAGAAAAACCCTAACTCAGGGTTTCTAACCTACTTGCAGGGGAAGGGAAAAAATAGAGGTATAAAGGAATGTCAAGAGCCCAAATCACTTGCAAATGAAAGGTCACTCACCAAACTAACTCTCCATCATAAGTCTCAGTCACCCCTCGGCCGTACAGGTACGGAACATGCAGAAGAACAACAAATTTTCTGACTGTAACAGTAGATTTATGGGGCAGTTTGATATCCTACAGTCATAGCATACTTTCCACTCAATAAAAAGAGTCCAAACTTGTTTCAATTGATAATTAACTCACCAACCTTTACTCCCCTTCATCCAACATTCCACAACATGGCCGTACTGTACAGTAGTATGGTTCAAAAATGCACAAGAATACAGAAAATACAGAAAAAAGGTAGAAAATAGGAGTTTTTTGTTATTTCTTTCAAATCCACCAGATGTCTCTGAACAAAACAACCTTGGCAGGCTTAAAATAAGCCTCAACATTTGTATGAAGTTGAGTGGGAGTGGTTGGGGTCCATGAAACTGCCCCAACCATCGAGCTTCTTCTAGATTTCAACTGCAACACTAAAGACTGTTTAGTAACTGTCCTGTTTAGGACTACACTGACTGCTTTATGTTTAATAAAACATTTGATAACCTTTAAGAAGGTTCTAACATTCCTCCTAACCTTTGACATGCTAACAACCAATAAGATAGCCTCCTATATACCTTAGAAGGGCTACAAAAGTAAAGAAACCTATGACTGCCTCTTACCACATGATTGTCCTCATTAGGACTTACAACATGAGAATAGATTCTAGTTCTTTGGACATAGTCCTTTTACAAGCATGGCTTCAAGCCTTATTACAACATTGAGATGGTCTCAAAGGACCTTATTAAACCAAACAAACTTGAAGATCAACCAAAACCTAGAGATCTTGGTGCTCCTGCACCACCTATTCTCAACCACCTTTCACTTACAATTGCTCTCAACCACCTTTCACTACCACTCACACCCAATCACATCTAAATTTTGTTACTACAGCTTCAAATACCTTTGGTTCTAGCCCATAAATTTCATCACCTAATGATGCCATCTTAAACCAAATCTTGTAAAGTATGACTTCCTTACAACAAAAAGTGACAAATTTGACCAATGCTTCCTCTCAACCTAATATACCAATTGTTATGTTGGAAAATGTCTCCCTAGGACTTTTTCCCTCCTAAGTTTAGCTCTTGGGTCCTTTTAGTGTAATCATGCATGTTTATTTTATATCCCAATGGAAATCCCTGAAAACCCATGTCAAAATGGACCTAGGGGACTCTTGTGAGCTTAACCCTGACCAAAATAGGGGCCAAGCACTTGAGCATCCGCGCCTTAGTCCTACCCTATTTAGCGGGGTCCCAAAATTTAAATGTTGGTTATGTGACTATTATAAGTGTCCGTTGCCGACATCTCAAGTTTGAATTACAAAATTAAAGCAGGAATGTGTGTTGTTGCATATATAAGCATGTTTAAGACTTCACTTGTAAACTAGATTGATAATGTGAACTTGTGATATGCTAAAGATATTCAAGGCTTTCATTGTGTTACAGAGCAAAATTTTTGTTGTTATTGTGTTTGTTTGTTGCAGATTTGGCTTCATCAATCCATCTCCTCATGGCATGAAAGAGCTTCCTTCCTCCATGAGGGTTTCACCTCCAAGGTGATATCTATTTGTGCTTTCATCAATTTATTTAATCATTTCTTTTTCCTCTGTCCACCATGAACACACACTCTCTATCTAACAACGGTGTTGGAAGGCTTGAATGCCATTCCGAGGCTTGACTGAGGCAAGCTCCTAAACACCACAACCCCCAACCCCTCTCTTGTGATTGCAAGTTACATGTGTCAGATCTTGTGGAGAGGAGTTGCAGGACGACAGTATAGAGCATAATGAATCCAGAACTAATGAAAAAGTAGCACCCTAGACTTGGGTGCCCCCACCAGTGTCCTCCAGTTGGCCTCCTGACAAATTAGGGTTCAGAAACATCATCTAGGCACTCTCTGGAGCATTTTCTTAGTTTTGACTGTTGGCAGATTTTCACTCCAAGGACAAGGGCGAATGCACCATTTTCCTTCAACAGCTCTACTTCTGGAATCAAGTTCTCCTCTATTCATTTATCCCGGTGCTTCTTTCAGTTTGTCCGCATCTATCATGGTTTGAAAGTTATGCCTTGTTTATCATAGAACTAGGGTTTTGTCTATTATTGATCTAGGGGTTTAACAAATAATCAAAAATTCCAAATTTCCTTGTCATTCCAAGTGATAGCAAACCTAATAGTTGATTCCTCTTGCAAAATTTGTGATTCAACTTGGTTTAATGTCCTTGAATGTATGTAGTGAAAGGAGGATTTAATTACACCTTACATTGAATTGAAAATCCCTCTTTTTCTACATTACATTTTGGTGAAGCCGTGTTTAAATTGAATTTTGCACCTTTCTGAGTGTTATAATTTAGATTTTCATGCATTTAATTCACCATTTTCATATTGTATTTGAAAATCTACAAAAAAATTGAAAAATTCTGAAAAATTTGAAAAACATTTGCATTCTAGGGTTTGAATTTTGACATAGTTTGCATTAATTTAGTTGCATTTCATTAAATTTATGATTTTTGCATCAAATCTAATATAAATTACAGAAAATTACCATCGTACAATCTTTTACATTGCATTTTCATCATAAAATTGCTAGGGTTTTGCTTGAAATTTTGAATTTTGCTCATAACTTAATGATTTCAAAAACTAGGGTTTGCAGGTAAAATCTTGTTTCAGATTTTTATATTCATCTTAGGCACTCATTCAAATCTGATTTTTTTTTTAGTTTTACATTTTTGTGTGTCTTTGTATTCATATCTCAAAAATTTGCATTTACACATGCTCAATTTTAACAAAAACTAGCATTTTTCATTGATTTTTCATAAAAATTGTACTTGCATTGAGCATTATAGGGTTTTAAAATCATTTTTAGATCTGATATGAGTTATTTTGCATCATAAATCTGATTAGAAAGCATTCATACATAATTTTGCATATATTTATGCCTTAATTTCACATCTAGGGTTTGAAAAACTTGCATTTTCACTAGATTTTGACTTGTCATCTCTCTAAATCTGCACTATAAGTGTGTTGTGAAGGATATTGCTGCACTATTGGACTGATATTAGGGTTATTATTTTCTTCCCCTCATCAAATTCTTCACAACACTTCTTCTTTTAGTCATTTGCATTGAAAAAAGGTGAAAATTGGCACATTTTTAATTACACAACGTGTATTTGAACACTATGTATTTGTCACACCTTTTAATATATTTTGTTCAAAATATTTAAAAACATCAATTTGGCCTTGTTGTGTTGTATTATTTTCCACCAATTCACTTTGTTTTTTGTGGACTCTGTGTGTCTTTAAGCACTCGTTTTCCTTAAACAAGTGCTTGGGTGTGGAATAGTCTCACTTCTAGGGTGTGTTAATCATCATAAAATTTTGCATGAGTTGATTACATATTGCTGATACAAGAAATTTCATGATGGCATATTCATGTTATTATTTTTTTAAATCTTTGCATGAGTATATCCTAGATTTTGAAAATTTCTCTAAATTCACTAATGAGAATCCTCATGTCCTAGAACACATAACTTCTATAATTGATATTGATGTTTCTATATTTTCTACACATGAGCTGAAATGACTTTGTTATACACATGATTTTGATAGATTCACATTACTCATAGGGGCATATCCTTTGATATTAAAAGATTTAACAAAATTCATCTCTAGGAATACTCATGTGAAAGATGAGAGTGAAAGTTCTTCTTCAGTTAATGCTTTGGAATTGATAGCTAAAGAATATCATATATGATGATATTGATGATTCCATAGGTTATCCTACTTATCCTATAGTTAAATGTTTAAGAACCTTAGATGAGAAGACTATGGATAGCTCTATTAATGATACAACACCTAATCTTCCTAACAACACCTTACCTTTCTTTCATTCCAATGCTCGCCCTGGCTAAGATGAAGCATTAGTGGACGAGAGAAGGTCTATCACATTAAATCCTTTAGGGATAGATGTTGGGTATAGTCGAAAAGAAAATAATGTTAATTCAATCTTCACTAATAAACTTATTCCACCCTATTACATCAGAAAATGTCCCCTTGGGGGCTTTTCCCTCTTAAGGTTTAGCTCACGGGTCCATAATTTGCATGTAGAGCATCTTCTGTGATATTTTTGACTCATGATGAGAAAACCCTAAAGTCTTATGGCAAATAGGACCTAGGGGGAGCTATTTTGATGATCACTGAACATAAATGGTAGGGTGGACTTGGGCGCTAGCGCCCTAGTCCTACCGTATTTTGGGTTTGCCCTAAATTTTAGTGTCAATTTAGTGACCCTTATTTAGGTCCTATGCCGACATCTCAAGTTTGAATTACAAAATTCTTAGCGGGAATATTTGTAGTTGCATATATAAGCATGATTAGGTTTCATTTGCAAACTAGATGGATTTTGTGTATATTTATGATCATAGAGCATTCAAAATATTTCATTATGTTGCAGAGCAGAGCATTGCTATTGTGTTTGTGTTTGCAGATTTGACTCCATCTCCTCATGGCATGAAGAGCATCTTCCTTCCATGATATATTCACTACAAGGTGATATCAATTATGTTTTCAATTATTTATCATTTAGATTTTTGCCTCTATCCCATCGGGATACACACTCTTATCTGACAATGGTGTTCAGAAGACTTGAATATCTCTCTGAGGCTTGACTAAGGCAAGCCTCTAAACACCACAACCCCCTCCCACACTCCTTGTGATTGCAGGTTACAAGTACTGAGTTTCACAGAGTGGAGTTGTAGAAAGGGAGTGGCAGACATTAAAGATTTAGGATCTAAGAAGCAGAGGACTCCAGTGAACATTCCTGGACTAGGGTGTTAGTCCCTGTGTCCTCCAGTTTTCCTAAAGAAGAAATAGAAGTTGCAGTGCATATCAGTGTCGAGAGAAGTTCCAGATTCCATGATGAAAAGTGTACCTTGGACTGGGGCACTAGTCCCTGTGTCCTTGACTTTTCTATTTTCCAAACTTTGAAAAATAGTGAGTTAAATATCTCTGTCCTTCATCTCAGTCTAAAAGGATTTTCTGTAATTCGATAATTTGCTTACTCTTTTGCATATTTAACGTTTTAAGTGAAATTAAGCATTTGAATTGAGATATTGTTTGACACATCCAAGATTCTGCATCTTCCCAAGTGGCTGACCAACCTGATAGGTGAATCCTCTTGCACAAATTGAAGGTTCAACTCGGTTAATATGCCCTTGGAATGCTTTGTGTGAAAGGAGGATTTTGAATAAACCCTTGAAACTCAACAATCAACAAATCCCCCTTTTACCCTAAAAAATTTTGGTGAACCCATGTTTTTGGACTTTTTGGCACCTTGCTGAGTTTTGTTTGATAGATTCACATTCATTCATCTTATTGCATCCAAAAAATTACAAAAAAATTGGAAAATTTGAAAAAATTGGTAATTTTTGGCTTGCATTTTAGCATAATTTAAATTATTTGGCATCTAATTTCATTAAACTTCTATCATTTTCATTAGATCTGATTTAAATTATAGAAATTCATCATGTAGTATTCACTTGCATTGCATTTGTGTGCTTAAATTGCTAAAAATTGGCTAAAATTGTGCATTTTTCATAAAAACCTAGTTTTGCATTAGCTAGGGTTTGTAGTCAAAATCTTGTTTCAAATTTTACTACCATTTTAAAACACTCATTAGGACTTATTTCTAATTTTAGTGTTGCATCATAGTGGTCTTCTTGCAAAATTTCATGTCTAGGGTTTGAAAACCTTGCATTTTAACTAGATTTGGCCTTATCGTCTATTTAGATTTGCATCACAAGCATGTTGTAAGGGATTTTGCTGCATTAGTCAGGTGTTATTAGCGTTATTATTTGATTCCCCTCCTCATATTCCTTACAACATCCTTTCTACTAGGCCTTTGCATTGAGAATTGTTGAAAAATTGCATATTTTAGCACATTTTCACTAGATTTTGACTTGTCATCACCCTAGGGTCGCATCAAAAGCATGTTGTGAAAGATATTACTGCATCATTATACTGTGACTAGGCATATTATTTTCTGTACCTCTTTAAAATTTTCACAACACCTCTTCTCCTGGTGATTTGCATTGAAAAAAGTTGAAAAATCAAGCATTTTGGATCTTAAACATGTCCTCCTAGGGTTTGTTCTATTAGTTTGTGAGTGTTGAATGCTTTTGTATGAGTATTATAACCTGCTGCCCTAATAGAAATATCCATTTAAGAAGAAGTAGAAGACTCATGGGATCTAGTGCTTTTGAAGAATTCGATATTCCTACCTCTAAAAATCCATTGAACACTTTCTTTACAAAAGGAGAGACACACATTTTGCAAGATACTATACCTCATACAACCACTATGGAAGATCAAGTATTTCATGATGTTAAGGACACTATTGAGATGGTCTCACATGTACCTAATGAGCAAATAAACAAACTTGATAAAGAGTTGGCCAATTTTCAAGCATTTGTGCAAACTGAAAGGATAGCGGAAGAAGCTATACTCGTGATTCACAACATAAGAGAATTGATAAAAGAAAGACAAGATGGTATTAATGTTGTTTGAGGATTAACACATATAGTACACCATAATGTCATGACGGTGACTGAATGTGTGAATGGTATTAAGAACATGTCGTTACAGATTGACCAACTTGAGCCAATGAGTTTTGATTTTCATACTGACTAGACGAAAGTTGATAATCACGAACGGTGGTACATAAATGTTGAAAAGAGTTATATTTCATCAAGAGAATCTTATCATGGATGTTAGGTTGTAAATTTGTAATAAACACCTTCTGAACATCCTCATCTTTCATCTGATATTGAATTTGTGCATAAAGAGATTGATACTAACTAATAAACTCAATTAACTTCTCTTTTGGACCTTGCTTGCAATGAACTAAATCAACCAAGGAGACTTGAGGTCTAATGTTTGCTTGGAAATGTTGTAAAAATTGATCAACTAATTGCAAAAAAGAGTGTATATTTTTTAGAGGCAAAGAGAAAAACCATTCTAAGGTAGTATCTTTGAGAGATTGTGGGAAAAGTTTTGCTAACAAATCCTCTTCAAAGTAAAAATCACTACACATAGCCGTGAATGCTGCTACATGAGTATTAGGATAACCTTTTCCACCATATTTTTCAAAGCGAGGAGTCTCAAACCTCTCAGGCATAGGGGTTCTCAAGATTGCATAAGATAGGGGATTACGAGCATGATAGGTTGGTATATTAGGCTGTGAAGAATTTGTCAAGTTTGTCACCTTTTGTTGTAAAGAAGTCATGCCTTGCAAGAGTTGCTTTAGGATGGCATCATTGGGAGATGTGGTTTGTTGTGAGGAATTAGAACCAAAGTGAGGAGGTGATGGAGCCTGAGTAGTGATAAGCAGAGGCTGTGAATAGTTCAGTGGTGGTTGGACATAGTGATAGGTGGAAGGTGGTTGAGAGTAATTATTCATAGAAGAGATCCCCTTAGATACCAAGTTTTGATAGTTAAATCCCATAGCTTTGTAACTTTGTGAATTTGTGCCATTAGATACTCCAGTACCAGTGGTAGCATTACTACAAGCATTCACCTTAGTGGTTAAAATTGTAGATGTAAATGTAGATATTGCTATAGTTGGTATAGGTGCCGATACTTGTGTATGAGACAGAATTCAAACAATTTTTCACAAGTGTCTGCTATCACTAATCCAAATAAGGCACCATATCAATAAAGAAAGTTTACTTTGATATCAGAATCCTATCATTCTATCATGAATCAAGCTCTGAGTAATAATCTCATGAAGCTTCCCTCGATTAAACCTTTGGATCCTAATAAAATGCAAGGACCTTATTTAGATGCTAATGCTTTTCGTCATTTTCATCGACAATAAGGACATTATACTAAATGATGTATGCATCTTAAACATGAAATACAAGACCTCATTGACTCGAATGTTATATAGGTATCGAGTGTGAATGATAATGGAAATAAGTCAGTTTCTCCGCCGAATCAGAATTTATAGATTTTTACCAACCCCTTTCCTAAGCATACCGATAACAATATGATGGAACAAAACACACTTGAAGTAGAAAATGACTATCTGAACTACAATGAGATTATTTCTACAATAGAAGTGGGTAAGGAAAATACTGAAGTATTACCTCACCCATGAAGGAATTGTATTTATGTTGGGGTTCCTCCTCTGTTATCCCTTCAAGGATCGAGAGGTAACCAAAATGCATCACAAAGACAAATGGAACAACCAAAGCAAGAGATTCTGACATACAAAAAGATTGAGATAGTACAATATAGTCCTTGTCACTATGGTAGACGAACTCAACAAAGAAAGTTAGCTAAGAATCAGAAAAGAGTGAGACAATTATCATCAGTTGGAAATAATAGTTGTTCTCCTCCTCATAAGAAATAAAAGATTTCATATACATAAGGATTTGAGATACAAACATCACATGGACTTCCTGATAATAAACAAGACTTTCATAAGAACCACTCAAGCTTCCCACAAAACTTGATAGAGCATCTCTCCAAGAGGCTCGCAAGTTCCAAATTTTAGTACGATTGTACTGGTAGGTAAGTATTTCTAACCCTTTACCTCTGTGTTGTGTTTCCCCTGTGATGTGTTATGTGTTGTTTAGGCCTCCTAGAATGACCCTTGATACTCTCATGAGGTCAAGGATACTGGGAGATTGCCTTTGTTGTGACCCTTCTTCTATTTGTATGATCATTCTTCTATGTTGTTTAGGCCTCATTGTTGCGTGTTGTGTCTTATGGGCATAGCGTTGCAGTTGGTGACTTGGGGGCACCATCCTACATGACTGTCCCTAAGGCACTTGTTTCTCCTCTCCTAATTTATTGTTTCCCTTCCTCTAGTGGTTCTATCTAGCGGCTGGATGATGAAAAACATATTATACTGATGCAGACCTAGTGTCCCTTTAGCGAGTAATCAAAAAATGGACCTAGTCCATACATGATGATGGGGTTGATATATATTATCTGATGCTTGGCTAGTAGAATCACTCTATGTGATCTTGATGTTGTCATATTGTACTTACAAAACATAACAATACTGCTACTCCGTGCAATTTGTCTATCTTGAATCTTACATTGCTTAGTTCTCTATGTGAATGATTATATGCATTGTTGATTATCATGATTATATGGATGCTAACACCTTTTCTTGCAGGGAATTGTGTGTTTGTGGGAACATTTGGCGATCATAAAGTACGTGTCACCTCTGTGGGGCATGGGCTTTGCAAGAGCTCATGTTCCCTTGTGTGTTTTCTTCCTACCTTAATGTGCTTCATATAGTTACATGATATCAACCACCTTAAGGTGGGGGCATATATAAGGTAAGCTATCTGATGTAGATGCTAGCAAGTGTGTTTGTGAATCTTGAATCTATTTGCAATCATTTAAGCCCTTTGTGGAGGTGGGATATCGTGCATATCCTTTTTATATTAAGCCATCTGCAGAGGCGGGGATGGTGTATTTCTTGAGGAGAGTGCACAATTCTGTCATTTTCTAAAAGTCCTTTGGGGAGGTGGGGAGTGGATTTGATACTATCTTAACCCTTAAGCGTGTCTTCAGCAATTGTTGTGGTGAAGTGCAATCGTCGATGTGTGCCTATAATGTGCCTGAGATGGCTGTGAACCTAGAAATAGGTTTCTTCCGTCGCTTGTTTGCCATGTTTTCTCTATGTTTTCCATGTGTGTGTGTATGACATGTTTGTTCCCAAGCATAGTCTTAAAGACTAGTGGCGATGAGTCCCTCCTATGCTTTGGGATTTGTTTGGCATGCTTGATTTGTATGGCGTGTTTGTTCTCAAGTGCAACTTCTTAAAGATTGGTGGTGATGAGTTCCTCCTGCACTCTGATATTTGTATTGCGTGTCTATTTCCCCATATGCAGTCTTAAAGACTAGTGGCAATGAGTCCCTCCTGCATTTTGGGTTGTGTGTTTACTTTCATTGTACTTGCATCTGTATTACATATATGAGAAAAAGAAAATAATCACTGTATTCACTATGTTTTGCATGTCTTCAATGTTGTATTCTCTATGTTTTGCATGATTGTAACTGTCTTCTCCATGTTTTGCTTGCTTGTTACTGTCTTCAATGTGTTTGGCATGTCTTCACTGTGCTTGGCGTGTTTGTTGTGTTTGTTGACCTTACTTTAATGAATGTATTGGCCTTGCATTCATACATACATTAAAGTGGGGGTTAAATGTTACATCAGAAAATGTCCCGTTGGGGGCTTTTCCCTCTTAAGGTTTAGCTCCCAGGTCCTTAATTTGCATGTAGAGCATCTTGTGTGATATTTTTGACTCCTGATGAGAAAACCCTGAATTCTTATGGCAAATAGGACCTAGGGGGTGCTATTTTGATGATCACTGAACATAAATGGTAGGGTGGACTTGGGCACTAGCACCCTAGTCCTACCCTATTTTGGGTCTGCCCTAAATTTCAGTGTTAGTTTAGTGACTGTTATTTAGGTCCTATGCCGACATCTCAAGTTTGAATTATGAAATTCTTAGTGGGAATCTTTGTAGTTGCATATATAAGCATGATTAGGTTTCATTTGCAAACTAGATGGATTTTGTGTATATTTGTGATCATAAAGCATTCAAAATATTCATTATGTTGTAGAGTAGAGCATTGTTAGTGTGTTTGTGTTTGTAGATTCGACTCCATCTCCTCATGGCATGAAGAGCATCTTCATTCCATGAGATCTTCACTACAAGGTGATATCAATTATGTTTTAAATCATTTATCATTTGGATTTTTGCCTCTATCCCGCCGAGATACACACTCTTATCTAACAACGGTGTTCAGGAGACTTGAATGTCTCTTTGAGGCTTGACTAAGGCAAGCCTCTAAAAACCACAACCCCCTCCCACACTCCTTGTGATTGCAGGTTACATGTACCAAGTTTCACGGAGTGGAGTTGCAGAAAGGGAGTGACAAACATTAAAGATTCAGGATCTAAGAAGCAGAGGACTCTGGTGAACATTCTTGGACTAGGGCTCTAGTCCTTGTGTCCTCTAGTTTTCCTAAGGTAGAAACAGAAGTTGCAGTATAGATCAGTGTAAGGAGAAGTTCCAGATTTCATGACAAAAAGTGTACCTTGGACTTGGGCGCTAGTCCCTATGTCCTCAACTGTTCTATTTTCTAGACTTAAAAAAATAGTGAGTTCAATATCTCTGTCCTTCATCTCAGTCTGAAAGGATTTTCTGTAATTCGATAATTTGCTTACTATTTTGCATATTTAAGGTTTTAAGTGAAATTGAGCATTTGAATTGAGATATTGTTTGACACATCCAAGATTCCGTATCTTCCCAAGTGGCATCCCAACCTGATAGGTGAATCTCTTACATAAATTGGAGGTTCAACTCGGTTAATATGCCCTTGGAATGTTTTCTGTGAAAGGAGGATTTTGAATAAACCCTTGAAACTCAACAATCAACAAATCCCCCTTTTACCCTAAAACACACCCACTAAGGGGTTATTTGATAAATACAACAATATTCCTAAGATGGTTGTGCGAGGGGCACCTAATACACCTTCTTGCTTCAAATCAGTGATTACGGTTCAAGGAGATCGAAAACCACCTAGACCCCCGGATTACATTCTAAACTATGCAAGACAAATCACTCAAAGAAATCAAGGTGTTCAAAATATAATTGCTCACACATACAACACCCGTAACAACAAGCAAAGTAAGCAAACACCTCATTTTCCTATCTCTCTTCCATGTTCTCAACCTATGCTCCCTCCATCACCTCATCTTACTCAAAAATAGTCAAGAATATGATCTTGCCGAACAACTTCACGCTATTCTGGCTAAGATCGATCTTTGGGATTTAATACAAACTGTGTATGAAGAAAATTGATTAAATTAAAACTAACAAATCAAAAACCCTATAACATAAAGAGAACCAATCTAAATAAAAGCCATTACTAATAAATCAATGAAATACAAAAGCTTTTACTGAGATTTGTATTGTTCCCTTTGGACGGATGTGGATTGCTCAATAGTGCTACGAAACCATGTTTGCAACAAGCAAGTGTAGTGCTCAAAGATCAATGTCAAAAGATCATGAAGTTGCTCAATCGATGCGATGTATGCTCAAAGTGTTGTTAAAGGATGCCTGAGAATAAGTGATCGAAGAGGATTTGTGAAGAAGATGAGGGGGGTTTATATAGGTTTCAACAGAGATCGATCAATGGTCCAGATAATTAAGAAGAATCAACGGAGGAGATAAATCAAATAACCATGATGAATGTGCACACGACATGTGTCAATCCATAAGGCTATTTTTAGTAAAATATGATGAAAACAAGATTGATTGAATAGATAACTCAACTTATAATTTTGCCTTTTTTAGAGTTCTAAAAATAAGACTGATTGTGCACATGAGTTAACAAGATATTTTAAGAAGAATTAGAAAGATAACTGAAATTAAAAAAATAAATTTATTTAATTGATTGTGCATGAGAGAGGAACATAAGATTATAAATAAAATATTTGATTTTATTTATTTTTAGAGGATTGAGACAATTTAAATAAATTTGCATGATTTATTTAAATTTAGAAGAATAATTGATTTAATTAAATAATGTAAAATTATTTAATTGTAGATAAGAGAGGATTTGATGAGTTAATTAAATAATTGGATTTATTTAATTAATGGAGATTTAAAATTTGAAAGAGGATAATGATTTAATTAAATAATTAAAATTATTTAATTGTGGAAGAATATTAGAGGAATTTAATTTATTTAATTAAATAAATAGAATTTATTTAATTAAATAAATAGAATTTATTTAATTAATGTCAATTTTTAGAAGGTTTGGAAGAATTTAATGAAATTAATTAAATAATTAGATTATTTAATTAACGCTGAATGCAGGTGATGTGACAGATTAGATGAAATGCAAGTGGTGTGACGATATTTTTTGGGTGTCTACACAAACATTGCCTACATACCATGGAATGCTCCAAGAAGCTTTACATATGGTGATTGTACCACCTATTGTTAAGCCTAATGATGTAGCCGCTCTATTAGATTGTATGCATGCGACAAAAATGGATATTCTGTTTCAACCACATGAAATATTGACATGTAAAGATGAATATTATGCACTTATAATATTTGCCATGATAGATAAAAAGTTGATAAAGCAAGTTATGATTGACAATGGATCGTCTCTTAATGTTTGTAGCGTTGACTTACTACACAAAATCAAGATTGACACATCTTTAATCAAATCGGATATAATTAGCATTCATGGCTTTGATAATGTTGGAAGACAATCCATGGGTACCATAACTTTACCTGTAAAGGTTGGACCCGTGACTTTATCTACCCTTTTTCATGTCATGCTCGGTTCTCTTTCATATAATCTGATACTCGGTAGACCATGGATTCATGCCATGGGGGTAGTTCCGTCTACCCTTTATAGATCAATAAAGTTTATTTATCAAAACAAGCCATACACCATGGAAACTGATTCTGAAATAGATAATTGTTTACATATTGAAGCATGAAAACAAGTTTACAATCATATAAGCTTAAACATCTTACAAGCTGATTCATCAATACCTCTTGCCATAGATAATGTTGTGCAAGATTCTACACCATTGAATGCACTCTTTGGTGATGATTGGGGTTCATTAGATTTTAATCCTTGTAGTGTAGGGGAATATAAAATTAATAATCCTAACACATCAAAGGTCGCATCAATCTCATCCAAGCAATCTTTTGAGAGACCTAAGAAAACTAAAGTCTCCTTGGAAGAAAACAAAGACAATACTCTTATTTATACTACATATTATGAGACCTACGAGGCTTCACCTTCCTCTAAATAAATGGATTCTCTATATGGTCATGGATTTTAGATTTTACACAAAAATTCTAACTATGTAGGCAATGGATGTGGTGTAAATCAACAAGGAATCAGAGTACCTTTACAAGTTACTGGAATTAATTATACAGCCGATATTAGATATCACTCTTTAAAACTCACCAAAGCCTCTTCTCATCCTAAACTTAATATTAATACAATATCAACAAGACCGAAACAACATGCGAGATATCCTGAGCTAATAGACCTGAATTGTCCACTAAGAAATATCCTGTTCAACTAGGTAAATATTTCTCCCTCTTTAAGCCACACTCATTGTAGCAAATATTATAGTTGTTCTCAAGGGTGGTGTTCTCCTAGATATGTATGTTCTTAACATTAGGTTGTATCAGGTAAGTATTTCTAACCCTTTCTCTCTCGTGTTGTGTTCCCCCATGATGTGTTATGTGTTGTTTTAGACCTCCTAGGATGACCCTTGATACTCTTGTAAGGTCAAGGATACTAGGAGACCGCCTCTGTTGTGACCCTTCTTCTAATTATATCATCATTCTTCTATCTTGCCTCTCCTCTATTTTCATTGTTGTGTGTTGTGTCTTAAGGGCATAGCATTGCTGTTGGTGACTTGGGGGCACCTTCATATGTGACGACCCTAAGGCACCTGTTCTCCTCTCTTGATTCATTGTTTATCTTCTTCTAGTGGTTCTATCTAGCTAGCGGATGATGAAAAACAAATAATTCTGATAAGGACAAAGCATCCCTTCAGCAAGTAAGCAAAAAAATGGACCTAGTCCATACATGACGACGGGGTTGATATATATTATCTGACGCTTGGCTAGTAGAATCACTTTGTGTGATATTTTGATGTCTTATCTTTGCTAACAAACCATAACAATACATCTACTCCATGCACTTTGATTATTTTGAATCTTGCCTTTGTTACGCTTGGTTATGAGATTTCTATAGTATAGCCCCACGGTTATACTCAACTTCTGAACCCATAGTATAAACTTGGTTCTTTATGTGATTCTTTTCATGCATTGTAATGATCTTAGTATATTGTGTATTTGTGGGAACATTTGGTGATTGTGAAGCACATGTCACCTTGGGGGCATGGGCTTTGCGAGAGCTCTTGTTCCCTTGTGTGTTTTCTCTCTACCTTAACGTGCTTGATATCGGTACACGATATCAACCACCTTAAGGTGGGGGCATATAAAAGGTAAGCTATCTAATGATTTTAGTACTAATGAAGCATGTTTGAAAGCCCTCTCTAGAGGTGAGATGTTCTATCTTTAGCACAAGTGCACATCTTTAATTCTATCTTGCAATCATAAAGCCCTCTATGGAGGCGGGATGTTGTATCTCCGGCACGAGTGCACATCTTTAATTCTATCTCGCAATCATAAAGCCCTTTGTGGAGGTAGGATATCATGCATATCCTTTTATTCAAAGCCCTCTATGTGAGGCAGGGATGGTGTAACTTTTGAGCTAGTGCACATCCTTTTATTTCAAAAGTCCTCTGAGTAGGCAGGGTTGGATCTGAGACTATCCTCCCTTAAGCGGGTCTTTGGCGGTTGTTGTGGCATAAGCCCAACCATTAGGTGTTCTTGTAGCATTCTTGAGATGGTGGGGGCTTAGAAATAAGTTCCTTCCATTGCCTTGTTTGTCGTGTTCTAGACATATAACATGTCTTTGGCATGCTATAAGGCGCTCATGTTTTCCATGTGTCTTTCGTGTGTTTTTCCCCTGGTGTGGCTAACTCCCACTTGGGATTTGTATGGCGTGTTTTCCCTCTTGTGTGCGTGTAGCGACAAGCTCCACCTACACTTAAGGTTTGTTTGGTGTGTTTTCCCTTTGGGGTTGTGCGATTGCATTGTTACTTCCCATGTATATGCATTCATTGATATATATGAAAAAGAAAAAGAAAATATCAAGTGTATTCTCTGTAACTATTCTTGTGTATTCTCTGTGCTTTGTGTGTCTTCAATACTATCTTCTCCATGTTTTACGTGCCTGTTACTGTCTTCATTGTGTTTGGCATGTCTGCGATGTGTCTTCTCTAATGTCTACCTGAGACTGGGGGCTAGAAATAGTTTCTCAATCTTTGTGTATACATTAGCTCTAAGTGCCTGGCGTGTTTGTTGACTATACTTTAATGCATGTATGGGCCTTGCATTCATACATACATTAAAGTGGGGGCTAAATGTTATGTTGGTAAATGTCTCCCTAGGACTTTTTCCCTCCTAAGTTTAGATCCCAGGTCCTTTTAGTGTAATCATGCATGTTTATTTTATCTCCCGATGGAAATCCCTGAAAACCCATGTCAAAATGGACCTAGGGGACTCTTGTGAGCTTAACCTTGACCAAAATAGGGGCCAAGGACTTGGGCACCTGTGACCTAGTCCTGTCCTATTTAGCGGGGTCCTAAATTTTAAATGTTGGTTATGTGAGCATTATAAGTGTCCGTTGCCAACATCTCAAGTTTGAATTACAAAATTAAAGCAGGAATGTGTGTTGTTGCATATATAAGCATGCTTAAGACTTCATTTGTAAACTAGATGTATAATGCAAACTTGTGATCTTATGCTAAAGATATTCAAGGCTTTCATTGTGTTGTAGAGCATTATTTGTGTTTTTATTGTGTTTGTTTATTGCAGATTTAGCTTCATCAATCCATCTCCTCATGGCCTGAAAGAGTTTCCTTCCACCATGAGGGTTTCACCTCCAAGGTGATATCTATTTGTGCTTTCATCTATTTATTTCAACATTTCTTTTGCCTCTGTCCACCACAGACATGCACTCTCTATCTAACAACGGTGTTGGAAGGCTTGAATGTCATTCCAGGGCTTGACTGAGGCAAGCTCCTAAACACCACAACCCCCAACCCCTCTCTTGTGATTGCAGGTTTCAGGTGTCAGATCTTGTGGAGAGGAGTTGTAGGAGGGTAGTACAGAGTATAAGGAATCTAGATCTAATGAAAAAGTAGCACCCTGGACTTGGATGCACCCACCAGTGTCCTCCAGTTAGCCTCCCGACAAATCAGGGTTCAAAAACATCATCTAGGCACTCTCTAGAGCATTTTCTCAGTTTTGACTGTTGGCATATTTTTACTCCAAGGACAAGGGCACGGGCACCATTATCCTTCATCACCTCTACTTCTGGAATTAGGTTCTCCTTTGTTCACTGATCTCAGTGCTTCTTTCAGTTTGTCTGTATCTATCACAGTTTGAAAGTTATGCCCTGTTTATTATAGAACTAGGGTTTATTATTGATCTAGGGTTTTAACAAATAATCAACAATTCTAATTTTCCTTGTCATTCCAAGTAACAACAAACCTGATAGTTGATTCCTCTTGTAAAATTTGTGATTCAACTTAGTTTAATGTCCTTGAATGTATGTAGTGAAAGGAGGATTTAATCACACCTTACATTGAATTGAAAATCCCTATTTTTCTTCATTACACCAACATACCATGCTCATAGTCCTTTATCTTTTACAATACTAAGAGCTCAAATGCATGATAAGTTTGAGACTCCCTGCTTTGAAAAGTATAGTGGTAAAGGTGATCCTAATACTCATGTGGTAGGATTCATAGCTATGTGTAGTGATTTCTTCTTCAATGAAGATTTGTTAGCAAAACTCTTTCCACGATCTCTCAAAGATACCTCTTTGGAATGGTTTTGTTCATTACTTTTGAATTCAATAAATTCTTTATCACAGCTTGTTGATCAATTCTTACAACATTTTTGAGCAAATATTAGACCTCTAGTCTCATTGATTGATTTAGTTCATTGTAAACAAGGTCAGAAAGAGAAGTTAATTGAGTTCATCAGTTGATACCAATATCTCTTCGCATAGATACAATATCTGATTACAGATGAGGATGTTCAGAAGGTATTTATTTTAAATCTACAACCTAACATCCGTGATAAAATCCTCTTGATGAAGTACAATTCTTTTCAACATTTATGTACAATACTTTGCGATTACGAGCTTTTGTCTGGTCAGTATGAGAATCAAAACTCATCAGCTCAAGTTGGTCAATCCACAACTGGACCATCTCAAAACAACTTTAAGAGGAACAACAAGAGTTTCATCAAGATCAATGGACAACACTCAAATAATTTTTAATCCCAAGTGTCAGCAATCAATAATCCTAAATGTGTCCCATTTCAATTCAAGCAACAACAAAGTCAATTTGCTCCATTATCTGATTCTCTTCAATCAATTATGAATCAAGCAGAAAGAAACAATCTTTTGAAGCTTCCTCCTTTTAAACCATTCGATAGCAACAGGATACAAGGACCTTCATTTGATGCCAATGCCAATTGTCACTATCACCACTCACAAGGACATGACACCGAACAATGTATGCGTCTTAAACATGAAATTTAAGACCTCATCGATTCTAATGTAATACAGGTAATTGGTGTGAATGACAATAGAAATAAGTTGGTTGCCCATCTGAATCAAAATTTACAGATCTTGACTAATCCTTTTCCTAAGCATAGCAACAACAATATGGTAAAGCAAAATACAATAGAGTTGGAAGATGACTATCTCTACTATGATGAAATCATTGGCATAATAGAAGTGGGTAAGGAGAAAAATGAAGATTCACCTCATCCACGAGGGAAAGGTGTCTATGTTGAGGTTCCTCCACCATTATCCCTTCAAGGATCAGGAGACAACCAAAATGCACAAGATACACATAATGAGCAACCTCGACAGGGTAACATTAAGCAAGAAAAAGTGGTCACGATGGAAAGCATCCCATTTCACCAGGAAAGGCTCATTCATCAAGTAAACCAGAATAAGAAAGAAAAATAAAGGAAAAGAACAAGCTGGGTGTCATCCGTGGGAATAGGTAATGACTCCCCTCCTCGTACGCATCAAAAGATTTCAAACATACAGGATGTTGGTAAGAATGCACGGCATAACTATTTTGGCAATAACAATCAAACAGGTACAAATTTCTCAGAGATTTTGCCACAATTGATGGAGCACCTTTCTAAGATGCTGCAAGTTTGGACTCCCCTTAGATATATATGCTATAATACTGTGTCGTGTTGTGTCCCCCCATGTTGTGATTTTGTTTATGTCCCCTTGGATGAACCTTGATACTCTTTTAAGGTCACGGATACAACGAGACTGCCTCTATCATAACATTCTTCTATTTTGTTTCTTATTTCTTCTGTATTCCTCTAATCTTTTTTTGGTTGTGTGTTGTGTCTTGGGGGCATCTTTCCATGTTGTAAACCCAAGTCACTCTTGTCTCCTCTCCCATTTTTATTGTCTCCATTCTTCAGTTACTCTACTAGTCGATGGATGATGGAAATAAACAATTAATGATAAGGACCGTGTGTCCCTTCAACAAGAAAGAAAAATGGACCCAGTCCATATATGAAGATGGGGTTGATATATATATCTAATGCTTGGCTAGTAGAATCACTCCGTGTTGTGATTCATCTTATGAAAATCTTGTAACAAACCTTTACAACACTCTAAATTGACTTCTATGCACTTTGGATTGTTATATATCTCACCTTCTAGCTACACTCAGTTTTGAGATACCTGTAGTATAACCTTACGACTATACTCGGTTGTGAACCTGCAAGTGTAGCCTTGGTCTATTATGTGATTTGATAAACATTTTTAGCATAGCTTTCATGAATTGATTTGGTTGTTATCTTACAGTAATATCTTCTAACCAAAGCTTATATCTTGTTCAATTTCTTTGCAAATGATATCGATGTGTTTGTGGGAACATTCGGCGATCGTAAAACACATGTGACCTTGAGGGCATGGGCTTTGTGGAGGCTCTTGTTTCCTTGAGTGTTTGTTAACTTTACCTTAAATGTGATTGCTCCTGACAAGTGGAGTCAACCACTTTAAGGTGGAGGCATATTTACTAGCATCTATTTGATTACTTTTACATTGACAAAGTGTGTTTGAAATCCATCATCACAAGGAGGGATGGTGTATCTCTTGAGCTAGTGCACATCCTTTTAAGAAAAAGCCCTTCTACGAAAGACAGGATGGCATATCTCTTGAGCTAGTGCACATCCTTTTTAAGAAAAAGCCCTTCTACAGAAGATAGAATGGCATATCTCTTGAGCTAGTGTGCATCCTTTTAAGAAAAAGCCCTCATCATGAGGCAAGATGGTGTATCTCTTGAGTTAGTACCCATCCTTTTATACAAAGTCCTCTACGGAGGTGGGGTGGGTCTTGAGTCATTCACCCTTAAGCATGTCTTTGGCAGTTGTGGTATTGTAACTCAACCATCAGGTGTGTCTGAAATGTGTTTTAGATGGTGGGACTTAGCAATAAGCTCCTTCCCATCACCCGTGTTTTCCATGTATAAGATGTATAGTATGTTGATGACATACTATGTGGCACTCATGTATTCCATGTGTCTTCTTTGTGTTTTTCATGTCTTCCCCCAAGTGTGGTCTAAAGGCGCACAACGATGAGCTCCCTCCACATTTTAGGTTTTGTTTTGTGTGTTTTTGGTAGTCTAAAGGTGTATAGCGATGAGCTCCCTCCGCTTCGTAGTCTAGGATTTGTTTAGTTGTTAAATCATTGTATACTTTGTGTATTGCGTGACTGTTCTCATGTGTTCATGTATTGAGTGCTTCACTGTATTCTCCATGTTTTGCATGCTTCTCACTATCTTATTTGTGTCTTGCATGAATCTCATGTGTTTTCTAGTGCTTACCTGAGATTGGGGGCTATAAATAGTCCTTCAACCTTTGAGTATGCATTATCTCTATGTGTTTGGTGTGTTTGAATGTGTTTTATGTGCTTTGACTATACTTTAATGCATGTATTGAATCGTAAGATCATACATACATTAAAGTGGGGGCTAAATGTTATGGAGTAAAAAGTGACCTCATGCCTTTTTACCTCCTAGTTTACCTCCTAGGTCCTCGTGTGAACACTTTGCAAGTTAAATACTCATCTCAGAGCAATTTCCCCCAAGACCCATGTCAAATGGGGACTAGGGGCCCTTTCTAATCCTTAAGCATGACCAAATTAGGGCCTTGGGACTTGGGTTCCCGCGCCCAAGTCCAACCTAATTTGCTGGGATAAAAATTAATGCATGTCAGCTTGGGCCCTCTCAAAAGGTTTCCCTTTGTCGACCTTCTTGATTTAATTTACGAATGTTTGCGGGAAAACATATTTAAATAGGTTTAAGTCTTCATTTTGCATTAAGATGGATAATACGAACTTGTGATATTGAGCAAAGAGCATTCAAAGGTCTTCATTATGTTTTAGAGCAGAATTATGTTGTTATTGTATTTGTTGGTTGTAGATTTGGCTTCATATATCTATCTCCTATGATTTGAAGAATCTTCATCTCTATGAGGGTTTCATCTCTAAGGTTATAGGTGTGGGAGTTGGAAAAGTGCAGGTGCAAAGAATCTATTTGAAGGATAGAGATTTAGGATCTAGAAGAATCTTTGGAGTATTCCTCTGTGGTAGACTAGGGCACAAGTACCATAGTCTTGCTGACAAATCAGGCCTTAGATCTGGTATCAGGAGATTGTCTGTATCATTTTCTCTGTTCTAATTTTCAGGAAATTCTGTCTTCCTAGACTAGGGCACCCACCCCAGAGTCCTCTAGGTTTTCCATTTTAGGAATTCAACTTCTGGTATGTCTCTAATCATTCCTAAGTACTTTCCTATCTGGTTATCAGTGGCATTCTATCTATGTGTACCCAATTGCTTTACAATTAGGGTTTGAGGCCTATTTGACCTAGGGTTTAGTAAATCTCTTAATCTAATCTATTCTTTCCTTATCATTCTTGAGCACCAAATCAACAGTTGAGTCCTCATCCATCTTGTAGTGACTCGGCTTGGTTTCGTCCTCGAATGTTAATGTGAAAGGAGGGTTTGAATTGACACACCTTTGCCCCATTTCATACCTTTCTCCATTTCACATATAACAAATACAAATAAAACAACAAGGTTGACTAACCTCAATAGGTACTCTTAAGCAAGGGTCAATCCACTCAAGGTAACCACCAAGAGTAGGTAAAAACTATCTCTAACAACCCTCAAAGATTGCCATATAAGCCACACAAACAAACAATCCTAAGGATCAACACTTAAGCACTCCACTTATGCAATACTCGAACAAAATTTCATCCACAAAGCACATAGCAAGAGAATGTAAAACATAGAAGATTTACTTTACTTTAATGCTCCATTTTCATATCTCAAGAAGATTTAATTTAATCATTATATCTAGGCAAAATAAAGCATGTAATTTTTTCCTTACATCTTATTTTAAGCCAATATTCATATTATAGTGCTCTCAATGCATGATTTTAAGACAATCTCACATATCAATTATTCACATTGTATAATAGATAACATCAAATTCATGCATGGATTTATGGGATTACCAAGGAACCATAGAGAACCAAGAACTAGATTATAAAACCAATGACCAAGCTCATAAAACATGTAACCAAGATCATAAAGCCTATGCAGTATTACCGAGATAGCATAGAGGAACTAAGCACCAATTGGAATGACAGTCTCAAGGTCACCTGAGAGGACCACTCCATACATTTCCAAAGCATCCATTTCTCTTATTTATTTAAGGGGATTATCCTCCAAGAGAAAGATAAAGAGAACATACTTAGTAGTGTAGGAGGAAATGGATATGATAGGCATTTCATCTCAACCCCATTTTGTAGCTTCCATGCTTAAAAGAATACATCCCCCATGATTTAATCCTTTATATAATCTTACCAAATATCCAACTCATATATGGTAGAGATAGAACATTACACAACACAAGACCATCTAACTCAAACATCTAAGAAAATTAAGCATAGCCACCAAAAATTTCAAAAAAATACTAAATTTGAAGAAATCTTAATTCCATCAATAAGGTAGATAAATGGGTTCAATTTCAAAAATAATTCCAATCAACCAAAAGAGTTACATGATAATAAAATATAAAAAAATTATGGCTAAGCTAATGTGCAAATATAAAAATAATCACTACTAGCCCTCACAAGCAAATATAAATTTTATCAATAACTTAAAGAAATGCTCACAATCTAAAAATGTTCACCAATACGGGAGGAAGGGTGTATCGATAAAAAAATATATCAAGGATTCATAACAAACATGATGAAAACCATCTACATAAGCATTCTTGTAGCATCATGTAGTAATTCTAAAAAAAGTACTTAATTTGTGCCTTCATGTTCTAGAGGCCAATGCTCACTCCCAATTAGTAGCATGGCATCATGTACTACACTATGTTGGAACATCATTGTAACACAACATTGTATCCAACACATCCATGTAAGAACATGTGTGCGATATTGTTGGTATACAAATTTGCCACCTAACTCTATATTCTCACACCCATACAAGTGACAAATGTTCCAACAGTTGAACCGATTGTAATGGTATTTTTGAACGATTCACTACTTATTTAACAAGGTGCAACTACCTTCCTATGATATTCAATGAATGAAAACTTGGATTGCTTTTAACCAGAAAGCAAAGAAAAGGTGGTGCTTTTAACCAGAAAGCATAAAAGGCAATACATCTCAATATCAACTGAATTCAAAGAAGTACAAAGACTTCGACAACAATAACTTCAATCAAACAATAAAGAATTTTACCATATATCATACAATCACCACCATAAACCATTCACCGAAAGATAAATATTTCACAGCAGTGTGCAAGAATTTAGAACATTCAGTCACTTCGATATAGAGTCAATAACGAACCACTAGCAGTATATTCAACATAGGAAGAATAAATATTCAAATAACCATAACACAAAATCTATGATCACCGAACTCCATTGTATTGATTTCAAATCATATCAAAATAACTGAAGAAAAAAGAAGCACAACAAAATTTGATATCCTAGTAAAACAAAGTTTGCTAAAACGATCCTGAACAACAACAGGCTATTTGAATTTATAGCCTTGCCACCAATAATTGTCTTTTTCAATAATGGCTTCTTGAGGACAGTTGATTTAAATAAGTCTTTAAAAAAAGCATAACCTAAATAAAGAGCTCTCTAGAGTCAATAGTTTTTGTGCAACAAATGAAAATTACTAAAGCAAATGAAAGTTTGTTCAATTAATGACTACCACATCATCATCCACAACCTCCTCCCTTTGCATCGCTTCCTTTTCCCTAGCTTGTCTCTAGTACCTGAATTTGCTTGTGCTACTTGAGTTGCATGTGCCCTTAGCTTCACCTTATATGCCCGATACCTATTAATGATTGGGGATAATGCCACGTTGCTTGGACTACCGGTCATGCTGACTCGAAGTTTCCTTTTGTTAATCATCCTATCAGCATCAACCATCCTTTTATGTATATTATCCATTTCCATTTTAAATGACCTCATATAGGAGGCTATTTTCCCAATCTTCCCAAGTGAAGCACTAGTGATAATATCGAAAGCTACCATTTCTTTAGTCACCATCTTCTTGAAATTTTGTTTAATTTCCTGAGTCTCCAGTAGCTTATCCTCATCATCTCCAATGACTTCTATCTCTGAGATCCCTTTGATCCATGCAATAATGAGTCAGTGTGCTTCTTATCACCTCCTCGACTACTCCTAATATAGACATCTTCCATTCAAGCATATCGGACCACACAGTAGAGTCCATTTCTTTGGGATCATTCAAAATCTTCTCAGTCACAAGAACATTTATATCCATGCTAGCCATATCTTGTACTTGTTTAGAAACTATGAAGAGGCTACCACTATCCTTCTTTATGGTTTGCAACTCACTAGCCCAAACTTCCCTCTTGCTAGAAATAAAATTAAATAACTTGGCAGATTTTTCTATGTAAATTAGGTCGTCCAAAGTTACCTTTTCAATCCACTGTTTTGTAGCACCACTTAGAGCTTGGGACCATTTGATTTGTTGCAAGAGGTTGGGGTCAGGACCATCTACACTTATGTCGGGCAATGCATCTACTGGCTGAGTAGTAATCTTGAAGATGGACTGAATAAAAGAGTCAAAGAACTTACTTGTGCTTGTAGTTTGGCATTTTCTTGCTGTTCCTTTTTTATTCTTTTCAACAGAGTGCTGACTGAAAACTTTGCATGATAAATTTCTCCCTTAGTAGTTGAGGGTCCCATGTCCAATCGACTCAAATTGAAATCAGCCTCTGTCACCTCATATTCATACTTATCACTTATAGGGTCGACAATCTCTAGAACGTGATGCCCTGTGGAGGGGTCAGCTACCATTCTTGACATTCTCCTCATCTATTTAGGTTTAGGTGTTTCCTGTAGGAGCTTAGCCATAGTGTCAATGTTGGTGTCCACCATAGGAGTGTATCATTTATTTTTCTCTCCTGCTTTACTGAACCAAGCAGGGGAGGAAGAAGAGGCATTGGTGTTATCAACCACATTCATATCACACCATCCAAACGCACAGGTGGGGAATTGTGCTTCGGAGGAATATTCAAACAGGGGGAATTTGGATTACTCAACAAAGACTGAAGCATGTTGTCTTCTCCAAGATAATTGAAAATCAAAGCATCACTATCATTTACAGTGGGTTCAAATGGGGCACATGGTCTTCTTGCAGCGGCAAAGTAGATAGTCTGTTAATGCTTACCATAGGTTGACTATCCTGCTCATAGGTCATCTCAACTTCCTGACGTCCTCAGGCTGCTCACCATCTCCACCTGATTGTGAGCCAACTCTATGAAGAGTTGGGTCCAATCTCGATGAACTCCTGGGAGTGCGAGTGGCCTGGGACTTGTTTTATTCTTAAGCAAATGATTCCTTTGGAGCTACGAAACTGGCCTATTCTCTCACTTTTCCATTTAACCAATTTTTAGTTCTCAACACATGAAAAGAGTGAGACATAACATCGGTGATTTATTTTTTTGACCATCTCACCAGAGGCAGAGGTTACAGAGAGGCATTGTGGTAACCTTCATCTAAAATATTTGAATTATCATTGACCCTCTCAAGAATTTGCATTGGCAACTCAAAGGCATAGACTTGGTCGATTGTTAACTGCATCCAACTTCTTATTTGCACCTCTCTCTCATCCAAATAGTCTTCTTAAAAATCCTCCAATTGAGGTTTGTGCAAGTAAGAACAACCACCATGCATGTTCCTCTTCAAAAAATTCTTACTGTCGAAAGCTAATCATACATGCAACATGTGAAAATTGTATTCTGCTAGTAGCTTTTCTACACTTTTTGCACTATCATTACTTTTACAAGAATATAATGAAAGAGTCACAGGGAATGGATACCCCTTCTTTTTCATAGCATGGTGTTTTGCATTTACAATTGTCATTTGATGACATACCTCCAAAAACACAATGAAGTCTAATGGGTGCCTCAGTGGTTTTAATGGGGCATTTTCATAACCCCCTATTCTTAGGTAAGAGAAGTGGTCAAACTAAATGTAGAAGCTTTTGAAATTCATGACTAGGGTAGCCGCGTATATAGAAAACCTCTATTCTAATGAACCTCCAATTTTCTTTGCAAGCATCATGAGGAAAGCATCATTTACCCTATGGAAGTCCTTCATACCAATACTTCTTTGTAACTGTGGAAAAATTTGATACACAGGTGTATCTGGAGCAGGAGCTCCTTGAGCTCTTAAACCAGGCTAGACAAATTCTTTGTTAGCCAACACATATACCAACAAAGAACACATATGAAAGCTCATTTTCTGCAAGAAATTTACCATTGCTCATGCATACTTTCACTGATTAACTTCTCCCAATCTATGTGATGGTCCCCCACAAATGAATAGAATGAACTGGCACAGCCAATATTCAAAAGAATCATAATCAAGGCTCTCGAGAATGTGATGCAACAAGGTGATCATATCAAAAATTTCTTCTTTGAAGTGGCCTCTTTTTAAATTAGCAGGGAGTCTAGATTTTCCTTTCTTCTCAGCCTCCAACCATGTATTGGCAATACGGCTTTGACACCAATCCTTATTCTCGTGATAAAATCCCCAAGCACTGGTAATATAAACATCATCAATTTCTTCATAATCAACCAACTTTAAGGTAAGAGTAATGGATTATGAATCAATCTTAGCCACCACAGAGCCGTCTACGACTCATATTTCTTGTGAATTCAGTATATAATTATTTACACATGCCACGGTCAAATAAGGACAATGCACATCAAGTGGGAAACCCCCTGCTCGGTCCAGACCACTACTTATGATTTTCCCAGCTAGAGAAGTTGTGCCTTCTAGCTCAAATCTCCTCCAGTAATCTGCTAAGTCATTGTGACCAAGCTCCGTGTCTCTCCCATTTGACAGGCCATTTTCAACCACGGGAACCATGGGAGCCCCTTGAAACTTATATTTCATTTTAACTAATTTGAGAATCTAGAAAGCCAAAGACTCAGAAACATTCAAGGACACAGTAGAGGCCCACAATACATTCACAGGAGAAACACTAAACAGATTCATGGAAAAGATACTATACCTCCACCCAGTAAATTATTGTAGTCCCACAACAAGAGAGAGGGAGAGAAAAATGAAAGAGAAAAGGCCAATTGAGCTAACCTGTAAGCATGAAAACTTGTGAATTCTTCATGAGTGGTGAACTAGTAGCTCTCCGCAAAGTATCTTCTTCACAAAATTATGAGAACTTTCTTCACAAGGTGGCCAATTTGTTTAAGTTCTGTATCATACATCATTAACTCTCTCATAAATTCTATTTATTATTGGCAGCACATTATACTTTGAAATTCATAATATCTCCTTTATTTTCCTCTGAAAAGAGTGCCCATATACTTTCATGCATTCCAAATTTAATATGAGATGACAGGTGTCATTCCTCCGTATCGATCACCATCTCAGAAGGAGGTGCCGCAGAAGAAACAAACACATTTAGTCGGCAAGTCAGGGATTTGAAGAACCTTTGAACCACAAAGATTAAAGGTTCAGAAGTTCAAGGATCTTCTGACCCTCCAACAACAAAGACTTCATGTTAACAAGGTGACACAAGACCGACAGGATGGATTTGAGACACTGGATTTTGTGACGAATCGGGGAGTCAGGTGATTCATGAAATTTTGAACCCGCCGACTAAGGTTCAAAGACTTAAAAGATTTCTGACTGTGCAAGGAAATGGCTAAGTAAAAGACATGACTTAGGAAAAGAATATGAATAGTGACAAACAAAGAATGGGAACTACTTGAAACATGAATGCTTTAGCAAATTTCAAAAATGGGGTAACAGATATGAAAACCAATAATAAACCAAATGAATCAATAATAACTCCCCACCTTGGAACTATACTATCTAAGATGAGCAACTAATAACATCCCACCTTGGCACTTTATCATCCAAGATGAGTAAATAACTTCTTTTCATTGACTTTACGATCACCAAGAACATATACTGAAATGAAAATAATACCATTGAACATAGCAAGACAAGATAGGTAGCACTGTAAACCAACATAGTGATTCCATCATTAAAAGGAAGGATGGTTAGTACTCTTCAAAGAAACTTATGATTGCAAGGGTTCACGTGGCTAAAATAGCAACATGACACCATAATCTCTCTATGTTTTCCACTACCCTACCTAACCCTACACATATTGAGATCACCAACCTAGAAGTTGGCTTTAAAAAAGATATAATGACAAACCAACATGCAAGTATGACTCCACCATACATGAAACAATGCACTCAATCAAAGGTTGGATAATCAATACCCCAAATGTAAGGATACACAAAAAGAATTGAAAGTGTTACATCCCCTCTTTGGATTCAATATTAGTATTTACTTTTTCTTAAATAGTACAGTTATGTGGATATGTTTTAACATCATAGGAAATGATGATATGAAAAGAAAAGGTTAGTTTTGTGAAATTATGGAGTCTATTTGATTATGATCAATTTGATGTTATGAATTAAAATGTCTTTCGATATGAAAATGAAATGATTTGATATAAATATGTTTTGATCAGAACATTGGTACTCTAACCACAAATTGTATGTGAGATTGTCAATGACATGAATAGATGGAAAATATTTGCAGGAAGAAAGAAGAAGAGAAAGTATCTTTGAGAAAGAGAGAATAGACTCTGGAATAACCCATGGGTGCTTTACACTAAAAATGAATATCAGGTAGACAAACCTAGATGCTTTGAGTTAAGCTTTGAGTTCGGGCTAAGTCAATTTTAGTCGAGATGTCGAGGTTTGCAAGAATAGGTCTTTCTCCTTTCATAAGTCGTCGTATTGAGTATGGGAAATCGACATCAGTGTCGTAATACTCTGAATCATGTCATCAAATATGAACGACAGATATATTGTTTATATGTATATATATGTATATACTTGTGGTCGAGTTGTAAGTCGTGTCTTGTTATTGGTTCGGCACAAAAGTCAAAAATTGTGCGTAAGTCAATTCCAAACCTTGTTTTGCATTTGTGCTAAATTCGTCGTTATCGTCGTAAAGCTCTACGAGCGTATGATGTAAACGTCTCCTTGCGAAATTCGATGGATGTTGAATTGTTCTTTATTGGGCTATTATCAAATAATAAAGCGTTTAAATAATATTTTAAATCTAGAGACCATGGTGTGTAGTACCCTTGGTCGTTTGGTATTGGAACATGTAATATTATTGTTAGTTATATTTAAAGTGTCGTGTTGAGATAAATTCCTTTATTCTTTAGTGATGTCAGTAATCGGGCAGAAGCTCGAGAGGGACACACTTAAGCTCTTTCATGATGTCTTTAATTTTGAATAGTCTTTTGCTTTCAAGCTTTAAACCTCAAGATAGTCGTCAGCCTAGCCTTTATTATAATGTTTGCATTTGTTTTATACTCATAATGGTTATGAGTAGTGGGATAGGTTGTTAAATCTAGCAGCCACCACCTTGCCAAGTATGGAACTCCACTATGGAGAATAATCACGATGAGTGGAATGGCCAAACCATCTTCTGGTTGTGGTCGCATTTAGAGGAGAACGTTGTTGCATGCCGGGAGTGATCCTTTTTGTTAGGCATGGTTTTGTGAGTGGAGGAGACAGTTATCCTTCACAGTTAGATGGGGGTTTGGAGGAGATTGTGAGTCATTTTTAGAGGGGAGAGCAATGGAGAGTAGAAGTGGAGAGGAGACGGTGCAAGAAGCAAGGGTGATCGGCCTAGAGAATATCAAACGCTGCGAACCAGTCTATAAGCAGACTCAAGAGACTATCTACAGGTTCTTTTCCTTTCTTCACTGCATAGTCATAGTTTATTAGACATGTTTATACTAAGTAATGACTCTACTTGCATTTCAAAGGAACTTAGAATTTACTTAAATATGTAAGGTGTTATTTGTTATCAATCGTAACCTGTGAGTTTTTATCATCTCCGAACGGAGCAATGTTTTCGTCTCCTACACTGTACCGCACCACAGTCGCACTTCTAAAATCATTGTAATGTTTTCTAAAGGAGTTTATTTGGTTTGTGTTATGTACATTAGAGACTAGTGTATGGTTGTAAAACATCTCATAGCTAATACAAGCTGCTGTGGCATAACCTGTGTTGACATAGAATGAGATCTCGTTAGGACAATCGAATACCATTACTTGGCTCTGTCAAGATATAAAAGTTAGCTAGTATTAGAGTAAAAGATTTGTTTGTGACTACCATCGACAGAGAAATATCATTAGTGAAAAGTGTAAGTTGTAACATGCAAGACTTCACAGACATCCTCTTTTTCTGAGTTAAAAGCTGGTCGGTCGACCATGGTGAAATTATTAACCTAGCTACGAATAATATCAAGCTTTAGACTATTTGCTTTTGAAGGTAATTCTTTTGCTATTGAAGTATTTAAAGTATTGTCTCCCTAAGAGAAGACCTTATAGTCATACAAATTAATATTATGAAGTTTTAAAAACAATGTAATGAGTCTTTTGTCAAGTCTCAAGCTTAGACTTGCATGAAATCTTATTTCTAGTAGAAACTATATGATAGGGTTTTCTAATGTTTAGATTGACAAAGTTTTAAGCTATGTCGAAGATTTCGACAAGTCAAAGTAGAACCTTATGACTGTCAAATTTTAACGTGAGGTCTTCAAACCTTGTATACTTTAAGTGGCTTTTAGTGAAACCCTTCCGAAAACAACAAAGATGAGTTTAGTGACCACTCTTGAGAGGATAAACTAAGCAGTGGGCTAACTTAAAGATCAATGAAAAAGCTTATAGCTTTATCCGAATAATCAATAAGCTAGGAAACCATTCTTTTATCATGTAGACGGAAATGTTTCCATGAGCTAAGTTGATAGAGAGTAAACCTCATTGCCATGCATTAATGCATGATGAATTTCAAACACCTTGAGGTTATCAAGGTCGTTGTATTGAATTTTTTCATAGGAATCTGTAGGATTGTGATCAATTTGAGTCGAGTTGGGGTGGGTGAACGTATTACTTGCATTGGTACAACGCTAATTAAATTCAAATCCTTTGGCCAAGGTAATGCATGAGCCTCAAGTGCATTGATAGTTCACTGTGATTGGATGGCGTAGCTTGTGGAGTGGTCATGCTTAACTAGAGGGTATCTAGGGGATTGCATGATAACAAGTTACGCAGGTCACAACACTAGTACTCAGATGGCAAACACCATTGGTTATCCTAAGTCTATCCTCTTGAGTAGGGTAGGGCCACTTCCGGTTAGGAAGGAGTGCGGGAGATTGACAGTCTATGGTTGGAGGTCAAGCTCCTTGAAGATACTTTCTCTTCTTTATTCATGAGGATTGTCGAGACTTGAATTTGGATGGTCGACAATTGAGATGCGGTGACATTGGTAAGTTCCTATTTTGGAATTGTTCTAAGTAACTTTTGACAACATATTGTTTAATGTTGTAGATGATTATATCCTTTTGTATGAGCTATAATTTAATGATTATTGTTAGTCGATGGATGAATTACTTGTTTATAAATAAAAATTAGAAAACAAATTACTTTTCTATTTTAAACTTTCAAAAAGAAAAAAATATTACCTTTGGTTAAAACTTAGTTTTTAGGGTGAAAACAAAACTGGGTGTTACACATGGTATTTGAGCTAACCAGGTTCAACACTAGGGCTAATGATTCCACTAACTTGATTAGGCATCAACATTATGTGGGTAGCTAATGATTTGATTTATTGTGCCAAGATGGTATGTATCAAGAAAACCGCAAGGAAGTCCTTCGTTGGTAAGGAACGTTATCTGCAAGCTAAGCAGAAACAACTTGCAATGATCAATACTATAGAGAAAATGAATGATGAAAATGACATTTGGCTAGATGATGTGGAAAATTTTGCCAATGCTCTGTCACGACTCAAACAAATGAAAAAAGAACTCCTAGAGTCAGTTAGGATGGTAGCTCGAATCATTGTCAATTGCTACCCTATTAGTGTACCCATGATCACTAGGGATCCCCGTATACCACCTAGAGCTGAAATCATTGTATTATCGTCTGATAGCGAGTCTGAGGGTTATACACCTTGTGAATATCTGTCAGACAATGAATTCAAAGGTTACACCCCTCTTGTAAATACTGAGTGAATCATGAGATATGTCTATCCTTAAAGAATGTATATACAATTTTGCAAAGTATAGTAAAGACAAATTTTGGTTTGAGATTATGGTGCAGGAGCACCCCTTTAACAGTCAATGGAGGGAGAAGACTAAATATATTTTTTCATTATGCATTATGTTATTGTTAAATAAGGTCTATTTGACCAAAGCATCATTGTAATTTGCATATAGTTGACTGTGCAAATCCCTAGGATAAGGTTGTTAGTTTGTTATGTTAGGTAGTTTGATTTTCTCTCCCAGTCACTGGGAATCCAATCGGTACTACCATTTTGAGTAGTTCAAATACCCTAGATTGGGTTCTTTTGTAGAGGATCTATTGTTGAACAGTTCTGTATCGAAGGATTGAAGAGTGGAATTGTGAATCAGATAGTTGTAATCACTTTCTGCAAGCTAAATAAGATACCCTATTTTGTGTTATTTTCCTATTTACATTCACTGTGAAATTGTCTGGGAGACCGAATGGATTTTCAACCATTCCACTGGTAGATTGCTTCACAATCGATGGAATGGGTGTAGATAGTAGATTAGGGTTTTGTTCTGTTTGTGCAGTTTATTGCAGGGTCGTGTGCAGTTTGCTGTGAAAAACCCTAGCATTTTCGATGTGCTAGGTTGACAGCTATTGAATTGATAGGATCTCACAAATTTTGATGTTTTAGGGTGAAGCAGTTCGCTTGGATCGATTGAAAGGAGAAGCTGTGGATATATCGCATTTAGATGCGGGGAATACAACCTAAAAGTCTATCGTTGAACAGAATGGGCACCGAAAACATGCTAGATGTGCATATTTCAAAGATACAAGGTTAAATGAAATGGATATACATTTCTTGTGTATATCACAAAGTGTTTGCAGGTGAGATTGCTGTGTATACCACCTTTGTATGTTTTGTGCATATACCGCGATCGGTTGTCAGTTGGTCAACGTCATCGGTGTGACGGGATATGTCGGAGGGACATAATCCACAAAGGCTGATGGTGTAGATGTTGCTGATAGGCAACCAAAACTAAACACAACTACATCGGTGTGAGGAGGTGTTCGGGGAGACCTTTTGCGGAGAGACCGATGTCTTAAGTGTTGCCGATAGGCAACCAAAGGTGAAATATCTACATTGCCATAAGGTGTGTGATCAAGGAGATCTAAGATGAAGAAGCCGATGGGTTAAGCGTTGCCGATAGGCAACTTAACCGATCTGTAGGTGGCGGTGAGAGTTAGGCGATCGGGGGAGTGCAAGTTTGGTCGGCCGATGGGAGATATCTCACCGATGAGTAAGTTAACAACATACATGCAAAGGTACATGTATGGCAATGGGAGTTTGACAAATCCCATACACGTTTCTACCAGCGGCTCTGCATCATAGTGGTATTAGAGCGAAGGAACATTTTTTTGGAAAAATGAAAAGGACAATATGTCTGACAGAGAGGGATCACAGGAATTCCCGGCAAGGATGACCAATGCCGAGTTGGCTATTTTGGTCAAGAAGCAGATTGCAAAGAGCATTGCTGTAAAAGCTCAGAATCAGGTGTTGCAAAATGAACTGGAGAAATTGAGGGATAAGGTAAGTTCTGGTAAGGAAGAAGATAGGGATGAAGAGTAGATCCCTAGGTAGGAAGAAATAGATGTTCTTGCAGACCAGAAGCTTTTTCTAGATGCCCTCAAATCCATGGAAAGGAGGACCGTGGACATGAAAAGTGACCTACCAGTGTTTGTAGGCAAGATGCATCTTGATTCGGTGATGGAGTGGATAGACTCCCTGAATAATTTCTTCGAGACAGAGGAGATACTAGATCATCAATGAATAAAGGTGGCTCAGTCCAAGATGAAAGGAGCTGCATTGACTTGGTGGAATTTCATCCAAGATGACAGGGTGAAGGAAGGAAAGAACAGAATTGTTACATGGAAGAAGATGATGGCTTTGGTGAAAGAAGCCTATGTCCCATTGGACTATAATATTCAATTACACAAGAAGAGACAAAATCTGAAACAAAAGGAACTAGATGTCGGTTCATATACTGAGGAATTCATGAAGTTGTGTGTTAAGACAAAGGCGAAAGAAAATGAGGATGAAAGAGTAGCAAGATATCTCAATGGATTGAGATTCAACATCCAAGAAGATCTAAATTTGCATAACCCAGATACAGTTTAGAAATGCTATCAATTGGCACTCAAGGTGGAAGAGAAACTGAAGAGGAGGCAAGAACAGAATTACAGAGGAAGAGGAAGACAACATAGAGGGGGAAGAAATCCTTTCAGAGGTAGAGGACAAGGATTTGGAAACTAAGGTGGAGCACATCAAGAAAATAATAAAGGAGATAGTAATTAGACCCACAGAGGAGGTTACAATCAGAAAGATAACTTTCGAGGCAGTAGACCACCATTCAGAGGGAGATCTTAGGGTAGAGGACCTCTCAAATGTTACAATTACAATCAGGAAGGTCATATAGCCGGTAGATGTCCAGAGAAAGCGTCAAGCTCAATGGGAGAAAGAAGATCAAATCTGATTCAAGAATTTGATGGCCAGAGTGTGACAAGTTCAAACACTTACCAAAGTGTGAATGCCCCTGACAACTATGGGTATCTAGAGACAGGAGAGTCCTTGATGATTAGAAGGACAATGACTACCATGAAGGTACCTGATAGAGAACCCCCACAGAGGAAGTCTCTTTTCAAAACCACTTGCAAGACAGAAGGAAAGGTATGTAAAGTTTTGATTGACTTTGGTTCTACTGAAAATTTTGTGTGTATTGAAATGATAGAAAAACTAAAGCTCAGAAGACTGCCACATCCATGTCCATATAAGATCTCATGGTTCACTCAAAGTCAGGAAACAGTTGTGAAAGAGCAGGCTTGGGTGGAGTTTCAGATTGGAGCATATAAGGACAAATTGCTGTTTGACATAGCTCAGATGGATGCTTTCCATCTTCTCTTTGGGAGACCATGGCAATATGATTTGAGAGCCCAACATGATGGAGTTCGGAATACATACTCAATCACCAAAGATGGTAAAGTCATAGAGTTACTACCCTTGATGTAGAAGGAGGCAGAGTCCAAAGGAAAAGAAGCCAAGGTAATGTTGGTAGAAGACAATCAGTTCATGAAGGAGATGGCATAAGAAGGCACAGTTGCATATGCCTTAATTCCATGTTTGAATGTGAACAAAGAGTAGCAACAAGAAGTCAAGGTAGAAAAGAAGCAAAGGTTTATAGATCCTGCTGTCCAAGAACTATTGGATAAATACAAAGGCACCGTCTCTGATGGAATGCCAAGGTCTCTACCACCTATTAGAGATATCAGTCATTGCATAGACCTAATCCCAGGGTCTACACTCCCAAACAAGGCAGCCTACAAGCTTACTCTTGATCAGAATGCAAAGGTTGCAAAGTAGATTGAGGAATTATTGGAGACAAGCCTCATTGGTAAAAGTTTAAGTCCATGTGCAGTACTGGCTATACTAGCACCTAAGAAGGAGGGCACTTGGAGACTGTGTACTGATTCTAGGGCTATCAACAAGATCACAATCAGATATAGATTTCCAATCCCTAGAATAGAAGACTTGCTTGATTGTTTAGGAGGTGCCAAATACTTCACAAAGATAGATTTGAAAAGTGGCTATCATCATATCAGAATTAGGCCTGGAGATGAATGGAAGACAACATTCAAGACTAATGAGGGGTTATATGAGTGGAAGGTCATGCCTTTTGGGTTGTCCAATGCCCCTAGTACCTTTATGAGATTGATGAATGAGGTTTTGAGAGAATTCAAGGGAAAATTTGTCATAGTCTACTTAGATGACATACTGATTTTCAGTAATACGAGGGGAGAGCATCTCAAGCATAGAGAATTGGTTCTCAAAAGGTTACATGAAGAGCAGTTAATGATCAACTTGGAGAAGTGTTTATTCATGCAAGAAGAGATCATCTACTTAGGTTTTGTCATCTCACATGGTAAACTAAAAATGGATCAGGAAAAAGTAAGTGCCATATTTTCTTGGCCAACTCCTAAAACCATGAATGATGTCAAAAGTTTCCATGGGTTAGCAACTTTTTATAGGAAGTTTATCAGAGGTTTTAGTCATGTCTGTGCACCCATGTTGGACACCATCAAAAGAGGACAGAAGTGCAAATTTATTTGGACAAAGGAGGCAGATGATTCATTTGAAACATTGAAGAAGAAAGTAGTGCAGCAACCAGTCCTTGCACTTCTTGACTTTAACAAGATCTTTCAAGTAGAATGTGATGCCAGTCACATGGCAATTGGAGCTGTACTTAGCCAAGTAGGCAGGCCTATTGCATTCTTTAGTGAGAAGTTAAATGATGCTAAGAAGTACTCATCCTATGATTTAGAGATGTATGCTCTAGTCCAGTCACTCAAGAAGTGGAGACATTATTTGTTGCTAAAAGAATTCATAGTGTTTATAGATAATCATGCCCTTAGCTTCATAAACAATCAAGAGAAGTTGAACCACCATTACATGAAGTGGGTGGAAACCTTACAAGATTTTACTTTCACACTAAAACATAAGAAAGGAGACAAGAACAAGGTAGCAGATGCCTTGAGTAGGAGGGTTTTGACCATAAATCAGATCCAGCTAGAGAGTGTTGGTATTGATTCTTTGAAAACTATGTATGATGCTGATGAAGATTTTGGAGAAATTTATCAGGTATGTACTTCTTTTGGGGATCAGTATCATGTTGAGTATTCTAAATTTCTGATACAAGATGGATTACTTTTCAAAGGAGGACAGTTGTGTATCCCAAAGTGTTCTATGACACTGAATATCATCAGGGAAAAACATTATGGAGCTATGGCAGGACATTTTGGTCTGGATAAGACTCTTGATCTGATAAAGAGACATTATTATTGGCCTAAGTTACAGTCCAATGTTAGAAAATTTGTGGAGACATATGTGATCTGTCAAAAGGCAAAAGGAAGATCTACTCATGCTGGTTTATATCAACCACTGCCCATTCCTTCTAGACCATGGGAAATCATAAGTATGGATTTTGTGTTAGGTTTACCTAGAACAAGAAAGGGATATGACAGTGTTTTTGTGGTGGTAGACAGATTCAGTAAAATGGCACATTTCTTGCCTTGTAAAACTACTTGTGATGCTTCATATGTTGCAGACCTATTTTTCAAAGAAATAGTAAGGATACATGGATTACCATTAAGCATAGTATCAGATACGGATGTGAAATTCAATAGGCATTTTTGGAGGACTCTTTGGAAGAAGCTTGGTACAAATTTGTCTTTCTCATCAGCTTATCATCCTCAGACTGATGGCCAGACTGAAGTGGTCAATCGTTCATTAGGCAATCTATTGAGATGTTTAACAAGACAACATGGAGAGAAGTGGGACAACATTCTCTCATAGGGAGAATTTTCCTACAATGATACTATCAACAGGAGTACAGGAAAATCACCTTTTCAGTTGGTCTATGGTATCCATCCCAGAGGTATCTTGGAGCTACGAGACATGCCTACAGGAGATTCTGTTAGTTTAGCTAGAGAAGCTTTTGCATTAGCCATCAAAGAGGTACATGATCAAGTAAAAACCCAACTCCAACACACCCAAGAGAAATATAAAGCCTATGCTAATAAGAAAAAGAGAGATGGGCAATTTGATGTCAGAGATTTGGTGTGGGTTCATTTGAAGAAAGAAAGGCTTCCAAAAGGCCATCACACTAAGCTCATGCAGAGGAAAATTGGACCATGTCAGATTTTGAAGAAATGTGGACCAAATGCTTACAAACTCCAACTTCCTTCTGATCTTGGTTTATCACCTATCGTTAATGTCTGTGATCTTACCCCATACAAACTTAATCCAGACATAGACCAGGAGTCACTACAGGTTTTAGCAGATGCTGACATTCCTAAACATGATCCTCCAAAATTGAAGTAGGTTTTAGATTCTAGAGTGGCAAAGAAGACCAGGAACAAGGAATATCTGGAATACTTGGTCACTTGGCAAGGCAAACCTGATTCAGAGGCTGTTTGGATGACTGAAGAGCAGATTCACACACATGGTGCAGACCTCCAGCATCTCATCTCAAGTGGACTTGAGATTTCTTCTCTCGGGGAGTATGGTGCAGGAGCACCCCTTCAACAGTCATTGGAGGGAGAAGACTAAATATATTTTGTCATTATGCATTCTGTTATTGTTAAATAAGGTCTATTTGACCAAAACATCATTGTAATTTGCATACAGTTGACTGTGCAAATCCCTAGGATAAGGTTGTTAGTTTGTTATGTTAGGTAGTTGGATTTTCTCTCCCAGCCGCTGGGAATCCAATCGGTACTACCATTTTGAGTAGTTCAAATACCCTAGGTTGGGTTCTTTTGTAGAGGATCTGATGTTGAACAGTTCTATATTGGAGGATTGAAGAGTGGAACTGTGAATCAGATAGTTGTAATCACTTTCTGCAAGCTAAATAAGATACCCTATTTTGTGTTATTTTCCTGTTTACATTCACTGTGAAATTGTCTGGGAGACTAAATGGATTTTCAACCATTCCACCAATAGATTGCTTCGTAATTGGTGGAATGGGTGTAGATAGTAGATTAGGGTTTTGTTCTGTTTGTGCAGTTTATTGCAGGGTCGTGTGCAGTTTGCTGTAAAAAACCCTAGGATTTTTGATGTGCTAGGTTGATAGATATTGAATTGATAGGATCTCGTGAATTTTGATGTTTCAGGGTGAAGCAGTTCGCTTGGATCGATTGAAAGGAGAAGCTGTGGATATATCACATTTGGATGCGGGGAATGCAACCTGAAAGTCTATCGCTGAACAGATTGGGCACCGAAAACATGCTAGATGTGCATATTTCAAAGATACAAGGTTAAATGAAACGGATATACATTTCCTATGTATATCGCAAAGTGTTCGCAGATGAGATTGCTATGTATACCACCTTTGTATGTTCTGTGGGTATACCATGATCGGTCATTGGTTGGTCAATGTCATTGGTGTGACGGGATATGTTGGAGGGACATAATCCACGAAGGCCGATGGTGTAGATGTTGCCAATAGGAAACCAAAACTAAACACAACTACATCGGTGTGAGGAGGTTTTCAGAGAGACCTTTTGCGGAGAGGCCGATGTATTAAGTGTTGTCGATAGGCAACCAAAGGTGAAATATCTACATCGGCGTAAGGTGTGTGATTGGGGAGATCTACGATGAAGAAGCCAATGGGTTAAGTGTTGCCGATAGGCAACTTAACTGATTTGTAGGTGTCGGTGAGAGTTAGGCAATCGGGGGAGTGCAAGTTTGGTCGGCCGATGGGAGATATCTCACCGATGAGTAAGTTAAAAGCATACATGCAAAGGTAAACGTATGGCAACGGGAGTTTGACAAATCCCATACACGTTTTTGCCAGCGGCTCTACATCAGATTAACTATGGGTATGAGCAATTGTTATGTTTTGATAATATACAAAATGATAGACCATAGAACTGATTAATACTTACTTAAGCAGGTGAGAAAAATAATCAATCATGGACCAATTAGAGTTTAATGAGAGAGAAGACCAGGAAGGTCACAACTCTCAGGAAAACTCCATCGATAAATTGGACATAATTCTTAATATGCTTACTAAAACTAAGGAAAGGTTGGGCAAATTGGAAAAGAAAGTGAATGGAACTGGGAATACGGAGGGTGAAAATGAGTATTCTAATAATGCAAGTAAAAGTAAACAACGGGATCATGGCACGTCAAGTGAAAATCAAGATTATAGTGAAACCCAGAGGAAGACAAAAGACAAACTTACACTGGAACTATCTAAGGCTATGAAAAAGATTATCCCTCCCAAATTTGACGGAACAAAAACTGGTGATGCATCAGGAAGTGTTTCAATAAAGTATTCATGCCGCCCTTGACAATCGACAAGCTGAGTATCAGATTACTCCCATTGAGATGACAGGTACATTATTTGGAGTTCTTGTTTCTATTCTGTTTGATACTGGTGCAACAGAAAATTTTGTGTCATCTAGAGTCTTAAGTAAATTTCCTAGAAAGGCTGGTTTTATGTCAAAACCGTGGACAGTTGAGTATGCAAATCACTCAAAGGCTCAGGTAGAGCAATGTTTGTTCGAAGCTAAGATTGATATTTCAAACTTCTCCACTAAGGTAAATTTATATGTAGTGCCTTTAGGGTCCTACGATGTCATCTTAGGAATGAATTGGTTGTGGAGACATAGGGCCAAGGTAGATTGTTTTCATAAAACAATTGAGTGTCTGGATGATAAAGGAAATAAAGTAAATTTTTAGGGTATTCAAAGAGAAATAAGGATCAGATCTATTTCTTCAAAACAATTAAAGCAGGCTAGGTGTAAGGGATGTCAACTTTTTGTAGTCAAAATGGACCTAGTAGAGGAAGCCTTAGAGAAGCAAACATTTGAGGAAAAATATCTATATCTTTACAATTTCAGTGATGTATTTCCTGAGGAACTTCCAGGCTTGCCTCCAAAAAGAACCTTTAATTTTTCCATAGATATTAAACCAGGATCTGAGCCAGTATCTAAAGCTCCATATCGAATGACCACTACTAAACTTATGGAATTGAAGGCTCAATTGCAGGAGCTATTGTCTAAAGATCTAATTAGGCCAAGTGTATCACCATGGGGAGCTCCGGTTATTTTCGTCAAGAAGGACAGAACCCTTAGATTGTGTATAGATTATCGGATGCTAAATAAGGCAACAATAAAGAATAAGTATCCACTACCACATATTGATGATTTATTTGACCAAATGTGTGGTGCATCAGTCTTTTCTAAGATAGATTTGAGATCTGGATACCATCAGTTGAGGTTGAAAGATGAAGATATTCACAAGACTGCATTTAGAACAAGATATGGTCATTGTGAGTTTACTGTGTTGCCATTTGGATTAACTAATGCACCAGTCGCTTTCATGAATCTCATGAATAGTGTTTTCAGAGATTGCCTTGATAAATTTGTCCTAGTTTTCATTGATGATATTATGATATATTCCAAAAATGAGGAGGAGCATAGACAACATCTTCAAATTGTTTTGCAACAATTAAGTGAACACAAATTGTATGCGAAACTCTCGAAATGCACTTTCTTTCAGAAAGAAGTGTAGTATTTGGGACATACAATATCAGCTAAAGGGATATCAGTTGACCCAGCTAAAATTAAGGCTATTATGGAATGGTCTATACCTTCCAATGTTTCAGAGGTATGAAGTTTTATGGGATTGGCTGGATATTACAGAAAATTTGTTTTGAATTTCTCAAGTATTGCTAGTCCAATTACTTCTTTGCAGAGAAAAGGAAAACAATTTGTTTGGACTGAAGAATGTCAAAAGGAATTTGATTTGTTAAAAGAAAAGTTAACAACAACACCAATCTTGAAAGTCCCTGATCCTGAAGGACAATTTGAGGTTATTACTGATGCCTCGGGAGAAGGGTTAGGAGGTGTGCTTATGCAAGATGGGCGTGTAATAGCCTATGAATCAGGAAAGTTGAAAACTATGAGTAGAATTACGCTCCTCATGACTTAGAACTGGCAGTAGTGATTCATGCCCTTCAGATGTGGCGACATTATTTGTTGGGAAAGACTTTTATACTAAAATCAGATCATCAAAGTCTTCATTACATATTTACACAACCTCATCTCAATGCAAGACAAAGGAGATGGTTAGAATTAATATCAGATTATGACTTTGAGATTTCTTACATCAAAGGTAAAGAAAACCAAGTAGCT
The DNA here is from genome assembly GCA_027924645.1 of Cunninghamia lanceolata. Lineage (NCBI taxonomy): Eukaryota > Viridiplantae > Streptophyta > Pinopsida > Cupressales > Cupressaceae > Cunninghamia > Cunninghamia lanceolata. The sequence continues at coordinate 4,292,635 of BSBN01000794.1, forward strand.
GATGCTTTAAGAAGAAGAAGACACATAGCTTCTATAATCTCTATTCATGCTAGTTTTAAAGAGTTAGTATTGCAAAGTTTATCTGGAGATGAATATTATGAGCAGGTGAAGCAAGTTCTGCAATTAAACCCTAGGGATCCAAGATATGACAGATTCTGTTTTGAGTCAGATGGATTGATGAGATTTAAGGGAAGAATCTACGTTCCTAATTCTGTAGAACTTAGAAACCTTGTTTGGAAGGAAGTTCATTGTGCACCTTATTCCAGACACCCAGGAGTAACAAAACTTTTAGCTGATGTCAAACCGCTATATTTCTGGAAAGGAATGAAAAGTGACGCTACAAGGTTTGTAGCAAGTTGCTTGGAGTGTCAGAGAGTGAAGGTAGAACACCAACATCCTGCTAGATTGTTATACCTGCATGATATTCCAGAATGGAAATGGCAGTTTGCTAGTATGTGATGTAGAGGTGTTAGGTCTCCAAAGATAATCTAACAAGATCAAAAGGTTTCAATAGTTTGTGGGCTTCAACCAATAAGACTTCTCTAGCCTTCCTCTTGTCCTAAACTCCACCAAAGGGCTCAAGTTTGGATTCCAACTTCTCAAATGAATTCTAGCACCTTCTAGGGTCTCAACCTACCCCAACCAACAAGGTTCCAAAGGTTTCACAAACCAATTTGATAGATTCTTGACAATTCCCTTTAAACAGGCCTAATCCTTGTAGTCTTGTTCAGCGACTAAACTGTACTTTTCTCCAAACTTTCCCAAAACACTCTTGAAAAAAATGACTGATTTGGATACCCTCTATTGAGTTCTAAAACATATCTCAAACTCACCTACTATTGTTTTGGACGAAATGTGACTGTCCTAACACTCTGCTGCCTTCCTACAAGGCCTAAATTGACCATTTTACAAAGGAACCCCATGACAAACTTGTCCCACACACTTCAAACCTAAAAAAAGTCTTAGGAAAGGGTTCAAAACCAAGGATTTTCTAGGTCTTATCAGATGGTTTGCACATTTATGGTTTGAAATACAAAAAACCTCATTTCTAGGCCTCAAAACCTAGGGCTTGCTAGATCTTCCACCTCCAATCACTTCCAGACCTCATTCAAAGGTCTAACACCATCTTCTTGACCATATTAAACAACAACAATCATAAAAATATCACCTTGTTAAGACGGATCTCCGGCTGCTATAACCATGCCACCATTTCAATGCTCTTCCACAAGCAATCCTTGACTTCAAATGGTGATCACCTCTCCCATTTACACTCCTCCTGCTTTGTCAGGGTTAGAAACATATGTTACATGTTAATAAGGACCTATTCCATGAGAATTAGAATCCTACATTCATGGAAAGGTCCAAAAATGCATTGCAAACCCTCAAAATCCTTGTTTTCACAGTCAAACAGGCAGTTCCAGAAAAAACGTGATATCTCCCTCAAAATTCACTAAAAAAACCTCAAACCAATTGCAAATGAAATTTAACTCAATCTCCTACTACATCCAATTGGTTTCAGATCAAAACAGTTCCGTACAAAGAAATGGTACGGCTTGCAACAACAGATTTACAGAAAAAATTAGAAAATTCTGTTTTTTATTCAATTTTGCACCTCTAAACTCCCTCCAAGGTACTTGTCCGTACATCAAATGCCTTGGAATGCTTACATAAGTTCTATCCAACTTCCTTAACCAATCCCCATCAGTTGGAGTTGGTTTAACCACAAAGAAACTACTCAAATTGACTTTCCCTCCTAAATGCATAATTCAGAAATTTGAATTTCTGAACTTTGGTTTAGTGAATTTCTGCCTTATTTAATGAACTTCTACCTTATTTATTTATCATGTTTGATTTTATTTAGGTTCATTAAACCTTCTTATTGATCTTAGGCACCTCTATTTGACTCTAGGGGCACTATTGGCCCAACTTACATCATTTTTGGTCCTAGGGTCCTTACCAAGACCCTCAAGACATTTAAACATTACATCATCTTGACCATTACAATATGTCATTATTGGTTTTAGGCTATTCCATTTGACTTGATGGACTCCATGGACTCCTCTCTTATTCACTGATGCCTCCTTGTTTCACAATGTTCTATTAGGTGCTCCTGCACCAGTATGGATTTGTTCAAGGGTTACCGATGTCTAAGAATAGGCATGATGCAATATTGGTTATTGTAGATAAACTAACCAAGGTAGCACATTTTATACCAGGAAATTTGACAGATGGAGCTCATATTTTGGCTTAGAAATTTGTGCAAGAAATATTTAGATTGCATGGGGTACCTGAAAAGATTATATCTGATAGAGATGCTTGAATAACCTCTTGGTTTTGGTAAACTTTATTTTCAGCATTAGGGACTAAACTCAATGTGAGCACCAATTACCATCCTGAAACCAATGGACAAACAGAAAGGGTTAATTAGGTCTTAGAGGATCTTTTAAGAATGTATTGCATGGATCAGCAATACAGATGGGAGGAATATTTACCTCTTGTTGAATTTGCCTATAACAATTCCTATCATTCTGCCATTAAGATGGCACCATTTGAAGCATTATATGGAAGGAAATGCAGAACTCCTATAAGCTGGGATAAGCTAGAAGATAGGATAAGCATTGGACCTAAAATGCTTGTAGATATGGAAGAAAAAGTGAAAATGATTAGGAAGAGGTTGGTAGAAGCCAACAACAGGCAAAACAGTTATGCAGATCACGAACGGGTGCCTAGACATTTCTCTATTGGTGAGAAAGTTCTTTTGCAAGTGAAACCCCATAAAAGCTCAATCAAATTTGGTAAATCATCAAAGTTGGCTCCTTGATATGTCGGACCTTTTGAAGTCCTTGAGATTATCAATCCAGTGGCCTACAAAATTGCTCTACCTCCAGTCTTGTCTAAAATGCATAATGTTTTTCATGTTTCATACCTAAAGAAATATTTTGTAGGTAATGACCACATTCTTAAATGGAATTATTTACAGATACAAGAGCCAGGAGTGGTTGTTATCAAGCCACTCAAGGTGCTCAAAATGCGTAAACATCATTTACGTAATCGAGAGGTTTTGCAATGCAAAATTCAGTGGGACCAATATGGTAAGGATAGCGCCACTTGGGAAGACTATAATGACATCCACCAAAGATTTCTTTATCTTTTCAAAACATTAATGTTAAACTATAAAAGTTTGTTTTATGTTAAAATTTTGCTTGATAAACTCAATCATCGGGGACGATGATTCTTTAGGGGAAAGATATGTTACATCCCCTTTTTGGATTCAATATTACTATTTACTTTTTCTTAAATAGTATAGTTATGTGGATATGTTTTAACATCATAGGAAATGATGATATGAAAAGAAAAGGTTAATTTTGTGAAATTATGGAATCTATTTGATTATGATCAATTTGATGTTATGAATTAAAATGTCTTTCGATATGAAAATGAATTGATTTGATATAAATATGTTTTGATCAGAACATTGGTACTCTGACCACAAATTGTATGTGAGATTGTCAATGACAGGAATAGATGGAGAATATTCGCCAGGAAGAAAGAAGAAGAGAAAGTATATTTGAGAAAGAGAGAATAGACTCTGGAATAACCCATGGGTGCTTGCCACTGAAAAAGAATATCAGGTAGACAAACCTAGATGCTTTGAGTTAAGCTTTGAGTTCAGGCTAACTCAATTTTAGTTGAGATATTGAGGTTTGGAAGAATAGGTCTTTCTCCTTTCGTAAGTCGTCATATTGAGTATGGGAAATCGACATCAGTGTCATAATACTCTGAATCATGTTGTCAAATATGAACGACTGATATATTGTTTATATGTATATATATGTATATACTTGTGGTCGAGTTGTAAGTCGTGTCTTGTTATTGGTTCGACGCAAAAGTAAAAAATTGTGCGTATGTTGATTCCAAACCTTGTTTTGCATTTGCGCTCAATTCGTCGTTATCGTCGTAAAGCTCTACGAGTGTATGACGTAAACGTCTCCTTGCGAAATTTGACGGATGTTGAATTCTTCTTTATTGGGCTATTATCGAATAATAAAGGGTTTAAATAATATTTTAAATATAGAGACCATGGTGTGTAGTACCCTTGGTTGTTTGGTATTGGAACATGTAATATTATTGTTAGTTATATTTAAAGTGTCGTGTTGAGATAAATTCCTTTATTCTTTAGTGATGTTGGTAATCAGGCAGAATCTCGAGAGGGACACACTTAAGCTCTTTCTAAGATGTCTTTAATTTTGAATAGTCTTTTGCTTTCAAGCTTTAAACCTCAAGATAGTCGTCGGCCTAGCCTTTATTATAATGTTTGCATTTGTTTTAGACTCATAACGGTTATGAGTAGTGGGACGGGTTGTTAAATTTGGCAGCCACCACCTCACCAAGTATGGAACTCCACTATGGAGAATAATCGCGGTGATTGGAATGGCCAAACCATCTTCTAGTTGTGGTCGCGTTTAGAGGAGAATGTTGTTGCATGCCGAGAGTGATCCTTTTTGTTAGGCATGGTCTTATGAGTGGAGGAGACAGTTATCCTTCGTAGTTAGATGGGGGTTTAGAGGAGATTGTGAGTCAGTTTTAGAGGGGAGAGCAACAGAGAGGAGAAGCGGAGAGAAGATGGTGCAAGAAGCAAGGGTGATCAGCTTAGAGAATATCAAACGTCGCAAACCAGTCTATAAGCAGACTCAAGAGACTATCTACATGTTCTCTTCCTCTCTTCACTGTGCAGTCGTAGTTTATCAGACATGTTTATATTAAGTAATGACTCTACTTGCATTTCAAAGGAACTTAGAATTTACTTAAAGATGTAAGGTGTTATTTGTTATCAATCGTAGTCTGTGAGTTTTTATCATCTTCGAACGGAGCAATGTTTTTGTCTCCTGCACTGCACCGCACCACAGTCGCACTTTTGAAATCATTGTAATGTTTTCTACAGGAGTTTATTTGGTTTGTGTTATGTGCATTAGAGACTAGTGTATGGTTGTAAAACATCTTACAACTAATACAAGCCGCTGTGGCATAACCTGTGTCGACATAGAATGAGATCTCCTTAGGACAGTCGAATACCATTGCTTGGCTCTGTTAAGATATAAAAGTCAGCTAGTATTAGAGTAAAAGATTTGTTTGTGACTACCATCGACAGAGGAATATCATTAGTGAGAAGTGTAAGTCGTAACATGCAAGACTTCACAGACATCCTCTTTTTTTGAGTTAAACGCTGGTCGGTTGACCATGGTGAAATTATTAACCTAGCTACAAATAATATCAAGCTTTAGACTATTTGCTTTTGAAGGTAATTCTTTTGCTATTGAAGTATTTAAAGTATTGTGTCCCCAAGAGAAGACCTTACAATCATACAAATTAATATTATGAAGTTTTACAAACAATGTAATAAGTCTTTTGTCAAGTCTCAAGCTTAGACTTGCATGAAATCTTATTGCTAGTAGAAACTATATGATAGGGTTTTCTAATGTTTAGATTGACAAAGTTTTAATCTATGTCAAAGATTTTGACAAGTCGAAGTAGAACCTTATGAGTGTTAAATTTTAACGTGAGCTCTTTGAACCTTGCATACTTTAAGTGGCTTTTAGTGAAACCCTTCTGAAAACAACAAAGATGAGTTTAGTGACCACTCTTGAGAGGATAAATTAAGCAGTGGGCTAACTTAAAGATCAATGAAAAAGCTTATAGCTTTATTTGAATAATCGATAAGCTAGGAAACCATTCTTTTATCATGTAGACGAAAATGTTTCCATGAGCTAAGTTGATAGAGAGTAAACCTCATTGCCATGAGTTAATGCATGATGAATTTCAAACAACTTGAGGTTATCAAGGTTGTTGTATTGAATTTATTCATAGGAATTTGTAGGATTGCAATCAATTCGAGTCGAGTTGGGGTGGGTGAACGTATTACTTGCATTGGTACAACACTAATTAAATTCAAATCCTTTGGCTAAGGTAATGCATGAGCCTTAAGTGCATTGATAGTTCACTGTGACTGGATGGTGTAGCTTGTGGAGTGGTCATGCTTGACTAGAGGGTATCTAGGGGATTACATGATAACAAGTTACGTAGGTCACAACACCAGTACTCAGATGGCAAACACCATTGGTTATCCTAAGTCTATCCTCTTGAGTAGGGTAGGGCCACTTCTGGTTAGGAAGGAGTGCGGGAGACCGACGGTTTGTGGTTGGAGGTTAAGTTCCTTGAAGATACTTTCTCTTCTTTATTCATGAGGATTGCCGAGACTTGAATTTGGATGGTTGATAATCGAGATGCAGTGACATTGGTAAGTTCCTATTTTGGAATTGTTCTAAGTAACTTTTGACAACATATTGTTTAATGTTGTAGATGATTATATCCTTTTGTATGAGCTATAATTTCATGATTATTGTTAGTCGATGGATGAATTACTTGTTTATAAAGAAAAATTAGAAAACAAATTACTTTTCTGTTTTAAACTTTCAAAAAAAAAATATTACCTTTGGTTAAAACTTAGTTTTTAGGGTGAAAACAAAATTGGGTGTTACAGAAAGGATTCTCTCAACACATCGCATATAGCTCAATTATTCCTTCCATTTCATTACATAATGTTCAAAAAAAACTCTCTCATGCATTGTCACAAAATTCAAATGCCATAAATTTATCCAAGAAGTCTAATTCCATAGGCTAAAATGATAATCTCCTCTAGGAATGAATAGAGTTAATAATCATGTAATAACTAAGAGTTTTACAATGCATTTCTTATGGGCAAGACACAAATGCAATACTAGAAAACTACCCAATTGTAGTAAGCAAGGTGTAATCAAGAACACATACTAATAAGTGGATCACAATCCAACACAATCATAAACTCACATAGGTAGCATCACAAGGAAAGAGAACATAAATAGGTTCTCATACACCAATCATGCTATAATTTCACACTTCTATACCATGATTAAACTAAATACAATAAAGTTACAATGTGCAAGGAGATAGATCCTTCTCCAAAACACACCTCATGGTAGGGTATACTCACTAGTTATCAACACTATAAACATGAGGAATTCACACACCAAAGAGTTCTCTTTAGAACATCTAGCATAATACTAGTACACCATACAATGATAAATATACTTGAATAATTCCTATATTCATCTAATTAGCAACATAATTAAAGAAGATTATAGTTTGGGGCCTAAATCATCACCCAAACAATATATTCCTTCGATTTAAGATGTCATTATTCATGCTCTAAACATGGTAACGCGTATTCAAAGACACAAAATGCAATAGTCACTTCTTTCTAGCATTTTAAAGCATCCATTCTCTTCCTAAGATACAAGCATATGAAGATTACATCATCTTCATCAATGCTCAATATGCCTATTCACAAGGAGAGCATTCAACACAACTTCAAATTTATATTCCAAGTCTTCTAAGGCACCTCAAAGCAAATCAAGCCTTTTATTTACATAGCTCACTGCACAATGAAATCAATTACATTGCAAGATTCATAATTACCTAGAGGAAAGCAATAAAACTTAATCTTGCATCCTATAGAATATCAAAAACAATTCTCAATAAGTACTTTAATGATTTCTGATAAACCAATTTCTTATTTCAATATCATATAACTAAAAGTTACAAGGTTAACCATAAGTTCATATTAGCCATTTACATAATTAATCTTGTAAGTATGTTACCCAAGTTTCTATCTATGTCCTTTAATAACACGAATGTCCTTTTTCAATTTAAACTAAGTTTGGCCTTGTTTTCACAGTGTATCTTACCCATTGTAAAATTCCTCCAAGTCCTAAGGTCTTTGTTCTTTGGTCGACATCTATGTTCTTTTGTGATCATCACCAGGTTCGCTAGTTCATGAACCTAGTGATGTAGCGATAGGAAAGAACATTGACTTAGTTCTCCTTGGTCATCAACATCCTTTCCCCTTTGTGAACTTTCTTTATCTTCTTATGTTTCTTATCACCCAGTTCTTAAGTTTGCTAACTCTCTGACAAGCTGGTCATATAGTCTTGTGAGTTAGTCTCGTCAAGTCTTATCTTGCCGATGAGAGGAAACTCTTTGTTAAAGCCTTGTCACATAGAAGTGAAGTTAGTGAACCATTGAGTTTGTCAGTGTATGGAGTGCCGAATGAAGACTGAAGATAAGCAATGATCACTTGTAACAACAATCAGTGAACTATTGACTTCATAAACTCTTAAGTTCACTGATGAAGTTGTTTTCTGACTCATCACTTCGCTGATAAGTAAAGTTCCACAAAGACATGGTTCGCCGATGAAGATACTCACCCTAAAGTTTGAGAAATGAAATCTTTGCTAATAAGTGAAATTTAAAATGTGTTGCGTCCGCTACCCCTAGAGGCATTAGTTACAAGGGTGTATTGATGTGTTAAAAGGTACCCTAATAAACATATATAAATGAGGTTTTGAAAGACATTTTATTCACCATTTAACATCAGACTTCTCGCTGGTGCTAGAGCCGCACTCTCATCAACTGGTTTGATCTCACTCTCATAGTTAGCTATAGAATATGAGGTAGGTGGCATAAAATTTTCCCCTTTACAGTTCAAATTATTTCATATATTTGAAATTTTTGGATTGTATTGCACTATATCAAGGTTTCATGTGTACTGTACATGCCACACATCCATTCCTCCCATTGAAACCATTACCTCCCGAGGATTATCAAGTGCCATTGAAGGTGGTCGATGATTCAATCATGTGGGTGGTACAAGTTGCAAAGAAGAAATATAAATATTAAGGGTTCAACATATCCACCATAATTGGGAATAAATTGTCCAGGATGAAAGACACTAATCTTAGGCATATTGATATGAATGATTTCCGGAATAGGATGAGTAACAACCCCTAAGAATCTATAGCTGATAAGACATTCAAAAGTGGTTTTGCTCACACTAGGGGTTTCCCTCCTATGGTCAAATATATAGATTTGGTGTTGGATTGCATAAAGAACTATCATGTGGTGTCCTAACAAGTTAGGATAGTAGATGGTGAGGTTGTCATGACCTTGGATGCTAAATCCATTAGTAATAATTTAAAATTACACGTTTTGGAGGAATATGTTGACATGTCCATGGAGACGAGGTTGAGTTATTATGTGGATGGGAAGAGTTGGTGTAAGAAGTGTATTGCCACCACCTGGTGTAAGAAGGAAAAGAAAGGTCAATCTCAGCTTCTGAAGAACCTTGCTAGAGATCTCTTTAAAGATGCCATTTATGATATTATCACCCTTCTACATAGAGTAGTAGGAAGCGCTGAGTCAAGTGAGTTCATGGAGTGGATGTGCCAATTCATCATAGTGATATATGTTAGGGATCAACACATTGATTGGGTGAAGATAATTAGTGATTACCTGCATGATCAAATGGTGAATTATTAGAAGAAAAATAAATTTCATATGTGTTCATATCTTTTCTATGTTCTTGCAAATACACAGAGGGTATGGCTTGGTCTAAGGACTGCCACTCATTTCATTGATGCTACTTAGACTTGTGATTATTATCCTTAGCTACAAGAGGAGATTGATAATAAGGATTATAGGAGAGGCAATGATGCTTTCCTAATGTTCAATATAAGGAGGATATATGGCAACCCTGGCCTCAAATTTTCTACAGAAGAAACTAACCATGCTATTCAGTATGGAATCTATTTTATCCAATTTGATAGATTTATGTATATTAGAATTAGGAATTTTGAGAAATCACCTTACAAACTTCCTAGGTATGTCTCATATTACATTATACTTTTGGAAATATGTAGACAGATGTCAGAAGCCAACAATAAATACCATGATTAAAAGAATAAAGGGTACACTTTTCCCTTGCAGTTAAGCCACTACACCTACAATAAACATGAATAATCAAGGCATGTGGACAGAAGTTTATCTAAATTCAATTTCTATTTATATGTTTCAAGACCCTATTTTGATAGTAAAGGTTTTGTGAAGGATAATCTCTATATACCCCTGCAACATGAACAACAACCCCACCTTGAAGACTATTGGGAAGATTGCACTGATGAGCATGAAGTGAGGAGGGATTAGATGAGGATGACAGAGTCAGATTGAGACATTCAATTTGGGGTGGGACCTCCCACACATTGTTGATGATTTTTATGATATGATAGATGAAGGGTATTATGTGGAGAAAGATAAACCATTACCAAAATTGAGGTTGTTAGAGAAGGAGATCTTAGATATATTTGTTAGGTATTCTTTTGTATTGGATAAGAGTAAGAGATGGATATAGTCAAAGATTGTTGGTCATCTTGCTACCCCACCCATAGAATAAGAAGTGAAAGGACAACATTCTACCATTCCATTAGCCTCCCAAAGTCCAACTTGAAATGTGCATGCCACTAGATCGAAGACAACTTCCTAAGGAGGGAATGATGGTGATGGGGAAGATCCCAATAGGGGTGATAAATTGAAGGGTTAGTGTGAAGGGGATGTTGAGAAATATAGACCAAAGTTGACTATCAAAAGACCTCCCAAAGTTGATGTGAAAGCGACACCCAAGGATAATCAAGAACAACCAACAGAGAGTCAGGACATTCCTTCTTCACTTGATAAAGGTAATGTGCCTGTGGGTTCAGTACAAAATCCCCCAGTTGATTCTCATAATGCTAGTGCTACTCCACATTATTCTCCACCTTTGCAAGAAAATTACATAGTCCTATTGTAGATTCTATGCCCAATACCCCATTTGATACACAATCTATGTTACCTTCTCCTACATGGTTAAAGGAGGCATTGAGAAAAAAGAGGAAGTATAAACAAATGGTCAACCCATGATTTGATTCAGTGGCTAGGCTTTTGCAATCAGATTCTCAACCAAAGAAAGTGAAAAAAATGTCAAGACTGATGGTGGATCTAATCACTAAGCATCAGTTTGTAGAAGTGGCAGAGCCTATGGTTGACAAAACTGAGAAATAAATTTCTACTGATGATTTTAATGTTAGTAAAATTGGTCTTGGCCCCCTACTATGGAAGGGGATATTCATAATTCTAAATTATCTGTAGACATTCTAGCTAAGAGGTTGGAAGAAAAAGAGAAAGAAGCATAAATGCTAGAAGAGTAGGTAGTAATGCTAACCTCATACATCAAATCCATAGTAGATACTTCTGCACAACCCCTAGATGCAACAATGGACACTCTTATGAAAACCCCTAAGGGGGTAAGCCTAGATGTTATTATTTAAATTGGAAAGTACCAAGCTCTAGGAAAAGAAACTGAATCTTGGATGGAGAAATTCATTGTAGAGGGGATGTTGTATCTAGGGAGAAATCTGAAGTTAACGTGGTGAAGAAAGAGGAAAGTTTGTTTATTGTGACTAAAAATGACTTGCATGAAATGATTAAAGTGGACTCAAGTATCCTACTCTCAGAGGAAGTGATTGATAAGGTTGAAGATAATGAATTATCCAAATAGTCCAAAACTATTGATTAGAAACTGCTCATGGTAAAACAATGTTTAACAAATTTGAATAAGATTATAAAAAGTTACAAATCTTGTTTGATGGATCTAATGGCCAGTACCATAGCATTGGGAGTTGACATATTGGATGAAAAGGGGGAAAACCTATTAGATGTTAGCAATATCAAATAGAGTTTCAAAGACTTGGTGGTAGGAGAATTGGTAGATAAAGACTCATTTGATGGGAACACAATTGAAAGGCTTTGTATGTTGCTGCGCATCTTATGACTTTTAAGAAGGATATCATTGAATTCCATTAGAAATTTGAAGATTCAAGAAATATCCTAACCATGTGGAGGGTATGCTTGAATATGACAATAATACCAAATGGAAAGGCTACTGCATCCATCATGAGGAAGTTCAGATCTTTCAAATCTAAGATGAGCTCTCCCCAAATGCTTGAAGATCAAGCAACAAAATCTAGTCAAGATGACAAACAAGAGGAGAATGAGCTATCATGAATTTTACTTATTTCTTGTTATTTCATGCTTTCATGTTGTTAAGACGTATTTAAAATTTGCTTCCATTATGAAATTTTAAATAAAAGGTTTATTTTTAATGTTCCATTTCAAGAAACAATTATAACTAGTATTTAGTTTTGATATCATTCCTATACAAGGAATAAATGAGGAGAGGTATGGATCTTTTGGGAAAATTTCTTTCATGATTAGATCATTTTGTTACTTATTGATTCTAAAATTTTGTGAGGAAAAGGGGGATATTTTCATATAGTTTGTATAACATTTATTTTGGAGAATGGAGTATTAGGCTCTAACCTAATCGTTAATGCAAGAGAAGGTAGATATTAGGTTCATTGTCTCTATGTATTGCCGTTAATTCTTCTTATGTTGAATGTATGCCATATTGGGTATGTGAAATTTATATCTCTCTATATGAAGTGTTGATAACCTACCTCTGTTATATTTGTATTATAGTATGATCTATCTTCTTTCTTATGTTAGAATTTGATGCAAAGGTGGTAATTCAATAGTTAGTTACTTATTCATTAGTTCTTTCCATTCTTATGTTTGGAGGAGTTTCTATTGATCTTGTTATTATCAGTTGTATCTAGATTTTCTACAGTGTATTGGGAATTGTGGAATTTATTTTAGTTTCATTTTAGCATTTAAAAATATCCTCTCCTCTTTCAAGTTAAAAGCGTACCATAAAATTTGTAAAATCATCATAAGAAGGAGGCTATACCTTCTATAAAATTTAGAGGACAATTCATGAAATTGTCCAACTATTAGTGGGGTGTCATTATAAGTTGGGTGGGTCATACATAAAAATAATAGTGAAAATCTGTTCACTGATAGATTTTTGGTGACTCTACCGGGGAAATCAAATAAACATTATTGTTGATGTTGCTTTATTTCATTCATAGGGTGTTTTGCATTCATAATCTAATCAAATCTCTATTTATAAATTGGTGATAATTAATGTTACTTCAGAGAGGATTTGGTCCTATCTTGCAACCAAATCTTAATTGGGTAGACGTAGAATAAGAAGACATATTAATAGACTTGAGAAATTTGGCCTGGAGATAGAGGCAATATAATCAATAGTTTCACCAAGTTAATCAAGTCCTTGATCTTGAAGAAGATCTAGGTGGAGAACTTAGACAATAAGCAAGATGATTTGGTGTGGTGCATGAGAACAATCTTGTTGAGGGAGTAGTTGCTATGCCTAGAAGGGATAGACCATTCCAAATCCACGTTGTGCTAAATAATCACCAGTGTGATCACAATCATAGACAAAACAACCAAAATTTCAACCAGCAAAATAATCAACATAATAACTGATAATAAGTGGTCAAGCTAGTTGGCAAGAGGTATACTCGAGGTGACAAAAGGAAAGGGATTATTGATTAGGATTTTGAGAAATTAAAAGAAACCTTGTCTGGTAGAGTATTTTCTTGGTCAAGGAGAGTATCCAAATCATTCAGTAGACCTCCATCACCTATTAAAGCACTTGGAGATTCCTTTACTTGTCATGCTCTTAGTTTACGTGGTACTATACACTCAAAAATGTGACTTAGTAGATTGGGGTGGTTGAGTAAGCTTTTATGGAGCACACAAACCCTTCTCCAGTTGCTACAGGAGAACCTCCACGTAACTCTCACTCTCATGGTAGAAGGTAGTCGAGAGGAGGTGAGACACGGGGGTGGTCCTGCTCACTCAAGAGCTAGACTTCATGGAGAATAGTCGGTCGGTCCTAGGGCCTTTCTTGAGGGCTATTCACTAAGTTGTACTCAATGACCATGGATTTTGAAATAATAATATGACCCAAAGGGTTAGTAGTCACTGATCTCTTGTTTGGGTTAGCTAGATTCTAACACCTATTCAGTTGTCTGTTATAGTCATTTATGATTTTTCTACGCTAGAATCTTTCCTCTCCTACTCGAAGGAGTTGTTAGATTTGAGGTCTTTGTTTGATCAACCTAAGTGTAAGTTCCTGTTCTTGAATGGTCAATTATGCATGTTGAGGCCTAGGGTGTAACTCTTTGATCTCCTCTAGGATCACCCTCACCCACTCACCTCTAAGTCTAGGGCATATTCGTGAGCTTGGACAAAGAGAGTTGGTTTGAGTTAACCACAAGTTGATTTATGTTTGACTTAGGGTGATGACCTAAGGTTTTCTTTGCTTTGTTTGAGTTGATTGATTTGTGTTGACCTCGTGATGAAATTGAGGGTTTGTGAACTTGTTTTGATTTCTGTATTTTCTAATGTTTTTATATTTTGTGGGTTTTTAGTATGAAATGCAAGCTACAAAGTATGCAAACAATTTTGTTCTTTTCCACCAATTTTTGAAATAAAATGAACTAAGCTAAACTAGGAATTGAAATATGAATGTAAACTAGAATGAAATTACCTAATGCAACTACTCTATTTCTTTGTATTTTTCAAGATCAGTTTTAGGCTACTCTAATAATTGAGAAATGCTTTGAAATGAAACTAATCTGAGAAATTGCAATAAAACAATGTAATCTAACAATATAAATTAACTTATCAAGGAATTTACAATACAAGATTACTATTCCAAGAGCAAGATTGATTTTCTAATTACTACTAAAAAGCATGAAGGAACCTAAAATTGAAGGTGCATGAACCTAGCGTATCCTCAAAGATCCTTGTAGTATCCTTCCCTTCCTCTGCAACAATGGGGTACTCCTCTTGGAAACAGGGATTAGATGGAAAACAAATTGAACAAAAGCTTGAGAAAGCTTGGATGAAGCTATGAGAGCTTGAATGAAGCACTTGGGCTTGACAATTGGCTCACGTGACAATGTTGTATGAAGCTTCTTGAAAATATTCGGTATAAACAATAAAATCAAAAAGCACGAGAGTCCTGCATAGAGCATAAGAATGCTAGGGGAGAGCAAAAACTAAGCAAAACCGGGTTGCAATAATGAATTTTCCTCTCCTATAGATTGGAGGAGGGGTATTTATAGGTTGGAATGAGGCATGAGAGGTGGAATTGATTGGAGAGTTAACTCCTTTGATTAGAGAGTTAATTGGATTGATTGCTTAGTGAACTAGTTTTATTGGGCAGTGAAGTGAGCTTGAAAGCCTATCACAAGAGAGAAAATAGATTTTGCATGGGAAAGGGATGAGTTAATTATAGTTCAACTGAGCTAAATTTGCATGACTAAAATTGATTGAAAGTTTAAGAATAGATGACTCTCAGTTAGGGTAAAAATCTCATGCAAATTGGAGCAAAAACAGTGCTTTTTCAAGCTCAAACTCAAAGTAAAATGGTGGAAGAAAAAATAAAATAGTCACCCACATTTGTGGTTTGTCACATGGGGCATGACCAAGGTCAATAAGGGGGCGACTAGGGTCTACAGGGTTTCTGGGTGAAAACAAAAGACTAGAGAGTGGTCCTAGAGGGCAGAAGAACAAACATGGAAACTTTGTTTTTCTAGAAAGGTACCAGAAGGGGTGGTCACCTGGGGGGTGACCCAAAAATAATAGGGGGTGACCAGGGTCAAAATAAATGTTGATAGAAACCAGGGTTGGAGATGAAATTAGAAAGTCAATTCGAGGTCTCTAAAGTTTTGAAAAATGATGAAAAAGGTCAAGATGTAGGTTTCTTAGAAAAAGAGACTCATAGTTCATGTGACAAGGCCAGAAGGTGGAAAAAATAAAGAATCGACAAAGGTCAAAAGAAGAAAGACCAAGATTGCACACGTTATCAAGGGAAAAATGAAGGAGGAAAGTGAAAAGAGAGTCCAATCCACGTGTCACCAAGAAGAACGCATGCTGAGAGGTCATATTTACACACTTACATGTACGTGTTTAGGATCACAACTCATCATAGGATTACCATGTAGGCCCATGCGTCTTTTTACTACTTACATATTTGCCCCCTTGGGGATGGTAGTCTATATGAAAGATAGGTACCATTCTCAAACTAGGTCTTTACCTGTTGTCAATTTCTCGTAATTCTACTTGCAATGAAAAGTATTAGTTTGACATTTAAAATGTTTTGATAACAAATACTAAATTTGAAATGATGAACATACCATTGATGACATTGCCAGTATACCTGAGTCGCTTCACTTTAGTAGGGGACCTATAAGATGCAAGCATGTAAAACAAGGGTGCAAAAGCATTACAAAAGGTAACAACTAATTTAAAAATGCATCAAAAGATATTAAACTAGTAGAAGGAGAGAGTAGAAAAATCTAAGAAAGAGGCCAAATGGTGACGAAATCATGAAAGCAGGAAGTTGATGGAAAGCTCTCAGTGAGGGGATTGTGAAGATGTTTGGAAATCACTCATTCACTGAGAAACAAGTGTGTAACGAGAAAAAATCCTCTCTAGAAATGCTAGTTTTTGTTTTTGTCAATTTCTGTCAAAATAGTACGCCAATGTTGAATTTTCTTGTTGTTTAAATGTCATCATCATAGTTTTAACGTGTTTTAGCCTTTTTGTTTGTCAAAATTGATGAATTTTTAAGGTTTTTACATCAGTTTTTAGCATGAGGGGATGCCTTGCGTGGTTGCCCAATTTAGCAAGGCTGGTCACCCGGGGGGTGAGCCTGTTGCTGTATAGGTCACCTAGGAGGAGACCAGGCCTGATAAACTAGGGGATTGGGTCCAAAAGATTCTAATCATCTTGATTCATTTGGGGATGTCATTATTCTTTGATTTTCTTACTAACCGTTCATTTTATTATAATTTTTCATGGAATATACATGTTTTTCTATATTTTTGTAAGTTATATGATTTTTTGGGATTTTTTGAGTTTAATGAGATCTAACTTAAGTACTTCGTGTGCAAAAGGATACAAGAATTTGATGGAATGTGACACGCGAACAATCATGGCTAAGGGAAGTATACGAGGCTATTTCTTTGAGGGACTTAGCTCTCTTGAAGAAGGCTAGTTTAGATAGAGTTTCAGTGGTTCCAGTTGTTTATCCTTCTTCACACATTTGTTACAACATTTTGACCTACTGGTATGTAGACAAGAACACTTTTAGGTTCCCATAGGTTTCTGGTGAGTGGACAATCACTCTTTATGATGTGTATCACATCCCTAGAGTCCCTATGAGGGGACAACAACTTACCTTGCTCAAGAGGGATTCAGAGGGAGAGAGATGATCTTGGTATGCTATCATGTGGGTGGATAACCCTAGAGAGTAGAAGGGAGAATAGCTCACCTTGGTTCTTGACTTGGTGATTTTTCCCTTGCAAAATTTTCTTATTGGATTGATCACATCTAGACTATTAGGGGACAAGGGGCCAACAAAAATTTAGTGGTGTTAGGTACCCATCATACAATGAATTGAGTAGGGTGTACAATGTTTGCCTGGGGTGTTGATATCTTAGTGATGGTCTATTGAGATTTTTATCGTATTGAGAGATGAGGGCACTTTCTTTTAGTCATCCCTCTTTGATCATGACATGGATATTTGAGCACATTCATCCATACCAGAAGGGTATGCCCACTTCTAATCCTATTCTACCGAGGTCCTTATGATGGAGCCATCTTGGCTACTTTGATTCTAGCATGTGCACAATGGCCACCTTGATTAATGCAGACTTCATCCTTGATCCCTATATCGACATGGAGGGCTTATGGCCAGGGGACAAATTGATTCGAGACTACTACCGAGATGTCACGCATCTGATAGATAGATAGTTTGGGTGCTACTAAGACACATCAGTCCCATCAGGTTCTTCAGCAGTTTGGGGAGTTCCTACTTTCTATAGATCTATTCAAGAGATGGGGAAGACTAAGAAGAGGATAGTCACTTGGACACCTTTGAATCTTGGGGTTCCTATCACTAGACTAGTTCAAGTTGCATAGCCATGGTGACGATATGCAAGAGAGCCTCAATCTCATGGATTGATCATTGTAGAGGAGATCGAGGACTTGAGTGATGAGGAGTATGATCCCTTGAGGGATAGTGATAATGAGCAACTGGTTGAGGAGGATCTTGAGGTGTCTTCTTATGATGTAGGAGCTTATGAGGCTACTCATGACCTAGCTAATCTTGCTGAAGCCATAAAATGTCTTGATCCTACTTGGTAGACTAGTGATCCTTGTAAGACTTCTCTCTTTTATTTATTACTTTCCATTGTTCTTTCTTGTTGGCCTCAAGTTTACATTTCCTTATTTTCTTCCTTAGTTAGCACTGAGGAGTGGAGTAATTCTTTCATGACACTTCTTTTGACTTAGTCGATCCTTTTACTGGTTATTCATGGGAGCATCTTCTTTTTGATCCTCACTTGCCTGCTAGGGCTGGTTGACATACTGATATCTTCACTCCTACCTATCATGGTTGCCAAGAGAACAGTACTTTGAGAGCCATGATCCACATTCTTGAGGGTGAGAACTCCATTCTTTGAGAGATGGCTCGCTTGGGAGTCTTATGACCTGATTCATGCTCAAACACAACTGGTCCTTCTCATCCTTGGACCCATAGCAAGGTTCCTTATTCTCACAGATCTCATGGAGAGTCCAATGCCATTAAACAACCTAGGAGGTGGAGCTTTGATGGATCTTATAGATAGAGCCAACCTTAGAGGTCGTCTCATTTATTTTCTTGTCATGCCCCCTCGCATGGGGAGCCCATGTATCTTGCGAGAGCATTTTGTTTCTAGCTCTTATCTCTTCTTTTGTTGTAGCAGATTATAAGCTTTGAAACTTTTATGTATTAGTGAAGAATTATCCTTTATGATCATGATTGTTGTATATGCCCATCTCTTGTGTTCTTTGGAAGTTTTCAGAATTATGCTTGTTTAGATCTCTAACTCTAAGGATGAATGCATAATGACATATTTTTTATTTTTTTCTTTCTGAAAATATATGAATGGAATGAATGATATGAAATGCAGAAACACATATTGCAATTACTCTTCTACTTCTATAGAACACCATGAGTTATGACATTGATTTTATTGCTTTAGATCACTTTTCTGATTTTGATATGAATGCATGATGGAACAAACAATATGACTAATCTTTAACAAGATTTTTGAATTAGGGAATTGCGATTTATCCTAGTATAAGAGATCTATTTAACTTCATGAGATAGGATTTTTAGAACTCAAATGGGAACAGGGAAGAGATGTAATGATTTTGAATTTTGAGCTTTGTAGGAGGCTGAACACTGATCCTTATCTAGATAAAACAATTTGACAAGCTTTCAACTTAGACAAGAAACAACTTTTATTGTCGTTCGCTAGACTTAGATCATAGATGGAAAGAAAAATAGACTTGGGGTAAAGGAGATAGGGAAAAATAAGGGTTCCTAGATAGAAAATGATCCTAAAGACTATTAGACTCTTGATTTTGCTTAGCTTGTGGTGTGTGTGCTTTGTACCTTTCTCTCTCACTTCCTCTGATAGAATGTCACCCTTGAATCTTTGAGCTTAGATTTATCTCCACCCAAGGGTATGGACATTTAGCAATCTTCTCTCTATCACTCTCTTTTTTGTAACTCTCTTTTTTCCTTTTTCTCTATTTTTTTGTATTTTTGGAATGCCTCACTTAATTTTCTATTTTTTTTTGATATTTTGACTTTTATGGGAATGAATTCTTTTGAACTTTCTAAGTATTTTGGATATGCAACAACTTTGGTCTCTCTATTATCATTTTTCTCATCACTCTTATTTTTTTGATCACTCATTTTTTTATTTAGTCGTATTTTAGGTTGATTCCTTCAAATTTTTGATGCTCTTGACATTTTTGGCTAGGAAAGATAAGAGGTTGAGTTCCACCAAAAGTTTTCATAGTCCAGTCAGGCATCCTTTCTACTAGGGAAGAATGGGGAAGGTCTACTTGCAAACTTCCTTTGAATACTGACTTCACTTAGACTTAACAACATGAATCATTAAGATCGAGATCAGTTCAAAGCTGATAGCTAAGCTTTGATTAGAATCACTGGGAATGCAAAAAGTGGAAGTGGTGATTGCGAATATGAGGGACCTCGAAAAACTAAAAGGATCACACCATACCTAGATAGCCTAGGACTCCTTACTAAAACCAAAATCAAATAAGAGCAAGTCACACACTATGATGCAAGATGGAACAAAATGATGCATAAATGTAGTAAAGTTTTTTTGATTTTGATGTTTTTTATTTTTTTTGGAATATTTGATTTTTTTTGTGTTTTTTATATTTTATGCTTTTTATGATATTTAGACATAGTAATTTTTGAGGTGAAAAGCATTGACTATTTTTCCAAACTCTTCACCTTCCATTGCACAAAAGAGATATGCACCATTATCAATGTCTTCCTTAACCATGTAAGGCCCTTTCTAGTCTTCATTAAACATCCTTTTCTTTCTATGTTTATTGTTGTTCATGCTACCTCTTCTCAAAATGGGCTCTCCTTTGCTGTAAGGTCCTGTAGGATTATTTTTCTCTATTACTCCTAGTTCTGAGACTTATCTTGGTAAAGTGATATGAAGTAAGTCCTAAAAATCCTGCTAGTGTAAGGGACTCCAATACAAGACCCCATCACATCTCAATAATTCCATAAGCCCATCGAACTTGTCTTGCATATAAATCTTTACATCTGGTCGATCTTGAATTCTTTATAGAAACTAGAATAACTCGAAGGGGGTTTGAGGTTCCCTTTGCTCATTTGGAGGAACAAAGCTTGTGCTCATTTTTCCATTGGGCTTAGGCCTCAAATCCATCGAATATCCTATGTAACTTTCTAGAAACTCAAAGATGACAGGATCGTTTGTTCCAACTGTTACTCACATTTTCCACTCCTTATGGAATATTCCCTCACTTTCCTCATCTTCATTCAAGAGTCTCTCAACCATCTCAATCTATGCTAGGGGTGCTCCCATTCATCAATTTCATTTGATTGCACCAAAGTAGAGGTGATAGATGGTCCTTGAGGTTGAGAAACTATGAACACCCTTGGTAAGTTTCCTAGCACATTTGTCGATTCGTTACCTATGGAGTTTACTTCTTCTTGAATACTTATTGGTGATGTCATTGGTGTGTATGAATCCTCTAAAGGTGTGACTGGTTCATAGGATTTGATCTCTTCTTGTGTTTTGGGAACATATGATTCGCTTGGTGGTGTTAATGGAGTGTAGTTTTCTGCTGGGTCTTCCTCAGGATCCAAGAAAGCATATGGGTCCAAATTTATTAAGTCTAGTGTAACTATTTCAAATTTTAGCCCTTTAGTTTGGTGAGGTTTTTCTCCTATGTAGGGGAAAACCTTATAATATGGTTCTACATTGATCATGAGAACTTCTAAAGGAAACTAAAGGGGTTCCTATTTTTCTATCCACTCCATTATCTTTGTCATCATTTCCTTAGGGACGATCTCTTTTCATTTTGATGATGTTTCCTTTTTCAGTGTTTTCACTTCCATACTGTTTACTATTTTTGCAGGGGTTTCTTTCCTCTTAATACAAATTGATTGAGACGTTAGATTGGCAACATAAATTTTGTTTGTCGACAACTCATAGTTGATGGGGATTCCAATATGTTTATTAGGTCCATTCATCTTGATCATACTAAAGGGTTTTGGATCTCCCTTCACAACATAAACCTTCCCAAGGTGTAGGAATCAAACTTCTTGGAATAAAGTGGATGGCACAACTTTCATCTTGGGTGATCCCATAATAGTGGGTTACACGTTTTGGCCAAACTTGACATCAAAATGAACATTTTGAAAAAAATCTTCACTTTCAGACACCTATAGTTGCTAAACCGTGGGGAGTTTGAAGATGATGCAAACTAGTGATTTGTGACATATTGTCTGTAGCTTCTATATATATATATATTTTATTTTTTTTGGAATCAAATTGCATTTCATTTTCCATCTCCTTCGATAACTAGTTTTTAACAGTAAACACCATTTTTAAATAGTGATGTGTACTATAAAGCACATAACTTTTTTCTATGAGGGATAAAATTCTAATTTTTTCAAATTTACATTTGTAACTATGATATCTAGAGAATGCATTTGGTTTCATAATGTTTTATTGAATATTTTTTTAATTATGTTTTGAAGTCAAACCAATTACAATTTAGACATACGTGTACTATAAAGCACATAACTTTTTTTGTATGTATTGAAATTCATTTTCTTTTGGTTGGATCAAGGACATGAATACCAAGAGGATAGATATTTTTTAGAATTTTTTTTAGTAATATACTATTTTTCCACATGTGTAGAATAGAGAGCTTGATTTTCGGTGAAAAACCTATGTTTAATTAAACTTAAAAAAAATGTAAATAAAACCAAAATATATTAAAATTATACTTTATGGAGAGCTTGTTTTGAGGACTATAAACCTGTAGCTAGGTTTGTCAAGTTGATTCCATTTTGATCCTCAACTTGAGCCTTGAAACCCAAAAATTTGCATAAAATTTCAACTGGAGAGGGGTAAGGGAAAAATAAGGTGGTTCAAATGAACCCCTAGAGACCCATTCAAATGAAAGGGGCTTCAACCCCTAGAGACCCATTCAAATGAAAGGGGGTTCAAATGAACTCCCTTTCATTGGAACCCTATAAAAATAACATTAAAAAAATGAAATAACATTAGGGGGGTTTGCTCGAACCCATTATTTTATTAAAAAAAATTGGCTGACAGAAAGTGGGTTCACTCAAAGGTTGGGGGGGTTTGAATGAACCCATTTTTGGGTTCTAGTGAACACCCCCATTCGAGCAAACCCCTCCAATTTTTTTTCCATGCACGAGAAATTTTTCTTCCTCAATGTAATTGTAACCCACTATTGTGGGATCACCCTAGATTGTGTATATAAGGTCTCCCAAGTAACAGATTATACCATGTGTCTTTATCGATGACATAGAATGTTGTTGGAATCATCTTTGGTCCTAAAGTCACTGGTAACATGATTTTACCTATGGTAGATACCTTCAAATTGTAATATCCTCTTGGAGTATCTTTAGATGTCATGATGTTTTTGATATTATAAGGCAGTAAACCAGGGGCCGATCCCATATTACAAAATAGACCCAAAAAGGGAAAAAAAGGCTCAAGAAACAAAAAGAGCCAAACCAACCATCGACAGCTTACATACGGCCAATAGATAGCAAAAAGTAACTAATAGTAAAATGCTAGCAAATAGAAACCAAAGAGAAACTAGGAAGAGATATTCTCCTCTCCCTTGGAAAGGAACTCCAGCATTTTATCCAGTTCTTTCACCCTATCATTATCAGTACCATGCATGAGAGCCTCTTGCTCCCGAAGAAGAGAGAGATTGTCCATAGTAGTCTTACATAACATATTAGAAATGAAATTACAAAGAGAAGAGACCTTAATTTCAAGGAACTCCACCCATTCCTTTAGCTGAGACAGAACATCAACATCATTGGTTTCCACTGTATTATCTTCTTCCCTACCATCTTGAGCAGTATTGTCAGGATCAACAGGAACAGAAGTGGGAATAGATTAAATATCTTTTCCCATGTCCTCATCAATATCAATCATTTTCACCTGGGCAGTAGTATCACCAACACCCACATAGTCACCAACGAGACTAGAATTATGAACCCCAACATTATCTTTAGTTTCAAAGACCTCCATAGGAACACTCTGCCCCTTAATTTCCTCTTCACCACCAGAATCATCAATAGCAATTTCTTGAACATTAGTCTTGGGCTCTTCCTCCTCATGGGTAGAGGCATCTGAATTACTTTCTGAATAGTCAATCAACTTCAGTTTAGGAGCCCGTTTGCCAGCAATTTTACCAAACCGCCTAATGACAACAAATTTACCCTCTATTTAAGCTTTTTTGAGGTTTTGTAAGGGTCCCTCCCCACCCTGACTATGCTGAATCTGGGTCCCAGAAACCACAATATCATCCTTCAAAAGGTTAACCTCCATTTCCACATTTGAGAGACGTCTTTTAGCTTTCAATTTAAATCTAGAGGGAGGGTTTTGAACACTCTTGGTAGAAGACTTAGAAATACCAGAGCAAGGATCACCAACAAGGGGTTGATTAGGAGTAGCAAGACTCGATTTCACAGATGCAAGGGTATCTTGGCCAGAGGGCTAAAGAGAGGAAGGAGGAGATAGGGCTAAATGAAACTGATATAAATAGTGAATGAGCCCTTGGTGTAAAGGAATAGGCTTTTCATCAAGTTTTTTTAGCAGAGACTTTTTGACATGTTGCACAGAGTGTTCAAGTGAAGAAAGCAAGTAAAACAGGAAACTAGTAGTGGCATTCCTTCTAAAATGATTCAATAAAGGGAGATGGTAGTGATAGAACCTGGTGAATCGGCCCTCAATGGTAAAATACTTCATCACCATATAACACATATCATCCCAGGGTTCAGGAAGACGAGCTCTTTCAAAGCCACTTTGGTAAGGCACCAACTCCTCTCCTTCGCCAAGAAATAATTTCTGATTCTGAACATCCGAAACCCTAGATTTTTTCTACATCTTCGTTCCCTTTGGAGAGAGACCCGTAGCCATAGCAATGTCATTCTTAGAGACCACAAAGCTAACATTCCCAATTTGTGCCTTGCAGTTATCCCAAAACTGAGCAAACTGAATAGACAAATTTTCATCGTATCCATTCAAACATTCAAGGAAAGGGGTGACTCCTCCTTCCTTACAGTAATGCCAAACCAAGGCATTCTTCTTAAATTCTCCACAGTTATCAGGTTTAGTTCAAATCCTATCACCTCCCGTGATAAAAAACCAAAGAAGTTGAAAGAACCTGAGAGAGGAGAAGATGTAATTAAAATCTAGGAAACTTCTAACAAGACTGTGAGAAAATTGAGAGACTTTGAACACAGTGTAATGAGTGTAAACAACAATTAAGAAGACATGATCAAAATTAGGGCAATCATTAAACTGATAACCCAAGATCCTAATATAATCTTTCCAAATTAATCGGTTATCTTTCACACACATGCAAGACTATCCAAGCTCACTCCCTTCATTATTAGATTGTCTAATCAGCATGCCCTAAAATAAAGAATTGGCCACGTAGATAAGCTAGGTGAAATGACTAGTAATCATCATGTAAGCATTTGTTCTTTTTGAATGATATCCTGAAAATGACTTGGGATATTATGAAGTTGGCGCCAACATCGCCAGTTTTGAAATTGCTAGCCTAAATTTTCCAGGTCATCAGCAACAGTATTGCCCTCCCTGTAGATGTGGGAGAAAGAAATTATAGGAATAGCCTGAGAGAGAGTTTGAATATCAAGCACAATATCCTTAAGTTGCCATCCACACTCTGAAACTTTAGAAACAACCTCAATAATAATTTTTGAGTCACCCTAGACATGAAGCTGATGGATGCCAAGAGAAATGGCCAACTTAAGACCCCATAAAAGAGCAAAAGCTTTAGCAAAATTATTAGTTTGGTTACCAATTCCTCCAGCATAAGTAGCAATAAGAACTCCTTTGTCATTCCTTATAACTCCTCCAGCACTAGCCTTACCATTAGACTTAGCAGCTCCATCAAAATTTAATTTGGACCAACCTCTATCAGGGGGAGTCCAAATAGTATTAAGTCTTTTAATGCATTTGGAATCATCAAAAGCAGGAATTTGATTCCCAATCCCCTAGTTAGAAGCCACAAGGACTTCATGCTGAGTAATGGGTTTATCAACAATTTTGATGGTAGAATTAGAAACATTTTCCAGGAGAGCCTTAGAAAAAGAATTAAAAACCTATGAAGAATTACTTGCAGTTTCCTGAAAGATTCTATTATTTCTTTCTTTCCACAGGAACCAGGCCACAAAAGGAAGGGTTTGAGTCCATAACTCAACTAACCAAGGATGGGATAGAGGAGAGATCCAATTAGGAATGATATCTTTAATTTCTTTGTTGCAGACCCATTGTAACCCAAAATGCAGAAAGACTTTAGTCCAAATCTCAGTTGCAAACTCACAATATAGGATAAGATGGGAGACAGATTCTTCCTCTTTCAAACACAAAACACATTTGTTAACTAGTTGCATACCCCTTCTCTGAAGATTATCTTGTGTCAGAATTTTATTATGAACAACAGTCCACCAAAAAAAGTTGACCTTAGGAAGGAGTTTACAATTCTAGACCTTCCTCCAGACATCATCTTTAGGTTCCTTGATCAGCAAATGGTAAGTAGATTTAACTAAAAAAAACCCCTTCCTGTCAGCAGACGAAAAAAGTTGATCACTTCTAGAGAAAAGAGGAATCCTGGTATTAAGAAGAATTTGCTGTATATTATTCACCCTGTGGAGGAGATTTGGATTATTATTACAACATTCCAACAATTTTTTCCAAATTCTAACACCATGATCCTGATGGATGTAGTGACTAACTTTGTTGCCAAAAAAATGTTTAGCAAGAAAACTAATAGCTTCATTCCCCAACTATTTAGAGAGAGGCCCATCAGCCAACTAAGGATCTTCCCAAAAATTTATAAGCAATCCATCTCCAAGTTTCCATTTGATACCCTTGTTAACAAGACTTCTGGCTTTTATAATTTTATTCCAAATGACAGATCCTTGAGGAAGTCCCTCTTGATTGAGAAAAGAGTATCTATCAATATCCCTTAAGTACTTAGCCTTTATGCTAATGCCCCAGTCTGTATCTCTGTTTAAGAAGTTCCAAGAAATCTTTGACAGTAGAGATTTATTCATATTTTGAATAGTTCTAATGTTAATCCCACCATGAGACTTAGGTAGGCAGACCTTATCCCATTTAACCAAAGAAATTCTCTTTTTTTCTTCTATTCCCATCCACAAGAAAGTTGTTTGAATTTGCTCCGGTTTATTAGCCAAATATCTGGGCATTTTAAATAGGGATAAAAAGTAGGTAGGAATGCCCTGAAGAGAGGCCCTTAGAAGCTGCAATTTTCCCGCATTGCTTAGGAGTTTTCCTTTCCATCCCAATAATTTCTTTTGAGTTCTCTCAAGTATATTATGCCAAAAACCCAGAGAAACTTCTTTAGTAGTCAAAGAGAGACCAAGATAGACTGAAGGAAGGTCAGCAGCCACACAACGAAGGATATTGACAATTTTTCTTTGGAGATCCCCTGGGGTATTGAAAAAGAAAACATTGCTTTTTTGAAAATTAATATGCTGACCAGAAGCCATAGCATAATCATTCAGTAAAGATTTCCATCTAGAGGCTTCCAAGATAGAGGAGATGCCAAAAATAATGGTATCATCCACAAATTGTTGTATAGAATAGGGAGACAGAGAGGAAGCAGGTTTAATCCCAGTTAAAACTTTAGAGTTGATCTTGCTATGAACAGATTTACCAAGTGCTTCAACTATCATAATAAAAAGATAGGGAGACAAGGGATCTCCCTGTCTTAATCCCCTAGAAGGAGAAAAGAAACCTCTTGGAACTCCATTAACAAGGATTGAGTATTTAGCAGTAGTAACAGCTTCCTTGAAGAGAATAGAAACTTTATCATTGAACCCAAGCTTCTGAATAATTTTAAATAAAAATTGCCATGACACCCTATCATAAGCTTTAGAGATATCAAGTTTGAAAACCATACCTGGGATACGACTCTTTTCCATTGAGTGAATAGTTTCACGAGTAGTAATCACAACATCTAATATCTGTCTCCTAGGAACAAAACCCTTTTGAGAGGAAGAAATGATTTTATCAAGAAGGGGTTGGATTCTAACCACCAGAAGCTTGATACAAATTTTGTAAATAGTATTACAAAGGCTGATAGGCCTAAAGTCAACGAGCATCTCTAGGTTGAGCTTCTTAGGAACAAGGGCAATGAAGGTATTGTTAAATTGTTTCAAGAGTTTACCAGTTCTGAAAAAGTCTCCGACAGCAACAGTGACATCATATCCAATAATGTCCCAGAACTCTTGGAAGAAAAAGGGGGGAAAGCCATCTGGTCCTGGAGCTTTAAAAGGCCCCATAGAAAAGACCACAGTACGAACCTCCTCCTCAGAAATGAACTTTAAAATTTTAGCATTATCTTCCTCAGAAATCAAAGAAGGGATATTATATAGGAGTTGATTCAGAAACCTGAGAATTGTTAGCACTCGGTCCTTGTTCAGACAACAAATTGTGAAAGAAGCTGACAGTATGATCTCTAATCTCCTCCTTATTAGTGATCATATTACTATTTTCCAATCTTATTTGAGAAATAGAGTTAGATTTTTTGTGCCTTAAAGCAGAGACATGAAAGAAGGCAGTATTACGGTCACCTTCTTTAAGCCATTGAACTCTAGATTTCTGCTTCCAAAATAACTCTTCTCTACCCATTACATTCTTCCAATCTCTAATTAAGTCATTTTCCAAATGGAGGGAAATATCAGAAGTATCACCTTGAGCAATCCTATATTGGATATTAGCCAGCTTATTGGATAAGATCTTTTTCTGAGAAAAAATGTTACCAAAACTGTATTTATTCCAGCCATAAACTTCTCTCTTGACATGCAACAATTTTTTATGAAGTCTGAACATAGGAGTACCCACAACCTGAAGTTGCCACCATCCAGAAAGAAGATTCCTAAAATCATGATGTTTAGTCCACATAGCCTCAAATCTAAAAGGAAAAGGACCCTTTCTCTTCTGATTAGCCCATTCCCAAATGAGAGGATTATGATCCGAAATTGTTCTAGGCAAAGCAACCAATTTAAGGGCAGCAATGTTTGGCCAATTGTTGGAGATAAGAAAATGATCAAGTTTCACTTGAATCATTTGGTCCCCTTTCCTCCTATTAGTCCAAGTATAATTTTGGTTCATCAAATCAATATCAACAAGCCCAAAAGTGTTAATCAACTTAGCAAGATCTAACATACTATTAGAGTAGTCCAAGATTCCCCCAAACTTTTCAGAAGGGTAAAGAGGGGTATTGAAATCACCCATCAGCATCTAATGTGAATCAGGCTAAGAAGAGAGATGCCATGATGTTAGTGTGACCATAAACCATCCTTTCTAAAAGGGAAAATGGAACTATATTCACCACACCCCCATCGTCAATCAAAGTTCTCTTAATGCATGTGTTATAAATCCACACTTGTAAATACAACATGGGATCCCCCTTCTTTGTGAGCTCTAACTCTGAAGGTATTTGCTTTAGATCAAAGAAGAATCCTGAATCCTTTAATTCAGCATTAGGTGGATGTATGTCAAAGTCAAGCTGGTTGATTTGTTTACTTGGTGGAGGTGTTATTTGGTCTAGATACTTCAACCCTATAGATTTTAAGAGCGTTGAGTGATGCGAAGGAGAATTATGAACAAAATGTGTGCGTAAGTCATCTTCAAATCTTAAATTAACTCATAAGATCCAATTGGTGCGGGTATTGGTTCTACCGCTGAAACTACGCCTTCATGAACTTTTTTCTCATTGTCAAGTTCTTCTTCGTACAAAATCTCAACAAAGCCCAACATCTTAGATTCTCCTTTAGGTCCTAGTTGTACAGGGATGCTTGCATTAGTAGTTTTAGCTAGATTGTTTTGGTCATTCATCTCTGTATTTTTGTGTGCGAGAAACAGATCTTGGTAGATTCTCATGTTTACGTTCTGCAGAGCTATGGGCGCTTGTGTCTATTTCAAACCTTTATTATTTTCTGGTGTAACTTCCTATGGATTCAAAAACATTTCTATGAATAGGTATTATTGGTCCTTTGGTAACCTTTCTATGCATCTGTTATACTCTTTGCATGACTCTCTAGTATGCCCCCTAGTCCTATGGAAGGAACAAAACTGATTGTATTCAAATGGGGGCCATTTGTATCTATTGTCATTTCCATTTTCATTTTGATTCCAAGATTAGTAATTATCCCTTGGATAATATGCTTTGTTTCAAGGATGATCTATTGCATTAACATTTGTGGGATAATAGTCTCTCCCATTGTAGTCGTTCTTTTTTTTCTTGACTGGGGATTGATTCGTCACTCCGTCGGTTGTCACATTTCTGTTATTTTTGAGGATTTTGATGGTAGATGTGTTATTATCATTTATTAATCAACCATTTGATCCATAAGTTTTCTAGCCATTGTCAATGGCTACTTGATCGATACATACAACACTTTCCAAAGGTTCCTCATATGACTTGTATGGCACTTTTTGTACTTCCTCTCTTGTGTCTCTATTCAAAGCATGCAAGAAAAGGTCACATAATTCATGGTGGTCCATGTTTGGAGCACTTTTTGATGAGTAAAGTAGTTGTCTCAACCGAGTGATTAAATGTGCCATTGATTCATTCAATTCCTGTTTCATTGTGAGAAATTCTCAGATTCTTATCTTCAAGAGTTTGTTCATGTTGAAAGCCATGCCAAAATCTCTTATTAGCTACCAAAAAGAATGTATTAAAGCCTTTGGTAAATGATAATAGCAATCCAACGCTATCCCTTCTAACATTTTTGGAGAAATCTTTGTAACAATCCCATCCCAAGGGAGGAGTTCTCTTATAGCTGTGGTGTAAGCCTTGATGTGTGAATTGGGATCTCCTTCTCCTTTTAACTTGGGGAGATTCAACAATGGTTGTGGTAACTCTATGCTTCTTATGATCAAGGCAAATGGTCCCTTCAAGTATTCCAGGTATGTTCCTAGAAATGCACTTTGCGATTGTGGGGTTGACAACATCAATCCCATGGGAAGATTTTGATAACCTAATGCCATTGCTTGATTCACTTGACCACCTTGAACTATTTGAATGTTTTACGTTGGTGGATTCCTACCCGGGAATGTGTTTTTTCTTCCATTTCAAGAGTAATAGTTCAAATAAGGGGGTTTTGAGATGCCCCTGGTCTTGGTCAACCCCAATGTTCTCATATGATTTTTGTCATCTTTCTAGAGTGGGTTGATCTATTTAGAGAGTTCTGATTTGTTGCACTAGCATTGTGATGAGATCTATAGGTGTCGAGCCTCTTGGGACCTCATCATTTCTTGGAATTTAAGTTCACGAGTTTTCATGGTTTAGAGTTCCTGCCTGTTCTCGCAAGGTGTTCTCATGTTGTTCTTCTCGTAAGGACACACGTAAGGCCTCTTGGGATTCCTTGGCCTCTTGTAGGTGTTTTCAATTCATCTTACCTCATAATCTAGGTGAGTGCTTGAATTTCTTGTGGAAGGTTGATCACCTTGATGAATTTTTGACCTGACTAGTATTCATCACGCCTTATGAGGCGTAGTTGGAACTACAGGATTATGCTCCCATGCAAGATTGTTAAATGATAGAGAACATCTAGGTTCTCTTCTGTCGTGTTCATAATCTGAATCTTTGTAATCGTAACAATTTGAGATTGGTACATTTGGGTCAGGTGATACATACCTATCGAAAGAGGAAGTTTTAGGCTCCCTTGAGGGAATGGTCCCTAAGTTTAAATCTGGTTCCATCATATTCAAGGGTGTCATAAACACCACAAAATAAATGGAACTTGAAAGAGAAAGTGACAATGATGAAAAAGATGATCATGAAAGAAATAATGTTTGAATGGGATCTTGCAAGGACACACAAAAAGATCAATCGAATGGTTTTACTCTTCATGTCGGGTTCACCAAAATATGTACACTAAAAAATGTGACTCAGTAGCTCAAGGCGGTCAAGTCAGCTTTGATGGAGCATACAGACACTTCTCCTAGCCATGGGTGAACATCCACATCACTCTCGCTCTCGTGGTAGAAGCTAGTCGAGAGGAGGTGAGACATGGGGGTGGCCCTGCTCACTCAAGAGTTGGACTTTGTGGAGAACAATCGACTGGTCTTGGGGCCAAGTTATCGAGGGTTGTTCGCTAAGTTGTACTCAATGACCATGGATGTTGAAATAATAATATGACCCAAAGGGTCACTGGTCACTGATCTCCTGTTTGGTTTAGCTAGATTCCAAAGCCTATTCAGTTGTCTATAATAGTCATTTATGAATCTTCTATGCTAGAAGTTTTCCTCTCCTACTTGAAGGAGTTGTCAGATTTGATGTCTTTGTTTAATCAACCTAAGCCTTAATTCATGTTCTTGAATGGTCAATTGTGCAGATTAAGGGGTAGGGTGTAACTCTTCGATCTCCTCTAGGATTGCCCTCATCCACTCACCTCTAAGTCCATGGCACATTCGTGACCCTGAATGGAGAGAGTTGGTTTGAGTTAACCATTAGTTGATTTATGTTTGACTTAGGGTTATGACCCAAGGTTTTCTTTGGTTTGTTTGAATTGATTGATTTGTGTTGTCCTCATGATGAAATCGAGGGTTTGTGAACTTGTTTTGATTTCTATATTTTCTAATATTTTTATATTTTGTGGGTTTGGTATGAAATGCAAGATACAATGTATGCAAACAACTTATGTTCTTTTTCACCAATTTTTGAAATAAAATGAACTAATTTAAACTAGGAATTGAAATATGAATGCAAACTAGAATGAAATTACCTAATGTAACTACTCTATTTTTTATATTTTTAAAGATCGGTTTTAGGCTACTCTAAGAATTGAGAAATGCTTTGAAATGAAACTAATCTAAATTGCAATAAAAAAAGCTAATCTAAAAATCTAAATTAACCTATCAAGGAATTTGCAATACAAGATTAGTATTCCAAGAGCAAGATTGATTTTCTAATTACTACTAAAAGGCGTGAAGGAACCTAAAATTGAAGATGCATGAGCCTAATGTATCCTCTAAGATCCTTGTAGTAGCCTTCCCTTCATCTACAACAACAGGGTACTCCTCTTGGAAATAGGGATTGCACGACAAACAAATCAAACAAAATCTTGAGAAAGCTTGGATGAAGCTATGAGAGATTGAATGAAGCACTTGTGCTTGAGAATTAGCTAGTGTGACAATGATGTATGAAGATTTTTGAAAAGCTTAGGCATAAACAATAAAAGTAAAAGGCACGAGAGTCCTGTAAAGAGTATAAGAATGCTAGGGGAGAAAAAAAACTAAGAAAAATTATGTTGCAAAAATGAACTTACCTCACCTATAGCTTAGAGGAGGGGGTATTTATAGGTTGGAATGAGGCATGAGAGGTGGAATTGATTGGAGAGTTAACTAGATTAATTAATTCTCAGTGAACTGGTTTGATTGGACAGTGAAGTGAGCTTGAAATCCTATCACATGAGAGAAAATGGAGTTTGTATGAGAAATGAATGAGTTAATTATAGTTCAACTGAGCTAAATTTAAATGAGTAAAATTTATTGAAAGGTTATGAATAGATGACACTCAGTTAGGGTGAAAATCTCATGCAAATTTGAGCAAAAATGATTCTTTTTCGAGCTCAAACTCAAAGTAATATCGTGGAAGAAAACTTGATAGGGTCTCCCACATTCAAAGGGTGGTCACCTGGGGGTGACTACGGTCAAAAAGGGGGTGACCAGAGTCTATAGGGTGTTTGGGTGAAAATAGAAGACTGGAGAGTGGTATTGGAGGGTAGAAGAACACACATGACAACTTTGTGTTGTGTGGTCTCACAACACGCCCCATTTTGCCTCAACAAAATAGGGACCCAAATTTTTGCTTGGCCTTGCTTGTGTGTTTTCCCTTTGGGTTATATGGTAAAATGTCATGTCTTGATCTATGGTGAAAATTCAAGTCAATCATATTCCCCTGTAAAGGCTATGAATGGATAGGGAATCAATTTCTAAGCAACTTTGCCTTTTACATCATATCAAAATTTTTCAAAATGAGCGAGTTATGCTTTGTCAAAATTTTGGTCAATTGAATATCCTGGTCAAAGGGATATGGACATTAGGCCTTAAATATCTTGTCCATTCCCAATATCCATATCCATGTATATCATCATGTCTAGTCTTTCTATTGACTCTTAAGCACTCAAACCATAGACTTGACCCAAAATAATCCTTAAATCGTGTTAAATCAATAATCACTCTGACAGATGGAAATAGATTTTATCAAAATATCTGTATCCTTATCCTGATGAAACTATCAAAAATCATCATGGAAAATTGCAAAAACGTCAACTAGACAGGATATTTACACATGGATATTATCAATTTCCAAAATATCTATATCCATGCCAAATATCCATATCCCTATGATGCCCATCAAATTTATCCCCCACCAGTGGACCTCTAATGCATGGATCTTTCGCACTAGATATGTTCAACTGGATACTAAGTTTCAAATGGTCATGTCTAAATATCCATATCCATATCTTGCATTACTAACAAATTAGTGTCCCACACACTCAAACCTTTGACTTTTCAAAGGGATATTTGCAACTGGATATTTTACACTCGCCAAATATCCACATCCACATCCGGAGTAATGATTTCACTCCATGTGTCCCATTGTTGACTTTTCAATGGGATATTTCGCATAAAGGCATTTTGTAAGGGATATTTCATATATCCTGACTGTGAAAGGCAGATTAGACCCCGATGCCCTACTTTTTTGGTCAATGATGTTTGACCATAATCTTTTGTTGACATCACATGGACATTTTCATATGGACATTCCTAATAGGATATCTAATCCAGATATCCATGTCCTATACCCTTTCCTACATTTAATGCCATACATAAGGTCGTTGGCCTTTTAAATTTAAAAGCGTGCTTTTGATAACTGTTGAGTTCTCCTGTGCCTAAATGATAAAATACCCACCTAACTATAGAAAAGCAATTAATATGCCATAATCAACGAATTCTCTAAGGATAAAAGGCAAATTCATCCATTATTATTAATTACCAAAGTGTTTGAGCTAAAATTACAGAGAACTAAAAGCGATTAAAGGTGAATTATAAGTGATTAAGATGATTTTACAATGACTAAGGAATGGAGTTATAGAGAACGAGAATGGTGAACACAACCAAAATGGTATTCACATCCACTTCTGCACATTAAAGGTTGAGGTTGTAACCACCAGGTATGAATACGACAAGCCCCTCTATCATTTTCACAGTTATAGTATATTTTTTACATGGGCAAAAGGTAAATTTCCCTTGATGAAGGCAAATCCTTAGGTGAATTCCTATTTGTATATGGTTCAAAATGGGTTTCAATTTAATAAAGAGATTTCAGGTAAGCTACACGTTTAAACACATAAAGCCCTAAAACTTACTATGGATACTTGTATGCTACAGGATGAGATGACTCAAAAGTGAATAGATCATCTGGATGTTGAGTTCAAATAGGATATGTTTCCTACTTCTAGATCCATATTCTAGAAATTTAGGTTTACACTAGACACCCACTATGGACAAATAGATTTGGCTACCTACAGGGCAAGGATCCAGACAGGGGATAATGATGGGATTCTGAAGAACATCATGCAAATAGTGATGTTTCATGCTGTTGGATTCCCTTTTGCAGTTGAGGCTTTGGAGCTAGTTATCAAATGTGTAAACAACTATAATATTGTGACCATGAGAGTAGAGCATCAGGGCTGCGTGTATGCCGACTTCTCTGAGAATGGCGTTATAGAGGCGTTTAAGTTGCCTACTAACAAGAATATGTACCAAGTCAATACAGAAGCCCTAACTGTAGAATATAACAATAACTATGTAGATTGCAGTAAAATTATATTTTCTTCATGGAGAGCATTGGATAACAAGGCTAAAGCTGTAGCCAAGATGCCCCAACACTTATTTAAATATGACTTTAGCCTTGAAGTGCAATACATGGTGGCACTCCTCAGCAAAATGGTGGGAAAAGTAGATGTAGGAACGTTTGAGCCATGGATGTATGGCTTGATCTAGATGGTAAATGATAAGAAACAAGTGGTTAGATGGGCTAAGATGATAAGTGACTCTCTTCATGCAGGAATGGTGCAATGGAGAAAGAAGAGGAGGATGTTCTACATGACGTCTTATGTCATGTATGCATGTTCATACAAATCTCAGCCCAATGGACTGCATACCTTTGGCTGGTTAGGGCATGAACCTACAGATCAAGAAATGTGGGAATATTACCCATAATTAGAAAGAATGTAGTTAGTTCAGCATTAAAGAGCCATAAATGATTGCCTTATCATGCACCTTGTCAGATTGATGGAGGGTGATAGAGCTAAGAGGCTCTCCAAAGAAGCACGAGTTGATACAATGCAATGGGGCATGGTTTATCTAGTTCCCCACTCACACATATGTAAGAATGGAAGGTTTTGAGGGTAATCTATTCATGTTACCTAGGTAACCCACATATAGGATAGTACTATTGGAGGTCACCAAGAAAATTATCCCCTCCTATGAGGCATACGTAAGGAAGAACAACAAGGGTAATTTCAAATTCCCCATGGAGATTACTTGGTATGCTTGGGATCAATTGATGGGGTGAAGAAATTAGAAGCTGAATTGCATATGCTACATTTGCAGCTGTTTCCTTTGGTAAGGTACTATGACCCATATCATAGAATGGAGAGGTGGGTAAGCAAGAAGCTACAACATGTAGTTCACCTTGAAGACTATTGGGCAAACAGTGATGATGAAGAGGATGTAAGGAAAAGAGGATATCAGAGGCTTACTCTAAATCAAATCTAGACAATAGGATGTCTAGAGGTCCCACCCCAAGTCAAGTCTGATGATGGGAATTTGTTTGACCCAGAATATGAGAAAAAATAGATATACAAAGAGCCCTTATCCTTGGTTGACTAAAGCCAGCCTGATGAGACATCCATAGATGTCATAACAACAAAGGTAATGGACATTACTAAGAGATGGGTGAATAAGAAGATAGGTGAATTGAAAGCCAAAGGGATGGCTATCACCCAAGATAAGAAGAGAAAGATGAAGGATAGGGATGACCTGGGGTTTGATGACTTCCCTGTCCATAAGAGGCAGGTTATGGAAGCAAAATTGGAACAACCATGACCTTGAGCATCAGGAGGAGAAGGAGAGGATTTCACATCTGAGGGCATAACCATAGCCACTTGAACTTCACCTTTTAGGGATGCACCTTTACCAGCTATCCCTATTATTACCACCGCTACAAAGGAGCCAGAGATTACAATTTTTTTTGGAAGGGATGAATATACCCAACTAGAAAAGAGGACATGTGACTATCATGAGAGGGTCCATCTCTAAGTCTGTGGAAGTCCAAACAAAAGATCAAGAGGGGCCTACAAGAATGGAGCAGATGTTTGCTCGAGATCAGTCCTAAGTAGGAGCATCATTAGCACCTGCTCCACCCTCCATGCTCCAAATGCATTTGGTAGAGCAAGTCAAGAACTTGCCTAATCCTACAATGGCGGTGGTGAAAGAGTTGTAACGTAGCACGCCAACACGTTAGATGATAAAGGTAAAGAATGAATTAGCCGAGGATGCAAAGGTTGCAGAGGAAGTAAGGGTTGGTGAACAACTGTTACCCTTAGATCAATATATTGATCTAACAGATGATGAAGTCACACAAGATGTGACAAATCATTTGGTGGGGTCATTATTTACACCCATAGTGCCTTCCCAACAAGAGACACCTTAAGTAGAGGTTATACAAGGCCAAGGAGAGATAGAGGATCCTGATGTGTAGGAAGTCTTTGATGCAGAGGAGGGAGGATCACCTAAAGAGAATATCTAACATGAGTAGTTGGATCTCTTAATCCACACAATTACAAGTCCTAAAGTTATAGACTTGTCACATCCTGTAGGAGAAAGTACAAAGGGAAAAGATACTGATCAGGATACACAAGGACAGGGTGATACTGCACAGGATATAGACATGGGTGAAGCAACTCAAGCTATCCATGCAGATACACATGAGAAACAAGCTGAGGAAAATATGGAG
Source organism: Cunninghamia lanceolata (assembly GCA_027924645.1). NCBI lineage: Eukaryota > Viridiplantae > Streptophyta > Pinopsida > Cupressales > Cupressaceae > Cunninghamia > Cunninghamia lanceolata. The sequence goes on from BSBN01000794.1 coordinate 4,330,237, forward strand.
AAATAATCAGAATAACTTCCTAAGTAGCAAATAGAGTCATCTAAGAAGAAGACTCAAAAGGATAAAGAAGATGAGGAGATGGTAGAAGAAGGTGAGAAACCTGATATTCTTCAACAAGTTCCAAAATAGGATATGGATATGCATAAAGTTGAAAATCCTAAGGTTCAATGGAAATAGGGCATACAAGTTGAAATGCATTAGGAGGAAGGGCCTGAAAAGAAGCTTCCACATGATATAGAGGTAGGGCATCTGCAAGTTGAAAAACTTGGGGATGAGCAACAACAAAAGGGAGTTCATCAAGAAGAAATCTGAAAGGATAAGGTGTCTAATCAAGAGGAATTTCATTAGTTGGAAGTGCCATAGGAAGAAAGAGATCCAGATAAAGATGAAAATGTGGCTAATAAGGATGATCAGATTGATCAACAAGGGCATTAAGAATCAGAGAAAAATGTCCGAGGCTAGCTAGCATCAAAGGTAATAGAGCCTCCTTCAATTGACGCTACCCCATTCAATTTTAAATCATTATTTTCCATTAAGGATGCAAAGCCCAAGCACAAAGCTAGGGCAATGTCTGCAATAAAGAGGGATACTATCACTGGGAAGAGAACAACACAATTGGTTGTGCCCACAGTTGACAAGGTTAAAAAGGATATTGCAGCTAGTGAATTCCAACTAACAACCATTGATTTGGAGCATGCAATGACGTAGAAGGAAATAGAAGAGCTTAAAGGGAGTACCAAGGCTGTGGCTACTCATATGCATAAACTGAAGAAGAAAAATAAGGAGTTGAAAGGGCAAATTTCCCAACTCCAATTATTTCTTAATGGATTGGTCACCCCAAGTACCCAAATAACAGAGGCACCCACTGCCCTTGGATTAGTTAGTAAGGATGAAATAAGTGGTGTGGATGCTCAAAAGCATCAAGCTAATGTTATGCAGAAGTGGGTCACAAAATTCCTATTTGAGGGTGAGGAAATAATCAGGATATCCCTTCCCAATTGGGATACGATAGCATATGAAGACCAAAGATGATATGCTGAAGGAGGAATGTGCCAAGAGGCTTGATCAGATTGATCAAGACCTCAATAAATTGAGAGATGCAAGAAATCTAGATGATCAAGTGTTACTTAAGCATAACATTTTGAAAATGCAAATGATACCAAGGATATCCACATGGATAAAGGATTTATATTTTGAAGCAAATATTCTGAATGGATGCATATTGAAAGTAGCTGACATTAGCACCAAGGTACATGATTTATTAATGGATGAAGTGTTGGAATTAGGCAGACAACTAAGAGGGGGGTGAACCAGTTGTCCCAAATCTTTAACACTTACAACTATTTCTTTATCACAAAAAACTGATTAATGATGTAAATATTTAAAGCATGAATCATTAACACATGAGCAGAAACAAATGTACACAGAACACCATGTTTTTTTATGTGTAAACCCGGTTAAGGGAAAAACCACGGTGGGGGTTAACCCACAAAGATTTGTACCCTGTTAAAAGTACTTTAGAAAATATAAGGCGCATGCCTTCGGTCGCACTACCCAGAGCTCACTGCTCAAGAGAGGCTCACTGCCTATAATTAATTTATGTTTAACACAGAAAGGACTAACTGATAATTAGCATCTTTTCATGCCTGGTTCAGTTTCATTGAATGCTCACAAAACTTCTGCTTCTGTCTCCTAATTCTTCTTCACCGACTCTTCACTCTATACTACTCTCGCTCCTTTTCTTCTCTGCTCTTCTTTTGATCCTTTATTTGGATTTAATTCATTTTGCTCAAGGATGATTTTCAACAACTCTTCAACAAGTATTTATATGCTTCATCAACCTTGGAATGAACAACAAGGTCAGCTAAACTTGATGCAGATCAATGCACTATCGGCCAATCACAACTAAGACTTGAATCTTCCTCAATAAACATGCTACGCTCCATAGAATGTTGTTAGATCATCCGCAACATGCTAGGATCATCCGGTCAGCCAAGACTTGAAAGAACATCAACACCGAAAAGGAAAATCTTTAATAATGAGCTCAAACTTCAATGCAAACCTTCAACACAATAGCCACATGATCCAGAGACCACCACAAGCACAATGAAGTCAATAGGAACAACCACACCACTTCGCATCACCAGAATCACTTGCATCTTCACACTGAACCTCAAGAACACACACTACCATGACTATCACACTAGAAAGATTTCTTTCAGACCTCCAAACCATGAACCACTTGAGTTGAGGGAACACACCAACATCCCAGACATGCCTCTAGATCCGCAGATCACAATATGCTCATACCGGACCAATCCAAACCAATTTCTTGCCACTCTATCATCACTAAACAACTACATCAACCTATTCTACTCAGAAGGTCATAACTTCTCCAAATCTTCATGTGGACCTCTCAAATCTCAATTAGAGCAACAATAGACAATCCTATACAAACCCTTTAATCCACATACTCGGATCTTCACCTTACTAGAAATACTAATCACTCCTCTGCACTGTCTTCACTGTTTCTGACAGAAAGATATGTTGACATCAATGACAACATATCAGGCACATATTTACAACAATCTCCCCCTTTTTCATTGATGGCAACATATGATGTGAAAAATTGATTCAATCATCAAGACAAGAACTTCTCCCCCTTTCTCTTGTCACACCTACAACCACTTTATTCACTACTCCCCCTTTCATCAGCAACTACTTACTTCCAAGTTTTTCACATACTTCTCTCCCCCTTTGACATCAATGGAAAAGGGCGCATATTTGCAATCATCTCTTCCCAAGAGAAATGCACAAACATCAGTAATCTTCTTGTCATTGACACCTCCTGCCTAATCAACATCTTAGATCTGCACTCGATTAAGAGTGTAGACAGTAGTACCCATAGTCACTCTCCAATGGGAATATGGAACATTTGCCTCCATCATCATGGTTCTAGCATCCTTTTTGAAAGATTTGATTTATTTTAGGAGCAGATAACTATCTTCTTATTCCATGCTTTTCACAAAATGCATTAAACTCATCGAGGGTAAACTCTCCACCATTGTCAGATCTCAGATACTTTAACTTCACACCAATCTCATTCTCCACCTTAGCCTTGAAAATGTCAAGAGCCTCTGACTCCTTTCACAAGAAAGTGATCCACACCATCTGGTAGTACTTAATCAATAGCATCAAGTATTACTCTCTTCACAAACTCCTAACTTTAGCAGGACCACACAAATTAGTGTGCATAGGTTCCAACAAACCACTTGATAATTGTTCTTTACTTTTGAATGTGGTTCAGACCTGTTTTCCCAACTGACATTCCTTACACAAGCTACTATAAGTTTTGGAAGATTACTCATGGCCTGAGTATTACTTCTCTTGACAATGTTATCAAAGTTCACATGACACAATCTCCTATGTCATAACCAACTCTGATCAATCTGAGGAATCAAGCAATTTTTTCTAGTACCACTTAAATGAAAGATTTTACCTCTAATCCTTTGTCAACCAATTGACCAACATTGAGAAGATTATGCTTCAAGCCTTTTATCACTAGACATATGAAGAGATCATCCACAGTCAATCATCCATTCATCTTTTTCTTCAATCTGAGTAGCCAATACAACTAACAAATTTGGTAGGCACTGGTTCTTCCTTTTTGATAGTAATGAATCACTTATTCATTTCCAAAGGTACTTCTCATAACAGGTTCATCATCTGTGATTCTTCCATCAGCAGTTTCTTGGACACAAAAGGATTTCTTCTGAACTCTAGGTCTGTTTGGCTTTGAGACCCTTTCCAGATATCTTGATGCAAAAAGGCCAATCTTATTGCAAGCAAAGCATTTGAAAGGCAACTTTCCTTCATACTTACTGGATCCTTTTGGTAATCATTTGGCAAACATAGCTTCAAGTTCTTTAAGCTCCGATTCATCTTCTTTAAGTTCATTCCTTGCCTTCTTATGTCTGCTTAGTCTTCTTGGAGAGCATTCACTTGAAACAAATCTTTGCTTACCCTTTCCAGAACCACTGGCCTTAAATGCTAATTTAGGAAGAGAAACACCAAATTCATTCACCAACCAACAGATCCCTTGAAATATCTGTCATAGTCCTGAATTCCTCAATAGCAGTAACCTTATGCTTGTATGCAACAGGTAAGGATCTAAGCACTTTGGCAACAATCTATGATTCTTCCAAATTCCCACTAGCACACCTACTTTTGATGTGAAAAATGCATTTGCCCTAACTCTTCCGGATACTCAATTTTTGATAGTTCTTCATGAATCACTCTGCAAGTTTTCATATCAAGATCTTTTCTTCCAGAAATCCTTCCAAAGGTTCTGAACCAATTCAAAATATTTTCTTTTATTGTGCCAGATTCAAGCACCCACTCACTGACTAGGGGAATTTGATGTTCAATGCAGCTCCCCCTGAGCCAGAGTTCCTGACTTAATTCCTGGAGGAATTGTCAGCACCTGATTCCGGTGTGGACCCATCACCATTGCTTATTGTATCTTTCTTTACCCAAATCTTGTTCATTTCACTCCATATCTCATTCACATCAATTTTTCTTTTGTCTTTGTCTTGTCTCTGTTCATCCAGTTTTCTGTTTACTGGACCTCTTCTTCCATTGTTCCTACTTTTGCAGAATCTTGCAATATGACTAGATTTATTGCAATTAAAGCACACAACATTTCCTTGCTTATGAACTTGATTTCCTCTTGATCTGCATTGATTAGCCATGTGCCCAAATCCATTGCAAGCAAAACAGTAACCATTGAAAGAATTGCCAATTCCTCTATTGTTAGCATTATTCATTACCATACTTCTGCATTCATTTGATCTATGACCATACCTCTTACACTTGAGGCATTGTCCAGAGAAGGATAGACCATTTTGATTTACTCTGCTTCTGCACTGAGTAGCTCTATGACCAAATTTATTGCAATTGAAGTAGTTTCCATTGAATGATGGATATCGTTGAGCATTAGGTTGTCTTATCAGAGGTTTTCTAGTTCTGTTTCTTTTATTCCTTGGTTGAAAATTTCTTTTTCTGGATCCAAAGGTTTCACCTTTCTCATATGTAAGATCATGCTTGTCATCATCCTTTTTATGTTCTTCAATTAGTACTGAGCTTATCTTGAACTTCTCCTTGTACTCATTTGCAATTTCTAGGTCATGTCTGAGAGTGATAATCTGTCTCTCAAGTTTTCTCACAATTATTTCTGCTTTCTTGTAGATTAGATTCTAGGAGACCAGCTATTCCATCCAGTCTGCAGCTGTGATCTATGAAGTCAAAATGAAAGCCAAAAACATAAATCAAATGCAAAAACAAATGATATACCTTCACAATGACCCACAAATCCAAGATAGGGTGGAAGGAGTTGCACCTAAGCTCCTTAGATTTACCCAAGTAGATAGATATGGAAATGTGAATTGCTCTATTTCTTTCAACACAAATGTGATGGGGATAATGATGGATTTGATGAAGGATTAGATATGGATAGAGAGGCTAGAATGATTTTGGCATGGGAAGGGTAGGATGAGATGTTATGAGAGAAATTTGGGCATGACTTTGATGCAAGAAGAAGTTATTGAAAATGACATAGAGGAGGGTCTTATTTATAAATTTTTGGAAAGAGGATGGAGGGTGAGGATTAAAAGTTGAGATCAAGGGCTAGAAATGATTAAGAGTTAGGGTTTGGATTGGATTCATAGCCTTGTGACAAGTGTCACAAGAGGAGTGGATGAGATAGATCAATGGTTGAGATTTGGTCAATGGGATTGGAGGGCTCTCATTATTTGTGAATTAAAAATTCACATTGGGAAGAGAGGAGGATTATAAATGATTAAAATTTTATTTTAGGAAGAGTTCCATTCATGGGGAAGAGTTCCATTAATGAGCTATGACATGTGTAAGAGGGGGATGTGACCCTTTGAATAAAAAAATAATTTTTATTCAAAGGTGTGTGGGAGGATGGGCTAAGCAAGGTTAATTAAATGTTTAGCTTAATTAATCTAGGTCTAGGGGATAGGTAGGCTAGGGTAACTAATTAAATAATTGTGATTTAATCAACTAGGCTAGTTTTATGTTGATTAGTAGGGTAGATTAATTAGATAAGCATGATTTATCTAATTAACAAGGATTAGGAGATGGATAAATTAACTAAATAAATATTGAGAATATTTATTTAATTAATGAGGGATAGTTATAAGGTATAGTGATATATTAAATGAATTAATTGATCACAAAGGATAGATAAATGGCTAAGGGTGGACGATTAGGGATAAATTAATTAAATTAAATAAATTTATTTAATTAATAGGAGGGATAATTGGTGGTGTAGAGATACGAGAAATTGGTTTGCGAAGCAAGTCAATTTTAGGTGTCTACATTTGCCTCGCTTTGAAATGGTGTTGCGGCTAAGTAACATTATTTCAAAGAAGTTAAAATATAGAGTTGGATTGGATATAAAAATATTTTGGCTTAGAAGAATAGTATAAGGTTTAGGGATGATTGGTAAGGGTGATGCCCCCTTGAGAGGACATGTGGGTTGCAAGAACATGGCTGTGCTCTCGAAATGGATGAAACAGATTGGTTGAGGGATAGAGGATAAGGGGTGAGATGAAAGATTGATGATGTTAGGTAGATGATTGGATGATGGATGGATTGGGAAATAGATGATCATTGTGCTAAACATGATTTAGAGAGATCCTAGGTTTGATATAGCAAAGTGGATATTTTCACCAAGGTATAGAAGACCAGAGTGATGATGTTTATCTAACATTTGCATGGACTAGACATGCAAAAAGGAGGGTGATCCCATGCATACCCAAGATAGTATAACCTTGTCTAGATGAGGGAAGGGGACTCATAGCATAAGTCCTAAATACACAAGAGGTATGATGAACCTTAGATGCACAAGGAGATCAATATGCTAGAACCGACCCTACGATCGACAAGATATGAATACTAGCTTGGTGTAATGAAACCAACCCACAAGCACAACATACAAAAGCAAGACTATGCCCCATTCTAGATGTTTTCACCGCATACCATATTATAGTGAGATCAAGGTAGTTTTGATGTGATCTTCAAATAGGATAAAAGATAAAAGATCAAAAACTAAAGGACCAAAGAACCAAACAAATAGCCATTGTATCTCTTGCCAAGATGGATGATGATTGAATGAAGGATTCTGCCTATTGTAGGGATGATATATCCTAAGGCAAGAATCGATTGATAATTGGATCATGCCTAGTTGATGTTGTAAGATTGGCTCAAGATATGATGGCTACAAGTTGTGGTTGATGATGCTTTGATAGTTGATGATTTTTGTTAAGGTATGATTGCTTTGATAGGTAATGCGATGCTTGGGATATTGTGTTTTGATCTAGTGTAAGCTCAGGGGATAGGGACCATCCAAGCAGGTTGGATGGGTGCATCTTATGTACCTAAGTACTGGAAACTTCCTTCATATTCTAGACTGCCTACATACCCTATATCCATGGGATCAAGGCACATTAAGATGCGGGTGGGGATGATATGTAGTTCTGATTTATGATGATGATGTGGGATGATTGAGGATAGATGTGATGATGTTGGAAGATGAGGTGTTGGATGATTTGGTTTATTGTGAGGATGTTGGAAGATGATGAGATGTTGATGGAACGATGTGGATTTTGTGAGGGATATTTTTGGGATTTTATGGATTTTTGGATTTTTTTGGATTTTTTGAAATTTTGGAAAGGGCATGGTTTATTATGATGGTTGCATTGGATTGCATTTGGATAGCCTTTGCGCTAGATACCAATGACAAGGGAACACCAAGTTTAGAGGTGAAGGTGATGGAGTTGGATTGGGGGATTGGCGATGAAAGTATAATGGATAGGAGATTTTTGATAGATAGATAGGTACATGCGGATAAGGGATAGGATGGGGGATAAAGGATCAGGTAGGGATACATGATAATGGAAGGTGATAGAGAAGAGATTCATGATAGATGGATTGGAAGATAGAGATAGGGATGCAAGATAGATGGATGGGAGATGAGGATAAGGATGTTCTCCAAAGGCTAGGTTGCAAGGAATCATATGCCCCAATGCTTAGAATTTTGCATGATGGGTTCACGTTTGAATGGATGGACTTAGTAAATGGATGGCGGATATGCTTGGAAAGGGAGTACACTGAGAGGTGTCCAAAGCATGTTGTTGAGATTTTTCCCCTTATCTTTATCAAGATCCAAGAAGGAAGATATAGTAGATGGGATGGATGGGAAATGATAGGATAAATAGGGGATGGTGGATAGGAATATGATATGATAAGGATAAGATAGTGGATAATATGTGAAAATGATATTATGGATGTGGATGAAGGGTATGGTTTTTTCCCCCAAGTGTAGGCATACAAAATGGATGGAAAAAGGATTACACATGATGCCCACAAAGGGTTTTCATCATGGTACTTGCCCAAGGCACCACAACGAGTGGTTTTCACCATTGGACAGATTTTTTCTCTTTACTATTTTCTTGATTTTTAATTTTTTTCTTTTTTTGATGGAATGGGGACTCTAGCGTCTGTTTCCATAGCAAGGAGAAGATGGTCCCATGTTGGATAGTATTATGGATGATGATTGCATGGATGTTGGTAGATAGGAGAAGATGGAATGGATGGTGGATAGTGGATTATGATGTGGATTATGCAAAAGCATGGACCATAGGGATGTGATGGGGGAGATATGTAAGATAGTGGATGAAAGATGGAGAAATGGGGGTATGTGGGAATGTCATGTGGTGGAGGGGTGTAGACACCCTAAAATGACCAAGTTGTCACGCTACTTGCATTCCGTCATCTGTCTAATCACCTGCATTTCAAACATTAATTAAATAATCTAATTATTTAATTAATTTCACTAAATTTTTCTAAATCACAAAATTGTGACATTAATTAAATAAATCCTCTTTATTTAATTAATTAAATTAGATTCCTCTATATTCTTCCACAATTAAATAATTATAATTATTTAATTTGATCATTATTCTCTTTCCAGAATCAAATCCACATTAATTAGATAAATCCAATTATTTAATTAATTCAACAAATTCCCTCTTATCTACAATTAAATAATTCTTAAATTGTTTAATTAAATCAAAATCATTCTTCCAAAATCATGCACAACAATTAAATAAGTTTATTTATTTAATTTACTTTCAAATCTTCTAAATTAAATAATTCCAATTATTTAATTATTTCTTCCAATAATATCTTCTCTAAATTTAAATAAATCAATTATTTATTTAAATTGCTTTTTCATCTAATTTGAGTTATCTCTAATATAACTCAAGCTTTCTTTATTTAATAAAGCAAAATATCTTCTTATTCTCATGCAAATCTCTTCTTCTTGTTTTAAATCACTTAATTGATTGTTTTATTCTTTTAATTGATTTATCTCTTCAGTTAACTCATTCTTCTATTCTTGATAACTCCTCTCATGCAAAAGAAAGCAAGACACTTGTCTTCTTCTTATTCATCGTACATTCCTCAACTGTTCTCCTCTGTTGATTCTTCTGAATTATCTAGACCGTTGATCGATCTTCCTTGAAATCTATATAAACCCTCCTCATCTCCTTCATTACCTCTCTCTTCGATCGTATTCTCAGGCATACTTAACAGAGCTTTGAGCATATAAAACGCATCGATTGAGCAACTTTATGATCTCTTAACATTGATCTTTGAGCACATTGAGCACACTACTTGCTTGTTGCAGCTATGGTTTCGCAACTTGATTGAGCAATCCACACTTCTCCAAAAGGGAACAATACAGGTTTTGGTAAGAGCTTTCATTTTTACTTTGATTTGATGATAATGGCTTTTACTTAGATTGGTTCACTTTATGTGATTGGTTTTTGATTTTATTAGTTTTGATTTAATCAATTTTTCCTCATACACATTCTGGCATGCCCGGTGGGACCCACTAATCCCTCTTTTTCTTTGAGAAATTAATTTTTTTTGAAGTTACAGAACGGTACAATGCAAAATACACAGGAAAGTGCTTTTGGAAGTATCATATAGCATGTCTGGAGGTACTGTACAGTGCCCTCGGCTAATTATACAGTGCTTCTGGTAATACAAAAAAGCGCTTCTGGTAATGCAGAACGACACGTTCGGTAGTATTGTTAAGCGCTTTTGGCTAAATTAGGTTTTTAACTTTGTTTTGTGTTGTTGCAGGGTTTTCTCGTTACATATATGTTGATTTGTCTGACAAGATATTGTATTTGTCTTTCAAACCTGCTTTTGATACTTCCTAAGCTGACTTATTTAGGGGTATCTTCGGTATTGGAGTTAATTTATTGTGTTGCTACACTTTCTAATTTTTTTAGAGTTCACGATTTAGATCTATCAGAATTTACTTCTCAAAACAGTAGATCAATCATGAAATCCCATTTCGATATGATCATTTTTGACAAAAGCTAATCTTTTTGTGATCTGAGACCATGCAACGCATTTGGTATAAGATTATCGTGCTTTCGGATACATAGTAAAGCACTTTGAGATCTGTTTTAGCGCTTCTAGTAGTATCTTTCGACGCTTCTGGGGAGCATTGCAGCGCTTTTGGCATAACAGTATCACGCTTTCGGATACACAGTACAGCGCTTCTGTCTCTTGTTCAGCATTTCTGGTAATATTCTACGACGCTTCGGGTTTGTGTTACAGCGCATTTGGAAATACAGTAAGTCACTTCCGGTAAGATAGTGTAGCGCTTTTGGTCAAATTGACTTATTTTTGCTAAACTCGTGGGTTTTGGTGGAACTAACTGACTTGTTGCAGCTTCTTATTGCTCACACAGAGCCAATAGGTGTTTTTTTAACATGTTCATGCAGGACAAACATTGAAGACCTCTTGATTTATCTCACTAAGTCTTAGAAACACATTGCATGCTTAAAGGGATAATTGAACAAATCTTTTCTTTGCAAATCTAAGTCTTAGGAACATACTAACTTTCTTAAGGGACAATGGACATTTATGCACAAACACTTCAATTTCATAAGGGACAATTGACAACTACAAACGTGTGTGTGCCTAGTTTAGTTGCACCTTATTTTTCTTATAACGGGACAATTGAACCTTTGTTTGACGTGCTTGCTCTTACTTTTTAGTACTTCCTTTAGAAGGGCCTACTTTTGGATTGCACTTCATCCAAAAGGGATGACCCTAAGCAGAGTTTTCCTTTGAATCGCTATATAAAAGGGATAAGGCAAAAGCCAAGTCCTAACCGACGTCAGCCTTACCTTGTGGTGCCAAACTGAAAAGAGGTGTGCTAGCTCTTTGTGGAAATGATTTTCACATTGAGCGAAGTGTTTGATACTCTTAGTAGGATTGGTTAAATCTTTTAGTAGCTTGTCACATTGCTCATAAGGCGTTGGTCCCTCAAAGTCACTAAGAACCATTCTAGATAGAGATTACCTAACCTACCTCAGAACATTGCGGTAATCATCAGTGCAAGGGGAATCGATTTAAGCCCTTAAGATACTCACCATTGGCTCCCTTGAGAAGAGATAGTATTCCCTTGGCCATAAAGCTCTTGTGACCTACTTGACCTTTCCAAGGGGAGGGTGAGATATCCCTACCTATCATCTCTCGCAAAGATACTAAATATCTGACACCTTTATGGAATGATATTTTTATCGACGGAGTATTAAGCTGTGAGCTGATCTACTGCAATGAAACCTTGTCTCTAGGGATAAAAAGTGCTTGTTATTGATTGCAATTGTCTCATACCTGTGGAAATATTAGGCTTGTTTGGAGCCTCGAACATACACTATCTGTTGTGTCAGTCCCTTGTGTGTGCCAACATTGTTTGCTGTGTTTTCTCTTGCCAAACAAATCCAATCAGAAATAGAAACAATCCATAAAAAATAGTACCTTTTAGAAACATCAGACACTACTTCAGCACCCCTGGTATTACAGCAGCTCGCCTTTGGTAGTACAGTAGATCGCCTTTGGCATAGCAGTAACTCGCCTCTAGTAAAACTCTACTTCAGTGCCCTTGGTATAACAGTAGCTCGCTTTTGGTCACTGTAGCTCGCCTTTGGCATAGCAGTAACTCACTTCTGGTAGCTCAGTCTGTCACCTTTGGTGTCACAGTAGCATGCTTTTGGTTGCACAGTCCAGTGCCTTTGGTCAAACAGTATAGCACCTTTGGTCCAGTACATTGTGCATTAGAGTTTGTCCTTTTCTCAAAAGCACCTCACAGAGTCCCAGCATTACCTTTCTTGTCCTAGTGTATTGCATGGTAACCACTAGGCTCCAGCAAACTATGAAGTCCAAGCAAGTTGTCCCTAAGAAGCGCAAGTCACCTCCTCACACACCGCAATCGGGTCGTCTCAACATTACTCCCAAGGTTACTCCTAGTACACCCGCGGCAAAACCAATCAACTCTCTGAACATGCCACACATTGACCAACCAAGCAATCCTCAAGAGGGTAGGGTCCCTTTGGTAAATACACCCCAGTATACCACCGGCTTGCCTTTGGATTTTGTGCCACAAGGATATACTATTGAGCAAATCCCATCTCAAGAGGGCAGGGTTCCTTTGGTAAGCATTCCTCATTATACTACAGGCTTGCCTCCAGATTTTGTGCCACAAGGTTATATCGTAGATCAACCCCCATCTCAAGAAGAGCGACACTTTGAAATAGGTCAATCCTCTCAAGAAGATGGGCAAGATCTTGATGAAATCATACAAGAACCTAGAGTCGTGGCCGCCTTTGAAAAAATCCTTAGTGAGAACCAAGATCATTTCTTTCGCTTGCCTGCAGAGCAAGGCGCCAAGTTACCTCCAAGATTTTGATTTATCCACTCTCAAGGAGAACAACAACACCCAAGATACCATACAAGAAGTTCAAACCATGTCAATAGTGACCACACCCTTACCTCCACAAGGCTCACAGTATAGGAACCCCCTTTTTCAAAATCCAACAGAAGAGAGGGCCGTATCACCGCTTCTGACTCCTATGGAGATCTACAAAAACCAACAAGAAACTCTCCAATGTCAAGCAGAGTTAGCTAAGCAAGCCACCTTAGCTCGATCAAATATGCAACCACATCCTAAAGTGTCCACACCAATTGCAAGTGGAATCTTGGTTACCCCATCACGAATAGGTTTCCCACCAAATTACAATCCGGGGAACAACTATGTAGCCATGCAACAAGGGTCTCAACACATACCACCTCCTATATCATCACACCTTCATGTCTCTCAACCAATTAGAGTCATGCAACCCCAACCACAACATTCTTCTACTCTCATCCTCAATCAACCCCAACCACAACATTCTTCTACTCTCATCCTCAATCAACCCCAACCATCGCAAAACACTTCTACCTGTGTCCCTCCTCCACAACGTTCATCCTCGCTCAATTTATTTCACACATTACCTAGCCACTCTCAACATTCCCAACATCAAGTTTCCCAAAGCTATGTGCTGCCATCACAACCTAATCAAATGCACTTTAGCTTTCCTCCACCCAATTCTTTTCTTCAACCATCTCAAAGCCAACATTCTTACCTAGCGCCACCTCCACCTCTTCCAAATCAAAACCTCCAATTCCAACCCAATCCAAACCAAACGTACAACCCGTATGATCCCAATCAATCTTATGACCCTTATAACACCAGTGTGCATGGCTTACATTATAATCTTCCGTATGGGCAACACCAACCACTTTTGGGACAACATGAGATGTTACCAACCCCTCCCATGACTATGGAGCTAAAAATCGCAGAAGTTCAACAATAGTTATCTGATCTTACATTTGGTCACACCAAGAAGACCTTCTCGTTAGAGGAAGTGTGTCCTTACCCTTTTGATCGGTCATTACCAATGATCCCTTTTCCTCAAAACTTCACTATTCCCAAGTTCGATAAATACAAAGGAAAAGGTGACCCAAAAGACCATCTTAGGGAATTCCATCTTGCTTGCTTCGAGGTCTCACACAATGACACATATCTTATGCGTCTCTTTCCTCGCAGTCTTGGAGGTCAAGCTATAGAATGGTTCTCACACTTACCCACGGGTATCAAGTCTTTCAACGAGCTAGTAGAGAAGTTTGCCACCCACTTTTCTTACAACGCGGAGCATGAGATTTCCATGACCGATCTATGCAACAATAAACAAAAAAGTGGGGAAACTTTCATTTCTTTCCTTCAACGGTGGAGACAAATGGCTAGCAAATTTCCTTTCAAGATTCCTGAGAAATAGCTTGTTAGCATATTTATGCAGAACCTCAACCAATAGTTAGGTTTCCATTTGCAAATTCTTAGTGCTACAACCTTTGACGAAATCACATACAAGGGAATCAACATTGAAAAAGCCCTCATTGCTAAGGGTGTGGTCAAAATCTTCAAAGAAATGAAAGACAATGCTCCTCATCAACAATCAAACGATAAACCCAAATATTGGAACAAAAACAAAAATGTGGTTAACGACGGTGTGGTTGATTCTAAACATGTCCAAACTTTGCAAACACCGCTACAGCTCTCCAAACCAAGTCAAGCTCCATCTCACCAAAAACAACAATAGTGGCAACCATATCAAAATTAACAACAACGACAACAGGAGAGACCTCAACAAGATTACCCTCCACGACGTCAATTCACACCCTTGGGAGTGCCCATCAAATCAGTCTTACAGCAAGCTTTGCAGAAAGGGCTCATCACCTTACCTGATGCTCCCCCATATGGCAAACCTATTTACAAAACTGCACATTACAGAGACAATGAATATTATGAGTTCCATAGGAGCAAAGGGCAACAAACCGCATCTTGCATGAAACTCAAGAACCTCATCCAAAACCTCATCGACGGTAATCAAATCACTTTTGAGAATGAATCACCAGTTCAACACACGAAAAAAGATCTCGACATGTACAAGGAACCATTCCCTCATCATGGTCCACCTCCTCCTCAGGATAGAGGTAAAGGTATCAATCATGCTTCCACTTCCTTTGATTCCATTGTAGGTTGTTTTGAAGAGAGTTGAGTGTCTACCCTCACAATCAAAGGCAAATCTACGGATTACACTATTACAACTCACCGTGGTCATGTCACCATTCATGGTCCTACACCTAGTCTTCCGGCTCAATCTGATTATAATCTTGTCAAACATTTAGGGAAAATGACAGCACAGATCTCTATTTTGGACCTTCTACGGTCATCACCTGCACATAGAGTAGTGCTAGAAAAGGCCCTCCAAGAGTCTTCGGTTCCCAACAACATAGTTGTCATGGATTTCCAAGCTATAGTAGGTAACATTGCTTCACCCTACAATGTGGTCTTCTCTGAGAAAGATCTCCCATCCCATGATCCTTGTCACAATGATGCCCTGCATATTGAGGTTCTCATCCATAAGCGCAAAATCAAACACATACTCATAGATGGTGGTGCTGGTCTCAACATCCATTCTTTAAAGTTACTAAAGCAATTGGGATACTCTGAGGATCATGTCAACACTGATCATAGTATTACAATCAAGGTGTATGATGATGCATAACGCCGTTCAGAAGGTGTTATTCACTTGCCTATACAACTGGGCCTTGTCATGCTTGAAACCAGGTGTCAAGTTCTTGATATTGAGTTGCCTTACAACATTATCCTAGGCCACCCATGGATCCATGCCATGAAGGCTGTTCCCTCCACGTACCATCAATCACTAAAGTTCCCATACAATGGTACGGAGATAACTATCCCAGGAGACCCCAATCCTTTTGAATTCTGCCGTGTCTTGCAAGGCAGTTATAAGAATTGCAACCAAGTGCCTAAAAATGACAAAGCCATTGAATCCCCACTATATGTTGACCCTGCAACACTGACTCTGGCCTCTACAAGTGAACCCAATCCTCTGCCTGTAATCACAGCTCGCATCCGAGATATAGGCTTTGGCACTTACGATATCTCAAAATCTTGTTGTGTAGGGCGGATGCCTTTATCTCCAAAATCTTACGACCAACCACCCATTGCCAAAGTAACCAAAAAAGCAACTATTCCTCCTGCAACATTCCTAACCCAATTCCAACATGGATGGTTATTGGAAGAGGAAACTATTGAGGACATTTCTTCTTGGCTCTATAAGAAGAAAGAACTAGTCACAATACCAGTCAAGCAATATGGCAATGGCTTAAGGATAGTAAAAAACATGGGCTATAAAGGCAAAGGTGGTCTTGGGAAACAGAATCAAGGAACTATGGAACCCATTGTTGTGACAAAGAATCTAGACAAGAAGGGATTAGGATTTGGTAAGAAGGTACCACACGCCTTGGACATCGAGTATATCCTCGACGAGGTAGCTGACACTTTTCCTGCCGATTCAACGTCTACAAAGGATATCATCGATGACTCTTCCCTCCATATGACCAATCTATTCACAGAATCCTCCATTTTTATGCTATCCTCCGTATCCTTAACTTCCACTACCAGCACCCAGAATGTAACACTTATCTACCCTGAACTTATCGATTGGGATCAACAAGGGTCCCCCGTTATAGATGTATTTTAGAATGATGAAGCTTTAGCTGAGTTCATGGGACTTCAGGAAGGTATCCCTCTTGGTGATCATAAAGCAGGTTTTGTAATGGAACTAGAGCCAAAGGCTTATTTTGGTGAGAATGCCAAATCCTCCAGTCGCAAAAGTACAAATAAAGAAAGATCTCTAGGTGAAAACCACACTGTGGCACCTCTTGATCACAAAATAGTAAAAACAAAGGATGTATCCAAAGGTGAAAACCCAACTATGGCCCCTGGGGATGGAGGATTTGACCTTCCCCTACCATCTAAGTACCAAGAGAAGTTAGCTCTCCTAGTGGAAGATTCTACAGAGATAAACCTTGGCACAGAACAAAATCCAAAGACCACGTTCCTAGCAGCATCATTATCTGAAACAGAGCACAGGAATCTTAACACCTTCTTCTTGCAATGAACCATCAACTTTGCATGGACCTATACCGATATGCCAGGGTTAGACCCTAAGCTAGTAGTTCATTATCTCACAGTTGATCCCAAGGTGAAACTAGTCAAGCAAAAGTTGAGAAAGATGCACCCACAGATCGCTCTCTTGGTAAAAGTGGAAATACAGAAATTATTAGATGCAAAGTTCATACGACCCATTGATTATTCAGATTGGGTCTCAAATATTGTACCTATGTCTAAACCCAATGGGCGCATCTGCATGTGTAATGATTTCAGAGATCTCAACAAGGCATGTACCAAAGATGACTTTCCACTACCAAACATTGACATTATAGTGGACTTGACAGTAGGTCACGAGATGCTTTCTCTCATGGATGGATTCTCTAGCTACAATCAGATAAGGATAGCGGAGGAAGATCAACATAAAACAACCTTTACTTGTCCTTGGGGCAATTATTGTTGGTGCGTCATGCCGTTTGGTCTGAAGAATGCAGGAGCAACCTATCAGAGAGCAATGACAATGATCTTCCACGATCTCTTTCATCACATCATGGAAGACTATGTGGATGATATACTGGCTAAATCTTCTAGGGCGGATCACATACAGGTTCTAGGACAGATCTTTGACAGGCTCAAAAAATACCAAGTAAGACTCAATCCAAAGAAGTGTGTATTTGGTGTAACATCAGGGAATCTATTGGGATATATTGTATCTCATAGAGGCATCGAAGTAGATCCAGCAAAAATAAAAGCTATAGTGGAGATGCCTCCACCCAAGAACCTTAAAGCACTAAGGAGCCTTCAGGGAAGGTTGCAGTCCATTTGACATTTCGTATCACGGCTAGTAGATAAATGTAAACCCTTTCAACACTTGCTCCGAAAGGATGTCTCATTTCGATGGGACAACAAGTGTCAGGCAGCGCTTGATCAACTTAAAGAGTATCTAGCTACACCTCTTGTATTGGTTCCACCAGTCGCGGACAAACCTTTGATATTATATATCTCCACTACCAATTCGGCCCTAGGGGCCTTGCTCACACAAAATGATGAATCAGGAAAGGAGCATGCCATTTATTATATTAGTAGAACCTTGGTGGGATATGAGCTCAATTATTCACCAATGGAAAGGGCTTGTTTAGCAGTAGTGTTCACCTCCCAAAAGTTCGGCATTACATGTTGAACCAACACACAAATCTGATTGCCAAAATTGATCCCTTGAAGTATCTACCAGCAAAAGTAGCTCTCACAGGCAGACTAGCTAAATGGGTCATGATCCTTAGTGAGTTTGACATTGAGTACACAGATCGTAAAGCAATCAATGGACAGGCCCTCGCTAATCACCTAGTAGAAGCACCCATGAAAGATACACATCCTATGGTAGTAGACTTTCCTGATGAAAATCTCTTCACTCTTGCTAACTCCATAATGTGGAAGTTGTATTTTGATGGTTCTTACACACAGCATGGATCGGGAGCCGGCATCTTATTTGTTACACCTCAAAATGACTATATTCCAAAATCATATCGGCTTGCATTCCCTTGCACCAATAATATAGCTGAGTATGAAGCACTCCTTATAGGTCTTAATACAACAGTTTAATGAGACATCACAGAATTACAAGTATATGGAGACTCACAGCTAGTCATTCGCCAAGTCACGGATGAGTACCTAACAAAAGATGAAAAGTTGATCCCCTACAAGCAACTAGTGGATGCTTACAAACCACACTTTTCTAGCATCACATTTGAGCAAATTCCAAGAGAGCATAACAAAGTTGTAGATTCTATGGCTTCTGTAGGGTCACTAATTGACATGCCTGCTAATACACAGAAATGCAAATTCTTGATCGAGCAATTGTTGATACCAGCCGTTGATGTTCCTGTTATTGAAATCATCTGCGAACTTGTTGGTCCCAATTCCCCATGGTATGAAGATATCTATGAATACCTCAAGAACAAAACCTTTCCCCCTGACCTATCATCCACCCAATGCAAAACCTTTATCCGTCGATCCTCTCGTTACATCATTCTGGGTGATACACTATATCGTCGGAGTCTTGATGGTATCCTCTTACGATGTCTTAATGCGGAAGAAGCTGAAGCTACCTTACGAGACATACTTGAAGGTGTCTATGGCGCACATTCTACCAGTCCTAATCTTGCTAAGAAGATACTCAGAATAGGTTATTACTGGCCTACAATAGAGCAAGATGTTGCATAGTTTGCTAAGCAGTGTCTACAATGTCAGCAGCATGGAGATTTGATTCACGCACCAGCTCATGAATTACAACCTGTGACAACTCCATGGCTGTTTTCTCAATGGGGTCTCGATCTCGTAGGACAAATCCACCCCTCGTCCTCCAATGGCCATAAGTTTATCATTACCGCCACTGAGTATTTCACGAAGTGGGTGGAAGCCATTCCTATGACCTATATCATTGGTAAGCAAATAGCCAAGTTTATCCTTAACCACCTCATATGCCGGTATGGTATTCCCCAATCCATTGTCACTGATAATGGGAGACCATTCAAGAACCAAGATGTCCGTGCCTTGTGCACACAATACAATATCTGACATCGCTTTTCAACTCCCTATTACCCACAGAGTAACGGCCAAGCTGAGGCTTCCAATAAAACCATTCTCAAAATACTCAAGAAAATGGTCAATGAAGTTGGTCATGATTGGCACTTGCAACTCAATCCCGTCCTATGGGCCTACCGCACTAGTATCAGAACACCCACTGGTGCCACACCGTATGCCTTGGTCTTTGGCTCTGAAGCCATCCTACCTATAGAGGTCGAGATCCCATCCCTCAGAGTATCCATGCAGGACCTGATCGGCGGAGAGAAGTATCACACTTCCAGATTAGCTGAGCTAGAACTCTTAGATGAGAGGCGCCTTGCCGCACTTCATCATCTCCATGTTTATCAAAACTGCCTCCAATGTAATTACAACAAAAAGATCAAAGAAAGACAGTTTCAAGTTGGTGATCTTGTACTTAAAGAGAATCAGAGAAATCAAGCAGATTGAGAGAAGAAGGGTAAGTTTGAGCCTAACTGGTTAGGTCCCTTTATTGTGATAGCAACATACGGATCAGGAGCTTATACTTTAGCTACACCTGATGGCATTCCTCTAGATGAGCCACTTAACAGTGTCCATCTCAAGAAGTTATATGCCTGATCCTCAGAGTATTCCAAATATATATATATAAAAAACAAAAAAAAAAGGTCCAAAAAAATCTATCCTCGGGTGAAAACCTAGCAAACAGGCGCCTTGGATAAGTACCATAGTAAAAACTTGGCAAACAGGCGCTATGTGTAGAGCCGGCATCCATCGTCTATCAAGTCCTGTTCATTCCATGTCCATTTTGCAACAAGTTTCATCCATCCATCCATAATAAAACCATTGACCTTGTTTGCATTTCCATCTCCCTATCTAGTATAGCTTGAAAATTTGTCAATGTCCCTCATTGTCATCCCACATCTTGATCTGTGTCAACAGTTTGCATTGTCTGGTCCTAGGTAACAACTTTCTAGGTCTTCTTCATCAGTCATCCATACAAATTCCTCTATCGGAATGGGGGCAACTCTTTCCTTAACTTGGGTCTAGGATTGGTGCCTTGTTCGTGGTTCACAATGCGCTCTTCAATCTTTTCTCTTTTCCGCCAATAGCATCCCTTTAACGGACACATTGCTCTTACGATAAGGCTGTTATCTTCTCAACACTTTTTCTACATCATCACATCCACCCAGAACTACATATCATTTCTTCTCAATCTTAAGGTACCTTGATCCCATGGATATGGGTATGTAGGCAGTTTGGAATATGAAGGAAGTTTCCAGTACTCAGGTACATAAGCTCTCCCCCTTCCACCTTGACCCATCTCATCACTCTATCCAGAACTACATATTTATCACTTTTATCTTCCATCGTAAGTGTGCCTTGATCCCATGGATACAGGGTATGTAGGCAGTCTGGAATACGAAGGATGTATCCAGTACTCAGGCACACATGATCCATCATTGTCCACCCACCCCAATCCATCGACATGTCACCTTTCTAGTCTTCCGTTTATCAAAATCCATTTCACCTCGACTTGACTAACTCAAACAGCAAGCTAGCGCATCCTTTCAAAGCAAGAGTCCTTAACAAACTTGAAGCAAAATAGCTTCTTTCCAGAGACATCTACTATCCTGCTGTTCTGATTGCCAACATCAGCTAAATCCAGCTTAACCAAAGCACCAGATCAACAAGCTTGTCTTCTACGAAGTGTTCCATTGTCGAGACCAACACATGCGTCTCCTACGACATGTGGCATTTCCTATAGCAAGACATTGTCTTTTTAGGTAGATAGCCCTCTTTAACAGACACAAAGTTCCTACGATAAGGCTGTTATCTTCCCTATCTAATCTATCCTGAGCAACCTCTTTGGCAAGAGAATATGTTGGCTATATGTTTACTTTGTAAGTCAGTCAATTTGCTTTATGGTTTATCTTTTGTTCCTTTTCTATTACCTATTCAAGACTACTTTGATTTATCTATAATCTTGGTATGTTGCGATGTAATATGGATTAGGGGCATAGTCATTGCTTTTGTGTGCCGTGTTTGAGGAATGATCTTTAGCATCATTCTTAGCATTCTATTTATCTTGTGTGTGTTACAACCTAGCATCTTACATCTTTAATACTCTTCTTGTATTTACATGTATTGAAGTTTATTTTATGTTCAAGACTATGTCTTCTTCACATGTTCCAACAAGGTTATATAATGTCTAAGAGATCTAAGTTCAAACTGCTTGCTTGCGGAGTCAATGTCCATGCACTCAGATATTACTGCACCTTGGTCTTTTCTACCTTGGTGGCGAACTATCCACGTGCTATATCAAAATAAGGATTGCTCTTTATATACAAATGTGAAACCATTGCAACAAGCTCATCTTTCATCCATTCCCACAACCTTTATATCGTTTTCACTATAAAGATCGACCAACAGTCTCTGTCTCCATCTCCTCCTATTCTCCTCTCTGGGGCATATCTGCAAAACCCACATGTCAGATATCACTAGTCATCACATCTATATCATCATACATCTCTATCATCATACATCTATAAGCAACATATGTCATCACATGAATACATAATCATACATACAATATCATCACATCCATGACATCAAAGAATGCATACACAAAAGCATGAGCAACGGTGAGCTAAATAGATCATCATATATCTCATATAAAAGGTCATCATACTACAAAATGTCTGTGTCTACATCAATAATCCATATATATAGTACATCATGGCTATCAAGAGCCCGTAAAATATACATCAGGATGCACGCAGGCATCTGTCCAAAATGATACAAATGGTACAATGTACAAATGTCCATCGTGATACAAGTATAGTACAAATATGATACAATATACATGTGCATGCCCTAGTGGGTAGAGCTGCTCTCCTGCTGTGGCCCCTGTCCTCCCCCTGTGCTCGGTGGAGGTCCCCCTGCTGGTCCTCCTCCTCCCCCTGGTGGTAAAAATGGCCCTCTAACTGAAGACACTGACTGCCCTGTCCTCCGGGATCCAGATGCCCTTGACTTGCTCCTCTTTCTGTAACTCGATGCCTACTGAGCTGTTGGCACCGCACCCACATACAGACCCCTGTAGTATTCAACCTCCCAACTAGCTGATACTAGCTCTCCCTGCACTCGGATGAGCTCACTGTATAGGCTCCTCTGATCTGCACCCAGTGCACGACGTGCCTCATCTCTCTCCCGCCTCACTCTAAAGAGTGTGGCCTCTGCTGTCAACCGCAGCTGTACCTCTACATCCCTCTCCCACCTAGTCTAGGCTAGCTACCCATCATCCCCTGCCGGTGCGGGTGCTGCCTGTGCCTGGGCCTGTAGTGCTGCCTACACTACTGCCTGTACCTGTGCTTGCACCTGGGCCTGTACCTGTGCCTGCATGCCTGTCTGTAGGTGTGCTAGGGCTGTCTTTGCTGCTGCTGCTGCCTGTGTCTATACCTGTGCTTTGGCCTCAGCCTGTCTTGCCTCAGCCCACGCTGCATCCCTATCCCTCCTCAAGCGCACCATTCGGAGCTCTAATCGAGTCCTCCGGGCTATCTCCTCCTGTAACAGTCGCGCGGCTCTCTGCAAATTGGTCTCTACGACCGGGCCCTCGGCCTCCACCATCTCCACATTGGCCTGCTGGCCGCTGCCCTCTCCACCTACCTACTGCCTAGCCGCTCGAGCCTACCATCTCATCCTAGCCTCCCCACCGAGGACTAGTACCTCCCCCACTGCCCCTGCTACACCTAGTGTAGTCAATCTAATCGACCTGCATATCTGCCAATACTGGTCGTACTCTGGCAGCGTCCCTGTGTCTCCCAGCCCTGTGTCCCAATCCCATCTCATGGGGACAAGTCCCCATACCTCTGCTAAAGCTGTCACCACTGGGATCTCGGCATCCTAGTCTCCAACCTCCCTCCGTGTCCTGGCGTGTGTCACCTCCCCTACTGGCAGTCCCTGTGGCAATCCGAACTGCCTGAGTACCCACTCTGGTAGGTACCTCTCTATCATATCTGTCCGTCACCTGAACAGATACCGCGCCTATCGGCAATACATAAGATGCTCATGCTCATCCTCCCACTCCTCGTAAAGTAGCCAGGGCCTCCTCATCGATCTGCCACCTCCAGTGGCTAATAGACCCCATCCTCCGGTGTGTAATCACTCCATCATATAAGAATGCGTAGGGTTCGCCTCTATCCCGATGGCACTGTGCCATGGGTCGAATCACTGGAATATGCTCCCACACCCATACCTGTAATAAGGTCACCCCTGCTGAGAGGCTTCTGCCTCTCCTATACACGCACTGGTGCATGTCGTGATACAACTGTCCTAGCACACAGGGGCCCCACGGCTACTGTCTGCCATGTGTGAACATCCATAATAACACAATACCCCAGCCAATTGATAATCCCCTGGATCTCCTATCCAGACACAAGAAGCTACCAATCAGTGACGCCACTATCCATTTGATCCTGTCGCAGAGTCTCGGGACGTCTGCCCATCGAATCTCCCCGTCATCTATCCAAAGGTCATCTGTGCAGAAGACCTCCACCAAGCCTGCCTCACCCCGTGCTAGGTCAAAGTCTACTATATCTCCATCAATCTGAATCCTTAGGATGCGGTAAACATCCTCTAGTGTCACTGTGGCCTCCCCTGTCAGAAAATGAAATGATGAGGTCTCGTTGTGATATCACTCTACAACTGCTATTACTAGGGCGAGATTCACCCTAATGTGTGTTAGGTGTGCAACATGCCACAATCCGGTATGCTCCAAGAATGCGTCCTCCTCCCAGGTCAGCTATACAACCTCTTGCGCTATCGGGTGGTGTCGCTCCTGCGACATCAGTGGTGGCAGAATCCTCTGCATCCATAACAACTCACTTGTCAGTTTTTCATTACAAACTCCCTCAAATCCTATCTACCCCATTGCTATGCCATGCAAAACACAACCATCCCTTTCCCCTTTGGTAGCCTAGGATAGGCATCCCTTTTCTCACCCCCCCAATTCTACTTTTTCTTCTACTTAACCAAAAGCACTTTGTTCTATACAAAAGCACTGTCCCTCCCTGCCAACAACGCCATTCTGTCTATCCAGATGTGCTGCATTTTCTCTACCAAGTGCGCCTAGTTTTTAACATGTGCGCCTCACTATGCTACTAACCGCACCGTTCTGTACTGCCAGATGTGCCATGATTTTTCCACTTCCCCACCAATTGCGCTAGCCTACCCTACCAAGTGCGCTATACCACTATACCAAACGCGCTACGGCATTTTGCCGATCGCGCTGCGGCGCTAATCCAAAACACCAAAAGCGTGTTGATTTTACCAACTGCGCTGCACCCGCCTACCATATGCGCTGTGGCGCACCAAAAGTGCCTAAATCGACTACCAAACGCACCTCGCAACACTAAAGTGCTTTTGGCTTCACTATTCGACCCCCATAGACCTAGCCCTAAAACTACCCTAAATGTCAAAATACAAGGGGGTTTTTGACCACTTACTGCTGCCGGAGCTCCTTCTGGTCTCTCGTACGTCCGCACGAGCTCCGCCCGATGCCTGTGCGCTAGAATTGGCATCTCTCCTCACTGTCAGCTCCTTCCACTCAACTTTCTCCCACTAGTTTGGAGCCTCTAAATTTAGATACTCCTAGGGTGCAAATGAGGATTGTGGTCCCCATGGGACCTATTTATAGCATCCCTCCCTCATGTTTTCTTCTCTTCCCACCCCTTTCTGCTTTTTCCTCCTACCTGGTCACGCACTCTTCTAGTCGAGCATCAACACCATTCCTCTGTCGCTTCCTTGTCTTCTCGCTCGAGGGGGCATACATTGGGGCAACTACCTACACCGGGGCATAAAAAAATAAAAAATTTTTATCACATCTTCGACAATCATTTTCTTTGACGCACGTTGTAAACTGTATCGCATCAAAGAGGGACAAAATGTAGACACCCTAAAATGACCAAGTTGTCACGCTACTTGCATTTCGTCATCTGTCTAATCACCTGCATTTCAAATATTAATAAAATAATCTAATTATTTAATTAATTTCACTAAATTCTTCTAAATCATAAAATTGCGACATTAATTAAATAAATCCTCTTTATTTAATTAAAAAAAATAGATTCCTCTATATTCTTCCACAATTAAATAATTATAATTATTTAATTTGATCATTATTCTCTTTTCAGAATCAAATCCACATTAATTAGATAAATCCAATTATTTAATTAATTCAACAAATTCCCTCTTATCTACAATTAAATAATTCTTAAATTATTTAATTAAATCAAAATCATTCTTCCAAAATCATGCACAACAATTAAATAAGTTTATTTATTTAATTTGCTTTCAAATCTTCTAAATTAAATAATTCTAATTATTTAATTATTTCTTCCAATAATATCTTCTCTAAATTTAAATAAATCAATTATTTATTTAAATTGCTTTTTCATCTAATTTGAGTTATCTCTAATATAACTCAAGCTTTCTTTATTTAATAAATCAAAATATCTTCTTATTCTCATGCAAATCTCTTCTTCTTGTTTTAAATCACTTAACTGATTGTTTTATTCTTTTAATTGATTTATCTCTTCAGTTAACTCATTCTTCTATTCTTGATAACTCCTCTCATGCAAAAGAAAGCAAGACACTTGTCTTCTTCTTATTCGTCACACATTCCTCAACTGTTCTCCTCCGTTGATTCTTCTGAATTATCTGGACCGTTGATCGATCTTCCTTGAAATCTATATAAACCCCCCTCATCTCCTTCATTACCTCTCTCTTCGATCGTATTCTTAGGCATACTTAACAGAGCTTTGAGCATACAAAACGTGTCGATTGAGCTACTTTACGATCTCTTAACATTGATCTTTGAGCACATTGAGCACACTACTTGCTTGTTGCAGCTATGGTTTCGCAACTTAATTGAGCAATCCACACTTCTCCAAAAGGGAACAATGCAGGTTTTGGTACGAGCTTTCATTTTTACTTTGATTTGATGATAATGGCTTTTACTTAGATTGGTTTGCTTTATGTGATTGGTTTTTAGTTTTATTATTTTTGATTTAATTGATTTTTCCTCATACACAAGGGGAACCAAGACCAATGGTTGCACACACCATGATGTATTTGGAAGCTTATATTTTGGATGTGGAGTTGAGAGTAATGGGGATTGGGATACGAGATTTTTGGATGGCCGATTTGGGGTTTTAGGTACCCAAATGGACTTAGGAATTATGGAATTTTTAGATGGGGAGCGAGATTTTTGGGATTTTGGGGGAGATTGGGAGGTGGATGCCTCATTAGAGTTTGGTGCTTTTTGTTTCGGAACCCACACCATTTTTGTTTTTGCTTTTTCTTGTGATGGTGTGGGCTTTGATAGCCTTTTGTATTTTTGATTTTTCTTGGAAAGGATAACATCTTTAGGCTTTTGTGCTTTATGAGTTGAGGCATTCAAATTTTTATACATGCAGCAGTGCTACTCTCCGTTATGGAGTCTCCCAGCCTCTAAGGGTTACGCCTTGGAGGGTTTTGAGGGAGGTTGGCTGTCGGTATAACACAACAACACCTGTCGCTTGAGACTTTCATCTCAAACACCTTATTTTATATAGCAGCTTGGAAGAGCTTGGCTTTAGCTTGATGCCGCTTGGGTCGTTCCCACCTTTCAAAGCGGGGTGGCAGGCCCTCTAAGGTTTACAAAAGCAATACAATCATGAAAACACTTTTGATCCCCAAGTTCATTCAAAGATGCGAGGGGAGAGCATACGTATCTTCTATGATTATGTCACACTAAACATGGTTCATTTTTAGATCTTTGGATTAAATTGGGCGTGATTAATGTAAGTTTCGTGAGAAACTTTTGATTCCCAAGATCACCAAAACGGTGCGAGGGAAGAGCATACGCTTTTTCACATTACAAGCAAAAAGAACACAAGACACTTCACACAATTAAAAATGATCTTCTTGATTATATGCGTGAAAGATGCAAGTTGTTGTTCTTTTTAACCAAAATACTTTTGATTTATGCAATTTGTGGTTCTTTTTAAAGTCTAAATTGAAGTGTTTTGGATTGTTGTTTCTTGGCACACAAATTATAAATTTTAGAACACCAAGTTAAATGTTTGGGCACACACGCACACACAAAAGTTTGTTTGATTGTTTGTTTGTTCAATTTTAAATGCACCAAATCGAAGTGTTTGACTAACTAACATGCAAAGGGTTCATTTTAATTTGCAAATTGAAGTGTTTTTTTGTTAAAACAAAAATGAAATCACCCTACAAAAAGTCAGTTAGTATCTTCGAAATGACAACAAAGACCTACAAAAACACTTGTTAGTACCTGCATAGATAGCAAAGTCAGTTTTCTAAATAGCGCTAAAATAGAGATACAATAGCACCACTGCGGGTAGAACAACCTGACACTTATACTGATGGCGCTAATTCAAACTATAGCGCTAATAAAAGACCATGAAAGCAGCAAAATAGACGATAGTGCTACAATATTACAATTAAGGCGCTAATAAAGTATTTAGTTCTAATACATCATGTGGAAAGCATAAAAATGGGTAATAGCACTGATATAGGTATATGAATGCACCACTGTGCAACTTTCCAGAGAGTGTTTATCCTGTGGATAGCGCCGATCTGGGTGATAGCGCTGATACGACACTGAACGTGTCTGACCTGCAAAAAGTGCTTTTTTTTGAGCAACACAAAGGGTCAGACAGCAAAGTGGAAGTCTTGGTTAGTCTTGTTAGTCATTAACAAACAAAAAACAAACCAAGATAAACACTATCATGCATGTTAGATTTTATGCAAAATTTTTAGCATAACCTCCCCTTGTTCAATCTATATTCCTGTAAAAATAGAGAGCAATCAAGTCATAAAAATAATAGGAAGATCATTTGGGAGAAGATAAATGTGAAGGAGTTTTGGAAGAAGAATATGCTGCGCAGAATAGTGCTAAAACAGGAAATGGCGCTAAAAGGAGCCAGTGATGGCCTCGCTGCGCAGGTATGATGGCACCAAACCTATACAAGAACATATCTCACACCAAAAACTCACAACACAAGTTAGACTTGGACCTTGTGGGTCCCACCGGGCATGCCAATGTAGATTAGATATGCAAATAAGGTAGAAAACAATAAACTAAATGCAAATAACGCAAAGTTATACCTCACATGCAAACCCAATCCCATCAAGGGAGGAAGAAGCCTTTGCACCCAAAACAAGCTCCTAAGACATGATTATCCCTAGACAATAGATTTGAATGTGAAATGCTACTCTAATTTGCAACTCACTATTCTAGCTCAAGAGTGATTTTGGCATAATAACTTTGCATAAACTTGGATGATGAAAACGACTTGTGAGAGGTTCTATTTATAGACTTTTGGAAGGGATTTTGATCCAATGGTGGAGATTGATTTGGAAGATCAATGGTGGAAGATAAAAGTAATGTGGAGGGCCTAGATTGAATCTTGAATGAATGGAGGGCTAGGAATAAAAGTGATTCTTTTATTCATTTTGGGAAAATGGGTTATTTAATGAGCATGGGGGTGAAGGATTATTTTGGAATTAAAGATTCATATGGGGGAATGTAAATGAATTAAAAATTTATTTGGGGAAGAGAGGAAATAAATGAGTATGGGTTTGTAAGGAGAAATAAATGTGATGTGGGATGTTTTTAAATAAAAAATTAACTTATGTGGATTTAATTCAATTTTTTATTTGGAGGATGTGGGGAAGGGTGTTAAACAAGGTTTGACCACCCAAATGAAGGGGTTATGATTAATTAATCATAGGTTTAATTTAATTAATCCTAGGGCTATGATGAGGTAGGCTAGGGTAGGCAATTAAATAATAGCTATTTAATTGTCTAGGGTAGGGATAGGTTATAGGTTGAATTAATTAGTTAACATGGTTTTAACTAATTAATTGGATTTAATGGAAAAGGCAAAATTGATTTAATAAATATTGCATATTTATTAAATCAATTGGCTAAGGTTTGGACTATTGGATTAATGAAATTAATTCAATTTTAGGAATAAAATGGTGTGAATTTAGAAATGAAAGGGATAATTAATTAAATAAAAATTTAATTAATTGATTAGAAGGGAATTTGGTGTGTTTAGGGTTGTTGGGAGTCAGTTTGATGATAGAAGATATTTTTAGCTATCTACATTTGCCCCTCTTTGACGTGGCATCGAGACCTAGGAGGGAAGTGGCGTCAGGTCGAAAAAAAATATGCCCCAGCTACCGAGAAGGTATGAGATGGATAAGGGATGCCCCCTCGAGAGGTCAGCGGGAAAATAAAAATTTTATGGGTGAGTTCTCGAAAACGATGCGATGGGAGTGAAAATTGGATAGGGGATGGGAAAAGAGGATGACGAGAAGAAAAATAGAGGAAAAAGTCTGAGATCTGCACCCTGGAGGGAAAATGAGGGGGTGGAAGTGTGACATGGCCCACTATATTAGGCAAAGTGGGCCCTTAGAGTGCCACATTTGCACACTTTGACTTTGGAGAAGAAAGGACGAAGGAGAGATGGCTGACCATAACCCCCAGTTCCCGCGACTTCGACATATCGCAGAGCGGTTCTGAGAGTTTGGCCAGGCACCGGACGCTGGACCCCTGGTAGGGCCTAACCCTGACTTTGTAATTTTTTCATTTTACGTGCATATTTTGGGGTTGGGCATTTGGGATTGGAGTGCATAGCGCCAACGGCAAGGTGGATTAGCGCCATCCTCTGGATTGGTGCTATCCGTCAGGGTAGGGTAGGGCAGTTTGTCACCATTAGGTAGGTGTTTTAATGCTATTGTCTGGATTAGCGCGGTTTGTAGAAGAATAGGTTTCTTAGTGTTTTAACGCCAAATTGGGGTTAAAGTGGCGCTATTCTCTGGAATAGTACCATCTTGGGGAATAGCGCTATGTTGCATTTTAGCACTATTTATTGGATTAGTGCTATTTGCTAAATTGACACGTGTGGGGTGATTAGCGCTATTTTGTGAATTAGTGCAAAAAGGTATAGTGATGCCCTTTGTAAAAATGGCACCATGTATAGCACGTAGTAGCGCTATTGTTTGGATTAGCACAAAAAAGTTTGCATAGTGGCGTGATTTTTTGAATTGGCACCATTTAGAGGAAAGTTTAGCGCCATTGTAAAAATGGCACAAGGGGTTGTCTGTTTTTGGTGCCACATGATGCTGGCTTTTTAGATATTTTTAGAAGAAAAGGTTGGTTTAGAAACAGATAGGTTGTCATCTAACCATAATGTTGCATATGCAAGATACACAGTGATTTATATTGCAGTCACACGAGTGATGAGTTCCATCCGTGATGGCACTATTCGATGGTTTTGATGATGCTACGTGGGCGTGGTTGGCGAGATTGGGGCTTCTGACAGTGTCGTTGATGCCAGTTCTGCAAGCTCATAGAGCTCTGATTACAGCGGTTATGGAGTGGTATCGCTCTGAGACCTGTAACTTTCTGTTGCCGACTGGGGAGATTACCATTACACTTGAGGATGTTTATCGCATCCTCAAGCTACCTATTCGAGGCCGACGTGTTCAATATGATACGAGGATGGGGCAGAATGCCCTGATCAGAGTGTTCGAAGCAAACCACATGGTTCTCTCTGCAGACAGGAGAGAGATGGACTATGAGGGGACACTGGCTGCAGGTGCAGATCCCTTTGCCTTATTCTTGTGTGCGTTGATTGGAGGGGTCGTGATACCTGACAGGCGAGGCAGGGGCTTTCCGGTTGGTTGGGGGGATGATAGAGGGGATGGTGAGGCATGGGACTGTCTATGCCTGGGGACCGGCGATGCTAGGTCAGTTGTACCATGAGATGCATACAGTCGCCTACCTGCATGATAGAGCGTTATCAACTGGAGTTACTCTGCTTCATGTATGGATTTGGGAGCACATCCTAGTTCCCAGGCTAACATGTGGGTACTATCGGCGGCCCTTTGAGGCCTTTGTATTTTTATATAGAGATGCAGAGTATACGTACACTGGATAGGTACGGTATTGGAGGAGGATATTAGATAATGTGATTAGTGTGACCTAGCGATCATATATTGGTGTAGAGCCATGGCCAGATGATGATATTCATCTCCCTTTTGTGTTTCAGTAGTGGTACCTTATGGGTCGAGGAGACCATACTATAGATATGTATCTACCCTCACGGGTCATGTGACAGTTTAGTTTGGTACAGGACACTCCGCATCAGATGGTGAGATTCGCACAGACACCTCAAGATGCGGCCTATTGGCCTATAGCCATACAGCCACATGTTGCCCTAGCTGATTTTGCGGCTTTACGACTAGTATGGTGGGATTGGAGGAGCACAGTTAGAGATGCAGGGACTACGACTGCATATGATATATGGTGGCATATGCATCGGCCCACTCGGTTGACGGATCCAGCGGAGGGGGCAGTAGGTTCAGGGGGGATGATTTAGGTGATGATGGAGATGACTCGGATGGGGATGACGGATTGGAGGAGGGGGAGGAGATCATTGAGGATGTCCTCATGGAGATTGGAGAGGATGGAGAGGAGAGGTTGGTTGGTAGGGATGGCCAACCAATAGATGTGCTGGCTGCGGTGGCAGCAGGACAGGGGCAGGTGGGGCAGCAGGTACCTGTGCAGCAGGTTTTGGTTGAGTAGGTGTAGGTTGGAGTAGGGCGATAGCCTAGAGGACCTTGGCATCGTGGGGGACATCTGGGGGTGGATAGGGGAGATTTGCCTCCACCACAGGAAGTGTAGCGGCAGGCTATTGGGGGAGGACAGCAGGTAGCAGGGCAGTAGGTAGGTCCCTCGAGGATAGCTGGAGAGGCCGAGGGTGAGAGGCTTACACCTTGTCAGCAGCCACAGGGTGAGGAGGAGGAGATGGAGACTTTGAGGGCATAGGTGGTGAGTCTGCAGGAGGCATTGGAGAGCCGCGAGGCAGAGTTAGCACAGGCTCAGGGTGACAGAGTCACTTTGACAGGAGAACGAGATGTGGCGCTTGTCAGAGCTCAGCAGGTTGAGACTGCATTGAGTAGCCTACAGGCTTCAGGTGGTGGACTTGCCCCGGTGTTGGTAGTGATGCAGACACAGTTGTCTCAGGTGTAGTCAGTCATATCAGCTGTAGGGACAGTTGAGCTAGGTACAGGGGGAGTTGATAGAGAGCGGTAGGCAGATGGAGTACTATAGGGGCCTGTATTATGCGGCTATGCTAGCAGAGCAATGAGCACTGAGCTATAGCTAGATTAGTGGATCAAGGGCATCAAGATCACATAGATCGAGATCTATTCAGTCAGTTCAGCAGACGATGCCCCCCCCTCACACGTGCCCCAACAGGTTCCCCAGGTGCAGGCACAACCACCGCCACAGTCGCCGACAGGATCACAACCTCGACTAGGGTCAGAGTCTCCCACTCCCTCAGAGAGGGGATCCTCGATGTGATGATTATATCATGTTAGTCCTTAGAGGCATTGTATCAGGATACTATGTTTTTTGATGGATACATGAGCGATGTACATTTTTTTGCAGTGATTTATATATGATGCGTAATTTTTGATGGTTTATGATGCCCTATTATGATGATGCCTATATGATGGATGCAGATATTCTTTATTATATGCTATGGATATGTTATATTTATGCCATTGTGTTGTTGATTTTATGGATGCATTTATGATGGATTTATTGTGATATATGCATGGTGTTTGTGATTAGGTGGACTATATGATGTATAATGCAAATGAATGTGATGTAATGGAAATGTATGTTTATGTGTGAAAATATGCATATGCAGCTGAATGTTTATTAAATGTATTTATATGATGATGTAATGTGACTAATGGAATGTAGTGCAAATGTGATGATTTATTTAATGTTTATGCAATTTAAATGATTGAAATGAGCCTAATTGATATGCAAAAGGATTTAAAATGAACCTAAAAATGATATGCAATTTAAATGGATAAAATGAACCTAAAATGATGTGCAATTAATCTAAATGATATGCAATTTAAATTGATAAAATGAACCTAGAATGATGTGCAATTTAAATGGATAAAATGAACCTAAAATGATGTGCAATTTAAATGGATAAAATGAACCTAAAATGATGTGCAATTTAAATGGATAGAATGAACCTAAAATGATGTGCAATTTAAATGGATAAAATGGACCTAAAATGATGTGCAATTAATCTAAATGATATGCAATTTAAATTGATAAAATGAACCTAAATGATATGAAATTTAGATGGATAAAATGCAAATGAGATTAACTGATTATGATATGTAGATAAGCGATACGTGGGATGCATGCTAGGTGATAGGTGGGATGATTAGGTCCTAATACACATGATGTTCTTTGTTTGTCCCTGAGTGATAAGGCTGTGGGAGAGGGGATTGGGTGGGGAGAGGATAGGGGTGTTTGGATGGGGTATGGGTAGGATTGGGAGTGTTTTTAGAGGATGGGGGTGGGGGGACGAGAGGATTGTTTAGGTCATAAGATTCCACGTCATTGAAGGGGGATTTAGTTTGGTTCAAGATGTGTTGAGTGGAGATATGGTGGGGAATGGGGTTAGTGAGGGAATTTTAGATGGGGGGATAGGGTAGGTGATTGTGAAATCTAGGCCCAGATGATAATGTTGAATAAGTGATCAGGATGATGATTTTGAGCTAGTCACAGTAGTTGCAAAAAGATTAATTGAGAGCATTTCTTAGTTTACTGTAGCAATGTAGGATACAGTTCACAAAGGTATGAAATGACCTAGGTGATGATGTATATCCTACGATTGCATGGACTAGACCCACAAACAATAGGTTGATTTCATGCATGTCCAAGGTAGTATAATCTTGTCTAGCTTGGAAAGGGGACTCATAGTGATGAGTGCTAATAATGCATATAAGGTTTTGATGCCTATATATGCAAATGGGACACATCATGCTAGAACCGACCCAGACTTCAAGATATGAATACTATTCTTGGAGTAATGAAACCAGCCCACAAGCACAGTATACAGAAATAATGACTATGTCTACTCTATGTGCTGTCTGCCACTTGCCATGATATAATGAGATCAAGGTAGCTTTGGAAATGACTTAGAGTGAGACAAAAGGATAAAAATCAATAATAAAAAAGACCAATGAAAAGATACAAATAACCTTTGTGTGCTCTTGCCAAGAGACGTGATGATAGAATGATAGATTTTGTCCATTGTAGGAAAGATATATCGTAGGATGCAGATCAGTTGGTGTTGATTGAAAAATTTTTGGAAGATGGGCAAAAGAACAGTTTGGCCAGATGTAGGATTATAGTTGGTATGTTGATTGATGATTTGTGTGCTAGGAAGCATGTTTCAAGCGTATACGTAGCGTGTGTATCATTTATTAGATCCAGAAAGAACAGTGAATGGAGACCATCCAAATGGGTTGGATGGGTGCATCTTATATACCTGAGTACTGGAAACATCCTTCGTATTCCAAACTACCTACATACCCTGTGTCCACGGGATCAAGGTACTTTTAAGATGCGAGCGAAATGAATATGTAGTTCTGGTAAGACTTGATGATGTGGGAATAGTTTGGGATGTTTGTGATGGTGGGGATTTGATGTATGTGTTGATGATTGTGATTTGTAGCGAGATCGATGTATGGGGTGATTGTTTTGGATTTTCTATGTTTTTCTACTATTTTTTAAATTTTTGATTTTGTATGTACAAAGGGAGCTTACAAGGATCCTCGTTCCTTGAGTTGGCCTTGGGATGGGATAGTATGGGTTGGGCGATAGGACTTGATGTTTCAGAATTCCAAGCCATGGGATACATGAGATATGGAGTGGTGTGATGGGAAGAGGACTTATTAGATGGAGAACCGGCCACTATGCATGGCGCTTGAAACAGGTTTTCACCATGGTACTTATCCAAGGCGTCACCGAAGTGATTTTCACCATTGGAAGTTTTTATTGCACTCTGATTTTTCTTGATTTTCTAATTTTTTGGTGTTTTTGATTTTTTGACTTGGGGTACTAGATGTGTTATGCATAGAATTTCTTGAGATACAGGATGTTCATCGGCTCATCTGGAGGCTGCCCCTCAGGTGTTGCAAGCTGATATGCTTTTGACCCATAATCGGCTATGACGACATAAGGTCCTAACCAATTGGGTTCAAACTTTCCTTGCTTAGGATGTTCTTGCAGGTTCTTCTGATTTTCCATTAGGACAAGGTCACCTACTTCAAATTTTTGGGTTCTGATCCTCTTATTGTAGCTTCTTCGGAGGTGGTTCTGATATGCCTGTAGGTCGTTCAACGCATTCAGGCATTTCTCATCCAGTAGTTCTAGTTGATGCAACCTTGCGATGCAGTATTCCTCATTAGATATAATGTTTTGCAAGGACACTCAGAGAGATGGGAGCTCGACCTCTATAGGTAAAATGGCTTCTAATCCGAATACTAGTGAGAATGGAGTGGCTCCTGTGGGAGTGCGGATTCTAGTGCGGTATGCCCATAGGGTGGGGTTTAGTTGGAGGTGCCAGTCATGGCCAGTTTCAATGACTGTTTTCTTGAGAATGCAGAGGATGGTTTTATTGGAAGCCTCTGCTTGACCGTTTCCTTGAGGGTAATACAGTGTGGAGAAGTGGTGTTTGATGTTAATTTTTTTGCACAAGGTGCGAACTTCTTAGTTTTTGAAGGGCTTTCCATTGTCGGTGACGAGGGAATGGGGGATAACATATCGGCAGATGATATAGTGGAGGATGAATTTTGAGATTTGGATGCCTGTGGTGAAGGTGAGTGGTATTGCTTCCACCCACTTGGTGAAGTATTCAGTAGCAGTAATAATGAATTTATGGCCATTGGAAGATGGAGGATGTATTTTCCCTACGAGGTTGAGTCCCCACTATGAGAAAGGCCACGATGTTGTGATCGGTTGCAGCTCCTGTGTTGGTGCGTGGATGAGATCACCATGCTAATGACATGGGAGGCATTTCTTGATAAACTTGTAGGAATCTTGTTCCATTGTTGGCCAATAATATCCAGTCCTGAGGATCTTTTTAGAAAGAGTGGGTCCACTTGAATGCACCCCATAGATGCCTGCGTGTACCTCTTCCAAGGCTACTTCAGCTTCCCTAGAGTCTAAACATCATAGAAGCATGCCATCAAGACTCCTTTTGTATAGGGTGTCGCCTACAAGAATGAAATGGGAGGCTCGACGGAGGAATGATTTTCTTTGTGATGTGGATAGGTTAGGGGGGAGGATATTATCATGAAGGTATAGGTAGGTTTCTTGATGCCACGGGGATAAGGGACTAATGACTTCACACACTAGTTCGAATTGAGGAACATCGTATGCTGGGATGGGGAGTTCTTCGATCAGGAACTCACATTTCTTACTGTCCTTCTTCATATCTACCAGAGATCCAATGGTTGCGATGGCATCTGCTACTTTATTGTTAAGTCTTGGGATTTGCTTGAAGTGGGTGTCATCGAAGTAGTCTTTGAAATCATCAACCATCTTCTTATAGGGAAGGAGCTTATCATCCTTGGTTTTGTATTCATTATTTACCTGCCTGATGACCAGTTGAGAGTTGCCATACAAAATTAGCTTTTCAATTTTACATTGGATGGCCATTCGGAGACCTGTGATAAGGGCCTCATACTCTACTACGTTGTTGGTGCATGGAAATGTGATCCTGAAGGATTTAGGGATTGTGTTGCCTTGAGGGGTAACAAACAGGACGCCTGCCCCCGAGCCTCTGTGAATGTATGATCCATCAAAATACATCTTCCATGTGTCTGTGGCTAGTGTGATTGTCAAGATAGCTTCGTCAGGAAACTCTGCCATTGTAGGATGTTCTACCGGAATAGGTGCTTCAGCTAGCTGATCTGCTATAACTTGCCCTTTGATGGCCTTTCTCTCAGTGTATTCTATATCAAACTCCGTGAGAATCATGACCCATTTAGCCATTCTCCCAGTAAGAGTAGCTTTGTTTAGCAGGTACTTCAGTGGGTTGATTTTGGCGATGAGCTTGGTCTTGTGATTGAGCATATAGTGTCTTAACTTTTGTGAAGTAAAGACGAGGGCTAGACATGCTCACTCGATTTGTGTGTAGTTGAGCTCATATGAGATCAAGGTACGACAGATGTAGTAGATAGCTCTTTCTTTCTCCTGTTCATCGAGTTGTGCTAGCAAGGCTTCGATAGCTATCTCTGTTGCAGAGATGTAAAGTAGGAGGGGTTCGCCTTGCCTTGGTGGAGTTAGTACAGAAGGATTAGCCAGGTATTCTTTTAGTTGGTCAAAGGAATCTTGACACTGAGTTTTCTAGACAAAAGCTATGTCTTTTCAGAGCAGATGCTGGAATGGTTGGCACTTATCAGCAAGTTGGGCAATGAATCGTCGGATAGACTAGAGTTTTCCCTGTATGCTTCTCAGCTATTTTAGTGTTTTTGGAGGTGGCATTTCAGTGATGGCCTTGACCTTTGTGGGATCAACTTCAATTCCTCTTCTCGAGACTATGTATCCCAAGAGTTTGCCTGAGGTGACGCCGAAGATGCACTTTTTTGGATTCAAACAAACATTGTATTGCTCTAACCTATCGAAGATCTTGGCCAACACATCTAGGTGTTCTTCTCTGGTCTTTTTTTTCCCTAGCAAATCATCCACATAGTCTTCCATGATGTGGGGGAAGAGGTCATGGAAGATGACGGTCATAGCTCTTTAATAGGTAGCCCCTACATTCTTTAGGCCAAATGGCATTACCACCTAGCAGTATGTTCCCCATGGGCATATGAAGGCTGTTTTGTGTTGATCCTCTTCGGCAATTTTATTTGGTTATATCTTGAGAAACCATCCATGAGGGATAACATTTCATGTCCTGCCGTGAGATCCACTATCATGTCGATGTTTGGTAGTGGGAAGTCATATTTTGGGCAGGCCTTGTTGAGATCCCTAAAATTGGTGCAACAGCGGATTCGGCCATCTGGTTTAGCAACTGGTACTAGGTTTGAAACCCATTCAGGATAATTGATTGGGTGAATGAACCCAACATCTAGTAATTTCTTTAGCTCTGCTTTGACAAGGAGAGCCACCTGAGGATTCATTTTTTGGAGCTTCTGCTTGACTAGTTTCGCATCAGGGCGTACTGTAAGGTGATGAACAACCAAGGCGGGATCTAGCCCTAGCATGTCTGCATAGGTCCATACAAAATTGAGATTTTTGCATGTGAAGAAGGACAAGAAGTTCTCCTATTCCTGTATGCTGAGAAATTCTACTCGATATGTGATTTTTGGCTCTTCCTCTATCCCAAGATTCATTTCCTGAGCTGGTTCTACCAAGATGGGTGATCTGTCTGGATATACTTTGTCTACCTTAGGAAGGCCCATGCTTCCATCTCCTAGTGCCTCATGGAGATTTTCACTAGGAGATACGTCTTTTATTTTACTTTTGTAGGATCTGACACTGCCGCAGAACGATTTTGACCATCAAATCCATTTTTATTTTTATGTTTTTATGACTGGAAGCATGGGTTGTCTCCCCGAAATAGGCATCCGGATTGAGTTCCATGATGTATCCAGCTCTGTGATCTCCCAAAGGGAAGTGATCTCTTACCCCCATCATTTCGGCGATGGCCTCATTATTAGGTGCGATGTCGAAGACAGGAGGTCCCCATTGGTCCCAATCAATGAGGTCAGGATAAACTAGTGGCAAGTCATTGGAGGGTGAAGCGAGAGTGGTGACTGAGTAGATGGTACAAATGGATGAGTTGAAGAAGTTGGAAAAGTCACTAAAGGAGTTGTGAAAGCCCATTCTGTTAACATTGTTGACGTCTAAGGAGACCGAAGTGACCTCAGCTAAGATACACTCGCCGGTAGTGAGGATGCGTTGTGGTTGACTGTACCCTAACCCTTGAGTATAGGGATTCTTTGTTGCTTCCAGTGGTTCTATGATCCCCTGTTCATGAAGGCCAATATCGCCTTGTCCTTTATAGCCCATGCTTTTGACAATTTTAGAGCCTTTGCCGTAGATTTTTGTTGGGATTGTGGGGGCTTCTTGGTCAGGCTCTTCATCCTTGTATAGCCAAGATGAGATATCTTCGAGTACATCCTTATCCAGGAGGTGTTTCTTCTCAAAGAATGGCGAGGGTTTACACTTGATGATGACTGTGTTGGCTGCCTCTGTATTTGGGATGCCGAATGTCTTAGGATTGGGTAATGTGCCCACACAAAAGGTACTGTGCAGGTCATATTCCCCACATCCCATGTTGGTTAGCTTGATCTAGACCTTGGGTGGTGGAGGTGCTTGAGATGAAGTGGAGGTAATGTTTGCGGGGTCGATGTATGAGTTTGATGCTATTGGATTGGCCTCAGTGGTGGCTTTATTGTATGGGTAGAAGGTTTGGTTGTGGCCTTCCAGAAAACTGCAGTATTGGAAGGGGTGAGGATCGGCGTAGACTGTGACTTCTGTGTCATTGTGAGGGAATTTGATGCATTGATGGAAGGTGGATGGGATGGCTTGCATGGCATGAATCCATGGTCTGCCGAGAAGGATGTTGTAGGGGAGGTCAAGATCAAGAACCTGACATTTAGTTTCCAATATTTTCTGTCCCACTTGAATGGCAAGCTTGATAGTGCCTTTAGAAAGCTGTTTGGTGTCATCATAGCCTTTGATCATGATGCACTCGCTGGCGTCGACAACCACATCAGAGTACCCCAAGTGCTTTAG
Source organism: Cunninghamia lanceolata (assembly GCA_027924645.1). Classification (NCBI taxonomy): domain Eukaryota; kingdom Viridiplantae; phylum Streptophyta; class Pinopsida; order Cupressales; family Cupressaceae; genus Cunninghamia; species Cunninghamia lanceolata. Next base: position 4,370,484 of record BSBN01000794.1, read on the forward strand.
CAGTTTTAGAGTGCATATGTTGAGGCCGGAGCCACCATCTATTAAGACTCTTTTAATGGTGTGCTTGTGGATGCGGACTTCGATGTGTAGGGCATTGTTATGTATGTGTTCGGAGGGGGGTAGGTCCTTTTTTGAGAAGGTGAGATGGTGGGGTGCGGCGATGTGTCCTACCATGGATTGGAATTGAGTTACATTCAAGTTGGTAGGGACTTGTGTTTGCAAGAGTGCTTTGTTGAGGACATCCTTATGAAGGGGAGATGTGCGGAGTAACTCGAGGATGGAGATTTGTGCGGGTGTCTTTCCTAGGTGTTCTAGGAGGTTTACTAGTGGGTAGGTGATGGACGTGTGGTTGAACAAGGAGGTAGGGGATTTGATGTGGATGCAGGCATTTGTTCAGTAGGAGGGGCTGTGCAGATGGATACACAGCCACGGTGGGTTGTAACTATTGCAAGTATGGGTTTAACTAGTGTTGTCATTGATGTCAACATGCTCATGTTGCATTAATAAGAAGGATTGGATGAGCTGTGTGCTGAGGATATTGAGAAAATTAGTCTCAATCAGGAACAGTGAAGAACATAGTGATGACAACAAGGTAAAAGTCCAAGATTGGTTGAGGATCAGAGAATGTGGTTTAAAGGGCTTGTAGATACAAGTCTTGAGATGCTCTAGTCAAGATTTTAGAGGTCCGCATGAAGATCTGAAGAAGTTATGGTTGCTCACGTAGAACCGGTTCCGGTAGGTGTTCAGAGGTGATAGAGGGCCATAGATAGGTCCGGTGAGATCTGGTATTTCATTATCCTGTTCTGCGGATCTGAGGAAGTGTTGAGGACGTCCCTGTGAAGTATCAACTAGATTAGTTCATGGGTTGAAGGTCTGGAAGTGCCTATTCATTTGTGATAGTGATGACAGACTGTGTTCTTGTAGCTCCGGATGGAGGAGAGAAGAATTCCAGTAGGATGATGAAGTGCAGATGTTTTTGGTGATTCAGGGAAGCTTATGATGATCGTTAGATCATGTCCAGTTAATGTTGGTGATCCACATTGAAGTTAGAGTTTGCATTTGAAGAATAACCATGGATATTGGTGTTCTTCTTGAGACTGGTCAACCGGATGTATTACATGTCTTGCAGATGTTCTTGTAGGTGTTTGCCGACTTAGATGATTGTTCCTAAGTCGATGCATTGTATAAATAAGGGATTGTGAATTCATTTTGAAGTGTGTATTGCGGTGATGAGGATGTGGTAGCGAAGAGAAGTGCGAAAGGCAGAGCAGAAGTATTGGGCTTAAATGGAACTGATTCAAGCATGCTGAAGATACTATTCTCCAGTTCATAAAGGTGATACTTATTTCTTTGTAGACAGTGTGTCTCTTGTAGGCAGTGAGCCTCTTGTGAGCAGTGTGCTCGGGCAGTGAGCCTTAATTGGCATGTGCCATTTTGTTCTTTCTATTCTTCTAATAGAGAATACATTCTTGGGTTAATCACCCTGTGGTTTTTCCCTTAACCGGGTTTTCCACGTCAAAATCTTGGTGTCATATGTGTCTGCTTTTGATTTGAATGCATTATGGTTCATGATTAATATTATGCTAATCACTACAGAAGACTCAAGTGTTTAAAAAGAGAAAGTTTCGCACAACTGATTCACCCCCCCTCTCAGTTGTATGCCCTAAGGCTAACAGTAACAGCGCAATCGGGTGCTTGTGCTTGAATGGTGACAGTGTTGACATTATGGGATGATGGTTCTATCCGTCCTACGATAGAGTCATAGGACGTGGGTGGTGGGGTGACATTGTATGCTTGGTTGGACAAGGAGGATTTGTTATGATTAGGTAGGGGATCCTTGTAAGCTCCTAGGTTAGCATTTGGTGATGGTTGGGCACTGTGATTGAGGCTGACTAGATTTTGTTCTATAAGGTCTTGGATGCAATGTTTTAGTTTCATGCAGTTAGCTATTTTATGACCTGCAACACGGTGATATTCACAGTAGTCATTCTCATTATACCACGTGACTTTTAGTTCATTCTCTTGACAGGGTCTAACGGGTGGGAGCGTGATTAAATTTTGCTTGAGACATTTGTCAAGGATGCCTTCGACGGGTTCCCTAAGGGTGTGAATTGTCTGTGTGGTTTGTGTGGTTTAGTTGGGCCCCTCTGGTTATTTACATTTGTTGCATATGTATGCGCAGATGTTTGGTGTTGTATATGTTGGACGACATTCACATCCGTGACGCCATCATTCAGATTATTCTTGTTCTTCCCCCAATAGCGTGACTTGTCATTTGATTGCGTGTTGGCATTATTTTTTGTATTGGGGGTGTTGTTGGATTTGTGGGGTTCATTCGATGGTGGTGCCTTTGTCTATAACCTCTTCAAAGGTAGATGCACAAAGGATTTGTAGATGAAACCCTAATTCCTGATTGAGGTTGGCCACAAACATGGTGATGAGTTGTTTCTCAGGAATGGGCCATGGGAATTTTCTTGCTAAGCCTCTCCACCTTTGCAAGAAGGAAGCGAAGGCTTCTCTATTCTTTTGTTTGGTGTTGCAAAGGTCCGTCATAGACATTTCGTGCTCAAAATTGTAGGAGAAGTGGTTTACAAATTTCTTTGCAAGCTTAGAGAAAGTCCTAATGCCTGGGGGAAGATGTGCGAACCATTCAGTGACTGACCGCTGAGGCTTCATGGAAATAGTCTCATTAGATAGGTGTCGTTATTAGAGACTTCTAAGCAAGTGATGTAGAACTCCCTAAGGTGATCTCTAGGGTCTCCCTTTCCCTTGTATTTGTCAAATTTGGGTGTCTCAAAGTTCTTGGGGAAAGGGGGCATGTACAAAGTGCGATCAAATGGGTAGGGGCAAATATCCTCAAAGGAATAGTGCTTTCCGTTGCCCCTAGTTTGTAGGTCATCTACCTTTTGGATCAAGGTCTGTACAACAGTTGTGAGATCCTGTCGTTGTTGTGGTTGTTGTATGTATGCCTGTTAGTTGGTGAGATGTTGGAGATGGGGTGGGATTTGATGTTGGGGATGTGTTTGATTGAGGTGTTGGTATTGCAGTTTGGTGTTTGGGTTGATTGGTGCCTGATGTTGTTGATGCGCGTAGAGTTGTTGGAGAACATGCGGTGGTATTTGGGGATTGGTTTGATGTTGTATAGATGATGTTATGGGATTATGTGGATACATGATAGTGGATGGATTGACATTGGGTATGTGGATGTTGGATTGGTTAGATGTGTTGCGAGGTGTTTGTGAGAATAATTGTCGTAGGTATGCAATGGTTTGAGGGTTGGGTGGGGGCACATTCGTGGAGGTACTTGGTTGCATGATGTTGCCTTGTATGCCCATGGTGATTTGTGAAGCGGAAGGGTTTATGGTAGTTATGGTAGTAGAAGTGATGATGGGTTGGGAGATGGTAGGGATGGCGGTACATGTGTGAATTGTAGATGTGGTAGCGGTTGAGCTTGTGGAGGTGGTAGATACGGTAGGTGTTGACATTTGAGAGATGGTAGGTTGGATATGTGATGTAGATGCTTGGGTATTTGATGGGGTAGGGATGATTGTAGAGGTGGATGGTTGTGATGATGTTGTGATGGGGGGAGTTGAGCACCAATTTTGAGAAGATGATCAAGATATCTACTTGGGTCCGACCTTAGGATTTTATCAAGTAGGTCCATGTTATCAGCATCTTGTGTAAAGCTCAAGACATCTAGATCATCTTGGGAAATGATGGGGATGTTTTATGTTGGTGATGGTGGGAGTGGTGATGGTTGTGTTTGTTGTAAGTAACTAAAGGGATTTTCATTGGGACCATATGGGGGGAGGTAAGAGTATGTACGTGGGTTGCATGTTTGATAGATGGGTATGTTGTTGCTATCGGTATTAGGCATGCTAAATTACCAATGTTCTGCCATTTCTTGATTCTTTTTGTGCTGTGATCTCGTGGTGGGCATGCACGCGTATGGGGTTAATTTCTAGACGTAGAGTGAGATGGGGATGGAGACCTTAGAGAATCTGATTGATTGTGTTGGACCCAAAGATGAATGTAGTAGCGAGATGGAGTAGAAGAGAGGATGTGGTCGAAGATCGATATGTCTTTTTAAAGGTTTTAACCTAAGTGTGATATGGATGGGTGATATTGATTTTGCACAAATTTTGGACCAAAAAGATAGGTGATGGATGACATTTTTTTTGAAGAGATTTTGTTGATGTTTGATATGGATGATTTTGATAGTCAACAAATTGAGCTTAGGTAGGACCTAGATTTGTGGTTGCACAAATGGATGTTTTTCTTTGTTTGGGGTAGACTAATGACCTTACGCAAAGAGGGATAATGATTTCACTTGGAAGGTAGACTATTGACTTTCCAAGCAAGATATGATGTGAAGGATGAAATCGAGATCTAACTTTAGCTCAAAAGGATGATGGATTTTGATGATGTTTTGATTTGGGAGATTTTTGGAATGATTTTCTTATGACAAAGGGATTTTGGTTTGGTCCAAAAGGTATGCAAATATTAGTAAAGATAAGGTGGATATGAAAATGAGGCAGGTTTGAAGCAAAGGGGTCCAACAATGGTGGTGATTAATCCTCTAAGATCAAAGAGAAGGTGTGATTTTGAAAATTTTTGAAGAAAATGGATGTACTGTTATCGGATTTTTGGGATGTGAATATGGATTATGGTAGAGAAGATGGTGAAGATCACAACTAGATAGGTCTCTATTTTAGGCAAGTCAATCTAAGAATAGCGCCAATCCACAGGTGAAATGGAGGCAAAATCAGACAGATATGACGCTAAAACAAGACAGTGTTTGTCGAGGTCCTAAAAAGATAGATTTTGGATTTTTTTTGTTTGGAATGTGATCAAATGATTTGGTTTGTCTCTTGGAAATGTTGTTGGAAATAATTCAAGCACAATAATCACACAATAATCAAGATTTTGCTTTGTTTTGAAAAAAGATGTCTGATTTTAGTTAACAAGCACTTTGAACAACCTAAGGTGAGGATGTGACAATATTTGTTGAATCCCCTAGCTGCACCTATTCAAAGAAGGTAGTTCCAGGATCTTAGTAGCACTGACTCCTCCTTACAATTGCACACATTTCGCACACATACCAAGATCCAAGTTTCTTATAAGGCTTGTCCCTCACCAAAACTTTAGATTATCCCTGCTACCTTGGCTAAGAATCGCATGAATCGGGGCCGCTTCAAAGGTTTCCCTTCTACGTCAACAAATAGAAGGATTTTGTCTTGCTAAACAATGGTTCGTAGTAAGGTCATCCGTTCAAGTGGTTATACATGCGGCAATGCTACTCTTTGTTATGGAGTCTCCTAGCCTCCAAGGGTTACGCCTTGGAGGGTTTTGGGGGAGGTTGGCTGTCGGTATAACACAACAACACCTGTTGCTTGAGACTTTCATCCCAAATGCCTTATTTTATATAGCAGCTTGGAAGAGCTTGGCTTTAGTTTGATGCTGCTTGGGCCGTTCCCACCTTTCGAAGCAGGGTGGTAGGCCCTCTAAGGTTTACAAAAGCAATACAATCATGAAAACACTTTTGATCCCCAAGTTCATTCAAAGATACGAGGGGAGAGCATACGTATCTTCTATGATTGCATCACACTAAACATGTTTCATTTTGAGATCTTTGGATTAAATTGGGTGTGATTAATGCATCGTGAGAAGCTTTTGATTCCCAAGGTCACCAAAACGGTGTGAGGGAAGAGCATACACTTTTTCACACCACAAGCAAAAAGAGCACAAGACACTTCACACAATTAAAAATGATCTTCTTGATTATATGCGTGAAAGATGCATGTTGTTGTTCTTTTTAACCAAAATACTTTCTATTTATGCAATTTGTGGTTCTTTTTAAAGCCCAAATTGAAGTGTTTTGGATTGTTGTTTGTTGGCACACAAATTGTAAATTTTAGAACACCAAGTTAAATGTTTGGGCACACATGCACACACAAAAGTTTGTTTGATTGTTTGTTTGTTCAATTTTAATTGCACCAAATTAAAGTGTTTGACTAACTAACATGCAAAGGGTTCATTTTAAGTTGCAAATTGAAGTATTTTTTTGTTAAAACAGAAATGAAATCACCCTGCAAAAAGTCAGTTAGTATCTTTGAAATGACAGCAAAGACCTGCAAAAACACTTGTCAGTACCTACACAGACAACAAAGTTAGTTTTCCAAATAGCGCTAAAACAAAGATAAAATAGTGCCATTGCGGGCAGAACAACTCGACACTTATACCAATGGCGCTAATTCAAACTATAGTGCTAATAAAAGACCATGAAAGCAGCAAAACAAACGATAGCGCTACAATATTACAATTAAGGCGCTAATAAAGTATTTAGCGGTAATACATCATGTGGAAAGCATAAAAACGGGTAATAGCACTGATATAGGTATATGAATGCGCCACTGTGCAACTTTCTAGAGAGTGTTTATCCTGCAGATTGCGCCGATCTGGGTGATAGTGTAGATACGACATTGAACGCGTCTGACTTGCAAAAAGTGGTTTTTTCTGAGCAACACAAAGGGTCAGACAGTAAAGTGGAAGTCTTGGTTAGTCTTGTTAGTCATTAGCAAACAAAAAACAAACCAAGATAAACACTATCATGTATGTTAGATTTTATACAAAAATTTTGGCATAACCTCCCCTTATTCAATCGATATTTTTTTAAAAATAGAGAGCAATCAAGTCATAAAAATAATAGGAAGATCATTTGGGAGAAGATAAATGTGAAGGAGTTTTGGAAGAAGAATATGTTGCATAGAATAGCTCTAAAATAGGAAATGGCGCTAAAAGGAGCCAGTGATGGCGTCGCTGCGCAGGTATGATGGCATCAGACTTGTAAAAGCATGTATCTCACACCAAAAACTCACAACACAAGTTAGAATTGGACCTTGTGGGTCCCACCGGGCATGCCAATGTAGATTAGATATGCAAATAAGGTAGAAAACAATAAACTAAATGCAAATAACACAAAGTTATACCTCACATGCAAACCCAATCCCATCAAGGGAGGAAGAAGCCTTTGCACCCAAAACAAGCTCCTAAGACATGATTATCCCTAGACAATAGATTTGAATGTGAAATGCTACTCTAATTTGCAACTCACTATTCTAGCTCAAGAGTGATTTTGGCATAATAACTTTGCATAAACTTGGATGATGAAAACGACTTGTGAGAGGTTCTATTTATAGACTTTTGGAAGGGATTTTTATCCAATGGTGGAGATTGATTTGGAAGGTCAATGGTGGAGGATAAAAGTGATGTGGAGGGCCTAGATTGAATCTTGAATGAATGGAGGGCTAGGAATAAAAGTGATTCTTTTATTCGTTTTGGGAAAAGGGGTTATTTATTGAGCATGGGGGTGAAGGATTATTTTGGAATTAAAGATTCATATGGGGGAATGTAAATGAATTAAAAATTCATTTGGGGAAGAGAGAAAATAAATGAGTATGGGTTTGTAAGGAGAAATAAATGTGATGTGAGATGTTTTTAAATAAAAAATTAATTTATGTGGATTTAATTCAATTTTTTATTTGGAGGATGTGGGGAAGGGTGTTAAACAAGGTTTGACCACCCAAATGAAGGGGTTAGGATTAATTAATCATAGGTTTCATTTAATTAATCCTAGGGCTATGATGAGGTAGGCTAGGGTAGGCAATTAAATAATAGCTATTTAATTGTCTAGGGTAGGGATAGGTCAATTATAGGTTGAATTAATTAGTTAACATGGTTTTAAATAATTAATTGGATTTAGTGGAAAAGGGGAAAATGATTTAATAAATATTGCATATTGATTAAATCAATTGGCTAAGGTTTGGACTATTGGATTAATGAAATTAATTCAATTTTGGGAATAAAATGGTGTGAATTTGGAAATGAAAGGGGTAATTAATTAAATAAAAATTTAATTAATTGATTAGAAGGGAATTTGGTGTGTTTAGGGTTGTCGGGAGTTAGTTTGATGGTAGAAGACATTTTTAGGTGTCTACAGATGTGATGGGTGCTTGACTTATGCTAGGAAATTGTTCAAGAGGTTTGGTGGGTGTTGGATTGCATGAGGGTGTTTGATTCCTTGCTAACAGCCAATGGATGACATTCTTCATGAGTGTATGGGTTGAAGAACAATATAACAGATGGATAATGATGGTGGATGGTGTAGGATTACGATTGGGATTGGATAGGGGGGTGATGGGATTAGGTAGTGATAGTTCTTGGATGGGTTCAAGGATAGGTGTTGGATTAGATGGTGGTGTTGGAGGGGTGGGGAATTTGGGGGATTTTATAGCTTCACTTTTTATTTTTTGATGTTCTTTGGAGGAAATCCACAAGGATTCTTTGGATGTCGTGGTCTTAGGATTTGGAAGATTTGATGGTGGATTAGATGGTGTATGAGTGATAGGGATTGATGGATTTGGAGATACATAGGATGATGGATTAAGGTTGATAAGGTTGGAGGGATATTTTGGTGGGGGGATAGAGATTGATGGATTGTAAGGTAGATATGGTGAAGGATTAAGGTTGATAGGATAGGGATTAGAGGATGGGGTATTTGCATGGGGAACTGGTTGTTGATATAAGCTTTGGATTTCAGAGATAAGGTTTGCTAGATTAGTGTTCCCTTGATCAAAGTTAGCATGACAAATGTTGGGGGATGGATAAGGTGGAGGTATTGATTGGTTGGATAGGTATGATGGCATGTATGTATAAGGGGATGAAGATTGATATGAGGGTAAATGTTGATATGATGAAGGTTGATATGATGTGGATGGGGATGAAAGATAGAGTGTTTGTTTTTATGATGAAGGTTGGCTAGGGGCTTGGGATTCTCCAATGATGAGGTGTGCTAAGGGGATATCTTTAATGTCATTTTTGCATTTTTCCTTAGCATTAGGATCCATGTTCTCATAGATTTTTCTAAGTCTTTGTAATTGTTGCATTGCTACATAAGGATCCATGTTGTTGGAGAGATATGGGATGATGGAGGATAACAGATGTTTGTGATGTTGGGCATCAAATTTCAAGACCTTAGGATGATTTGATTTGTTTTGATGGATGGTTCTCTATGTTTAAGATAGGCTAATGATCTCAAGTAAGAGGGTTGATTGGGTTGATTCTTGGTGACTTACTTAAGATAGACTAATGATCTCAAGCAAGTTTGGATAAAGGTTGCTAATGATCAACTAACGTCTTGATTTTTGATTGGGTTGATTTGGATTTGGAGTTTGATAATGATGTTGATAATGATGTGGATAGTTGTGGTTGTGCTTTTGGATGACAAGATTGATAGAGGATGAAGGAGACTAGGTCCTTAACCAAGGTTTATTTTGCAAAAGATGATTTTTTGATTAAGGATTAGGAATTGGAATGTTTTATTGGAGTGGATAATGGATGAGGGATGATTGATGTTGGATTTGATTTTGGATTTGGATTGAGGTTATGATTTTGACTTGGGGTTGATTGTGGGATGAGGATTTGGAAAATGTTGGTCAAATGGATGAAGGAATGGGATTAAGATGACGAATTGGATAAAGGATGATGAGGATGAATTTTGATTAAGCTTAAATAAAGGGATTGGGTAAGCTCTATTGCTGGGATTCTTGGCAAGCATGCAAACACTTCACACAAGAGAGTGCAATGGCCAAAGGTTTGATTTATGAAAAATGTTATAATCAAGCATGTACAACCTAAGGCGAGGCAAGACAATACTTGTGGAACAAGTAGAGGGATTTGGGCCACTAAAACAAAGGTTCATAGTGGGGGAACATTCAGGGGATTGGCACGATACGAGCATCCGATAAACCACTTAAGGTTTTTACTAGTTCTACTAGAGGTCTCATATACACAAGGTACTACTCCCTTTCAAGCTAGCATTGAATGGTATACTGGATTTTGCCTTATCCTTTATTGTATAGTGGACCAGATGAAAGTACCGCTTGGGGTCGCCAATGAGTTCTCCGAATGGATGTGTCTCAAGGGCAAGCCCATGTTCTAAAAAGAAAAATAGAATAGAACCATTTCTCTTCACCCAAGATCCTTTTGAAGGCAAGAGGAGTGGATACTTTAATTCTACCCTATGGGATACAACAAACATGGAAGTGCACAAGACATGACAAACAAAAGCTAATGTTCATTTTAAGCCCAAATTGAAATGTGCCTAAAGTTGTTTTGTTGCAAGAAATGATTAATTTTAGTTGCACCAAAATCAAATGTTCTTTACACTAAGGCACACAAAGATTTTTTTTAGGTGCACCAAGATGAAATGTTTGATTGTAGATTGTTTTGCAAGCAAGATTGATTTTATGCACCAAATTTGAGTATTTTCTAAGCTAAGCACACAAAGGTTCTTTTTAGGTGCACCAAGATAAAGTGTTCTCTATGCTAAGAAATCCCTGCAAGAGATGTTAGTAGCTTCCAGATTGTGCCCCAAGAAGATTTGAAATATCCTGAAGAAAATGGGCCCAACCCTGCACAGATCCCTAAGCTAGTATAGAAAATAGTGCCAATCTAGAGGAGAGATAGCGCCAATATACAAGATAGCACCAATATACAAGATAGCGCCAATACAAAGGCAAGATAGTGCTAATATACAAGATAGCGCCAATATACAAGATAACGCCAATATAGAGGCAAGATAGAGCCAATATATAAGATAGCGCTAATATACAAGATAGTGCCAATATACAGGATAGTGCCAATACAGAGGCAATATAGCACTAAACTATGTTTTTGCCGTAGTTTATCTTCTATAGTGAGAAAGATAGCATCGAACTGGGTGAGTTTAGCACCAAAATGATGTAGTGATGGTCAAGGGTTTAATTTTAGGAAAAAATTGACATAGTCTCCCCCTATCCCTGCATAAAATTAGTTAAGAAATGGCGTCAAAATGTTGGTAAAATGGTGCTACTGCGCAGAAAGATAGCGCTAATCTGTAAAAAAAATGTCTTCACAACAAAAAAACTCACAAGATTGTTAGATTGAGACCTTGTGGGTCCCACCGGGCATGCCAATGTGATCTATGAAGTCAAAATGAAAGCTAAAAACATAAATCAAATGCAAAAACAAATGATATACCTTCACAATGACCCACAAATCCAAGATAGGGTGGAAGGAGTTGCACCCAAGCTCCTTAGATTTACCCAAGTAGATAGATATGGAAATGTGGGTTGCTCTATTGCTTTCAACACAAATGTGATGGGGATAATGATGGATTTGATGAAGGATTAGATATGGAGGGTGAGGATTAAAAGTTGAGATCAAGGGCTAGAAATGATTGAGAGTTAGGGTTTGGATTGGACTCATAGCCTTGTGACAAGTGTCACAAGAGGAGTGGATGAGAGAGATCAATGGTTGAGATTTGGTCAATGGGATTGGAGGGCTCTCATTATTTGTGAATTAAAAATTCACATTGGGAAGAGAGGAGGATTATAAATGAATTAAAAATTTATTTTGGGAAGAGCTCCATTCATGCAGAAGAGTTCCATTAATGAACTATGACATGTGTAAGGAGTGAGGACACATGTACACTTACATGTGTAAGAGGGGGATGTGACCCTTTGAATACAAAATGTTTTTTATTCAAAGGTGTGTGGGAGGATGGGCTAAGCAAGTTTAATTAAGTGTTTAGCTTAATTAATCTAGGTCTAGGGGATAGGTAGGCTAGGGTAGCTAATTAAATAATTACTATTTAATCTACTGGGCTAGGTTTAGGTTGATTAGTAGGGTAGATTAATTAGATAAGCACGATTGATCTAATTAACAAGGATTAAGAGATGGATAAATTAACTAAATAAATATTAAGAATATTTATTTAATTAATGAGGGATAGTTATAAGGTATAGTGATAAATTAAATGAATTAATTGATCACAAAGGATAGATAAATGGATAAGGGTAGATGATTAGGGATAAATTAATTAAATAAAATGAATTTATTTAATTAATAGGAGGGATAATTGGTGGTGTAGAGATATGAGAAATTGGTTTGTGAAGCAAGTCAATTTTAGGTGTCTATAGCAGCATTCTTCAGTTCTCTCTTTCAAATTTTGCTTTATTTCTTCTTTAGTTTTCTTCCTATCTTCAATTTCCTTGGTTAGTCTCATCACCCCAGTTTCCATCTCATGTTTTAGGACAACTTCTTTAGCTAACTTTTCACATTCCTTTGTCTTCTCTTTCAGGGCCTTGTCTTCCAGTTGAAGAGGTTGCTCCTTTCCTTTTGCATTGGATTTGCTCAATTTTTCTTTTAAAATCTCAATGAAGTTTTCAACCTTTTTGAGGTTATCTTGCAACTCTTGGACTTCTGCTTTGGACTGCTCAAGATCATTTAGGGTGACATTCAGTTTCCCTGGAAGGTTATATTCATCCATTTTTACTGACTTCCTAGATCTTCCTTAAGCTATTAAACTTTTCAAAAGGAACCTTGCTCTGATACCAATTGTTGGAATTAGGCAAGACAACTGAGAGGGGGGGTGAATCAATTGCCCCAAATCTTTAACACTTGCAGCTATTTCTTTATCACACAAAACTGATTAATGATGTAAATATGTAAAGCATGAATCATCAACACATGAGCAGAAACAAATGTACACAGAACACCAGAATTTTTACGTGGAAACCCAGTGAAGGGAAAAACCACGGTGGGGTTTAACCCACAAAGATTTGTACCCTGTTAAAAGTACTTCAGAAAAGTAGAAGGCACATGCCTTCGGGCGCACTACCTAGAGCTCACTGCTCAAGAGAGGCTCACTGCCTACAATTATTTATGTTTAACACAGAAAGGACTAACTGATAATTAGCATCTTTTCATGTCTGGTTCAGTTTCATTGAATGCTCTCAAAACTTCTACTTCTGTCTTCTAATTCTTCTTCACTAACTCTTCACTCTATACTGCTCTCGCTCCTTTTCTTCTCTGCTCTGCTTCTGATCCTTTATTTGGATTTATTTCATTTTTCTCAAGGATGATTTTCAACAATTCTTCAACAAGTATTTATACGCTTCATCAACCTTGGAATGAACAACAAGGTCAGCTAAACTTGACATGGATCAATGCACTATCAACCAATCACAACTAAGACTTGAATCTTCCTCAATAAACATGCTACGCTCCATAGAATGCTCTTAGAACATCCACAACATGCTAGGATCATCCGGTTGTCCAAGACTTGAAAGAACATCAACACCGAAAAGGAAAATCTTCAATAACAAGCTCAAAATTCAATGCGAACCTTCAACACAACAACCACATGATCCAGAGACCACCACAAGCACAATGAAGTCAACAAGAACAACCACACCACTTCGCATCACCAGAATCACTTGCATCTTCACACTGAACCTCAAGAACACACACTTCCATGACTGTCACACTAGAAAGATTTCTTTCAGACCTGCAAACCATGAACCACTTGAGTTGAGGGAACACACCAACATCCCAGACATGCCTCTAGATCCGCAGATCACAATATGCTCATACTGGACCAATCCAGACCAATTTCTTGCCACTTTGTCATCATTGAACAACTGCAAAAACCTGTTCTACTTAGAAGGTCATAACTTTGCCAAATATTCATGCAGACCTCTCAAATCTCAACTAGAGCAACAATAGACAATCCTATACAAACCCTTTAATCTGCATACTCAGATCTTCACCTTACTGGAAATACTGATCACTCCTTTGCACTGTCTTCACTGTTTCTGACAAAAAGATATGTTGACATCAATGACAACATATCAGGCACATATTTGCAACATGAAGTAGAAATCCTTGAGGAATTGCTCGGTACTCTTATAGATGATAAGGAGACATATGATGAGCAGATATCCAAGGAAACATTCAGGACTAGGTTTGATCCCATGATGAAGGGTCCTGTGTCACATTTTTCAGAGGCCACCATAGAGAAATTAATGGAGTTGTCTATGAAGATGAAGGATTATAAGAGGAAGTTGGACAATAGGACAAACCAGTGGGTAGCTATAAATGACTAGTTGCAGGCATAGGATTATGCAAAGGTTAAGGCCCAACAATTTGATAAAAATAGAATGGATGAGGCCATAAAAGCATATGAATTGTATAAAAGGTTTGATTCCAGGGAAATGATGGTTGGAGAAGATTCATTGGTGGAGGAGGAATAGAATATTCTTGAAGATGTTGAAGTGAAGATACTGAGGAATATTCCATTTTGCTAGTTGTCCTCCACTAATAATTTCCAATTGACGATCATGTGCCACATTTCTTGACCCTTGATTGTTTTGAATGATATCCTGACCATGGGATTATTGTAATTGATATCAAGTCCTTATGTTATAAAAGGGCCTAGATCATCTTGTTTTAGAGGAGACTGAATTATTGAAACTTTGAGCACTGAGTTTGTAATTGTGCAGCTCTTTGATCTCTTCTCAAGGTTCTTTCTTAGATTAATGTAAATGTGTATATTCTTTGCATACATAATGAAAATGAAGATACAGATTACCATCTAATCATATATCTTAAGTAATCTTCTATTGATTTCTAGCTTGTGATTGTGAATTGCTACATTCTATTGAAGTGCATTCAACTAATTGCATGTTTTCATTAACTTACCTTTGAGGATTTATACCGACCATATGTAATTGCAGATTTCCTAGTGAAGTATGGTTTGGTTTTTGCTTCATTTCATGACTGTGTCAAAGTATACATTAGATCATTGGTAAAAACTTAGTTAGTTTAGGATCTTACCACTTTAACTCAATCTTTTGCTCTTCATTTTACAAAATACAGTGAATACATACAAATATTGACATATCTTAAGCATTACATATTGAATTGATGCAAGTAATGACATATCTAGAGCATATACAGTAAAAGCTACAAATAATAGAAAATGTTATGCAGATAATCATAAATATCAATGAATTGCATGCTTTAAAGAACATATTTAAGAAAATTCAAGGTTTATATGCAAAGATTAGTTCAGACAGAGATAGTTTTAGAAGAACTAATCAAAATTAGGATAATCTTAGAAGAACTAATCAAAATTGAGATAGTTTCAAAAGGATTGATCAAAGGTATGCTCAATTCATAATTATATGTCTAAATCTCAACTAGATATTTTAGGATTTGATACAATTGTCAAGGATATATGTAGATAATGTACACCATACAAAATATTTGTGGAATTTGAGATAACTTGAAGAAGGATACAACTGTAAAGTGTAAGTCCCCAAAATGGAACAACATATCACAACGAACCTTGAGTAACTGTTAGAAGGTCAAGACTTGACCAATAGAGCCTTGGGATTATAAATTCACCACTAAATTTATCATATCTTTCAAGATGAGTAAAAGTTTGTTGCAATAAATTTTTTTCTTATGCATGTGACTAACAAACACATCAACACTTTGTTTTGCCAAAAAGGTACCAAAAGGGGTGGTCACCTAGTTTAGCAGGGTGGTTACTTGGGGGGTGACCCAAAAATAATAGGGGGTGACCAGGGTTAGAAGAAATGCTAACATAAATTGGGGTTGGAAATGAAATTAGAAAGTCAGTTCGAGGTCTCTAAAGTCTTAAAAATGATGAAAAAGGTCAACAAGCTGTAGGTTTCTTAGGAAAAGAGACTCATAGGTCATGCGAAAAGGCTAGAAGGTAGAGAAAACAAAGAATCGACAAAGGTCGTAAGAAGAAAGACCAAGATTGCACAAGTTAGCAAGGGAAAAATGAAGGAGGAAAGTGAAAAGAGAGTCCAATCCACGTGTCACAAAGAAGAATGCATGTTGAGAGGTCATATTTACGTGCTTATATGTACATGTTTAGGATCATAGCTCATCATGGGATTTCCATGTAGGCCTATGTGTCTTTTTAGTTCTTGCAGGTGTTGTTCTTCCCATGACCATTAACTTTCAAAATATCGTGGCTCATAATAAACCACCACAACCACTAGTCCCTTGGGGGGCTACAATTGGTCCATTAGCCCTAGGAATTCAACTTCATGATTTACCTCATGGATCTTGGAACATTATACCCAAGTTTAGAGGAGATGGTAAAGTTTCAACCGATGAACTTATACATGCTTTCTTTGCTGCTTGTTCTATTTTGGGAATACAACTTGAAGATGTTTCAGTAAGATTATTTGTTGAATCTCTTGTTGATGCTGTAGAAGATTAGTTCTATCATCTACCTTTTGCTTCTACTGACTCATGGGTAGATAGATTTAAAGGGCTTGAAAATGAATACTCTTTGGTTGCAGAGTTGACACAAATAAAAAATAGGTTCATGAGCCCATGAGGGAGCTTGTAGCTAGATTTAATAAGTTGGTCAATAGAATACCAAATACCAAGAGGCCCTCTCTAGGGATGAACGCATTCCTCTTTCTTAATGCACAACCTCCAGATGTGAGTTATCAATTAAAAAGAGACAGGATGGCAACACTGGAAGATGCCCAGACTTATGCCATACAAATTAAAGATGATTTGCTTACTATAGGTAAGTGGAAGAAGGAACTCTAAAATAAAAAAAACTCCTACTGTTACTTCCATTAATCCCATGGTACAAAAATTGGCCAATGAGATCATTGCCCTCAAGAGGCAATTACCTAAAGTCCAACAACCTCAACAACCATTCTATCAGGATATTCCTAGGATAGGATATGTATCACCCCATGGTAACAGGGGTAAAAATTTGGCATTACCACATCAACACAGAGGTTGGTAATTGAAGGCCCATCCTCCAACAACAAAGGGAATATGATGTGTAATTTCCATCTAACTTCAGACCATGATGGTGCATCTTGCCCAGAGATGAATCAATTTATGCAAATGGAAACAATGGAGGTTACAATCGAAGAAACCATTAACAATGAGGGAATAATACCCCCTAGTGACTCTATTTATTATTTAGAGTATGAATATGATTCAGAAAGAGGAGAAAATGTACCCACTGAATTGGATGGCCAAACATTTTTTGTTCTGACAAGGAGCCAACAAATTCAGTCCCTAAAAGGAACTCCTCTTACCAAAGATCAAACAAAGGATGAGTCTTTTACAACTCCCAAACACATTTTGACTCAGAATGCAACCTCTGCACATGTTCCTTCAGCTAGCACAAATCATTAGGTGTGTCTAATCCTGTAAATTTAACTTTTGTAAATAAAGTTTCTAATGATTTTGATATTATTAAACATTATAAGAACACCAAAATATAATTATCCCAAGTAGAATATTTAAATTTGAATACTAGAGTTACATCATCTTGTAAAATATGTCAAGTCAGAGTCTTCTTCTCATGTAAATGGTCAATCTTCATAAGCCTTCGTTGAAAATTCCTCATCCAAAAGTAAAACATCTATCCTTGAATCGTCTCATGACAAACCCAATCCCTTTTACATATCTTTGTACATTGTTGGGTGTAGGCTAAGTAATTGTATAATAGACTTAAGTGCCTTAGACAATGTAATGCCCACTAAAGTTGCTCATGCTCTAGGTCTCACTCTAGCTAAGAGACATGGAAAGTGTTTTTCAATGGAATCTAAACATGAACCTCTAATCAGTCAAATCAAGGATGCTCATGTAGCCTTGGTTGCCTATCCTAATAAGAGGTTGAAATTGACTATTCAAGTGGTAGACATACTTGTCAGCTATGGGATGCTTCTTACCAAGAGTTTTTGTAGAGATTTAGGAGGGGAGATTCAACTGGATTGGTTGCATGCTCTCATTCCAATTGGTGGAAAGAAGGTTCTTTTGGACCCAAAACTCAAAGCAAAGTTCACTGTGCTAAAATCTAATGACCCAAAATTAGAAATTCTGTATGAAGAGACTGATTTTGGGACATACATGCTTTATTCTTCACTAGGAATAGAAACTCCAGATTTGACTAGGGAAAGTATAGTTTCAGGGCTTTAGGTGTTGGAGTTTGATGGGAGCTGTTCAAATTCTGGCTTAGGAGCAGTAGTTGTTTTAATTTCCCCGAATAGAGAGAAAATTCCCTTTTTCTTATAAGTTGGAATTTGAAAATACCAACAATACAACTAAATATGAGGCTTTACTATTAGGTCTTGCTACAACAAAAGAAAAGAGAATAAATAAATTAAAGGGCCTTGGTGATGCAAAGTTAATTATCAAGCGAGGAAGATTTTCACTGTAAAGAACAATAGGAAGATACATTATGGAAAAAGATTTTGGGACATCATTGAGCATTTTGATGCCTTCTCAATTGAGTTTATTATAAGAGAACAAAATACCAAGGCTGATTCACTAGTAGTGTCAACTTCATTGCTAATTCCACATGCAAATTTCAAAAATACCTCATATAAGATTGAACTCATCTATTGCCCTAGTGTGCCAGACAATTCTAACCATTGGCAGGTCTTTGAAGATGACAAGCAGATTATTAAATTTCTTGAGAAGGCTAAATTTTTTTTCTAACTTTTATTTTGAAGGTAATCACTCTGAATGCAAAGAAATTGTCCAAATATGTATGAGCTTATAGAAGATGGTGTTATTTAATTAAAAGGTAATAAAATTCCCAAAGGCCTGGTGTCTCTAGATATTTTTGATAGGCATGATAGATATGTGAAGAATAAAATCCAAAGTGCTATAAATAGTTTTAAAGAATATGAAAAGGTTAATATTGGAACAAATGATGAGCCTACATTAGTATGAATTGGTAAGTATTGTACACAAGAAGAGAAAGAAACATTAATTAGGCTATTGATCAGATATAAAGATGTGTTTGCTCCAAGGTGTTATGATGACTTGAAGAACTTTATGAATGGTAGGTTCTAGCATCACATCCCACTAAAACTAGAGCTTTCTCCAATTAGACAAAAGCACCATCCTTATAACCCTAAGGTTGCAAATGCCATTTTTCAAGAGATAGATAAGATGTTGAAAGCTAGGATTATTTACCCTATACATCACTCTACTTGGGTAGCAAACATTGTGCCTATACAAAAGAAAAATGGAGAGATCCAAATTTGTGTATATTTTATAAATTTGAACCAATCTTCTTTAAAAGACAATTATTCACTTCTTATGATAGATCACATGCTATAGACTGTTTCAAGATTTGATATGATGTCTGTAACATACCATCCCTTATAACTTGGAATTACTCACAAAGTTACTAAAAATTAAATGAACATGTTTAAATATGAGAGAAATTTTTTTTAACATTTGCATAATCACATAAAATTAAATGCATATCTTTTCTGAATATCATTCAACCTTGAAAATCACAATATATTCAAAGATAAATCATAGTGAAATCATTTCACTTTACATTTACAATATATTTTGCACTTAGCAATATGAACAAGTTTACATAAGTTTGACAATCATAAGTCAATCATGAAGTAATTTACATCTGGAATCTTGATATCTGTTACACAAGTTTCAGTGAATCTTATGCTATAGAGGGAGAGCATCATCCAAGTGCTTTACCTCCAACCACAGATCGACGGTCCCCCACATACCTTCCTTCCTGGAAGTGGCCCTACTCGTCACAACGAGTATAGACATAAGGAACCAACAGGTTTCCATTTGAGTTCTAGTGCTGTGTCCTACATAATTCAATCAACCATACAACTCTAGACAAACTTCTAGCTAAGTATGATTATTCTGACAGGTCATGCCATCTAGACACTGTGAACCGACTAATGCATGTAGAGACAAATGCATCACTTTGGCCAAATTTAATATATAAATAGACATTTGCAATAAACGTAGTCATGTGTTCACACACTTCTAACTCAACTTGGAAACTATCTCATCCTACAGTTTGACTTTCTTCACTAGAATCTCTAGACATAATTTATCTTGACTATACTCAAATCCTAGTCAATTTGACTTAGAACTAATCCTTAATCTAGGATATACATGCAATATATAGGTTAGGTAATTTTAACCTTTCAGAGAATCCCTCTTTGCATACTTGCAATTTCTAGGGTCATGACTTCCTCTCATTCTTCTCATTGACTCAAACAATTAAACACTCTAGTGTTATAGAACAAGTTTCAAATTTTATCAAGAAATCATTTAAAAAATAACAAAGTATCTCTTAGATTCTTCCTACATTAAATTGTCTTGATCTATGGTTCTTGACTATTCATTGTTGACCATAATATACACTTAGACTTGTAGACACCTAAAAATGACCCTTCGCATCACATCACTTGGATTTCATCAATTCATCAAAACACCTGCATTTCAACATTAATTAAATAATTTAATTATTTAATTAATTTCTTCAAAATCATCAAATTCTTCCAAATCTCCTAAATTCAACATTAATTGCATAAATTCTATTTATTTAATTAATTTCGTTGAAATCAACTTTATTCTTCCAAAATTAAATAATTTGAATTGTTTAATTAAATCATTATCTTCTTTCAAAATTCAAACCCACATCAATTGAATAAATTAATTATTTAATTAATTTATCATTTAAATCCTCTTTTCTATAATTAAATAATTTCTAAATTATTTAATTAAATTAATTATTCTTCCAAATTTAAATAAATCATTCAAATTTATTTAAATTGAATCTCTCTTTTAAAAATAAAATAAAATAAAATATTTTATTTATCCTTCATCATGCAAAATAAATTAAATCAATTTATTTGTTTAATTTATTTAAATCTTCAAATCTAATCTGTGTCCTCTATCATGCACAAACAATTAAATAAATTTATTTATTTAATTTGTTTTGTTTATCTTCCAAATATTCTAAAAATAAATCTTATTCATCATGCACAAAAAATTAAATAATTTATTATTTAATTTTACTCAAATCATGCAAAAAGCAAATCAAAAGTTGAGTTAATTGACTTAATCATTATTGTTTTTATCACCAACTCATAAATTAGAAAAAAAACATTTCTATTTTTATGAAAATCTATCTTTATCATGTCTGTTCCATGTCTTTTAGCCAAATCAATTAGTTAACTCAAACAAAAATATCTTTTTGTGTGACACATGTCAGGTGCACATTCATCATGAATTCTAGATTTATCTCATCCGTTGATTCCATTGAATTATCTCGACCGTTGATCTATCTTCATTGAAACCTATATAAACCCCCTCATCTCATAACAAATCCTTTTTTTTTTTTTTATCATTTAGGCTTTTTCCTCCCTACAACGCATTGAGCATACATCGCATCATTGAGCACATTGAGCACTTTGAACACAAACACAATCTACATCCGCTTGTTGCAAACATGGTTTCACAATTTAAAGAGCAATCCACATTTAACCAAGATAACAATACAATCTAGGTGAAAGCTTTCATTGTTTTTGTGTTATTCATTGATTATTTGGTTGTTTGCTTAGATCATTATCTTGATGTTATAGGATTGAGTTGTTGATTATTTCATTGTTTTGATTATCCTTTGATCTCGATTTTATTCCTATACACAACACTAAATCAATGTCATAACTGACTTGAGAGTTTTAATTTTTTTAAACCCTTCTAGGTTGATTCTAGGGTTTTAACTTCTCTAAACCAATATGTTGTAATATCAAAATACCCTTATTATCCCAAAATTTATAATAATAAAAATGAATATAATAACCACTAGTCTATTCTTGACCACTTGAGTATTGATCGAATTCACATTTCTCATATCATAGAACATGAGTTTTTATCCTCTTTCAAATGAGATCTTAATGAATACTATCTTTATCATAAGTAATCTTGAATAAGTTCAATCTCTCAACCTAAATAGGTTTAAGTCTTTAATAATAATATAATATTTCAACCTCTCGGTCCTCTTAAGTCCACTGACTTTTGATATAAAATAGGTTATGAACTCACGTAAAACTTCCTTTGAATATAATGACAAAACTTATCATTGTTGTAAAATGCTTATGTAATAATATATCACTATCCTAATATATTTCTAATGATATCATATCATTCTATATACTCTAGAATAAGTGAATTCCTATCACAAAATATTTTGATTGTAAAAATAAAATCATATAAAAAAAATATGAGATATAAATCCATCTCTATCTAACTCACTAGTCTCGACTCATTAGTCTAAGACAAAGTTCTTGAGAGGTCCAGTTTCTGCAATCTATAAGACAGATTCTACAAAGGTTTTTTTATTGTTTTAAGACAACAACTGTATCCTATGTATGCTCGGATGTATATATAGGTAAGTGATAGTTTTCAATAGACTGAGACTTCTGAATAAATAATTCTATTCAAACCTTTTGTAGTTAATGTCTATCAACATCAAAGTTTACTACCTATTTGATTTATGACATCGATGATACAACAATAACATGAGAAATTTACCATCTACAGTTTTCCAACTGCAACTATTACGTTAAGATGTTTAATCTCTATGGTATTAAACTTCTGAATTCAAAGATATTACTCTATCATGATTTCGGTCTCAAAAGACTCTTGCACTCTGTGTACAGTTTCAATTCATGATAGGATGGTATTACTCTAATCATATGTATCTAGGTTTACATAGTCATTGAGATCTAACCTCACTGTTTGCATATCTCCAAATGCTTTGCTCTACTTAAATACATCAATACAAGTTATACAAGATACATATATTGTAGTATAAGAATGAAACAATTGTTTTAAAAAGAGATATCATATCTCTACTTTGGCATGATAGTGAGTCACTTCATGGCATTCCCACTTGGAACTAAAGTATTCTAAAGTTTAAACTATACAGTTCTAACAACTATAGCAATGTTATTTCTCTAACAAAAATTGGATTCTAAAGCTTTTATTTTCTTAGTACTATATGAAAGCTAGACAAGATAATTGTTTTGTTTTGCATAAATCTATGCTTGGCTCTATGAATATACAACTCTGTAGACAATACATAATAAAAATTTCAATGATAAAGATTAATAGAATCATTTAAAAGAGATACTCTTGCGTCTTCTACTCGCACTTTGATTATCTTCTTCTACGTTTGTTCTCACTGCCTCACCATGGATCATCTACTTAGCATCACTCTCTCTATAGTAAAAGATAACTGAGCTCTATTGTGTCTCCCAATTCCTGTCCTACAGATTCTTGCCCAATATAGCTCCGTGTTTTAACACAGTCTTTAGTTTCTCTCTCAAATTGGAGTTACTCTCCAACAATCAAAATCTCACCCCCATTCCATCAATGATATAACCTTTTAAAAGGCTTCCCTCTCCACAACACTATGGATTCTTCCTGCACATATGCCTATTAATATTCCATGAAGGCATGTAGACCAATAGTGGAGTAACTGGTCTTTAAGACCACTCCTTATCTGGTCGAAAGATCCTCCATAACCTTCATAACTAATGTGGAGAATTAAGTGCCATAAGAGCACTTAGTGGGTTGCAATTAATTTGTAACTTAACCACATACTTAAAGGAAGCTTATCGATAATCAAAACAATAAAATTAAAATATTAAATTCATACTATATAAATATCTATAGAAACATGATATTGTTGCATACAATGTATTCTTACGTTGTTTCCAACATTCGACAAGATATGATAATGGGGTCAAGGTATTCTCCCCATCTCTATCTTGTGTAAATGTTAAAATAGATAGGTTATCATAATAGAATTCCAATCGAAAAATTCTGATAATGAAATAGTTTAACCACTAATAAATATTTTCCCTTGAATATAATCTATATTCATATCACATAAGAATTAATGACTATTGACCATTCCTTGCTGATGGTCAGACTATCCTAACTTAGTTTTTGACAAAACTTAAGCTTAAAGGATCTAGTCGACGATTGTCAAGTCGACACCAAACTTAGACCAATTGGTCAAACACAACTTACCAAACTTGACGATGGTTCACTAAATTGTGAAAACATGAGACTTAGATGGCAACAACCTATTATTTTCCATACATCTATTCTCTTCTCTCTGATGATCCTCTCCCTTTCTTTCTTGGATGGAGGAAACACATTTCCTAGTTTCAACTTGCATTCACCAAACTGGGATTAGTGCATCGTTAGTCATTCTATAAACCTTATGAATAAATAATCTTGACATCATATAATCACATGTCTAAATTCTAATCATATAAACATTAACTCATGATATCATTGATTTATCCTGACATTTTCACATAACGTCAAATCATTAATTCATGCAAATATATCTACTAATTTAATACAAGTAAAAAGTAAAACATAGTCAAAATTTGGGGTGTGATATCTCCCCCCATAAGATTCATTGTCCTCAATGTTCCAATGTGTCCAAAATAATAAAGAGATAAAGTTTTTGTTTAAATTTTAAAAGCTTAAAACAAATGAGGAAATCTTTGATAAAAATCATGGTAATCTTCCCATGTAGTACTATCCTTAGCATATTGGTCCCACTATACATTGCATTGAGTAACTTCTCTATTATGCAAGCGGAGCTGTGAACTTTGAGCACTTTGAGAGGCTTGATCATGACCACTCCTGTGTCCTGTACCTGTAAAGCATTCCAATCAAGACTATTATTATCATTTGTTATATACTTTTTCAAATATGAAACATGAAAAACATTATGCATCCTGACGAGAGCTGTTGGTAGAGTGATTCTGTGGGCAACCGAATTGATCATTTCAAGAACTTTGACATGTTCTACATATCAAGGCACTAGTTTGGAGGACTTTCCAAACTTTATGGAACTCTTTTGAGGTTTAACTCTTAAAAGTACTTTTTATCAAATTGAGAATTGCCTTGGTGTACGCTTGGCATCAACATAACTTTTCTCTCTATCATTTGCTTCCACCAATCTATTTCTGATCAGTTTGATCTGATCTTCCATTTCTGACAACATTTCTAGACCAATTCTAATCCTATCTTCTAGCTTATCCCAACTTATAGGAGTTTAGAATCTTCTTCCATACAATGGTTCAAATGGATCCATCTTGATAGAAGAATTGTAGGAGTTGTTATAAGCAAACGCCACAAGCGGTAGATACTCTTCCTACTTATATTGTTGATCCATGCAATACATCCTCAACAAATCTTCTAGAACTTGATTTACCCTCTTAGTCTAACCATATATCTTAGGGTGATAAGCTGAGCTTATATTGACTTGAGTTCCTACCACTAAGAATAAAGTTTTCCAAAATCTTGATGTCATGCATGCATCTCTATCTAAGATAATTTTCTCAGGAACTCCATGCAATCTAAATACTTCTTGCACAAACTTGAGAGCTATAACTGGTGGTCCATTCGTTAAATTCCCAAGTATAAAATGAGCTACCTGTTGATAACTGAGAGGGGGGGTGAATCAGTTATCCTAATTATTTCTCTTATTGAACTTTCCTTTTAATTGAAGCAGCATAAAATCAAACACAAAACATTAACCATGAAGTAAGAAACACATGACACAGTATTTTTGACGTGGAAACCCTGTTAAGGGAGAAAACCACGGGGTGATTAACCCAAGAAATATTCTCTGTTAGAAGAATAGGAAATTACAAAAAATGGCACTTGCCAATTAGGGCTTACTGCCCGAGCACACTGCTCACAAGAGGCCCACTGCCTACAAGAAGACACACTGTCTACAAAGTGATGATAATCACAGTCTTGAACTGATTGGAAGCATCTGCATATGCTGGAGTTCAGTTCCGGTTAGGCTCAGTACACTGATCTGCTGCACTTCATCTTTCCTCTGTTGTTTGTTCTGCTATCTTTCACATACCAGATCCTTTTTGCTACCTCTGCTCTTTCTCTGGACTTATTCGCATATCTCTCCACATTCACACACTTTACAACTAAATCCATCCTCTATATATATCCGCACAAGTAATTTCATCACCTTTCTAGTCGGCATCCGGAACAGTCTAGTTTCTTACAAACTTAGTTCTGTCGGCTGAATCCTTGCTCACCAAGCAATGCGGATCAAGCATATACTTGTAGATATCATCAATTATGTCGGCCAAACATGATTCATGCCTCCGCAACCTTTATCATCATCTGTAACACATCCGGAAAGTAGTCTGATACTCTGTCAGTCAGTTCTTCCTCTGTTTTCACTGTCTCTCAGGAATCCGGTACTCAACTATTCATATCTTTTTCCTTGTCCATCTCCGGAGGCTAAATCCTTGGAATATACTACTCAAGATAGTCCTCTTGACTTCCCCAGATCCGCACTATGCCAAGACACTTCCTCTGAGAGATCCGGACCAATCTGTCGGACCTTGCCACATGCTCTGTTCTTGTTCACCGGACCACAACAATCTTCAATCTGACTTCCGGTAGAGATATATCATGACTTGCGGATATGTGGGATGACCTTTGTTGCCATCAATGACAACAACCATGAATCCATATAGTGTCTCTTGCCAACAATCTCCCCCTTTGGCATTGATGGCAACACTTAGTGAAAAATGACTAAGTGTTTACACTATGCTCCCCCTTTGCTGATGCTCTGTCTTTATATACAATTTCCGGAACTCCCCCTGAGTTGGATTCCTCATTTTTCACTACTCCTCACTCCCCCTTTGACATCAATGGCAAAGGGTAGGGTCCGCACACCAAAATTTTCAAAAATTTTCTATATATAGCCGCATATTTACATACTCACATATACTGTAGAATGTCTGCAAAGGATGTCTGCAGTTGAACCATTTCAGTAGCCCAACTTAGCTTCATTCTGTCCAAGATTGAAATGTGACCACTCAACAAAAATGCAAAAGCTTCTGCCCGCCTGAGATCTGTCGGATCTTTTGTATGGGCGGTGGTCTGGGCATCACTGATGGCCTCATGCATAGTTTCCAACTTAGGGACTATAATCCTTCTAAGTTCTCCCATCCGGTTGGTAATGTTCTTCCTCTCCTTCTCAAGATTCTTTATTTCATTCAAGACTGCAATAGTCTGACATTCTTGATTTATTATAGAGGAAGAGAGAGGATCAAAACTTTGAGATAAGCTTTGAAGCTTGTCCTGTTCCTCTTTTATTTTCTTGTCAATTGCTGCTGTTGCCTTTGACCAAGATATACAAAATTTGTAGATGTCACCGCCATCCTTAAGAGCATTTTCTAAGCTCTTTATTCCAATGCTTACAATCTTCCTATCCTTAGAGATTAATTCTAATATTTCAGAAAATCTTTTATCCAAAAATTCCTTCCGGACCTTTTCTTCAGCTGATTTTTCTAGAGAATTAAAATGTGTATCAATACTGCTGACTAAGGTTTTTAGATTACCGGAAGTGGAGGCTGTCGGATCTATCTGGATTGATGGCATGATCTTTACAAGTACTCCGGAAGCAGCCTCTATCAACTCACAGTCTTCCATATGAGACTTCAGGAGCTTTTCATTTGCCTTGGCATTTGCAAATGAAGCTATCTTCATTGTTTGTACCGGAGAGAGAGAGTCAAAATCAAATGGACCTTTTAGAAGCTCCGGTTCATCAATCTCTAGAGTTTCTTTGCTCAAAAATTGTTGAACAGTTTGTGCAGTGTCTCTTGCCGGAGACAGATGTTTCTTTTCTTCTGCAGTCTTAGAACTGTCAACCTCTTTGTCTGTCACCACTGCTTCCTTCTCCTGCAATTGCTCTTCTTCTTTGGATCCGGAGACTGTAGGGGAAACCGGAGGAGAGATGCTAACTTGTTCATGGGCTACTTCTTCTTGAGCAGAGGGTCCCAAGTCCTCACTTGTCTGTTCAGGGCTTACTTCTTCCGGAACAGAAGATTCCAAATCAGCAGCTGTTTCTGCACCTAAGTCCTCTACAACAGGAAGATTGAACCTTTTGAAGGCCTTCCGGAGGATCTCTTCTGTTTCTTGGGCCACTTTGTCAGTCTCACCAAGCATGAGTTGATTCATCTTGGCTTTGCTTCTGAACTCATCTTTACAGTCCTTGAAGATAATGTTCATTGTCTTGGGATCAATTTGAGGATATAGCTGAATAGCTATCTGCTCCCGGATCTCAAGATCTTTAGCCTGAGCATTATTTTTCCTCACTTCCATTTCCTTTTCTAGGCTTTTAGGAATAAGAGATATTATTTCAATGAAAGCCTTATTATATATGTTAAGATATTTCACTGTGGCCTCCTGCAGAGTCTTTTGGTCTGCCTCACTGAAGTCATCATAGGATTCAGTCATTGGTTGAAGGTTTCCATCCACCGTGACCGACTTGATTATGCTCTCTAGTGACAGAGTGGGCTTTTCAACAGTTACCTCTGCCATTTCCTCCTTGTCTTGTCCTATGGAGGGCTTACCGGATCCTTTCTTTTTCTGTTTCTTTACTTCTCTTACTCCCTCATCTGATTCTGTTTCCTCTTCATCCTTTTGGCTTCCATAAGCCCTTGTGGCTTTTGCCTTTGATCTCTTACCGGATGCCTGGACTTCCGGTTTTGAACTTTTGGTTGAAGGAGGTGCAGATCTCTTTGTTGATCTGGTCCGGGTGGGAGCTCCAACCGGAGCACTTTCTTTGCTTTTCTCTTCTTCCTCGGCCTTCCTTCTCTTTTCCCGGCTGGCATCAAGTGCCTCCTTTGAGATTCCAAGACCTTGAGCAATGTGCTCTACTTCTTTTCTCACTTTTCTTTTGATCTCAGGTTCCCTGAGTTCTACATGTAACTTTATACTCAGCTCCTCAAAGGTTCCAAACCTTTCTGCCTTAGGATCTTTGGGCTGACTTAGCATGTGTTGAACATGCAGCTCCACTATCTGTTCATCAACTTCATACCCCATGGGCATGATCCAGACAGTCCTTGGCTCCACTGCCTCCATCAGGCACTGATCAGTGTCAACCATAAAGCACACTGAGTCCTTGTATTTCTCAATGAGAGATTGAGGAATTCTCTCTCTTGCTTGCATCATGCTCTGAAAGTTTTTGAAGTAACCCCATAGAGCTGAATTTCTCGCTTTTGCATCCCCAAGTCCATGCAAGTAGTCTCTTATCTGGACTGTAACAGGTTTGTCATTTTGCCATACCCATCCATTTGTTCCGGGTAGCTCATTCATGAAGTAGAAGAATAGACATACAATCAGAGTACCATACTTAAAGGAATTCTTCTTATCCTTCTTGATTTTCTGTATGTTTTCCATTAATTGGCTTAGTAGCAGTTCACAGAGATCATATTCTGCATTCTTTCTTAACATTTCATAAGCAGTGTATATTGCAGTTCCGGATACAGAATTCTCCCTGCTGGAGTGATAGATCTTGTATCCTATTATCATTGATGCATATTTGATATCCGGATCGGAGATGTCTTCAATGGTCATTGCCCTTTTGTCAAATTTTGATCCGGTGGCCTCAGTTACAATGTTGTTCTTGACAGATTTGAGGATAGGTACTCCTCCGGAAGAGTATAGGCCAGTTACTGCTCTAATTGCCTCTTTTGTGATCTTGCAGGGTCTATCTAGCCATAGAAAGTTGTCATGCATCCTGCTTAGTACATACCGGACCCATTCATCCTCTTCAAAACAGGGGAAATGAATAAATTGCTCAAATTGTTTCTTCAGAATATCCTTATACTCTGGTTTAAGCTCAAAGGCATTGTCAATCAGCTGCTTGTGATAGAGGTCTCTTAATTTGAAATCCCCAAATTCCTCAATGTTTGCATGTATGTAAACCCTAATGTCTTCGGTGTGTAAAACTCCGTGAGGAACACTAGAGAAGGCTCCTAGTGGGTCAACCTCCAATGATTTGTAGGGATGTTTCTTGAATGAGGGGCGAGGTCTATCGGAGATCTTAACTATGTTTGGAGTAGCCATTTTTCAAAGATTTGCAGTGAGGTGATGAAAAACGGAGAATACCTTATGCGCCTTAGGTTTGCACGGAGTGGTTGGATTGATTTCTTTATCCAATAGCTTCGGCAGGAGATCCTTGGTGTGCTTGAAGAACCTTGTTGCAGAGCTCCACTTTTCGCTTCTTCTCGAGTGCAGAATGAGCAAATGACCTTTGAGAAATCCCTTAAATTGCTCCGCGAACCCTAATACCTGTCTGCAATAAATGCTTCACCTACATCATTCCGGTTTGCCTTGTCTGGATAGCTTGGAGTATCCCGGATTAGTCCTGATCTATGGATATCATCCGGATCTATCAATCATGAATAAATCGAGGTGGCATATTACAAGATCATCTCAAACACTCTGTCCAATCCGCAGAACAAGATAGTGCATTTCCGGATCTTTCCGGACCTTTTTGTAATCCTTTATCATACCGGAGCATTTCCCTGAACAGGTCTTATTTGATCGATCATAGCTTCTTCATAACTCCATGCGGACCTCTGAAAACTTGACTGAAGTATCTCAAGACTCATATCTACAAACCCTTTGATCTGCATCTTGTGCCACATCCGGCACCACTTGTTTGGCTGGGGGAACAAGATTTTCTTTGAGTCTCCCCCTGAGCCAGAGCTCACTTTTAATTTCCGGAAGAAATATCAGCACCAGAGTCTGGTGCGGATCCAACCTCTACATTCTCTGAACTTTTCTTCACCCAAATCTTGCTCATCTGATTCCTAACCTCATCCGCATTCATCTTTTGTTTACCCTTGTCTTGATTCTGATTATACACCGGACCTCTTTTGTCCTGATTCTTGTTTCTGCAGACTTTAGCATTATGACCGGACCTATTGCAGATTTGGCAAATAACATTCCTTTGCATATTTGACTGATATCCTCTTGATCTGCATTGATTAGCCCTATGACCTATTCTATTGCATGTGAAGCATCTACCTTTGAATGATTTGTTTACTTGCATAATTCTACATTCATGGGATTTGTGTCCATACCTTTTGCAGTTGAAGCACTGTCCGGAGAAGGATGAATTATTTTGATTCATTCTCATTCTGCACTGATTAGCTTTGTGACCAAAGTGGTTGCAGCTGTGGCAGTATCCATTGAAGGATGGATATCTTTGAGCATTTGGCTGTCTTACCGGAGGTCTTCTAGGCCTGCTCCTTGGATTTTCTGATCCAAGATTCTTCTGACCGGATCCGGAGCTTTCTCCTTTCTCATATCCCAAGCCATACTTGTCATCTGTCCTCTTTTGACTTCCAAGAAGAACTTCAAGTTGAGCAGAACTTATCTTGAATTTCTCTTTATATTCATTTGCTGTTTGAAGGTCTCTTTTGAGAGAGGCAATTTGATCCTCAAGTTTTCCTTCATTATCTTTGGCATCTTCAAGATCAGATTCAAGGTGTCTGATAATCCTGTCCATCTGGTGGCATTCTTCTGTTTTTTCTTTAAGAGATTGTCTTAGATTGTCTTCAGCCTTTCTTTTTTCTTCAATCTCTTGAGTAAACTTTATAGTTCCTGATTCCATTTCATGTCTTAACATAATGACTTCTTTTGATAACTTTTCACATAACTTGGTTTGCTCAGTCAATTCCTCATTTGTATTGCTTTCTTCACTTTGTCTTGCCAACTGTTGAAGCAGCTCCTTTCTCTTTTTCATAGAGAGACTTAATTTGTCTTTTAATTCTCTCATGAATTCATCAGCCTGTTTGAGTCTTTCCTTTAATTCACTGACTTCAGAATTTGACTGTTCAAGATCCTCAAGGGCAGTCTTGAGTTGCTCCCTTAAACCATATGCATCCATTTGAGATCCCAGATCTTCCTCAAGCTGTTAGGCTCTATTAGGAGGAACTTAGCTCTGATACCAATTGTTGATAACTGAGAGGGGGGGTGAATCAGTTATCCTAATTATTTCTCTTATTGAACTTTCCTTTTAATTGAAGCAGCATAAAATCAAACACAAAACATTAACCATGAAGTAAGAAACACATGACACAGTATTTTTGATGTGGAAACCCTGTTAAGGGAGAAAACCACGGGGTGATTAACCCAAGAAATATTCTCTGTTAGAAGAATAGGAAATTACAAAAAATGGCACTTGCCAATTAGGGCTTACTGCCCGAGCACACTGCTCACAAGAGGCCCACTGCCTACAAGAAGACACACTGTCTACAAAGTGATGATAATCACAGTCTTGAACTGATTGGAAGCATCTGCATATGCTGGAGTTCAGTTCCGGTTAGGCTCAGTACACTGATCTGCTGCACTTCATCTTTCCTCTGTTGTTTGTTCTGCTATCTTTCACATACCAGATCCTTTTTGCTACCTCTGCTCTTTCTCTGGACTTATTCGCATATCTCTCCACATTCACACACTTTACAACTAAATCCATCCTCTATATATATCCGCACAAGTAATTTCATCACCTTTCTAGTCGGCATCCGGAACAGTCTAGTTTCTTACAAACTTAGTTCTGTCGGCTGAATCCTTGCTCACCAAGCAATGCGGATCAAGCATATACTTGTAGATATCATCAATTATGTCGGCCAAACATGATTCATGCCTCCGCAACCTTTATCATCATCTGTAACACATCCGGAAAGTAGTCTGATACTCTGTCAGTCAGTTCTTCCTCTGTTTTCACTGTCTCTCAGGAATCCGGTACTCAACTATTCATATCTTTTTCCTTGTCCATCTCCGGAGGCTAAATCCTTGGAATATACTACTCAAGATAGTCCTCTTGACTTCCCCAGATCTGCACTGTGCCAAGACACTTCCTCTGAGAGATCCGGACCAATCTGTCGGACCTTGCCACATGCTCTGTTCTTGTTCACCGGACCACAACAATCTTCAATCTGACTTCCGGTAGAGATATATCATGACTTGCGGATATGTGGGATGACCTTTGTTGCCATCAATGACAACAACCATGAATCCATATAGTGTCTCTTGCCAACACTACCTTGGTGAGTTTTTCCACCACAACTAAAATAGCATCATGTCTATTTTGAGACATTGGGAGACCTTGCACAAAGTCCATACCAATGACCTACCATTTCCACTTTAGAATATCATGCAGATATAGAAGTCCTGCTGGATGCTAATGCTCAGCCTTGACTCTCTGGCACTCTAGGCAACTTGCTACAAATATTGCAGCATCATTCTTCATTCCTTTCTAGAAATAAAGAAACTTCACATTAGCTAGCAGTTTGGTTACATTAGGATGACCTGAATATGGTGAGGAATGAACTTCCTTCCATACAAGGTTTCTTAATTATACAGAGTTTGGAACATACATACTTCCTCTGTATCTTAAAAGCCCATCTGGTTCAAAATAGAACCCATTATACCTCAAGTCTTGAGGATTTACTTAGAGAGTTTGCTAAACTTTCTCATAGTACTCATCACCTATAGAATTTTGTAATACTAAATCCTTGAAGTTTGAGTGGATAGAGACAATTGATAAGATATGGCTCTGTCGACTCAGAGCATTGGCTACTCAGTTCTCCTTGCCTTTGATATAACTTATCTCAAAGTCATAGTCGGATATCAATTCCAACCATCTTCTTTGTCGAGCATTCAGATGAGGTTGGGAAAATATATACTTAAGACCTTGATGGTCTGACTTTAGTTCAAAATGCTTTCCTAACAAATAGTGTCACCACACTTGCAAAGCATGCACAACTACTACTAATTCTAAGTTATGAGGAGCATAATTATGCTCATATGCTCTCAAATTTCTAGACTCATAGGCTACCACTCACTCGTTCTGCATAAGAACTCCTAAATCTTCTCCTGAGGCATCGGTGATTACAACAAATTAACTTTCTGGAACAGGAACTTTCAATATTGGTGCAGTTGTCAACCTCTCTTTCAACTGATTAAATGCCTCCTGACATTTTTTTGACCATTCAAAATGCTTTCCTTTTCTTTAAAGCAAAGTGATTGGGTTTGTAATCTTCAAAAAGTTCAAACAAACTTCCTATAATATCTAGCTAACCCCATGAAACTGTGCACATCATGCACATTCTTTGGCACATGCCACTCAAGTATAGCTTTGTTCTTCACAGGGTCTACTGAAATCCATTAAGCTAATATTATATCCCAGATATTGTATCTCTTTCTCAAAGAAAGTACACTTAGAAAGCTTCCCATACAACTTATGTTCTCTTAGCCATTGCAGAACTAACTACAGATGTTGCAGTGCTCCTCATTCTTAGAATATATAAGAATGTCATCAAGAAACACTAGAACAAATTTATATAAGCAATATCAGAAAACACTATTCATCTAATTCATGAATGCTGCAGGGGCATTCGTAAGTCCAAAAAGTAAGATTGTGAACTCATAATGTCCGTACCTTGTTTTGAAAGTTGTTTTATAAATATCTTCATCTTTTATTCTCAACTGATGATATTTAGATTGCAAATCAATCTTTGAGAATACTGTTGCACCCTGCATCTGATCAAAAAGATCATCAATACGCAGTAGAGGATACCTATTCTTTATCATTGCTTTGTTGAGCATATGATAGTCTATACACATATGTAAGGTTCCATCCTTCAATTTGACAAAGATCATAGGTGCTCCCTAGGGTGAAACACTGGCTCTAGTCAACTCTTTAGCCAAAAACTCTTGAAGTTGGGCTTTCAATTCCATTAACTCCATAGTAGTTATATGGTATGGTGCCTTTGAAATCATCTTAGATCCATGTATTATATCAATAGAGAAATCAAAATCTCTCTTAGGAGGTAACCCTAGAAGTTCATCTGGGAAACATCCCAAAAATCTCCAAGGAAAGGGTAGTTCTCCATGATTACATTTTGCTTACTAGGATCCTCTACTACTTGCTCCATCTTAACTACAAAGAGTTGACAACCTTTCCACCTATGGAAAGGGTAGTTCTCCATGATTACTTTTTTCTTACTAGGATCCTCTACTACTTGCTCCATCTTAACTACAAAGAGTTGACAACCTTTCTGCCTAGTCCTCTTCATTTGCATAACAGAGATTGGTCTAATATTGACTTCTCTTTGAGTGCCTTGCAGATAGACTTTGTTTCCTACATCGTCAAGACACTCAACTATTTTTTCAAAATAGTCAACATTGGACCTATGTCTCCATAACCAATTTATTCCTAAGATAACATCATAGGAACCTAGGGGGATACAAACAAATTCACCTCAGTTGAAAAACTAGGGAGATCATTCTTGGCTTCAAACAAGCATTGCTCTACCTGAGCTTTAGTTTGGTTAGCATATTCAACTAACTTGGGTTTAGCCATATATCTATCTCTTCTAGGAAATTTATTCAATACTTTTGGAGAAATAAAACTTTCAATTGCTCAAGTATCAATTAAAATAGAAATAGGAACTCCAAACAAAGTACCTATCATCTCTATGGGAGTAATCTAGTACTTCACCTCGTGATTATCCAATGCCACATGGATCCTCTATTGAAATGTTGCTTGTTGTGTAGGTAATGCATTACTATGTTGATTTACATAATGATATCCACCACAAGAGAAACATCCTCTAGGAGGTCCTCGCTTCTCAGCAGGTTTGCCTGAATTATTCTTATTCCTCTGGATATTACTATTATTCTTCTTCTCATTTATGAGTCTGGATTCCTGTTATTTCTAAAACCCTTGTCACTTTTCTTATTCACATCATGTTTTCCATTATTTTTCTTGAAAGGTTGAGAGGATGTTGACTTATTAAAACTCTTGCGATTCTTCTTGCGATATGCAAAAATTATCTTCAATTTTTTCTCTTGTTTGATTGCCTTCTCAAAAACTTGGTCCATAGTGGTAGGACCATGCACATCCACTTCTCCACCTATCTAGGCATTTAGGCCCATGATGAATTTCTTGATTATGAACCTTTCATCCTTTTGATATTGTGGCACATACTTTAGGAGACGGGTGAACTTTTCCAAATATTCAACCACTAACATTTCTCTTTGTCTCAGATTCTAAAAATTTGTTAGCTTTTAGTTGAAGAAAAGATGTGGTAACCACCTCTGGCAAAATATGACCACAAAATGATCCTAGGTTAAGCTCAGAGAACTTAGCCCCAGTTCCATTTTCATTTTCATTCACCAAGTGGATGCTTCCCCTACTAACTGGTAGGCACCCTTGTTTAGTGTAAAAAGAGGGGTTTTTAATTTCAATCGATGTTTAGGTTAGATCCTCCTTTCACACCTTACATTCAAGGACATAAACATTTTCAAGGTAGGGTCAAGTTCATCATTGTTCCCTAGGTGCCATTTAACATAGGTTTTCAAGGATTTTCCATCGGGAGTTAAAATGAATATGCAAGATGAAAAACAAGGGACCTGAGAGCTAAACTTAGGATGGAAAAATTCCTAGGGAGACTGGTGCAGGAGCACCTCAAGACCTAAGAATTAGGAGGATACCATGCATATTCTGTTCTATCCAAAGAGTCATGTTTGTAAGGCTTTAGCACCATATTGAATCATAGTTGGCCGAGTAGCGGTATAAACTGAGTCTGTATACATGTCATTAGAGATTGTAACTGATTTGAATGTAATCGAATGGCAGAGGTGGTTGTAGGGCGGTTCGCCTTCCATCTTATGTAATTGTCAATATGGGATTCTATATAGTAGGGTTGTGTTTGTTAATAGATAGAGAGGGAGAAAAATACATATAGACACAGAGATAGAGAAGATTGATGTATGTATATTTAATTCTGAGAAGAAGCAATAAAAAGTTCTATTCAGTTTAACTGTAGAGATGTAGTTTGAAGCATTCCACTGGTTGAGATTTCTTCGAAATCAGTGGAATGACTTCCTTAGGAGTAGATCATTTTCTATTTTGTTGAGATTTTGTTGTTTTTGTGTAAGTTGTTCAGTTGAAGAACAGGCGAATCGTGAATTTATAGAACTGTTGAAGTTGTTATCGGTAAGAGAAAACCATTGAGTAGATAACGTGATGTTAAGCTGACAGTAATGATCTTACTGATCAAGTTATATCAGAGTGACAATAGAAAGTAATTCTGACGGGAGATTCATTAGTGTATCAGCCAAGTGAGATTAGAGTTCGCCGATGTTTGGTGTCTCATCGACGGGTGTGGTTCGAAGGTTGTCATCGGTGAGATCAGTGTGTTGGCGGGAGAGTTTTCGAGTGTGCCGAT
Source organism: Cunninghamia lanceolata (assembly GCA_027924645.1). Lineage (NCBI taxonomy): Eukaryota > Viridiplantae > Streptophyta > Pinopsida > Cupressales > Cupressaceae > Cunninghamia > Cunninghamia lanceolata. The sequence goes on from BSBN01000794.1 coordinate 4,407,332, forward strand.
GGTATTGAGTCCTATCGATAGGTGAGGGACTTAGAGTCTCATATCAGAGTGACTAAGACATCGGTGTGAAAGGTTATGAAGTCGCTGATAGCAATCCATCTGGCTGATAAGAGTCTATGATGGGATGTCTATCAGAAATGAATTCAAACAGAGTCATGGTGGCATTGACCTATCGGCTGATGAAGTTTTAAGCTCACCGATGGTATGTTGTCTCGCCGATAGTGAAGGATGTGTGGGTTTCAGTATTGTGTGGACCTAGAGGAGGGTATTTAAAGTTGACTAAGCAATAATCTCTCTGTACTGTGGGTTTGATGGGTATTCACCCCTTTTTTTAAGCATTTTCATCGTGCTCTCTGCATTAGAGACATTTTCTGACGTAACATTTAGTCCCCACTTTAATGTATGTATGATCTTACGACCCATACATGCATTAAAGTATAGTCAACAAACAGAAAAAACATGCCAAACACTTAGTACTAATGCATACAAGGATTAAGGAACTATTTCTAGCCCCTAGTCTTAGGTAGTCTTAAGAGAAGACACATCATAGACACACCAAACATAGTGAAGACAAAAATAGGGACAGAAGACATGGAGAAGATAGTATTGAAGACACACAAAACATGAAGAATACACAAGAGTAGTCATGCAAGACATGATGAATACAATGATTATTTCTTTTTCATTTTCATGTATAAATGTAAATGCAAATATATGGAAAGTAAAAATGCAACACACCGCCCAAAATGTATGAGGGGCATTTTGCCACATGTCTTGAAACTACATATGGGGCAATAGACACGCAATACAAATCTCAGTGGAGGAGGGGCATTTTGCAGTGATCTTGAAGACTACACTTGAGAACAAGCACGCCATACAAATCCCAAGGCATAGGAGGGGAATTTTGTCGCATGTGCCTTCAGTGGCCACACGGTTTGTATAAGTATTATTTGTTTTTCATCATCCGTTAGCTAGATAGAACCACTAGAAGAAGGTAAACAATAAATCAAGAGGGGAGAACAAGTGCCTTAGGGTCATCATGTAGGAAGGTGTCCCTAGGTCACCAACTACAACACTATGCCCCCAAAACACAACACACAACAATGAAAATAGAGGAGAGGAGCAAGATAGAAGAATGATGATACAAATAGAAGAAGGGTCACAACAGAGGTGGTCTCCTGGTATCCTTGACCTTACAAGAGTATCAAGGGTCATCCAAGGAGGCCTAAACAACACATAACACATCACGGGGGGAATCACAACACAGAGGTAAAGGGTTAGAAATACTTACCTAAAAGTACAATCGTGCTAGAATTTAGAACTTGCGAGCATCTTAGAAAGATACTCCGTCAAGTTTTGTGTTAAGTTTGAGTGGTTCATATTAGGTTGGTCTTTATTTTTAGAATGTCCATGCGGTACTTGTTTTTCAAATCCTTGCATATGTGATATCTTTTGTTGCTTATGAGGAGGAGAACCACTGTTATTTCACACTGGTGTTAACCGTCGTACTCTTTTTTGATCTTTAGCTCTCTTATTTTGTTGAGTTCGTCTATCATAGTGAAATGGGATATGTTCCATTGTAGCATCTTTTTCCTATATCATAATCTCTTTCTTTTGTTGTTTAAGTTGTTTTTCTAATGCGTCTTGGTTAACTCCTGATCCTTGAAGGGATAATAGTAGAGGAATGTTAGGGTTAGGGTAGATCAAAGCAATAAACACTAACAATTATATGCAGATTAAATAACCCAAATATAACAATGAGGAATAACACGAAAGAGATCAACACAAAAATTTAACGTGGTTCACCCAATATGGGCTACATCCACAGAAACTCAGCCATCCAATGATTTTATTATCCAGTGCAAAACATATTACAATCTCATGAATACATCGCTGTACCATACATCCCATCCTCTTATAACAAGCTTTTAGGAAGATTCTAGAATTAGGGTTTTGCAATGTCATTTTTCTTTTGTCGGTTAACAAAAATTAACAATCGACTCCAATCGTGCACAACTTGTGTACAATACTTGCATGATTAGTTGCCACATATCAACAAGGAACCTCAGCACAAATACCATTTTTTTGTGGACGAGGTAAATTCTCAAGTTTTTCCTTATCCACTTCTACCATGCCAACTATTTCATCATAATCAAGATAATCATTTTCCACTTCTACTGTATTTTGTTCCATCATGTTATTATCAGTATGTTTAGGAAACATATTAGTAAAAATCTATAAATTCTGATTCAGAGGAGCAACTGACTTATTTCCATTATCATTCACACCAGATACCTATATAACATTTGAGTCGATGAGGTCTTGTATTTCATGTTTAAGACACATACATCTTTCGGTGTCATGTCCTTGTTGTCGATGGTAGTGACAAAAGGCATTAGAATCAAAGTGAGGTCCTTGCATCCTATTATTATCCAATGGCTTAATAGGAGGAAGCTTCAAGAGATTATTACTCACAACTTGATTCATGATAGAATGTAAGGAGTCAGATATCAGAGCGAATTATCTTTGTCGTTGTCTATACTGAAACGGTGCCCTCTTCAGATTAGTGATAGCGGACACTTGTGAAAAGTTATTTGAATTCTATCCATTAACCTTGATGAAATTCTTATTATTCCTCCTAAGGTTGTTATGTGAAGGTCCACTTGTGGATTGACCAACTTGAGTCGATGAGTTTTGGTTTTCCTACTGACTAGACGAAAGTTGGTAATCATGAAGGGTAGTGCATAAATGTTGAAAAGAGTTATACTTCATCAAGAGGATATTATTGCGGATCCTGGGTTGTAGATTTGTAATAAACACCTTCTAAACATCTTTGTCATTCATTTGGTATTGAATTTGTGCATAGAGAGCTTGATATCGACTAATAAGCTCAGTTAACTTCTCTTTCAGACCTTGTTTGCAATGAACAAGATCAATCAATGAGACTTGAGGTCCAATGTTCGCTTGGAAATGTTGTTAAAATTGATCAACAAGTTGTGAAAATGAATGTATTAAATTAAGAGGTGAAGAACAAAACCATTCTAAAGCCATATCTTTGAGAGATCATGGGAAATGTTTTTCTAACAAGTCCTCTTCAAAGTAAAAGTCACTATACATAGCCATGAATGCTGCCACATGAGTATTAGGATCGCCTTTTCAACTATACTTTTCAAAGCGGGGAGTTTCAAACTTATCAGGCATTTGAGCTCATAAGATGCAATGGATAAAGGATTGTGGGCATGGTAAGTTGGTATATTAGGTTGAGAAGAATTTATCAAGCTTGTCACTTTTTGTTGAAGGGCATTCATGTCTTGTAGGAGTTTATTCAATAAGGCATCATTAGGGGATGCAATTTATTCTGAGGAATTAGAGCCAAAATGTTGAGGTGATTGATTATGAGTGGTGACAAGCAGAGGTTGGGAAAAAGTGAGTGGTGGTTGGACAAAATGATAGGTGGAAGGTGGTTGAGAGTGACAAGAAGTCACCTTAGGTGAGAGGTTTTGATAGTTGAATCCCACAGCCTTATAGTCTTGTACGCCATTAGATACTCCAATACTAGTGGTAGCATAACTACAAGCATGTGTATTAGTTGTAAGGATAGACAATGTAAAAGTGGTCATTCCGGTAGTTAGTATAGGTGTTGATATTTGTGTATGAATCGGTGACGACATGTTATTAATAACTTTCACACATTCAGTCACCAACATAACATTGTCATGTACTAGTTCTTAATGGCCGCCACAAGCCTCATCATGAAAAATTTTAAGGAGTCTATCATGTTGATCTTTATCTACACATTTCAAAAATGTAACATCAACACTCTTTTTATACAATGCATCATTCCAAATTACATACTTGGTTGCTTTTAGTTTGATTGTCCTTTTCTCTTTTGTTGAGAGATGTAGTGGGAATTCTCCATAGATCAGGAAATAAGAAATATGAGAGAACCATTCATCTTTAACTCCAACTAACAACACCAAGGGTAAGATCCTCTGATTCAATGGTTTCATCTTTAACTCCAACTAACAACACCAAGGGTAAGATCCTATGATTCAATGGTTTCATTTTCAGCTATCAAATGACATAAACCTCTACCTCTTACCATCTTGGTTGGATTGATTTCCAATTCGTACTCCTACACCTTACCATCAATGGTTTCATTTTTCAATGCAAATGACTAAAGGAAAAGGTGTTGTAATGAAATTGATGAGGGGAAGTGAATAATAACCTTTATAACAGTCCACTAATGCAATAATATCCTTCACAACACACCTATAATGCAAATCTATATGGATGATAAGTCAAAATCTAGTGAAAATGCAAGATTTTTAAACCCTAGTTGTGAAATTAAGGCATGAATGTTTGCAAAATGATATGCAAATGAATTATAATCAGATTTATGATGCAAAACAACTTAGCTCAGATCTGAAAGTGATTTTAAAGTACTACAATGCTCAATGCAAGTGCAATTTTTTTAATGATAAATCAATGAAAAATGCTAGTTTTTGTTGAAATTATCCAAGTATAAATGCAAATTTTTGAAATATGAATGTAAAAACACAAAAAAATGCAACACTACATGTAAAATAAGATTTGAATGAGTGCCTAAGATGAGTAGTAAAATCTGAAACAAGATTTTAGCTACAAACCCCAGTTTTTGAAATTACTAGGTTATAAGAAAAATTCAAAATTTCAAGCAAACCCTAGAAATTTTTATATGAAAAATGCAATGCAAAAGATTTTAATATGATTAATTTCTGTGATTTATATCAGACCTAATGCAAAAATCATAAATTAAATGAAATGCAATTTAATATAATGCAAACTATGTCAAAATGCAAGCTTAAAATGCCAATTTTTTTTGTAAATTTTCAAATGAAATATGAAAATGATAAATGAAATGAATGTAAATCTTAAGTACACCACTCAAAAAGGTGCAAAATTCAAATAAAACACAGGTTCACCATAATGTTTAGTTTAAAAAGAGGGGTTTTCAATTTTGATGGATGTTTAGGTTAGATCCTCCTTTCACACCTTACATTCAAGGACATAAACCGAGTCAAGCCAAAAATTTTGCAAGAGGGCTCTGCTACAGATTTAGTGTCACTTGGAATGAAGATGAAACTTGGAATTTGCTGGTTAATTGATTAATTAAAACCCAATTATGCTTAAAACCCTAATTTCACAAAATCATAAATAAATAGATGAATCACGACAAATGCTTGCAGACAAAGATGTAATATTCAAAGTAAATACATATTAGAATTTGAGATTCTAGATGTGAAAAAGTCAGGGGCTAAAGAGCAGGTGCCCAAGACCAAGGTGGTAGTTTCTTCAAAGACTTCTGGTACTTCTCTGCAACTAATCACCACTGTCACAGGGGTTTTCTGCTTCAGGGACCTGGAGGGCTTCAGAGTGGGCGCCCAAGTCCAGGTCTTACTTTTTCCTTCAAATACAAGATCTCCAAACTCTTTCACAACCTTCTATAACTCCATTTCCACAGAACATGACACATGTTACCTGCAATCACAAAGAAGGGGCTTGGGGGTTGTGGTGTCTAGGAGCTTGCCTTAGTCAAGCCCCAGAAGGACATTCAAGTCTTCCAAACACCGTTGTGAGATAGAGAGTGCATATCCTTGTGAGATAGAGGCAAAACCAAATGATAAATGATAAATTCAACACAAATAGATATCACTTCATAGGTGTAGCTCTCATGGAAGGAAGAATCTCTTTCATGCCATGAGGAGATGGATTGATGAAGCCAAATCTGCAACAAACAAGCACAATAACAACACAATATTGCTCTGCAACCCAATGAAAGCCTTGAATCACCTTAACATAATATCACAAGTTCAAATCATTCATCTAGTTTACAAATGAAGTCCTAAACATGCTTATATATGCATTCCTACTTTAATTTTGTAATTCAAACTTAAGATGTCAGCAATGGAACCTTCTAACGGTCACATAACTGACATTTAAAATTTGGGACCCCACTAAATAGGGTAGGACTAGGGCACGAGTTCCCAAGCCCTTGGCCCCATTTTCAAGGTAGGTTCAAGTTCATCATTTTCCCCTAGGTCCCATTTAACATGGGTTTTCAGGGATTTTCCATTGAGAGTTAAAATGAATATGCAAGATACAAAACAAGCGACCCGGGAGCTAAACTTAGGAGGGAAAACATCTTAGGGAGCCATTTTCTGATGTAACAACCCCATACTACCTTGGTTATCTTAGAGTAATTTCTGATCATAAAATACTTTTCCATCTTTGTTAACCAAGCTTCTGCAACATCACCACTTACTGTTCCATCGAACTTGTGTAAAGTCACTTTCTTCATATCTCTTGACAACTCTAAGGCAAGTCTACTTCTCTTCTCTTCTCTTCTCTTCTCTTCTTGAGAATTAGTCTTATCAACATCTTCCATTTGTTCACTATGAATATTGGGTTCATGGACATAATCATCAGCCCCTTGATGCGAGTCCTCTTTTCTCCTTCAGATCTGCCTTGACCCCTAACTTCATGTTCCAGGTTTCCAAGCCTTTCCTTGGTTTCATTTAGCATGGTCAATATCTGATCCAGCTTAGTCATAGGGTTTTCAGAAGGATTTGACTCTCCTTAACTATCTTCAAGATTTGTTTGAGTTCAAACCATGATGATACTCTATATCACACTTGATATTCATATCAAGTTATAGATTAGAATTCAGAAATAATGCATTTCATTAATTCAAAGTTCATCATAAAATCCATTCACAAAAATTATATTTGTGAAAAATAATCTCATCTTTATTATATTTTATTCTGGATATAAATACATTCTTATTTGGATAGATAAATCAACAAGACTACATGTCACTGTTAGTTAAAGGACATTCCTCAGGTTCCTCTTCCCCATTAGAATCCAACAAAACAAACTTAGAGGGTGGATGTACACGCAGGTAGTCCTCCATCACCTCTTTTCCTAAAATAGGGGCATCACAACCACACCCAAATGGCATGTCGCGACTAGAAGACAATTTACATGGTTTAACTACATGAGTAGGAACAATAGGTTTCTTGGCCAGCTTGTTGCATTATTTCCTTTCTCGTCATATACGCTTAAAATCATCAACCGAGGTTTCAGAGTCTTCCAACCATGCAGCCTCAACATAGTTAATATGCTTTTGGAGTTTCATCTCCTCAGTTGGTTCTTTCTTAACCACTATCTTGGGTAAGTTCTGGGGGATAGACTTCTTCGCAATTTTCTTAGTTCTTCTCCATGCCATTATGGCATAAAACCAATTTCAAACATTAGCAATTTGCTGAAAGTTAACAAGTTTTCTTATAGTGAGCTCCTAGGTCCATGTGTTGAACCTAATAGCTCTGATATCTTATGTAACATACCATCCCTTATCACTTGGAATTACTCACAAAGTTTACTAAAAAGTAAATGAACATGTTTAAATATGAGATTTTTTTTAACATTTGCATAATCACATAAAATTAAATGCATATCTTTTCTGAATATCTTTCAACCTTGAAAATAACAATATATTCAAAGATAAATCATAGTGAAATTATTTCACTTTACATTTACATATATTTTGCACTTAGCAATATGAACAAGTTTACATAAGTTTGACAATCATAAGTCAATCACGAAGTACACTGCATCTGCTACAGAGGGAGAGCATCATCTGAGTGCTTTACCTCCAACCACAGACTGGTGGTACCCCACACACCTTCCTTCTTAGAAGTGGCCCTACCCTTAATGAAGAGTATAGACATAAGGAACCAATAGGTTACCATCTGATTTTTAGTGTTTTGTCCTATGTAAATCAATCAACCATTCAACTCTAGACAAACTTCTAGCTAAGTATGATCATTTCGACAGGTGACGCCATCTAGACATTGTGAACTGACTAATGCATGCAGAGACAAATGCATCACTTTGGACACAGTTTCTATATAAATAGATATTTGCAATAAACGTATCATGTGTTCACACACCTCTAACTTGACTTGGAAACTATGACTTGGAAACTATCTCATCCTATAGTTTGACTTTCTTCACTAGAATCTCTAGACACAAGTTATCTTGACCATACTCAAATCCTATTCATTATGACTTAGAACTAATCCTTAATCTAGGATATACATGCAATATATAGGTTTAGGTAATTTTAACCTTTCATAGAATCCCTCTTTGCATACTTGCAATTTCTAGGGTCTATGACTCCCTGTCATTCTTCTCACTGACTCAAACAATTAAACACTCTAGTATTATATAACATGTTTTGACTTTCATCAAGAAATCCTTTAAAAATAACAAATTATCTCTTACATTCTTCCTAAATTATATTGTCTTGATCTATGGTTCTTGACTATTCATTTTCGACCATAATATACACTTAGGCTAAATCAATGTCATAACCGACTTGAGAGATTTAAGTTTTCTAAACCCTTCTGGGTTGATTCTAAGGTTTTAACTTCTCTAACTCAATATGTTGTAATATCAAATACCCTTATTCTCCCAAAATTTATAATAATAAAAATGAATATAATAACCACTAGTCTATTCTTGAGCACTTGAGCATTGATTGAATTCACATTTCTCATATCATAGAACATGAGTTTTTATTAGATCTTAATGAATACTATATTTATCATAAGTACTCTTGAATAAGTTCTATCTCTTAACCTAAATAGGTTTAAGACTTCAATAATAATATAATATTTTGACCTCTTGGTCCTCTTAAGTCCACCGGCTTTTGATATAAAATAGGTTATGAACTCACATAGAACTTCCTTTGAATATAATGACAAAACTTATCATTTTTGTAAAATGCTTATGTGATAATATATCACTATACTAATATGTTTCTATTGATATCATATGATTCTATATACTCTAGAATAAGTGAATTCCTATCACAAAATCTTTTGATTGTCAAAATGAAACTCATATATAAAAAACATTATAAGACTATCTAACTCATTGGTCTTGACTCCCTAGTCTAAGATAGATTTTTTGAGAGGTCTAGTTTCTGCAATCTATAAGATAGATTCTACAAAGGTTATTTTATTGTTTTAAGACAACAACTGTATCCTATGTATGCTCAGATATATATATAGGTAAGTGACAATTTTCAATAGACTGAGACCTCTGAATAAACAATGCTATTCAAACCTTTTTTAGTTTGATATCTATCAATATCAAAGTTTGCTACCTATCTAATTTATGAGCTCGATGATACAACAATGACATGAGAAAGTTACCATCTACACTGCAACTATTACGTTAACATGTTTAATCTCTATGGTTTTAAAATTATGAATTCAAAGACATTACTCTATCATGATTTCAGTCTTAAAAGACTGTTGTACTCTGTGTGTGGTTTTAATTCATGATAGGATTGTATTACTCTAATCATATGTATCTAGGTTTACATAGTCGCTGAGATCTAACCTCACTATTTGCATATCTCCAAATGTTTTGCTCTACTTAAATACATCAACACAAGTTATACATGATACATATATTGTAGTAAAAGAATGAAACAATTGTTTTAAAAGGAGATATCCTACCTCTATGTTGGCATGACAGTGAGTTCACTTCATGGCATTCCCACTAGGAACTAAATTATTCCAAAGTTTAAACTATATGGTTCTAACAGCTATAGCAATGTTATTTCTCTAACAACAATTAAATTCTAAAGCTTTTATTTTTTGAGTGCTATATTAAATCTAGACAAGATAATTGTTTTGTTTTGCATAACTCTATGCTTGGCTCTATGAATATAGAACTCTGTAGATAATACAAAATACAAATATCACTGATAAAGATAAATACAATCATTTAAAAGAGATACTCTTACCTCTGCTACCTAGGCTCTGATTATCTTCTTCTACGTTTGTCCTCACTACCTCACCATGGATCATCTACTTAGCATCACTCGCTCTCTATAGTAAAAGATAACTGAGCTCTATTGTGTCTCCCAATCCTTGTCCCACGGATTCTTGCACAATATAGCTTTGTGTTTTTAACACAACCTTTAGTTTCTCTCTCAAATTGGAGTCACTCTCCAACAATCCAAATATCACCCCCATTCCATCAATGATATATCCTTTTAAAAGGCTTCCCTCTCCACAACACCGTGGATTCTTCCTACATATATGCCTACTTATATTCCACAAAGGCATGCAAACTGATAGTGGAGTAATTGGTCTTTAAGACCACTCCTGATCTGGTCAATAGCTCCTCCATAACCTTCATAACTAACGTGGAGAATTAAGTGCGATAAGAACACTTAGTGTGTTGCAATTAATTTGCAGCTTAACCAAGCACCAAAAGGAAGCTTATTGACACTCAAAACAATAAAAGTAAACTAATAAATTCATACTATATAAATATCTATATAAACATAATATTGGTGCATACAATGTATTCTTATGTTGTTTCCAACATTCAACAAGATATGAGAATGGGGGTCGAGGTATTCTCCCCCTATCTTTCTTGTATAAATACTAAAATAGATAGGTTATCATAATAGAATTCCAATTAGGTAATTCTGATAATGAAATAGTTTAACCACTAATAAATATTTCCCTTGAATATAATCTATATTCATATCACACAAGAATTAATGACTATCTACCATTCCTTGTCGATGGTCAAACTATCCTGACTTAGTTTTTGACAAAACTTAAGCTTAAAGGATCTAGTCGATGGGTTTTCAGGCTATAACTAGATTAGCGTAGCCAAAGAGGATCAACATAAAAGAAAATTTGCAACATTAGTAGGTAATTTTGCTTTTAACCATATGCCTTTTGGATTGATAAGTATTGGGGCTACTTTCCAGTGTGCCATGTATCCATCCTTTCGAGATTTAAGAAATAAAAACATTGTTATGTACCTAGATGACCTCACCATTTTCTCTAAGAAAAGGGAGAATCATTTTAAGGACTTAGAGGTTGTTCTTGAATTATGTCATTTGCATGGCATATCTTTGAATCCTAAAATTTTTATCTTTGTTATGACTGAAGGTTAACTTTGGGGCCATATAGTGTCTAATGATGGAATTAAAATTGACCCTAATAGAGTAGAATCCATCCAATAACTTACTTTACCCATTAATATCATTAAAGTAGTAAGATCTTTCTTTGGACAAGTAAATTTCTTGAGAAGATTTGTACTTGATCTTTCTAAGCTAACTAGACACATTGTTAAAATGATGAAGGGTAACTAGGCCTTTAAATAGAGTGACTAAAAAAAACAAGCATTTTTAGATATCAAGACTACAATAGAAAATACCCTTGTACTAGTGCATCCAGAATTTGACAAAGATTTAATCATCTACAATTATGCTTCCAAACATACAATGTCTGCTATCCTCTTGCAAAAGAATGAGCAAGAAGTTTAATCTCCCATTGCTTTTATGAGCATTCCATTAAATAAACATGAACTTAACTACTCCCAGGTTGAGAAGCACACTTATACTACGGTTAAGGTAGTGAAACAATTTAGATTCTATATTTTATATTCTCACACCATAGTTTTTGTCCTAGACTCTGTAGTAAAGTGTATTCTTACTCAACAAGATATTAGCTGCAATAGGAGAGGAGAATGGATTGCTAAGGTGTAGGAGTACGAATTGGAAATCAATCCAACCAAGATGGTAAGAGGTAGAGGTTTATGTCATTTGATAGCTGAAAATGAAACCATTGAATCAGAGGATCTTACCCTTGGTGTTGTTAGTTGGAGTTAAAGATGAATGGTTCTCTCATATTTCTTATTTCCTGATCTATGGAGAATTCCCACTACATCTCTCAACAAAAGAGAAAAGGACAATCAAACTAAAAGCAACCAAGTATGTAATTTGGAATGATGCATTGTATAAAAAGAGTGTTGATGTTACATTTTTGAAATGTGTAGACAAAGATCAACATGATAGACTCCTTAAAATTTTTCATGATGAGGCTTGTGGCGGCCATTTTATTCTTTTGTTATTGCTTTTAAAATTATTAGGCATGGTTATTATTGGTTAGGAATGTTTAAGGATGCATATGTTTGGGTGTCAAAATGTGAGAAATGCATGCAGTTTACTAGTAAACCATAGTTGGCAGCTTTACCCCTAAGACCAGTTGTTGTGGAAGAGGCTTTCCAACAATGGAATTTAGATTTTATTGGGCCCATCAACCCACACTCAAGTGTTAGGTACACTCATATTTTAACTGCAACATATTATTTCACTAAATGGGTGGAACCTATACCTATTAAATAGACTACATCCTAGTTAGGTTTGGGGTACCATTAAAAATAGTTACAGATAATGCATCTAATTTCTCATCCTTTGAGATGTCTTCTTTTTTCTATGATAATGGCATTTATCTAGCACACTCATCATATTATTATCCATAGGGCAATGGATAGGCTAAGTCTAGTAATAAGAATTTAACTACCATTATGCATAAATTGGTAGATGAGAATAAGAGAAACTGGCATAAAAAGATTTATGATGCTCTTTGGGTAGACATGATTACACATAAAAGGGCAATAGGAATGTCACCTTTTGAATTGGTCTATGGAATGTGTTAGATAGAAAAGAGAGACTTAGCCTAAAAGGTTAAACTAGGTCAAACCCTCTTCTATTAACATTGGAACATAAACTGAGCTTGGATTCTACCCAAGAAGGAGAGCCAAGCTCTAGGGGTTTTGTCCCTTTGTTGTATAGAGAAGAATCAAACAAATCCAACCAAACCTAATCAAGAAAATTAGGGCAAAAGATCAAACCCTAGTTGATAAAGATCTACTCATAACAGACTGTCAGAAACTAATACAGAGAATCTAAATAGATAGCAGAGATCAGGGGATAGAGAAGTGTTGCAAATGTGTTGTCATTGATGTCAACAATAGTATAGAGTGCTAACCAGTGATGATCAGGGATGTCAATAGAGATGTCAGAAAGAGATTGTTGCAGAATGGTGATCAGTAGAGCAAGTAATTAGAAGTGTTGTGATGTGAAGATTAGATAAGTTGTGAGGTAATGGATAAGGCGATGGAATCCATGAGCATGCTATTGATCAGTATCATTTGTACATAGTTGTACCTTATCTACTAAAGTTCATGAAAAGATGGAAGTTGTGCTAAATGAAGATTCTTGTTTTTGATGAAAAGTGATGTGATTATAGTCTCTGATGTTGTGAATGTGTATTCATTATTTCTTGATGAAAATCATTGCTTAAGATATGAAAGAAAGTGTAAAAGAGTTTAGACAGTTCGAGGTATTGGAAATTACAATGAAAAAGCTTGGGAGAATGCTCTGCATTCCTTCACATTTGAAGATATGGGCTTGTAGTTTGGAAGTTAGATAGATATAGGTGTGATGTATACATGTTCCTAATTTTAGGACATTGAAGTTACCACAAATTTTTCTAGAGCTTGCAGAGTGAAGACAATGATTCAGTACTATTGTAGTCAGAGAGAGTCAAAGGAAAGCTTTGCATTTCTCCACATTTGAAGATGTGATCTTATGGCTTGGTGTTTAGGTAGATGTAGATGAGAGGTATGACATATTCATGTTTCTAATGATATGATGTACCACAAAGGTTCTCTGGAGTCAGCAGAACAAAGACATATCATGTTGCTAATCAAAGTTATTAGGAGGAGAAAGTGAAATCCACTGCATTTCACCGCATTACATTATTTGGCTTTGATGTTTGGAGATTGAGTTCAAATGGTCTGTATGTTTTTTCTTTCCAAGGTTCAGGTGTTGAAGTACACTACAAGTCTATTTTTCAATGTTCTATCTCATGACTGTGTGTTTAGAGTTTGTAAGAGGTATTGGGATCAGTGTTTGTTTGATTGCAAAAAGAAGATGCATGATTTAGAGAAATGAATATATGGAAATGTTCTTACAAGTCATATAATTTATTTTAAGTGATCCACATGAAGTTAATTGGTCTCTTTGGTACTGCTTTAGGTCAGGAGCTAATATGTGGAAGGATAAGTGTTTGTGAAATTGACTTAATGTGTTGGTGATTACAATGGATGTTTGGAAGTGTGTTCTAGAGTGGAAGAGTGTAATAAGATAAAATAGGTCTTGGTTAACTCTTGGTTTAAACCTAATTGGATTTCTACATGATTTTGGGTGCTGACTTGTTATGGCCATTGCACATTACATGCTAAATGTTTTATCTGGGATGACAAAGGAGAAAGATTTTGAATCTTGCAGAGGATATAAATGAAAGATTGTGTTTGGTGTATGCGTGAGTGTGAGTGTGCAAGGATGTATGTATGAGTGTGGATGTGAGTATGGGTGTGTGTGGAAGTGTGTTGAGGGTAGGAGAGTTTTTTAAGTAGAGGAGTTGAAGTGTGAAGGGAGTTGTTGCGGAGGTGATTGATCAGTGGAATTTGTCAAGTGTTCTATATAGAGGTTGTAGCCTCTTTCTATAAGTGTTGTTGCATTGAGATTTAGGGAGTTGTATCTTCCTTTGGGTTGTATCCCATAAAACTTGTTGTAATATGTTTTTATTATTTGTGAGGCTAGATTTGGACAGTAGATCCAAGCAGCTTGCTCACCATGGTTTTTCCCTTCTAGGGTTTTCCACATAAATATGATGTTATGGATGTGTTCTTATGTCTTGTGCTTTGAATTGATTAATTTTATTTATCATATGTTTAATGCAGTACAAAGATTTGGTTGATAAAGTTAATTTGGATTAAGTTTTGGCATATACTGATTCACCTCCTCTCACTATATCAATTTGTTCTAACAATTGGTATCAGAGTTGAGTTCCTTGGTGCATCCTAACAGTTGGAGGTATATCTTGGTGTAGAACACATGGATCAGAAAGAGTCCTCTTTTAAAGCACCAATATTTGATGGAAGCAACTATGCCTTCTAGAGTGTAAGGATGGTAGCCTAACTTACCTCGCTAGGGTATGATGTTTGGAGAGTTGTAATGGATGCTTATACTGAACCTAATCATCCTATTACATATTCATATGTAAAAAGGGCTCATGAAAACAATGCCAAAGCCAAGAATGCCATCTTAAGTGGTTTGACTAGTTCAAAGCTTGTCAAGGTAGTGCAGTGCAAGATAGCCAAGGAGAAATGGGATAAGCTCAAAAATCTCTATGAAGGAAATGACACTATAAAGCAAGCAAACTTACAATCTTACAAAATGGTGTTTGAGAGTCTAAGGATGAAATAAGAGGAACACATTGCTAGCTATTTGATCCAGGTAGATGAAGCAGTCAATGGAATCAGAAGTCTAGGAGAAGATCTAGCTAATTCAGTGGTTGTGAAAAAAGTCCTGAGAACTTTCCCTCACAGATTTGATTCAAAAGTCTCTGCTATTGAAGAAGCCAAAGATCTAAAGACACTTACCATGGAAGATCTATTTGGGTCCCTCACTACCTATGAGATGATAAATGAATTCATAGGTCCCTACAAAAGAGAAGCTTCTTTCAAAGATATGAAGAATGAAGGAACATTTGATTTATACATTGAAGGTGAGGAAGAAGAAGCAAACTTTGTGAGAAAGATGAAGAGGGGATTAGGAAAGTATAAAGGTAAGTTACCTTTCAAATGTTTTAAATGTAGATGAGTTGGTCATTATGCATCTAAATTTCCTTTTGGAGAAAATGAAAATAGTAGCAAGGGTTTTCAGAGGAACAATTTCAAGAGGAACCTCCTTTCCAAAGAAGACTACATCTCTGCATAAGAAGTAGATCACTACTCATCAGAAGATGATAGAGGAGAATATCTATTCATGGCCACATGGTGATCTCTGATGGTTCAGACAAGACTTTAGATGAAGAATAATGTGAATTTGATTTTGAAGGTGAACTTATTTCTACTCTTGAAGACTTGGAATGTGCAAGGAAAGAGAATCAAGAACAAAGAACTTTGATTGAAGCTAAGAAAAAAGAATGCACACGACTTGAGAAAGAAATTATGTCACTCAAAAAGGAATTGGAAAAAGGAAATTTTGGAGTTTGGATGACACTGAAGGAGTAGATCTCATCATGCCTCAAGGAAGACCTTTTCATGCAAGATATTTCTCCATGAATAGGTTCATTCATGCTTTCTTTGGTTATTATTTTATTTGCAATAAATTTGTTCATAAGGCTATGGATTGCAAGTCTAAAATGAATAGAAGGAATCTTGTAAGTAGGAATTCTCTTGCTTCACTAGTGGATGTCAATGTGGTATGTCAAATTTACAACAATGTTGGACATATAGCAAGATATTGTAGGAGTGGATTAGCAAAATCAGAATGTAAGTTGATTGATGTCATTGAGCAAGTCAAGGAAAGTGATTCCTCCAAAAGATTGGAGACAAACAATGAAGTTGAAAATTCAATGATTGTCCAAACAACATTTCATGCTCAAGGGTAAATAAATCTCTGGGTAATAGATAGTGGATGTACAAGCCACATGACAGGTGATAAGAGCACATTCATCAATCTTGTTAAGTGGAATTGTGGATCAGTCAGGTTTGGAGACAATTCATCTGCAAAGATTTGTGGAAAAGGCACCATAAGTATTGAAGGAAATTCCAGGATAGAATATGTTCTTTATGTAAAAGGTCTTAAGCATAATTTTCTCAGTGCAAGTCAGATGTGCAACAAAGGATACAATCTCATATTTCATGATCAAGGGTGTGAAATCAGAAGAGCAATGTCTGGTAGATTGGTGGCAGAAGGTTCTAGGACAAAGAACAACTTGTATAACCTAAAAGGTGTTAATGGAAGGACTTGTCTTCTAGGAAAGACAAATGAATGCTGACTATGGCAGAAAAGGATGGGGCACATTAACTTTGACAATCTTGTGAAGATTAGCTCCATGCAAGTAGTAAGAGACATGCCAAAGATCATCAAGCCTATGAGCACCTTATGCAAGGAATGTCAGATGGGGAAGGAAATGATTATAAGATTCAAGCCCAAGGAGTATTCTTCTACAAGACCATTGGAACTGGTTCATACTAACTTGTGTAGACCTACTAGGACAAAGAGTCTACAAGGTGAGAGGCATTTCATGTTGCTCATTGATGATTTCTCTAGAATGACATGGGTTACATTTTTAAAAGAAAACTCAAAAGCTTTCAGTAGGTTTAAGATTTTAAAGTCCATGGTTGAAAATGAAATGAATGCTAGAATCAAGTGTCTAAGGTATGATAGAGGTGGTGAGTTTACATCAAGTGAGTTTGAGGAATATTGTGAAGAACATGGAATAAAGAGGCACTATTTTGCTGCAAGAACTCCTTAGAAAAATGGAGTAGTGGAAAGAAAGAATAGAATAATTCAAGAGATGGCTATAACAATGTTGAGTGAAGCCAAGCCGCCTGATACATATTTGAAAGAGGTAATTTATACTACTGTCTACATTCTCAATAGAGAACAACTAAGAGTGCACAACACCAAGACACCTTATGAGCTATGGTATGGAAGATCGACATTAGTCAAGTATTTTAGAGTTTTTTGAAGCAAATGCTACATCAAAAGAGATGAAGAAGGACTAGGAAGATTTGACTCAAGATCTAATGAAGGAATCCTTATTGGATACTCAACTAGGAGAAAAGCCTACAAATGCTACAACAAAAGACTAAGGAAGATAGTTGAGAGTGCAAATGTTAGGGTTGATGAAGAGTCACATCAAATCACAGATGAGAAAGAAGACTGTTGGTCAGATGAACCTGCCTGCATAGAAGAAGTAGAAGAAGTTGAAAAAAGGGAAAAACTCAAGGCAAGACTACCAAGACTCCTACAAAGTATGTTTTGAAGAATCATTTACAAGATCAGATAATTGGAGACAAGAATGAAGGTGTGTAGATAAGAAGAAGATTTGCAAAAGCAAATGAACATGTAAAATTTACTTTACTATCAAGAGTAGAACCTAAAACTTTTGATGAAGCTAGTAAGGATGAAGGATGGATACAAGCAATGGAAGAAGAATTAAATTAGATAGAGAAGAATCAAGCTTGGGAATTGGTGCGAAGGCCTGTAGATGAAAATGTGATAGGTACAAAGTGTGTGCTTAGAAATAAATTGAATGTAGATGGAGAAGTGATAAGGAAAAAAGCAAGGTTGGTCTGCAAAGGTTATTCACAAGTAGAAGGAATTGATTTTGAGGAGACATTTTCTCCAGTAGCAAGAGTGAAGGTAATTAGAAATGTTTCTTGCATTTGAAGTCCACAAGGGTTTCAAGGTATATCATATGGATGTCAAATCTACATTCTTGAATGGTGACTTAGAAGAAGTCTACATAGAGAAGCCTGATGGATTTTAGTTATTAGAAGATCCAAACATGGTATGTAGACTTAAGAAAGATTTGTATGGGCTCAAACAAGCTCCTAGGGCTTGGTATGCAAGGTTGGACAAGTACTTACTCTAGCAGGGCTTCAAGAAAGGTACCACAGATAGTAATCTTTACATCAAAATTGATGATGAACAAATTCTAATTGTTATTGTGTATGTTGATGATATAATCTTTGGTGATAATGATGAAATGTGTAAGAAGCTTGTAGAAGAGATGCAAAAAGAATTTGAAATGTCTATGATAGGTGAGTTATCATTCTTTCATGGTTTCTAAATTGCTCAATCAGATGATGGTATCTTTATCTCTCAAGCAAAGTATGTTAAGGAGATGTTGAAGAAGTTTGGTAAGGAAGATTGCAAACCAATGAGCACTCCTATGGTAACATGTTTTCATTTGAGCAAAGAAGATGAGTCACCTCAAGATGATTATACTTTGTATAGGTCTATGATTGGGGGCCTACTATACTTAACAACATCAAGGACTGACATTATGCAAGCGGTGTGTTTGGTTGCAAGGTTTCAAGTTGATCTTGAAGAAACTCATGTGAAGGCAATCAAAAGGATATTTAGATATTTGAAGAGCACTCCAGAATATGGTTTGTGGTATAAAAAAGGTGATGACTTTTCTCTAAGTGCTTATACTAATACAGACTGGGTTGGTAGTGTTGATGATAGAAGTAATGGTGGTCGAGCTTTCTTTATGGGAAACAAATTAGTTTCATGGCTTAGTAAGAAGCAGGACTCAGTGTCCTTATACATTGCTGAAGCAGAGTATATAGCTTCAACATCCTGCTACACTTAAGTGTTGTGGATGAAGAAAACATTGAAGGATATCAAGGTGGTGTATGATGAGCCCATTCCTATTATTTGTGACAATACAAGTGCCATAAATATTTCAAAGAATCTAGTGATTCATTCTAGAACCAAGCACATATCTATCAGGTATCAATTTTTGAGAGAGAAGGTTGCAAATCAAGAGGTCAGATTAGAATATGTGCCTACAAAGGATTAGGTTGTAGACATCTCTACAAAGTCACTTTCTAAGAACACATTTGAGTATCTTAGATAGAAGTTAGGGGTTTGTTGATATGGTTATTAATCACAACAATAAGAAATAAATGTTTCTTATCAAACCTCTATTTATCTTGAAAGATATGATAAATTCTGGATGAATTTATGATCCCAAGTCTCCATGCATTAGTTCATAATGATCTGTCATCACTCAGAGGTTGATGTGATACTACTGTTAATCAGTTTGGGGCCTTATGTCTAGATTTTGAAGAAATCCCTAGATATTTGTCCTGTTATACCTGCTCTGCATGTATCTCAACAAATTGCATCAAATATGATAATCTCTAGCTAAGATATCCATGTATTTATCATAAGTTTAATCAATTCTTTTGTAATTTACTCCAGCTAAGATTATTTATGATGATCTTTCTAATTTTGATTAGTTCTTCTAAAATTCTCTTAATTTGAAATAATCTTTACTTCCTTACTTCAAATTCACTCAAAGATTATGCAAATAAACATGTATTTTGCTGTTATTATCTAGTATTTGCATGATATTAATTAAGATTATAGTATTCTGTTCAAATATGCCTCGTTATGCAATTATCTACTTGAATTCTATATATTTACCTTGTATCTGCTTATCATTTGTCATTATTTGTAGTTTATGATGATGATTTATGAAATTCAAATGAAAACAAACTAAAATTCTAAAATTATTTGAAATGATTGAGTTTCAATCACTGATCCACATGCAAATTAGACACTTTCATGAAAAGGGGATAAAATTAAACCATGCTTCGCCAGGATATTCCACAACTATACACAATAGATGCTAATCTTCAAAGGAATTAGATGACAACAACATGCACCAGTTGAAATATCATCCACAAAGATTACTCAAGATTTACGATGAAATTGTAATCTAGATCTCTATTTCATTCAGCATTCAAAAGTATGCACATTTACAAATGGTCTTGAGAAAGAACCATGGGGAACACAAAGTCACAAAGATGTACACTTAGTGCTCACAAATTCAACAATTCTATCTCAATTAAGCTCCTCATCATTTATAAATGAGAATCCATCTCATTTTATAAAATAAGGATAGGATTCAGTTACAAATGATCCAATGATCAGGATTCACTTCAAAAGATCAACGGTCAACATTTCCTTGACCAAGTCAACAACACAATACAAGTGGCACAGGTTGCCACCTCACAACCATTAACAGGGCACAAGTGACAAAGAATATTCCCTTTGGCATCTTTGTAGTACTCTCTATTTTGACATATTAGATCCTTCGGTGATGACTATCCCAAAGTCTAACTTCTTATGAAAGTCATATGTACACGCTGTTGTATCCATTTGGGACGTATCACACACCTGAGCTTTTGCTTTTGCATATTTTAATGCCTTGAGTTGCTCATCAAAGGATACTATTTTGGAAGCTCTACTATTCATCTCTTTGCTATACGTTTCTACCTTAACATTGAGCTCTACCATCTCATCGATTACATCCTCTAAAAAATGCCCCACAAGATCTTATGATACCGCCATGAATCTTTCCTTGAATATCCAGATGTTCTCTTCTTCATCTGGTAGGCTCCCTTCTGTTATAGCACTCCCCAATTGTTCTTCTAGCACTTTCATTTCATCTGACATCATATCATGTATCCTTGTGCTCATATCCCTGATCTTGGACATATATGTCCTCAACATATCTACTTCAAATTAAAGTTCTAGGATCTAGGAGTCCATCAGAGGCAGTGTTTGATTTGTTACAATTTTATTATTCAAGAGTTCCCAATCAGACATTCTCCTAGCTTCTTTTATCTGGTCCAAAGCATAATCACTCTACTCGAGTCTTTTCCCAGATGTTCTTTTCAATGATTCCACTTCAACCTTTAGCTTGGAAAATGTGTCCCAATTGGACATGGATATGCTTATTACATTCTCCCCCATGGTCATGAAATGCATGAACCATTTATCCATGACTTTTGCTTGATGCTTTTGAGCATCCAAGACTACTATTTCTTCCTCATTGATTAATGTCAAGGCAATGGGCCTTTCTATAGTTTGTATTGTAGAGGCTAGACCTGTGGGTTTCACTAAACCTCTAATGAATTGTTGCAATTGAGCATTTTTCTCTTTAAACTCCTTATTCTTTATCCTCAACTTCTTCATCCTAGCAGCCACTGCTTCAGTGCTCTCCTTGAGCTCTTGAATATCCTAGTCTGTTGTAGAATGCCCCAAGTCAATTGATGTGACTTGGAATTCCTCCGCCCTTATTTCTCCTTTGGACTTGTCCACCATGGGGGATTCCACCTGTGCTATCCTCTTTCTAGTTGCGGTGTCTCTCCTTATTGTTGATATGACCCTAGCCTTACACTTGGCCTTAGTATTATCTAATGCGCATAAAGATTTAAAATTAAATGGCACTTATTCTTCTTCTAGATGCCCTATCTTTGATGATATCTAGGATAGTACAGTAGTCCATACCCTACCTATTTATGTTACTCAATTTGAGCATTATTTATTTCTTTCTCTTTACTTTGATCATCTTGACCTATAGGAATATCTCCATTTACTTCATCTTGATCAAACAACTAATGGTCTTGATGCTCTTCTCCATGTTTCTGTTCTTCTTGAGCCATTTCTTCATTATGATCATCCCCAATCTGTTTCCTTTCCTGATATGGGGGTGGTTGGTCTACATATGATGCATCCTTTTGTCCATCCTGACCTTCCTCATGATGATCATCTTTCATCTGTTCTTCCTGTTGATCCTGAGCCATACATGATACTTCATCTTGTTTTTCTTGTCTCATGACACCCTCAGGATCACCTCTCATTTGCTTCTCAGACTGATTCTAGACATCCTGATGATGGTCCTTTGTGTCTGATCTCTGTATTACTTCCTCATCAACTCTTTTGTTCCCCTAATCCTGTCATTCAGATGCAAGCTCCTGTTGTTTAGCCTGCTCTATATCCATCTAGATAGGTTCGTCTCTTGCAGTATCCTTAGTTTGTATATCTTGATGAGGTTCCTCAATATCCATCTAGATATTCTCTTCTTGTGTTTGACTATCTTTTACAACCTCTTCTTCATCACCTTTAGTTGGATGATAAGTCAGGTATATCACTCTAGGGCTAGTAATATTATCTATCAGGAAAAATTTAAAGGTCCTATAGGTACTTCAATCTCAGGGGACTTTGCCCTCT
Organism: Cunninghamia lanceolata; assembly: GCA_027924645.1. Taxonomy (NCBI): domain Eukaryota; kingdom Viridiplantae; phylum Streptophyta; class Pinopsida; order Cupressales; family Cupressaceae; genus Cunninghamia; species Cunninghamia lanceolata. The sequence goes on from BSBN01000794.1 coordinate 4,429,872, forward strand.
TAACTTCTTTGCTATGTTCTCCCTAAACATCACCTCTAGTTGCAAGCTCAATGTGCCTAAGGAGACTTTCAATAGGGTGCTTAGTTACATCCCTGACTATATTATCACTAGTCAAATCAATGGTTTGACTAAGTGGTAAAAACTTACCCACTTCTTTCTCTAACACCTTGCTCATGGTTTGCTAAGCTATTTCAATTTTTACCTTTATAATTTTCTCCACTGGCACATCATGTTGAAACTCTCTTGCTACATGCAATGTTGGATCTTGGTACTCTAACACCTGAATGTTGGAGTAGACCCCCTCATAATTGGTCCTTGATACCTACTTTGTTTGGGGATATTGACTCCCCCCAACACATCTGCATGTCCTCTGGTGATATCCTCTTCTATAAACTCCTCCTCCTCTATAGGTTCTTCCTCTTCTACTATGGGAACCTTGGGCATTGAGATAGGAATAGCCTTTACAGGCATATATCCCTAGGAGGTGATGGCCTGTATACAAGTGAAACCCCTTCTAAAGTAAGCTCTTCTTTAGCTCACGATGTGTTGGGCTTTGCCAACCTTGTCTCCAACACATGTTTCTTATGCACCAAGAAGTCATTGAAGTCTAGTTCTTCTCTCTCTTTCATATTTCTTTTCTTGTCAAAAGTGATGACAACTCCGTTAACTTTAAGCTCATTAATTTTCTTTTGTAGCTAATTCTTGGATCTCTCTATTACCTTGGTAGTGATGACATCAATGGATGTCTCATCTTCTTGAGTCCAGTCTGGAGGTGAAAGTGCCTCATTATATATCTTTTTATCCTATTTTGGATCTAAGATGCCATCATCATCTGTCTTGATCTACAGAGGGACCTCAGGATATCCTACAGTTTTCATCTGGTGCAAGGTTAATGTTTGATACCTCCTCTTTCGTACATCATACTCATCATCACAGTTAGCCCAATAATCCTCCAGATGCATGACATGCTTGTACATTTTATTAACATACTTTTCTATCCTATGATAAGGATCATAATCCCTTATCAATGGAACCAATTGTAAATGCAACATCTTCAAGTCTACTTCTGCCAATTTGGCCATCTCAAGTGATCGGCAGACAAACCAATTTATATCTATATGGAATTTTACATATGACCTACCCCCTTTCCTTTTAGTCATCTCAATTGTAGGCATCATCTATCTCACCATCTCCATTAACACAACCTTATCTGATGGGTACCTAGGTAACATGAATGGGTTCCACTAAACCCTTCCATCCTAATATATGAATATGTGGAAAACTGTATAAACCAAGCCCCATGGGGATGGATTTTCTTTGTAGCTCCTAGGGAGAACCGTTTGGCTCTATCCCCCTCCATAAGTCTTACTAGATGCATCACAAAACAATCATTCACAATTTTATAATACTGCACAGATTGCCTCCTCTCCAACTGAGCATAGTGCTCCCATGATATTTTCTCATGTGGCAAGTTGCCAAGCTTTCCAACTATTTGCAACCCATTAAAGGTACCTTTACAGGAACGTGCATACACTAAGCAAGAAGTCATGTAGAACACTCTAATTTTGTTCTTTCTCCATTTTATCATCTATGTATACATGGAATCACTAATTATTTTAGCCCATTAAACTGTTTGTTTCTTCTCTACGGCCATTCTGATAAGGCTATACATCTAGGATTCAAAGTTACCAGAATTAGGTTTCCCAACTATTCTGCTAAGTAATACCATTATGTATTGGACTTCTGGAGGGAAGTAATATTTATAAAGATGCTGGGGCATCTTGGCTACTGCTTTAGCCTTAATAGCCAGATCTCTTGATCCAAGGAAAATGACCTTCCTACAATCTTTCTACTTACCATCATAGTCTTTTGCAAGTGCCTCCAAATCAGGCACATATATCCCCCTGGGTGTGGGCAAATTGAATGCCTCTATTATTCCATCAATTGATAAATCAACATAAACTCTTCCCTGATGTTCAATTCTCTTGGTCACCACATCCTATGGATTTAACCAGTAGCTCTAGGGCCTCTGTAGCATATGAGAAACTAGTAGCATAGTACATTCTAGTGGCTACTATGTTTTTCAAGATGGGGTGATCTTCCATGCTATGGATCCTTGTTGTAAAGGCATCCATGTCTGTGTTGCCTGATTATGAGAGCTCATTCTGTACATACCTGATTATGAGATCCTTAACCTTAGGTGTATGAAGGTGAGTACTTGAATGCAGTGAACAAGTCACACTCTATGCAATTTGGCCTCTCGTCGCAAGTTCACCGTGAATACTTACAGTGCTCAAGATTTCTGTGCAAATTACTAGCTTTCGAATGCAATTATACAAATTATGAGAGTAATTTCCCCTTTTAACTTAGAAATTCTTTGATTTTAGGACTTATTAATTACTCTCGAGAGATTAGGTACATCCCCTCAATGAAGTAGTGGGAGATCATGATAGGTGTTCATCGACACGATTTCAAATTTAAATGCCAACAACCCTTTTACTGCATTAAAAGTAAAAAGATGCATCTAGATATGGATTTAGCTTAGAATGTCCATATGGATATATCCATGTGGATATGTCCATATGACGTCATCAAGTTAAGCCTTTCATTTAAATGAGATGACGTGATGTCATTAGGCTATGTATATTGTGTTTAATATCTGGACAATATGCAAGCGCAGGATATCCATATGGATAAATATCTAGGTGACATCAACATGAAGGTTAGGTCAACCACCATTGACCGAAAATACACTATCAGGCTTCAATTCCATTTATAATAGGTCGAGACATCCCTGTGGACACATGGCATAATATCATTGGTTAGACAGGGGCTTGGATATTTGGGAGATTAGGATATTAGCAATGTGAAATATCCATATGGATAAACATCCTTGTGACGTCATCCAGTTATGTCCTTAGTGTTAAATCGGGTCGAAGTGACATCATATGGACATGGATATTAGAAATAAGACATGGATCTTCAAAAAGTTAATATCTATGCAAGTGAATATCCATATGACATAAGTAGATTAAAGATTCTTTATGAGGTCGAGATGATGTGATGTCATCGGGACATGGATGTTAAGGAAAAGTAAGGATACTCGACAAGGTTTAATATCCATGTAAAATAATATCTGCATGACGTAAATTGTTTGTGCAAGTGAATTTAAATGATGTCATCAGGATGCCAAAAGCTTGGGACATTAATAAATGTCTGGATATTAAAAAAGGTATGGATATTAAAATAATATCTAGATGTTGAGATGGAATATCCAGACCTGCAAATATCCATGCATGTGATGACTTCACTAGACGATGGGGTAAAATTTGATGTGCACACATTTGAGAATGTTGGGATATTGCTTTTTAGCAATTTCTTCAGTCGAGACATTAAGAAATGTATGGATATTGAGACAATGTGAACATCCCTATGCCCATTGACTGAGATTTTGACCGGGCATAACTTCCTAGTTTTAGGGGATTTCTAGGTGCTTCAAAAGGCAAACCTGCTTAGATTTTCATCCTCTATCCATTGGTAGGTTTTATGAGGGATGACTCACACTTTGGAAATTGGACCTCATATTTCAAGATCTGGATATGCCTAGAACCAGACCTAGACATACATCTGACAGTGATTTTACCATACCACCCAAAGCAATGGGAAACAAAGCAAGCCAAGCCAAGCCAAAAAAGTTGGGTCCCTATTTTGCTAGGGAAAAATGGGGTGTGTTGTGTAACAACACAACAACTTGCCACTAAAGAAAACAACTAAATTTCTAACAATTCAAGAGAGGAGGACAAATTAGGACATAAAGTTCTGACTCTTATTAGACATAAGCATTCTGATCCTCTCTAAATGAGATCATATTCACTAACAAAACAACATGATGGGAAGGAATTCAGGCGTGTGCATTTGATTCATTTCCTTCATCTTGAAGAAAGGTTGAAAATAATGGTGGTTAGTGTTAAGCTACACGATTGTATTTAACCCTCTAAGCCAACCCTGAATAGAACCTTGCTTCCAGTCAGGAGTCCATAGCCCCATCAAGGTTATCTTTGTAATTCTCCCAAGTAGAGCCCCACTGCCAGTCAAGCGTCCATAGCCCTGGTAGAGTTACTTGGATGACCTAAAGAATTTCTTTCTTTGGATTTTTAATATTTCTTTTCTATTTTTAGTATTCATATGATATGATCTTGTAAGCTCATTTGCAAGGTGTAGGCACTTATTTGTTTAGGTTGAGAATTACAATGGTAGCAAGGGAAAACCTTTGGATTTTTCACTTAACATAGACACTAGTACTTCTAACTAATGCAAGGTTGTTAGGTGTATTCTTGTGATGACTTCCTCGAACAACAATAGTTAACATTGATGAATATGATTTCACAGACAGGATCAAAGGTACTTAAGCTTAAAAGATCTACAACCTATGTGGGAATTTGTAAATCTTTATTAAATTCTAACAATTTCATAGTTTTCTAAAGTGAAAGGTGCTCCATATTGCTTAACTAAAACAAGGGCTCAACCAAACAAAAACAAAACAAACATAGCAAACTATACAAGCAAGTATTTACACACCTATACAAACAACTATACAGAAGAGAAACAAAACCAAACAATGGAAAAATAGGAAAGTAAAACAAAACAAAAGTAGGACCAAAAGGAAAGAAAACATAAACAACTATTCTACCAAACTATGTGAAAGACCCTACAAGGCAAACAAAACCTAGGGCAACAACCATAAATACTTGTATTGCCATGCCTTTTCAGCACATGCCAGAGCATCAGAGCCTTGGTTATGGTCCTAATCTTAGTGAATTCATCTTTGTGTCCTAAAAAAAATTCTTCTATTCTAGATTCATTGTATTTAACAGAATAATCCTTGATGATCGGTAATTCAGGAAGCTCATTATGTTCATGATTAATCCCTATACAGGTTCTATCCCATGAATTTCCATAATCAAAATAATACTCAACATTATTCACTGGGGAAAGGAGAAATACAACCTAGAGCATTTTCTACTCTACTGGACATATTTGTTTACTATCAGCCAATCCTCCATTTAGTGACTTTGCATTTTCTCTATTTGACTCCATGTCTTGTCCTACTTCAACTTGAAGAATATATAGCTCCTAATGAACTAAGGTGAGTATCCTTATCATTAGAACTTGAATTACACAAATCTATTATTTCTAAATCATTTAACTATAAAGGTGAAACAACATTTGATAGATAGGAATACTTCCCTATTTCATCTTCAAAATTGCACTAGATTGACCTCTGACCATGCACAACTACAAAAAACTTTCTATCTCTTTTATCTTCATAAATTGCTCTTCAAATAGTTCACCTCTACCATCCAGGAGAGAATCTGGTTCCATTGTCCTGCAACACTCTTGAATTTGATCATTCAACTTAATGAAATCAAATAATAAATCAGAATTTACTTTCTTCTCTATGACTCCTTGAGTTGCTACTATAGAATTTTCTTTAGCAGCTACGCATTCTAATTCTCTCACCACCTGTTTACATTTCTTTGCCTAATCATCTTCATCTAAACTATTAAAATCAGATCTAGAGACATTTTTTGATGAAAAATTAATATTTTTATTCAATATATTAGATATATTAGGTTTAGTTTCATATTTCTTTTCTCTCTCACTAGATCTATCTTGCTGGTAATCTAGTGACTGGGAACAATATGGAATTTCTTCTTTACATTTCTCAAACAAATCATACCTACACTTTGCTTCATTCATATTCAAGATTTGATAGAGAAGTGGAGAACTCTTGATTTTACAATTAAGTGATTCAAGGAAAGGTAGTTTATTATCCTTATCTCCCATAACTGATTCAACCGCTACATTTTCTGGATAACTCCTAATCTCTAGTGTTGTATCTTCTTGTTGCTCCAGAATTCCTTTCCTGCCAAACTTCAACCCTTTATACATTTGAGAAAGGAATTAGTTCTTTTAGAGCTAAATCTAACCTTGTGAGGAAAGTTAAGCAATTAACTTCACCATGCTCTGTGGAATTGTGTATTTTGCATCTCCTGGATAAACCAAAGTTAGACAAATTTTGAGGATAAAGCTACTCATTTAAAGTTTCCTAAAAGAAAGGAACATCAACTTGGAAATTGTCTTCATATGCATCCATCATAAATGAAACTGGATAAGTCTTCTTAGACAGAGATGTTTGCAGCCATTAGACTCAAATGATGAAATATTTATGTATACATTTGCATAGGAGTTCTAACAACCATAAATACTCAACCAAATATCCTCAGGAAAGCTATATTTACACTTAGATTCCTCACATTTCTGACTATTGACTGGATATTCACAGAAACACTCAAAGCATTGGAGTAAACTAAGAAATTTCAAACAATTCCTCATAGGAACACAGGCAAACACATCCAAATGATGAATTCTTCCAAATCCTAGTGATTGGGCCCTCCTTTTAGCACCAAAAACTTGTTGATATGGTTATTAATCACAACAAAAAGAAATAAAAGTTTCTTATCAAACCTCTATTTATCTTGAAAGATACGATAAATTTAGGACGAATTTATGATCCCAAGTCTTTGTGTATTAGTTCATAATGATTTGCCATCACTCAGAGGTCGATGTGATATTGTTGTTAATCAGTTTGGGGCCTTACGTCTAGATTTTGAAGAAATCCCTGGATATTTGTCTTGTTATACCTGCTCTGCATGTATCTCAACAAATTGCATCAAATATGATAATCTCTAGCTAAGATATGCATGTAATTACATGTATTTATCATTAGTTTAATCATTCTTTTGTAATCTACTCTAGCTAAGATTATTTATGATGATCTTTCTAACTTTGATTAGTTCTTCTAAAATTCTCTTAATTTGAACTAATCTTTACTTCCTTACTTCAAATTCACTCAAAGATTATGCAAATAAACATGTATTTTGTTGTTATTATCCAGTATTTGCATGATATTCATTAAGATTATAGTATTCTATTCAAATATGCCTAGTTATGCAATTATCTACTTCAATTCTACATATTTACCCTGTATTTGCTTATCATTTGTCATTATTTGAAGTTTATAATGATGATTTATGAAATTCAAATGAAAACAAACTAAAATTCTAAAATTATTTGAAATGATTGAGTTTCAACCACTGATCCACATGCAGCTTAGACATTTTCATGAAAAGGGGATAAAATCAAACCATGCTTCGCCAGGATATTCCACAACTACACACAACAGATGTTAATCTTCAAAGGAATTGGATGACAACAACATGCACTAGTTGAAAAGCACCTTAGAGAGCGTAGCACTTCATAGTGACATATCCATATATCATCCATAAAAATTACTCAAGATTTACAATGAAATTGTAATCTAGATCTCCATTTCATTCAGTATTCAAAAGTATGCACATTTACAAATGGTCTTGAGAAAGAACCATGGGGAACACAAAGTCACAAAGATGTACACTTAGTGCTCACAAATTCAACAATTCTAACTCAATTAAGCTCCTCATAGTTTACAAATGAGAACCCATGTCCTTTTATAGAATAAGGATAGGATTCAGTTACAAATGATCCAATGATCAGGATTCACTTCAAAAGATCAACACTCAACATTGCCTTGACCAAGTCAACAACACAATACAAGTGACACAGGTTGCCAGTTGGCAACCATTAACAGGACACAAGTGACAAAGAATATTCCCTTTGGCATCTTTGTAGAACTCTCTATTCTAACATATTAGATCATTCAGTGATGACTATCCCAGAGTCTAACTTCTTATGAAAGTCATATGTACGCGCTGTTGTATCCATTTATGACATATCACGCACCTGATCTTTTACTTTTGCATAATTTAATGCCTTGAGTTTCTCATCAAAGGATACTATTTTGGTAGCTTTTCTATTCATTTAGTCTTTGCTATACATTTTTACCTTAACACTGAGCTCTGCCATCTCATCCATCACATCCTCTGAAAAATGCCCCACAGGATCTTCTGATACTACCCTAAATCTTTCCTTGAATATTTGAATGTTCTCTTCTTCATCTGGTAGGCCCCCTTCTATTATAGCACTCCCTAATAGCTCCTCTAGCACTTTCATTTCATCTGACAACATATCATGTATCCTTGTGCTCATATCCTTGATCTTGGACATATGTGTCCTCAACATATCTACTTCAAATTGAATTTCTAGGATCCAAGAGTCCATTAGAGGCAATGTGTGATATGTTACATTTTTATTATTCAAGAGTTCCTGATCATACATCCTCCTAGCTTCTTTTATCCTGTTCAAATCATAATCACTCTACTTGAGTATGTTCTTTTCAATGACTCCACTGCTTCCTTTAGCTTGGACAATATTTCCCAATTGGACATGGATGTCCTTATTACATTATCCCATGTGGACATGAAATTCATGAACCATTTGTCCATGACTTGTGCTTGATGTTTTTGAGCATCCAAGCCTACTATTTATTCCTCATTGATTAATGTCAAGGTAATGGGCCTTTCTGCAGTTTGTATTGTAGAGGGTAGACCTGTGGGTTTCACTAAACCTCTAATGAATTGTTGCAACCGAGCATTCTACTCTTTCAACTCCTTATTCTTTATCCTCAACTTCTTCATCCTAGCAGCCACTGCTTTAGTGCTCTCCTTGAGCTCTTGAATATCATGGTCTGCTGTAGAATGCCCCAAGTCAATTGATGTGACTTGGAATTCCTCTGCCCTTATTTCTCCTTTGGACTTGTCTACCATGGGGGATTCCACCTGTGATATCCTCTTTCTAGTTGCAGCATCTCTCCTTATTGTTGATACGACCCTAGCCTTACACTTGGCCTTAGTATTATCCAATGTGCATAAAGATTTAAAATTAAATGGCACTTGTTCTTCTTCTGGATGCCCTATCTTTGATGACATCTCAGATAGTATAGTAGGTCCAGACCCTACTTGGTTATGGTACTCAATTTGAGCATCTTTTATTTCTTTCTCTTTACTTTGATCATCTTGACCTACAGGAATATCTCCATTTACTTCATCTTGATCAAACAACTGATGGTCTTGATGCTCTTCTCCATGTTTCTATTCTTCTTGAGCCATTTCTTCATTATGATCATCCCCAATTTATTTCCTTTCCTGATTTGGGGGTGGTTGGTCTGCATATGATGCATCCTTTTGTCCATCCTAACCTTCCACATGATGATCATCTTTCATCTATTCTTCTTGTTGATCCTGAGCCACACATGATACTTCATCATACTTTTCTTGTCTCATGACACCCTCAGGATCACCTCTCATTTGCTTCTCAGACTGATTCTGGACATTTGGATGATGTTCCTCTATGTCTGATCTCTGTATTACTTCCTCATCAACTCTTTTGTTCCCCTGATCCCACCATTTAGATGCAAGCTCCTGATGTTCAGGCTTCTATATATCCATCTAGATATGTTCCTCTCTTGCAGTATCCTTAGTTTGTATATCTTGATGAGGTTCCTGAATATCCATCTGGATATTCTCTTCTTGTGTTTGGCTATCTTTTACAACCTCTTCTTCATCAGCTTCAGGTGGCTGATAAGTCAGGTCTATCACTCTAGGATTGGTAATAGTCTCTATCAGGATATTTGAAGGTTCTATAGGTACTTTAATCTTAGGGGACTCTACCCTCTTAACTTCTTTGCTATGTTCTCCCTAAACATCACCTCCAGTTGTAGGCTCAACATGCCTAAGGAGACTTTCAATAGGGTGCTCAGTTACATCCTTGACTACAGTATCACCAGTCAAATCAATGGTCTAACTAAGTGGTAAAAACTTACCCACTTCTTTCTCTAACACCTTGCTCATGGTTTGCTGAGCTATTTAAGTTTTTACCTTTATAATGTTCTCCACTGGCACATCCTGTTGAAACTCTCTTGCTACATGCAATGTTGGATCTTGGTCCTCTGGCACCTTAATGTTGGATGGTTTGGATGTAGACCCCCTCATAATTGGTCCTTGATACCTACTTTGTTTGGGGATATTGACTCCCCCCAACACATATACATGTCCTCTAGTGATATTGTCTTCTATAAAATCCTCCTCCTTTGTAGGTTCTTCCTCTTCTATTGTGGGAACCTTGGGCACTAAAATAGGAATAGCCTTTACAGACATATCCTTGGGAGGTGATGGCTTGTATACAAGTGAAACCCCTTCTGAAGTAAGCTCTTCTTTAGCTCCTGATTGTCTAGGCTTTGCCAACCTTGTCTCCAACACATGTCTCTTATGAACCAAGAAGTCATCAATGTCTAGTTCTTTCTCTCTTTCATATTTGTTTTCTTGTCAAAAGTGATGACAACTCCCTTGTCTTTAAGCTGATTAATCTTCCTTTACAGCTAATTCTTGGATCTCTCTATTACCTTGGTAGTGATGACATCAATGGATGTCTCATCTTCTTGAGTCGAGTGTGGAGGTGCTGGTGCCTCATTATATACCTTGTTATCCTCATATTTTGGATCTAAGATGTCATCATCATCTGTCTTGATCTGTGGAGGGACCTCAGGATATCCTATAGTTTTCATCTGGTTCAAGGTTAATATTTGATACCTCCTCTTTCTTACATCATATTCATCATCGCAGTCAGCCCAATAATCCTCCATATGCATGACATGCTTGTACTTTCTATTAACATACTTTTCTATCCTATGATAAGGATCATAATCCCTTATCAATGGAACCAATTGGAAATGTAGCATCTTCAAGTCTGCTTCTACCAATTTGGCCATCTCAAGTGATCCATAGACAAACCAATTCATATCTATAGGGAATTTTACATATGACCAACCCTCTTTCCTTTTGGTCATCGTAAGTGCAGGCACCATCCATCTCACCATATCCATTAACACAACCTTATATGATGGGTACCTAGGTAACATGAATGGGTTCCCAGTAAACCCTTCCATCCCAATGTATGAATATGTGGAAAACTATATAAACCAAGCCCCATGGGGATGGATTTCTTTGTAGCTTCTAGGGAGAACCGTTTGGCTCTATCTCCCTCCATAAGTCTTACTAGCTGCATCACAAAATAATCATTCACAATTTTATAATACTGCATAGACTACCTCCTCTCCAACTGAGGATAGTGCTCCCATGATGTTTTCTCATGTGGTAACGTTCCAAGCTTTCTAATTATTTGCAACCCATCAAAGGTACCTTTACAAGCACATGCATACACTAAGTAAGAAGTCATGTAGAACACTTTACTTTTATTCTTTCTCCATTTGATCATCTGGGTATACATGGAATCACTAATTATTTTAGCCCATTGAACTGTTTGTTTCTTCTCTATGACTATTTTGATAAGGCCATACATCCAAGATTCAAAGTTACCAGAATTAGGCTTCCCAACCATTCTGCTAAATAATACCATCATGTATTGGACTTCTGAAGAGAAGTCATATTTATAAAGATGCTGGGGCATCTTGGCTACTACTTTGGCCTTACTAGTCGGATCTCTCCATCCAAGGAAAATGACCTTCCTACAATCTTTATGATTACCATCATATTCTTTTGCAAGTGCCTCCAAATTAGGCACATATATCCCCTGGGTGTGGGCAAATCGAATGCCTCTGTTATGCCATCGACTGATAAATCAACATAAACTCTTCCCTGAGGTTCAATTCTCCTGGTCACCACATTATAGTGTCCTATGGATTCAACCAATAGCTCTAGGGCCTTTGTAACATATGTAAAACCAACAGTGTAGTACATTTGAGTGGCTACTATGTTTTTCAAGATGGGGTGATCTTCCCTGCTATAGATTCTTGTTGTAAAGGCATCCATGTCTGTGTTTCCATAGTGAGTATCTTCTACAATCCAAATTTTCTGCATACACTTTTTGCTCTTGGGAACAAGTCTATTTTGAATATTGCATCTCATTTATCTATGTGAGGCTGCATCTCGTCCTACAATTTCACACATCCATGTCTTAACTAGGGCATATACTAAGCTAAGGTTAGCACATTCCTATTCTCTTTATTTGAAGGCAATAGGGATTTTGAATATATGCATTTAGCAATGATTTAACCCTAATTCATTTAATTTCATCACTATAACCTTTCAACTCTGTAAAACATGAAATGTCACTGTGAAAATAACCTGAGAGAGCTCGTTCTATACGTACCTGATTATGAGATCCTTAACCTTAGATGTACGAAGGTGAGTACTTGAATGTAGTGAACAACTCACTCTCTGTGCAATTTGGCCTCTTGTCATAAGTTCACTATGAATACTTATAGTGCTCAAGATTTCTGTACAAATTACTAGCTTTCGAATGCACTTATGTAAATTATGAGAGTAATTTCCCCTTTTCACTATGAAATTCTTTGATTTTAGGACTTATTAATTACTCCTGGGAGATTGGTACATCCCCTCCATGAAATTGCGGGAGATCATGATAGGTTTTCGTCGCCACGATTTCAAATTTAAATGCCAATGACCCTTTTACTACATTAAAAGAAAAAAGGCGTGTTCGAATATGGATCTTGGCTTAGAATGTCCATATGGATATATCCGTGTGGATATGTCCATATGACGTCAACAGCTTAAGCCTTTCATTTAAATGAGATGACATGATGTGTCAGTATATGGATATTGTGTTTAATATCTAGACAAGATGCAAGCGCAAGATATCCATATTGATAAATATTTAGGTAACATCAGCATGAAGGTCAGGTCAACCATTGTTGACTGAAAATACACTATTGGGCTTCGATTCCATTTAGAATAGGTCGGGACATCCCTGTGGACATGTGGCATAATATCATTGGTTAGACATGGGCCTGGATATTTGGGAGATCAGGATATTAGCAGTGCAAAATATCCATATGGATAAATATCCATGTGGCGTCATTCAGATATGTCCTTAATGTTAAGTCGGGTCGAAGTAATGTAATATGGACATGGATATTAAAAATAAGACATGGATTCTCAAAAAGTTAATATCTCTGCGGGTGAATATCCATATGATGTAAGTAGACTAAAGATTCTTTATGAGGTTGAGATGACATGACATCATCCGGACATGGATGTTAAGTAAAAGTAAGGATACTCGACAAGGTTTAATATCCATGTAAACTAATATCCGCATGACGTAAGTTGTTTGTGCAAGTGAATTTTAAATGCAATCATCGAGATGCCAAAAGGTTGGGACATTAAGAAATGTCTGGTTATTAAAAAAGGTATGGACATTAAAATAATGTCTGGATGTTGAGATGGAATATCTAGACCTGCGAATATCCATGCATGTGATGGCTTCACTAGATGATGGGGTAAAATTTGACATGTGCACATTTGCGAATGTTGGGATATTGCTTTTTACTTAGCAATTTCTTCAGTCGGGACATTAAGAAATGTCCAGATATTGAGACAATGTGAACATCCCTATGACCATTGACCAAGATTTTGACCGGGCATAACTTCCCAATTTTAGGGAATTCCTAGGTGCTTCAAAAGGCAAACCTACTTAGATTTTCATCCTCTATCCATTGATAGGTTTTATTAGGGATGAATCACACTTTGGAAATTGGACCTCATATTTCAAGATCCGGATATTCGTAGAACCAGACCTAGACATACATCTGATAGTGCTTTTACCATACCACCCAAAGCAAAGGGAAACAAAACAAGCCAAGCCAAACAGAAAAAGTTGGGTCCCTATTTTTATAGGGAAAAATGGGGTGTGTTGTGTAACCACACAACAGGGTTGTTGCCCCTCCTTCTTCTAACTAGATGCATAAATGGTGCATCTATCCAGGGGGAGCTCAAAGTATATCTTTATCCCTGGATTGATGGAGGCTACCTCTCAGGGGGAGCAGGTAGGTGGATGATAAGGATTGTTCAGATAGGGGGAGCTTGTATGTTTTTTAGGTACAAAAGAAGATGACTAGCCCTTTGTCCTTGATGTCAAAGGGGGAGAAACTTGTATATCAGGTCAAGTGTTGTCATCAATGCTAAAGGGGGAGATTGTTGCAAATGTGTTGTCATTAATGTCAACAGTGGTATGGAGTGCTAACCAGTGATGATCAAGGATGTCAATAGAGATGCTAGAAGGAGATTGTTGTAGAATGGTGATCAGTAGAGAAAGTAATCAAAAGTGTTGTGCTGTGAAGATCAGAGAAGTTGTGAGGTAAAGTATAAGGTGATGGAAGCCATGAGAATACTATTGATCACTATCATCTATTACCTTATCTACTGAAACTCATGAAAAGATGGAAGTTGTGCTAACATGAAAATTATTATTTTTGATGAAAAGTTATATGATTATAGTCTCTGATATTGTGAATGTGTACTAATTATTTCTTGATGAAAATCATTGCTTAAGATATGAAAGAAAGTGTGAAAGAGTTCAGACAATTCAAGGTACTGGAAATTGCAATGAAGAAGCTTGGGAGAATGCTCCACATTCCTCCACATTTGAAGATATGGGCTTGCAATTTGGAAGTTAGATAGAGACATGTGTGATGCATGCATGTGCATGATTTTAGGACATAGAAGTTACCGTAGAAGTTTCTAGAGCTTTTAGAGTGAAGACAATGATTCAATAAAGAGTCAGAGGAATGCTCCACATTTCTCCACATTTGAAGATGTGATCTTGCAGCTTAATGGTTAGGCAGATGCAGATAAGAGGTATGATATATTCATGTTTCAAATGATATGATGTACCACAAAGGTTCTCCGAAGTCAACAGAACAAAGACATATCATGTTGGTGATCAGAGTTATCAGGAGGAGAAAGTGAAAGCCACCGCATTTCACCATATTACATTATTTGGATTTGGTGTTTGGAGATTGAGTTTAGATGGTCTGTATGTTTTTTCTTTCCAAGGTTTAGGTGTTGAAGTACACCACAAGTCTTATTTTCAATGTTCTATCTCATGACTGTGTGTTCAAAGTTTGTAAGAGGTACTGGGATCAGTGTCTGTTTGATTGCCCCAGAAAGAAGATGCATGATTCAGAGAAAGGAATATATGGAAATGTTCTTACAAGTCATATAATGTATTTTAAGCGATCCGCATGAAGTTAATTGGTCTCACCGATACTGATTTAGGTCTAGAGCTAATATGTGGAAGGAGAAGTGTTTGTGAAACTGACTTAATGTGTTTTGGTGATTGTGCTAGATATTTGGAAGTGTGCGCCAGATTGGAAGAGTGTAATAAGATAAACTAGGTCCTTGTTAACTCTTGGTTTGAACCACATTAGATTTCTACATGATTTTGGGTGCCGACTTGTTATGGCCGTTGCATGTTGCATGCTATACATTTCATCTTGGCCAATAAAGGAGAAAGATTTTGAAGCTTGCAGAGGATATAAATGAAAGATCTTGTTTGGTGTATGAGTGAGTGCGAGTATGCGAGGATGTATGTGCAAGTTTGGATGTGAGTGTGGGTGTGTGTGGAAGTGTGTTGAGGGTAGGAGAGTTTTTTTAGTAGAGGAGTTGAAGTGTGAAGGGAGTTGTTGTTGCGAAGGTGATTGATCAGTGGAATTTGTCAAGTGTTCTACACAGAGGTTGTAGCCTCTTTTTGTAAGTGTTGTTGCATTAAGATTCAAGGAGTTGTAGCTTCCTTTGGGTTGTATCCCATAAAACTTGTAATCTATTTTTATTATTTGTGAGGCTGGATTTGGAAAGTAGATCCAAGCAACTTGCTCACAGTGGTTTTTCCCTTCTAGGGTTTTCCACATAAATCTGGTGTTATGGATGTGTGCTTATGTGTTGTGCTTTGAATTGCTTAATTTTATTTATCATCTGTTTAATGTAGTAAAAGGATTTGGTTGATAAAATTAATTTGGATTAAGTTTTGGCATCTTAGTATATCAGTGTGTTCTAACAAGAAGAACCTGGATCTAAGTTTGAGATCCCAAAGGACATGGGGTGCTGGGTGCCCTAGACCTAAATTAGGGTTTTGTAGAAAGTAAAAGTCTAGATATCTTTGCCTGCTAGTCTTCTTTATCCTTTGTAACTTTTTGGATCTTGATTCCTCCAGATGTGACCTACACATGAGACAAGGAAGAATGTTGGTGCTATTTAAGAGCTTACCTAGGTCAAGCTCTGTGAATAGTGTTTCCACCTCCTCAAAGATGAGATCTCAAAGAGTGCATGCTCTAAAAGGGTAGAGGTAAATTTGAAATAGAATGGAATGCTATAAGAAAGCATAAAGAAGAGGAGTCACCATGAGCATGGAAACCATAGCTTTCAAGAAGAGGCATCACAAATTAACTCAAGAAGTTGGTGTAGCCCATAGAAGTAGATATATCTTCACAATACCTACAAGAAGTTAGTGCCACAATGATAATCCACCATAGAGAGCTTTAGATAAGGGTAGAAAGCATGAGAGAGAAGAAGAGAGAGTGCAAATGTGCCTAGATTGCTTAGAGAACTTAGAGATCTTAAAATGAATGATCTAATTTGCTTATATATGTATTCCTGTGATTTTTGAGGAATGAAACCAAATGAGGCCGACATGAAGGAGCATTAGCGATGCTTAAAGCTAACATACCATCAATTTAGGTTCAGGCTAAAGGAGGACCTAGGGTGCTAGGCACCCTAGTCCTTTAGCCCCATAACTTCTAGGATAGGACACTTTAAGTTCTTATAGCCTTGCCTTGTAGTTATTTTCTAGGTTTTGTGCATCGGGATCAAGATTTAATTGTTTTAAGTCCACTTAGGTGCTAAACTAGGTGTAAAATGGCAAAGCTAGCATTTTACGACATAAAATTTAGCACCCACTTTAGCATGGGTATGAACTTACGTTCAAACTTATACTAAAGTAAGGTGAAGACACATTTAAATCACAAAAAAAATAGAATCCAAACAATTACGCCAAGTTGTGGATCGTAGTAGCCCCCAAGCTTAGGATTCTAAGGTTGCAAAAACATAGGATTTCTTAAACATAGAAGCCATAGAATGCCACCAAAATTGAGGGGTGATCAAGCCCCCAAGTTTAGGATTCTAGGAGTCTATGATGAATTGCATGAACATAAGACACAAGGAATAATTTCACTCATACATGAAGCATATAGAAAACATGAGATAAGACAAGACATACACAAGACATACACTTGAGAAATCACAATGTCACAAGGTATACACGTAATACATAAAGTATACACACCATACACAAAGTATACATAGGATACACATGAAACATGCATGGAATACATGAAAAGCACTCAAGGAGAATACATAAGGAATACATAGAGAGAATACATGCGAAGCATGCATGAGGCATGTAAAATACATAGAGAATAAGTGTGAGGCCGATTTATTTCACTTCTCTATTTTGATCGTTTTACATTATAGTTGGTGACATTATTAGACATTTAGAGACTATTGATTTCCCTTATGCAGATTTAGACTATATCTCCTAATTTTTGGATTAGCATTGATTAGTCATGTGGTGATTTGATTAGATCATATTTTGATGCTATTATGATGTTATCCATGTGAGATACATTTGATGATGATTATTGATGTTGATTATGAGCTTATTATGTGGGTTCATTATTTGATGATGATTATGAGATATTATATAGGAAATGTAATTTTAATTTTTAATTATGAATTGAATGATTAATGTTGTATGCAATGAAATGATTTAAGTTATGTTGCTTTGGCTATGATTTATCTATGTTGGATTGACCGTTTGATCGAGTTGCGCAGGTGATTTTTCAGGCCACAGAAAATTAGAGGTAGTTCTCACACTTATGTAATTTCCTGTAAAACTGATCCATTCCCAAGAGGGATGAGGATCACATTTGATCGAATGATATTTTCGTACATGCTTGATTTACCTAATTGGCCTAGTTCACCCCTTTTAAATCAATTTATATTATGTGTTGTAAATTTATGTTTTGATTTACACCATTTGGTGTTATTTTATTTATGGGCCATTTAAAGCGATTTTACACCTCCCTAAGTGTTTATTAGAGTTCCAAACTTACCCTAGGTGGTAACCCTAGGGTCTAGGGTCCATTTGGATTTACTAAACCCTAGGGTAACTCACATCTAGTCACTCTAAACTTGGGTTTAGTAAATGTGACGAAATTTGAAAATGGCTAAGGGTGGGAGATGAGTCATGCCTTGGAAAAGACCCATCTCCCTTCCCAAAGCTCAGGGATTCCTCCACCAAGAAGACTTGGGAGGTCTTCAAGAGCCCCAAGTGTGTGGGATCTTCCTCCAAGACTCTCACACAAGTGTGAGAGCATCTTGGAGGAAGAGGGCTCTCTTGGAGGATAAGTGGATGACATGTGTCATCCCTTATCCTCATGGAGCCTTGAGGAGAGTTGCCACCTCTCCACTTGGTCTCTCACACATGTGTGAGAGCAGAAGTGGATAAGGTGAGGGTTTGAATGGATTAGAGGGTCACTTGTCACCCTCACACTCCTCTCTTGCAAGTGGCATGGAATGAGGAAGGAGAAGGTGACAAGTGTCACCTTCTCATTCCTCAGGGCCAAATTTGAAGGTCTATTTTATCTCCTCTTGGAGAGGAGTTGGGCATTCTTGCGTTTTGAAATTTCTTTCTATCTTTGGAGGTTTTGGGAAGGGTTGGAGAAATTTTTGGAGGGTTGGAGACTTGGAGAGGCTTGGAGCTCTTCTTCAAACATGCTTCCATTGTAGGGCTTTTAAAGGTAAGCTCCATGGCAATAGCCATTTCCCTATGCATGTTTTTATTTTAGTGTATGTGATTGAAAAATTATGTTGGTTGTTATTTTCCTTTTTGTGTGGGTTTGGGTGTTGGTGAAAGAATCTTCATTGGAGAAAAGGCTCAACTTGTATGGGGTGGGGGAGAGTGAACCTCCTTGAGGTCACCTCCTAGTGTTGTTCTATTTACATCCTTGAGGGCATTCTATGGAGTTTGGGAGCATTTTGATTTGGCATGAGTGCCATAGTGATTCTTTGAGTATTGTGGAGAAATTATTTTGGCTTGAGGCCTTGAGTTATTGTGATTTTTGGAGTTCTTGGGGTGACCTCTTGAGTTGCGGGATCCACTCCCCTACCCCTTCCAAACTTATTTTAATATGTTTTTGTTATGTACAAAATCCTTGGGTGATTTTTGTGTTGTTTTTGTGATCATTGTTGTGGTGTGAAATGTGAACCCGTTTGATTTCTACCTCCCTAGCTTGGGGGTGACCCACTAGCGGGTCTATGGTAGGGAGGAGGGCGATTTGCATGGCCTTGGTTCCCCTTCTTTGTGTTTACATTTTGCAGGCCATTTTTGGACCCTTAGAACTTTGGAGAAAAGTTTATTTCAGCATATTATACATTATTTGTATTGGCTGTTTGAGAGCCATGGCCTTGGAGGCCTTAGTGTAATGCTGTCAAAATTCTAGGCCTCTATTGTTCTTGCTGTTGTAAAGAAATTTAATGTGAAATACTCCTTATGGTGCATTCAAAAAAATATATTTATTAACTTGTTGTTGTGCTTATTTGGTTATTGGAATGTTGATAAAGAAAGTGTTCTTGCGGTCCTATATTAAATGTTATTGTTGATTTAGTAGAAGGTTGTTTTTAAACTAAAAAAAAAAAGGGAATAATGCTATCCACATTTTAATGTATGTTCAGAAAATGAAAAGAGAAAAAGATAGAAATAGGATTGTCATATTTACTTGCTATGGAAAGGATAGTTGTAGAGATAATATTGGTTTCAAAATGAAAGTATGTTATTATGTCTTAATCATTTTCTTGTCAAAAGAAAGGAGAAGAGATAGAAATTTTGTTCTATTCATTTTGCAAAAAGGAAAATAGTATTTTTGTATATTTGTTTTTAAAAAAAAATATACACATTACTGGTTTAATATAATTTACCTACCTAGTTATTTTCTTTTGCTATGTAATTGTGGTTATATATATATATATAACTAATTTTTAAATGCATTTTAACCTATTGCTGAGTTTGAGTAAACAATATGTATATATAAATATAAATATATACATATACATATACATATACATATACATATATATACATACATATATATATACATATATATATACATATATATACATATATACATATATATACATATATACATATATATACATATATGTATATATGTATATATATGTATATATATATGTATATATATGTATGTATATATATATGTATGTATATATATATATGTATGTATATATATATATATGTATGTATATGTATATATATATGTATACATATGTATATATATGTATATATATATGTATACATATATATATATATATATATAAACACTAATAAACAGATAATATACAATGAAAAAAAAAACAAATCATATATCTTTTACTGTCAAATAGCATATATGAGAGAACAGACTAAATAATGGCAGATTGCGGAACCTGTGTTGAGGTTTTAAGTTTTTTTTAAAAATGAAACACACAGTGGACGCGGCCACAGCCGCTGCCCATTGCCGTTCTTTCCTTGTAATGTGGGGTGTGGGTGGAGGCACGGCTCCCTCCCCACAGCTCTTCCCCCGCTAAACCTTCGATGATAGTGGTGGCGCTTAGGGCTTCTACGCCCCTCCCTTGCAGATTTCACCATTCGACCTTGGTTTCATCACTGTCATTTAATTTATACCTATAAACAAAGTAGTATATATTACCATTGTGTTTTTATCAAATCACTGTATATATAACTTTTCTAGATCTTATTAAATACATATATATTTATTTATATGTATATGTATATACACACAGATGTATATATATAAATAAAAATACATATATACATTTATAAAGAAAAGAAATGAAACCTTAGATATATACTAATTGTAAATATACCTCTATGAGTGGTTTACATCATGGCTGCCATTACTCCTCCATCAAAACCTACCTGCAAAACAAAACTGGGAAAACAAGAAAGAGAGAGAAGAAAACAAAAAGGGAAGACAAACAAAACAATAGATGAGAAAGAGATTTCTAGGGTTAGGGCTTTTCTTTGTGAAGACAAATATAATATTGGAAATAGGGTTTAGATGGGGTGAGTGGGAAATTAGAAGTTTCATTTTAATTATCTCATTTGTTTTCTTTTTTTATGTGCACGGGAATTTAAGTTTTTCCCTTTCTTTTGGTTTTAGCCCCTTTGAATTGTTTGCCTTCCATAGTGTTTTTTTATCTAAGTTGATTTAATTATTTCTCTGGGGTTTGGAATAATTAACTCCATGTGGAATTTATTTTGATGGGATTGGGATTTTGATTTATTGAAATTCTTTATCCCTTGCCTATTATTTAATTCGGACACCTTTATTAATTATCTAGTGTGTCTTAATTTAATTTATTGGGGAATTATTGAATTTATTTTTTATTTTTATCGATTTTACTTCAGAGGGGATGTTTTAATTTATTCTCTTTTAATCCATTGAATTGAGTAAATTAATAAATATAATTGTTGCAATTATATCTATTAAAGGACTTATTTAATTAATTGTATTTTGGTCGTTGATTTAATTTTTGAATTTTATATTCGGATGAGTGATAACTTTTATTGGACCTTGGGAATTTATTTAATTTATTCTATACTTCAGTTATTTAATTTTGGCTTAATTATTTCCTTGGGAATTCTTTCTAAAGTATTTATTTCAAATGTTGAAAACATGTTATGCTGCCAAAATTTCTCAGAATTTAGGGTTTTATATTTTGGCAATTTTTTTTATGACTTTTATCACTCCATTTCTTCATGTGACCATTATATCATCGAAGCATTTTTTTATTTGATTTCATTTGTGCATTAGAATTAGGGTTTGATTTTGATTCATTTGAAATCATTTCACTCACCTAGGAAACTTAGGATTTTGAATTAAACTGATTCTAACCCTAGTAGCGACGCTCATCGCGTTGCATAACCCCCTAGTTGGCTATCATCGTGTAGGGGATTGCGTAGGTAGACTCTCTACCCCGAATATCAATTGACATGTTTACGCCTTATGCGTATTGCCACCGAGCATGCTGATGCATGCGAGGGGGTTTCTAGGGACACGTGGAAAAGTTTTTTGATATTTCGTGTCATGACCACATGACTAATGTGGACATGACACGTGTGTTGCATGTCATGACCACATGGGAAATGTGGGTATGACATTTGGTATCAGAGCCCAACTTTAAACACTGGGCTTGTTTGGGTACATTATTTATTCTACAATTTTGATTAATTTGTAATCACCTCATTTTTGTAGGATGCCTCTCTGACAAGTTCGGTGAGTGCATTCACACTGTATGGAGTCCGTAGAGGTTCATAGTGACTCTTTAGCTGAGGGTCAGGGACCGCCGGCACCATAGACACAATAGGCACTAGAGGCCCCACCTATACCTGATATAGGGCCACATATATTACAAGCACTACAAGTAGTGTTAGATAGGCTACCACCGGTCACAGTTGAGCTGCGCATCGAGCCACGTATCGAGCCGTGCGTTGATCCATGAGAGGAGCCATACATGGAGCCACGAGTAAAGTCATGTGTGGAGCCCCGCATTGAGCCATGAGAGGCACCATGTGTGGAGCCTTATGTTGAGGTACCAGATACGACGGCGGAGGAGGTTGGATCAGCATACAGAGCCCATAGTAGGAGTCCTCCACATCATGCTAGGCAGGAGGAGGGTGGAGCAAATTTTTCACAGGCCTTATGATTTTTATGTGGATGAGCCTATCTGAGGGCCCAGAGATAGAGGAGACCCTATCAGGGATTTGTTGAGGCTGAATCCACCTACATTCACCGGGACCACAGAGGGAGCCGAGGCAAAGGCCTAGCTTATTAGCTTAGATAGGTGCTTCATGTTGCATCCTTATGAGGGCAACACGAAGGCATGTGTGGCAGTCCACCTATTGCGAGATGTAGCAACTACTTGGTGGCACATTAAGGAGTGTAAGCACCGTCTATCGTTGGACACACTCTCATGGGAGACTTTCATTGAGCACTTCAATACATGATATTTATCAAATCACTACAGACAGCATCACATAGACGAGTTCCATGATCTTCAGTAGAGATGGCTTACTGTAGCTCAGTATAAGGGTAGGTTCACCGAGTTGTCTTGATATGTGGAGTATCTCCATGATGAGAAACTCCTGGTTCATAAGTTTATCAGAGGGTTGAACCATGGGATAGTAGGACTTGTACGCATGGTAGATCCCCAGACATTGAGCGATGTTGGCGAGAAGGCATACATAGCTGAGGAGATACAGGGACGAGGGAAGAGTTCATGCCCTCAGTTTCAGGATTGTGGGTAGTAGCAGCATCAGTAGAGTTACCGTAGACCACCACCACCTCAGAGAGGAGGGTTTAGTTCCACATATTTACCTCCTAGGCCTCCACAGCAGCAGCAGAGATCTAGGCCACAGCAGAGGGCACATGGGGGGCATAATCAAGGTTGGCAGCAGTAGGGCCTGCGTAGGGATCAGAGACAACAGGGACCACCTGTAGGACCCACAATATCACAACAGTCTTACAGGGGTTCACAAGGGTCTACTAGATGATCTAGACAACAACAGAGTAGTAGGACTCAGACTAGACATGTATAGGCTAGGGGCCCATGCTATGTTTGTGGTGGAGCAGGACATCTAGCCAGAGAGTGCCCATAGGGCTTTACAGTAGGGGGACAACCTCATGCAGGAGGTTCAGAGCAGATGGTTGGAGATGTGGGTAGGTCCCACCGTATGTTCACAGTGGTTGATAACTGCCAGGCTAATTTTCAGGCATCAGTGATTGAGACCTTAGGTATGATTGGGGATGTCCCCATTTCTATTTTATTTGACTCAGGTGCTACTGATTCTTTCTTATCTCCATTGTTAGTGGAGTGTTGCAGGCTGGTGGCCTCTAGGCAGGGCGATAGGTGGGAGGTTGAGTTGGCCAAAGGGGCCAAGATGACAGTAGATGCCTTAGTCCATGACTGTGAGATATCTTTGAGGATTTTTACTACAGTATGTGACTTTAGTGTTATGCCATTAGGATCCTATGGTGTGGTTTTGGGCATGGACTGACTTGTGGCTCATAGAGCCAAGCTAGATTGTTGCCAAAAGGTGATTAGCTGCTTAGATAATCATGGTACGACAGTTACGATAGTGGGTATTCAGAAGCCCACAGTAGTTTGTATGATATCTGCTCAGCAGCTTAAGCGCTGCATGCGGAAGGGATGCCAGATGTTTGCTATTACAGTTAGTGACAGATTAGAGGATGAGACTGAGGCATCATTAGATGACCATCCCATCTTGCGAGAGTTTGCCAATGTGTTTCCAGTAGAGTTATTGGGGATGCCACCCTATCGTGAGGTAGACTTTCATATTGATTTAGTGCCGGGTGCCAAGCCAGTGTCTTGTGCACCCTACAGGATGACCACTCTATGAGGCCTACACTTTTTTATTTCCATACATGTGACTAATTACCTTATAGTTGTTGATACTTTTACATTTGTGGGACTATTGATCCTAAATTTTCAAACTATTAAACATTATTATGTTAAAGGAAAACTAATTAGGTGATGTTAGAAAGAAAATTGTCATGTGATTTCATTATGTTTATAAGAACTGTGGTATGCTTTAGAAATGCATGTATTAAATTTGCTTTGGCTATGATATGTATATGTGGAATTAACTTTGAGGTTGAGTGTACAAGTATTTCTAACAAAACCACAGATATTGGAGATCATTCGGCACCTTATGTTGTAATCCCTTGTGAAGCCGATCTAGTTCCACGAGGAACCAAGATCAAGTCTATGTTTTATTTAATGTTGTAATGTGTCTTTCATGAGGTTGAATGGGTTAGGTCTACCCTCTTGTAAATTAGAATTATGATTTGTGTTATAAGAAATGCAGTTGAATTTTTTTTTTAAAATTTAAATTTTTGAGACCCTTTTTTTGTGTCTTAACTTGACCCTGGGTGTCCTAACTAAGTTTAAATTGACCCTGGGTTATACCCCATGGGTCTAGGGTCACTTTTGACTTGGGTAACACTTGGTTAACCTCAGTATGGTCACCTTAACTTCATAGTGAAGTTAAGTGACGAATTTGGAAGCATGGAAAGGATATGATGAGTGGGATCAACACTCAAGCCTATCCTTTCTCCATCTCCAAGGCTTGAAATGACTCCATGGTCCACCAATAATGGAGGGGCTTATCTTCTTGTTCCCTCACTTTTGGTGAGAGTCCCCATGAAGTGGTGTGGTCCTTCATGGGTGAGGATTTTTTTAATTCCACTTGGTATAGTGGGGATATTTTTTTAATTCCACTTGGGATAGTGGAAAAAGGAGTGGGGTTATTTAAATATTACAATCTTAAAAAAATTCATAAATATTACAATCTTTAATTCATTTTTGTCCTCACATGTGAATTTAAAATTCACAAATAATGAGAGCCCTTGATGTCATAATCCACTCTTCCCAAAAAAATAAATTTTTAATTCATCCACTATGAATTTAAAATTCACAAATAATGTGAGCCCTTGATGTCATAATCCACTCTTCCCAAAAAAATAAATTTTTAATTCATCCACTATGAATTTAAAATTCACAAATAATGTGAGCCCTTGATGTCATAATCCACTCTTCCCAAAAAAATAAATTTTTAATTCATCCACTATGAATTTAAAATTCACAAATAATGCGATCCCTTCATGTCATAATCCACTCTTCCCAAAAAAATTAATTTTTAATTCATCCACTATGAATTTAAAATTCACAAATAATGTGAGCCCTTGATGTCATAATCCACTCTTCCAAAATTTTTTTTTTTTTAATTCATCCACTATGAATTTAAAATTACAAATAATGTGAGCCCTTGATCTCAACTCTTGATCCTCACCTTCCATTCCCTTTTCAGAAAATCTATAAATAAGACCCTTCTCTAAGCAATTAGAGAAGACTGGATTTTTGCAGGGGAACTTGATTCTTGTAGGGGAACTTCATTCTTGTAGGGGGACTTCATTCTTGCATTCTTATAATGTCTAATTTCCTCTAGGAAATCTTCTTCTGGCATCCTCATAATGCCCAATTCCTTCTCTATTCTCCTCTTCATAGCCTCATAATGCTGAAATTATTCTAGCCATCCTCTATCCTCCATTCATTATCCCTTGCTTGTGATCATAGAGAGATTGTTTTGTTTTTGAGAAGGGAGATTTGGAGAGGAGGCTGGAGAGGAACTTTACATCAACTTCATCCATTAAAGGGCTTTTTAAGGTTAGATTTCATGGCTTTTCCTTTGTATTTCTATTTGTTGCATGAAGGATGTGTGAAAATTATTTATTTTGCTTGTGTTGTAAATTTTGTTGTTGTGGGGAAATTTTATTGGGATGTTGACAGAGCTTCTTCCACTTGGGATAAATGCTCATCAAGTGTGGGGTAGGGGAGGAGTGATCCTCCTCGAGTGCATGCCTTGTTTCTTTTGGGATGTTGAAAGCCTTGAGGGCATTTGTGTGACTTTGAGAAATTGTGTTATTTAGCTTGAGAGTCAAAATATGAACTCCTTGGAATCTTTGTTGGCAAGTTGGCTTGAGGCCATGAGAAGGAAACTGTGTTAAAATTTAATTGAAGGGTGACACTCTAGAGTTGAATGTGTCCACTCTCCTACCCCTCTTTAAACTCACAGTGGATGAGTTTTGTGTTGTGTAAAAATCTATGGGTGTATTTGTGTTTTGGTGTGTTGTGTTTATCTTGTTGTGAAGTGGTGTTGAATCCCCTAGGTGTGTGGATGATCTCCCTAGCTCAGAGGTGACCCTCTTGCAGGTCTACAGTAGGGAGGAGAGCAGCTTGTGTGGTGTTTTCTTCCCTTGTGTGTCATGCAGGTTTTCATGGAGTTTAAAGTGGAGTTGAAGAGTTTTCCTGTTTTGGGAAATATTTTATTTTCTTTACTCTTAAGGGAGCTTGGTCTTTTAATAGCTTCATCCTTGTTGATTTTACAAGAGGGGAACATTCTCTCTCTTTCATTGTATAATTTGGTATTTTGGAGTTGTGAGAAAATCCTCCCTTAATATGTTGTTAGTTGTGATTTTACAGTTCATTAAGTTTTACCATTTAGAAATGAGAAGAGGAAAAGAAAATTTGTTTTTAATAGGATATTAAAATTGTCTAGTTCTTTCTTCTCCTGCTTGCAAAGTTGAGAGTTAGTTGATGTCTTAATTAAATTTGTAAAAGTATTATTTTTGTGCAAGCTTAGTAGAAATATTAGTTTTAAATTTTGTTATAAGTCAGGTTGTAATTTTGTTACCATGAAAGAAATAAAATTTGGGTTGCAGTATTGCTTTTGAAATTATTGCCACATTGAGGGTCTCTTCCTAGGATGGGGACCATTTTACTATTCACTTTTCACTATTTACTATTCACTTTCCACCAATCACTATTCATTTTTACTATTCACTATTTACTTTTACTATTCACTTTTCACTATTCATTGAAGGCAAACTATATGTA
Organism: Cunninghamia lanceolata; assembly: GCA_027924645.1. NCBI lineage: Eukaryota > Viridiplantae > Streptophyta > Pinopsida > Cupressales > Cupressaceae > Cunninghamia > Cunninghamia lanceolata. Next base: position 4,457,294 of record BSBN01000794.1, read on the forward strand.
GTTTAAAACATTTGACTTGAAATAATTGAGGAAAGTGGGATTTATTTATGCATAATGTATAATACAAATTGAATAGATGTTTAAACTCAGAGTTCCAGTTCAGAAATACATTGTTTATACAAATACAATTTAAAAAGAGCATAGGTAAATATATTTTAATTTTAAGGAAGAGTTTCTTGGAAGTTTTAACATTTATCCTAAATTAAATGACAGAAAAATGAAGAGGAAAGTATGATCCCTTCATTTACAAAGGACATTGAAAATAAATGCAAACAAGCCATCATAGGCATTCCATAAGTGGCCATTTTAAACTCAACTATAGATTTAGAGAATAAACATCCAATTAAAAAAAAGAGAGAGAGAAAGAGAAAGAATAGCTAACCTTGGAAAACAAAGAGGAGAAAATACGCAGCATTTCCGAACAGGGCTAAGAGAACTAAGTAAGTTTAACCTACCGTTAATCCTGTTTAGGAACAGGTCAATTATTAAAATTAATTCAAACATTGAACTAAAACCTAGAACGAAACCTTAGGGGGACTGAGTCGAGTGAAGTTAGCCAACCCTGTCTAAGTGATCTGGTTTACCAAGAATTTAGGAATAATGTAAAGGATGTAGTGTTATTGCTATTTGATAAAGAACGTGAAGAAAAAAAAAAGAAGATCTTGCACAACAGGAAGGGGAATGAGATAGAAATACAATCAAAATTAAATTTCAGAGAAACGGTAAAATGAACGTGATAGAAATACAATCAAAATTAAATTCCAAGAAAAGGAAGAGAGGGTAAATGAATGGTCTTGGTTAAAAATGCTAAGTCTGAAGGAGGAGAAATTAATATTAAATTCCAGAAAATGGAAAGGAGAATCAGATGATCTTGCTTTGCTGAAAAATGATCTATCACCTAAAACAATTATTGTTCAAATATAATTTGTGAGATTAACCTAAGTCAGGAAACCACGCGTTTCTTTGTATAGGGTGTGCGCACATGTATTTGGTACGCCGCCGAGCACGCCTACGCGTGCGAGGGGATTTCTAGGGAAAAGTAGAATTTTTTTTGGTATTTCATGTCATGACCACATCGCACATGTGGACGTGACACATGTGATGAGTGTTGTGACCACATGGGAAATGTGGGCATGACACACTCATGAGCTCACAGAGCTCAAGTTTTGCTTGAGGACTTGCTCGAGAAGGGGTACATCTGACCAAGCATTTCACCTTGGGGTGCCTCGGTCATCTTCGTGAAGAAGGATGGGTCTCTTCATTTATGCATGGATTATAAACAATTAAATAAGGTGACGGTGAAGAACCGTTACCCTCTGCCTAGGATTTATGATCTCTTCGATTAGATGCAGGGAACCAGGGTGTTCTCTAAGATTGACCTAAAGTCTGGTTACCATCAGTTACACATCACAGAGGCCAACATCTATAAGACTATCTTTCAGACTCGATATGGCCACTATGAGTTCACTATGGTCCCCTTCAGTTTGACGAATGCCCTTGCAGTGTTCATGAGTCTCATGAACGGGGTGTTCCATACCTACTTGGATCAGTTTGTGATTATTTTTCTTGATGACATATTGATCTATTCGTAGACTGAGGAGAAGCATGATGAACACCTATGTCAGATTTTGCAGTGTTTGAGGGAGCAAAATCTTTATGGAAACCTGGTGAAGTGTGCATTTTTGAGGACAAAGGTACAATATTTGGGGCACATCCTATCTGGCGATGGAATCTCTATACATCCATTGAAGATTAGGGCTATCAGAGATTGGCCAACACCCACCAATGTGACAGAGGTTAGAAGTTTTATGGGGTTAGTTGGTTATTACTATAGATTTGTAGAGGGCTTCTCTCAGATAGTGCACCCCATCACTTCCCTTCAGCAGAAAGGGAAGAGTTTTACTTGGACTGAGCAGTGTGAGAGGGCCTTTGGGGTCCTTAAGGAGCATCTTACCAGTGCTCCCATCTTAGTGGTTCCTGATCCAACAGTGGATTTTATGGTTTGCACGGATGCATCACTTGAGGGTTTGGGAGCTGTACTTATGGAGGGTGGTAGAGTGATTGTGTATGAGTCGCGAAAGCTCAAGACCCATGAGCTAAACTACCCCACTCATGATTTAGAGTTCGTAGGGGTGGTTCATGCTCTAGTTCATTGGAGACATTTCTTATTGGGTTGTCGCTTTGAGCTTCATTCAAATCATCACAGCCTTCAGTACATATTCACACAACTAAATCTGAATGCCTGTTAGCAGCATTGGATGGAGTTTCTTTGCAAGTATGACTTTGATGTCCACTACATTAAAGGGAAGGAGAACGTGGTTGCTGACACATTGAGTGAGAGGTACCATGAGATCCTGACCTTGACTCTGAGTGTGGACTTGAGGGGACACATTATTCAACATCTACCTAAGGATGAGTGGTTTCTTGAGGTGCAGTAGGAGATCCAGTCATAGAGGGCCCTTGTGGGCAAGTTTACAGGATACTCACTTGAGGCAGATGGGTTATTTCATCATTGACAACACATCTATGTACCCCGCACAGGTGACCTATGTACTGTAGTGTTATTAGAGGCTCACAGAGCACCATATGCAGTACATCCGGGGGTGAAGAAGATGCATACTGACTTATGATAGCTGTAGCATTAGGCGGGTATGAGACGAGATATTGTAGAGTTTGTTGCTCGACACCTTGAGTGCTAGAGGGTCAAAGCCGAGCATCAGCATCCAGTGGATCTTTTATACCCTCACGAGATACCTAAGTGGAAATGAGACACCATTTCTATGGACTTCATTGTTGGTCTTCCTATGTCTTCACGTCGCCATGATGACATCATGGTGACTGTTGACAAGTTGACCAAGGTAGCGCATTTCTCACCTGTACGCACGATGTACAATGCACCAGCAGTGGCGAGAGTATTCTTAGATAACATTGTGAGATTACATGGGGTACCTTGCCGCATCATTTTTGACAAGGATTTAGTGTTCACTTCAGCCTTTTGGAGGGCTTTGCAGCAGGCATTGGGCACACAACTCAACTTTAGCTCTGCTTATCACCCTGAGACAGATGGAAAGACAGAGAAGGTGAATCAGGTTTTAGAGGACATTCTTTGTATGTATGTTATGGACCATCAGTCTAGATGGGAGGAGTATCTGTATCTGGTTGCATTTACCTACAATAATGGGCATCATAACTCATTGGGTATGCCTACCTTTCATGCTTTATACAACAGACCATGCATGACACCATTGAGTTGGGATCGGATAGAGGACAGAGTTGCCATTGGTCCAGAGTTGGTTTAGGATATGGAGATGTAGGTCACACTAATTAGGCAAAGACTTCAGGAGGCACATGATAGATAGAAGAAGTATGCCAATGCTAAGAGACTTGATTAGAGCTTCTCAGTTGGTGACAGAGTATTCCTTTGAGTGCAGCCACACAAGAGTCCAATCCATTATGGAAAGGGCTCTAAGCTCATACCATGGTTCGTAAGACCTTTTGAGATCTTGGAGCAGATAGGACTTGTAGCCTACTGTCTAGCATTGCCACCTAGCTTATTGCGTATCCACGATGTTTTTCATGTGTCTTTATTGCGGTGATATATATCTGATTTATCTCATGTATTGGATTGGAGTGCTCTATAGGTAGAGGTAGACGGGTAGTTGGCTTTGGAGCCAATTCGCATATTAGCTCGTCAGACGTTGGGCCTTCGAGGTCGAGAGCTGGACTAAGTTAGGGTCTAGTGGGATCGTTATGATGAGGTCACAACGACTTGGGAGGATGCAACTAGTTTGAGGGCACTCTATCCTCACCTTTTTGACGACTTCCAGGAAGAAGTTTAGTCTTAGGGGGGAGGACGTGAGGCCGATTTATTTCACTTTCCTATTTTGATCATTTTACATTATAGTTGGTGACATTATCAGACATTTAGAGACTATTATTTTCCCTTATGCAGATTTAGACTATATCTCCTGATTTTTGGATTAACATTGATTAGTCATATGGTGATTTGATTAGATCATATTTTGATACTATTATGATGTTAGCCATGTGAGATACATTTGATGATGATTATTGATGTTGATTATGAGTTGATTATGTGGGTTCATTATTTGATGATGATTACAAGATATTAGATAGGAAATGCAATTTTAATTTTTAATTATGATGTGAATGATTAATGTTGTATACAATGACATGATTTAAGTTATGTTGCTTCAACTATGATTTATCTATGTTGGATTGATCGTTTGATCGAGTTGCATAGGTGATTTTCTAGGCCACAAAAAATCAGAGCTATTTCTCACACTTATGTAATTCCCTGTAAAATTGATCCATTCCCAAGAGGGATGAGGATCACGTTTGATCGAATGATTTTCATACATGCTTGATTTAATTAAGTAGCCTAGTTCATCCCTTTTAAATCGATTTATATTATGTGTTGTAAATTTATGTTTTGATTTACACCATTTGGTGTTATTTTATTTATGGGCCATTTAAAGTGATTTTACACCTCCCTAAGTGTTTATTAGAGTTCCAAACTTACCCTAGGTGGTAACCCTAGGGTCTAGGGTCCATTTGGACTTACTAAACCCTAGGGTAACTCAAATCTAGACACTCTAAACTTAGGTTTAGTAAATGTGACGAAATTTGAAAACAGCTAAGGGTTAGAGATGAGTCATGCCTTGGAAAAGACCCATCTCCCTTCCCAAAGCTCAGGGATTCCTCCACCAAGAAGACTTGGGAGGTCTTCAAGAGCCCCAAGTGTGTGGGATCTTCCTCCAAGACTCTCACACAAGTGTGAGAGCATCTTGGAGGAAGAGGGCTCTCTTGGAGGATAATTGGATGACATGTGTCATCCCTTATCCTCATGGAGCCTTGAGGAGAGTTGCCACCTCTCCACTTGGTCTCTCACACATGTGTGAGAGCACAAGTGGATAAGGTGAGGCTTTGAATGGATTAGAGGGTGAAACTTGTCACCCTCACACTCCTTTTCCCTTGCAAGTGGCATGGGATGAGGAAGGAGAAGGTGAAAAGTGTCAGCTTCTCATTCCTCAGGGCTAAATTTGAAGGTCTATTTTATCTCCTCTTGGAGAGGAGTTGGGGGTTCTTACTTTTTGAAATTTCTTTCTATCTTTGGAGGTTTTGGAAAGGGTTGGAGAAATTTTTGGAGGGTTAGAGACTTTGAGAGGCTTGGAGCTCTTCTTCAAACGTGCTTCCATTGTAGGGCTTTTGAAGGTAAGCTCCATGGCAATAGCCATTTCCCTATACATGTTTTTATTTTAGTGTATGTGATTGAAAAATTATGTTGGTTGTTATTTTCATTTTTGTGTGGGTTTAGGTGTTGGTGAGAGCATCTCCATTGGAGAAAAGGCTCAACTTGTATGGGGTGGGGGAGAGTGAACCTCCTTGAGGTCACCTCCTAGTTTTGTTCTATTTATAGCCTTGAGAGCATTCTATGGAGTTTGGGAGCATTTTGATTTGGCATGAGTGCCATAGTGATTCTTTGAGTATTGTGGAGAAATTATTTTGGCTTGAGGCCTTGAGTTATTGTGATTTTTGGAGTTCTTGGGGTGACCTCTTGAGTTGAGGGGTCCACTCCCCTACCCCCTCCAAACTCATTTTAATGAGTTTTTGTTATGTGCAAAATCCTTGGGTGATTTTTGTGATCATTGTTGTGGTGTGAAATGTGAACCCGTGTGATTTCTACCTCCCTAGCTCAGGGGTGACCCACTCGGGGGTCTATGGTAGGGAGGAGGGTGATTTGCATGGCCTTGGTTCCTTATGTAGATGCACTTAGGTAGGTAGAAGGATTTGACAAGATGACAAGGTTTTCCTATGCTCTAAAGCCCAAATTCAAGGTTCTTCATGCAAAAGTGGGAACAACAAAAAGAAGCTCTAAGATCATCATGGAAAGGTTGATTTCAGATGTTGTGGGACCCATTCCAATCATTGGCAAAGGTAGACCAAACTCAGAATTAGTACTTCCTTCACAAACCCAAGAAATTACTTGTAGCCCTAAAAAAGAGAACAGCCATGGATAACTTTTGTTGCAGACCTTCAAATGCAGAACTTGGAGAATCAAGATATACCCATTTAGACTCCCTATCACATATCCAAAACTAGGTATAGGTTGTTTTAGACGGTATACATTTTAGACGGTATACTCCAACATATAGCTCACCCTAGTGACCTAGAGCCCCAATTAGGCCAAAAATACAAAGAGACCCCTCTAAAATTCAAGCACAAAACCCAACCAATGATTGGAGTACTTAGAATACATGTCAAAACCATGGATTTTGTGGGTTTTAGGGTCCCAACTTGGATTGCAACTGATTTGTCCTCTTTTGTTCTTTTTTTAAGCTTCTAGACATCACCTAACACATGAGGATGTTAGGTTTCCTCAAATAAATCTTCTCCTCTTCAAGTTTCCTTCCAAAAAACCATCATATCCTACTAATATAGACCTACTACAACCCATTCCACTGATCAAAAGTGAATCAAGTTAGTGGAATGGTAAGAAAATACATGATTTCTATCAAAACCCTAGTCTAGGTTATGGCGATAAGATTTTAGAGAAATGTAGATAAATCCAACACAAAATGATTTCAAAACCTCCAACCATTTGCAATGCAAAGTTAGCTCATACCTCCATCATTCCCCAGACTCCTGCCTTATGACGTTTTCGTACAGTGGCAGAGTATGGCTTGTAGCACCGAGTAACACAGAAAAAAGGTAGAAAATTATGGTTTGCTGTTATTTCTTTCAACAAAAAATGGCTTCTCTGTCTACAATGATCATTGGAATGGATTAAAGAAACCTTCTACAATACCTTGGAGTAGTTAGAGGGTAGTTGAGGTTGATGGAACTATATAACCATCAAATTTCCTCTCTGCAACTACCCTGTCTTTAGGATTGCAACTGTCTTGTTTTGGCATTGAAACTAATTACAACTTTTGGCATAATGGCATCGATGGTTTATGACTTGTCAACACCTTTGACAATGTCATTAAGCCTTTGACAAATTCTACCACCCTTTGACACATGCCAAAAAGGCTTACAACATGAGAAAACATATGACTGCCCCTATGTTTTATGATTGCCTTTTACATGCCTTAGAAGGCTTACAAGTAGAAAAGCTTATTACACCTTATGACATCAACAAGAAATGGACATGGTCCCTATTACAACATGAGAATGGTCTTCAAGACCTTATGGAATCAACAAGATAGAATGAACATAAAAAACAAGTCTTCTTGGTGCTCCTGCACCATACTCCCCAGGTGGAAAGAGAACTCAAGTCTCTTGAGGAAGTAGATCAGCAACTGTGACACCATGCTTCAAGATGTCTTCTTCACTCATCCAAGTGGCATCTTTAATGGGTAAGCCACTCCATTTGACAAGAAACTATTTGTATGTCTTCTTTCTAGTCTTCTTCAAGACCTTGGTGTCAAGAATGCATTCCAACTTCAATGGTTGATTGGGTGGAAGACCCTTAACCCATTCTTCATCTCCTACTGCTGTCATATCTGCCTCTAAATCTGCATTATGATCACCTTTTAAAGGGAACAAGTCTGAAACATTAAAGATAGGAGATATGGCCAAGCCTTGAGGAAGCTCAATCTCATAGGCATTGGGCCCAAATTTATGCACATTCCGGCATGGTCCTATCTTCTTCATGAGGAGTTTGGTTGGCTGCCCCTTTGGAAGTCTCTCCTTCAAATGTGCCATGACCAAATCCCCAACCTTGTATTGTACATCTCTCCTTCTCTCATTGGCCTTCTCCTTGTACTTGTCATTGTTCCTTTGAAGAGTTTCTTTTACATTATCATGGATGTCCTTCATGGCCAATGCAAAGTCCTCACCTTGAGCACTCTTCCTCTCCAATCCATGGAGATCTCTCAATTCAAGAATACCTCTTGGATGAACACCATAAACAATCTCAAATGGACTCCTTCCTATGCTCCTATTGGTGGAATCATTGTAAGCAAACCCAGCTTGAGGGATGATCATATCCCATGCCTCTCCATGTTGTTTGGTAAGACACCTGAGAATATTTCCCAAGGACCTATTCACCACCTCAGTTTGGCCATTAGTCTGAGGGTGACAGGTTGAAGAAAATGACAATTGAGTACCCAACTTCTTCCACAAAGTGCACCAAAAGTGGCCTACAGACTTTGGATCCCTGTCAGTCACAATGTCAAGAGGCAAACCATGGATTCTAACAATTTCTTTGAAGAACAAACCAGCAATGTGTGAAGCATCATTAGTGCATTTACATGGCAAGAAATGAGCCATCTTACTAAATCTATCCACCACAACAAATATGCTATCAAAGCCTCTTTGATTCCTAGGAAGACCCAAGACAAAATCCATGCTAATACTTTCCCATGGCCTATTAGGAATAGGAAGTGGCTGATATAGACTAGCATTAGATGAAGTACCCTTTGCCCTTTGACAAATACTACAACATTCAACAAATTTTCTGATATCTGATTACATTTTAGGCCAAAAATAAAACCTCTTCACCTGATCCAATGTTTTATCCAACCCAAAGTGACCTCCTAGTCCACCACAATGTTTTTCCTTTATGATGTTCTCCCTCATGGAACACCTAGGAACACATAGCTGGCTGCCTTTGAACAACAACCCCTACTGCAACAAAAACTTAGAAAAATCAAAATGATAAGAGTCTGAAAATTGTGAACAAAATTCATATACCTCCTTGAAATCTTCATCATCTTGATACATATGTTTGAGAGCATCAACCCCTACACTTTGCAACTGAATTTCTTAAACCATACATACCCTTCTACTCAATGCATCTGCCACTTTGTTGGCCTGCCCCTTCTTGTGTTTGATTGAAAAAGTATATGCTTGGAGTTGTTCAACCCATTTCATATGCCTATGATTGAGTTTCCCCTGTGAATTTAGAAAACTAAGTGCATGGTTGTCAGTATAAACAATAAACTCTTTAGGCAAAAGATAGTGCCTCCATTTTTTCAAAGCTTGTACCATTGCATACAATTCCAAGTCATAAGTAGAGTACTTTCTCTTAGCATCATTCAATTTTTCACTAAAGAAAGCAACATGCCTGCCTTCTTGACTTAGGACAGCCCCTATAGCAAGGTTACTAGCATCACATTACACCACAAACAACTTGTTAAAGTTGGGCAAAACAAGAATGGGCTGTTGTACTACTTTTTGTTTCAGAATTTCAAAAGAATCATTGGTTGCCTTTGTCCAAAAAAATTTACATTTTTGCCCCCCTTTGATGGTATCTAAAATTGGTGCACAAATATGACTAAAACCTCTTATGAATTTCCTATAAAATGTTGCCAAACCATGAACACTTTTCACATCACCTGCTGTTTTTGGAGTTGGCCATGACAAAATGGCCTCTACCTTTGCTAGATCCATCTTCAAACTACCTTGGGAAATGACAAAACCAAAATAGGTGAGTTCTTCCTTCATGAAGACACTCTTTTCCATGTTGATCATCAATTGTTCATCATGCAACTTCTTCAAAACCTGATCCAAATGTTGCAAATGCTCTTCCTTAGTCCTGCTGAAAACAAGAATGTCATCCAAGTATACCACAAAAAAATTGCCAATGAAATCCTTCAACACTTCATTCATGAGATGCATAAAAGTACTTGGGGCATTAGATAGACCAAATGGCATCACCAACCACTCATAAAGACCTTCATTTGTTTTGAATGTTGTCTTCCATTCATCCCTTTCTTTGTGTTTACATTTTATAGGCCATTTTTGGACCCTTGGAGCTTTGGAGAAAAGTTTATTTCAACATATTATACATTATTTGTATTGGTTGTTTGAGAGCCATGGCCTTGGAGGCCTTAGTGTAATGTTGTCAAAATTATAGGCCTCTATTGTTCTTGTTGTTTTAAAGAAATTTAATGTGAAATACTCTTTATGGTGCATTCAAAAAAATATATTTATTAACTTGCTGTTGTACTTATTTGGTTATTGGAAAGTTGATAAAGAAAGTGTTCTTGCGGTCCTATATTAAATGTTATTATTGATTTAGTAGAATGTTGTTTTTAAACTAAAAAAAATAAGAAATAATGCTATCCACATTTTAATGTATGTTTAGAAAATGAAAAGAGAAAAAGATAGAAATGGGACTGCCATATTTACTTGCTATGGAATGGATAGTTGTAGAGATAATATTGGTTTCAAAATGAAAGTATGTTATTCTATCTTAATCATTTTCCTATCAAAAGAAAGGAGAAGAGATAGAAATTTTGTTCTATTTATTTTGCAAAAAGGAAAATAGTATTTCTGTATTTATATATATATTTTAAAATATACACATTACTGGATTAATATAAGTTACCTACCTGGTTATTTTCTTTTGCTATGTAATTGTGGTTATATATATATTACTGATTTTTAAATGCATTTTAACCTACTGTTGAGTTTGAGTAAACAATATGTATATATAAATATAAATATATACATACATATATATACACATACATATATATAAATATATATATTTAAAAACATTAATAAATGGATATTATACAATGAAAAAAAAAACAAATCATATATCTTTTACTGTCAAATAGCATATATGAGAGAACAGACTAAATAATGGTAGATTGCGGAACCTGTGTTGAGGTTTTAAGTTTAAAAAAAAAATGAAACACACAGTGGGCGGCGGCTGTGCCGTTCTTTCCTTGTAATGTCAGGTGTGGGGAGGGGGTCGTGCCCCCACCCACACCCAAGGGTGTGGGTGGAGGCATGACCCCTCCCCACAGCTCTTCCCCTGCTAAACCTTTGATGACAGCGGCAACGCTTAGGGCTTCTACTTCCCTCCCTTGCAGATTTTGCCATTCGACCTTGGTTTCATCACTATCATTTAATTTATACCTGCAAACAAAGCAGTATATATATATATATATATATATATATATATATATATATATATATATATATATATATATATATATATATAAAGAAAAGAAACGAAACCCTAGATATATACTAATTGTAAATATACCTCTATGAGTGGTTTACATCAGGGCTGCCATTATTCCTCCATCAAACCCTACTTGCAAAACAAAACTGGGAAAACAAGAAAGAGAGAGAAGAAAACAAAAAGGGAAGGCAAACAAAACAATAGATGAGAAAGAGATTTCTAGGGTTAGGGCTTTTCTTTGTGAAGACAAATATAATATTGGAAATAGGGTTTAGATGGGGTGAGTGGGAAATTAGAAGTTTCATTTTAATTATCTCATTTTTTTTTTTATGTGCACGGGAATTTAAGTTTTTCCCTCTCTTTTGCTTTTAGCCCCTTTGAATTGTTTACCTTCCCTAGTGCTTTTTATCTAAGTTGATTTAATTATTTCTTTGGGGTTTGGAATAATTAATTCCATGTGGAATTTATTTTGATGGGATTGGGATTTTGATTTATTGAAATTCTTTATCCCTTGCCTATTATTTAATTTGGACACCTTTTTTAATTATCTAGTGTGTCTTAATTTAATTTATTGGGGAAATCTTCTTATTGAATTTTTTTTTTTATTTTTATCAATTTTACTTTAGAGGGGATGTTTTAATTTATTCTCTTTTAATCCCTTGACTTGAGTAAATTAATAAATATAATTGTTGCAATTATATCTATTAAAGGACTTATTTATTTAATTGTATTTTGGTCGTTGATTTAATTTTTGAATTTTATATTCAGACGAGTGATAACTTTTATTAGACCTTGGGAATTTATTTAATTTACTCTATGGTTTAGTTATTTAATTTTGCCTTAATTATTTCCTTGGGAATTCTTTCTAAAATATTTATTTCAAATGTTGAAAACGTGTTATGCTGCTGAAATTTCTCAAAATTTAGGGTTTTATATTTTGGCAATTTGTTTTTATGACTTTTATCACTCCATTTCTTCATGCGACCATTATATCATCGAAGCAATTTTTTAATTCAATTTTATTTGTGCATTAGAATTAGGGTTTGATTTTGATTCATTCAAAATCATTTCACTCACCTAAGAAACTTAGGGTTTTGAATTAAACTGATTCTAACCCGAGCAGTGACGCTCATCGCATTGTATAACTCCCTAGTCAGCTATCAACGTGCAGAGGATTGCGTAGGTAGATGCTCTACCCTGAATATCGATTGACATGTTTACACCTTATGCGTATATCCACCGATTATGCTAACGCGTGCGAGGGGTTTTCTAGGGACATGTGGAAAAGTTTTTTGATATTTCGTGTCATGACCACATAACTAAAGTGGACATGACATGTGTGTTGTGTGTCATGACCGCATGGGAAACGTGGGCATGACAATAAGAATATATGTGAGGAGAATACATACATCATACAACAATCACAAGAAGCACATAATGGAAGATCTTGAGTTAGCATGACAAAATAGACCTCAATCTAAAAAGGTTGTCTCAATCACCATGCATCATTCTGCAAGATTCAATAAAAATAATGCTAAGGGGTTTAGTTAGAAATCAAAAGAATAAGAGGATACAAACACATTATACACATAATCTATCTTACAAGAAGTGTTTCCAGCCAAGGGAATACACTAAGCCTTGCAGAATAAGAAGGCGTTGTAACCATACTCAAAGGTACCCTAGCCAAACTCAAGTTGGTGGTTCCTGTATACACCTAAAAATGATACGACTCTGTCCAAATAAATATTCTTAATATTATTTAAGTCAAATTCCTCTATCAATAAATAAAATAAACAAATTTATTTATTTGATTCATATTCTCCCAACAATTAGATAAAATTAATTTATTTAATTAAAATTGCTAAAATTCTTCTAATATCCTCCAACAAATTAAATAATATCAATTATTTAATTAGTTCTCCCAAATTCATTCTAAATTAAATAATACCAATTATTTAATTGTTTCTTCCAATAATATCTTCTCTAAATTTAAATAAATAAATTATTTATTTAAGTTGTCCATTTCTTCTAAATTGAGTTATCTCTAAATATAATTCAATCAAATATGCACATGCAATTGAATATTCTAAATATTTAATTGAGCTAAAATATCTTCTCATCCTCATGAAATTTCCTTCTTCTAGTTCTATTCTTTTTATTGATTAATCTCTTCAGTTAACTCATTCTTCTATTTTATTAATTTCTCTCATGCAAAATAGAACAAGACACTTGTCTTCTTCTTATTCGCACACATTCCTCAACCATTCTCAACCGTTGATCTCCTCTCTCCCAAGTCTATAAATTGAACCATGTTCCTCCATTTCATTCATCCAAGCTTTAAGTAAACTTACTCTGCAGGAATTAGAGCGCGCCTTTGGCACCAATTCCTTCATTGCTTGTGATCACACACATTACTACACAATACTATCATTGTTGTGAAGCTCATCTTCATGGCGAAACTATCATAGCCGTTCTCATTGAACATCTTGGAATCATAGCAAGGAAGTGCACCTTTTGAGGGCCATATTCATAGACAAGATCATTTGTGATAGGCGATCAAAGGAAGCTGAGAATTAAAGGAGGTTTGCTTTGTATTGTTCTTTGTTTGATTGATCTCTTTTGTTGATTATTTCATTGAGTTTTGGGTATCATTGATATTGATATATTGATTATTCATTTAGATCCAATTTTCCCTTAACAGTTCCAACCCTTCTCCCAAACATGCAAGGATCCTCAATAAGATAAACTCAAGATCTTATTTCTAAGTGTCAAAATCCTTTCCAAGAGAGTGGAGCAACAAAAATAATCAACAAGTGTTTTGATAGGAAGATGAGAATATGGATCATAGAACAATATATGCCCCCACCTTAAAGTGATTGCTAACTCCATCAGAGAGAAATTACCTTTAAGGTAAAATAAGGAAGACATATAAAAACATGCACAAGATCTTTCTAAAAGAACATGCCCAAATGACATGTGTTCTTAAAAGCCATATCGTAACAAGGGGTTGCCCTCAGGATGAGAAAACCAAGGCCATGCTTGAAGGCATGATACACAATGGCTTGTGTAGTCATGGTATGACGTTGAGCATTACAACAAGGTTCCATATAAATAAACATCATAACTATGAAGATGACGGAGGAAAGGTCACATGAAAATAGAGTACACATAAATTGAATCATGAAAGGATGCTAAATCATCCAAGAAAAATAACAAAATTGTACATCACAACATATAGAATAATGAAGATACATATAGAGGAATTACACCATGTGTTCTTTCACCTTGTACCTTTGTGTTTAACAAGGGCACCAAGGGAGAACTAACCATCAACAAAACATCACAATACATGGATAACAATACATAGAAGCATAACACAAATTAGGAGGGACCACTCTTGTGAGTCGGCCTATAACAAATCATCCTCCCTCAACTTTCTTATTATAAAATGGATGGAGGACAAGGTGCTCTAGGGACTACATCAAGCATGATGAGAAGTGCTAGAGCCAAACCATATTCTAAGTTGTTGAATTTTGTCACCCAAGACTTGACATTCCTTAGTGAAATGGCCAAGCATTCGATGATATGAACAATAATGAGGTGTTAAATGATTATTGTGTTGAATCCTTTTGTGTGTTGGAGTAGGATGAGTGATTAAGTGGTCTTTGAGTAGATTCAATTGTTGGAAATATTGTCATTGATATCAAAGGGAAGTTGATGTCACAGATTCCTACCTTTAGTCAATGAATTGCTCAATTCGCAAACTTGCAAGTTCGTCGATGACTTGTTTTTCCAACAAATAGTTGGCCACTAAAAAGGTGATAAAGAAACGTTTCTAAGGCATGAATGATTTCTGCCTTCGATCAGTGAATCATTTGCTTTGCAAACTCTTAAGTTTGCCGATGGTAGGTTTATCTGATAGCAAGTTCACCAAAAGGAAAGTTGAGTGATGAAGGCATGAAGAAGAAAGTTTGAAGTATCCACAAAATACGTAGTTCATGAACTCAAAAGTTCACTGACAACTAGTTCACCGATTTGTCGATTTGTTGATAAAGCCTATCTTCTTGTGTTATTGGAAAAATCTTGAGTTTGAGAACTCAACAAAGGGAGAGTGATTGGTTCACAAGTTTCTCAGTTTCTCAGTTCACTGATTTGGCGATAAAGGAGAACCTGAAGTCAAAGTTTGTGGAATTTTTTTTCTACCAACAAAAGAAGGTAATGGTTTCTCAAGTTTATTGTTTGATGTTTTTGCCAATAAAGTGGAAGATAATGGATAAAGCATCCAAAGTTCACAGAAAGATGATTTCATCGATAAAGGCTTCTAAGTTAAGGTTCATGGATGCAAACTTTTGTTGATAAAGAAGAAAATAGGGGGTTCGTGAAAATAAGCTTTTGCCAACAAGATTTGTAAGTTTTAGAAATCTTTGATTTGCTGACAAAGGAGTTAAAGTTCAAGCTTGTGAAGACAAACATTTGTCAATAGTGAATGAAGAAGAGACCAAAGTTCATGGGAACATAAAGCGGCCAAATCCTGGGAATTAAAGTGAAAATAATTGTTGTGGCCAACTCAGTGTGTTTAAATAGGGTCTAGACATATAATGCAGAAATTTAGGATTGGGCTGACCTAAGTACACATTGGAAATTAAAGTCAAAAGGTGGTCAACTCAGTTTGTGTAAATTTATTCAAAGCGAGGAATTTAAGATTGTGCTGACTCTTTGAATTGTATATGTTGGAATTAAAAACATAGAGGCTAACTTTGATGAAAGATTTAATTCGATTTAGTACAGCCGACAATAAGGATGATATTGTATAGATCGATATATATAGACGATTAGTTTGTTCATTTTGGAGATGATGCATATACGTGAACATCAAGTGAATAGGCGTGTATAGATATGTAAATATGAAGTGTGTGGAAGGCATGAATTGAATATGATCTTGAGTTCACACATTGTGTGATGAATATTTTGATTGGAATGAAAATTAATTTTGTTTCAATTTGCTGGGTTGGTGCTCAGTACATGAAGTTGGTGCTTCATTTCTAGGTTTGTGCTTAGAAGATGAAGCTAGTTCTTCATTGTTGAGTTGGTGCTTAGAAGACAAAGTTGGTGTTTCATTGTTGGGTTGGTGCTTAGAAGATGAAGTTGGTGCTTCATAGATGAGTTGGTGCTTAGTTTGATAAGGAGATTGAAATCTTTTGTAGGTTGGTGCCTACAGATCTGTTAAAGGATTGTTGTCCTTCTTAGGTTGAAACTCTTGTGGGTTGTTGCCTACAAAATACTATAATTCATTGATTCATTTTGTGAGGCTGGATTTAGGTGGTAAACCCAAGCAACTCTTCTCACCATGGGTTTTCCCTTTTGGGTTTCCATGTAAATCTTGTGTTCTCTTGTGTGGATGTGTGGGTATGTTTTTGTTTACTTAGTGCTTACATAATTTGATTGATGAGGTAAAGATCTATGGTACTATAGTAGAATTTAAATAAAAATTGGTATATATTGTTTCACCCCCCTCTCAATATATCTATGTGTTATAACAATTGGTATGAGAGCAAGGTTCCTTGGTGCAACCTAACAGATGAAGGTAGATCTTGGATAAAAACACATGGTTGGACAGGAAGGATCCTCTTCTAAAAGAGCACCTCTATTTGATGGATCTAACTATGCCTCATAGAGTATAAGGATGGAAGGCTATTTAACCTCTCTAGGGTATGATATTTGGAGGCTTGTGATCAATGATTACATTGCTCCTGTAGATCCTCTCACAGATCAGGCTAATAAGAAACCTTGTGAGAACAATGCTAAAGCTAAGAATGCTATCTTGAGTGGTCTAACTAACATGGAGTTTGTCAAAGTAATGTAGTGCAACATGGCTAAGGACATATGGGAAAAACTCAAAAACCTCTATGAAGGAGACAACAAGGTAAAACAAGCAAAACTAAAGACCTTCAAAGGTAATTTGAAAATCTAAAGATGAAAGAAGAAGAAAATATAGGTAACTATTTACTCCAAATAGATGAAATTGTTAATGCTATCATAAGTCTTGGAGAAGAAGTGAATGGTTCAGTGGTTGTTAAGAAAGTACTGAGATCACTCCCTCAAAGGTATGATTCAAAAGTTTCTACCATTGAATATACTCACAATGGATGAACTATTTGGTTCCCTCACTACCTATGAGATGAGAAATGCAAGCAAAGACACATCTAAAAAGGAAGATGCATTCAAAGGAACAAAGAAAGAAGAAACATCAAATCCAAGTAGTGTATCTGAGGAAAAAGAGGCAAACTTTTTTAAGAAAGTTAAAAAAGGGTTTAGGTAAGTACAAAGGTAAGCTGCCTTTGAAGTGTTTCAACTATGGTAAAGTTGGGCATTATGCATCTAAATGTCCTCTTGAAAAAAGTGAAGATAGAACAAGGGTTTCAAAAGATCTAACTTCAACAAGAACAAGAAAATCCTTTACTCTAAGGATGATTGTAGTTCAGTAGAAGAAGCAGACAATTGCTCATCAGAAGATGAAAGAAAAGAAGCCATGACTATGGAAGTCTTGAGCAACTTAGACAGTGTTGCTAATGATGAAGAAGACATGACAATCATTGATGAAGAAGAATGTGAATTTGATCTTGAAGGTGAGTTGATCTCTACACTTGAAGACTTGGAATTACTAAGGAAAGAAAAAAATGAACAAAAGGCAAAGCTTAAAGAATCAGAGGAAATTATTGTTAGCTTAAAAATTCAAATTGAAGAGGGAAAAAGGATTGCAGACATTATACACACTGATCTCAAAGCCAAATCAGACAAGTGTTTAAATCTTGAATAAGAAATTGTTTCTCTAAGAAAGGAAGTTGAAAAGATACATGCTTAGTTGAATAAGAATATCAAGTTTAGAAAGAACTCTAAATTTTTGGATGATATAATAAAAATTTAGAGACCTCTATTCATAATGTTAGGGATGGGCTATGATGGAGAAGTCACACAATCTGCTGCTCCTGCAAAGAAGACAGACTCAGGGAAGACAATGTAAAATGAAGAAATCCCATTGAAGAAAGAGAGTAAGAAAATTGAAGTTGATTTCATCCCTGTCATCTCTCTAAGAAGAAAATTTAGAAGATCAACTCCTGTAAGACAAACATTCATGAACAGGTTCAATTATACTTTCTCTAGTTATTGTTTCAATTGAAACCAGTATGGTCACAAAGCCATTGAGTACATATCAAGAATGAGAAGTGATTATGTAAATAGAAATTCTTTTGCCCCTTTGTTTGATTTCAATATAATATGTCATATTTGCAACAATTTTGGGCACATAGCAAGGTTTTGTAGAAGTAGCTTGGCAAAGCCAAAATCTTAGATGACTGATCTTGATAACCAAGACAAAAGGATAAACATTTCTAAAAATAAGAAGACAGATCAAAAGAAGGAATGGAAAATCAAGAACAGTCATGAAGGTGAAAATTTAATGATTGTCCAAACCGCATTTCATGCACAAGGACAAGCAAATCCTTGGGTTATAGATAGTGGATGCTCAAGTCACATGATAGGGGATAAGAGCAAGTTTATTAGCCTTGATAAATGGAATGGAAGATCAGTCAAGTTTGGAGACAACACCACTGCAAGAATATGTGGTAAAGGCACAATAAGTATTGATGGAAAGAATAGGACATAAGATTTCCTATATGTAGAAGGTATCAAGCACAATCTTCTTAGTGTAAGTTAGATGTGCAAAAAAGGACATAATCTCATTTTCCATGCACAAGGATGTGAAATCAGAAGAGCAGGCACTAGCAAACTTGTGGTAGAAGTAAGAAAGATAGAGAGTAACTTGTATAATCTTAGTGAAATCAAAGGAAGGAGTTGCCTTCTAGGACAAACATATGAATGTTGGTTGTGGCATAAGAGGATGGGACACATTAACTTTGATAACATTGTGAAGATCAACTCTAAACATTTAGTTAGAGACATGCCAAAGATTGCCAAGCCTACTAGCACCTTTTGTAAGGAATGTCAGATTGAGAAGTAAACACAGACAAGGTTCAAGACTAAGGAGTACTATTCTATTGAGCCATTGGAACTAATTCATACAGACTTATTTGGTGGTCTACCAAAACAAGGAGCCTTCAAGGTGAAAGGTAATTTATGTTTCTCATTGATGATTATTCTAGGATGACTTAGGTTACATTTTTGAAAGATAAATTAGAAGCGTTTAATAGATTTAAGATCTTCAAGTATATGGTTGAGAATTAAATGAATGCTAGAATCAAGTGCCTAAGATAAAATATAATTCTATGAAAAACATGTAATAAGGAGACAATACTCTACTGCAAGGACTCCTCAACAAAATTGAGTAGTTGAAAGGAAGAATAGAACAATTTAGAAGATGGAAAGAATAATGTTGAATGAAGACAAACTTCTTGATGTATATTTGAAAGAAGAAGTCCATACTACTAATTATATTCTCCACAAAGGTCAGCTAAGAGTGAACAACACTAAGAAACCATATGAGCTAAGGAAAGGCAGACCTATAACTATCAAGTATATTAGAATATGTGGAAGTAGATGTTATATCAGAAGAGATGAAGACAACTTAGGCAAGTTTGACTCAAGATATGATGCAAGAATTTTTCTTGGCTACTCAACAAGAAGCAGGGCTTACATATGCTACAATAAGAAATTATAGAAGATAGTTGAGAGTGCAAATGTTAGGATTGATGAAGACATACGTCATTCAACATATGATAGAGAAGACAATTATTCATATAATTTAGTCTGCATAGAAGAAGAAGATGATGTTGCAGAAGAAAAAACACCCAAGGAATGACCAAGACACCTACAAAGTGTGTTTATAAGAATCACTCTAAAAATTAGATCATTAGAAACAAGAATGAAGGAGTTATGACTAGGAGAAAAATTAGAGAAGTAAACTTCTCACTACTGTCCAAGATAGAACCAAAGAATTAATCTAATGCCATCAAGGATGAGAGTTGGATTCAAGCAAATACAAGAAAAGCTAAATCAAATCGAGAAGAATGAAACTTGGGAACTTGTTCAAAGGCCAAAGGATAAGAATGTGATTGGCACCAAGTGGGTATTCAGAAACAAGTTGAATAAAGATAGAGAAGTCATTAGAAACAAAGCAAGGTTAGTCTGCAAGGGCTATTCACAAGTGGAAGGAATTGATTTTGAGGAGACATTTGATCTTGTGGCAAGATTGGAAGTAATCAGGACGTTCCTTACATTTACAATTCACAAAGACTTCAAGGTGTATCAAATGGATGTCAAATCTTCTTTCTTGAATGGTGATCTAGAAGAAGAAGTTTACATAGAGAAACTTGAAGGATTTTAACTATCAAAATGTTAGAATTTGGTATATAGACTTAGAAAGGCTTATATGGTCTCAAACAAGCCCCTAGGGTATGGTATGCAAGGTTGGACAAGTACTTACATCAACAAGGCTTCAAGAAAGGTATTGCAGATAGTAATCTCTACATGAAGACAGAAGGTGATCACATGTTGATAGTAGTAGTATATGTTGTGCAAAAAGTTTGTAGAAAAAATTTAGATAGATCAGTTTGAAATGTCTATGATAGGTGAACT
This sequence comes from Cunninghamia lanceolata, assembly GCA_027924645.1. Lineage (NCBI taxonomy): Eukaryota > Viridiplantae > Streptophyta > Pinopsida > Cupressales > Cupressaceae > Cunninghamia > Cunninghamia lanceolata. The sequence continues at coordinate 4,477,830 of BSBN01000794.1, forward strand.
TTCATTCTTTCTTAGACTTGAAATTGTTCAATCAAACAAGGGTATCTTTATTTCACAAGCTAATTATGTCAAGGAGTTATTGAAAACATTTGGTATGGATGACTACAAACTAGTAAGTTCACCTATGGTAACATATTGTCATCTTAGCAAGGATGATGAGTCATCTCAAGCTGATCAGACTCTTTATAGGTCCATGATATGAAGCTTATTATATTTGATTGCATCAAGGCCAGATATTATGCAAACAATTTGTATTGTGGCTAGGTTTCAAGCTAATCCAAAAGAAACACATGTGAAGGTTGTTAAAAGGATTTTTAGATACTTGGAGAGTACTTTGGACTATGGATTATCGTATGAGAAGGGAAAGGACTTCTCTCTAACTGCATATACAGATGCAGACTGGGTTGGAAACACTGATGATAGGAGAAGCACAAGTGGTGGAGTGTTTTTCTAGGTGATAGATTGGTTTCATGGTTAAGCAAGAAGTAAGATTTAGTCTCTTTGTCAACAACATAAGAAGAATACATAGCCACAACATCTTATTGTACCCAAGTTTTGTGGATGAAGAATACACTGAAGGATATCAAGGTAATATATGATGAGCCCATTCCTATTTTGTGTGATAATACAAGTGCCATCAACATATCAAAGAATCCAGTGATGTACTCTAAAACCAAGCATATATCCATTAAGTATCACTTCTTGAGAGAAAAGGTTGCAGATCAAGAGTTAAAGTTGGAATATGTGGCTACAAAGGATCATATTGCAGATATTTTTACAAAACCCCTTCCCAAAGAGACATTTGAGTATTTAAGGTAGAAGTTGGGAGTGATATCACTCTCATCAAATTAGTAAAACCTTATGATGAAGAATCTGTCTAGGGGAGCAACTCAAGGCATATCCTTCATCCGTGCTTGGACAACAGCTACCTCTCAGGGAGAGCAGGTAGATAGAAGACAATATAAATGATCAAGTTTGATATGACAAAGGGAAGAGACATAGTATGGAGAAGAATTACAGTTAGAAAGAAGGTAATATCAGATTGTACAATTAGTTACATTCCTTTGCCATTGATGTCAAAAGGGGAGAAATTTTAGAAGTTTCAATAGTTTAGGTACAGAAAGTGAATACTCAAAGTTTATTTCTTTTTGGTTGCCGTCAATGACAAAGTATGAGATTGTTGGAAATATTGTCATTGATGCCATAGAAGAAGAATATGTCAAAGGGAAATGGATGTCCTAGAAGAAGTATTTTTTATCTTGAAAAGTTTCTAAGGCATGATTCCTACCTTTAGTCAGTGAATCGCTCAGTTTGCGAACTCACAAATTCACCGATGGCTAGTTTTTTTGACAACCAGTTAGTTGATGAAAATGTGATAAAGAAAAGTTTCTAAGGCATGAATGATTTTTGCCTTCAGTTGGTGAATCATTTGGCTCACAAACTCTTAAGTTTTCCAATGGAAGGTTTCTTTGTCAACAAGTTTTCCAATAGGAAAGTTAAACAATGAAGGCATGAAGAAGAAAGTTTGAAGTGCAAAGTTTGAAATATCGGCAAAATATTTAGTTTGCAAACTCAAAAGTTCATTGACAACTAGTTTTCTGATTTGTTGATTTGTTGATAAAGATTATCTTCTTGTGTTATCAACAAAATCTCAGGTTTGAGAACTCAACAAAGGGAGAGTGATTGGTTCGCAAGTTTCTCAGTTTGTCAATTCTCTGATTTGGTGATAAAGGAGAACTTGAAGTCAAAGTTTGTGGAAATGCTTTTCTGCGGACAAAGGAAGGTAATGGTTTCTCAAGTTCATTGTTTGATGTTTTTCCCAATAAAGAGGAAGATAATGGATAAAGCATTCAAAGTTCACAGAAAGATGATTTCACCGATAAAGGATTCTATGTTGAGGTTCATGGATGTGAACTTTGCTGATAAAGAAAAAACAATGGGTTCATGGAAATACACTTTTTCCAACAAGATTTGTAAGTTTCATAAATCTCTAATTTGCTAACAAAGGAGTTAAAATTCAAGTTGGTGAAGACAAACATTTTATGATAGTGAATGAAGAAAAGACCAAAGTTTGTGGGAACATAAAGCAACCGACTTTGAGGAATTAAAGTGAAAATAATTGTTGTGGCCAACTCAGTGTGTTTAAATTGGGTCCATATCTATAACACATAAATTTAGGATTGGGCCAACCTAAGTACACATTGAAAATTAAAATAAAAAGGTGGCTGACTTAGTTTGTGTAAATTTATTCAAAGCAAGGAATTTAAGATTACAACGAATAATTGAAATGTATACGTTGGAATTAAAAACATAGAGGCTGATTTTGATGAATCATTTAATTTGATTTAGTACAACCAATAATAAGGATGATACTATATAGATCAATATATATATAGTAGATTAGTTTGTTTATTTTGGAGATGATGCATATATGTGAACATCAAGCAAATAGGCATGTATAGATATGCGAATATGAAGTATGTGAAGGGCATGAATTAAAGATGATCTTGAGTTCACACATTATGTGATGAATGTTTTGACTAGAATGAAAATTGATTTTGTTTCAATTTGCTAGGTTGGTGCTTCATTGCTGGGTTGGTGCTTTATTGCTGGGTTGGCGCTCAAAAGATGAAGTTGGTGCTTCATTGCTGGGTTGGTGCTTCATACCTTAGTTGGTGCTTAGTTTGATAAGGAGATTGAAATCTCTTGTAGGTTGGTGTCTACAGATCTGTTAAAGGATTGATGTCCTTCTCAGGTTGAAACTCCTGTGGGTTGGTGCCTACAAAATACTGTAATTCATTGATTCATTTTGTGAGGTTGTATTTGCATGGTAGACCCAAACAACTCTTCTCACCGTGGTTTTTCCCTTCCGGGTTTCCATGTAAATCTTGTGTTCTCTTATGTGGATATGTGGGTATGTTTTTATTACTTAGTGCTTACATAATTTGATTGATGAGGTAAAGATCTATGCTACTATAGTAAAATTTAAATAAAAATTGGTATATACTAATTCACCCCCTCTTAGTATATCTATGTGTTCTAATAATGCAACATACACTCTTGATTTTTCCCTAACACAAAATGGTCTAGATTCTGTTCATGCCAGTCATTTTCATCAGATATTTATCAGATTCCTTATTTTCACATAGCATTCTTCTTTGCAAGTCTACTTGTTTCTTTTTCAATTTTGTGGCTTCCAGGTGATCACAATGGGCTGGAACAACATTAGCATCAGCATACACAGTAGATTGGAAGTAATAAAATTTAGGTACATTCATTCTAAACTTTCATTTCTCATAATCATTGTTTGTCTCACATTTCAATTTGGGCTCATAAAATGAATCTTGTCTTCATTCACACATTAAAAAATGGGCATAAAACGAACGCGTGTCTTTTATTCACATTTTGACTTGGGCATAAAAAGAACCAGTGCTTGAAATTTTTGGTGAATTCGATTGCAATTATAGGTGTGTATGCTCTGCTCATGCACTTCGTGCAATCTTGAGAATAAAAAACACCTCTCATCCATTCAATTTGACAGACACATTTTGATTTTCCTAAGGGCAAATTTACAAGTGCAAGTGTGAATCAAGTGTGTGTGTGTGTATGCTCTCTCCTTGCACCATAAGGTGATCTTGGAGATCAAAAATACCTCACTTGGTTTGCTTGTGTTTGCCCTTTCTTAGGAAGCCTGCTTGGAGACACACCACTCCAAGGGACGACCTCAACCGAGGTGTGAATTGAAAGACACCCTCCATGGGATTCAAAATCTTGTCACTCTTGGCTAAGCCCCAAAGAAATTTATACCTTTGGGAAGTGAAGGTGAAGGGTGGGTTACCCCTTTCTCCTAGCTATGTGGCATGATTTCGCTCTCATGTCATTTCCCTACTCAACCTTGTGCTACCTAGAGTAGGACCTAATTGGCCATACCCCACTTGACTAATTCTAGGGCTTGTTGATGTGTCTTCCATGTGTGCTTGTTTAGTCATCATCATATTCTTCAAATTCAAATTCAAACTTTCTTATGTGTCTTGCGTGAGTGATTCATGTTTCTACATGTGTGATCATTCATTTGAACATTGCCAAATCAAGCTCTAAACACCAAACACGTAAAGACAAGTCATTCTAAACATTCTTCCATCACATTCAAATCTAATCACTTTCATCCTAATCAATCCTAATCATTCCTAATCTCCAATCACTTCATTCCACATCATTCCACATCATTCCACATCAACCTAGTCCTAATAAACACTAGTAAAAAATGTCCTAGTCATAAACAACCCCAATCATAAGCCTAAGCCTAAGATCATAGTTCAAGGGGGGCATCCCTTTAGTGAAAATAAAGAGACAAATTCAAAGCCCAAAATCATAGTCTAAGGGGGCTATCCCTCTAACCCAAATCATGAGACAAAATCTAAGCCCAAGATCACAATTCAAGGAGGCTACCCCTCTAATTCAAACAATGAAACAAAACCTAAGCCAAAGATCATAATTTGAGGGGCCCCTCCTACCACTTCCAATGATGACATGAACTATGTTGCATACCTTGAGAAACAAATCAACATGCAAGAACTTAAATACATGTGTGACACCATGCCAACATTTGAAAACAAAGTCTAAAGATCTAAACTCCAAGACCTCATCCAATCACTTCACCAAATGCCCCAACCCTTAGACCAACCAACCACACAAAGAATCCAAGTCCTCTTCCAAAATTTCCAACAAATCAAATCACCACAAATCGAACACCTCCTAGTCCAAGCCCAACAATTCATGGCCACTTGTCAAATCCAACAAGCACATCATCCTCTATCCATTCATTATCAACCAATGCCACCTCAACTTTATGTGCCATGCCCTTCCACTTCATTTCAATCTAATTCATCCATATGCCAAGTCAATACCACTCCAACCAATCCAACTTCTTTCCAAGTCAATACCATATCAACCAACCCAACTTATTTCCAAGCCAATGCCACATCAACCAATTCATCCACCTATCAAATCAATGCCACATCTTCCAATCCAACTTCTTTCCAAGTCAATGCCACATCATACCTACCCAATCCAACTTCTTCCCACGTCAATGCTACATCAACCTATCAAGTCACTTCACAACAAGCACACATGATCCTAAGTCCACCTTTGCAACAAGTCCAAATGCCCTCATGTTCTCATGCCACCATTGGCAAGGGGAACACTAATCTAGGTCATGCACCCTATAAGAATATCATACCACTATCCAATCAAAATCCTATCCTAAGCCACCATGTCCTAGTCTTAATCCATTGGTTCCTCCACCTTCCAACCCATTAACCCCTTCATTACCCTTACCATCCTCTAATCAACCTATCAAGTCACTTCACAACAAGCACATGTGATCCCAAGTCCACCTTTGCAACAAGTCCAAATGCCCTCATGTTCTCATGCCACCATTGACAAGGGGAACACTAATCTAGGTTATGCACCTATAAGCATATCATACCACTATCCAATCAAAATCCTATCCTAAGCCACCATGTCCTAGTCTTAATCCATTGGTTCCTCCACCTTCCAACCCATTAACCCCTTCATTACCCTTACCATCCTCTAATCCACTTGCAAATACATCAACTCCATGCCCTAAGTTCAAGAATTACAAAAGAAAACATGTGGATTTTTCCAAATCCACCAACCCATTCAATCCATTCGCTCCTTCATCCAATCAAAATCAAAACCCTAAGCCAACACCTTCCACCCATGCACCTATAAAGGATGTGACCCAAGGTCTATTAGCGAGAAATTAAACATCGCCATGTCATTCGAAACATATGCTTGAGCCTACCAAAGAGTCCCCAAACATCATGCCAAGTCCTTCAAACCAACCATGTCATCCACAACCCCTTGAACCTATTCAAGAGTCTCCTCCATTGAGTTCAAGTCAACCTCCATCATGCCCTCATATTGTTGACCATCAAGAGCCTTCCACTTCCATTCCAAGTCATGAGGTATGTCAAGAGCACAACCCTACGAACATGGAGACATCAAGCTCCTATCCTAATCAAGATCAAATCCCTTCCATACAACCTATCCATAACATGTACCTTTTCCATGATCAAGACATTATGCATGATGAATAACCTATCCATAAGAATCTTGATCCTATCTATCCCCACACAACCATTCATGAGAAAGACACCCAAGACTCACATGCTCCATCTAATAAAAGTCTTGTTGACCTACTTGAGCATTCACCTCGCTTCATGGCCTTCCTTCAAAGTGAAGAAACTTCTCCACCTATCCATGATCCAACTGCTACCACTTGTCATGATGAGACATGTGCCTCCCAAGAACACATAAACATAGAAGATCAAACAAATAAATTGGATCTTAGTGAACACAATTATAATCAAGATCCTAATGATCCTTCCACATCCACCACCAACTGCATTTCAAATCCACCATCATATCCACTTGGTCTATCTTCTTTCATTCATGAATGTTCCTCCTTGGGACAACAACAACCATTATCCACTCTACCTTCTTCATCCAATAAGGAACTTGTGTCTAGTTCCCAATCTACACCTAGACCTATAGTCCACTACATGCTCCAAAACATGAACTACCAAGGTAAAGGCTTAGGCCTTCATGAATAAGGTATTTTAGAGCCAATCCATGTCAATTTCCCCCATGCTCATATGGCCTTGGATACACACCCCAAGGTAAAAAATCTAATGATGTTGGTACCACCTCCATTCCTCCTAAATCCACCACTTTCCATCACACATCCTATCACATACCCAAAACATATGTCACCATTCCACCTCCCTCATCCTACAAATGTCAAAAGCAAGTGACCATACACCTTCCACTATCCACTTTGCCTCCACTACTTCCAACTCCTAATTTCCCTTCATCCACTTTACCACCATTGCTTCCAACACCTAATCATGACCAATCCACTTATCCATTTATCCAAAAACACATTCCTAATCATGACCAACAAATGCGCACATTGTGTAAACATAGAGATTCCACTCATTCCACCCATCCCATGGGATTCAAAAATAAATATTTGGATGCCTCTACATGTAAATCCAAAAACCCTAAGGACCCTCATGTCTTAGGATATCAATTCAAAAAATCAAAGCACGTTACATTCAAAAAGCTACCCAAGCCCATACCTCCAAAAGCAAAGTCAAAAACTAAAATGGTATGGGTCCCTAAACAAAAATCAATTAAGTCACATGAGGCATCCACCTCTCACAAATCCCAACCATCCGCTTCCATTCAAAAGGGCCACTCCATTAAAAAATATCACATTCTTCCATCCCACATGAAAAGCGAAAATCATAAAAACACTAAGTCCATGTGGGTTCCTAAAGAACTACATCACCATCTCCCAAGAAAACATCTCCATTGCTTCCTACACCACCATCCAATAAAAAACTTCCATGTTTAACACGGTGTGTGCAGCCGTTGGTCATGACTCCTTTCCATACCTCCATCTTCCCATTCTTCATTCATTATCCTACCTATTTCACCCATCACCTCCCTATGGTCCATGCTTTGGCATAAGCCTTTCATCCATCCTCTTACATAAGTCCTACATAATCCACATCATAATCCACTATCATTCCCTACATAATCCACTATTGTTCCCTCCATAATTCACTATCTAGCTAACCCATCTCACTTTCATGCCATCTCCCTACCAACATCGATGAACACATTTGACATGGTCCATGTGAAAACATTCCTTTCCAATGGGACACTATCACCTTCATGGAACTAGACCCTTGAGTCCCTCTCATCCATATTCCCCTTCTCCTATCAAAAGTCAAAAAAGTCAAAAAGCAAAAAAAAACAAGTCAAAAGAAAAAAATAAAAAAAGTAAAGAAAAATCCCTTTGTCCAACGATGAAAACCACCCTTAGTGGCACCTTGGATAAGTACCATGATGAAAACCTGGCAAACAGGTGTCATGGTAGGATGATCTTATATGGCACTTACACTTGGGGGCATGTTGTCTCATCCAACATATCATTCTCATCCTATCATTTCCTATCCTATCCATTACATACATATACCTATGATATTGCATCCATTCATCCTCCCTTCCTCTTTTGATCTTGATAAAGATTGGGGACAAAGTGTTGACACATGTTTTGGATATATCTTGATATACCTCACCCCTTCCAAACGACCCTATCATTGTCCTATCGTAATAGGCCTTGTCACAAAAAATCATAAGCATTACACCTACAATGGGGCATGTTATTCCTATGCGACATAGTCCTTAGAGATCACATCCTTGCCCTCTTACGCATACATCCCTTCCGTCCACTATCGCCCACCCCTTTATCCATTCACCCAATCCCATTCATTCCCTTGCACCTAGACTTGGTTCCCCCTTGTCATTGGTATCTAGCATAAAGGCTATTTAAAATTGCCATCCAATGCCATTTTCTCAACATTCCAAAAAACCCAAAAAAACAAAACATATCAAAATCCAAAAAAACAAAATATTTTCAAAAATACAAAAAAAAAAACATCTAAAAACACGAAAAAATCACATCCAAAAACACAAAAAAATCAAAACATATCAAAATCTAAAAAAAAAATCAAAACATCCAACAAAATACAAAAACACCACAACATTCAAAAACTCAAAAAAATTGCAACATGTCAAAAATCCAAAAAAAAATCAAAACATATCAAATCCAAGAAAAGAAAAATATTCCCCAAAATTCAAAAAAATCAAATATCCAACAAAAATTCAAGCAATAAAATCAATCAATAAACTCATCATTCTTCAACCCATCAGATCAATCATTTCATTCCAAGTAAAATCACTTCTTCAAATCAATCCAATTGATTCTTCACTTCAATCAAATCAATCACATCATCATATCATTTAAATCAATTCTTCTAGAGTTTGCCATGGTTGAACTACGTTGCCTCTGAGCTTTTACATAGGCAAGGCCATCTTCGATGAGCCCCTGAGGCATTAGGTCAGTTCCATAGGGCTTGTCCTGTCAACCATCATAATAAGTCATCCTTTTGTGAAATGGATACTTTGATCATACATTCAATCTTTCAAGAAATTCGCACTTCAAACCAATTCCAAAATCAACCAGACAAGCTATCCAATAAGTCAAATCAATCAATTGCCATCAAACTATCCTTATCAACCATCACATTCCTATACAGAATGGGGCATCGTGGAAACCAGGATTCTATTCCTTATACAACATGCGTCATTTATCAAACATCATCAATCAAACCCTGGTGTTGCTTGCATGGCCAACAACACTAGTATCAATCATTCATCTCACTTGCCTTAGACATGTAGGGGCATTGTCGAAACCAGACCAGATGTCTTATACGACATGCTTCCTATCCTAAAACTAGGCCTCCCTCATCCATCTATTCATCAATAAATCAAACACATATCACTTGGCAAAAGGTCTGACTGGTTGTTGGTCTAGTCTATCTTATTTTACTAGATTGTTTTGTAGTCTCGTTCTTATGCTTCTCAAGGTAGTCCCTAGGTGATGAAGAGAAGTGAGGATAGAGCGAGACCCTTTTTCTTTGATTTCTATTTGTGGTTTGTCTTGGAAAAATGACTGGGGCAACTTGGTGTCTTGCGTGTGATTAGGATTCCATTGGGTGTGAAGCAAAGACATCCTATGCATTGGAAAGAATACATGCTTCCTTGCATTAGGATTTGCACACCTCACAATTATCTCATCATATGTTCCAACAAGGTACCAAAATTACTAGTCTGAGTCAGGCATTCCTTGTCTGTCATGTGTCTGTTTCGCAAGGGATCACACTTTCCACTTTGGCCTCTGTCATGCTATTGTGATTGTCGTCCCTTGACATAATAATTTCTATGATGATAAGCAGAAAAAAAATTGCAAGTGAGAAGCTCAAAAATCTATCAAAGCAAGATCTTATTCCCATTCTTCTAGCCAATATTTCATTCCTCCACCTTCATTGTAGCTTAATGTATCATTCATTTCTTCTATCCATTCCCCTATCTTTCTTCCTTGACCAATCCCTTTCATTTCGAGAGCCTACCCATGTTTGTCCAACCCACCTATTCTCTCGAGGGGGCATCACCACCCTATCTTTCCATTACATCCTTTTTCCTCTATCCATTTCCTTAGCTTCTTTGAAATGATGTTATTCGACATAAATCTCATAATCTTGAACATCATCTCAAAGAGGGGCAAAATATAGACATCTAAAAGTGTCCTTAGGTTGCAAAACTCTAATTTCTTCCACATTCCATTGATTTTCCCTAATTTACCTCTATGGTTAAATAATTGATTTTAATTAATTAATTATTTAATCATTCACTATCCTAATGACCCCTTTCATTAATTTAAACAAATAAAACATTTGTTTAAATATCCTTATCTAAATCCCCTTTCATATGCATCCTTTCAGTAAATTAAATAAATTGGACAGATTTATTTAATTTAAATCATTTCCCACCTCACCATCTATCTCAATTTCAAATTCACTTTTGTCCTCTTGTGGTGAGAGAACCCTAACTCATCTCAACCCTCCATTTGGCCTCAAAAGTCAACACTCAATTTGGGCCATTCATTCAAATTAGGTCTTCTAAAAAATCACTCATCCAGCTTCATTTTGATTCCTTATGCTCTCTTAGTTCATTTTTCCTCTCCTAGTCCATTTTTTTAGTCTCCTCTCTGAATCCCTTATACTCTCTCCAATATCTTGCTGCCCACACACATGAGCTTCTCAAGATTGTGCAAAATTTGCAAATCTAAGAACAAATAAGGCAAGATGGAGGAGAATAATGAAGATTAATCAATGTTATCTTAGATTTATCATTTATTTTCTATTTGATTGCTTGATTTCTAGGCTAGATTGTACTTCATTGTAGTTAGGGTTTGAATAGTTTGCTATTTTTGATATCAAACCTAATTTTTCCCTAACATAGGAAGAAACCCTTTTTGTTGTGAACATGGAGGAGAAAATGTAGGAGAAGGTCAGAAACCTAAACCTACTTTAGACAAGTGCAGTGTTAGTTCCATGAGTTCCTTAATTGCTTGTTTTTTGCATCCTAACCCATTTCCATTATATCCTTGTTTAGAAAGAATTTTGAATCCATGCCCATAACCCATCTCCAAATCTGAAGGAAGAGGAGAGGTCATATGACTAGTGTTGTTGAAATGATAACTATAATCATGTGTCGAAGAAGAAATCAAAGTATCATACCTTTTATCATGGTGAGGAGGGCCACTTCTTGTTTCAACAAGACCATGGGGGTTGAAATCTAAAGGGACCTCATCATTACCAAGACATGCATTAGGAGAAGATGATTCATTAGATTGAGGTGATACTTTATCACAAATGGCCACCATTTATGTAGAAGAAGGTGTATCATCATAAATTGTAAAGGTTCCATAGTCGTTAATCTTGAGTTTAAATTTTGTAGGAGTAGAAAATTGTGTTGAAGAAATTTCATTTACCTTCGATATTTTTGGGTGTGAGGGTGAGACTTTATATTGACCCACAAAGGAGGGTGTAAAATCTAACGAACCCCAATCATCACCAAAAAATGCATTTGAAGGACCGAAACTATCCTAACCAATAATGTTGTTAGCAACAGAGAGTAGTGGTTTAGTTTTTGTGAAAGAAGGGGTAAAATTCTTGAGAGGAATCTAATGTCATGCTTTCATTTGCAAGCAATTTTCTAGAACTGAATCATCTTTGATTTTATAGGGCTTATTTTCAAAAATAAATTTTATAAAACAATGTAGGGTAGACGAGACTGTCCGCATGGCATGAATCCATGGTCTACCAAGAAGAAGATTGTATGAAAGAGAATTAGGCATGACATGGATAAGAGTAGGCAATGTCATAGGTCCAACCTTAACATCTAAGGTGATTGTTGATGAGTGCCAAATTGCACTCATGAAATACATCTCTTTTGCCTCTCTTTTTCCTCTCTCAGTTCATCTTCCTAGTGTCTGCACCCAAATAAGTTAGCAAGATTATTCTATTTTGTGATTAATTAAGATAGATTACTTAAGATTAGAATTTTTTATTATGTGACTAATGTATGTGGGGTTGATGGAAAAAAATGTAGAACTTTTCTCTCTTTTTGAATCCATAGGTGTAGATACCAAGAACAACAATTTTGTGCATCTCTGGAGATCATCTTCAATGATCTCCGAAGACCATACCAAAGAACCATGACACCTGGAGTTTTGAAGATATGGGGAATGCCTCTCTGGAGCTTTGCAAAAGTTTGGAGTATCTCTGGAGCTGCAGCAGGAACAGTATCTCCGGAGCTGTAGATGGGAACAGCCATCTCTAGTGCCTCCTGAAAGCAGGGCATGTTTCCAAGCAGAGTTGTCGACCAAACACTTTCAGCAGCGATCTTAAATACCCCTCACTTCACTCAAAGCATCACCTAAGTGATGAAGGGTCGACTATCAGTTAAACTATTGAAGTTTTATCTTTTCAAAGATTTTGCATGAGTTACGAATTGAACTGATCTAATATCCTTATTTTTAGGGCTTTGATGCCCAAGTGTATTAAGACTTAAACTTAGACTTCTGAGTGGACTTCTGTTCCACTCAAGTCTACTTTTCTTGCATGATGATTTTTCATAAGTTAGACAGTTAAGTACAGATAAGAGATGGTCTCATCTCAGAGAAAGACTGGTAGATAAGTTCAGTGATAAATCATCACTCATTTTTATATATATACTCTCAGAAATAGTAGAAAGGAGACAATGATAAAATTATTCTAATTTTCAGAGATCTCAGTTCTGTTATAGCCATATTTTTATGAATGCAGAAATGAATGAATTGGACTGAATTTAGTTTAGATCATCTTTTGTGCTAATTTCCTGCAATAGCCTTCAGCCTCAAGGGTGTGGAGCAAGGGCCCACTCTCACCACTCAGGCAGGAGGCTAGTATCTCTGTTTTATTGTTTCAGTTTTCTCTTATAAAAGTATTTCCTGTTTTAATAGATAGATGCATGTTATTGTTTCTTTGCTTTGAGTACATTTCCTGTTTTATTCTATTTTCTAGCATTTATTACATTTATTCAACAAGCAGATAGATTAATCATTCTTTTAAGCATTAGGACTAGCTATAAATTGGTCACTTAGAATCCCTAGTTGCAGATAGCCATGGACATAGCCCTGGTTCTTTGACATATGAAAACATATTACATGATGAGGTACAGCGACAACCTGTCATTTTTGGCACCGTTGTCGGGGACTAGTTTGTGTTAATTAGGGACACTGAGTTAAAACAATTTTTAGAATAGATCTGTATGGTTAGAGCTAGAGATCTAAAAGGAAGATATATTAAGCAGACACCCCAACAACACACCATAGGGGAAAGCAGTGAGGTGGTACAAAATCTTATTGAAGAAGGAAACCTAGATCTTAATTTGGAACCTGCACTTCAAAACAACAATCCCTTAGATCCTCCAGACATTTCACTTGCCAATTATATCCAGGAATTACAACAAAAAGTTGAGGCAGATCCTTTGGTAGAACCTAATTTCCTAGAACCTCAGGAAGAAGAACTAGTACTAAACATGGAAAATGATAATCATGAGGAAGGGGAAAATTAGGCTCCAAGAACCTTCTCTTATCCTATTGTTTTGGTTGCTGGAGACAATGCTCCCATGAACAATATCTCACCAGCACATCTGCCAAATTTTAGAGGACTTTCTTCTAAGGATCTAGATCAGTTCTTGTTTGAATTCAAAGTAGTCTGCCAAACTTATGATTATGGATCAGATAACCAGAAACTCAAACTGTTCCCTTCAACCCTGAAAGATTCTGCGATGAGATGGTTTATGGGTTTACCCCAGGGTTCTATCAGTTCTTGGGATCAAATGGAAATAGAGTTTTTGGAAAAATACCAAGATTATTGTAGATCCAGTAATAAAAATGAAGAATTGTTTAAAATTAGGCAGGGGGGAAGAATCCTTAGAAGACTATGTGGATAGGTTTAATTTTGCCTTGAGAAGGTATGGCAATCTAGTGGATCACTCCTTGGCCAGAACCCTGTTTATAAAAGGATTGGATAAAGAATCAAAACAGGCTCTGGACCTAATGGGAAAAGGGAACATTAACAAAATGGAAATACATAATATAGAGGAACTCTGCAGGAACTATTCCAGAACTCAAGATGGAGTAAGGTCATCCAAAAATTTTAAAGGGAAAAATGAAATAGGACAGTTGATGGAGGAAATTGCAAATCTAAAAATAGACATTCTGGTCCAACTAAATACCACATTGGATGGGATTCAAGCAAAAAATAGAACAACTGATCAAAGCAGAGCAACTGAACCACTTTCCATTTATTGTCCTAGGTGTAGAAACAAACACCTGTTGAGAGAATGCCCCTTGGACAAATTAGAGATTTGTCAGATCTGTGATAGGGAACATCCTACCAGTCAGTGTAGTCAACTTCTAGCCTTGAAAAGATTGAGTAAAAAGAATGCTGTGATAGAAGAGGAGTTGAACTATGTGGGACAAAAACAAGTTAGAAATTTCCCTTATAATCAGTATCTAAACCAGTCTTCTTACAGGGGTCCTTCTAATTGGGGAAATAATCAGTGGAATCCAACTTGGCATGGCCCTCAAAATAATCCTTCTTGGGGACAGCAGGATTGGCCAAGCCAAAATTGGCAAAACCAAAATTGACAAAACAAAAACTGGCAAAACCAAAACTGGCAAAATCAGCCTTGGGGAAATCAACAATGGCCACCACAATTTGGGTCACAAAACATGCAACCTCAATGGGGTCCTCAACAGGGATATCATCAACAATATCAAGGACAACCTAGATGTTTCCAACCTTAATAGCAGGCTTTACTAACTGGATCCTCCAACACACAGGGTCAAACACAAAATGAACTAGTTAGTCAACCACCTTTACCAGCTCAGCCTATACCAAACCCATGGAATAAACAGGGAGCAGCTGTCTACATGACAGAGAAAGAAAATCTGGCTGGAATTAATGCTATATTTTCAAATAATCTCCAACTGCATTCTGGTAAAGTATTCCCAAGACCTTCTCCTCCAACTATAGTTGAAATAACCAATGATGAGGAACTTGAAAATCCATCCAATCAACCCCCAGAGGAGATTACTAACAAAAAAGTGCTAGAAAAATCACCCACAGACAACTTTGGAGTTACTCCTAAAAAGCCGGCTCCAGAGAACAGTCTTGAACACAATTCTGATAAGAGCTCCGGAGATGCTCTGGAGATGGAAAAGCTAGCACCATACCCAGAATGACTTAAACAAAATGCTCCCCAGAAAAAGATTTTACAAAAACAAATCCAACCCAATCAGGAATCAGAACTTTTACAAGAAATCAAGCAGCTAAACATTGAAATTCCTCTTCTCCAGGCAATCAGAGATGTACTGGAACTAAATCAGTTCATTAAACAGTATTGTATCAAAACACAGGGCAGAAAGAAAAGCTTTCCTTCCACAATATAGGTGGAAGGAAAAGTAATGGATCTATTGATGGGAGAAATTCTCCTCCCAAAATATGGAGACCCTGGAGATCCTATCATAACTGTTTTCATCTCGGGAGTAGAAATTTCAAATGTTCTGGTTGATTTAGGAGCAGCAATTAATGTGATGACAACTCATACAATGGACAGGTTAGCTCTATCACGTATCCAATCCATAACTACAATTCTTCAACTTGCTGATCAGTCAGTAGCTGTTCTAAAAGGAGTAATAACTGATGTACCTGTTGTGATAGATTCATGGGAATTTCTAGTGGATTTCTTAATACTAGAACCTAGAAACCAGAGAAATGCTTATCTGCTGATTTTAGGAAGATCATGGCTGGCTACTGCAGTAGCATCTATTAATTGTTGAACTAGAGATATGGTCATTTCTAATGGGATAGATCTAAAGAAAATATCTCTGTATCCTCTAGCTAAACCATCAGTGCATTACATAGGAAGAGTATGGGTGGATGAACCAGAGAACATGGACAACAGTGCCTCATTAGCTATGGTAACCATTAGGGAACATCTGGGAGAATTAGAAGAAGAAGTATACTATGATACAATGGAAGACTTCACTCACATCCTAATCAATAAAGATGTGATGGAACTCGCCCAAGATCCTCAGAGAGAACTTCTTGTTTCTTCTCATTGTACCCTTGCTAACATTATTCCTTGTGGGGAAACCTTTTACAGGGACTTAGCCACCTTCCACATGTTACTCCCACATTCTTGTCCTCTTAATACCATGACACCAATGTATGGACCCACCACATCTATGGATCAAATTACAAAACAGGTCATGATTCTGCCAGGGAAAACACTTAATATAAATACTCAGTTAATAGCAAGTCAGGAAGAAAAACTTATCCAGCTTTTGGTCTCCCACTTAGCATCTTTTGCCTAGGAATACCAAGTTATGAAAGGCATACCTCTTGAGATCTGTACTCATCATATCTACACTGAGGATATTAAACCTGTCAGGCAACCACAAAGAAGATTGAATCCTGCCTTAAAGGACATTGTCAAAACTGAAATAGAAAAATTACTCCAGGCAGGGTTCATATATCCAATCTCAGATAGTCAATGGGTCTCACCCCTTGTCATTGAGCCTAAAAAGAATGGGAAATGGAGAGTGTGTATTGATTATAGAGAACTCAACAAGGCCATAAAAAGGGACTACTTTCCCTTGCCATTTATTAACCAAGTTTTGGACAACCTTGCTGGGAGAAAGTATTTTTCTTTTCTTGATGGATTCAGTGGGTATAATCAAATTCAAGTAGCACCTGAGGACCAAGACAAAACCACCTTCACATGCTCTTGGGGAACTTTTGCTTACAAAGTTCTTCCCTTTGGGCTATGCAATGCCCCAGCTACATTTCAGAGATTGGTTCTAGCTATTTTTGCTGAACTGGCTAATGAATGCATGGAGGTCTACATGGATGACTTTATTGTGTATGGGAATAACTTTGAGGAAGCTCTCACAAACCTTGGAAAAGTACTAAAATGCTGTGATAAAAATCGACTATCCCTTAGCCATGAGAAATGTTTTATGATGGTGGAGGAAGGAATTGTTTTGGGACACCATATTTCAGAAAAAGGGATCAGAGTGGATCAAAACAAGATAGAAGTAATCACATAGTTTCCTTCACCCAAAAATTAGACTGATGTCAGAAGTTTTCTAGGTCATGCAGGCTACTATAGGAGGTTCATAGAAAATTTTAGCAGAATAGCTGTCCCCCTGTTTACCCTGCTTAACAAGGAGACAGAATTTCTGTGGATAGAAGACTATCAATCAGCATTTGAAACTTTGAAGGAGAAGCTTACTGTCACACTAGTTTTAAGGGGACCTAATTGGACTTTACCATTTCACATACAAACTGATGCTTCAAATGAATCCATTGGGGCAGTGTTAGGACAAAAGGAGGAAGGAGAAGGTATGCATGCCATTTATTACATCAACAAAAACCTTACCCCTGCAGAAAGAAATTATACAACTGAGAAAGAATTCTTGTGCACACTGATCATGCAGCCATCAAGTACCTAATGAATAAACCAGTAGTAGGTGCAAGGATTATCAGGTGGTTATTATTATTGCAGGAATTTGATATTACCATAGTTGATAACCCAGGGAAGTTTAATTTGGTTGCTGATTTTCTGTCAAGATTGCACATAGGAGGAGGAGACCAACCAGTGGAGCACAAATTCCCAGATGAACATCTTTTTGCCATATCCACTACTACACCTTGGTTTGTTGACATAGCTAATCTTTTAGCTACAGGCTTGTATCCATCCCATTTTACTTCAAAACAAAGAAAACGTTTACTTAAAGAAAGTTTATCCTACAAATGGTTGAATGGTTTACTATTTAAGTGTGGTCCTAATTTCATTCTACATAAGTGTTTAAAGGTTGATGAGACTTTTGATGTGTTGAGAGCATGTCATGATGAACCATCTGGTGGCCACTACTCTTTCCACAGGACAGCCCACAAGATCCTTGGAGCTAGTTACTGCTGGCCTTCTCTTCATAAAGACACAAAGAAGTATTTGCAGCACTGTGACCAGTGCCAAAGGATGGGGCAGCCAACCTTTACCAAGGAAATGCTGCTACATCCTCAAGTCATGATGGAACCGTTTGAGCAATGGGGTCTAGACTTTGTGGGACCAATTTCACCACCATCATCAGGCAAAGAGTATATTCTAGTGTGCACAAATTATGTTACTAAGTGGGCTAAATGGTGCAGGAGCACCCCTACAAGACAGGATATAGTCCGCATGACAGGACATTAGTCTATTTTTAGCATGTTTGACTTCATAATGTAATAAGGTCCATTGGACCAATGCATATGTATTAGATCAGCCTAGGAGAATGTGCAGGTAGTTAGAGCTCGTGATTAGGTTGTCTGAGCTGTCTTCTCCCAGCCGCTTGGAAGCTCCCAACCGCTGGGAATCGAGTTGGTAGTACTCGTAGGATATTGCTATAAATAACTCAGATCAGTTAGGGTTTGAGATCATGATCAGAGAGAGAAGGAGAGTAGTAGTTGTGTTATGTTGTACTGGTGATTGAGTGAAATCCAGAGATCAGTCCAGACATTGTGAAACATTGTAGAAATAGGACATTTGTGTTTCATCTAAATAAGATCTCATCAATTGCATTATCTGGTTTATCAGTTGTTTATGTTCTGATCACAAGTTAATGGATTCTTTCAACCCATCCACCGGTTGATTCTGTGAATCGGTGGAATGGTCATGTATGATAGTTTAGTTTGCATTTTAGTTTTCTGCATTTCATTGTTTGAGAGATCGATTGGTAGCATGCTATGAATCAACCTAGCATCCTCATGTGCTAGGATTTAGGAAGATAAACTGTTAAGTTTTGATCTGAAGGTGATCCAGCCCGATCATCATATTTTCTTTGTGAAATTGTGCAGTTCTGTGAGTTTGCATGCAGCTGACGGACATACAGGGATCTGCATGTGCTTTTCCAGACAGAGTGAATCGCATCGTCATCTGTGAGTATATCGCTATCCGGATCGGGGTATGAAGCTGATGAAGACTGTATGTTTCAAGTGCATCAGGATGATATAGGTTGGATATATACTCAGTGTGTATATCATCGTCAGGATCATCTTTCGTGTGTACCCATCATCCGCATATCGCTATCGCATGCAGGAGTGAAAGTTCATTTTTTGGCTAAGGACCGGAGAGGTCATCATCAGGATATTGAAAAGATCACCGGATATTCATTATCATGTTGCAGAGGATATAAGTGTCTTATAACCTGTTGACATCATCATCAGGTGCATTGACGTCATCATCGGGTGCAAGTGACGTCATCGTCATCAGGATATTGTGAATATCACCCTATGCAAGTTTATCCTACTATCGCTAAGTGTTTTGGCATTGGCGTAAGTTATCGGCATAAAGTTTGGGTAACATCATCAGGATGTTTCAATATGACCGGATAAGTCATATCCTAATGCTGTTGTTTGAGTAGTCGGATATCGGGGTGACGTAAGCATCGAAGGAAAGGTGCTTGAAGTTGTCGTCATCAGGATATTTGGAGGGAACCAGATATTTTATATCCTGCTGATGAAGATGATGCTGAACATCATGATGATGAAGATAGAGTTTGGCGGTAAGATGAACAGTGAACATCAGGAGGATGTTTGCGCTTGCCGAATATCATGATGCTGCTGACAGGCAAAAGGCGAAAGGCGGAGGAAGTGAACAGTAGTCATCAGGAGGATATTTCATGCCTCCTCGAAATATGATGATGCTGTCTGTGTTAGCAAGAAATATGATGATGATGATAAGCCGATAGGTATTATAACATGTTGGTTGTGTTAGTGACTCCTCCTTCCCATTTGTAAGCTCCCGTTGCGTTTACCTCTGCATCATAGTGGTATCAGAGCAAAGGAAGGATCTTCTGGAAAAGATCAGGATATAGCAAGATGTCAGATGAAGAAGGAACATCGGAGATGCCAGCAAGGATGACCAACGTTGAGTTGGCAGTTCTGGTAAAGAAACAAATTGCAGAGAGCAAGGCCGTGAAGGCTCAGAATCAGGAATTGAAGGATGAGTTAGAGAAGTTGAGGAACAGAGTAGGTTCTGGTAGAGAAGAAGATAGGGAAGAAGAAGAGATCCCTAGTTGGAATGAGGAGGTCGTTCCTGCAGACCAGAGACCACTGTTGAACGCCCTCAAGGCCATGGAGAGGAGAACCATGGATGTGAAACTGGATTTGCCAGTGTTTACAGGAAAGATGGAACCTGATTCAGTGATGGAGTGGATAGACTCCTTGAACAATTTCTTTGAAACAGAGGAGATACCAGAACAACAGAGGGTGAAAATAGCCCAGTCAAAAATGAAAGAAGCTGCCTTGACATGGTGGAATTTTGTCCAAGATGATAGAGTACAGCAAGGAAAGCGTAGAGTCACTACATGGAAGAAAATGATGGCATTAGTAAAGGAAGCTTATGTCCCATTGGATTACAGTATCCAATTACACAAGAGGAAGCAAAACCTGAAGCAGAAGGAGCTAGATGTCAGCTCATATACAGAAGAATTCATGAAACTTTGTATGAAAACAAAGGTAAAGGAAAGTGAAGAAGAGAAGGTAGCCAGATACCTTAATGGATTGAGGTTCAACATTCAGGAAGATTTAAGTCTGCATAATCCAGATACAGTTCAGAAATGCTTTCAGTTGGCATTGAAAGTGGAAGAGAAGTTAAAGAGAAAACAAGAACAACACAATAGAGGAAGAGGAAGACAACAAAGGGGTGGAAGAGGTCCTTTTAGAGGTAGAGGACATGGACATGGATATCAAGGAGAATCCAGTCATGACAATAGTCAGGGAAACAATAGTCAGAACCAGAGGGAAAATTATAGTCAGCAAGGAAACTTCAGAGGTAGAAGACCTTTCAGAGGAAGATCCCAGGGCAGAGGATCCATCAGATGTTATAACTGTAACAAAGAAGGCCATATAGCCAGCAGATGTCCAGAAAAGGCCACAAACTCAACAGGAGAAAGGAGAACAAATCTGATCCAAGAACCTGATAATCAAAGTATGACAGGCTCTACTTCTTTTCAGAGTGTGAATGCTCCTGATAATTATGGATACCCAGAAAGTGGAGAGTCTCTAATGATGAGAAGAACAATGACTACCATGAAGGTACCTGACAAAGAATCCCCTCAAAGAAAGTCTCTTTTCAGGACTATTTGCAAAGCAGGAGGTAAGGCATGTAAAGTTTTGATTGATTCTGGTTCTATTGAAAATTTTGTGTCTGAAGAAATGGTGACAAAGCTTAAGCTTAGGAGATTGCCTCACCCATCCCCATATAAAGTCTCATGGCTTACCCAAGGTCAGCAGACAACTGTAGAAGAGCAGGCTTGGGTAGAATTTCAGATTGGAGCATATAAGGATAAGTTGTTGTTTGACATTACCAAGATGGATGCTTGCAATCTTTTATTTGGTAGACCATGGAAGTATGATTTGAAGGCACAACATGATGGTATTAGAAATACCTATACAATCAATAAAGATGGTAAGGTTATAACGTTACTACCATTAACAGAGAAGGAGGAGAAATCTAAAGGAAAAGAGGTGAAGGTAATGCTGATGGAAGGTAAACAGTTCATGAAAGAAGTAGCAGCAGAAGGTGCAGTTGCATATGCCCTAATCCCATGTATGAGGGTGAATAAAGAACAGCAGCAAGAAGTCAAGGAAGAGAAAAAGCAAAGATTCATAGACCCAGCTATCCAAGAGCTATTGGATAAGTACAAAGGTATCATCTCAGAGGGAATGCCAAGATCCCTACCACCTGTCAGGGATATCAGTCACTGCATAGACTTAATTCCAGGGTCAACACTTCCAAACAAAGCAGCCTATAAGCTAACTCCAGAACAGAATGCAGAAGTAGCCAGACAAATTGAAGAATTATTGGATTCAGGTCTGATTGGGAAAAGTTTAAGTCCATGTGCAGTACCAGCTGTACTAGCACCAAAGAAGGAAGGTACTTGGAGGCTTTGCATAGATTCCAGAGCTATTAACAAGATCACAATCAGGTATAGGTTTCCAATCCATAGGATAGAGGATTTACTTGACTGTTTGGGAGGTGCTAAGTATTTTACAAAAATAGATTTGAAGAGTGGATATCATCAGATCAGGATTAGGCCAGGAGATGAATGGAAAACAACATTCAAAACTAATGAAGGGTTATATGAGTGGAAGGTTATGCCTTTTGGTTTATCTAATGCACCTAGTACTTTTATGAGGTTGATGAATGAGGTTTTGAAAGAGTTCATTGGTAAGTTTGTCATAGTATATCTAGATGACATTCTGATTTTCAGCCACACAAAAGAAGAACATCTCAGACACATAGATTTGGTTCTTAAGAGGTTACATGAAGAGCAGCTGATGATAAATTTAGACAAGTGTTTGTTCATGCAAGAGGAGATCACATATTTGGGTTTTGTCATTTCACAAGGAAAGTTACAAATGGATAAGGAGAAGGTAAGTGCCATATTGTCTTGGCCAACCCCAAAGACTATGAATGATGTCAGAAGTTTCCATGGGTTAGCAACCTTCTACAGGAAGTTTATAAGAGGGTTTAGTCATATTTGTGCACCCATGCTTGATACCATCAAAGGAGGACAGAAGTGCAGATTTGTTTGGACTCAAGGAGCAGATGATTCTTTTGAAACATTGAAGAAGGTGGCACAGCAGCCAGTCCTTGCACTTCCAGACTTTAACAAAATCTTTCAGGTGGAATGTGATGCCAGTCACATGGCCATTGGAGCAGTACTCAGCCAAGAAGGTAGACCTATTGCATTTTTCAGTGAGAAGCTCAATGATGCTAAAAAGAGGTATTCCTCATATGATTTGGAAATGTATGCTTTAGTCCAGTCACTCAAGAAATGGAGGCATTACTTGATGCCAAAGGAATTCATAGTATTCACAGATAACCAGGCTCTGAGTTTCATAAACAGCCAGGAAAAGCTGAACCACAGACACATGAAATGGGTAGAAACCTTACAAGCTTTTACTTTTACATTGAAGCATAAGAAAGGAGTCAAGAATAAAGTTGCAGATGCTTTGAGCAGGAGAGTTCTAACAGTCAACCAGATTTAGTTAGAAAGTGTTGGCATTGATTCACTAAAGACCATGTATGAGACTGATGAAGATTTTGGGGAGATATATCATGTATGTACTTCTTTTGGAGAGAAATATCATGCTGAATTCTTTGAATTTTTGATTCAGGATGGATTGTTGTTCAAAGGTGGACAGTTATGTATTCCAAGGTGTTCTATGAGGTTCAATAGGAGCACAGGGAAATCACCTTTCCAGATAGTTTATGGTATGCATCCAAGAGGAATTTTGGAATTGAGAGATCTACCTACAGTAGACCCTGTTAGTGCAGAAGGTGAAGCTTTTGCAGAAGCCATCAAAGAGGTTCATGAGCAAGTCAAGACCCAACTGCAGCAAACCACCTTGAAGTATAAGGAATATGCTGATAAAAAGAAGAAGGATGTACAGTTTGATGTTGGAGATTTGGTATGGGTTCATTTGAAGAAGGACAGACTTCCTAAGGGAAAATATACTAAACTCATGCAGAGAAAAGTTGGACCATGTCAGATCTTGCACAAGCATGGACAGAATGCTTATGAGATACAACTCCCACCTGATCTTGGTTTGTCTCCTATATTCAATGTATGTGATTTAACTCCATACAAGTCTTATCCAGATGCAGATCAGGAACTCCTACAGGATACAGTCCATGATAACATTCCCAAGCATGATCCTCCACAGTTGCAGAAGGTTTTGGACACCAGAGTGGTCAAACAGACCCGGAACAAACAGTACTTGGAGTATCTAGTCTCTTGGAAGGGAAAACCTAATTCCGAAGCAGTATGGATGACTGAAGAGCAAATCCAGAAACATGGTGCAGATCTTCATACTCTCATCTCAAGTGGACTTGAGATTTCTTCTTCTGGGGAGTATGGTGCAGGAGCACCCCTACAAGACAGGATATAGTCAGCATGACAGGACATTAGTCTATTTTTAGCATGTTTGACTTCATAATGTAATAAGGTCCATTGGACCAATGCATATGTATTAGATCAGCCTAGGAGAATGTGCAGGTAGTTAGAGCTCGTGATTAGGTTGTCTGAGCTGTCTTCTCCTAGCTGCTTGGAAGCTCCCAGCCGCTGGGAATCGAGTTGGTAGTACTCGTAGGATATTGCTATAAATAACTCAGATTAGTTAGGGTTTGAGATCATGAGCAGAGAGAGAAGGAGAGTAGTAGTTGTGTTATGTTGTACTGGTGATTGAGTGAAATCCAGAGATCAGTCCAGACATTGTGAAACATTGTAGAAACAGGACATTTGTGTTTCATCTAAATAAGATCTCATCAATTGCATTATCTGGTTTATCAGTTGTTTATGTTCTGATTTCTGTTCTGATCACAGGTTAATGGATTCTTTCAACCCATCCACCGGTTGATTCTGTGAATCGGTGGAATGGTCATGTATGATAGTTTAGTTTGCATTTTAGTTTTCTGCATTTCATTGTTTGAGAGATCGATTGGTAGCATGCTATGAATCAACCTAGCATCCTCATGTGCTAGGATTTAGGAAGATAAACTATTAAGTTTTGATCTGAAGGTGATCCGGCCTGATCATCATATTTTCTTTGTGAAATTGTGCGGTTTTGTGAGTTTGCATGCAGCTGACGGACATACAGGGATCTGGATGTGCTTTTCCAGACAGAGTGAATCACATCGTCATCTGTGAGTATATCGCTATCCGGATCAGGTTATGAAGCTGACGAAGACTGTATGTTTCAAGTGCATCAGGATGATATAGGTTGGATATATACTCATTGTGTATATCATCATCAGGATCATCTTTCGTGTGTACCCATCATCCGCATATCGCTATCGCATGCAGGAGTGAAAGTTCATTTTTTGGCTAAGGACCGGAGAGGTCATCATCAGGATATTGAAAAGATCACCGGATATTCATTATCATGTTGCGGAGGATATAAGTGTCTTATAACCTGTTGACATCATCATCAGGTGCATTGACGTCATCATCAGGTGCAAGTGACGTCATCGTCATCAGGATATTGCGAATATCACCCTATGCAAGTTTATCCTGCTGTCGCTAAGTGTTTTGGCATCGGCGTAAGTTATCGGCATAAAGTTTGGGTAACATCATCAGGATGTTTCAATATGACCGGATAAGTCATATCCTGATGCTGTTGTTTGAGTAGTCGGATATCGGGGTGACGTAAGCATCGAAGGAAAGGTGCTTGAAGTTGTCGTCATTAGGATATTTGGAGGGAACCGGATATTTTATATCCTGCTGATGAAGATGATGCTGAACATCATGATGATGAAGATAGAGTTTGGTGGTAAGATGAACAGTGAACATCAGGAGGATGTTTGCGCTTGCCGAATATCATGATGCTGCTGACAGGCAAAAGGCGAAAGGCGGAGGAAGTGAACAGTAGTCATCAGGAGGATATTTCATGCCTCTTCGAAATATGATGATGCTGTCTGTGTTAGCAAGAAATATGATGATGATGATAAGCCGATAGGTATTATAACATGTTGGTTGTGTTAGTGACTCCTCCTTCCCATTTGTAAGCTCCCGTTGCGTTTACCTCTGCATCACTAAAGTTCAAGCATTACAGTTTGCAAAAGAAGAAAAAGTTGCTGATTTCCTCTACAATAAAATTTTCTTGAGATTTGGAGCCCCAAGATCAATAGTTTTAGACAAAGGACCTCAGTTTACTTCACAGGTAATCAAGGTATTCACATATTTATACCAAGTCAAGCACATAAAATCTTCACCTTACCATCCTCAAGCAAATGGGCAGGTAGAAGTAACTAATAGAGAACTTGAGAATATCCTAACAAGGACAGTGGCAATGAACATAAAAGATTGGGCTAGTAGATTACTTGAAGCAGTTTGGGCTTACAACACCACTTAGAAGTCCACAACAAAGTTTTCACCATATGAATTGGTTTATGGGAAAAAGCCTATATTATCTGTAGAATTTGAACTCCAGACACTTAAAACTGCATTGGATGTTGGTTTGCCATTGTCTATAATTCAGTAGAACAGAATTCTTTAGCTCAATGAGTTGGATGAGATTTGGACAGAAGCCATTCAGCAAACAGAACTAGTGCAATACTAGAGGAAGTAATGGCATGACCAACACATTAAAAGGAGGACATTTCAACAAGGAGATTGGGTTCTTCTTTATGATTCTAAATTCAAAGAATTCAAAAGAAAATTGCAGACTCACTGGTTGGGTCCTTATCAAATAAAGGACGTGTTTGAAAATGGAATTGTATTATTGCAACCAATTGATGGGAGCACAGACACATTTCTAGTAAATGGTCACCGAATCAGGCTCTACAAAAGACCATCTACTAAAGAAGAGTTTCTGATTAATTTATGTTTTGGTATAGGGGATACCTCCTCTGTCACGGTGTTGGATTGATTCTGATTTTGAAAAAAAAAAAAAAAGGAAGGTTGAAAACTAGCAATGGCTGCCTTCTAAAAAAAAAAAAGAAAAAAAGAAGGTTGAAAACCAGTAATGGCTGCCTTCTAATAATAATAAAAAAAATTTAAAAAAAAGAAAAAAAAAGAGGAAGATGGAAAACTAGAAATGGCTGTCTTCCTCGACCAAGGGAGTTGAAAACTAGTAAAATGGCGGTTCCCTTCTTCAGGACAGTTGAATAATGCAGATTAGTTGCTAAAAGTTGGCCTAATGCACCTTCGGCGCTTTCCAACTAGGAGCACCTCCGGCGTTTCCCAACTAGGAGCACCTCTGGCGCTCTATGAATAACGTCGTCAATCTCCATAATAAGGGAGGGACCCACCTCTCTAGTTGGTGAAGTAGACAAATCATATGATGAGGTCATCATGACTCATCCTCTACTTCATCACAAAGAATAATTAAATTAGAAAAAAATAATAATTTGTAGGAGTGTCCACGAGATGGCGCTGACATCACCTAAAGGCGTGGATTTCTGAACCACTTAGTGCAATGATTGCAGATCACGTGCAAGAGGGAAGTGGACATCATCTCATGCCGCTGCTCAATTGCCACAACACGTGCAGTTTCCAAAATGGCACAGCATTCCTTCCATGTACATCACATCATCATTAAAACTAATCCAGGTAAATCTATTTTTAATTAGTCATTAATTAGTAACTATCCTGTCTTTCTATTTTGGGTACTGCCAAGATGACACGTCCATCCACCATCATTACCTTCTTCACATCCAAGTATGCCGCCATCTATGCCTCAATACCACCTTACCTCGGGAATGCCTTGTCAGTCTACTACATTTATGACTGCCTTGGTCCCTTAACCCATCTGCATAAGACCAACCTAAAAAAATTAGCCTCCCTCATTCAAACCTTTGAAATAGACTAAAGCATAGAGAAAATTAAACAACTCTCCAGAGTCTACAGAGCAAATTGAACAACTCTCTGGAGTCTACAGAGCAAATTAAACAGTACTCCGGACCCATAGAGATAAGAGGGAAAGATAGATTACAGATTAGGGAGGTAAAAGAATAAATACAGAAGGTGGCATCAATTCAGCAATGGGAGTCAAGAAAAAGTCTGAGCCAGAAAGTACTGCGGGTCTTCTAAAGGATGCAGCTGCAGCAAACATTTTAAGGGCTGTTGGATGGTTAGATTTCCTAGACAAATTCGAAGGGTTTCAGGAGGATATTGTGGACGAATTCCTTAGGAATTTAAGAGACAACCAGACAACTATGAGAGGAAATCAAATTAGTCTCTCCTCAGTAATTATCAGGCACATCTCTGGACTTCCTGAACAAGGTGAGAGGTTCTATCACCTGAAAACCCTATATATTGATTTAATTAGAAATTTTTTTGTTCATGGTGAACCTGCTATTCAATTACATATGAATAAGAATGAGGTTAGAGGAATTTTGAGGTCCACACTCCCAAACCCTTGGGCATCTGTTGCTACCTGGTAAATGAAGTACTTTACCTATGATGGCCAATTCTCCATAGTTTTAGGGCCCATAATGAAAATTTTGATCTTTCTTAGACATGGAAATAGGCACCCTAAGTATAGCATCAATATCCCCAATTTCTTGTATTCTGCCATCAGGGCAACTGTAGAGAAATATCAACAGGGTAAGGGACCCATAAAACATCATGGCCTCATCTTTTTGGTAGTCAAGCACCACTTCCTATCTCAAGCCAATGGAGAAGAACTATTGCAAAACATTCTTGAGCACAACCCCCAGGTCAGAGAACCAGAGATAGCACAACCAGAAGGTGAAAGTTCTCCCTCTCACCAAAATGAAGAAACTGAGCCTTCAGCCTCCTCCATAGCTGTTCACAAATGGAAATCACCCTCACAAGAGGCCACTTCATCTGCAGCCCCTGTTCCTGACAAGAAGAGGAAAGGCAAACAGATTGCAGAACCTACTCCTACACGACCCCTATACATGACTCGGTCAGTCAGGCAAAAGATGACTCTATCTGGGGAATCTGGGCCTAAAGAATTAACAAGGGGAAAGTCGGGATAGGGAATTGAGGAGAAATGGTGAGCTAACCATCCCATGATTTGGATGAGATCCCTCTAGTTAGGAAGAGGAAGCAAAGTGAAAATTCTCCAACACCATTTGTTCATGAAGAGTCCAGTCCAGTTTCAATACCACCATGTGCTCCGGAGACAGGAAACTTACAAACTTTTACTATCTCCTCAGACTCTGAGGAAGGGAGACCTGCTCCGGAGGCACCCGTCCCACCTTTACTTTGGAGAAGAAAAAGGAAGAGGTAGCTCTCACAAGCTGAGAAGGATACTACCCTGCTCACTGAGGCACTCCTAGAATTGAGAACATGTGAGGATAGAGCTGGACCTTCATCAGTGCCAGCACTAGCAGAGGAACCTTAGGATAGGAACACTGAAGAAGGAGAAACATGACAAATGGATACAGAAGGAGGAACAGGACAAATGGATATAGAAGGAGGAACAGGGCAGATGGCCATGGATAACCTTGATGATCAGCTAATAGCCACAAAAGCAGAGGCAAAAACTCTATCTCATCCCTCTGACCAAGAGGATATAGAAATTTCAATAGAACAACAATTAATGGAAGAAGTTAAAAATTTAAAAAGAATGCTCTGGGGAAAGAATTTGATTATTACTGACCTCAAGAAGGTCAGGGTAGAGATGGAGATGGAGCTGAAACAAACTATTGCAAATATCTAAGCAGACCTCCAAAACAAGGATAAAATCATCCAAGAGAAAGAGGCAGAATTAGAAGCACAGAAATGTGAGGCAGCCAAATTGATGGAAGAAAAAGAGAAAGAAACAACACAGGAGGTTTCTCAGCTCACCAGGGCCAGAGACAATAGTCTCACAATAATGGAAGCACCGATTGAAAAGGTACAAAGCTAGGATAAACAATTAACTTGGGCCAATAACAGACTGGATGATCAAGAAGAATATATTCAAGAATTGTCTAGCCCAAGGGCCACCAATAAGTAGGAAATTCAAACAGATGCCTATGTGGGTCCAATCCCCATTAACATTCCCAAAGCCCTGTTTCATTGGGAGAAAAGGTGCAGAGAATTTGAGGCCTCCAAGCCAATGTTGCAACTACAAAGGGCAGTCATTGCTAAAGCAGAAAGAATAGCAACTTTGGAAGGCAAAATCATTCAGATGGCCTCCCTTTCCTCAGAAATTCTATCCTGCAAGCCTCCAAGTGCCAGCTATTCAATGTTCTTACAAGAAAGGGTATTGCAAAGGAAACTCTCCTTAGTCCTGTTTGACATAACTGAGGATATTGAAACAACATAAGGGTTCATGGTAGCTTACACTAGGAGCAATGATGAAGACAAAAACTTCCTATGTGAATTATATCTACATGGGTTTTGTATTAATGATATATCCTTCATCATTAATCACTTTGTGGGAGAATGCCAGCTTAAGGCATTCATGTCCCTAATGAGAAACCACTAGATTTGGAATGAAAGGATGGAGGATCATCTTCAAAAGGATTTAAAAACAGATCTCTTCATCAGGAAAGAATGTCCCAATCCTTTTGCTCTTCGGACCCAATTCAGGTCCCTTATCTATCATCCTGCAAATACAACCAGAATGTTGCCATTGTACCTAAAAAATTTGTAGGAATGCTCCATTGACTTTGACCTTTTTATGATTAATTCAGCAAATTCTGTACTTGCTATAGCAAAGAGGAGATGGAACATTTTGACTCCGGAGCAGAAACTTAGAGAGGTGGTTACCCCTGCAAACCTGAGGTTATTCATGAGAAAGGCAAAGTTGCTATCCAAACTGATGGATACACACAAAAAGGAATGGATAGGTGGACAGTTCAGGCCTCCTCTGATAATTGAACCACTCCCTGTATGGACAGAACAGCTAGAAGATGAAAAATTGCAAGACTGGTTGAAGCAAGTGAACAAGTACAGAGGAAATGGTAACACCAACAGAACCACTTGGACCACCTACCTCCAAGATTATAGTCTGACTGACAGGTTGCTTCGCTAAAATAAATCCAAAGTATGAAAAGCAGGAGGACCTGCCAAACCTTAGGTATGGGGGGGATGATGAGTGCCAAATTGCACTCATGAAATACATCTCTTTTTCCTCTCTCTCAGTTCATCTTCCTAGTGTCTGCACCCAAATAAGTTAGCAAGATTGTTCTATTTTGTGATTAATTAAGATAGATTACTTAAGATTAGAATTTTTGATTATGTGACTAATGTACGTGGGGTTGATGGAAAAAAATGTAGAACTTTTCTCTCTTTTTGAATCCATAGGTGTAGATACCAAGAACAACGATTTTGTGCATCTCCGGAGATCATCTTCAATGATCTCCAGAGACCATACCGAAGAACCATGACACCTGGAGTTTTGAAGATATGGGGAATGCCTCTCCGGAGCTCTACGAAAGTCTGGAGTATCTCCTGAGCTGTAGCAAGAACAGTATCTCCGGAGCTGCAGACAGGAACAGCCATCTCCGGTGCCTCCTGAAAGCAGGGCATGTTTCCAAGCAGAGCTGCCAACCAAACACTTTTAGCAGCGATCTTGAATACCCCTCACTTCACTCAAAGCATCACCTAAGTGATGAAGGGTCGACTATCAGTTAAACTGCTGAAGTTTTATCTTTTCAAAGATTTTGCATGAGTTACGAATTAAACTGATCTAATATCCTTATTTTCAGGGCTTTGATGCCCAAGTGTATTAAGACTTAAACTTAGACTTCTGAGTGGAATTCTATTCCACTCAAGTCTACTTTTCTTGCATGATGATTTTTCATAAGTTAGACAGTTAAGTGCAGACAAGAGATGGTGTCATCTCATAGAAAGACTGGTAGATAAGTTCAGTGATATATCATCACTCATTTTTATATATATACTCTAAGAAATAGTAGAAAGGAGACAATGATAAAATTATTCTGATTTTCAGAGATCTTAGTTTTGTTATAGCCATATTTTCATGAATGCAGAAATGAATGAATTGGACTGAATTTAGTTTAGATCATCTTTTGTGCTGATTTCCTGCAATAGCCTTCAGCCTCAAGGGTGTGGAGCAAGGGCCCATTCTCACCACTCAGGCAGGAGGCTAGTATCTCTGTTTTATTGTTTCAATTTTCTCTTATAAAAGTATTTCCTATTTTAATAGATAGATGCATGTTATTGTTTCTTTGCTTTGAGTACATTTCCTATTTTATTTTGTTTTCCAACATTCATTACATTTATTCAACAAGCAGATAGATTAATCATTCTGTTAAACATTAGGACTAGCTATAAACTGGTCACTTAGAATCCCTAGTTGCAGACAGCCATGGACACAGCCCTGGTTCTTTGACATCTGAAAATAGATTAAATGATGAGGTACAGTGACAACCTGTCAATTGTACCTAGTGATGTCCTACCAACATTATGAAAGCCACGAATATTGAGTTTATCTGGTTTGATTAAAGACATATCAACATTAAGTTTATGTAACAAGTCTATGCCACAAACATTAAGACCTAATCCACCATCAATCATAGTGTGTTTTACCCTCAATTTATTAATGATGAGAGATATCACAAGAGGCTCATATTGGTTTTGCACCTCTATGGGAGGTAATTCATGTTGTTGAAATGATATATCAGATGTTGTCGTATGTATACAACAAAACAAAGATGCTACCTCATTCAATCTTGTTTGATGGAAAAGAGTGATCTAGCCTAAGGAGTTAAATTAGGTCAAACCCTCTTCTATAAACATTAGGACACAAACTGAACTTAGCTTCTACCCAAGAAGGAGAGCCAAACTATAGGGGTTCTGCCCTTTTGTTGTATAGAGATAAATCAACCAAATCTAACCAATGTCAAGCAAACAAGCTAGGGAAAATGGCCAAACCCTAGATGACAAATATCGACTTATGACTAATAGACATAAATAGATCTCAGAAATCCAAAAGCACAACAAAGATCAGGGAACAGATCATAACCTAGATCTGGGAGAAGAAACACCAAAGACCAGGGCACTTGGACACCCTAGACCCTAATTAGGGTTTTGCAGGATCTTGGGATATCACTAAACTTGTACTTGTAACCTCTGTCTTCTTCCAAGAAATTATCTTCAGAACCTAGTTCTCTAACCTACACACAAGGAAAGAGGAAAATGTTGTGCTGTGTGTAAGGGATTTCCTTAGTCAAACCTTGTGTTGGTGTTTCCACCTCCACTACAATGATGATTAGATCCAAGAGAGCGTGCCCAAGGAGGGCAGAGGCCAGATTTGTAATAATATGATAGAAATATGAATGAAAATGATGATGATTACCATGAGAGGTAAAACCCTAGTTGATGAAGATAACTCAAGATCATACACCAATAAGAAGAGTGATGGAGAAGGCTTGAAACTTATTTCAAGACCTGCAAACAAACTTCAATAGCATCCATAAGTAGATAACACTTCCAAGCATGAAGAACACTTTAGCATAGAACACAATATGAAAGCAAACTTTAATTTTGCATTAGGCCACTTAGTGTAAAATGAAATACATAACTCCTTTATATATGCATTCCTACTCACTTACGAAAAATAAAACACAATGGGACTGACAAATGTAAACTAGGGAGGTGATCAAAGCCAAAACCACAAGAGAGGGGCTAAAGATCTAAACTGGGACCAGGGCACTTGGGCGCCCTGGGCCTTTATCCCCACAAAATCCAAGAAGTATCAAATGTCATGGGCTTAGTCCAGTCCTAAGTTGATTTTGTCAGGTTTATTAACTAAGATCAAGATTTTATCATTTTATACTCAAAAAGGTGTTAAAATAAGTCATGATTAACAAAGACAACATTTTAGGTCCAACTAGGTGCTAAACTAAGTGTAAAATGCTAGTGTACACATTTTACTCTATAACAAGTCTAACAGAAGGTGGAATAACTACCTTTTGTAGAGCCTCTTGGAGCATTATGTGGTATATAGGTGATGTTTGTATTAAATACCATAGAGAGATATTAGCCGGAGTAGTGTAAAGCTGCTCGATAAGATCATGTTCTTACCAATATGTGGAGGAAGATGAGGTGCTTGAGGTAGGATAGGTTGAGAAGGTGGAAGAGAAATGGCCACACTCAGTGCACACTTACTTTATTTGTTATTGTGGGTGTTGTATGTGTGAGAAACCACATGAGGTTGTTACAACACATTTTGAACACCTTGATTACTTTGAGTAATTTGATTTGCATAGTGTTGGAAACAAGGCAGATAACTGAGAGGGGGGGTGAATTAGTTATCTTAAATTTCTTAACTTTCTTTTCTTCTTTAACAATAGTGCAGTATCAAAACATATAAGCATAAATGAACATGAGAGAAGAAATGAAATCAAAACACATAATATAAGGATTTTTACATGGAAAACCCTATTAAGGGAAAAACCATGGGGTGACTAACCCAAGATTGTATTCTCTATTAAAAGAATAAGAAGTACAAAATGGTACTTGCTAGTTAGGGCTCACTGCCCGAGCACACTGCTCACAAGAGGCTCACTACCTACAATAGTTTATAGAAAGTAACCAGGTATTTGAACTGATGAGAAGCATCCACATATGCTAAGGTTCAGTTCTGGTTAGGCTTAATATATTGATCTACTGCACTTCATTCTTCCTCTGTTTTGGTGCTTGTTGTTCTGTTACATACCGGACCTGTATATCCGCTTCCACACTAATCTCTACTTTTTCTCGCACACTTCTTCACTATTCACACACCTTCACATCGAAATCCATCTGGTATATATATCTGCACCAAGGATTTCAACATCATTCTAGTCAGCATTTGGAATACTCAAGATTTTCCCAAACTATGGTCTGTCAGCTGAATCCATGCTTACTAAGGGATGCGTATCAAATAGATAGTTATAGAAGTCATCAATCATGTTGGCCAGCCATAAATGATCTCTTAAGTAGCTTGATCACCATCAATTTCTCATTTGGATTAAGGTCTGATGCTCTGCCGGTCAGTTCTTTCTCAGTCTATCCTACTTGTCAGGAACCCAACACTTAGGTGCTCATATCTTTTCACTCTTTCATCATCGGAGGCTCAATCTATGGAATGTGGTAGTCATGGTATTCCTCTTGACTTCCCAAAGTCTGCACTTTTTTGAGATACATCATCTGAGAGATCCAGACCTGATTGTCAAACCTTGCTGCATGCTCTGTTCTTGTTCACTGGACCAAAACACTCTTCAATCTGACTTCCAGTATAGACATATTATGTGCTGCGGATGTGTGGGATAAGCTTTGTTGCCATCAATGACAACAATCATGAAGCCACACAATGTCTCTTGCTAACACATAGTTGAGAATGTAACCCGGAGGTCGAGGTGGTGTTGTATAACCTCAAACTATAATCACTATTTTAGAGAAAAGAGGCGAATTGCACTTATTCACTATCCTTTTAGTGGGAGGTATAAGTCTATTAATGATGATTGAATTGACATTGTTTTCTTTTTAAGTAAGTTCAACATCCATCCCTGAAGGATTTAATGTTAGAGATCACTGTTCATCCACTAATTCTTCATCTTTTGAATGGAGAGCATTGGGATGAAGGGAGGGTAAAGTGTTGTTAAGAAAATTGTTGATGATTGTATCTTTACTGATGTCCAAGGGGCTTGGACATGCAACTAAAGGAGGAACATAAAGGGTCTTGACATCCTTAGAAATATCTAAGGTACTTGAACATTCAACCAAAGGAGGAACATCAATAGGAAGAGTCATAGAAACATCGTGTACTATGGTAGAAAGAGTAGTTGTTGGCAACATAGTCAAGAGACACTGCTCTGATGGAAAGTTGTATTTTGTCATTGATGGCAACAAAGCATAGTAAAGGGGTTTTCAGTCATGGCACCAAGGTTTGGTAAAGGTTTGAAAGACTAACTTAGTCAAAATGGCTAAGTATGGGCAAGCTACATAGTGATAGAGATTGGATCAGTATGCCTCCGCAGTTGAAGATCATTATATGCAGTTCAGGTATGTTGTTTATAACTATTTGGTGATCACATGTTCTAGTTTTCAAGTTCTAATTTCCTCCAGAAGTCATATGGTGAAATGTCTAAGTCCAGGTGAATAGAGTTAAGACAGGAATAGTGCACAGTACCAATGTAAAAGGGTCCGTATTCCTCCACTGTCACATATTTTGTCTTGCAGTTTTGAGGCAACAAAGATACTTATTATGACTACCTAAATCTAGAGTTATAGCTTCTAAAGTTCCCTTGATCACTTTCTACAAGTTGTTCTTTATTGACTTATAGTTTGACAATGTTTCACAATGACTAAGTGACAGTTTGAAGATCCGCATTTGTCTGTAGTTGAATACTATGTTCTATGGTTCTAAAGGTATGACAATAAAGCTATAATGGATATTGGATATGATTTTTAAAGTCTCATATGGTCCACATTGGAAGTTATGCTGTGATAGTTGAACTGGTCAAGTGTGTACTTAAGGGATAAGCCAACAAACATGTTAGATCTATATGCGGTGAAGATATATTATTTGAACAATCAATCTAAGTGGTTGAGTGATTGGTCCCGACCTATATGAAGACCATTGTATGTTTTTTTGGGTCCACATTGTTGTTTGTACACAAGATCAAGCCAACAATGTATAACATTTATATACACGTTTCATGTTTGGCTTGCCAACCTAATTGTGAGATAAATCTTGTTGTAGATATATATACTCTATGGATTTCGATGTTGGAGGTATGGATAAGTGGGAATAAAGTGCAAATTAAATGTGTGTGTGATCTAAGGTAGTTTTGTGATAAAAAAAGATAGTAAAAGTAGAAGGGCAGAGCATATGTGAAGCAGACCAGAAAAGTAGGGTAGCCATTATGAAGATATTTGAGTCTGTATACTAAGCTATTAGTGGAACTGCACTTCAACATTCTGTAGATGCATTTGCAGCAGTCATCTCTTGGCAGTGAGCCAATCCTTCTTCTATCTTCTCTTCTATTTTCTTGGCAGTGAGCACTTCTTTGGATAGTAAGTCCTTGGGCAGTGAGCCCTAAGGTAGTGAGCCTTAATGTAATTTGGTATTATCATAATACATTGTGAGCTAACACTCACCATGGTTTTTCCCTTTTTGGGTTTTCCACGTAACAATCCTAGTGTCTATGTGGTATGTCGTTATGGTTGTTCTTATATTTGTTTTTATTTCAAGTTATTGAATGTGGTAAATGGATTAATAAAAGTGTGAAAGAGAAGTTTTACAGAATACTGATTCACCCCCCTCTCAGTATTCTTTGTGATCAATAGTAGTATGCTCAATATCATCTAATGCCACATCTCTAGAAGAGATGTCATTCAAATGAAGAGAAGGTAAAGTAATGTTAAGGAATGTGTAAATGATCTCATCCTCTTGCGCCAAAATGTCTTCATTTTTGGGAGAGGGATCCAAAGAATAGGGTGAATTAAGAGAAGCTAATTCACCATCATATGCCTTAGAAGTGGTTTCAATGGTACTATCATGTGTAGTATAAGAATAACAATCATGATCATCTTTCGCATGACAACTCATGGAGATGAATCTAGTATGGTCTTCTAATATCGAAGTATACATGCCCATGAGAGTCATGAATCTATCAAAATTAGATATATAACAAAGGATTTCATATATAGAACATTTAGAAATGTGAATATCACACATGG
The DNA here is from genome assembly GCA_027924645.1 of Cunninghamia lanceolata. Lineage (NCBI taxonomy): Eukaryota > Viridiplantae > Streptophyta > Pinopsida > Cupressales > Cupressaceae > Cunninghamia > Cunninghamia lanceolata. Next base: position 4,515,088 of record BSBN01000794.1, read on the forward strand.
ATGCTATGTGATTTAAGACATAAGGATGCATATTAATGAATTTAGGGAAAATTTCAAAATTTATAATGTATGCATACAAATATTTTGAAGATGAACCACATGAAATGTCCATAATGAGATGTCTTGTCTTCTATATGAGAATAAGATATGGAAGAGCAATGTACAATAAAATTTATTCATTAATGAAGTACCACCAATATGAAAATAAGATTGTAATCAAAGACCTATGATTTCCATAGAAGTGGGGTCTTCCAAAAATGTGATATTCTTGTGTTGGGATATAGGTGCCATCAACCTTGTAAATCCTACTGCATAGTTTCCATTGTTCTTGGAAAGTTCCAAGCTTCTTGGAGAGTTCCAACATCCTTGGAGATAAGGTGTTAATTTTATAAATTTATTCATAAGGGATGAATGTTTAACCATTAGGGGTAAATTATTTTTACTGGTATGGTAAATAGTTATTTACTAGCCTCAATAATTAATTAGTTACCGACAGGTTGTTACGGAGTTACTTTTACTGTTCAAGGAATATTGGTAAATAGTAGATGAGGTGAGGTAGAGAATCTTGGCACCTATCTTAGGGAAATGTATTTTTGGACTGTTATGATGCATGTCATAAGTTTGTAAGAGCATCTATGACAACTTACAATTGTCATAAGGTGTAAGATATTCTATGGTAGCATATGACAACAATTATTGTCTTGTAAGATCCTATTCTTGGTTCTAGGTGCCTATATTGGGAAGATACCCATGAAAAGTGTAAGAGAATCTATAAGAAGATAATTTTGGTGTATCCCAAGATAGGAAAATTGGACTTTGTCCATCTCCCACGAATTTTCTTGGTGGGTACTCATTTTGTATAAATATGAGACTTGAGAGTGAAGTTTGGTGGCATAATAGGAAGAGGAAAACTTGTTTGAAGGTAATAGGTTGAGTGAGAGAGTTCTTTTGTACACATGTGCTATTGGATTGAAGACTTAAGAGGAGATTAGAAGTGAATGTATTGTAATCTTGTTTGGAAGATAATACAACTTGAGCCTCTCTTCTTGGTGGAGTTTTTTCCCGCAAGGGTTTCTCCACATAAACACTGTGTTTTGATCTTCTATTCTATTGTTATATTGTGTTGTGAGATCTTGCATTCTTATGTAGCTGATTTGAGCCTCTTTGTTGTTTCTATCTTATGATGATGTTATTTCTATTATAAGGGCATCTAAGGTGGTTTTATCAAGCATGTTAAAGTGGTTGATTTTAGCATCATAAAGAAGTTGAATCTCTTCATGGTATTTCAAGGAATAAGCAAACTTAATTTTCAGATTTGCATACAATTTTTAGATTTTTATTTTGTAGTAGTCAAACCCTTGTATCTCACCAATTGATATCATATCTTAGTGATTTAATTATTAACAATGGGATTAGAGATTGTTCATTTATTCCAACAATTGGTATCAGAGCTTAAGGTTGTTCCATGGCTTGCATGTGCTTGTATGTGCTTGCATGTTCTAGCATGTGAGTTGCATGTACTTGCATGTTTCTTGCATGTTCTTCCATGTGAGTTTAATGTACTTGTTGCTTGAATTGATGGATTCATGGTAATTTGGTTTTGGGTATTCCTCCATTTTTGAATTTAGCTTGTAAAGCTTGTGAATTTGTTGGAAGGAATTGTAGAATGTTAGAGGTTTTTGGGCTGCAGTGGATGTTTTGTATGTTGGCATTCTTTTGCAAATCTATGCGATTGGAAGCCATGGTATCTAACTCAGATGGATATTGTCAATGAGATATATGGTGGACTCTTGAGGCTCAGGGTTATGGATCTTCATGGAGTTGATCTTGTGGTAGTGATCTGGAACTCTAGTTTGGCAATATGTGAGTATCCTCTTATTTGGTTGTTTTATTCTTTACCTTGTGGTAATGTGAAGTGAATGGGTGTTCATGTTGGATGGTTGCTTTTGGTGCCCTGGTCACATGGAAGAACATTTATTTTTTGGACTATAGTATGGAGTGTTTATGTTGGATTCATGGTTTTGGCCCTTGGTTACATGAAAGCACTGGATGATTTTCCATCTGTTGCATGTGGGTTGTGGAGTTGGTCTTTTTGTGATCTAGACACTCTTGAACAACTTGGTTCCTCCTTTTGCATATTCATGTTATTTTGGATATGTAGGTTTTATAGTTTTCTTATTTCAAAAAGATGTGGATTCACAGATCTATGATATTTCATTATTTCAGATGGCATATGTAGTGTGAATGTCTGGATGTTTAAGTGATTTTAGATTTACTCGGAGAGATGGTTTTGTAGGTTTTATATGTTAACCAAAATCTGTGGTTTGTAGATTTGTGGAAAGATTGTGTTCAGACTTAGAGTATTCTAGATGGAAACAATTACAGATTTGCAGGGTTGCTTGTTGGGTTCTTATGATATATGGTTACTCTTATGTGGATTTGTTTGACAAATCAGGTCTAGCATGGATCCCGGTGTTTGAGTCTTAGAAATCTACATGTTATTCCTAGTTATCTTTTTTTTGCATGTTACTGATGTGGGGTTGAATCTATTTTTTAGTTATTTGAGATTGGAGCATTGACCATGTTTTCTCCTTTGAGATGTTGTATGAGTGCAGATCTTATAAATTGTCTAATAAGGATTCTGTTTGGTTGACCTCTTCTTGGTCACTTGATTGCATTGGGAAGTTTATTGCAGTGAGACAAAAGGATGGTTTGAAGAGTACCTGATATTGTTGTTCATTAGAATCTATAGCAGTAAGTTATGGTGCATGAGAAGCTCTGTTCACTTTTAATGGAGTTTTGGTAATGATGTTGGTCATGATACCATGTATAGCTCAGTATCACTTTCAGTGGGGGTTTTGTGCAATTACATAGTGTGTTCTATCTTCTTTCTTTTTTTTCTTTTTCAGGATTTTGGTTCTGTGTTGTTGTTGTCATAGTGTGTAGTGAACCATGGATAATCTTTGGTTAGAAGATGGATGATCTTTTGCAATAGTTTTTGGTGTCATAAGGAGATCTTGGATTCTACCCTTAGGTTGCAGTGAAGGTTTATTGGCATCTTTGGTTCTATTGATAGAGGATGCTTAATCTTCATGTTATTTGAAGAGGTTTTAACATCTTGTTTCATGGAGGACCCTTAGAGTCTTTGGTAAAGGTGTTATTGTTCTTCCTTTGGAGAAGATGTAGTTCACTTTGGTTTTGAGTATTAATCATTTGCTTGGAGCTTTATGATTTTGCAGGTTGCATTTGAAGTTGGCATGTATTGATTGGTGGGTGCTCATGGATACTAGAGAGACTTGGGTTAGGCTAGAAATCTCTTGTACTTAAGAGATATGTATTGGAATGGTTACTTGTTATGAAATTTTTTCAACACTAAAAATTAAGGAGCCTACACCTCGAAATGAATGTGAGTCCATCATAGACCTGATAAGAAGATTGTCTTTATTAAAAGCTTATATTCTATGGTGTTGTATGCATAGGACAATCTTTTATCCTGCTCTTATTCTACTTGACAAGTGAATGATCTAAGAGGTGTTGCTCGCCTGATTATTAGATGCATTCTTTATATGTATATTGTCTTCTCTTGTGCATTAGTCTTGAAAGTTGAGTTCTGATGGCTTGTTGAAAAGTAGATGCATGATTTTATGTATTTTTGTTGTTCTCCTTGTGATCTTGAACTTGGCTTAGTTATGAGGATTTGGTAGGAGAGGTACATGAGATGGTTAGTGGCTTTAGGCATATTTACTTATGTTGTGGGGATGTTTGGCTAGTTTGATCTACTTTATCTGAGAGGTTTACATCTATTGTTGTCATGTTTCATTATAAGTTGAATGGTTATTGTGTATAGGAATAAAATTGAGATCAAATGATAATCAAAACAATGAAAAATAATCAGCAACTCAATCCTATAACATCAAGATAACGATCTAAGAAAACAACCAAATAATCAATGAATAACACAAAAATAACGAAAGATTTCACCTAGATTGTATTGTTATCTTGGTCGAATGTAGATTGCTCCTTAAATTGTGAAACCATGTTTGTAACAAGTGGATGTAGATTGTGTTTGTGCTCAAAGTGCTCAATGATACGATGTATGCTCAATGCATTGTAGGGAGACAAAATCTTAAATGATCGAAGAGGATTTGTTATGGAGATGAGGGGGGCTTATAGGTTTCCATGAAGATCGATCAACAGTCTAGATAATTCAATAGAATCAATGGATGAGATAAATCTAGAATTCATGATGAATGTGCACCTAACATGTGTCACACAAAAAGATATTTTTGTTTGAGTTAACTAATTGATTTGGCTAAAAGACATGGAACAGACATGAGATATGATTAGATTTCATTCCTTTTTGCATGATTTGAATAAAATTAAATAATAAATTATTTAATTTTGTGTGCATGATGAATAAGATTTATTTTTAGAAGAATTGGAAGATAAAAAAGCAAATTAAATAAATATATTTATTTAATGGTTTGTGCATGATGGAAGACATAGATTAGATTTGAAGATTTAAATAAATTAAACAAATAAATTGATTTAATTTATTTTGCATGATGAAGGATAAATAAAATATTTGATTTTATTTTATTTTTAGAAGAGATATTCAATTTAAATAAATTTGAATGATTTATTTAAATTTGGAAGAATAATTGACTTAATTAAATAATTTAGACATTATTTAATTATAGATAAGAGGATTTAAATGATAAATTAATTAAATAATTAATTTATTCAATTGATGTGGATTTGAATTTTGAAAGAAGATAATGATTTAATTAAATAATCAAAATTATTTAATGTTGGAAGAATGAAGTTGATTTTGATGAAATTAATTAAAAAAATAGAATTATTTAATTAATGTCGAATTTAGGAGATTTGGAAGAATTTGATGAATTAATTAAATAATTAGATTATTTAATTAATGTTGAATGCAGGTGATTTGATGAAATGCAAGTGATGCGATGACATGGTCATTTTTGGGTGTCTACATTTTACCTCTCTTTGATGCAATGCAGTTTATAGCGTTGCTTCAAAGAAAACAACTTTTGAAGACATGATACAATTTTGATGCCCCAGTGTAGCTAGCTACCCTAGTGTAGCTGGCATAGGATGCCCCCTCAAGAGGAAAGACAGAGAAGCAATAGAAGAACTGGGTTGACGCTCGACTAGAAGATTGTGTTTGAGAAAGACGAGGTTGGATAGATGGAGGCTGACATGATGAAGATGATGAGAAGATACAAGGATAAGATGGATTAGGGGTGTGAAGAATGAGGGTTGGGACACTATAAATAGGGCCCAAGGGGTCAACACTTCTCATTTGCACACCTAGAGTTCACAAAAGTTAGAGCCATTTGCCTCTTTGCTTAGTTGAGTGCTTCCTTCGTAGAGCGAGTTTACAACTTGCAGACATGTTGATTCCTGTGTATAAGCACCAGGTAGATCTAGTGTGGACCTATGGGAGACCAATGGGAGCTTCGAGAGTGGTAAGTGATTGAAAAGCCTGCTTGTGTTCACATTTTTTTAGGTCTTTTTTAGGGTTTGAAATTTTTTGGCCCAAAGGCGCTAAGATTAGTTTTGGTGCCTTTGGCACTTGGTAAAGCGCTTTCAGTGCCTATGGCATGCAGTCTAGCACCTTAGGTAAAAAATAAGTGCCTTTGATGTTTGAGTTCATGTTGGAGTGCTATTGGCAAATGCCGCAGCGCTCTTGGTAGTGCAATAAAGTGCATTTGGTATAATAGCTAGGTGTTGTTGGTAGTTTTAGGCTTATGACTGTGTTAGTAGTTAAGCGCCCTTAGTAGCACAGAGAAGCATCTTTTGTGGAAATCTAAACACTTCTGTTTGTTTAAAGCTAAGCACTTCTACAAAGCAGCAAGGCGCTCTTGGTATGGCAGTTAAGCACCTTAGGTAAAAACTAAGCGCTTTTGGTCTTAGGGCAGTTTGAGCTAGGTTAGCTTTGGGAAATGTGTGTCAGAGGCTTAGACTAGAGTTGATGAGGTTTGACTTAGGGATTTTACAATGTGTTGACTTAGAAATAGGTTGAATTTTGCAAGATTTGTAACAAGTGTTCACCATGGATGCAAATTGTCTTACCACCCTTGAAGTCCAGAGACAGACACTACCTAATTGTTGACTTGGTTGTATAGCTTGGCTGGGAGGAGGAGATCTTCCTAGAAGTCATGGGATTGTGGCATGTGGCTCATCTGATTCCTATTAGGGAAAACCTTGTACTCTTGGCAATGATTGTGGAGAGATACCACAGTGAGACCTTCTCATTTCACTTTTTGACAGGTGAGGTGACTGTGGCACTTGAGGATGTTTAGCACATCCTGTGGATTCAGATTCAGGGCGAGAGAGTTGACTATGACACAGAGAGGGGAGAGGTAGGTATGCGAGAGGTCTTTTCTACAGATGACCTAGGTGTGTGGGATCGTGAGATCTGGTGGGATTGAGTGTGGTGGCTTTGCGACAGGATTTGATGGATTGTTGTATCTCTGATTGGAGGATTCTTATGTCCAGACAGATGGTCCAGGGGTTTATTTGTTGGATGGGGTACTGTGCTATCAGGGATGTTTACACATGGGATCTAATATGCGTGGGGACCTTGCATTCTTGGCCAACTTTATCATGATTTGCATGACTGTGTGTACAGATAGGGAGTAGCTTGTCTGCAGGTGTTACAGTGTTACAGGTGTGGGCCTGGGAGCATATCCCAGTGATTAAACCGATCACCCAGTGGCACCAAGATAATGGCGAGCCATATGCTTTCCTATATGAGGGTGTTATTACTCATCAGTGACTTGGTTCAGTGAGTTACTCGTGGAGACAATTAGATGAGATGGACATCTTTGTTTGGCACCCTTGGAGGGACTATGAGCCTTGGGATGATGATCACGAGGAGTTTGTTTGCTACCGACAAGCGAGATATTTATTTGGCTGATGTATTTATACCATTGAGAGATACCTTCTAGAGAGGGTATTAAGATAATTTGGTTTGCCATAAGGGGAGCCCGTAGGTGAGGCTATATTTGTGCAAACTTAGAGGGAGTTGGAGGACTGGGTGCCGGAGATTGTTGCAGTGACAACGTTAGTAGATTTACAGGGAATTGCCCCAGTAATATGGGACTGGATTACAGGGGGAGAAGACCCACGCACACTTCCAACATATGACACCTACTGGTAGACACACAGGCTAGTGAGACTAACTAGACCTGGAGTAGTGGGAGTAGTGCGAGAGGTGGCAATTGGTGGAGTTGAGGCTAGGGCTCGAAGAGAGGCCCGACAGTAGGTTGTAGCACAGAGACAAGCTGGGGGGATGATGGAGGAGGCTAGGAGGATGTGTAGATGGTCGAGGCTAGGGGACATCAGATTGTTTTGTCAGCAAAGACACCCTTACAGCAGGCACAAAGACTATTGCAGGAGGAGATAGCAAAGAGGACTCGCTTGGAGCTCAAGATGGTTAGGATGAGGAGAGACATAGACATGACCTGAGCTGAGGCCAGACAGGCTGAGGTGTAGGCATAGATACATGCCTAGGTAGCAACCACAACATAGGTAGCACTGGCAGTAGCACAGGTAGTGCCACCACCACCACCACCAGTAGATGATGGGCAGATTGCCCAGTTGACCATGGAGAGAGACGTAACAGTATAGTTGCGTTTGATTGCAGAGGCCACCCTGCAGAGGGTGAGGTGAGAGAGAGATGTTGCACACTATGCAGTGGGTGTAGACTAGATGACTTTTTTTAGTGAGCTTACCCGAGTTCAGGGTGAGCTATTTATAGTTGGGAGAGAGGTTGAGTACTATAGAGGCCTCCACTTTGGAGCAGTGCTGGCCTATCAAAGGGAGCCTAGCTTCCAAGAGAAGAGCACATCAGAGGCCTCCTCATCACATAGGATAGGGAGATCAGTGCCATCAGTTAGGGGACCACTGCTACTGCCACATGGAGGAGGACGACCAATAGGGGACCTTCACCAAGTGCATGCGGTGGACAGGGATCGTAGTAGGCGGGGAGCTTCACACACTAGCTCACACTAGAGCATGCTTATTGTATATGTTGTATCATGATGGACATTGTATATTTTGATGGATGCCTATGTGTATTTGATGTATATTGTAGGCTCTTGATAGCCATGATGTACTTTTTGATGTATATTTTGGATGTATATATGGATTGTTGATGTAGACACAGACATTTGTATTTTTTGATGACATCAGATGATGATATATGATGACATATGATGATCTTTATGCTCCTGGATGTTCATGCTTTTTCTTGTGATGTACTTCTATATACTATGGATGTGATGACATGTATTTATGATTATGATTTGACATGATGATGTTTATGCTTATAGATGTATGACATATGATGACATATGATGACATTATGACATGATGATGATGTTATATGATGATAATAATGCTTATGAAATGCGATGTCTAACATGTGGTTTTGCAGATATGCATTAGAAGGTGATGGATAGAAGAAATTTAAAGATAGAAGAGGACATGATAGAAAGACTATTGATCGATCTTATCTTGAAAGACTATATGATGATTTGGATAAATGGATGGTGCAAATGGATAACTTGTTGCAACGGTTTCACAAATGTTTATAAAGAGCAATCCTTATTTTTGATATAGCACATGGATAGTTTTCCACCAAGGTATAAAAGATCAAGGTGTTGTGATATCCTAGTGGGAGGACATTGACTCTGCAAGCAACCGGTTTGAACTTAGATCCCTTAGACATAATATAACCTTGTTGGGTATGTGAATGAGCCATAGTCTTGAACATAAAATAAAATTCAATACATGAATGCAAGAAGAATATTAATATGTAAGATGCTAGGTTGTAACACACACATGTGAATGAGCCATAGTCTTGAACATTTAATAAACTTTAATACATAAATGCAAAAATTATATTAATATGTAAGATGCTAGGAGACATAGATAAATATGATGCTAAGGAAGATAAAAGATCATTCCTCAAACACGGCACACAAAAGCAATGACTATGCCCCCAATCCGTACTGCATCACAGCATACCAAGATATAGATAAATCAAGGTAGTCTTGAACAGGTAATGGGAAAGGGACAAAAAGATAAACCAAAAAGCAAATTGACTGATTTACAAAGTAAACATACAGCCAACATATTCTCTTGCCAAAGAGGTTGCTCAAGATAGATTGGATTGGTTGGGTAGATTGGATAGATAACAACCTTATTGTAGGAATGATATATCTGTTAAAGGGTGTTGGTCTGTTGATAGGATAAGTTGATTGATGTAATAGATGTTGACAATCGATATGTAGGACAACATATGGCTCTGCAAGTAGGTTTCTTTGCTTCAAGTTGGTCAAGGACTTTTGCTTTAAAAGGATGCATTGTTTTTTGTTTTGTTTCTTGAGTTAGTCAAGTCTTGGTGGTAGGATGGATTTTGATAAATGGAAGGCTAGAAAGATGGAATGTCAGTGGATTGAGATGGGTGAAGAATGATGAATCATATGTGCCTAAGTACTGGATACTTCCTTCGTATTCTAGATTGCCTACATACCCTGTATCCACAGGATCAAGGCACATTATGATGAAAGATGAATTTGATAATATGTAGTTATGGGTAGAGTGATGAGTGTATTAAGGTGTTTGAGCTTGGGTAGGTGAAATGATGATATCTTATGTACCTGAGTACTGGATACTTCCTTCATATTCTAGACTACCTACATACCCATATCCATGGGATCAAGGTACTTTAAGATTGAGATGATGATATGTAGTTCTGGCTGATTTTGATGATGTAAGATAAAATGATGTGAGGGGATATGATGATATCTTATGTACCTAAGTACTGGATACTTCCTTCATATTCTAGACTGCCTACATACCCATATCCATGGGATCAAGGTACCTTAAGATTGAGATGAGATAATATGAAGTTCTAGTTGGTGTTTGATGATTGATAACAATTGTGATATCATTGTGGGGAATGATATATCCCTAGATCAACACAAGGATGAAGGTGTTTGGTTTTAGAAATGAAAACATCTTGTATAAGATGCCTAGTCTAGTTTCTAGAGTGTGACAATTTGTATAAGACGATGGATATGAATGATGGATTGGTTGATGTGTTTTTGTTTTTGTTTTTTTTTAAGGTTGATGTGTTTTTGTTTGTGTTTGCGATGTGTGAAGTGTTTTTGTTTTTGTTTGAGATGGTTGATGAACCATGAACAAGGATCCATTCCTAGACCTAGGTTAAGGAATGAGTTGCCCCCATTCTGGTAGAGGTGTTATTATGAATGGCTGACATAGGATAACTAACAATGACATGGGAATCTTGACATAGGATAATGACGATGATGAAAGAACTAACACAGGATAAGGATGATGGAAGACATGGATAACTTGACATAGGATAGGCTGATGATGGACACGGATAACTTTGGCATAGGATAATGATGATGATTGACATGGATAACTTGACATAGGATAATGATGATGATTGACACAGATAACTTGACATAGGATAAGCTAACAATTGACACAGATAACTTGACATAGGATAGGCTGACGATGGACATGGATAACTTTGACATAGGATAATGATAATTATTAACATGGATAACTTGACATAGGATAATGATGATGATTGGCAAGGATAACTTGACATAGGATAGGCTGACAATGGACATGGATAACTAACATTGACAAATTTCCCAGCTATTATAGATAGGGAAATGGAAATGTAAAAAAGGTCAATGGTTTATTATGGATGGATGGATGAAGTTTATCATGAAATGGACATGGAATGAACAAGACTCGATAGATGATGGATGTTGACTCTACACATAGTGTCAGTTTGCCAGGTTTTCACTATGGTACTTATCCAAGGCCCCTGTTTACTAGGTTTTCACTAGAGGACAAATTTTTTTTATTTTTTAATTTTTTGATTTTTTTGATTTTTTGATTTTTTGATTTTTTTGATTTTTTTAATTTTTTGACATGGATACTCTAAGGATTAGGCAAAGAACTTCTTGAGATGAACACCATTGAGTGGCTCATCTAGATGAATGCCCTCAGGTGTTGCTAAAGCATAAGCTCCTGATCCATATGCAGCTGTGATAACAAAGGGTCCTAACCAATTAGGCTCAAACTTGCCCTTGTTTTCTCGATCTGCTTGATTTCTTTGATTTTCCTTTAAGACAAAGTCACCAACTTAAAACTGTCTTTCCTTGATCTTCTTGTTATAGTTGCACCGGAGGTAGTTTTGATAGACATGAAGATGATTAAGTGCTACAAGGTGCCTCTCATCTAATAATTCTAGCTCAGCTAATCTGGAAGTGCGATACTCCTCTCCATCAATCAGGTGTTGCATGGATACTCTGAGGGATGGGATGGTGCAGGAGCACCTACCTGACAGCTGGTCTGGATGAGGCAGTTAGTAGTTTAGGTCTTGTTTGTGTTTCCAAGAAGGTCTGTTAGACCAATTGCATGTAATAATGTCACACTGATCATGATAAGATCATGCTGACCGGGCTTTTGCTATTTTTAGATAGTTAGTTATAACAGCTGTCATGATGTATGTTCGGTGGGATCTCCCAGCCGCCTGGAGAGTTCCCAGCCGCTTGGAGTCGGGTCAGTAGTACTCATAGGGAAATCTTTATAAGCATGGGATCGGTTGATTGTAAATCATCGATCAGACTTTGCGAGAGTGAGACAGAGCGAGAGGAACATCATATTGTAGTTGCATCTTTTGAAATCGAATAAAGTATTCCTGTTTGTGTTCATCCTCTGTTGCATTCCATTGCTTGATCGATTGCTGGTTTGAGAGGTTTTCATGGATATACTGATCCATTCCACCGGTTGACTCATCTGATCGGTGGAATGGCAATGTACAGTAGGTTAGATTGTAGGTTGTTTTCTGTTTGCATGCAGGTGTGTAGGATCGCGGTCAAGAGATGTTGAAGACCCTAGCATCCTCATGTGCTAGGTCAAGTTGAGAAGTTTGAGTTGGAAGATCACCCTGAGACGGGATCGGGTCATCCCTGGAGGATCGGCGAAGGGAGATTTCGCTAAGTGAAGAAGTTCGCGAAAACAGCATCATCAGGATATTTCTGCAAATATCCTGCAGTCGGGTTAGGCATCATCATCCGGATAAGTGAAGGAGAGCATGATGTTTTCGAGTGCATGAAGTGCGAGTTCGTCGGGGTGATCATCAGCAGGAGGAGCCGAGGAGCATATCGGCATCAGGATCATCATATTGGGCGTGCCAAACATCCGCATATCGCGAGTAGATGCGGGAGAGAAAGTTCGGATTTTTGACTAAGTATTGAGAAGGTCATCAGGATATTGGGTGACATCATCGTCATCAGGATATGACGTTATCGTCATCAAGATATTGAGATATCCCCTTGTACGAGTTCATCCTGCTGTCGTAAGGTGCTAAGGTATCGGCGGAAGTCCGTAGTAGGAAGTTGTGTTAACATCATCATCAGGAGGTTTCGAAGAGTACCGGATAATTTATATCATGATGCTGTTGCTTGTATCATCGGGCAGTGGAGCGTCGAAGGCAAGTTGTTGAAGGTGATCGTCATCAGGATATTTGAACAACCGGATATTTGGATATCCTGCTGACGAAGGTGATATTGAATATCATGATGAAGACGTTAGAGTTCGGAGCCTGATGAACAGTGCAACCGGAGGATGTTTGCGCCCGCTGAACATCATGATGATGATGTTAGGAGGAAAGCGGAGGAGGTGAATAGTAGTCGGCAGGAGGATGATTGCGAGTGTCCGCAATATGATGATGCTGTTGGTTTTCAGAAACATGATGCTGACAGAGTAAAGCCGAAATATGATGATGTTGGTAGTTCTAGGGAATATGATGATGATGGCGAAGATGATGATGATGAGGTTGGTCTGCAGACATTCATGCTACATGCGAAGGTTATAGTGTGGATGCCTCTGCATCATGGGATATCAACCTCTATAGGTAGAATGGCTTCAGAACCATAGACCAAAGCATAGGGTGTTGCACTAGTTGGTGTTCTGATACTAGTGCAATAGGCCCATAGGGCAGGATTGAGTTGCAGGTGCCAATCACGACTAGCTTCATTGACTATTTTCTTGAGGATTTGAAGAATGGTTTTGTTGGAAGCCTCAACTTGGCCATTACTCTGCGGATAGTAGGGAGTGGAAAAGTGGTGTTGGATATTGTATTGTGTGCATAAGGCATGGACATATTGATTCTTAAATTGTCTCCCATTATCAGTGACAATGGCTTGGGGGATATCGTATAGGTAAATGAGGTAGTTAAGGATAAACTTGGCTATTTGCTTGTCAGTAATATAAGTCATGGGAATGGCTTCTACCCACTTCGTGAAGTACTCAGTGGTGGTAATGATAAATTTATGGCCATTGGATGAGGTTGGATGGATTTGTCCTATGAGGTTGAGACCCCATTGTGAAAAAGGCCATGGAGTTGTCACAGGTTGTAGTTCATGAGCTAGTGTTTGAATCAAATCTCCATGTTGCTGGCATTGTAGACACTTCTTAGCAAACTGTAAAGCATCTTGTTCTATTGTAGGCCAATAATACCCTGTGCAGAGTATCTTTTTAGTGAGGTTAGGACCGGTAGAATGTGTGCCATAGACACCTTCATGTATGTCTCGTAAGGTAGCATCAGCTTCTTCCATGTTAAGACATCGTAAGAGGATACCATTGAGACTCCGGTGGTATAGTGTATCACCTAGAATGGTGTAACGGGAGGACCAATATATAAAGGTTTTGTATTGGGTTGTAGATAGCTCAAAGGGAAAGGTACCGTATTTAAGGTATTCATAGATACCATTGGGAATTGGGACCAACAAGTTTGCAGATGATTTCAATAGTTGGAACATCGACGACTAGTATCAACAATTGCTCGATCAAGAATTCATATTTCTATGTGTTTGTAGGCATGTCAATGAGTGACCCCACAAAAGCCATATAACCTATAGCTTTGATATGCTCCCTTGGAATTTGCTCAAAAGTGATGCTAGAAAAGTGTGGTTTGTAAGCATCTACTAGTTGCTTGTAAGGGACTAGCTTTTCATCTTTTGTTTGACTCATCTGTGACTTGTTGAATGACTAGTTGTGAGTCTCCATATACCTATAGTTCTTTGATTTCCCATTGGACTGTTGTATGGAGACCTATGAGGAGTGCTTCATACTTGGCTATGTTGTTTGTGCAAGGAGAGGCAAGCCGATATGACTTTGGGATATAGTCATTTTAAGGCGTGATAAATAGGATGCCAACCCCTGATCCATGCTGTGTGTAGGAACCATCAAAATACAACTTCCACATTACTGAGGTAGAGAGATTGAAGAGATTTTCATCCAGAAAGTTAGATACCATAGGATGTACATTTGTCATGGGTGCTTCTGCTAGTTGATCTGCTAGGGCTTGTCCCTTGATTGCTTTATGATCCACATACTCAATGTCAAACTCACTAAGGATCATGAACCATTTAGTTAGTCTACCTGTGAGGGCTGCTTTTGCAAGTAGATACTTTATTGGATCAATTTTGGGTATTAGATTTGTGTGTTGGTTTAGCATGTAATGCACAACTTTTGGAAAGCCAACACTAAGGCTAAACAAGCTCTTTCCATAGGTAAATAATTGAGTTCATAACCCACCAAGCTTCAACTAATATAATAGATTGCATGCTCTTTTCCTGACTCATCATGCTATGCTAGAAGAGCCCCTAGGGCTACAGTTGTAGTTGAGATATACAAGATCAGAGGCATATCAGTGACTAGTGGTACCAAGGTAGGAGGTATAGCTAGATATTCTTTGAGTTGATCAAATGCTGCTTGACACTTATCATCCCATTGAAATGAGGCATTCTTTCAGAGCAAGTGTTGAAATGGTTGACATTTATCTACTAGCTATGAGGTAAACTATCTAATGGATTGAAGGCTCCTTAATGCTTTCAGATTCTTTGGTGGAGGCATCTCCACTATAGCCTTGACTTTTGTTGGATCTACTTCAATGCCTCTACGAGATACGATGTATCCCAACTATTTTCCTGAGGTTACCCTGAAGACACACTTCTTTGGATTGAGTCTTGATATTTTTTGAGTCTGTTAAAGATTTGGCCTAGAACCTTTATGTGATCTTCCCTAGAAGACTTTGCTAGTATATCATCCATATAGTCCTCCATGATGTGATGAAAGAGATCATGGAATATCATTGTCATTGCTGTTTGATAGGTTGCCCCTGCATTCTTAAGACCAAATGGCATGATGCACCAACAATAGGTACCCCAAGGACAAGTGAAAGAAGTTATATGTTGATCTTCTTCTGCTATCATTATTTGATTGTAGCTGGAAAATCCATCCATTAGAGAAAGCATTTCATGACCAGCAGTCAAGTCCACTATGAGATCAATGTTTGGAAATGGAAAGTCATCTTTAGGACATGCTTTATTGAGATCTCTGAAGTCAGAACACATGCAGATGCCCCCATTTGGTTTAGCCATAGGTAAAATGTTTGAGACGCATTCTGTATAATCAATAGGCTTGATAAATTTTGCATCTAGCAATTTCTGTATTTCCACTTTCACCAAGAGAGCAATATGTGGGTGCATCTTTCTTAGCTTCTGTTTGACTGGTTTAGCTTTTGGATCAACCGTGAGATAGTGAACTACTAGCGAAGGGTCCAACCCTAGCATATCAACATAGGTCCACGCAAAATTGATGGTTCACTGTAAGAAGTTGGTAAGATTCTTGTGCTCTTGTTCTGATAATGATGCTGCAAGGAATGTGGTCTTAGGATTTTGTTATGTGCCAAGATTTATCTCTGTAGAATCTTCCACTAGGAGAGATGATTTCTCTTGATACTTAGATGATAGGGGAAGGTCAAATCCTCCATCCTTAGGTTCTACAATTGGGTTTTCACTATTAGATATGTCCTTTATTTTGACTATTCTCTAATCAGGAGGTGCCATAGTGTGGTTTTCACCTAGGGATCTTTCTTTATTTTTATTTTTGCAATTGGAGGATTTGGCATTCTCACCAAAATAAGAAGCTTGATCTAGTTCCATTACAAAACTAGCTTTGTGATCAACAAGAGGGATACCATCCTGGAGTCCCATAAACTTAGCAATAGCTTCGTCATTCTAAAAAACATCTAGAATGGGGGACCCTTATTGGTCCCAATTGATAAGTTCAGGGTAGACAAGTGTTACAATCTGGGTGTTGGTTGTGGATGTTAAGAATACAGATGATAGTATAAATATGGAGGATTCAGTGAATAGGTCAGTCATATGGAGATAAGAGTCATCAATGATATCCTCTTTAGACATTGAATCTATGAGAGAAGTTTGTACTACCTCGTTGAGAATACCCTTGATGTCCAAGGCATGTGGTACCTTCCTACCATATCCTAACCCCTTCTTTTCTAGCTTCTTCTTCACAATAATGGGTTCTGTGTCACCTTGGTTATCCTTCCCAAGGCCACCTTTGCCTTTGTAGCCCATGTTTTTGACAATTGTTAGGCCATTGCCATATTGTTTGACTAGTATGGTGACTGGTTCTTTCTCTTTATAGAGCCAAGATGAGATGTCTTCAATAGTTTCCTCTGCCAATAATTTTCCCTCTTGGAACTGGGTTAGAGATGCTGGTAGGGGGATAGCTACTTTCTTAGTCACTTTAGCTATGGGTGGTTGGCTATAGGATTTAGGGGATAAGGGCATCCGCCCTACACTACAAGATTTAGAGATATCATATTCACCAAAACCTATATCACGGATGTGAGTTGTGATTTCAGGAATAGGATTAGGATTAGGTTCAACTTCAGAAGCTTTTTTCATATTTTTAGAGTCAACATACAATGGGGATTCATAGGCTTTGTCATTATTTGCCACTTGGTTGCTATTCTTATAACTTCCTTGCAAGGTACGACAAAATTCAAAGGGATTAGGGTCTCTTGGGATAGTGATCTTTGTACCATTAAAGGGGAACTTGAGAGACTAATGGTATGTGGAGGGAACAACTTTCATGGCAAGGATCCATGGGCATCCTAAGATAATGTTATAAGGTAGCTCAATGTCAAGGACTTGGCACCTAGTTTCAAGCTTGATGGGGCCTACTTGTATAGGCAAGTGTATAACACCTTCTAAACGATGCTCAATATCATCATACCCCTTGATTGTAATGCTTTGATCAATGTTGACATGATCCTCAGAGTATCCCAACTATTTAAGTAACTTGAGAGAATGGATATTGAGACCAACACCACCATCTATAAGTATGTTTTTGATCTTTCATTTATGGATGAAAAATTCAATGTGAAGGACATCATTATGACATGGATCATGGGATGGGAGGTCCTTTTCAGAAAATACCACATTGTAACATGAGGCAATGTTACCTATTATATCTTGGAAATCCATGACCGCTATGTTATTAGGAATAGAAGACTCTTGTAGGTATTTTTCTAGCACAACTTTATGTGCAGGTGATGACCATAGAAGGTCCAAAATAGAGATCTATGCAGGGGTTTTCCCTAGATGTTCTACAAGATTGTAATTAGATTGGGTTGGGAGACTTGGTGTAGGCCCATAAAGGGTAACACGACCATGACAAGTTGTGACAACACAATCCATAGATTTACCTTTGATAGTGAGGGTAGACACATGACTTTCTTCAGAACAACCTACAATAGAGTCATAAGAAGTTGAATATTTGATAATACCTTTTTATTAGGATTTTGACCTTGACCATGGTTAGGGAATGGCTCCTTGTACATGTTGAGATCTTTGTTGGTGTTTTGATTAGGAGGTGCATCAAAAGTGACTTCCCCTCTGTCGATAAGGTTTTGGATTATGTGCTTAAGTTTCATGCATGATATGGTTTTGTGTCCTTTGGTCCTCTGGTATTCACAATATTAGTTGTCTTTGTACCATGTCAGTTTGAAAGTAGATTCACCATATTGGGGAGCGTCTAGTAGCGTGATGAGTCCATTTTGCACAAGTTTCTTTAGAACTAACTCTATAAGCTCTCCCAAGGGAGTGAACTTACATCTAGGAGGGTAATTTTGGGGAGGTCGCTCTTGTTGATGTTGTTGGTTTTGGTGTTGTCATCATTGTTGTTGTTGTTGAGGCAGAGGTTGGTTTTGTTTGGATGAAAGATTAAGGGGCATTTGTAGTGTTTGGACATGTTTGGAATCCACCATACCATCATTGACCACATTTTTGTTTTTGTTCTAGTATTTGGGTTTATCATTTGATTGTTGTTGGGGAGGATTGTCTTTATTTTCTTTGAAGATTTTGACCACGCCTTTAGCAATGAGGGCTTTTCTAATGTTGATGGCTTTATAGGTAATCTCGTCGAAGGATGTAGCACTTAGTATTTGCAAATAGAAACCCAATTCTTGGTTAAGGTTCTGTACAAATATGCTAGCAAGCTTCTTTTTAGGTATTTTGAATGGGAATTTGCTAGCCATGTGTCTCCATCTTTGAAGGAAGGAGATAAGAGTTTCCCCATTTTTCTGTTTGTTGTTACATAAGTCGGTCATGGAGACTTCATGTTCTGTGTTGTATGAGAAATGGGTGGCAAATTTTTTGGCAAGCTCATTAAAATATTTGATACCTGTGGGTAGATACGAGAACCATTCTATAGCTTGATCTCTAAGGCTGCAAGGAAAGAGGTGCATGAGATATGTGTCATTATGTGTAACCTCTAAACAAGCAAGATAGAATTCTCTAAGGTGGTCTTTTGGGTCTCTTATTCCCTTATATTTATCAAATTTGGGTATAGTGAAGTTGGGAGGAAAAGGGATCATTTACAATGACCGATCAAATTGATAAGGACAAACCTCTTCCAAGGAGAAGGTTTTCTTAGTGTGACTAAATGTTAAATCGGCTACTTGTTGTACTTCAACAAGTTTAAGCTCCATAGTTGTTGGGGGTGTTGGAAGAGTCTCCTGTTGCACTAAGGGTGGTTGTTGTTGTCCATAGGGAAGATTGTAGTTAAAGCCATAGGAATTGATGTTATATGGGTCGTATGATTGATTTGGATCATATGTGTTATATGATTGATTTGGATTAGGTTGGGTTAGGTTGTTTTGATTTTGCATATGTGGACGTGGTGCTAGATAAGAATGTTGGCTTTGTGATTGTTGTGGAGGGATGATGAAAGAGTTTTGTCATTGATATTGTTGAGGAGGGGAGATAAAAGGATTTTGTGGAGGATAGTTGAATGTTGTTGGATTTGATTGTTATGGTGGAACATAGCCATAGGAAGTTTGGATTTGAGATTGTTGAGGGTTATTGAGATAGGTGTTGGTGAGATTGAGCGTGGATGATCTTTGTGGTGGAGGGACATAGGTAGATGGGTTTTGAGATGGTTGGTGTTGATTGAAATAGGTGAGGTTGAGTGTGGATGATCATTGTGGTGGAGGGATATAGTTTATGTTGATGTTTTGGGAGTGTTGTGGGGGAGTGATGATGTTTGTGTTAATGTTTTGGGAATGTTGTGGGGGATTGATGATGTTTATGTTGATGTTTTGGGAATGTTGTGGTGGTATGATGTTGTTTGGATTAGTGATATGGAGGGTTGATGATGTTGGGGGTGGTGTTGGTTGTGACCCTTGTTGTATGGCTACATAAGTGTTTTCTAGATTATAATTTGGTGGAAAATCATCTCGTGATGGGGTGGCCAATGTTCCACTTGTGATTGATATGGGCATTTGTGATATTCTAGGAGGTTGTTGTGTGTTTGATTTAGCTAGAGATGCTTGTCTTGCTAGTTCTGCTTGACGATGAAGAGTCTCTAGTTGTAGTTTATAAATCTCCATAGGAGTCAAGAGTGGTGATATTGGTCTTTCTGCTATTAGATTTTGATTTTGATAGAGGGGATTTTCATATTGAGCATGGATTAGTCATTCTCCCTTGTGAGATTTGTTCGGGTATGGGAGTGGATATGGTTGACATAGTTTGGATAGCAGTCATAGCATCATGGGATTTATTTTTCTCTTTAAGATTAGATAGATCAAAGTCTTGGGGTAGTTTAGCTCCTTGTTCCGCAAGTAAATGAAAGAAATGATCTTGATTCTCACTAAAGAGTTTGTCAAATGCGGCTATGGCTCTAGGATCTTGCATGAGTTCATCTAGGTCTTGTCTATCTTCTTGAGAGGATTGACCTTCTTGAAAGTTTCACTCTTCTTGAGATGGGACTTGACCTATGGTGTAACCGAGTGTAGCAAAATCATGAGGCATGCCGGTAGTGAATTGAGTTACATCTACCAAAGGGACATTATCTTCTTGGGGATTGGTTGGTTTGTCATGTTGCGACCTATTTTGAAAATTGGTTGGTCTGTTAGTTGGTGTGTGGGGAGTACCTTTTTGAGACATGGTGGAATGACTTGGTTGAGGTGTATGAGGAGGTGATTTGCATTTCGTTGAGGCATTTTGATTGATTTTGATGTGTTTTATCTTGTGGTTATCATGGGATGCACTAAGACAAGATAGTTTGATTTATTTTGAACTCAGAGGTAGATGTTTGACCAAAAAGGTGTGATTTTGCTCAGATTGGGTAAGACAATTTTGATAAACAGTTTATTGGACCAAAGGTGCTGGACTGTGCTGCAAAGGCATGGGACTGTTATACCAAAGGCAAGTTACTATGTTTCAGAAGTGCTAGTTTATGCTACTAGAGGTGAGTTACTATGTTTTAGAAGCGCTGGACTGTTCTACTAAAGATGAGTTACTATGTTTCAGAGGCGCTGAAATGGTGTCAGTGATGTTTGCAAGGCAAATTTTGATAGATTTGGATTAGATTTTGATTAGTTTTGGTTTGACAAGATAAAACACATCAAACAAAGTGGCAAAAAGGACTGACACAATAGATAGTGTATGTTCTAGGCTCACGAAAAATCCCAATGTTTCCATAGGTATTAGACAATTGCAAACAATTCAAGAACTTTTTATCCCTAGAGATATAGTTTCATTGTGGTAGATCAGCTCACAACTTAGTTCTCTATCGACCAAATGTCATTCCATATAGGTGTCATACATTTGTATCTTGACGATAGGTAGGGATATCTCACTCTCCCCTTGAAAAGCTACAAGTAGGTCACAAGAGCTTATGCTAGCCGAGGGAATACTATCTCTTCTCAAGGGAGTCAATGGTGAGTAATCTTGGGGGTTTATACCCATTTCCCTTGCATTGATGATTATCGCAATGTTTAGAGGTGAAACAGGTAGTCACTATCTAGATGGTTCTTAGTAGCTTTGAGGGACCAACGCCTTGTGAGCATGCAACAAGATACTAAAAGCTTTGACCAATCCTACTAAGAGTATCAAACACTTCGCACAATGTGAAAATCATTTTCACAAAGTGCTAGTACACCTCTTTTCGATTTGGCATCGTAAGGCAAGGCTGACACTGGTTAGGATTTGGCTTTCACATTATCCCTCTTATATAGTGGTTCAAAGGAAAACTCCACTTAGGGTCATCCCTTTTGGATGAAGTGCAATCCAAAAGCAGGCCCTTCTAAAGGAATAACTAAAAGTAAGATCAAGCATGTCAAACAAAGGTTTAATTGTCCTGTTATAAGAAAAATAAGGTGCAACTAGATTAGGCACACACATGATTGTAGTTGTCAATTGTCCCTTAAGAAATTGAAGTGTTTTTGCATTCATGTCAGTTGTCCCTTAAGAAATTGAAGTGTTTTTGCATTCATGTCCATTGTCCCTTAAGAAAGCAATATGTTCCTAAGACTTAGATTGCAAAAAAAGATGTTTGTTCAATTGTCCTTTAAGAAAGTAATATGTTTCTAAGACTTAGTGTGATAGATTTGGCAATTTCTTCAAAGCTCATCCTGCATGAACATGTTAGAAAAACCCATTTGCTCTATTTGAGTAATAAGAAGCTGCAAAAAAGATGATTAGTTCCACACAAACTCAATAGTTAGCAAAAACAAATCAAATTTACCAAAAGTGCTTTACTGTGTTACCAAAGGCACTGCACTATGTTACCGAAAGTGCTACACTACTCTATCAAAGGTATGTTGCTTCTGACCAAAGGCGTGTGATTGTTCTACTAGAGGCACGTTACTGTGCTGCAAAAGCATGCTTCTGCAATGAAAAGGCGCATTACCATTCCAGATATGAAAAACTCAATATTTTGTCAAAAAGCTAGTTTTGAAAGATGATGTCCTGATTGAATAGTGATCTGGAATGTTTGATAAGGCTGAGATCTGTAGCTAATGATAAAAATATGACAAGTTAGATCTTTGCAAATTAGAAAACAAAGCAGAAACCCTAGGAAACCAAAGGCGTTGTACTATTATGCAAAGGCATTGGACTGCAGACCAGAGGCGTGTTTGATGGCACATCTTGCCAATCACCGTTTACAACTTCACTTTCATAAATCAACCAAAAGAGCAATACAGAAAAATGACAGGAAATATAATATGGAAATGACAGGAAATAATGAAAATGAGGTATGCTTTATTATTTAATATTGTTGTTCATTACAAAACCATATATTGACCATACAGTCGGCCTCTCTTATGCAGAGAATCAAAACAAACACAAGCCAAAATTTTAAATCTCTCTCCACACTGTCGGCTCTCTCACAATATCATTCTACTTCCCTTCGATCTGACCTGCACCTTTGTCTATCAATGATTGGCCTATATTAGACCATTGGCCCCTCTTCTAACAGCCTTCTTTTTCTATCTCTTCCTACCTCCTTTCATCGAAGTTGATTAACCATTTATATATGCCTCCCCCAATCGTGGTTTCAAAGTTCTACAGAAATAAAGGAAATTTCACCACATCACTGCTGCCAGGGAAATACCCACGATGACCACGACTTGCCTCCATGGAGTCTTCAACAGAGGATAAAAGTATAACAGTCACTACCAAGAAAAGACTACGCATGATGCCCCTAATATGCAGAGGATTCTAGAAATGGAATCATAGATGAAAAGATAGCCAAACGGCCATGCACGCCATGGAAAACTTAATGCCATGAAGCACAATTGCCAGAGATTAAATGCAAACTTTCTGCTATTTCTAAAAATGGTCAAGCCATCAAGAAGGAAAGAAAATCACATCAAATCCATGAATTGCCTTTGCCAATTGGTCCATACTTAATATGCATGATAGGAGGTTTTTTAATTACTTTCTAAATGAAGGCAACTGCCAGCCACGACCTCTAGGTAATAATAGAAATTAAATATCTTAGAAATGGTCGACAGAAATCAAAAGGCTAGCAAAAGTCATAAGGCGACAGGAGGTTCAAGTATGCAAGGTGACAGGAGCGACAGGAGCCCCAAACACACCAAAAATCACAGAAAGAGCTTCTTGCTTTATTCACAAAAGAAAACCAAAATATTAAAACAAACAAAACCAAAATTGAAAGAGGCTAGATGCCCCTACATCAGTGTTACTATCGCCCAAAGGCACTTTGCTTACCTACCAGAGGCGCTTTACTACAATGTAGAGGCACTTTTATGTGTTTGATTGCGATTCTATACTATACTTCAAACTAAAAGAAAACAACGATTAGTGGATCCCATCGGGCATGCCAGAATGTGTATAGGAATAAAATCAAGATCGAATGATAATCAAAATAATGAAAAATAATCAACAACTCAATCCTATAACATCAAGATAACAATCTAAGCAAACAACCAAATAATCAATGAATATCACAAAAGAAATAAAAGCTTTCACCTAGATTGTATTATTATCTTGGTTGAATGTCGATTACTCTTTAAATTGTGAAACCATGTTTGCAACAAGCGGATGTAGATTGTGTTTGTGCTTAAAGTGCTCAATGTGCTCAACAATGTGATGTATGCTCAATACGCTGTAGGGAGGCAAAAGATTAAATGATCGAAGATGATTTTTTATGGAGATGGGGGGGTTTATATAGGTTTCCATGAAGATCGATCAATAGTCCAGATAATTCAATGGAATCAACAGATGAGATAAATCTAGAATTTATGATGAATGTGCAGCTGACATGTGTCACACAAAAATATATTTTTGTTTGAGTTAACTGATTGATTTGGCCAAAGGACATGGAATAGACACGAGATATGATTAGATTTCATAAAAATAGAAATGCTTTTTTCTAATTTATGAGTTGGTGATAAAAACAATAATGATTAGGTCAATTAACTCAACTTATGATATGCTTTTTGTATGATTTGAGAAAAATTAAATAATAAATTATTTATTTTTGTGTGCATGATGAATAAGATTTATTTTTAGAAGAATTGGAAGATAAAAAAACAAATTAAATAAATAAATCTATTCAATTGTTTGTGCATGATGGAAGACATAGATTAGATTTGAAGATTTAAATAAATTAAACAAATAAATTGATTTAATTTATTTTGCATGATGAAGGATAAATAAAATATTTGATTTGATTTTATTTTTAGAAGAGATATTCAATTTAAATAAATTTGAATGATTTATTTAAATTTGGAAGAATAATTGACTTAATTAAATAATTTAGACATCATTTAATTATAGATAAGTGGATTTAAATGATAAATTAATTAAATAATTAATTTATTCAATTGATGTGGATTTGAATTTTGAAAGAAGATAATGATTTAATTAAATAATCAAAATTATTTAATTTTGGAAGAATGAAGTTGATTTTGATGAAATTAATTAAATAAATAGAATTATTTAATTAATGTCGAATTTAGGAGATTTGGAAGAATTTGATGAATTAATTAAATAATTAGATTATTTAATTAATGTTGAATGTAGGTGATTCAATGAAATGCAAGTGATGCGATGACATGGTCATTTTTGGGTGTCTACAGTTATATGTTGATATCCTTTCAATTTGGGAGTGTTGAAGGATATCTTACTTTACACAGTTTGGCACATGTTAGTGTGGTATAAGGACATGGTTTGATTTGCAAGTTCTCTCTTTCCTAGTATATTGTCTTCTTCTTGAAGGTTCTTATGTTTATGGAGTTGAGGTTTTGAATGGAGTCATGTGTTATTGTTTGTACTTCATTATTTTTTGTTAACAATTTGGTAGCTCCTTGATCTCTTTTTTCATTGGTTTGGAGGACATGGGAGAATTATTTGGATTAGTAATGTATTTTGCATATCATTGAATGCTTCTTTGACACTATAATATAGGAGTTAGCCACATCCTCCATGTGAAGTGCTATAGGAGGAATCATTAATGTTGTGATATTGTTTTTTAGATTTGACACTACCTATGCAGTGGGAGTTCTAGAAGGTATATGCATTTTGTATGGGAGGGGCACCTCTCTTGGACTGGTTACATTTACTCGAGTGAGTTACTTTAGAGGTTTTTATCGCATGTCTATGTGTGTTATTACCTTGGTGTCTTCTTTTGCACGATGGTGGATATACGGAGTCTTGTTTGTAGATTTTGGTTGTTATGTTGATAGCATGAAGTTCTAGCTATGATAGTTTATTTACCCTGTTTTGATGTATGGATAGTTTTGGATGAGCTAGCACCTTGTTGTGGTTACTATTCCAATTTGGTATGAGTGTGGTAGTCACTCAGAGTCTTTTGTTATCATTTGAACTTGATGCTTGTGTTCATGTATAGATTGGTGGAGGTTTCAATGACAATTGATATGTTTCACCTTAGCATGTTCCTTGTCCTATCATGGGTGCCATGATGTGAGGAGTTTTTTCTTGGAATGGTGGTTATCATGGTTGTCTTTTGCAGGTATTTTGTTGGAGCACAAAATCATGTTGAAGAATCAATGGTTCATGATTGGCTAAGGGATGTTTTTCCCTTGGTGATTTTTCCCATGGATATGTATTTACAATGTATGATCTCAAGTGGGAGAATGTTGGGATCAAGGTATCATCAACCTTGTAAATCCTACTGCATAGTTTCCATTGTTCTTGGAAAGTTCCAAGGTTCTTGGAGAGTTCCAACATCCTTGGAGATAGGGTGTTAATTTTATAAATTTATTCATAAGGGGTGAAGGTTTAACCATTAGTGGTAGATTATTTTTATTGGTACGGTAAATAATTATTTACTGGCCTCAGTAATTAATTAGTTACCGACAGGTTGTTATGGAGTTACTGTTATCACCTAAATATTCACCTTGACTAATTTACAGAAATTAGTCTATTTGATGAAACATGGGAAGACCTCTAAAGTTGTGGGTCACTTTATAAGCAGAGGTCAACCTCCAGAGAAGGTGGGCTTCATATTGGATATCACCTAAACTACTACTTTAATGAGGAAAAGGGTAAGAATATGCTTGGTTAAAACAAAGTGGTGAAAATGAGGTAAAAATGGGTGATACACCAAACTAATAAGAGCTATGAGAAATGAAGACTGACATACACTTAGTTATTTATGATGAATACTGAAGATACACAACGTGTTACTATAAGTTTATGCATAAATGTTTCATGAACAGGTCTGTTCTACATATATTTTCAAGAAGGAAAGACAAACTTTCACAAACTAGAGGTTTCTATGCAATTTTAAGACATGATTCATAACCTGCATATTCTTACTTTTGCAAAAAGGCATAAAAATGAGACAAAGTTAAAGGAGAAAACAAAAATCTCACAAATAACTCAGTCAATCACCTGGTAATGCATAGTGTTTGCAAGAACAAGAAGGTAGAAAGATTCTTCAATAATCTCCAAGGTAAAATCTATATTTCACACTCCCAAAATGATGAGTTACAAAAGATACTCAATACTGTAACAAAGGACTGTATCAGTCACAATCTCCAGAAATTTTTTTGCATAATAAGAACTGTCTAAAAAAGAGTCACAAAAGTGACTATATCCACCACTATCCAAGTGGTTCCACCATACAAGGAGTCTCAAACTGACTGGGGTCGGATGCACATAAAAAGCCTGAAATATAGTGCCTATATCCTCTCCAAAAGTGTCCATAATACAAGAAAAAGTCCATCAGGAATTAGTCAAACATGAAGAGTCATGGAAACAAGTACAAAAGGACTCTAAGAGTAATAAGTCACTCCTATACACCCTCTAAAAATCAACCAACTACTAACTACCCTCTACACAACAAACAAACACCTATATCATTAGCATGTGCCTGCCACATCTCCACAACTCAAAACTGCATAGTGTCTAAGGCAAAAGGTCTCATAGTCACTATCCTTTGCATTTAAAACAACAATATCCCCAAATGACTTATAATGACCATCATATTGAGGTTATTGCTTTACATTTTACCATACATGCAAAGAAAAAATAAAAAAGAACATGGCCAAAAGGCATCAAAGTGCACACTCTAATAAAAGGGAAACAAAAGACTTAACAAAGTCTTCATATATCTCAAGGCCATCTCGTGGCACTACCTAGGCATTATACTTTTGATGTTTTGACCACGGGCAATTTTAAAACTTATACAAAAGAAAATAAAAGACAAAAAGAAGACCCATCGGGTCCTTAGGGTTTTGAAACCCTAAGAAAAATAAAAGCAACTTTTGTGCCCTCACTTTGCACTTTCACATTTTTCATTTTTGTTCTGCATTTCTGGCCGCCAACAAGATTTGATGTTGAGCTTCCTGTAGCTATTCCCTACTACTTTCTAAAGAATTTTCAATGACTTTACATAGATCTGTGTGAGCTTTTGAATGGTAAGTTCAATGCCTACTCTATTACTTTTTTTGTGTTCTTCATTTTATAATCTGAGGAAAAAATGTGATAAATGCTTCATTCTTTCATCGGTAATAGCAATGCATTTGACAAAACACCTCATTTTGATTCATCCTTGTATGCTTCAGCCATGTGCTGTCTAGATATTTACAAAGGTTCATGATGGCTCAGAAAGCATATTTTATAGTCTTGAAGAATGTTGAAAATACCCAGAATGCACCTATCTTACTGCTTGTTCCACTCTTGCATGCTCTACACCTTATATATCTCTATCAAATGCAATAGGGTTTGGTGCATCAAACCCTCCACTGTGAACATACTCTATCTGTGTTATGAGACTTTTCATAGCATTCTGCATCATTACAAGTTTATATGTATACCATGAAGCATTAGTATCTCAAGGTTTCAAGAAACAACCCTCACTGTATTTTTATCTTTTTCTGTATATATATTATTGCATGGGATTCTCTGTATCCTGACTATCTATCTCTTTGACTGAAAAAAGAAGGGTTTAATTTTACTTAAGGTTTTTGTTAATACCCTCAACACCTTTTGAGAATGACCAGGAAAATACTTACTAGTTTGTTGAGGCTTCTTGTATGGATTACACACAATCAGCAAAATTTTAACCCTTTCTGGCAAAGAAGCAACAAGTCCTCAGTGATCTCATCTAGGGTCTAATAGACAAAACCCTAAGTCTCTCTTTTCTGTTAGTGAAGAATGAAGGTTCTCTGACTTTTGTTATCAGAAGAAAGCATTTTGACTATGTGTTAGCTATACTTTTACACTTCTTATTCTTTATAAGCATATTTTTCTTGCAGCTAGATATTCAACTCTGAATATATACATTTTTGTATATCTTAAATATTTTTCACTACATATGTTGAACATGCTGACTTCTGTATAACTGTATCTCATACACTTAATTATTTTGAGCATAATTACCAGTACATTCTGCTTAAGATAGTTGTCAATGAGAACAACTCCATATATTCTGCCTAGAATGTTTCACTGTAGCTTGATTTTCAACTGAAATGCTAAAACTTTATGAAAAATTCCTGTAGCAACTTCATGGCAAGCTCTTACACTCTACATTTCCTCAAGCATATATTCTAGTTTTATGTACTCTATCTTATACAAGACTGTAACTTTTCATTATGAACAAAATGCACCAAATCTGGGCATGCTTCTTGTTTCAGTCCCCTATCTACTAATAGACTTTCTTCAGACCTCTGACAGTATCTAGGAATGTTCCAAGACTAGATAACAAACATTATGAACAAAAGATATGAGGTTTGGTATGCTATGAGATCATTTACTCCTCATGTTTGAAATAACAGTTACCTTGCTTTTAGTCATGGATGCATTTGAGACTATACATTTCTATTGTTCTGATGCTGTTTTGACTGTTACATACCCCTTTGTTATCTCCTTGTGTGGTTTATAACTAGTGACTGTTTTAGTTGCTCTGTTAAATTGTCTGTTAAATTGTCGTGATACCACATAACCATCAATCTCACAAACCATGTTGTTACACTCATATTACTTTCTCTTTTCACTGTCTTTGATCTAAAAGTGGACAAAACTCAATAAAGCATCACTGCCATTTGCCATGTGTTTCTCATTAAAAATGATTGTTCCATGATTAAAAGTGACTGCTCCATTCATTACTTCTTGACATAGTCTTACAATGACTGTGTCTTTCTCATTGCATGCTACTGTCATCCTTGATATGGCCTCAACTCTTTATTAAAATTGTAGATCATGGATCAGTCTTCTTCATGAAATCTCATACCTCTTATTTCTTAAGAGACATTTAGGTATCTTCTGTTACATGTCTCCACCCTTAATCCTTGTCCTTGTTTTGATGCATATGTAATAGAATATGAATGAATAGTGATAGTCCTTTGTGTATGACATTGTCTAGGTCTTGGTCTTCTAAACCCCACATGCAACCCTTAATCTCTGTCTTTCAATGGTAATACACTTGTTGCCAGCACTGCAAATCCTTTTGTCTCACTATCAGCACAAAGTCCTTGCTCATGTTTGATGAAAGTGTCTTCATCATTGAACAATGATTGTCTTGACTTCTGGGCAAGGTCCTTATTCATCTTGATATGATACTAATATGCCAATAGGTATATTAGTCTTGACTGTCCTATCTTCTTTGGTTTTGACTGCTCTCACTTTATTATCACAGTCATTGTGGTTGTTCTTCTCTATGCATCAATGGATGATACTTCTTGATATTCATATTCATTTATGACTTGACTATCCTATAATGTTTATGATGTCTCCATGGCAGTCATGTTTATTGTCTTTAAATGAAAGGTGTATTTGATAAATATATATGAAACCTTATGTAATGGCTATGAGCCGGGCTCTACCCTTGTGGGAGCCACATTTTACCCCACTCAAATAAATAGATGAATCACTCAGAAACAAAATTTCACCTATATCTACACATGAACTAAACTTGTTAGAAAATAAATGTATACTTTGGATGTGTTTGACAACTAGCTTGTTTTCTAGGACCTTCAAAGTATACATTTCTCATCTAATACACATTGAGACCAATATGTGTATGCACAGGGTGATTGTGTGTACAATGTTGGTAATCGGCCATTGCTTAGAGCATCTCTCTAATACCATTACTTAATCTTTTGTAGGAATCAGGAGCTAGAAGAAAATAGTGGCTCGGAGATACATCAACCTACAACCTCTTCAGTCAACTCAGTAAACGAGTCATTTAGGCAATGACTGGTTACCTTTTCTTCTATGCACATTCATTTCTCTTTATTACTTATTCATGTATATGTAGTTCTCAATTTGTAATAGAATAAGCAAAAGTGAATCTCATGAATTGTGTGAGATAATGAACATTCTTACATTCAATAAAGATTACTTGAAAGATTTGCATAAATCTTTTCTCTATTACATGCACTAGTATAAATGCAATGATCTGTTACAATTACCTTGTAATCTTTTCCTAATTTTTCTATTTATACAATTGAATGTAATGAAGGAAAATAAATAAAATGTACCTCACTTCTTCAATTTTAATTCAACCAATCCACCTGATTGAGCTATAGTGAAAATCTAATAACATTTTGGCGACATCTACTATATGTTTGCTTGCTAAACATTAGACCAGCTACCTAGATCTTATCCATTGGGCATAGGGTCACTTAGAGACTTCAAAAACACTTTTGACAAACACTTTTGACTTCAGTAACTCAGCATGATAGCAGTAAAACACTTGGAAACCCAAACCAAAAGCAAAAATGTTGAAAGCAACCTACCTAACTATGCTAGACAACACTTAGGGAAAACAAAAGGCATCTATACTATTGTGCATCAACACTTATTGAAAGCAAGAAACCTATTCTACTATTCACAAGGCAAATCATACCTCAAAACACCTTTTCAGGTGTATCCCATTGACTGGGATAGGAAAATTTTCTCCATCTATGTTTGATAACTGAAATGCGTTATGCTCTTTGCATTCAGTAATGATAAACGGGCCACTCCACATGCTGTCAAACTTGGAGTGCTTCCCTGGCCTGCTTTTCAACTCATCCCATTTGAGTACCATATCAGCCTTGCTAAAAATTCTGGGAGTGGCTTTCTTATCAAAGACTCTTTTTGTTTGAAGCTGATGATACTCCATAGCCTTCATAGCTTTTTCTTTGTTCTCTTCAAGCTCTATAAGCTGAGCATATCTAATGGCCATAGGATCTTCTTCTTCAAACATCTCCAGCTGATTCATGATATCAAGAGCTGGCAGCTCAACAGATAAGGGTAGTCTTGCCTCTTTTACATAAACTAACATGTATGGAGAGTTTCCAATAGACCTCTTGGGAGTTATTCTATCTTCCCATAAAGCAGATTTTAGATTGGTGTGCTAGGTCCTTTGGTTATCCTCCATTATTCTTTTGATAATCCTTATGAGATTCTTATTTGTGGATTCTGCCAAACCATTACCCTGTGGGTAATAATTTGATGAAGTGTTTAAATAGATTCCATTCTTCACAGCTAGTTAGTTACTCTCAATCCAACGAAGGCTAAAGCATTGTCTGAAATAATTGATTCAAGCACCCTAAACCTGGATACCAAATCATAATAAAAATTCAAAACAACATTCTCATTGGCTTCTTTCAAAGCCACTACTTCAGTCCACCTTGTGAAATAGTCTGTTGCTGTAAGTACCCACCTGTGACCTGCACTTGATGGTGGGTTAATGGGACCTATAAAATCAATGCCCCATCTCATAAAGGGCTATTCTACTTGAATTGGCTGTAAAGGCAAAGCTAGCAGCCTCTCTTTGCCTACAAAAATGGCACATTTTACACATTTTCTGGCCCATGCATGGGCATCTTTGAATAAGATGGGCTAAAAATAGCTAACTCTCATTATCTTCCAGGCAGTAGTCCTTGGGGCAAAATGACCCCCTGTTGTTCCATCATGGAACTCATGCAACACTTTGTCAGTCTGATCATTATCAATGCATCTTAACAACATGCCATTAAAATCCTTTCTAAAAAGAAAATCATTGATTAAGACATAAGGAATATACTGCAATCTAAAGTATCTCCTTTTAGCTCTGTCTAAACCTATTGGAGACTCACCAGTTTGTAGAAAATGAGCCATGTCTCTAACCCAACTTGTTCCAACTACTGTTGCATCATTATGAGGTACATCTTCAATGATCAGAAACACTTCCTCTTCACTTTTGGTTTCATTTCCAGGCCTAGTAGTAAGATGTTCACTGAGTCCTCTACCTCTAATAAGCTTGGTTATCTTAATATCTACATCATATTCCATGACTTTGGTAATACAACCAGCCCTTTTCTCATTGACATCCTTTCCTAACAGAAACTCTTTCACACCAGGGTGAGCAACCATCAAATGTACCTTATTGTTAGAAATAAGATGCCTAAACTTCTTTAGACTCTTAACCATTGCAAGGACATGCTTTTCAATGAAACTATACCTCTGCTCATATTCCTCTAGTCCTTGACTAAAAAAGCAATTGGTTGTTCAAAACCTTCATTTTGCTGCTGTACCAGAATTGCATAAATTGTATCTATATTGCCATAAGCATACAAAATAAAATCTTTTGAGAAATCAGGATTTACTAGAGTTGGTGCAGCTGATAAGGCCTCTTTTATGGACTCAAAACTAAGTTTTCCCTCTTTTATCCAGCTAAAAACTACATTTTTCTTCAGCATAGAGGTCAGTGGCTTCAATAAATTTGCAATGTTAGGTATAAATCTTTGCATAAAATTAATTCTGCCAATAAAACTTTGCAGTTGTTTCTTGTGATTGTGTAAAGGCAGCTCCAGAATAGCTCTTACTCTTTCTGTATCGATGGTAACTCCCTGTTTTGACACAATGTGTCCTAGAAGCTTTCCTTCATGCACAACAAAGATGCATTTCTTGGGATTGAGAGTTATCCCAAACTCTCTACATCTCTCAAATACTTGTTTTAGATGGGATAAATGTTCAGCTGCATCCTTAGAAAAAACTGTGATGTCATCAAGGTACACAAGTACCAATTTGTAAAGTAAAGCTTTAAAAGCCATATCCATGGCTCTCTGAAAGTAGAGCCAGCATTAGATAGATCGAAAGGCATCCTTTTGTAGGCCATGGTACCCCATTTTGTGGTAAAAGTAGTTTTAAATTGATCCTCCTCCTTGACTAAAACTTGATTATAACCTGAATATCCATCAAGTAAGGAGAATCTTTCTGAACCAGCCACTACTTGTAGAATCTACTCCATTGAGAGCAGTAGGTAATGGTCTTTCAAGGAAGCTTTGTTAAGGTCTCTAAAGTCAACACAGAGCCAAATTTCTCCATTCTTCTTCCTTACAGGAACAAGATTAGAGACCCAGGATGTATGCTTGATCAGGAAAATGATATTTCCCTCAATCAGTTTGGTTAATTCCTTAATCATCAGAGGCTCAAGTTTTAGATTTAAAGGTCTTTGTTTCTGCCTTACAGGTTTTGCACTTGGCTCTAATTCTATAGTATGTTGGGAAATTTGGGGATCAAATCCCTTTAAGTTTGAATATTCCCAAGCAAATACAGCCTTAAATTCTTGACAAAGAGTAATAAAAGCTTTCTTATCTTCAGGTGAACAGATCTTACCAATTTTAAGGAGCTTACCTTTGAAAATTTCTAGCTCCTCATAATGTTCTTCTTTGACCTGCATGCTGGTTTTGCTCTTTTTTAGCTGATCATCAGTTCCAAAAATGGATTCCAAGGTCACCAATCCCCTGGGCATCTTATTAGTCCTTAACTGAATGACTTGATTATCACTATATTGTTGTTTAAGCTTGTTTTGATTCACCACATAAAACTCATTCTCTTCTAACAGGAAACGTAAAACCTACTCATCACTCTCAAACACCTACCAATGTATGCTATTGTTAGGAATAGAGGGTCTAGCGACAATCTTCACATGAGGCTGTACCTTTTCTCTCTAAATGTCACTAGGAATGTCAAACTGAGCCCCAATTGCAGCTAACCTATATGCATGTTTATTCTGATTTCATGGGATAGAGATTAGATTGAAGGCATCAAACTCCTCAATCATGTCCCACACCCTATGTTTATAAGATTTCAAAACATCATTCTTTGTAACATGTAGCCCTCTCACCTGATTCACAATAAGCTTGTTGTCACCATATACCTGGAAGCAGCCAATTTTCCTTTTCCTTGCCCATTGCAAACCTTGAATTAATCCTTCATATTCAACAGTGTTATTTGTACATGAGAAAGCAAAACAAAATGTAGAATAATATCTGTCACCTTGTGGGGACACAAGCATTGCACCCCCACCAGACCCATTCCTACTCCTAGAGCCATCAAATTACATTTTCCATACCTCATCTTGCTGTCCTATCTGCTATTCTGCACTCTTTACAAGGTTTGGAATTGTTGTTTAAGGTTCATGCAGAATACAAACCCCCATACCTGTTTCTTGAATGTGACCATCAGGATTATCCACAATATTTTCCACTACCCAGTCTTTTAACAGAACTTCTGGTATACTTTCAACTTGCATCTCTTGAGCAACAACAAGTTCACTATTGTCAGAAATAATGCAATTTGCATTAACAACACTTGGCACATAAGGCTCGATGTGATCATTGGAAAGCAGTTCAGATTTTATAGTCACTTTTGTACCATATCGGGTCCTAAAAAATATGTGGGACCAATCTGAGGACAAATATCCTCCTATCTTGGCTGTGAACTCTCTTGACAAACATATGGAAAAATAAGGAGGTAGATCTATGATGAACACCTCTTGGGAAATAGAAACATTTGGACAGGCATGCAATGTGAGACCTAAGTCTTTTATCACACCTACAGTGTTAACAAATGTACCATCTAGCTGGAGTACACCCTTCTCAAGGGGCTGGATTTCAGTCCTAATTGGTCTGCAATCTTCTTTGGCATTACAGAACTTTGCACCACTATCCACCATGCAATTATGTACTAATTTATCTCCTATTATCAATGACACATAAAATGGAAGTGGTTTAGCACTCTTACTTGGTTGTTTACTACTGTCTTGGGATGAGTTTCTAAGGACAACCCTAGCTGGGTCAACTGTTGCATCATTTGACACTCTTAAATTAGATAAGGCAGATTGTAACATGTCCTTTTGACCTGGGATGGCTAAGGAATCCCACATAGATATTGTCACATTCATTTTCTTCATATTTTCAATGATATTAAATGGTGAAGTGACATTTACCTTTTGATGTGACTTTGCAACAACAATATTACCCTGAATATGAGGTTGTTCTTTGGCAGTTGCTTGAATGTTCCTTTGCAAAATATGAGGGATCTGGGATGTAGAAGGATCAGCAGGTCCTTTTCCTTTGTTTACTGCTTGATCTATCTCATAACCCCTTTTTTTAGCTCTTATATTTGCTGCAACTGAAGTATCATCTTTGTTTACACCACAAAACTCATCTCCCTGCCAGTTTAGAAAGGCAGTATCATTTTGAGGCTATTCTTGCTGCTGTACAACCCCATCATTAGGTGTGTTTGGCTATGAAACTACAACATTTTGTACCATTAGGGCTTGATTTATCACTCCATTTGAACAAGTTGCCTGACTGTGTGGCTAATTGCAAGGAAAACACCATTCATACTCCGCTGCAAGGTTGTTTTGAACAGGGACAAGGTCTCTAATTGCATTAATGGGTGCAAGATTATAAGGCTGGAAAGGCCTTTGGTTCACATTCTGCCTAGCACCTTGGTAATTTCCTTGGTAAGGTGGCCTATTAGCTTGGTATGGCTAGTTTTGTCCTTGATAAGGCTGATTTTGCCCTTGGTTTACTTGCTGATAAGGCTGTCTATTCTAGGACTGCTGCTTTTTACTACTTATTAGCTCATTTCCAAAAGTTTATAGAATGTTCTCTATCTTCTGTTGGCTATTTTTTTAATCTCTTGCAGCTCTTGTGATGAGCTGGACGTAGCAGCCTCAGGATTGGTAGCACTTGGTAATGTTGTTGCAACAAGTAAGGGGGCAAAAGATGGGATTGACAAAGGCATTGAAGCTTGAATTTCAAGAAAAATGGGCACTGGTGGTCTAGGTGCTATTTTCCCAGCCTGAATCAAGTTGTTTTCTTCTCTAATAGCTATTTCATATGCATTGGGTAAACTTGTACCTCCCATTGATTGTATCATTACTGAAATATCACTATTTAAAGCTTTTAAATAGTACAGAAACACATATTCTGATGAAGGCCTTACTGTGGCAGGAATTCTATCCCATGTCTTCTGAAAATGGAAGTTGAAATCCATCATTTACTCCTGGGGAGCTCTCTTTATTGTAGTCAATTGTTCAACCAACAATAAGTTATCAGACTTATCTTGAAATTGCTTGTTCAGCTTGTCACCTAACTCATCCCAAGTTCCAATGGTTTGTATTGGTAGGCTCCTAAACCACTGTAATGCTTTTCCTTTAAATGAGGCAACCAATAGCCTGATGGCTAAATTTTCTTGAGTTACATGATGAACACCACATAGAGAAGCCACGTCTCTAATGTGTTCGATTGGGGTAGTTTGATCCTCACCAGTGAAATAAGGTAGGCTCTTCAAGGCTGCCATGGGTATATTATCATTCTATGTTAAGGTCAATGGGTTGCCCCTATCAAATGCTACAAATGACTGATTCCTTGCCATTGGAACAACTATATGTGGGTTTGCTTCAACCGGTACAGGAGCTACAGGTACTACTGGTCTGAAACTTGGTGGGGTTGACTGAATTCTTTTTGAAATTGGAGTCCTTCTCACAGTTCTACTCTATCTTGTAGGCGGAGACAACTACAAGTAATCAAAGGAACTTGAACTCCAATTTTGTATCTATTTCATAAAAGTGTGATAACACTGATCTACTTGTCTTTTCTTCAGTATGAGTTGCCAGATATGCAGAAAAATGCCTCTTAAAGGCCTGAAAATGCTGCCAGCATATCAAAACCAACAATTTGCATGAAACATAAGCACTGTTTAGATTCGAACAGTCCCACCGGGCATGCTAAAAACTATTATCACCTAAATATGCACCCTGACTAATTTATAGAAATTAGTCTATTTGATGAAACATGGGAAGACCTCTAAAGTTGTGGGTCACTTTATAAGCAAAGGTCAACCTCAGGAGAAGGCCGGCTTCCTATTGGATATCACCTAAACTACTACTTTGATGAGGAAAAGGGTAAGAATATGCTTGCTTAAAACAAAGTGGTGAAAATGAGGTAAAAATTGGTGATACACCAAACTAATAAGAGCTATCAGACACTAAGATAGACATAGACTTGGTTATTTATGATGAATACTAAAGATA
This sequence comes from Cunninghamia lanceolata, assembly GCA_027924645.1. Taxonomy (NCBI): domain Eukaryota; kingdom Viridiplantae; phylum Streptophyta; class Pinopsida; order Cupressales; family Cupressaceae; genus Cunninghamia; species Cunninghamia lanceolata. The sequence continues at coordinate 4,552,627 of BSBN01000794.1, forward strand.
CACAACATGTTACTATAAGTTTATGCATAAATGTTTCATGAACAGGTCTGTTCTACATATATTTTCAAGAAGGAAAGACAAACTTTTACAAACTAGAGGTTTCTATGCAATTTTAAGACACAATTCATAACCCACATATTCTTACTTTTGCAAAAAAGGCATAAAAATGAGACAAAGTTAAAGGAGAAAACAAAAATCTCACAAATAACTCAGTCAATCACCTGGTAATGCATAGTTTTTGCAAGAACAAGAAGGTAGAAAGATTCTTCAATAATCTCCAAGGTAAAATTTGTATTTCACACTCCCAAAATGACGAGTTACAAAAGATGCTCAATACTGTAACAAAGGACTGTATCAGTCACAATCTCCAGAAAATTTTTTTCATAATAAGAATTGTCTACAAAAGAGTCACAAAAGTGACTATATACACCACTATCCAAGTGGTTCCACCATACAAGGAGTCTCAAATTGACTGGGGTCGGATGCACATAAAAATCCTAAAATATAGTGCCTATATCCTCTCCAAAAGTGTCCATAATACAAGAAAAAGTCCATCAGGACTTAGTCAAACATGAAGAGTCATGAAAACAAGTTCAAAAGGACTCTAAGAGTAATAAAGCACTCATATATACCCTCTAACAATCAACCAACTACTAACTGCCCTCAAGACACAGTCAATCTCCTCCTTCTAGACAACAAACAAACACCTATATCATTGGCATGTGCCTGCCACATCTCCACAACTCAAAACTGCATAGTGTCCAAGGCAAAAGGTCTCATAGTCACTATCCTTTGCATTTAAAACAACAATATCCCTGAATGACTTATAATGACCATCATATTGAGGTTATTGCTTTACATTTTACAATACATGCAAAGAAAAAATAAAAAAGAACATGGCCAAAAGGCACCAAAGTGCACACTCTAATAAAAGGGAAACAAAAGACTTAACAAAGTCTTCATATATCTCAAGGCCATCTCATGGCACTACCTAGGCATTATACTTTTGATGTTTTGACCATGGGCAATTTTAAAACTTATACAAAAAAAATAAAAGACAAAAAGAAGACGCATCAGGTCCTTAGGGTTTTGAAACTCTAAGAAACACAAAAGTAACTTTTGTGCGCTCACTTTGTACTTTCACATTTTGCATTTTTGTTCTGCATTTCTAGCCACCGACAAGATTTGATGTTGAGCTTCCTATAGCTATTCCCTGCTACTTTCTTAAGAATTTTCAACGACTTTAAACAAATCTGTGTGAACTTTTGACTAGTAAGTTCAATGCCTGCTTCTATTGCTTTTTTTGTGTTCTTCATTTTATATTCTGAGCAAATTTTTTTGATAAATGCTTCATTCTTTCATTTGTAATAGCAATACATTTGACAAAACACCTCATCTTGATTCATCCCTGTATGCTTCAGCCATGTGCTGTCTAGATCTTTACAAAGGTTCATGATGACTCAGAAAGCATATTTTATAGTCTTGAAGAATGTTGAAAATACCCCGAATGCACCTATCTTACTGCTTGGTCCACTCTTGCATGCTCTGCACCTTATATATCTCCGTCGAATGGACTAGTGTTTGGTGCATCAAACCCTCCACTGTGAACATACTCTATCTGTGTTATGGGACTTTTCATAGCATTTTGCACCATTACAAGTTTATATGTATACCATGAAGAATTACTATCTCAGGGTTTCAAGAAACAACCCTCACTGTATTTTTATCTTTTTCTGTATATATATTATTGCATGGGATTCTCTATATCCTAGCTATCTGGCTCTTTGACTGAAAAAACAAGGTTTTAATTTTACTTAAGGTTTTTGTAAATACCCTCAACACCTTTTGAGAATGGCCAAGAAAATACTTACTGGTTTGTTGAGGCTTCTTGGATGGATTACACACAGTCAGCAAAATTTTAACCCTTTCTGGCAAAGAAGCAACAAGTCCTCAGTGATCTCATCTAGGGTTTGATATACAAAACCCTAAGGCTCTCTTTTCTGTCAGTGAAGAATGGAGGTTCTCTGACTTTTGCTATTAGAAGAAAGCACTTTGACTATGTGTTAGCTATACTTTTGCACTTCTTATTCTTTCTGAGCATATTTTTCTTGTAGCTAGATATTCAACTCTGAATATATACATTTTTGTATATCTTAAACATTTTTCACTAGATATGTTGAACATGCTGACTTCTGTATAACTGTATCTCATACACTTGATTATTTTGAGCATAATTACCAGTACATTCTGCTTAAGATAGTTGTCGATGAGCACAACTCCATATATTCTGCCTAGCATGTTTCACTGTAGCTTGATTTTCAACTGAAATACTAAAATTTTATGAAGAATTCCTATAGCAACTTCATGACAAGCTCTTACACTCTGCATTTCCTCAAGCATATATTCTAGTTTTATATACTTTGTATTATACAAGACTGTAACTTTTCATTATGAACAAAATGTACCAAATCTGGGCATGCTTCTTGTTTCAGTCCCCTATCTGCTAATAGAATTTCTTCAGACCTCTGACAGTATCTAGGAATGTTCCAAGACTGAATAAAAAACATTATGAACAAAAGGTATGAGATCTGGTATGCTATGAGATCATTTACTCCTCATGTTTGAAATAACAGTTACCTTGCTTTTAGTCATGGATGCTTTTGAGACTATACATTACTAGTATTTTGATGTTGTTGTGACTGTTACATACCGCTTTGCTATCTCCTTGTGTGGTTTATAACTGGTGACTATTTTAGCTACTCTGTTAAACTGTCATGATACCACATAACCACCAACCTCACAAACCATGCTGTTACACTCATATTACTTGCACTTTTCATTGTCTTTGATCTAAAAGTGGACAAAATTCAATAAAGAGTCATTGCCATTTGCCATGTGTTTCTCATTAAAAATGATTGTTCCATGATTAAAAGTGACAGCTCCATTCATTACTTCTTGACCACAGTCTTACAATGACTATGTCTTTCTCATTGCATGATACTGTCATCCTTGATATGGCCTCAACTCCTTATTAAAAATATGGAGCATGGATCAATCTTCTTCATGAAAGATCATACCTCTTATTTCTTAAGAGACATTTAGGTATCTTTTGTTACCTGCCACCACCCTTAAGCCTTGTCCTTGTTCTGATGCACATGTAATAGAATATGATTGAATAGTGATAGTCCTCTGTGCATGACATTGTCTAGGTCTTGGTCTTCTAAACCCTACATGGAACCCTTAACCTCTGTCTTTTAATGGTAATACACCTGTTGCCAGCACTACAAATCCTTTTGTCTCACTGTCAGCACAAAGTGCTTGCTCATGTTTGATGAAAGTGTCTTCATCATTGAACAATGATTGTCTTGACTTCTGGGCAAGGTCCTTATTCATCTTGATATGATACTAACATGCCAGTAGGTATATTAGTCTTGACTATCCTATCTACTTTGGTTTTGACTGCTCTCACTTTATTATCACAGTCATTGTGGCTGTTCTTCTCTATGCAACAATGGATGATACTTCTTGATATTCATATTCATTTATGACTTGACTATCCTATAATGTTTATGCTGTCTCCATGGTAGTCATGTTTATTGTCTTTAAATGAAAGTTGTATTTGATAAATATATATGAAACCTTATGTAATGGCTATGAGCTAGGCTCCACCCTTGTGGGAGCCACATTGTACCCCACTCATAAATAAATAGATGAATCACTCAGAAACACAATTTCACCTATATCTACACATGAAGCAAACTTGTTAGAAAATAAATGTATACTTTGGATTTGACAACTGGCTTATTTTCTAGGACCTTCAAAGTATACATTTCTCATCTAATACACATTGAGACCAATATATGCATGCATAGGGTGACTATGTGTATACTGTTGGTAATCAGCCATTACTTAGAGCATCGCTCTAATACCATTACTTAATCTTTTATAGGAATCAGGAGCTAGAAGAAAATAGTGGCTTGGAGCTACATCAACCTACAACCTCTTCAGTCAGCTCAGCAAACTAGTCATTCAGGCAATGTCTGGTTACCTTTCCTTATATGCACATTCATTTCTCTTTATTACTTATTCACGTATATGTTGTTCTCAATTTGTAATAGAATAAACAATAGTCAATCTCATGGCTTGTGTGAGATAATGAACATTCTTACATTTAATAAAGATTACTTCAAATATTTGCATAAATCTTTTCTCTATTACATGCACTGGTATAAATGCAATGATCTGTTACAATTACCTTGTAATCTTTTCCTAATTTTTCTATTTATATAATTGAATGTAATGAAGGAAAATAAATAAAATGTACCTCACTTCTTCAGTTTTAATTCAAACAATCCACCTGATTGAGCTATAGTGAAAATCTGATAACAATTACTTTTACTATTTAAGGAATCTCGGTAAATAGTAGATGAGGTGAGGTGGAAAATCTTGGTGCCTATCTTAGGGAAATATATTTTTGGGTTGTTATGATGCATATCATAAGTTTGTAAGAGCATCTATGACAACTTACAATTGTCATAAGGTGTAAGAGATTCTATGACAACATATGACATCAATTATTGTCTTGTAAGTTCCTATTCTTGGTTCTAGGTGCCTATATTGGGAAGATGCCTATGACAAGTGTAAGGGAATCTATAAGAAGATGATTTTGGTGTATCCCAAGATAGGAATGATGGATTTTGTCCATCTCCAACAAATTTTACTGGTGGGTACTCATTTTGTATAAATATGAGACTTGAGAGTGAAGTTTGGTGATGTAATAGGAAGAGGAAAACTTATTTGCAGGTAACATGTTGAGTGAGAGAGTTCTTCTGTATAGAGGTGCTATTGGATTGAATACTTAAGAGGATATTGGAAGTGGATGTATTGTAATCTTATTTTGAAGATAATACAACTTGAGCCTCTCTTCTTGGTGGAGTTTTTTCCCGCAAGGGTTTCTCCACGTAAACACTTTGTTTTGATCTTCTATTCCATTGTTACATTGTGTTTTGAGATCTTGTATTCTTATGTAGCTGATTTGTGCCTCTTTGTTGCTGCTATCTTATGGTGATGTTATTGCTGTTATAAGTTCATCTAAGGTGGTTTTATCAAGCATGTTAAATTGGTTGATTTTAGCATCATAAAGAAATTGAATTTCTTCATGGTATTTCAAGGATTAAGCAAACTTAATTTTCAGATTTGCATACAATTTTCAGATTTCTATTAAATGTAGTAGTCAAAGACTTGTATCTCACCAATTGATATCATATCTTAGTGATTTGATGATTAACAATTGGATTATAGATTGTTCATTTATTCCAACATCTTGGTAACCACAACAACTAAGTCTTGCAAATGTAGAATGTGTAGTATGTGTGAAATAAGTACCTAAATAATGTAACCACTTAAATGCAACAAATATTTAGAGAATTTTTCTTTGATGAAGATGCACTAAATGCAAGACTAGCTAGGGTTTACTATCAAAACCCTAGATTTTAAATGCTTACTCTCTAAACCACAATTTTTCGATGCAAGAATTCTTTTTGAACATAAATTATATTTATAAAATGATATAGCAATGGAAAATCATAGTCAAAATTTAGATGACAACAACAAAATTTGAAACAAGATATTAATTACAAACCCTAGGTTTTCCAAAAATGCAACTTTTTTGACAAAACCCTAGCAAACAAGAGGTTTAAATGCAAGATGTGTCACTATGAAATGATTAATTGTTGTAACACCAATCATATATGATGCAAAAATTAGAAATTTAATTCATGATATGATGATCTAACCTTATGAAATGCAAACAAGGTGAGAAATATGTTTTTTTCATGATCTAAAATGAAATGTTTGTTTTCCAAACTTCACATGCAAGTATGTAAGAATGTTCTAACTAGCTAGGATGATAAGGTATAGAAAATAAAATCTCTTTAATCAACCCAACAATGTAACAAGATTTGAAACAAGACACTAATCTATAAACCCTACTTTGAAGATTACCTAGATTTCCTAGAAAATGCAAGGTTTTTGTAACCCTAACAATGAAACTAATTTTAAGGAAACTAACCAAAAAAACACACGCTAAGGTTCATACAACTTACTAGTCATCTTAGTAATCATGTGGAATCAACCAATTAACAAGGAAAAATCACTAAGGTTCAAATGCAATTCTTCAGGTATAAATAAGCATACAAAAAAGTAAAGAAATGAGGTTTTAAATAACATTGACCTGGATAATTGGTACCCATCAATGATCGCTTGAGGCTAACGCATGAACCTTGTGAATTTTTTGTGCATGATCATCAGAGCTCAAAGAATTCGTAGGAGCTCTTAAAATTAGGAGTATGATTTCTTAGAATGGAAAAAAGGATTGAAAATCCCATTTAAATACTTTAGAAATCTGCCATTAATGCTCAATACAAAGTGGTAACACATCAAGCACTCACCGGGAGACAGGATGTGGGATTTTTGTCACTAACTAGATGGGTGAGGAATGGAGGGTAGGTAGATAAAATCCACCATCTAGTGAAAGAACCGCAATATTTGATAGGTATCAAATGCTCCACATTTCATTAAATGGAACGATATCACGTTGTGGCAGGAATTACAAAGGCGACATGATATATCCTGAAGGAAATAATTTACCCACAATGTCCACTGCACTTTAAATTTCCACTTTTGAGAGTACTTAGTGGATCTTGCAAGTTTTGATATGAAGACAGGTTAGATGACGTCACTAGATATAGTCGGTTGGACCAAAAATACTTGCAATATACAGTGAGGGCAGTAATAAAAAAAAATACCAAGACTTGGATCTTCAGGAGTCATCCTCATATGCAAATGGATCCAAAAACCTTCAAAAACTCATGGAGGTGAAATATCTTATAGGTAAAACACACCAATATCAATCCAAAGCAAACTTACTCAAAGGTCCAAAATGTCAGGATTCAAGACTTACCAACTCCTCCCTAGGTAGAAAGAACAAGAGGTCAAAACTATGGCCAAAAAAGGGCAAAAACACCAAAAGAGGGAGTCCTCATTACTTTCAAATGGGGCGTGTGTGCAGGGCACAACACATTCCTTCCCATTAGGAGGCTTGCTAGGGGATTTCATCACTCCTAGGGATGACCTCAACCATGCATACCGATGGGGTATACAAAGGGGGGAAGAGTGAAAGTTGTACCTCAATGGTGAACACAACTAGTCCAAATTGATCCCCAAGACCCTCAGTCTACTGAGACTTGGTTTGGTGATGTTTGTAGCTTGTTTCTTAGAATCTTGTTCATATTTTGGGCCCCATGTACCTTGCGTATATAGGGGACTCCTTAGAAGCCTTGTCAAACCTAGATTAAGACCATTAGTTATCATATCTTGTGGTGCACCTCTATAGTAGGAGGGGAGGACACTCACACGTACCATTATACTTGAGATAGGGGATACTTTGGACAAGATGAAAGTCTCCAAGGTAATGGGTGTATGGTGGTACATGACCATATATTCCATATCTATCCAAGCTATATCATTATGGTATTAATGGGGTTGGGAATCTCTTCTTTATTTTGAGTTGGGGTTGGCCCATGGCCATTTCATGAGATCCACAATATATGTCACACCCACTTGACTAATTTTAGGCTTGTGATCAAGTGTTTGGCATGTCTTCTTTGTGTGAAACTAATGGAAGCCATATAAGCCTTATTCCCAAATTATCAAAACAACCATTATTTTTTATTGTCTATCTCTTGCCAATAAAATCCATCTGTCAAACACCTCAAGGATACAAAATAGACACTATTATTGCATGTGCCTCTCTTTCAGTGCTTATGATCTATGTTTTCATTCCTATGCTTGATGGTTCAACACCCCTGACTTGATCCTTCACACTAACACAAATACTTCCATGCCCTTGTAGCTAGGTTTAGCACCTGATATCTATATTGGTGCCATGTGACAAATCCCCTAGCACCTGTACAAAAGCATCAAACATTTCCAACTTTTGTTTCAACATTCTTGACATCAAACAACACCCACATTCTATCTTTTAGCACCCCTGATATTTCTCTCAGTGCCCACAATAACAAAAAGTACTTATGTTCTATCTCGTATCCTTGACATTTTTATAGTGCACATGGCCTCTGTCATAAATCTTGCATCTATAACTATAGGCAGCCAAGAGTAGCCTCTTTCAAAGTCAAAATTAGACTTGTAACTAGTCTTAGGCACATCATATACCCATCCACCTCACCCTCAAATCACACAAACACCTTCACAATCCCACTTGGCATTGAAACATTACACCCCCATTAGATCATCTCCACAACATCTATTTAGACCTTAACCTTGTGATCAATACACCTTAGCCTTATGATCATCATTTCCAAACATTCTTCACCAAATTCAATTAATCAAACCAAATCAACCAAAACATCCCAAATCATATCCTACCATCCATCCTTACCAAATTTGCTAAAGATAGGATCTAGATCTTTCATTTATCATCCTTTAGTTTGCATTAGGCTTAAGAATTTGTCTATCTTAAGTCTAGTGTAAATTAAACCTTATACCTTTTGGATAAATTAGCTTAGGAGCTTAGACTACTCTTAAGTTGGTGGAAACCAAAAATCTCATTTTGCTTGGTGCCTCTTGTCTACCCCAAGTAAGACAATCCCATCCTCCTTTTTCTTAGGCTCTTTGTCTATCCTAAGTAAGAAAGGATAAAATCCCTCCACTATTCACAAAGGATCTAGATTTGTGCTTCAAACTTATTTGGTAAAATCATAATTCATCATTAAAATCTTAATCACCATAAGATCCTATCAATCATCCATCCCCACAAGAAATTCTTGCTTAATAACTTCACCTATCTTAAGTAGGATCCACATCCACTCACACTATCAAATCTTCAAATCATGCTCTCCATCTAACACAAATCTACCAATTTATGCCTCCCATCACTCGATCACAAGGAAAGGTCAAAATGGATTCTTGTTACCAACCCACTTCTCCTATCTCTACCACAAGCAATATGGAAGGATATGTCAATCAACCCTAAATGGGAGAAACATCTACCCCCACTTATGCATATTCACCCACATTCATTGACTTTCTTAATGAGAAGAGGCTACATGACAAATTTGATAGATTCCTTGAAAATCATAAGAACAAATTCCTTGAACAACTTAACAACCATGGAGCATGTCTCCCTCACCACTTCAATCAGGACATTGAACTCAAGACACTTTTCCATGAGAAACCACCATCACCCATTTACAATCAACCATGGGGTCGTGTCCTCGATCTCAATAACCTAGTCTATGATAATCCATGGGCCCATGTCACCACATCCACTAACCCTATTTACACCATTAGCCAACATGTAGGGAGTAGTGTCATCCCACAATCACAAGTATCAGACCCTCCCTATGGCATGCTGCCACACATGATGCCATCCAATCCTCTAACTTCCACAAACATCACTACTAATCCTTTCAAATCAAATGTCTTTACCACTCAACCCATCAATATAAATGTCTCCACTATTCCTCAAAATATGACTAATGTCATCACCATCCCACAATCACTTCCACCCTTAGTTATCCCCTAAAGGATGACTATGACTCAAGAAACATTACCTCTTACCATACTTTCACAAACACTTCTTCAAACTCAACACCCACTCACATCACAACCACCACACCATTCAAAAAATCCCTTAATGAGCTATACACATCCCACACATACCCAACCACCAAAAACCTACTATTTCACTACCCATCTACAACCATCCAATTTTACATCCACACAACACCAAAACATCACCCAACAACACCAACCACTGTTACAATCACAAAAAAACATACTATTCTTCCACTTACACCCAACCACCTAACACTATGTCCATGCTCCCACAACATCAAACATATGGACCCCCTATCCATTCACAAGCCATGGGTCCATGATCATATAATTCTCAACAACAACACCTCATCCCACAACATGAACCACTATTGCAACAATCAACACAGCCACCACCCCTTTCCAACCCTTTTGATTAGGAATGGCAAGACATGAAAAAACACACTTAAGAACCTACAACTAGGGACCCAAAATAAACATTATAAGTTCAAAGACTTATGTCCCTACCAATTTGACATAAATATGATAACCGTACCTTTTCCCCAACATTTTAAAATTCCTAAGTTTGATTAATACAAGAGAAAAGGAGACCCTCATGACCATGTCAAGGAATTCTTCATGGTTTTTCAAGAAGTACCAATTCCTCCTTCATCTTTTCCTAGAAATCCTAGGAGGACAATCTTTAGAATGGTTCATGCACCTATCTTATGGTACTATGTCCACCTTCACTGACTTATCAAAAAATATTTTCACCCATTTCTCCTATAATGTAGATCATGAGATCAACATGCTCGATATTTGCAAGACCAAGCAAGGAAATGGTTAAAGTTTTGCTACATACCTTCAAATGTGGAGGTCACTTGCTAGTCGTCACCCTTGGTCCATGCCTGAAAAACAACTTGTTCACATTTTCATCCAAAATTTGAACTAAGATATGATATTCCACTTACAAGTGCATTGTGTATCAACCTTTGATGAGATCATTGAAAAATGGGTCACTATCAAAAAATCTCTCGTAGCCAAAGATTTGGTCAAAATCTATAATAAAAATGATCATGACAAATCATCCAATGACAAATTGAAATTTTGAGCTAAGAATAAAAATGCTATAGGTGATGGTTCTACCGACTCCAAACACATACAAGTTGCCACCACTAAGCCAAAAGACACCACCACGATACAAACTGTTTCACAACCAAATAATGTCTCCATACTGCCATGACAACCCAAACGCAACAATCCCAATAATCCAAAATGTAAGTATACTTCATTAGGAGAACCTCTTGAAGTGTTCTTTCAAAAAATGTTCCAATCCAACATGGTTGTGTTCCCCACAACAAAACCTTTCGACGGGAACCAACCCAAGCTAGCTTGGTACAAAGAAAATGAATATTGCGACTACCATCGTATTAAAGGACATTTCATGACCAAATGTATGAAACTCAAAAACTATGTCCAAGACCTTGTTAACCAAGAAGAAATCCAAGTGGAAGGAAGTACTAACACATCACCCAATGATGGCTTGAGAGTATACCAGGATCCCCTACCCAACCATAACCAACCATCATCCTCCAACACCAACAAAAACAATCATACCAATCACCTCCAGTACAACAATATCCCTTATAACTAAGACAATGTTGTGGGTAGAATTGATTTTGATTCCACACATGTGTCTACCACCAAGCTCAAAAACAAAGCCCCTAAATGTGCTATGGTTGCAATGGTAGTTGTTTATTACTAGATTAATAATAAAATATTTAAATTATCAACATAAATTATAAAACTATTTATGAACATAATAGATATCTAATTTATGAAAATTCAAGGAATATAAAGCACTTGCAAGAGTGTACATGAATTATATTGTTCCTACTCTTTCCATTCCTATGCCTCTTGAGCCACTATATTTTATATTTTCTACTTTGAAGATGATGGGATGACAAATGTTAAGCCTATTCCATTTGTTAGTATATTATAGTAACTTTGTTTTTTAGTTTTATTATACTAGATCACTATTTTAAAAACCATTTGTTGATTTTTCTTGACTTTAAAGAAAGAAAATAAAAATTAAATACTAGATTTATTGTTATAAAAACAACATATTCTTATTTGAAAAACAACTTATATTCAACTTTAAATGATCATAATTTTTTTTGGTCACAACCTTTTACATTTCACATGACAAAATTTAAAACGTATTTATTGTACTCACCTAAATTACATTCATAGGACAAACATATAATATGAAGTATTCCAATGCATGTATATTGCCAAGCCCTATTAGTTTTACATATAGGAATAGTTTTTTTCACATAACAACAACAATTGTTTAGACAAGAAAACTTTTTGATGCTCTGCAACTCTCCTGCCCAAGAAACTTTTGAATTCGAGTGGGAATGGCGTTTGATAGCCTGGGGGAGCCTGCACCTCCCTCACCTACTTTGACATGTTGTTCACTTGGTACTACCTCAAGTAGCTCCACATGACACATGACTACAACCTTGGAACTAGGGCCTTGTAGACACCCAAAATTATCCCAAATTTGTCCATGTCTTGTAACACCCAGTTAAAAACATCACTTAGACATCATGTAGCATTTTGTCCTAAATCCCACTCTTAATCCCACTAATCCATTAGCTAATTAATTAAATAAATTTTATTTATTTAATTAAAATCTCATCTTAATCTCATCCTTATCCCACTTAGCCAATTAATTAAATAAATTACCATGGTGAAAACCTGGCAAATAGGGGCCATGTGTAATTGTCATCCTATCCAAAAAAAAAAAGAAAAAAAAAAGAAAGAAAAATAAAAAAACTAAAGAGAAAGCCCTTCATCCAATGGTGAAAACCTAGTAAACAGGCACCTCGGATAAGTACCATGATGAAAACCTAGCAAACGAGCGTCATGTGTAGGTTGATCTTCTATGTCACTTACACTTGGGGGCACATTGTCTCATCCAACCTATCATTTACTATCCTATCCTATCCTATCTTACCACCTTATCCATTACACTCATGTACCTATCCTATTGAGTCCATTCATCCTCCATTCACTACCTTTGATCTTGTTGAAGACATAGGGGCAAAATGTTGAAATATGCTTTGGATATCTCTTGATATACTTCATCCTTTCTAAACAATACTATCCTTATCCACCTATCATAAGCGTTGTCGTGTAAAATCCACCATGTCAACCTTTTGTCATAAGCCTTGTCCTAAAAAATCTTAAGTCTACTACTAGAATGGGGCATATTATTCCTATGCGATATAGTCTTTGGAGATCACATCCTAGCTCCATTATGAGGCATACATCCATCCACTATAGCCTATGCTTATATTTATCCATTTATCATGAGCTTTCTATTCCATAGCCTATTCTTATATCTATCCATCATTTTCATATAGCGACTACATTATCATATTGAGCATATTGAGCATTTTAGCATCCATCTAGCATATTATCACTATCATCCATCCATCATGGTAGCGTTTATCTTCATAATTGTTCATTGTTGAGAAGCAATCCACATCATAAACAAGGAATCAGACAATCTAGGTGATATTGTTCTTGAATTGCATGCTTTTGATTTCACTTGGATTCAATTCTTTGATGGTGGTAGGATTAGGTTTTCAATTATATGCTTGATCTTATTAACCTGATTTTCACCTATCACATTTTATGGCCTATCCTTTTATCCATCCATATATCATGAGCCTTCGATCCCATTTACTATCGCCCATCCTTTTATCCATCCATCATCCATCCTTTCACCTAGACTTGGTTTTCCCTTGTCATTGGTATCAAGCACAAAGGCTACCTAAATTGTAAATCTATTGGCATTTTCCAAAACATTTCAAAAAATCCAAAAAAAAATATTCAAAAAAATACAAAAAAAATCAAATATTCCCAAAAATCTAAAAACATCAAATATCCAACAAAAAAAAAATCCAATCAAAATCATCAAATCACTCAAATCCAATAGATCCAAATGCAAGTCATCCTTAATCCATACCAATCAAGCTAATCAATTGTGTCAAATTATCCAATCACATCAATGGTCTTGATCCTAATCTTGAAGTAAACCAAATTAATCAACCAATCATCATCATCAAACATCCTTGTGTTGATCTAGGGCTATAACGTTCCTCACAATGACAACACTATTATCATCATCAATCAAACAATTAATCATTGGTTTACAGCTTGACAGGGGCAGTACCTTGTTTGTTTTTGTATCATTTGTGCATGCTTTCTTGCTTTCTTGTGTGTGTTAACATTTTATCTTGCATTTGTATCAAATCAGTAATCATTCCAGCTAATATTCATATCTTGTGTATGTTGGAATAACTTTTTGCATTATCCTTCACATCTAAGGTCATATTATACCTTTTGTGCATTAGGACTTCAATGCTCTAAATTTACTTTCTCATGCATTAGACAAGGTTGTATTACGCTGGGTACACAAGACGCATCGTCACCCAGGTCCTTATACCTTGGTGCATAACATCTAGTGCTATATCAAACATCATGGTTGCTCACCTTCATTGTAGCATAACACATCATTCATTTCTTCTATCCATTTCCTTATCTTTCTTTCTTAGCCAATCCTTTTCATTTTGAGAGCCTACCCGTGTTTGTCCAACTTGCCTATCCTCTCGAGGGGGCATCCTCATCCCACCTTTCCATCATCATCCTATCTTTTCATCATCATCCTATCTTTTCATCATCCCATCCTTTTCTACTATCCATACTATAGCTTCTTTGAAATGATGTTACTCGACATAAATCTTATCATCTCGAACATCATCTCAAAGAGGGGCAAAATGTAGACACCCAAAATTGTCCCAAATTTCTCCACGTCTTGTAATAGCCAGTTAAAAACATCACTTAGACATCATGTAGCAATTTTTCCTAAATCCCTCTCTTAATCCCACTAATCCATTAGCCAATTAATTAAATAAATTTTATTTATTTAATTAAAATCCCATCTTAATCCCATCATTATCCCACTGAGTCAATTAATTAAATAAATTTTATTTATTTAATTAATTTCACATTCATAATCCCACTTTCCAATTAATTAATAAATTTTATTTGTTTAATTAATTTCCCATTCATATCCCAATCCTATCCTAACCATCTTCCCAATTAATTAAATAAATTTTATTTATTTAATTAATTTCCAACTCATATCCCAACTAATTCAAATAAAATATTTGAATTAAGTCCTCACCTTTCATCACATTTTGACACTTGTCCGCCTCTTAATTGAATCATGTTTGGTACTATATTTTTTATTTAATATCTTTCACATGTACTACTTTTTATATACATAATCACACATGTAGTACTTTTTGTGTACACGGTCACACATGAGCCCTATCCTCCTCTTTACACTTGTCACATGACTACACCTTCCTTGAAGAGTGGGAATAACTAATCAATCCTAGCCATCCACATCAATCATTTAGCCTTTTAATCTCAACCATCCATTTGAACCAAGCCTTTCCTATAAATCAACCCTCTCCTAAGCCATTAGCATGCATTGAGTTGGAGTATTCTTATGCTACTGAAATCACATTAGAGCCTTTGCATCTATCATTCCTCCATTATCTTCCATCTATCAATCATTCATCTATCAATCTCCATCTTAGTGTTTTGTTGCAGAAGTGAGCACCCAACATTCCTCCAACAATCATCCTTCAAAATCTTGCATGCTCATGCGAGGTGGAGAAGAGCAATGGAGATAAATCAAGCATAGCATGGAGATCAGTTTGTATTTACATTTTTGATTTTGATTTTCATGTTGTCTTGTGCTTCATTGTGCAATTGTTAGGGTTTGATCATTGTTGTTTATTCATTTACCCTGATTGCAATTTGACCCTAACTACAGGCCTAAAGGCTAAAAGAATGTCCTTGCGGGAAAAAACTAGGGATGCCAGGCTCTTGGGACTGCTATCCCTTGGCTATCAGAGTCTGAGGAAGGAAATTCTCTTAAGCTATCTGACTTGACTCTAAATAGGATCCTATCGACCATGGAGAATGCTTTGGTTAGGAAATTCTTTTCCTACATCCCTAACATTGATCTGGTTAGAAGATGGATGGCAACTCAATGGAAGTTGAAAGGCAACATGACTGTCAATGCCATGGCTGGATGTATGTTTCTGTTTAAATTCACTACTAAGGAGGACTTCTCCAGATCTTATCGGGGGGACCCCGGTTATATGGGAATCATTCCATTTCTCTATGTAGATGGAAGCCATGATTTGATCCCAAGGTAGATTTAATAAAATCAACTCCATTTTGGGTCAGGTTACCTAGTTTACCTTTAGAATTTTGGATGAAGAGATTTTTGCTTAGAATGGTAACTCCTTCGGGAACTATGTTACTGTGGACAAAGTGGTGCAGGAGCACCAAGGGCTTGGAGCCCATGTGTATATAGTTTGCATTTTGTTGTGATGTTTTGAATTTTCAAAATAGGGTAGAGTGGGAAGAAGTTTATACATGTGCAAAGTAAACCCATCGGAGTGAGTATTGATATCGGCGTAGCTGGAAGATGTATTCCCGATACTTCATGTTATACCGATGGAGGGCTAGCTATCAGCTTGAGGTTTACTATCGGTAGGAGTTCGGTGTCTTATGCTGATCTCCAAGGTCTTACCGATGTGTGATGTCCATCGGCATGAGGGTGGTCATCGGCGGAGCCTGTGGTTGTGTCTCCAATCGCTTGGTGTTACCCCGATGGAGTGGTAAAGGTTGGTGAAGGCCATCGGCATGAGAATCACTATCAGTGAAGGATGTGGGTGTCACTCCAATATTAATTGTCTGTCCAATGAAGTGTTGCCGAGGCTTGTCATCGGTATGAGGCTTGCTATCGGCGATGGCTGGGAAAGTCACTCCGACAGCTATGTGTTACTCCGATGGAGTTGGACGTCGGTGCAAGGACTTCTGTCGGCATAGCTTAAAGATTTGAGGCCGATGCACAGTGGTCACGCCGACGGAGGGTGAAGACTTGGTATCGGTGAGATAAGGGACTATCAGAGTTCATGGTTGAATGTTGGCCGATAGTTTGGGTGGTGCCGATGGGGGTAAATAGGGGTCATCGGCGGCAAAAGTGCCGACAAGAGTTTACTAAGCCGATGGATATATAAACCGTAGTGGTCGACTTGAACTGGTGCATGTGGGACTAAAAGTTCTCATGAATGCGAACTGTCAAGTGGTAGTTGGACAGAGCGTAACCAAATTTCTGGGCAGTTGGAATGAACAGTCGTTTGCATGAGAATCGATGAGATTGCAAAAGCAATTTGGGGATCGATGGGAGTCTATGGATCACACAGGCCATCGGGAAGAGATGACACATTGGTGGAAGGACTTCGGGACAGACCAATAGTTGTTTGTCACACCGATAGCACAAAGCTGAACCGACAGTTGGAATACCAACCGTTCTGGAATTGGAACCATCCTGTAAAGGACATGGAATACTTATAAAATGCAGCATTCTTTCTGTATGAGTAGTTGAGCAGAAGAAACAAGAAAAAGATTTTGATTTGAGAAGCATTCTGATGTAAAGGCAATTTTTGAATAAAAAATCAAATTCAGTAGTTAGATCATTTGTGTGTTTCTTTTCTGTTTTCAGTTTACCATTCTGCCATAGGTTAGTCTTTTCTATTTCTGCAAGTTTGCTTTCTTTTGCAAACCATGACTCTGTTTTGATGATTCTTCAAATCCCATTGTACAGTATGGAGGTCATCAAATAGAGCCATGCTCTTTGTTTGTTTTTCTTTTGTAGAGTGGTCGGATTGCCGGCTAGAGGCAATGCATGCTTGTTCTAGGCGAGCTCAGTGAGGAGTCCGGCTAGATCAACAAGTAGGAAAATAGATTTGCAGGGGTGGAAAAGTAGAGAGAAAGAAAGTGAGCACCAAGCAGCCCAGACCCTTGAACAGAGTGAGAAGGGTGGGCAACGGGCTCAAAAAGTTATGTGCCATTGAGGTAGTACCTTGGAAGCAGTGAGGACAATGTATGTGTCCCACACCAAGTAGAGAAGTAGAGTTTTCCATCTCTACAAAGAGTATGTCTTTAGCACCTTGAATTGGTAGGAAGGCTAGTGTTGTCAAAGGGTCTTATACACCTACAGGATGCAGAGCAGGCAGCCTAGAGTCCTCCCTATCAAATTGGTATCAGAGCGGTAAGATTTGGGTTATTCCTAGATAGGAATAGAAGAGTTGTATGTCATCACCGAGTTCAAGTGAGTCTGTTAGTTCATCCAAGAAAATGGTGACTAATGCAGAGTTAGCAAAGAAAGTTGAAGATCAAGAGGAGGAGAATAGACTCCTACAAGAAAGACTAGCAGAAATGGAGAGTAAGCTAGGCTTAATATTGCAAAAGACTGAAGAAGTTAGCCAGAGAGTTAAATATTCTGAGGATAAGGGGAAAGGTGTATCTGTAGAAGATGAAGAGCCCACACCTGATCCTAAGTTGGGAGAAGAACCATTCTTAAAAGCTTTGAAAGCAATGAGTGGTAAAACATTGGAAGGAGTACCACTTTTCAGTGGGAAAATGGACCCAGATTTGGTCATGGAGTGGATAGAAGGACTTGAAAATCACTTTGAATGTGATGGTGTAAGCAAGGCACAGAAAGTAAAGGTGGCCAAATCTAGACTCAGGGGAGCTGCCTTAACCTGGTGGAAATTTGTGCAGACTGAAAGAGAAAAAGAAGATAAGAAGCCCATAGCTACTTGGAAGGGAATGGTAGCTAAAATCAAAGAAGCATATATGCTAGAAGATTATGAATTACAGCTGCACAGGAAGAGACAAAATCTGAGACAAAAGGAATTAGATGTCAGTGCATACACTAAAGAATTCCAAAAGCTATGCTTAAGGTCCAAAGTAATGGAGGATGAAAGCATAAAGGTAGCAAGGTACCTTAACGGTCTGAAGTGGAATATACAAGAGGAAATTAGTTTGCTGTGCCCTACCACAGTGCTAAAATGCTATCAGCTGGCACTGAAAGTGGAGGAAAAGAACAAGAGGAAACAAGACTCAAATAGCAGAGGAAGAGGAAGAGGCAGAGATAATAGAGGACACAGAGGAGGTTTTGGTGGAAGGAATGCTGACAATAGATCCCAAGCAGAATCCAAACTCATAGAGCAGAGTGGGGAGTCAAGTGGTAGAGGAAACCACAGAGGAAGAGGATCTAATAGAGGAAGGTCAGGAGGATCAGGCAGAGGATCCTATTTCACCAACATGAAGTGTTACAATTGTGGCAATCTTGGCCATCCAACATATAGGTGCCTAGAAAAGGCCACATCCTCTTCTCAAGGAGGTGATAAGAGGAATCACTATGTCCAAGACAATACATCTAGCAGCCAGTTACCTAAGGTCAATCTGAACTCAGAAGATGGAGAGAACCTGATGATAAGGAGAACCTTGATGAAGGAACCAGTAAAGTCTGAACCAAGCCAGAGGAGAGCACTATTTAGAATCAAGTGCAAGATTTTGAATAAGGTATGTAAAATTATCATAGACTCGGGATCTACTGATAATATTATTTCTGATGAAGCAGTTAAGAAACTAAATTTGAAAAGAATTACTCATGTAAACCCATATAGAGTCACATGGTTGAATAAGGGTCAACATGTGGTAGTGAATGAACAAAGTTGGGTAGAGTTTAGTATAGGTGGCTATAAGGATAAGGTATTATGTGATATACTACCCATGGATGCATGCCATCTCTTATTGGGCAGACCATGGCAGTATGACCGAAAAATAGTACATGATGGTGAGAAGAATGCCTATTCTTTTCAGAAGGATGGTGTCACCTATAAAATTCAGTCATTGGAAGATGAAGATGCAGTTCAGACAAAGAGTTCTAATATCTTGGTTGTGAGTGGAAAAGAGTTTCTGAATACTCTTAAGGAGAATGGTATTGGTTATGCCATCATAGTAAAACCAAAAGAAGGACAGCAGGATAAGAAGACAGAGATTCCCAAAGAAATGCAGCCTATACTGGAGAAGTATAAAGGCATAATTAGTGATGGTACACCAGCTACATTGCCTCCACAGAGAGCAATAAGCCATCAGATAGACCTGATTCCAGGGGCATCTTTGCCAAACAAGGCACCTTACAAGATGACTCTAGATCAGCATAAGGAGATTTCCAGGCAAGTGCAGGAGTTGCTAGATCAAGGATTGATCAGGAAGAGTATTAGTCCTTGTGCAGTGCCCACAGTATTGGTACCCAAGAAAGGAGGATCATGGAGATTATGCACAGATGCCAGAGCCATAAACAAGATAACTATAAGGTATAGATTCCCAATTCCCAGAATTGAAGATCTCATGGACTGTATTGGAAAAGCAAAGTATTTCACCAAGATAGACCTGAAGAGTGGTTACCACCAAATAAGAATCAAGGAAGGAGACGAGTGGAAGATAGCCTTCAAGACCACAGAAGGATTGTATGAATGGCTTGTTATGCCATTTGGTCTATCAAATGCACCCAGTACCTTTATGAGACTCATGAATGAAGTCGTAAAGGATTACATTGGTAAATTTGTTGTTGTTTTTCTAGATGATATTCTAATTTTTAGTCAGACCAAGGAAGAACATCTAGAACATGTAAATACTGTTTTGAAAAAATTACATGATGAACAACTAACCATCAATCTGGAGAAGTGTGAATTCATGAAGCAAGAATTGGTATACCTTGGTTTTGTGGTGTCCCAGGGACAGTTGAAGATGGACAAGTCCAAAGTAGAAGCCATATTGAGCTGGCCTACTCCCAGAGCAACCACAAAGGTGAGAAGTTTTCATGGCTTAGCCCAGTTTTACAGAAAGTTTATCAGAAATTTTAGTGGAATATGTGCACCCATGTTGGATACAATTAAGGGTGGAATGAAAGCAAAATTTAGATGGACACCAGTTGCAGATAGAAGTTTTGAAAGGTTGAAGAAAGAGGTAGCAACACAACCTATTTTGTTGTTGCCTAGTTTTGATAAGCTATTTACTATTGAATGTGATGCAAGTAATATAGCTGTAGGAGCAGTGCTAAATCAGGAAAATAGACCTGTAGCCTTTTTCAGTGAGAGGCTAAATGAAGCAAAGAGTAAGTACTCTTAGTATGACTTAGAGTTGTATGCTCTAGTCCGAGCATTGAGGAAGTGGAGACATTATCTCCTGCCTAAAGAATTTGTTGTCTACACAGATAACCAAGCTCTGAGTTTTCTAAACTCATAGGATAAGTTAAGCAGTAGGCATATCAAATGGATGGAGTACCTGCAATCTTATACCTTTACAATTAAGCATAAGAAGGGGCAGCTGAACAAAGTTGCAGATGCTTTGAGCAGAAGATTGCTCACAGTGCAGGAAGTGCAGTTGAAGAGCATTAGAATTGAAGATTTCAAGAATCTTTACCAAGATGATGAAGATTTTGCTGAGGCATACAATGTATTGCAAGATTTTGAGAATCACTTTCACAATGAGTTTGCAAATTTCACCTTACAGCAGGGATTGCTATTCAAAGGTGGACAATTATGTGTGCCAAGAGGATCTATGAGAGAAAATCTCATTCAAGAGAAGCACAATGGTAGTCTGAGTGGCCATTTTGGTCTGAATAAGACACTGGAGCTAGTCCAAAGGTTCTATTATTGGCCAAGGATGCACAGAGACATTAGAAGGTATGTAGAGCAGTGTATCGTATGTCAGAAGGCCAAGGGAACCACTTCAAATGCAGGACTGTACCAACCCTTACCCATTCCTTCCAGACCATGGGAATGTGTAAGTATGGATTTTGTAGTTGGTTTGCCTAAGACTAAGACTGGTTATGATAGCATATATGTAGTTGTGGACAGGTTTAGCAAGATGAGTCATTTCATTCCCTGTAAAGTGACTCATGATGCCAGTCATATAGCACACTTGTTTTTCAGAGAAGTGATCAGAATTCATGGACTTCCAGCAAGCATTGTGTCTGACAGAGATGCTAAATTCATGGGGCATTTCTGGAAAACTTTGTGGCAGAGATTGGGGACAAATTTGTCATTTAGTTCAGCATATCACCCACAGACAGATGGTTAGACAGAGGTGGTAAACAGGACATTGGGCAACCTGTTAAGGTGTATAACCAAAGAATATGGACAGAGTTGGGATCTTGTCATTCATCAGGCAGAATTTGCCTATAATGACAGTGTGAATAGGACTACTGGTAAGAGTCCATTCGAAATAGTCTATGGAATGCATCCCAGAGGTATATGTGAGCTAAAAAATATGGGAAACATGGAGAACAGAAGTGGACATGCTGAGGATTTTGCACAATCCATGAAAGAAGTGCATGAGTAGGTGAAGCAAACCTTGACAGAGAACACATAGAAGATCAAGGACAGAGTAGATGCCCACAGAAGGGATATTCAGTTTGAGGTTGGTGATCTGGTTATGGTGCACTTGAACAAAGCTAGAATGCAGAAAGGAATGCCAACCAAACTGCAGATGAGGAGAATTGGTCCTTGCAGAATTCTGAACAAGTATGGCAACAATGCCTATAGGATTGATTTGCCAGTAGACTTGGCAATTTCCCCAGTGTTCAATGTTCAGGACTTGGTGCCATATAAAGGTCCTCATTCAGCAGTAGGGGAATCTAATGTAGAAGCTACACAGACAGTGAATGATGTCACCTTGCCTCCAAAAATCACACCACAGGCTGAGAGAATTCTGGATTCTCGTGTGTAGAAACAGACCAGACATGGTGTGTACATGGAGCACCTGATCAAGTGGAAACAGTTGCCTGAAGCAGAGGCTACCTGGATTGCAGAGTCAGAGTTCAAGAAACGGGGCATTGATTTTGCCTTGTTGTCCCCGAAGGTGACTTGACTTTTTCTGCACAGGGGGAGTATGGTGCAGGAGCACCAAGGGCTTGGAGCCCATGTGTATATAGTTTGCATTTTGTTGTGATGTTTTGAATTTTCAAAATAGGGTAGAGTGGGAAGAAGTTTATACATGTGCAAAGTAAACCCATCAGAGTGAGTATTGATATCGGCGTAGCTGGAAGATGTATTCCCGATACTTCATGTTATACCGATGGAGGGCTAGCTATCGGCTTGAGGTTTACTATCGGCAGGAGTTTGGTGTCTTATGCTAATCTCCAAGGTCTTACCGATGTGTGATGTCCATCGGCATGAGGGTGGTCATCGGTGGAGCCTGTGGTTGTGTCTCCGATCGCTTGGTGTTACCCCAATGGAGTGGTAAAGGTTGGTGAAGGCCATCAGCATGAGAATCACTATCGGTGAAGGATGTGGGTGTCACTCCAATATTAATTGTCTGTCCAATGAAGTGTTGTCGAGGCTTGTCATCGGTATGAGGCTTGCTATCAGCGATGGCTGGGAAAGTCACTCCGACAGCTATGTGTTACTCCGATGGAGTTGGACGTCGGTGCAAGGACTTCTATCGGCGTAGCTTAAAGATTTGAGGCCGATGCACAGTGGTCATGC
Organism: Cunninghamia lanceolata; assembly: GCA_027924645.1. Lineage (NCBI taxonomy): Eukaryota > Viridiplantae > Streptophyta > Pinopsida > Cupressales > Cupressaceae > Cunninghamia > Cunninghamia lanceolata. The sequence goes on from BSBN01000794.1 coordinate 4,575,744, forward strand.
CGACGGAGGGTGAAGACTTGGTATCAGTGAGACAAGGGACTATCGGAGTTCATGGTTGAATGTTGGCCAATAGTTTGGGTGGTGCCGATGGGGGTAGACAGGGGTCGTCGGTGGCAAAAGTGCCGACAAGAGTTTACTAAGCCGACGGATATATAAACCGCAGTGGCTGACTTGAATGGGTGCATGTGGGACTAAAAGTTCTCATGAATGCGAACTGTCAAGTGGTAGTTGGACAGAGCGTAATCAAATTTCTAGGCAATTGGAATGAACAGTCGTTTGCATGAGAATCGATGAGATTGCAAAAGCAATTTGGGGATCGATGGGAGTCTACGGATCACACAGGCCATTGAGAAGAGATGACACATCGGTGGAAGGACTTTGGGACAGACCGATAGTTGTTTGTCACACCGATAGTACAAAGCTGAACCGACAGTTGGAATACCAACCGTTCTGGAATTGGAACTGTCCTGTAATGGACATGGAATACTTATAAAATGCAGCATTCTTTCTGTATGAGGAGTTGAGCAAAAGAAACAAGAAAAAGATTTTGATTTGAGAAGCATTATGATGTAAAGGCAATTTTTGAATAAAAAATCAAATTCAGTAGTTAGATCATTTGTGTATTTCTTTTCTGTTTTCAGTTTACCATTCTGTCGTAGGTTAGTCTTTTCTATTTCTGCAAGTTTGCTTTCTTTTGCAAACCATGACTCTATTTTGATGATTCTTCAAATCCCATTGTACAGTATGGAGGTCATCAAACAGAACCATGCTCTTTGTTTGTTTTTCTTTTGTGGGGTGGTCGGATTGCCGGCTAGAGGCAATGCATGCTTGTTCTAGGCGAGCTCAGTGAGGAGTCCGGCTAGATCAACAAGTAGGAAAATAGATTTGCATGGGTGGAAAAGTAGAGAGAAAGAAAGTGAGCACCAAGCAGCCCAGACCCTTGAACAGAGTGAGAAGGGTGGGCAACGGGCTCAGAAAGTTATGTGCCATTGAGGCAGTACCTTGGAAGCAGTGAGGACAATGTATGTGTCCCACACCAAGCAGAGAAGTAGAGTTTTCCATCTCTGCAAAGAGTATGTCTTTAGCACCTTGAATTGGTAGGAGGGCTAGTGTTGTCAAAGGGTCTTGTACACCTACAGGATGCAGAGCAGGCAGCCTAGAGTCCTCCCTATCACAAAGTCACTAAGGAAAAAACTAGGCTTGTTTATGCCAAGTTTTGTGTCAATGTTGACATCCTTAAAACCATTCCAACCTACATTATCCTTGAGTCTAGACTCAGGAAATGGACCCAAAGCATTATGTATGAAAACTCTACGATTTTCTGCCAAACATGTATGAAGCTAGGGCATGTCATTACACAGTGCAGAGCCCCCATAAAGTCCAAAGAATCTATGGAAAAAATGAAGGATGCTTCTAATGAATATCCCTTCAAAGAAGATATTTTGAATATTATTAGCTCACCTCCCATCTCCCCAGAGAAGCCCATATCCTTGGAGAATGTTATAGAGGAGCAAACCAACGATAGGTCTTTGCAAAATAGCTTGGACCTATTGGATGAGAGTAGACTAATAATAGACCAAAGGAGGATCTTGAATAAAAGACTACACTGATGGTTGAGGGAGGGAAAGGAGACCTCTTCACCTAAGGCTGATAGGGAGGAGGGAGAAATCCTAGCATTGCATGAAGGTCCTGTTGATGTTAATGAGGAACAGGAGGAAGGAAAGGGCTTAAAAAGAAATTAGTCTAATAGGGAAGTGGGAGAGATCCTAGTTTAGAGTGAGGGTCTTGTGGTTACTAAGAATGAACCTGATGAAGGGAAGGATTCAAAAGTGACTCAGAGCTATTTTGAGGTGGCACCTAGCCCACTCAAGAAGGTTAATGGCTCATCGGCTGAAACTGCCTCTAAGGACCCCCATCTAGATACGACCTTGGAGAAAATAAGGGCCTATACCCCTCTCAAGAAGAGTACTGGGTCACCAAGTAAGGATGGTCTCAGCTCCCCTTTCAAACATAAATTCTCTCCATCCTTAGGGGCAGGGCCTAGCAAGAATAATCCAGGTGATCTTGAGGGTTGGTCTATTGCTAAAAGAAAGGTTAAAGGGCAGAATAAGAAAATGACTGATGTTGGGGTTGACCCAAAGACTGGTAGACCCTCACACTAGGAAACTAGATAGAGAGGTTTCTAAGGAGATAGCCAATGGAAGGTAGACCTGTTGAGGGGTGTTTTGACACACTCAACAAGTAGCTAGAACAACAAATAAACCACCTCTCTTGAAAGGCAACCAACCTCAAGAGGTTGATATCCCCAAGGTTCTTGTTAACTGGGTCTCAACTCTGATGGATGGATTAGTGGTATATGTAGCTATACTGGTTCAAGGGGCTTCTGGTAATCAAGTAAACACATGTTATTTGCAAAAAGGAGATCAACAAGTAAGATAAATAATGCACAAAAAGGCTGCTCCAATCACCTATTGCTCAAAAATGTTGTACCAACAATAGGGCAACTTGCAATTATGAGAAATCTGATTTATAATAGAAAGTAATGAGTGATAAGATCCTCTTCTAACCATAACCTACTCCTAATCTAAGCCCTATCTTAATCTATTTCTAAACTAGGTCAGATCTATCTATTTCTAGATTAACCAGTTTTGTAGAAAATAGCAAAAGATATAAGGGTTTAGAGAAATGAAAAGAAGAGAAAAAATGTAATGGACAACTTCTGTATCTAAACATCTACCTCACACAAAAAGCCAATGAGATCAAATTAACCAAGCAATGGATGACCAATATTTCACACAATCATTGACACTGCTAGTGTGCAAGACTCTAAGGAAAGAAAGGCATCAAAATATAAGCATGAAGATGTTAGAAAATGAAGGCAACAACTACTCAAATAGAAATATGATTACAATATGTTTATGATCTAAAATAGTGTAGATTTAATAGAGATTAAATATGGAAATGAAATCACAACACATGAGCAAACACTATAGAAGAATACCACATATCAACACTAGATATAACATGAAGAAAACCCTTTCAGGTAAAAAACTCCACCAAGAAAAGAGGCACAAGTTGTATTATCTTCAAAATCTGAATAACATAATACATGCACTTCCTCTGTCTCTCCAACCTTCAATCTAACAACATTTGTGTACAAAAATCTGTCATACTATAACACTTACATGGCAACGAGCTTATAGAAGTGTTTTCCCTCCAATATATGTGTCCACTTTCTCTCTCTTGAGAATCTCCAACATGCAAACATTAAATGTCTTCTTACAAGCTCATGACACTTGTCCAAAGTCAGCCATGCAAAGTTGGGCATCCAAGGCCAAAAATGGTTTCTTACAGCATCTTATGATGTGTCATAACTGTCATAGATTCTCCTAGAAAGCATCTTCCCAATATGGGCACCTAGAGCTAAACATAGCATCTTACAACTATTAATTTCTTGTCATAAGTTGTCATAGTGTCATAGAATCTTATGACAACTTGCAGCTATCATAGATTCTCTTACATGCACTCACCAACTTTATGACGTGTGTCATACATGCTAAAAGTAGTTGATTCATCCAAGGTGGCACCTACACTCATTTACTCATGATTTTTACAATTTCCAACCATAAATGTCACTCCATAATTACCTTCGATAAATATAGAATTACCTCTTCCAATGAAACTACCTCATTCCCTTATGGGTAATTACAAATAATAAATTGGAATAAATACAATATTGGGATTTACAAGGTTAACGACACCTTATCCCAAGATTATCCCACTTGACATTATAAATTGTAAATCCACCCATAGGAAATCATATAAAAATAATCAGGTGCTAGAAATAAGGCCCATCGCCTCTCTGCACCAAACAAATCTCTCTGTGCTCACAGACTTGGTCAATGAATCTGCAACATTCTCCTAAGTGTCTACCTTCTTCAGCTCAATCTATCCACTTGCAACCATTTCTTGTACAAAGTGATACTAAACATCAACATGCTTAGTTTGAGCATGATATATAGGATTCTTGGCCAAACAAATAGCACTCTGGCTAGCACAACCAATATGAATGATCCTACAATCAAAACTAATACCTGTACACAATCTCTTCAACCAAACTTCTGCCTTAGAGACATGGGTAGTAGCCATATACTCTGCTTCAGTGGTTGACAAAGCAATAGTGGGCTACCTCTTGCTCATCCAACTCACTGCTACTCCAAACAAAGTAAATACATAGCATTAGTGGACCTTCGACTATCCAAGTCACCTACCAAATCTGCATCAACAAATCCTTGTATGTCCAACATTTTATCAGCACTACTAGTACCATAATAAACCAAGCAGTAATCAGGAGTACCTAAAAGACATTTATACACCATCTTCGCATAATTCCAATGCTGTCTACTAGGGTTGGACATAAATTTGCTTAAAACTCCCACTGCTTGGGCAATATCTGGCCTAGTGCAAACCATTGTATACATCAAACTCCCTACAACACTAGCATATGACACATTAGACATATCCTCAAAATCATCCTCTTTCTTTGGACACATATCTAATGAAAGATTAGTACCAATGGGTAAAGGAACTCTAACTGGGTTACAATCCTACATACTAAATCTCTGTAAAATAGTATTCACATACTGACTCTGAGACAACTAAAGCTTTCTATTACCTCTATCCCTCCTAATCTCCATACCCATAATATATTTGGCTGCTCCAAGATCCTTCATATCAAATGCATGTGAAAGTTGGGCTTTTAGCTCACCGATCATACCCTTAGTAATGTTGAAAAATAACATGTCATCAACATACAATGCAATGATCAGTATAGAATCATCAATATAATGAATGTACACACAATGATCCTCCTCACTTCTAACAAAACCTACTTTCAACACAAATGAGTCAAACTTTTGATACCACATTCTAGGGGAATGTTTTAGACCATAAAGAGAACTCTTTAACCTGCAAACCAAATGTTCTTTCCCTTTTACCTCAAAACCTGTAGGTTGTTGCATATAAATTTCTTCTTCAATATCTCCATGCAAGAATGCAATCTTAACATCCATTTTCTCTATTTACCAATCAAAAGCTATAGAAATGGATAAAAGAAATCTAATAGAAGTTAACTTAGCAACATGAGAGAAAATTTCACCAAAATCAACTCCCTCTCTTTGGGAGTAGCCCTTGGCTACTAGTCTAGCCTTGTACTTATCTAATAAACCGTTTTCTCCAAACTTCTTCTTGAAGAGCCACTTGCAACCTATGGCCTTTCTTCCTTTGGGAAAATGAACAAGATCCTAGATGTTGTAAGAGTCTAAAGCCATCATCTCCTCCTGCATGGCTAATTGCCAAGACTCACTATCATCTACATGAATAGCTTCCCTGTAGGACCTAGGCTCATCATTAGTACTCAATAAAGAAAATACACAACATAAATCTGGTGGGCTATACCTGTCAACTGGGTTTCATTGTCTTGTGGATCTTCTCAAGGGTGGAGTAAGAGACTCAACTTGTTCTTCTGCATGATTAGTTGCATCAACTTCTTCTATTACAACATATTCTTCCTCATTAGAACTACTTGAATCATCTTCTTCTTCTTCACCCTCCAATCCATCATTGTGTTCTTTCTAAGGTGCATCTTCCCACTCTAAGTCAAAATGCACTCTCTTTGACCTTTCATTCTCTTTTGGCTGCTCAGGTTCAGAAATAGCTCTAAGTTCCTTGAAAATAACATCTCTAGAGAAAACAATTTTTCTAGTAGAGGATCCCAAAGCTTATAACCTTTAACATTCTCACCATATCTAATGAAGATGTATTTTTGCGCTTTTGGATCCAACTCGAGCACTTTTCCTTGGACACATGAACAAAAGCCTCATAGCCAAAAACCCTTAAATGTGAAGTAGAAGGTTTCTTACCTGTCCACACTTCATAAGGTGTTGAATCAAGAGCCTCACAAGGAGTTCTATTAATAAAGTAACAAGCAGTACACACAGCCTCTACCCAAAAGTATTTCTCCAACTGTGAATCACTCAACATATTTCTAGCTCTTTCCATGATCATTCAGTTCATCCTTTCTGTAACACCATTCTGCTATGGTGTATACAAAGTTGCCTTTTGTCTGATTATACATGTATGCTTATAAAACTCATCAAATTCCTTAGAGAAATATTCCCCTCCATTGTCAGATCGTAATATTTTTATCTCTAATCCCGATTGGTTTTCAACTAAGATTTTAAACTCTTTAAACTTAGTGAAAACTTTAGATTTGTGTTTCATAAAATAAGTCCATGTAAATCTGGATACATCATCAATGAAGGTGACAAAATAATGAGAATTTCTAAGAGTCATTATCCACAGGTCCAAACACATCTTAATGAATAGTCTCTAACTTCTCTTTTGCTCTATTGCTTTCTAAAGGAAATGATGTTCTATTTTGTTTTCCTAACACACAATGCTCACATAAATCAAAGTGCTCATCAAAATAAGAGAAACCATCCAAAAATCTTTATTCTTAATTGTTTTTAAAACATTAATACTTGTGTGGCTCAATCTACGGTGCCACAACATACAAGTGTTTTCAGAAGATTCAAAAACATAAGAGGAATTACAAACTGTAGTGGCATCTAGCCTAAACAAGGTTCCCAATCTCTTCCCCTTCGCTACCACCAACTTTCCTCTCACCAATTTGCAACCATGCTTATCAAATGTTACATGCATTCCCAAATCATTCAACTTTGAAACTAAAATTAGATTTCTAGCTAATCCAGGAACATGCAAAACACCAGGGAGGGTTTTAATCCTCCCATCACTGAAACACAACAATACCTTTCCTTTCCCAACTATTGGAAATGTAGAGTTGTCCCCAAGGTACACTTTACCTCCATCAAACTCTTCGTATGTGGACAACCATTATTTATGCAGGGTCATATGATACGAGCATCCTGAGTCAATCAACCAATGATCATTAGAAACAACATTGCATGCAGAAAGTAAAACATCTTCATCTACATTTGAGGACTTCTCAGAAGTGGTCTCCCACTGTTTCTTTAGGTTTCTACACTCCTTTTTCACATGTCCCCTCTTTCCACAATTCAAACACTTAACTCTATTCTTCTTTCTAAGATTCTTAGATCTGCCCTTAGAATTGTCTTTATCCCCCTCTTGATCTCCTTTAGATCCTCTTTCCTTGGACCTTCCCCTCACATTGAGAGCTTCACTGTTAACCTCATGAGTCTTCTTCCTCATCTCCTATGCTAACAAAGTTGCCACAAGACAATCCAAATTCATATCTTCAAGGTTACTAGTAATAGCAAGGATAAGATTCTCCCAAGATTAGGTAAAGAACAAAGTAAAAGTATAGATTTATCTTCCTCTGCAAATGTAGCATCTACGGAATCAAGTTAACTCAAAAGTAAATTAAAATTGTTCAAATGCTCTGCAATAGAATCATCCTCTTTCATTTTAAATAAAACTTGTTTACCATGCTCTTGTCTTGATAAAGCTCACCCAATCTCTTCCAGAGTTTGTATGCAGTCTCTTCCTTTGAGACATTCAATAGGACAAAGTCTGCAAGACACAGTCAGATAGTTGCTTGTGCCTTCTTATCAAACCTTTCCCATTCATCTGGACTCACATCATCAAGCTTCTTCTCTTTTTGAACAACCAACCACTGGTTTCTTTCTTCCAATAAATCCTCCATTTTCAGCTTTCACAACTCATACCCCATACTATTGAACTTCTCAATGTCCAAACGAGATGTTGAAGCAGCGGCGAATGCAACCATAATGTCTACACAAGATCTGAAACCAAACAACAACCAAATCTATCACTGCAGCTAAACAACCTTCACACTACCAGCCAAGAGTCAAAACTGACCAGGCTCTAATACCAAATGTTAGAAAATGAAGGCAACAACTACTCAAATGGAAATCTGATTACAATATGTTTATGATCTCAAACGTTGTAGATTTACAAGAGATTGCATGTGGAAATGAAATCACAACACATGAACAAACACCATAGAAGAATAACACATATAAACACCAAATATAATGTGGAGAAAACATTTTTGGGTAAGAAACTCCACCAAGAAAAGAGGCACAAGTTGTATTATCTTCAAAATGTGAATAACATAATACATGCACTTCCTTTGTCTCTCCAACCTTTAATCTAGCAACACCTATGTACAAAAATCTATCATACTACAACACTTACATGGTAATAAAATTATAGAAGTGTTTTCCCTCCAATCTAGGTGTACACTTTCTCTCTCTAGAGATTATCCAACATGCAAACATTAAATGACTTCTTACAAGATCATGACACTTGTCCAAAGTTAGCCATGCAAAGTTAGGTGACCAAGGCCAAAAATAGTCTCTTATGACATCTTACGATGCATCATAACCATCATAGATTCTCCTAGAAAACATCTTCCCAATATGGATGCCTAGAGCTAAACATAGCATATTACAACTATTAATTTATTGTCATAAGCTATCATAGTGTCATAGAATCTTATGACAACTTGCAACTGTCATAGATTCTCCTACATGCACTCACCAACTTTATGACATGTTTCATTCATGCTAAAAATAGTTGATTCCTCCAAGGTGGCGCCTACACTCATTTACTCATTATTTTTTACAATTTCCAACCATAAATGTCACTCCATGATCACCTCCGATAAATCCATAATTACCACTGCCGGTGAAACTACCTCATTCCCTTATGGGTAATTACAAAAAATAAATTGGAATAAATAAAATATTGGGATTTACAAGGTTAATGGCACCTTATCCCAACAAAAGACACCCCAAACTATATTCATCAACCATAATTAAAGATAAGAATTCAAGTATTGGATCTCACCAACATAATCATATACAAGGAAAGGAAATTTAAGACACATTACCACCAATGGGTAGAAACACAACATTTTGATAAAATATATTTCATCAATTGGTAACAAGTTGGTAGATTATAGATTGGTAGGATTCCCACACTCCAAATGTATATTCATTCGCCCTTTACATGCCTTTATAATATAAAATTGCTCACCTTAGCTACGAATCTTCTATGTTGCCCCCTTCCCTTTTTGAAATAAAATTCCTCCTTTTATAGAGGTCTCCTTACATTACAATTTTATATTTTGATTCAAGTTGGCTCATGCCTCAAATTTAGACACACCCTTATAGGTAGGAGCTATGGTGCAGTCACGGTAGGAGGATTAACAGAATGAACTATTTGGACCATGCAACAAGAGTAAACACAACAGAAACAACTCAAGAAATGGAACAAATGTAGATTCAGTCATTCAATATATCAAAGAATTCAAATACAATCTGGCCGGCAACATGCAGGCTTACAATTAGGGCTCACAGGCTTGATTACATGCATGCATAAGATAAAGCTTTGAAGCTCCTTCTCACAAAATGTAAACTATCAGATCTTTCTTATGTGAATAGCTACTTTCCTAAGGATCTATTACATCAATATATATCATTTTCAGACCAATTTATTCCTCCACATTGGCCAAGGAAGGTCACAAACTCCAAAGAAGAGTTGTAATGTGTTCATAGATAGGTTGGACCTAAATGCATAGAACACTTCCTCCAATGAATGGAACAACATATGGACCCTTGGGGAAGATTGGCCACAAACCACAAGACATTGAATGATGTGTCATTGAGATCCACAAGTCGAGGAATGATTTGCATGCCTTCTCCTTCGGTTGATTATCAAGAACTATTAGAATGCTCTGCTCTGAGAAAATAATCAACTTTTGATAGAGATATCTTTCCAGTAACTGATCCAAATGCTCTGAATTCTTGATATGACGTAGATGAGTGAATGTAGATGCTAAGTCTAGATCCACAAGGTGTGATTTGCCAAAACTGGACCACAAGCTAAAATTGCTTCTGACTGAATTGGAAATGAAAGAATTGAAATGCAAACAAACTGAAATGTAAATGTTTTGGTTGATGCAAGATTACTCTTGAACCAGGGATGCTCCTGCATCAAACATTCAGGGTTATTGAAAAAGTGAGTCCCTCACTTTACTGGGGCTAGGAGAGAACCAAGACGGTCCACCTCAGCCTGAGAAATCCAAAATGAATCTTCTTCCGATCTGCCTTTCCACTTCACAAGGTATTCTTTGTATTGTCTTCCTCTAGTGATGCGTCTAATTCTACTATCCAAAATGTCTTCAATTTGTTCCAGTGCTTGTTGTGGTAACTACTTCTTCAAGTCATCTTCCATGCTATCACTGAACTCTACTTCATGATACTGATGAAGATCTGCAATGTTGAAAATAGGTGAAATACCTAATGTCTCCAGTAATTCCACTTCATATGCATTTCCTAAATCAAATTTCTTGAGTATCCTACAAGGTCCAAACTTCTTCATCTTCAACTTGTTATATGTCCCAACTGGAAATCTTTCTTTTCTCAAGTACACCATCACTTCATTTACAACTTCAAATTCCTTATGTCTTCTCTTCTCATCTACTTTCTCTTTGCACTTATTGTTCATGTACTCCAAATGCTTCTTCACCTGATTATGTACTGTCTTCATATGATTTGCAAATTCTTCTGCTTTTGCACTCCTCTTTTCTTCTATACTGATGTCTCTCAATCCTACAACTCCTCTAGGATTCACTCTGGTAACAATCTCAAAAGGTGTTCTTCTGGTACTCCTATTCACCAAATTATTGTATGCAAACTCTTCTTGTGAAAGAATCAAGTCCCAACTTCTAGCTTTGTCTCCAACCAAACATCTCAACAAGTTTCCCAAACTCCTATTCACTACCTATGTCTATCCATCTGTCTATGGATGAAAAGTAGAATTGAGCTTCAAATTTGTCTTCATCTTCTTCTAAAGTGTCTTCCAAAAGTAACCAAGAAACTTTATCTCCTTCTGAAACTATACTCCTAGGTAATCCATGCAATCTCACAATCTCCTTGAAAAATAGGTTAGCTACATGCACTGCATCAGTTGTTTTCTTACAAGGTATGAAATGAGCCATTTTTGAAAATCTATCAACCACTACAAATATTGAATCATATACTCTTTGTGTCTTAGGTAATCCCATTACAAAATCCATGCTTATTGTTGAAAATGAAGATAGAACTGCTGCTATGAATTTTAAAATTTTGTGTAGCAAAGCTGAAATAAAGATTAACTTGTAACAATTTACTCAACAATTGATTTGCGCATTCAATTCAATATAGAAGAGAAGAGAAGAGAAGAGAAGAACTTGCATAGTATTTACGTGGAGAAACCCTTTCAGGAAAAAACTCCACACCCAAAGATATTTCCTTCTTGTATTAAATCTTCTTTTGAAAGGATTACATTTAATACTTGAAATTTCTTTAAGTCCTTGAAGCACTTCAAAAACTTCTTGCTTTTTTCTCTAAGTCTTTTTCCTCAAATCAACTCTTTGGAAAATGTATGGGGTTTCCAATTAAATAAAAAGCACTTCCTTTTAATTCAAGAACTTCTTTTTAATTCAAGAACCCTCTTTTAATTCAAGCACTTCTTAACAAGAACTTGAAACTCAAAATATAATCAATTACATTTGATAACATAGCTTCCAAAGCTCATGCAAAAATCAAGCTCACTTAAATTGAGAAGACTGAACTCAAACATAGTCCAAACACTGAGTTAACTAATCCTCTAAGATGTGGGTTCCCAAGTTGGTTAAAAATAGCTTTCCCATCATCAAACTTATCACCAAGTAAAAACAACATTGGAAACTCCTCTATTTGGGCGTCCATACTTGCCCAATGAGTGTCTATTAACTGAAGTGATCAAACACACATCAAAATCATGCAAACAACATGCAAGATTGATGTCCCCAAGGTTATTCTAAAATATCTTGTTTTGTACATTCAAGTGACATGCAAACACTAGATCCAACATGCAACTGATACACATTACCTGAAATTTTGAGAAGTACCATCCTGCAACTTTTAGGAGTTGGAGTGTCCTGCAAGTAATATCTTAAAACTGACATACAATTGACATGCAAGCATTTTCAACAACATGCAATTGATACCCATTTCCTGAATCACTGAATCACGGAGATGTACCATCCTGTGAGTTTCTGGAGTTGGAGTGTCTTGCAAGTAATCTCATAAAAATGACATGCAACTACATGCAAGGTCATATAACTGACATGGAAGAACATGCAAGGTCATACAAGTCTATAAGAATGACATGCAACAACATGCAAGTGACATGCAACAACATGCAAGCACATGTAAGTGACATGCAACAACATGCAAGTACATGCAACAACATGCAAGGTCATTCAAGTCCATAGGAGTGACATGCAACAACATGCAAGCACATGCAAGTGATATGCAAGCACATGCAAGTGACGTGCAACCACATGCAAGTCAATATGAACAACATGCATCAACATGCGACAACATGAAAGTCCATGCAAACTATTCTGACCACATGCAAGCAATATCCACTTCATGCATTTCTAATACTATAGTTAACTCCAACATTATATCCATGCAAGGTGTCTCAACAATATCCACTCATGTACATAAAAAAGCACAACTCCAAGTCTAAAAATAGGACCCAAGTCAAACTCCCACTGACTAGGAGTTATCAAACTCTATCTTAAGACTTAGGAGAAGTCAACAAGGTCTTCATGGCTCCCATATCAAAGTGGACGCCCAAGTTTGATATTATCCATTTAGAACATATATGCAAAGGTCAAAGTGTTGTAATTAATAAATAATTAATCTCTCAAAGTCTTAATGTGTTGGGGAACACATTCCAAGAACTTTGGAGACACATGAATTGGTTAGGATTTCAAGTTAATGGCAACTTATCCCAAGACTTATGTCTTCCCAAGGTCTCTTTGGTACTATCAAAGGTTTATACAATCTAGTATTATGACTACTCCCTTTTGCAACTTGACAAACTCCACAACTCTGCACAAATCTTTGAACATCCTTATGTATTTGAGGCCAAAAGTAATTTACACTTACCAAAGCTATTGTCTTATCAATACCAAAATGTCTTGCCAATCCACCACTATGCTTCTCCTTGATCAAATTATCTCTCATTGAACTTCTAGGTATGCATAACTGACTTCCTTTGAACAACATATCTTTTTGAATGAAATAGTCCAACCACTTACTTCTATCTATTACAACAGGTTCTTTACATGCTCTCCAAGGTTCTACAAAATTAGTGTCTCCCTCATACATATTCTTCAATTCATCAAAACCCAACACTTCAACTCTCATCTCTATCAACAAGTTTCTTCTCCTACTCAAGGCATCAACAACTTTGTTTGATTTACCACTCCTATGCTTCAACACAAAAGTATAACTCTGCATGAACTCTACCCATCTCATATGTCTTTGATTCAACTTACCTTGACTATTTAAATATTGCAAAGCTTGATGATCTGTATACAACACAAACTCCTTAGGCAACAAATAATGTCTCCACTTCTTCAAGGCTTGAATTATGGCATAGAACTCTTGATCATAAACTAAATATCTTCTCCTTGCATCATTCAACTTCTCACTGAAATATGCTACAAGTCTACCTTCTTGACTTAACACTGGTCCAATTACATTTCCACTAGAATCGCAATCAACCTCAAATACCTTATTGAAATCCGGTAATGCCAAAACAGGCTGCGCTGTTACTTTCTGCTTCAACAACTCATAACTTTTATCGGCTCCTGATGTCCACTTGAAATATTTTATGTCACCTCTCATTATCTCTATCATAGGGTTACAAACTGAACTAAAATTTCTGATGAACTTCTGATAGAAACTAGCCAAACTATGAAATGATCTAACCTCTCCAATGCTCTCTGGTCTAAGCCATTCAACAATTGCTTTCACTTTCTCAAGGTCCATCTTCAATCCTTCTGTAGAAATCACAAATCCCAGATATACCAATTCTTCCTTCATGAAACTACACTTCTTGATGTTTATCAACAATTTCTCCTCTCTCAACCTCTACAAAAGTTGTCTATTATGTAACAAATGTTCCTCTTTTGTCCTACTAAAAATTAGAATATCATCCAAGTACAAAATCACAAACTTACCCAAGAATTTCTTCAAGACCTCATTCATGAACCTCATGAAAGTACTCGATGCATTTGTCAATCCAAAAGGCATCACTAACCATTCATACAATCCTTCATTTGTCTTAAAAGCAGTCTTCCATTCATCTCCTTCTCTGATTCTGATTTGATGGTATCCACTCTTCAAGTATATTTTTGTGAAATATTTTGCTCCACTCAAACAATCCATAATATAATCCATCCAAGGTAAAGGAAATCTATACTTAACTGTGATCTTGTTTATTGCTATGGAATTAGTACACATTCTCCATTCTCCATCTTTCTTCAGTGCAAGCACTGCAGGTACTACACAAGGACTCAAACTTTCTCTAATCAAACCTCTCCTCAACAACTCTTGTATTTGTCTATTCAGTTCTTCATTATCTATCGGTGTCATTCGGTGTAATGCTTTGTTAGGCAAACTTGCTCTTGGTATAAGATCCATGTGATGACTGATACTCCTTATAGGTGGCAATCGTTCAAGTACATTATCTGATATGATGTCTTCATATTCTGTCAGCAACTCTCTTATCTCATCCGGTTCAGTTTCTTTCTTCAACGCTTTAGGATTTTTAGGAATCAAGGCATAGCTCATATTTTCCTATTTCAAACCATCCAAAAATTTCCTTCCATCTACCAAATAGATTCTAGCATTCCCACATGCCACATTTTTAGTATTATCTTCTAAAGGAATCAAAGTAATTCTTTTCCCATTTGTTGTTATAGTATATGTATTCTTTCTTCCATCATGTATAGCTTTTCTATCATACTGCCAAGGTCTACCCAACAAGATATGACAAACATCCATAGGCATAATATCACACAAGACTTCATCATGATAAGATCCAATATGAAATTTTACCAAATATTGTTCACTCACCAGTACCTTATGATCATCCGAAATCCATGCTATCTAATAGGGCTTAGGGTGTTTCAACCTTTCCAACTTTAACTTAGTCACCATCTCCTCTGAAACTAGGTTATCTGAACTACCACTATCAATTATAACTTTACAACACTTACCTCCTGATTTGAATTTAGTTCTGAACATTCTTTTCCTCTGTGATGGTTCCTCATTTGTCTCTACTTGAAATAGTGCTCTCCTCATCACCAATGATTCTCCTTTCTTTGGATTGCCAACTGAACAAGGTGATTCAATAGGTTCTTCTTCAACATAGGCTGCTCTCCCACTATTCTCTGTCTTCTTGCTTGTACTACTCTGATTACATTCAAATGCTCTATGTCCTTCACCTCCACACTTGAAACAAGTACCTTTGAATTTCTTCTTATCAAATCCTCTTCCTTATCTTCTGTATCCTTCATTCCGGTATGCACTAGGGTTTCCTCTCTGGTAAAAATTTCTATCATCTATCCAGTAAGCATTATTATCTCTGTCATCCTTTCTAACTGGGCTGTCAAATTTGTTCTGCTCTGTAAATGATCTATCATATCTAGAAAACAATCTTCCCTTTTGAAATTTACCTCCTCTACCTCTCTGTCTTTGATCATGCTTCTTATTTAGATTTTCTTCAACTTTCAGGGCAAGTTGATATGCTTCTTCCAAAGATGTTATCCTTACCAAGCTTAGTTCTTCTTGAATGTTCAATCTTAGTCCATTGATGTATCTAGCCACTTTCTCCTTGCTTGCTTCACTATGTCCTATTCTTATGATCATCTTATGAAATTCTTCAGTGTATTCCTTTACAAATTTCTCCTTTTGTCTCAAGTTTTGCAATCTTTTCAAAAAATTCCAACTGATAGTCAGCAGGTATGAATTGATTCTTCAAATTTGTCACCATCCGGTCCCACTTAGTAATCTTTTCTTTTCCTCTTCTATTTCTTTCCAACTAAACTTCTTTCCACCATATAGCAACATGTCCTTTCAACTTTGTCTTTGCAAATTTTACCTTCTCCAGATCTTTAAATTCTTCATATTCAAAGTATTCTTCCATGTCATTTATCAAGTCAATCAACTCTTCAGGGTTCAAACTACCAGTATAGTTAGGCACATCAACTCTAGGTCTCTTTCCAATCTTTGAAATAGCTTGCAACATCTTTATCTGATCTGATTATTCTTCTTCATCACCTTCTAGGGTTTCACCAATTTGTTCAGCAGATTGAAATTCTTCCTCATCATCACTTTCAATATTAGGTCTCAGTGTCAATCCTCTTCGCCTATCTTCCTCAACAACATCCAAACAAATTTGAATTGTTCTCCTCAATTCCATCATCTCATCCATTCTATTAGCCATTTTACCAACAGGAGGAACTCTTCGTGGCGACATCTTCCTAGGATCAAGTGCAAACTACCTCAGGTTCAACGATCGGGCTACAAGAGACAACTGCCTCTCAATCAATGATCAGTTGTGCACAAGTAACCTACCTTAGATCGGCGATCTACCCACAACAAGATCTTACAAATTCCCCTTCACCAATTCACTCCAAAGAATCAAACTTTCATTCTCCAATATTTGAACTTCGCTCTGATACCACTTGGTGCAGTCATGGTAGGAGGGTTCACAGAATGAACTATCTGGACTGTGCAACAAGAGTAAACACAATGGAAACAACTCAAGAAATGGAACAAATGCAGATTTAGTCATTCAATATATCAAAGAATTCAAATACAATTTGGTCGGCAACATGTAGGCTTACAATTAGGGCTCACATGCCTAATTACATACATGCGCAAGATAAAGCTTTGAAGCTCCTTCGCACAAAATCTAAACTATCAGATCTTTCTTATGTGAATAGCTACTTTCCTAAGGATCTATTACATCAATATATATCATTTCTAGACCAATTGATTCCTCCGCGTCGGCCAAGGAAGGTCACAAACTCCAAAGAAGAGCTATAACATGTTCATAGATAGGTCAGACCTAAATGCATAGAACACTTCCTCCAATGAATGGAACAATGTGCAGACCCTTGGGGAAGGTCAGCCATGAACCACAAGACATTGAATGATGTGTCATTGAGATCTGCAAGCCTCCTCCTTCAGCTAATTATTAGGAACTATTAGAATGCTCTGCTCTGAGAAAATAATCAACTTCTGATAGAGATATTTTTTCGGTAATTGATCCAAATGCTCTGAATTCTTGATATGATGTAGATGAGTGAATGTAGATGCTAAGTCCAGATCCATAAGGTGTGATTTGCCAAAATTGGACCACAAGCTGAAACTGCTTCTGACTGAACTGCCTGACTGAACTAGAAATGAAATAACTGAAATGCAAATGTTTTTGGTTGATGCAAGATTACTCTTGAACCAAGGATGCTCCTGCATCAACCTATTTTAGAATCCACACATTACAAGTTTCATGTGTGACATAGGTTGGATAGATCTATTTGGACATCAAATAGATGTTTTGCATCAAAGATTAAAATTATCTCTCCATTTATCCACCTCCAAGGTAGGCTCCTCCAAATATAACATCATCCTCTTCATGTCTTAGCACACCTCCTTATTGTCTTCAACCTCCTGGACCTACAATCACATACAAGAGAGAACTAAAGTAAAATCAATTTTAGGTCAGAAACATCAAAATTATCATATAAATCATTAACTCCATCAATCCAGGAATCTGGGAAAATTGGTTGCCATTGGTAACTTCATGGATTCACCATCTCCTATGGATTCCTGTCTCCAAATCTACATCGCACCCTTGGTTTCTTCCCAAATAGAAGATCCTCTATCCATAAACATCAATCTTTTGCTCTATCATTCTCTGAGATTGCTATGAAGGTTGGAGCAACAACTATTTTTCTTTCTATCTCATGCCAAAGATAGGCTCAGATCAGAGATCTTTGAAATTGTGTACCCTCAGTGTATTTTCGACACGCATGAAAATTAGAACCTAGGCATGGAAATAGGCCCTCTTTATAGTTATTTCTGAAAGAGGGTTTGTCATGAGAACCATAAATCAATTAGTTAACACATGTAATCAAACTCCTACCTATGCAAAATAGCAATGAATCTATCATAAGGATGGAAAAATCAATTACTCATCTATTACAATCATAATTTTCCTTAAAGAAATTCAAATTATTTACAAAGGTGAGCATACAGTTAAAATAGGGTTTTAGTCATTGCAAATAAACCACCAAATACATAAGTGAAAAATCATTGGGAGTCGGGGATTTGGAGAAACCTCTACCACCTTCTGAAATGGAAGGTGAAATGAGAAGGCTCGACGATGCGGCTCCAAAAACACATAAGTGAGAAATCGTTGAGAGTCAGGGATCAGGAGAAACCTCTACCACCTTCCAAAAAAGAATGGTGAAATGAGAAGGCCCTATGCCATGGCTCTGAAAAATACATAAGTGAGAAATTGTCAGAAGTTAGGGATCGGGAGAAACCTCTACCACCTTCCAAAATGGAAGGGTGAAATGAGAAGGCCTTATTTCGGCTTCGAAAACACATAAGTGAGAAATCATCAGAAGTTGGGGATTGGGAGAAACCTCTACCACCTTCCAAAATGGAAGAGTGAAATGATTAGGCCCAATGCCATGGCTCCAAAAAACACATAAGTGAGAAATATTTGGAAGTCATGTATCGGGAGAAACCTCTACCACCTTCCAAAATGGAAGGGTGAATTGAGAAGGCCTAATGTTGCGGCTTTGGAAATACATAAGTGAGAAATCATTGAGAGTTGGGGGGTTAGGGATACTAGTTCACCTATGCTCAAATGGTAAGTGAACCTGATAGAATACAAAGGTAAAGTATGGGGGTTTAGGCCTGCCCTTTCCAACATGCAAAAATGACATAGTCTGAAAACTTGAAAAGCATAAAATCACTACAAAGACTAAGGACAAAGCTAGAAATTAAATGGATCAAGTCCAAAACTCATTAAATTAAGGTAAATAACATCAAATCACATGAAGACTCCAAATCATATAGGTGAAATAAGATCCAAGGAGACCAAATCAACTCACTAGCTAGGAACTAGGAGGTTATCAAATTAATCCAATGAAGCATAAAATCTTGGAATACTCAAAGTAAGAAAAAAAAGGTGTCCACATTTTGAGGCAAAATGGGGTGTGTTGTGTAGGGCACAACAAATGCCAACCAAAACAGAAAAATGCTCTAGAGCATTTCAAGGTGGGAAAATCAACCAAAGACTTAGAACCCAAATTCTATCAAGCACAATAGAAGAGTGAGTACCAAAACAAACCAAGAGTAAGAATGCTTAAAGCACAAGATCCAATGCTTCTGAAATACAAGTGTGTGTGCATGTGATTCTTTAACCTTCCTTAAACATGCAAGAGCTCATCAATCACAATCTAGAGATAAGGTTAGGTGAAGTGGATTTTGCTTTCATATGATCACCTGGACATAGCTCCACTACCAGCCAAGTGCCCATAGCCCCAACAAAGATATAACTAACCCCACCCAAGGCCTTTCTCAACTACTAGCTAGGCATCCATAGTCCTGGTAGAGATTGCCCGGATCACCTAGATAGTTGGGTTCTCTTGATATATCATTATCTTCCTATTTCCTTTTGATTTTCTCTTTTGTTCTTTTCTTTTCTTTTCTTTTGATTTTTCTCTCTTATTTTTGAAGCTTTCTCAACTTGCAAGTAGTAAAGCTTGCTACTGGGTTGGGGGTTAAGGCTATCCTATAAGGAGCAAACCACTCCTATGTTAAATCGATGGTGGTGACCTAGAAAGACATAACAATAAATTTTTCACCCAATACCAGCTGTAACAACTTATTCCAACAGGCATAAAGAAGAATTAATGTGTAATTATATGTAAGATTTCAAGAAAACATCATCCCAAGTACATAAATCACCTTAATCCTAGTTGGACCAACAAACACACAAGCTGATATGAATGATAAAACTAAAAATTATGAGAAAATGACCAATTCTTAACAAGAAACAACTGAAAACATCCCTCCAGTAATGGTTCTACTTGTTAAACCCACACAAACAAGCCTTTTGCAAACCAAAACATGCACCCAATTAGCCAGGTAAGGCTCTAGGATTGAGGGTGTGAAGGCAAAACAACATCAAGCCAAAACTGAACTCAAAATTAGACCAAATGGATTGAAAGAAACTCAAAACAACAAGCTAATGACACCAACAAACCAAAGAGTAAGGTAAAAAATAGACCAAAATCAAAAATAGCTACCAAAACTCAAATAAAAATTAACTTACTAGACACCTAACTTAGTAGACACAACTCAGACTATGCACACAAAACTCAGAACATCAAGCATATGGGCTGTTGCTTAATTGATTTTTCCTTACATATAGTAGTAATAATCCATCCCATATGGTTCTAAGGAATGCAAACTCATCTTTGTACTTAGAAAGATAAGGTTTAGGCATAATAGGCTCACATTCTGGGTACAAGTCGTGTCAAATCAGAAGTTGTGGGTCTTCTCCATGTTCATGATTAATCCATATGCATGTTTTGATTCCCCAAACATCATATTCAAACTGAAAATTACAATAAATCTAAAGGAGAATGGAAAGATATCAACTCATGGTACACTACTCCATTTTACTCAAGTACATGCAAATCATGAGAAACAACATCCATTAGTAATGTATCACAACCATCAACATCACCACCACAACAAGATTCAAGAGGTAAAATATCAAGCATCTTATCTTTGTTGTGGTCATCAGTAGTCCTAGTTAACAAATCAACATGTATAACCTTGTTAGGAATAACAAACTCAGGTACCATCATGTCTTTTAGAGATTTTAAAGAGTGAATATCATCGACAAAATCCTCATCATGTTCAACTCCCAAAAACACATGATCAAAATCAACCTTACCTACTATGGAAATCTCCCAAGCTAAAAAGAAATTAGGGCAACTGACTTCCAGATGTGAATAAAAAGGATGAACTCTACATGAATCATGAGATACAAGGTTTGATATGTGTATGGTACACTTGTGAGTTGACATCTCTTCACTCAATATAGCCACTAGGTCAAACAACTTGTTAATCTCATCCAATGGCAAGTCATCTTGCTTGCTGGTTGGTATGGCTTAGAAGTCCTTTATCTCATGAGATAACTTATTGCACTCATCAAACTCCTGTATATCATCATCAAAGATGTGTGAATATAGTTGAATATCATCATCAATGGGGTTGGAATAATCAATACATGCTAAACAAGAATCTGCCCCAGATGAGTCATTTGAATACATTAGATCAACACTATCAAAATTATGACAATACTACCTTATCTCACTTTGTTGATCATGTTGAAGTGGTTTAGGCTATAGGACAGCCTCTTGATGATCCTCTTTATCTTCTTGTACCTCCTCAAACTGAATTTCATCATACACCTCCAGCTGCAATGAAAGGTTAGTCTCATTTTCATCAATACATGCACATACATTAGCACCTAACTCATCTTTAACTCTACCTTACTAACTGATGTACATTTGATATGACTGATTATCAAAGGCTATGTGATTGATATAAACACTCATTGGAACATTTTCTTTTGAAAAATTAGTTTCTAACTCAAATTCTTGACTTACACCACAAGATTCATTTGCTATTCCGAAGTCTGATTTATATTTCAACTTGTTTAATTCATCTTCATGGCTGTTATAGGCTTGATATAGTTAATTTTATTGAACCACTAAGTTACCCCAGCCATGAATAAGGTCCTTAACTTCCAAAAAACCAGCTTTTGGATCAATTTCTTGATTTATGGCAAAAGATTTATCTGATGTCCCAATAAAAAGATCATCTATAAACTCATCCCGAAACACATCATTCTCTGCTTCATCATAATTTCCACTCAAAATAATATGAGTATCATCATCCATAGATTCATTTTGATGAGAGGAATTAGCTTTACAAGTACTTTAAAATGTTACAAATTGGTTGGCATCAATATAAGTTACCTCATTAGCACTCTCAAGTTTCAAAATTTCCATGTGAGGTTGAAAGTTTTGTTTCGAATGAAGCTCTTCACGAATAGTTTCAATTTTGACATGGAGTTCTCTTTATTGAATTAAATCATGATCCCTCCCTCAATAAACAAAATCATCAAGTTGAATTTTTCCTCTTGATTACTTTCTTCAAACAATGCATCATGAAACTTAGGCAACTCATCAAATAAATTCAAAGTTTCTATGTTACCTTTTTGTTCTTGACTCGTCATGGATGCATGATTTGAAATGACCTATTCTCCTCCATCATCTTCATCTATAGGTTCCCATATATCCTCAAAAAGTATCTCTCCCTTGAATAAATCAAATCTTATAAATCGTGCAACCTTCAAATGATGCTAATTCTGATAATGCATTGGAAGATCCTCTTTTTGAGAGTTCAGTATGCATCTTTCTATGCATTAATGGAATATAAATGGTGGGATATCATCATCTAAAACACAACCATCAATTAAAAGATTTGAAGAACTCTTAAATGCATCATATGGAGATGTACTAACCTCTGTACTAGCTAATTTTTCATAACAACTATGATATGACAGTGTTGTAGGTATTGATAAACCTTGTAGTTTGTCCTCATTCTTATCATTATCAACTCCATTTTGGGTGGGTCTTGCAACTAGGCCATTAGGAGAAGATAAAGTCATGTTCTCACCTCTTTCTTTGCCATTCTTGACCTCATTTGCCAATGATATACCATCTAAGAATGACTGATCAACATCACTGTCACTTGAATAATCATCACATGAATAATTTGACTCCCATTGTGATGCATCCAAACTATATTTGGATGGTGCATCTGTAGGAAGACTTGTAGGAGGTGGAATAACTAAATTTGAACCCAATGGATCAAAATATGGCCCTTAGAAATGGCTGATCTGAATTGTTGCATGGGCTGATTGCATGTTTTGAAGACTGGGCATGTCGTAATCAGCTGATTGGAATAATAGTAGTGGAGTAGACATGTTGGATGAACTTACATAAGGCTGTAGTGGTTGACAATTTGTAAGCATCTATATATTAGAACTCCCACCTTGGCAATTTTCACCATTTGTGATGTCATATCCATATTGTGCCAATATGAGAGCTTTGTTGAATTCATCATTCAAGGTAGCAACTTCACCCAATATTCTGATTTTACCTACAAATGAGGCATCTAGACACCATAGATAATGCTCTTTCAACACAAAATCACTCGCCATCTGATTTGAAGCTTGCACCCTTTGATACATGAAAAGAAACCTATGATTGAATTGCACAATCAACTCTAAAGGCATTCTCCTTGTGTATAGGTAAAATTGAGATTGAATAAAGATCAAAACAATGATAACAACTAAATCCTATAACATCAAAAGATCCATCTAAATGATAACAATATCAATGAATATGCAATTTAAACAATCGAAAGCTATCACCTAGACTATATTGATCTCTTGGATTTATGTGGATTGCTCAATACGTCGTGTACCCATGGTTGCAACAAGTGGATGTAGATAATTTCTCAAAGTGCTCAAAGATACGATATGTGCTCAATGATGCTATGAATGCTCAAGCATTGTAGGAATGTAAATGCTTAAATGATCAAAGAGGATTTATGATGAAGTGAAGGGGGATACATAGGTTTCAGGGTTTGATTGATCAACGGTTGAGATAAATCAATGATCAAGATGAGTTGAGATAAATTAAGAGCTCATGATGAATGTGCACATGACATGTGTTATGCTTTAAAGCTATTTTATTGAGTTAATTGATTGATTTGATAAAGATAGGATTTGATTTCATAAATTTAGAATGCTTTTTCTAATTTATGAGTTGATGATAAAAATAATAATGATTAAAGCCAATTAACTCAACTTTAGATTTGCTTTTTGAAGTTCTAAAAATAAGACTAATTGTGCACATAGAAAAAAATGATATTTTTAGAAGATTTGGAGATAACTGAGAAATTAAATAAATAAATTTATTTAATTTATTGTGCATGATTGAAGAAATAGATTAGATATGAAGATTAGAATAAATTAAACAACTAAATTCATTTAATTTATTTTGCATGATAGAGGAATATAAATAAAATATTAATTTTATTTATTTTTAAAAGATAATAGTCAACTTAAATAAATTTAAATAATTTATTTAAATTTGGAGGAATAATTGATTAATTAAATAATTAAAAATTATTTAATTGTGGATAAGAGGAAATTGAATGGGAAATGATTTAATTAAATAATAAAAATTATTTAATTTAGAGGAATAAAGAGGAAATTAATGAAATTAATTAAATAAATAGAATTTATTCAATTAATTTTGTAATTAGGGAAAATAGAGGAAATTGATGAAATTAATTAAATAATTAGATTATTTAATTAAGGTTGGATGCAAGTGATTTTAGGAGAATTTGATGCATGCAAGTGATGTGATGCGAAGAGTCATTTTTAGGTGTCTACATTTTGCCCCTCTTTGATACAATGCAATTTACATCATTGTTTCAAAGAAAATAGTGATAAAAAATATGATACAATCATGCCCCAGTGTAGCTGGTGTAGGATGCCCCCTCGAGAGGAAAGACAAGGAAGCGACAGAAGGACTGGGTTGACTTGTGACTAGAAGAAAAATATAGCGAGACGGGAGAAACAGGCTTAGAAGAACTAGATTGGATAGATGGAGGCTGACATGATGAAGAAAATAGGTGACATGAGGAAAAATGGGTTAAGGGGTGGGAAGAACGAGGGTTGGGATGCTATAAATAGGGCCCAAGGGGTTCTCCACAACTCAGTTGCACACCTAGAGTTCACAAATTTTCAGAGCCCTTTAGCCTTCTAGCCTAGTTTGAGAGCTCCTTGCTTAAAGAGATTCACAGACCTGCAGACATGTCAATTCTAGTACAAAGGCATCAAGATGAGCTCATATGGACCTACGGGAGACCAGCAGGAGCTCCGTAGTGGTAAGTAATCCAAAATTTTCTCTTTGTTGCATTTAATAGGTCTTTTATTAGGGTTTTCTAGGTTTTTAGCCAAAAGCGCTTAGATAGGGATGAAGCACATTTGGCACAATTTGAAGTGCCTTTGGTGTAGAGACATGCATATGAGGTGCCCAAGCGTGCCCTTGGAAATAGTGAAGCCCCTTTAGTCGATTTGCAGAATCAAAGAGAATTTGGCCCTTGCCGTAACACATGTGGTCAATGTTGAAGTGTAGTTGGCCGACAGTGAAGTGCACCTAGTTGGGATGAAGCGCATTTGGCTAACAGTCAAGTGTGGGTGGTTTAAGTTCTAAGCACCTTTTTAAAAAAGCAAAGCGCATGTGAATGATAGCTAGGTGCACTTGGTCTAAAGGAAGTGCTTATGGTTTTAGGTTTGGAGCGCATTTGCATAACAACAAAGCATGTTTAGAGGACAACTAAACACAGTTGGTAAAAAAGAAGCACTTTTGGTTTGGCATGGATTTTGACCTAGTGTGACTTGGAAAAATAGGTTGAGGTAGGTTGACTAGGGTTGACCTAGGGCTTTGAAAATATTTTTTGAATGTGCTTGACCTAGATTGAGACTTAAGATTAGAATTTATTTGCAAGTGGTTTTACAAAGGATAATAAGTGAACACTATGGATGCAGGTTGTCGTACCACCATTATAGTATAGAGAGAGACATTTCCTAGACACAGCCGAGGTGATCCAGATAGATTTGAAGGAGGACATATTTCTTGAGGTCATGGGACTATGGAATGTAGCCCATCTTACACTGATTAGGGCTAACCTTGCATTATTGATAGCTTTGGTTGAGAGGTGGCACAGTGAGACATCATCCTTCCACTTTCCTATAGGTAAGGCTACTGTTACACTCAAGGATGTATGGTGCATCCTTAGGATTCCCATTTATGGAGCCAAAGTAGATTATGACATAGAGCAGGGTGAGGATGGTATGAGAGGTATTTTCTACTGATGACCTTAGTGTGTAGGAACATGAGGTCCAGTGGGCCTGAGTACCTAGAATTTGTGATAGGATATGATGGATCGTGGCAGCTCTAATTGGAGGATTCCTAGTGCCAAACAGATGCTATAGAGGATTATCAATTGGATGGGACACAGTGTTATCTAGGATGTTTATGCATGGCATCCAATACACATGGGGACCTTGTGTTTTGGGTTAGCTTTACCACGATTTGCATGATTGTGCTTACAGATCAGGGATCAGTCTAGTAGTGTGAGTGACTCTGTTATAGGTGTGGGCCTAGGAACACATCCCAGTGATTAGAATGATTTCCTAGCACTGCCAATAGAGAGGCAATCCTTTTGTTTACTTATATGATGGTGTACTAACTCATAGGCAACTTGGAGCTGTGATCTATTGGAGGAGATAGATAGATGAGATGCACATCTTTGTATGGTGTCCCTGGAGAGATTGCGAGTCATGGGGGATGATACAGAGTAGCTTGTCTATTGTAGATAGGAGAGATACCTATTTGGGCACCAAGTGGACACTATAGAGAGATACCTACCAGAGAGGGTGCTTCGGCAATTTGGACTGCAATAAGGAGAGCCAGTGGGTGACACGATGCATGCACATACATGGGGAGAGGTTGGAGACTGGGGGCCAGAGATTGTGGCAGCCACAACATTAGAAGACTTATAGGGACTTGCCCCAGTGATGTGGGATTGGATCCTAGGAGAGGCAGATCCAGGGACTCTACCAACATATGATGCATATTGGTGGATGCATAAGCCAGTTAGATTCATAGTCCCTAGTGTAGAGGGGGCAGTGAGAGAGGTTGTGACACTAGGCTAGGAGGCAAGAGATCATCAGGAGGCCCGACAAAGGGTGTAGGTGTAGAGGCCAATAGGAGGAGAGGGATATGTGCTGATGGCAGATGTAGGGGCACTGTAATAGGTGATGCAACTGGAAGAGACTGAGTTAGAGCAAGCTCGCAGACTGCTGCAGGAGGAGACAATGAGGAGGACTCGCATATAGCTCCAGATGGTTTGCATGAGGAGAGAGCAAGATGCTCTATGGATGGAGGCCAGACAAGCTAAGGCCTAGGCCTAGATATAGACACATGCAACAATGGCAACACAGGCAATAGTAGTGATAGTAGCAACAGTGCCACCACCACCACCAGTTGATGACAGAATGATTGCACGATTGACTGCAGAGAGAGTCGTGGTAGTGCAATTGAGATTAGCAGATGAGGCCACCCTTCAAAGGGTGAGGAGAGAGAGAGACATGGCTTGATGATCCTTGGGCTCAGATTAGATGACCTTAGTGGGAGAGCTTACCTGAGTGCAGGGTGAGCTAGCTACAGTAGGTAGAGAGGCTAAGTACTACTGAGGCCTCTACTTTGGAGTGGTACCGACAGATCAGAGAGAGCCAAGGTTTAGGGAGTGGAGCAGATCAGGGGCTTCATCTTCACAGAGGATAGGTAGATCTAGCTCATTAGTCATGGGTCCCCCCATCATTCACATGGAGGGGGATGATTCGAAGGACCTGTGTATAGGTAAAATTGAGATTAATATAAATCAAAAGAATGATAAAAATTCAATCCTATAACATCAAGAGATCCATCTAAGAGATAACCAAATCAAAGAATAATCGAATTAAGAACAATGAAAGATATCACCTAGATTGTATTGATCTCTTGGTTAGATGTGGATAAATCAAAACAATGAAAGTAAACTCAATCCTATAACATCAAAAGATTGATCTAAGAGATAACCAAATCAATGAATAATCAAATTACAAACAAAGAAGCTATCACCTAGATTGTATTGATCTCTTGGATTTATGTGGATTACTCAATACGTCATGTACCCATGGTTGTAACAAGTGGATGCATGATAGATGCTCAAAGATTTGATGTAGTACATGTTCTCAACAATGCTAGAATGCTCAATGCGCTATATGGATACCTGAGAATAAATGATCAAAGAGTGTGTAGACACCCTAAAATGACCGTGTCGTCAAATCACTTGCATTTCATAATCTGTCTAATCACCTGCATTTCAACGTTAATTAAATAATCTAATTATTTAATTAATTTCATCAAATTCTTCCAAATCACAAAATTGTGACATTAATTAAATAAATTCTCTTTATTTAATTAATTAAATTAAATCCCTCTATTATTCTTCCACAATTAAATAATTTTAATTATTTAATCATTATCCTCTTTCCAAAAATCAAATCCACGTTAATTAAATATATCCCAATTATTTAATTAATTCAACAAATTTCCTCTTATCTACAATTAAATAATTTACATTATTTAATTAAATCAAAATCATTCTTCTAAAATCATACACAATAATTAAATAAATTTATTTATTTAATTTGATTTCAAATCTTCTAAATTAAATAATTCTAATTATTTAATTATTTCTTCCAATAATATCTTTTCCAAATTTAAATAAATCAATTATTTATTTAAATTGCTTTTTCTTCTAAATTGAGTTATCTCTAAAATAACTCAAGTTTTCTATATTTAATAAAGCAAAATATCTTCTTATTCTCATGCAAATCCCTTCTTCTTGTTTTAAATCACTTAACTAATTATTACATTCTGTTAATTGCTTTAACTCATTCTTCTATTCTTGATAACTCCTCTCATGCAAAAGAAAGCAAGACACTTGTCTTCTTCTTATTCATTGCATGTTCCTCAACTGTTCTCCTCCATTGATTCTTCTGAATTATCTGGACCGTTGATCGATCTTTGTTGAAACCTATATAAACCCCCCTCATCTCCTTCATTACCTCTCTCTTCGATCATATTCTCAGGCATACTTAACAGAGCTTTGAGCATACAAAACGCATCGATTGAGCAACCTTATGATCTTTTGACATTGATCTTTGAGCACATTGAGCACACTACTTGCTTGTTGCAGCTATGGTTTCGCAACTTGATTGAGCAATCCACACTTCTCCAAAAGGGAACAATACAGGTTTTGGTAAGAGCTTTCATTTTGTCTTTGATTTTATGATAATGGCTTTTACTTAGATTGGTTCACTTTATGTGATTGGTTTTTAGTTTTATTAGTTTATATTTAATCAATTTTTCCTCATACACATTCTGGCATGCCCGGTGGGACCCACTAATCCCTCTTTTTCTTTGAGAAATTGATTTTTTTTGAAGTCACAGTACGGTACAGCGCAAACGACATTGCAAAGCGCTTTTGGCAGTATCATTAAGCGCTATTGGAGGCACATTAAAGCACCCTTGGGGACACTGGGGCGCTTCTGGTAGCACAGAGCGGCACTTTCGGTATCACAGAACGGCGCTTCCGGTAGCATCATTTAGCACTTTTGGATAAATTAGGATTCTGACTTCGTTTTGTGTTGTTACAGGGTTTTCTCGTTACATATCTTTTTTATTTGTTTGACAAGCTCTTGTATTTGTCTTTCAAACTTGCTTTTTACTTCCTGAGCTATTTTATTTAGGGGTATCTTCGGTATTTGCGTTAATCTATTGTGTTAGTACATTTTCTGAGTTTTCTGGATTTCACGATCCAGATCTATCAGATATTATTTCTCAAACAATAGATCAATCATGACATCCCATTTAGATTTGGTTATTTTGACAGAAGCTAATATTTTTTTGATCTAAGACCGTGCAGCGCAATTAGTATAATAGTATCACGCTTTCGTATACACAATACAGTGCTTCTGGACTTTTTTTCAGTGCTTTTGGTATTATCCTTCGATGCTTCTGGTAAAAATTGCGGCACTTTTGGCATAACGGTATCGCGCTTCGGGATGCACAGTACAGCACCTCTGGATATTTTTCAGCGCTCTTGGTAATATTCTCTGATGCTTCTGGTCTGTGTTACAGTGCTTTTGGAAATACAGTAAGTCGCCTCCGGTAAGATAGTGCAGCGTTTTTGGTCAAGTTGATTTTTCTTTTGCTAACTTGTGAATTTTTGGTGGAACTGACTGACTTGTCGCAGCTTCTTATTACTCACACAGAGCAAATATGTGTTTTTAACATGTTCATGCAGGATGAGCATTGAAGAACTTTTTGATTTATCTCACTAAGTCTTAGAAACACATTGCATGCTTAAAAGGATAAATTGAACAAATCATTTTTTCTTACAATCTAAGTCTTAGGAACATACTGCTTTTCTTAAGGGACAATGGACATGTATGCACAAACACCTCAATTTTATAAGGGACAATGGACATGAATGCCAAACACTTCAATTTCATAAGGGACAATTGACAACTACAAACGTGTGTGTGCCTAAATTAGTTGCACCTTATTTTTCTTATAACAGGACAATTGAACCTTTGCTTGACGTGCTTGCTCTTACATTTCTGTACTTCCTTTAGAAGGGCCTGCTTTTGGATTGTGCTTCATCCAAAAGGGATGACCCTAAGAGGAGTTTTCCTTTGAACCGCTATATAAGAGGGGTAAGGCAAAAGCCAAGTCCTAACCGATGTCAGCCTTACCTTGTGGTGCCAAACTGAAAAGAGGTGTACTAGCTCTTTGTGGAAATGACTTTCACATTGAGCGAAGTGTTTGATACTTTTAGTAGGATTGGTTAAAGATTTTAGTAGCTTGTCGCATTGCTCGTAAGGAGTTGGTCCCTCAAAGTCACTAAGAACCATTTTAGATAGAGACTACCTGACCTACCTCTAAACATTGCGGTAATCATCAGTGCAAGGGGAATCGATTTAAGCCCTTAAGATACTCACCATTGGCTCCCTTGAGAAGAGATAGTATTCCCTTGGCCATAAAGCTCTTGTGACCTACTTGAGCTTTCCAAGGGGAGGGTGAGATATCCCTACCTATCGTCTCTCGCAAAGATACTAAATATCCGACACCTTTATGGAATGATATTTTTATCGATGGAGTATTAAGCTGTGAGCTGATCTACTACATTGAAACCTTGTCTCTAGGGATAAAAAGTGCTTGTTATTGATTGCAATTGTCTTATACCTGTGAAAACATTGGGCTTGTTTGGAGCCTCGAACATACACTATCTGTTGTGTCAGTCCCTTGTTTGTGCCAAAATTGTTTGCTGTGTTTTCTCTTGCCAAACAAATCCAATCAGAAACATAAACAATCTATCAAAATTTTTCCTTTTAGAAACATCAGACACTACTTCAGCGCTCCTGGTATTATAGTAGCTCGCCTTTGGTAGTATAGTAGATCACTTTTGGCATAGCAGTAACTCGCCTCTAGCAAAACTCTACTTTAGCACCCTTGGTATAACAGTAGCTCGCTTTTGGTCACTGTAGCTCGCCTTTGGCATAGCAGTAACTCACTTCTGGTAGCTCAGTCTATCGCCTTTGGCATCACAGTAGTTCACTTTTGGTCACACAGTCTTGTGCCTCTAGTCAAATAGTATAGCACTTTTGGTCCAGTACTTTGTGCATCAGAGTTTGTCTGTTTCTCAAAGCACCTCATAGAATCCTACCATTACATTTTGTCCTAGTGTATCCCATGGTAACCACTAGGCTCCAGCAAACTATGAAGTCTAAGCAAGTTGGCCCTAGGAAGCACAAATCGCCTCCTCGTACACCACAATCAGGTCATCTCAACATTACTCCCAAGGTTACTCCTAGTACACCTGCGGCAAAACCAATCAGCTCTCTGAACATGCTGCACATTGACCAATCAAGCAATCCTCAAGAGGGTAGGGTCCCTTTGGTAAGTACACCCCAATACACCACTGGCTTGCCTCCGAATTTTGTCCCACAAGGTTATACTGTAGATCTAGCCCCATCTCAAGAAGAGCGACACCTTGAAATAGGTCAATCCCCTCAAGAAGATGGGCAAGATCTTGATGAAATCATACAAGAGCCTAGAGTCGTGGCCACCTTTGACAAAATCCTTAGTGAGAACCAAGATCATTTCTTTCGCTTGCTTGCAGAGCAAGGCACCAAGTTACCTCAAGACTTTGATTTATCCACTCTCAAGGAGAACAACAACACCCAAGATACCATACAAGCAGTTCAAACCATGTCAATAGTGACTATGCCCTTACCTGCACAAGGCTCACAGTATAGGAATCCCCTTTTTCAAAATCCAACAGAAGAAAGGGCCGTATCACCACTTCTGACTCCTATGGAGATCTACAAAAACCAACAAGAAACTCTCCAATGTCATGCAAAGTTAGCTAAGCAAGCCACCTTAGCTCGATCAAATATGCAACCACCTCCTAAAGTGTCCACCCCAATCACAAGTGGAATTTTGGTTACCCCATCACGGATAGGTTTCCCACCAAATTACAATCCAGGGAACAATTATGTAGCCATGCAACAAGGGTCTCAACAAATACCACCTCCTATATCATCAAACCTTCATGTCTCTCAACCAATTAGAGTCATGCAACCCCAACCACAACATTCTTCTACTCCCATCCTCAATCAACCCCAACCACAACATTCTTCTACTCTCATCCTCAATCAACCCCAACCATTGCAAATCACTTCTACTTATGCCCCTCCACCACAATGTTTATGCTCGCTTAACTTCTTTCACACATTGCCTAGCCACTCTCAACATTCCCAACATCAAGTTTCCCAAAGCTATGTGCCGCCATCACAACCTAATCAAATGCTGTTTAGCTTTCCTCCACCCAATACTTTTCCTCAACCATCACAAAGCCAACATTCTTACCTAGCGCCACCTCCACCTCTGCCAAATCAAAACCTCCAATTCCAACCCAATTTGAACCAATCGTACAACCCATATGATCCCAATCAATCCTACAACCCTTATAACACCAGTGTGCATGGCTTACATTACAATCTTCCATATGGGCATCAACAACCACTTCTTGGACAGCAGGAGATGCTTCCAACTCCTCCCACAGTGATGGAGCTAAAAATTGTGAAAGTGCAACAACAGCTATCTGATATTACGTTAGGCCACACCAAGAAGACCTTCTCTTTAGAGGAAGTGTGTCCTTACCCTTTTGATCGGTCATTACCAATGATCCCTTTTCCTCAAAATTTCACTATTCCCAAGTTCGATAAATACAAAGGAAAAGGTGACCCAAAAGACCATCTTAGGGAATTCTATCTTGCTTGCTTTGAGGTCTCACATAATGACACATATCTTATGCGTCTCTTTCCTCGTAGTCTTGGAGGTAAAGCTATAGAATGGTTCTCACACTTACCCATGGGTATCAAGTCTTTCAATGAGCTAGCAGAGAAGTTTGCCACCCACTTTTCTTACAACGCAGAGCATGAGATTTCCATGACTGATCTATGCAACAACAAATAGAAAAATGGGGAAACTTTCATCTCTTTTCTTCAACGGTGGAGACAAATGACTTCCCTTTTAAGATTCTTGAGAAACAGCTTGTTAGCATATTTGTGTAGAACCTCAACCAAGAGTTAGATTTCCACTTGCAAATTCTCAGTGCTACAACCTTCGATGAAATCACATACAAGGGAATTAACATTGAAAAGGCCCTCATTGCTAAGGGTATGGTCAAAATCTTCAAAGAAACAAAAGATAGCGCTCCTCATCAACAATCGAATGATAAACCCAAATACTGGAACAAGAATAAAAACGTGGTCAATGATGGGGTGGTCAATTCTAAACATGTCCAAACTTTGCAAACACCACTACAGCTCTCCAAACCAAGTCAAGCTCCACCTCAACAACAGCAGCAACAAAGGCAACCTTATCAAAACCAACAGCAATGACAACAAGAGTGGCCTCAACAAGATTACCCTCCGCGGCGTTAATTCACTCCCTTGGGAGTGCCCATTGAATCAATCTTACAGCAAGCTTTGCAGAAAGGGCTCATCACCTTACCTGATGCTCCCCCATATGGCAAGCCTGTTTACAAAACTGGGCGGTATAGAGAAAATGAATACTATGAATTCCATCGGAGCAAAGGACATAGAACTGCGTCGTGCATGAAACTCAAGCACCTAATCCAAAATCTCATCGACGGCAACCTAATCACTTTTGAGAATGAACAAACGGCTCAAAACACAAACAAAGATCTTGATATGTACAAGGAACCATTCCCTCATCGTGGTCCACCTCCTCCTCAGGATAGAGGTAAAGGTATCAATCATGCTTCCACTTCCTTTGATTCCATTGTAGGTTGTTTTGAAGAGAGTCGAGTGTCTACCCTCACAATCAAAGGCAAATATATGGATTGCGTTGTTACAACTCGTCGTGGTCATCTCACCATTCGTGGTCCTACACCCAGTCTTCTAGCTCAATCTGATTATAATCTTGTCAAACATCTAGGGAAAATGCCAGCACTGATCAATATCTTGGACCTTCTACGGTCATCACCTGCATATAGAATGGTGCTAGAAAAAAGCCCTCCAAGAGTCTTCAGTTCCTAACAACATAGCAGTCACAGATTTCCAAGCTATAGTAGGTAACATTGCGTCGCCCTACAATGTGGTCTTCTCTAAGAAAGATCTCCCATCCCATGATCCATGTCACAATGATGCCCTTCATATTGAAGTTCTCATCCATAAGCACAAAATCAAACGCATCCTCATAGATGGTGGCGCTGGTCTCAACATCTGTTCTTTAAACTTACTTAAGCAATTGGGATACTCTGAGGATCATGTCAACTCTGATCATAGTATTACAATCAAGGGGTATGATGATGCTAAACGCTGCTCAGAAGGTGTTATCCACTTGCCTATACAACTCGGCCCTGTCATGCTTGAAACCAGGTGTCAAGTCCTTGATACTGAGTTGCCTTACAACATTATCCTTGGCCGCCCGTGGATCCATGCAATGAAAGCTGTTCCCTCCATGTACCATCAATCTCTAAAGTTCCCATACAATGGTATGGAGATCACTATCCCAGGAGACCCCAATCCTTTCAAATTTTGCCGTGTCTTGCAAGGAAGCTATAAGAAT
The DNA here is from genome assembly GCA_027924645.1 of Cunninghamia lanceolata. Taxonomy (NCBI): domain Eukaryota; kingdom Viridiplantae; phylum Streptophyta; class Pinopsida; order Cupressales; family Cupressaceae; genus Cunninghamia; species Cunninghamia lanceolata. The sequence continues at coordinate 4,610,614 of BSBN01000794.1, forward strand.
TGCAACCAAGTGCCTAAAAATGACAAAGCCCTTGAATCCCCACTATATGTTAACCCTCAAACTCTGATGCAAGTCTCTACAAGTGAACCTAAACCCCTCCCTAAAATCACAGCTCGCATCCAGGATATAGGCTTCGGCACTTATGATATCTCACAATCTTGTTGTGTAGGGTGGATGCCTCTATCTCCAAAATCTTACGGCCAACCACCCATTGCCAAAGTAATCAAAAAAGCAGCTATTCCTCCCCTAACATTCCTAACCCAATTCCAACATGGACGGTTATTGGAAGAGGAAACTATTGAGGATATTTCTTCTTGGCTCTATAAGGAGAAAGAACCAGTCACAATACCAGTCAAGCAATACGGCAATGGCTTAAGAATAGTAAAAAACATGGGCTATAAAGGCAAAGGTGGCCTTGGGAAACAAAATCAAGGAACTATGGAACCCATCATTGTAACAAAGAAGCTAGACAAGAAGGGATTAGGATTTGGTAAGAAGGTACCGCACGCCTTGGACATCGAGTATATCCTTGATGAGGTAGCTGACACTTTTCCCGCCGATTCGACATCTACAGAGGCTATCATCAATGACTCATCCCTCCATATGACCAACCTATTTGCAGAATCCTCCATTTTTATGCTATCCTCTGTATCCTTAACTTCCACCACCAGCACCCAAAATGTCACACTTGTCTACCCTGAACTTATCGATTGGGACCAACAAGAGTCCCCCGTTATAGATGTATTTCAGAACGATGAAGCTTTAGCTAAGTTCATGGGACTTCAGGAAGGTATCCCTCTTGGCGATCATAAAGCAAGTTTTGTAATGGAACTAGAGCCAACAACTTATTTTGGTGAGAATGTCAAATCCTCCAGTTGCAAAAGTGGAAATCAAGCAAGATCTCTAGGTGAAAACCACACTGTGGCACCTCCTGATCACAAAATAGTAAAAACAAAGGACGTATCCAAAGGTGAAAACCCAATTGTGGCACCTGAAGATGGAGGATTTGACCTTCCCCTACCATCTAAGTATCAAGAGAAATCAGCTCTCCTAGTGGAAGATTCTACAGAGATAAATCTGGGCACAGAGCAAAATCCAAAGACCACATTCCTAGCAGCATCATTATCAGAAATAGAGCACAAGAACCTTAACACATTCTTCTTACAAAGAACCATCAACTTTGCATGGACCTATGCTGATATGCCAGGGCTAGACCCTAAGCTGGTAGTTCATTATCTCACAGTTGATCCCAAAGTGAAACCAGTCAAACAAAAGTTGAGAAAGATGCACCCACAGATCGCTCTCTTGGTGAAAGTGGAAATACAAAAACTATTAGATGCCAAGTTTATATGACCAATCGACTATTCAGATTGGGTCTTAAACATTGTACCTGTGTCTAAACCCAATGGGCGCATCTGCATGTGTAATGATTTCAGAGATCTCAACAAGGCATGTCCCAAAGATGACTTTCCACTACCAAACATTGATATTATAGTGGACTTGACAGTAGGTCACGAGATGCTTTCTCTCATGGACGGATTCTCTGGCTACAATCAGATAAGGATAGCAGAGGAAGATCAACATAAAACAACCTTTACTTGTCCTTGGGGCAATTATTGTTGGTGTGTCATGCCGTTTGGTTTGAAGAATGCAGGAGCAACCTATCAGAGAGCAATGACAGTGATCTTCCATGATCTCTTTCATCACATCATGGAAGACTATGTTGATGATATACTGGCTAAATCTTCTAGGGTGGATCACATACAGGTTCTAGGACAGATCTTCGACAGGCTCAAAAAATACCAAGTAAGACTCAATCCAAAGAAGTGTGTATTCAGTGTAACATCAGGGAAGTTGTTGGGATACATTGTATCTCGTAGAGGCATCGAAGTTGATCCAACGAAAGTAAAGGCTATAGTGGAGATGCCTCCACCCAAGAACCTTAAAGCACTAAGGAGCCTTCAAGGAAGGTTGCAGTCCATTCAACATTTCATAGCACAGCTAGTAGATAAATGTAAACCCTTTCAACACTTGCTCCGAAAGGATGTCTCATTTCGATGGGACAACAAGTGTCAGGCAACATTTGATCAACTTAAAGAGTATCTAGCTACACCTCCTATATTGGTTCCACCAGTTGCGGACAAACCTTTGATATTATATATCTCCACTACAAATTTGGCCCTGGGGGCCCTGCTAGCACAAAATGATGAATCAGGAAAAGAGCATGCAATTTGTTATATCAGTAGAACCTTGGTGGGATATGAACTCAATTATTCACTGATGGAAAGAGCTTGTTTAGCAATAGTGTTCACCTCCCAAAAGTTACGGCATTACATGCTGAACCAACACACAAATTTGATAGCCAAAATTGATCCCTTAAAGTATCTACTAGCAAAAGTAGCTCTTACAGGCAGACTAGCTAAATGGGTCATGATCCTTAGTGAGTTCGACATTGAATATATGGATCGTAAAGCAATCAAAGGACAAGCTCTAGCAGATCAACTAGCAAAAGCACCTATGCAAGATACACACCCTATGGTAGCAGACTTTCCAGATGAGAATCTATTCACTCTTTCCAACTCAATAATGTGGAAGTTGTACTTTGATGGTTCCTACACACAGCATGGATCAGGGGCTGGCATCTTGTTTGTCACACCTCAAAATGACTATATTCCTAAGTCATATCGGCTTGCATTCCCTTGCACCAACAACATAGCCGAGTATGAAGCACTCCTTATAGGTCTCAATATAGCAGTTCAATGGGACATCACAGAATTACAAGTATATGGAGACTCACAACTAGTCATTCACCAAGTCACGGATGAATACCAAACAAAGGATGAAAAGTTGGTCCCCTACAAGCAACTAGTGGATGCCTACAAACCACATTTTTCTAGCATCACATTTGAGCAAATTCCAAGAGAGCATAACAAAGCTACGGATTCTATGGCTTCTGTAGGGTCACTGATCAACATGCCTGCAAATACACAGAAGTGTGAATTCTTGATCGAGCAATTGTTGATACTCGCCGTCGACGTCCCTGTTACTGAAATCATCTGCGAACTTCTTGGTCCCAATTCCCCATGGTACAAAGATATCTATGAATACCTTAAGAACAAAACCTTTCCCCCTGACCTATCATCCACCCAACGCAAAACCTTTATCTGTCGATCGTCTCGTTACATCATTCTGGGTGATACACTATATCGTCGGAGTCTCGATGGTATCCTCTTACGATATCTTAACGCGGAAGAAGCTGAAGCTACCCTATGAGACATACATGAAGGTGTCTGTGGCACAAATTCTACCGGTCCTAATCTTGCTAAGAAGATACTCAGAACAGGTTATTATTAGCCTACAATAGAGCAAGATGCTGCATAGTTTGCTAAGAAGTGTCTACAATGCCAGCAGCATGGAGACCTGATTCATGCACCAACTCATGAATTACAACCTGTGACAACTCCATGGCCTTTTTCCCAATGGGGTCTGGACCTCGTAGGACAAATCCACCCTTCCTCCTCCAATGGCCATAAGTTTATCATTACCGCCACTGAGTATTTCATGAAGTGGGTGGAAGCCATTCCTATGACCTATATCACCGGTAAGCAAATAGCCAAGTTTATCCTAAACTACCTCATATGCCGGTATGGTATTCCCCAAGCCATTGCCACTGATAATGGGAGACCATTCAAGAATCAAGATGTTCGTGCCTTGTGCAAACAATACAATATCCAACATCATTTTTCAACTCCCTACTATCCACAGAGTAACAGCCAAGCTGAGGCTTCCAATAAGACCATTCTCAAGATTCTCAAGAAAACAATCAATGAAGTGGGTCGTGATTGGCACTTGCAACTCAATCTCGCCCTATGAGCCTACCGCACTAGTATCAAAACACCAACTGGTGCCACACCATATGCCTTGGTCTTTGGCTCTGAAGCCATCCTACCTATAGAGGTCGAGATCCCATCCCTCAGAGTATCCATGCAGGACCTGATCGGTGGAGAAGAGTATCGCACTTCCAGATTAGCTGAGCTAGAACTCTTAGATGAGAGGTGCCTTGCCGCACTTAATCATCTCCATGTCTATCAAAACTACCTCCAGCGTAATTACAACAAAAAGATCAAAAAAGATAGTTTCAAGTTGGTGATCTTGTACTAAAAGAAAATCAGAGAAATCAAGCAGATCGAGAAAAGAAGGGCAAGTTTGAGCCTAACTGGTTAGGTCCCTTCATTGTGATAGCCACATATGTATCAGGAGCTTATACTTTAGCTACACCTGATGGCATTCCTCTAGATGCACCACTTAATAGTGTCCATCTCAAGAAGTTCTATGCCTGATCCTCAAAGTATTCCAAAAAAAAAATCCAAAAAAAATTTGTCCTCTGGTGAAAATCTGGCAAACAGGTGCCTTGGATAAGTACCATAGTGAAAACCTGGCAAACAGGCGCTATGTGTAGAGTCAGCATCCATCATCTATCGAGTCTTGTCCACTCCTTGTCCAGTTCGTAGCGCACTTTCCATCCATCCATAATAAAACCATTGACCTTGTTTGCATTTCCATCTCCCTATCTAGTATAGCTTGGAAATTTGTCAATGTCCATCATCGTCATCCTACATCTTGATCTATGTCTATAGTTAACACTGTCTTGTCCTAGGTCAAAGCTTTCTGTGTCTTCTTTGGTAGTCACCCATATAGTTTCCTCTACCAGAATGGGGGCAACTCTTTCCTTAACTTAGGTCTAGGATTGGTTCCTTGTTCGTGGTTTGCAACGTACACTTCAATCTCTTTCTCATTTTTCACAGGTAACACCCTTTAACGGACACATCGCTCCTACGATAAGGATGTTATCTTCTCAGCACTTTTCCCACATCATCACACTCAACCAGAACTACATATTATCTCTTTTCAATCTTAAGGTACCTTGATCCCATGGATATGGGTATGTAGGCAGTCTGGAATACGAAGGAAGTTTCGAGTACTTAGGTACACAAGATCTCCTCCTTTCCACTTTGACCCATTTCATCACTCTATCTAGAACTACATATTTATCATTTTCATCTTTCATTGTCATGTGCCTTGATCCCATGGATACAGGGTATGTAGGCAGTCTAGAATAGAAGGATGTATCCAGTACTCAGGCACACACGATCCATCATTCTCCACCCACCCCAATCCATTAGCACTATCATCCTTCTAGTCTTCTATGTATCAAAATCCATTTCACCTCGACTTGACTAACTCAAGCAGCAAGCTAGCGCATCCTTTTAAAGCAAAAGTCCTTACACAAACCTAAAGCAAAGAGGCCTACTTCTAGAGTCATCTACTGTCCTGCATATCGATTACCAACACCAGCTAATTCCAGCTTAACCAAAGCACCAGATCAACAAGCTTATCTTCTAGCGAATGTTCCATTGTTGAGACCAACACACGCATCTCCTGCGACATGTGGCATTTCCTATAGTAAGATTTTGTCTTTTTAGGTAGATAGCACCCTTTAACAGACATAGATTTCCTACGATAAGGATGTTATCTTTCCTATTCACTCTATCCTGAGCACCCTCTTTGGCAAGAGAATATGTTGGCTGTATGTTTACTTTGTAAGTCAGTCAATTTGCTTTATGGTTTATCTTTTGTTCCTTATCCCTTACCCATTCAAGGCTACCTTGATTTATCTATAATCTTGGTATGTTGCGATGCAGTACGGATTGGGGGCATAGTCATTGCTTTCTATGTGCCGTGTTTGAGGAATGATCTTTAGTATCTTTCTTGGCATTCTATTTATCTTGTGTGTGTTACGACCTAACATCTTATATATTTAATATTCTTCTTGCATTTACATGTATTGAAGTTTATTTTATGTTCAAGACTATGGTTCACTCACATGTTCCAACAAGGTTATATTATGTCTAAAGGATCTAAGTTCAAACCACTTGCTTGCAGAGTCAACGTCCATGCACTCGGATATTACAGCACCTTGGTCTTTTATACCTTGGTGGCGAATTATCCACGTGCTATATCAAAATAAGGATTGCTCTTTATATGGAAATGCAAAACCATTGCAACAAGCTCATTCATCCATTCCCACAACCTTTATATCAGTCTCTACAACCGGGCCCACTGCCTCAACCATCTCCACATCGGCCTGCTGGTCGTTGCCCTCTCCACCTGCCTGTTGCCTGGCTACTCGGGCCTGCTATCTCATCCTAGCCTCCCCACCAAGGACTAGTACCTCCCCCACTGCCCTTGCTACACCTGGTGTCGTCAGTCTCACTGGTCTATGTGTCTGCCAATACTGGTCATACTTTGGCAGCGTCCCTGGGTCTGCCAGCCCTATGTCCCAATCCCATCTCACAGGGACAAGTCCCTGCACCTCTGCTAAAGCTGTCGCCACTAGGATCTCTGCATCCCAGTCTCCTCCCTCTCTCTGCATCCTGGCCTGTGTCGCCTCCCCCACTGGTAGCCCCTGTGGCACTCTAAACTACCTGAGTACCCGCTTTGGTAGCTACCTCTCTATCACATCTGTCTGACTCTCGAATAGATACTGCGCCTGTCTGCAATACATAAGCTACTCGTGGTCATCCTCCCACTCCTCGCAAAGTAGCCAGGGCCTCCACACAGACAGGTCCATCTCGTCGATCTGCCACCTCCAGTGACTAACAGATCCCATCCTCCGATGTGTAATCACTCCATCATATAGGATTGCATAGGGCTCGCCTCTATCCCGATGGCGCTGTGCCATGGGTCGGATCACTGGAATATGCTCCCACGCCCATACCTATAACAAGGTCACCCCTGCTGCGAGACTCATGCCTCTCCTCTACACGCAGTGATGCATGTCGTGATACAATTGTCCCAACACACATGGCCCCCACGCATACTGTTTGCCATGTGTGAACATCCCAGATAACACTGTACCCCATCCAACTGATAATCCCTTGGATCTCCTGTCGGGACACAGAACGCCGCCAATCAAAGATGCCACTATCCATCTGATCCTGTCCCAGAGTCTCGGGACATCTACCCATCGAATCTCCCCGTCATCTATCCAAAGGTCATCTGTGCAGAAGACCTCCACCAAGCCTGTCTCACCCCGTGCTGGGTCAAAGTCCACTATATCTCCATCAATCTGAATCCGTAGGATACAGTAAACATCCTCCAATGTCATTGTGGCCTCCCCTGTCAGAAAGTGAAATGACGAGGTCTCACTGTGATATTACTCTACAACTGCTGTCACTAGGGCAAGATTTGCCCTAATGTGTGTCAGGTGCGCAACGTGCCAGAATCTGGCATGCACCAAGAATGCGTCCTCCTCCCAGGTCAGCTGTACAACGTCCTGCGCTATCGAGTGGTGTCACTCCCGCGACATTAGTGGTGGCATGATCCTCTGCATCCACAACAAATCACTTGTCAGTTCTCCATTACCAAATCCCTCAAATCCTATCTACACCTCTGCTATGTTATGCAACCCCAACCATCCCTTTCCCCTTTGGTAGCCTAGGATAGGCATCCCTTTTCTCAACCCCCAATTCTACTTTTCTTCTACTTAACCAAACGCGCTTTGTTAGATACAAACACGCTGTACCTCCCTACCAAACACGCCACACTGTCTATCCATCTGCGCTGTATTTTTTTCTGCCAAGTGTGCCTTGTTTGCCAAGTGCGCCTCACCATTCTACCAAATGTGCCGTTTTGTACTACTAGAAGCGACACGATTTTCTCGCTCCCCCACCAACCGTGCTATTCTACCCTGCCCAATGCAATGCGTTGTGCTACCTGGCCAAAGGCGCTACGGCATTTTACCAAACGTGCTGTGGTGCTGCCAAAAAAACCATTAGCACTGCGTTTTGACCAAACGCGCTGCGCTTCCCTACCAACCGCGGTGCGGCGCGCCAAAAGCGCTCTACTCGACTACCAGACGCGCTGCACAACCCTAAAGCACTTTTGGCTGACCTAGTCCACCCGCCTAAACCTCACCTTAAACTACCCTAAAATGACAAATTAAACTGTGGTTTTTGACCACTTACCACTGCCGAAGCTCCTGTTGGCCTCCTGTATGTCTGCACAAGCTCCGCCCGATGCCTGTGTGCTAGAATCGGCATCTCTCCTCGCTGTCAGCTCCTTCCACTCAACTTTCTCCCACTAGTTTCTCCTCTCTAAATTTAGAAACTCCTAGGGTGCAAATGAGGATTGTGGTCCCCATGGGACCTATTTATAGCATCCCTCCTTCATGTTTTCTTCACTTCCCACCCCTTTCTGCTTTTCCTCCTACCTGGTCGCGCAATCTTCTAGTCGAGCATCAACACCATTCCTCTGTCGCTTCCCTATCTTCTCGCTCGAGGGGGCATATCAAAGAGGGGCAAAATGTAGACACCCTAAAATGACCGTGTCATCAAATCACTTGCATTTCATAATCTGTCTAATCACCTACATTTCAACGTTAATTAAATAATCTAATTATTTAATTAATTTCATCAAATTCTTCCAAATCACAAAATTGCGACATTAATTAAATAAATTCTCTTTATTTAATTAATTAATTTAAATTCCTCTATTATTCTTCCACAATTAAATAATTTTAATTATTTAATCATTATCCTCTTTCCAAAAATCAAATCCACGTTAATTAAATATATCCCAATTATTTAATTAATTCAACAAATTTCCTCTTATCTACAATTAAATAATTTACATTATTTAATTAAATCAAAATCATTCTTCTAAAATCATACACAATAATTAAATAAATTTATTTATTTAATTTGATTTCAAATCTTCTAAATTAAATAATTCTAATTATTTAATTATTTCTTCCAATAATATCTTTTCCAAATTTAAATAAATCAATTATTTATTTAAATTGCTTTTTCTTCTAAATTGAGTTATCTCTAAAATAACTCAAGTTTTCTATATTTAATAAAGCAAAATATCTTCTTATTCTCATGCAAATCCCTTCTTCTTGTTTTAAATCACTTAACTAATTATTACATTCTATTAATTGCTTTAACTCATTCTTCTATTCTTGATAACTCCTCTCATGCAAAAGAAAGCAAGACACTTGTCTTCTTCTTATTCGTTGCACGTTCCTCAACTGTTCTCCTCCGTTGATTCTTCTGAATTATCTGGACTGTTGATCGATCTTTGTTGAAACCTATATAAACCCCCCTCATCTCCTTCATTACCTCTCTCTTCGATCGTATTCTCAGGCATACTTAATAGAGCTTTGAGCATACAAAACGCGTCGATTGAGCAACCTTACGATCTTTTGACATTGATCTTTGAGCACATTGAGCACACTACTTGCTTGTTGCAGCTATGGTTTCGCAACTTGATTGAGCAATCCACACTTTTCCAAAAGGGAATAATACAGGTTTTGGTAAGAGCTTTCATTTTGTCTTTGATTTTATGATAATGGCTTTTACTTAGATTGGTTTGCTTTATGTGATTGGTTTTTGGTTTTATTAGTTTAGATTTAATCGATTTTTCCTCATACACAGAGTGCTCAAAAGCTAAATGATCGAAGAGTGCTCAAAAGATGAATGATCGAAGAGTGCTCAAAGTTGAATGATCGAAGAGGATTTTTTTATGAAGTGAATGGGATATATATAGGATACAGGGTATGATCGATCAACGGTTGAAATAAATCAATGAAATCAATGGATGAGATGAGTTGAGAAGGCATGATGAATGTGCAAACGACATGTGTCATGCTTTAAAGTTGTTTTTATTGAATTAATTCCTTTTTGGCTAAAGATAGGATTTAATTTCATAAAATTAGAATTCTTTTTTCTAATTTATGAGTTGATGAATAAAGATAATAAAATTAAAGCCAATTAACTCAACTTTAGATTTGTTTTTTTAAAGTTCTAAAAATAAGACTGATTGTGCACATAGAAGAAAACGATATTTTTAGAAGATTTTGAAAGATAATTGAAAGATAAAACAAATTAAATAAATTTATTTATTTAATTTATTGTGCATGGAAGAATAAGATTATTTTTGGAAGATGATTTTTTTGAAATTAAATAAATAAATTTATTTAATTAATTGTGCATGATAGAAGAAAAAGATAAGATATAAATAAAATATTGATTTTATTTATTTTTAGAAGATTTGAGTCAACTTAAATAAATTTAAACAATTTATTTAAATTTAGAAGAATATTTAGATTAATTAAATAATTTGACAATTATTTAATTATGGATATGAGGAATTCGAATGATGATTTAATTAAATAAATAGAATTTATTCAATTAATGTTGAAATTTGGTGATTTAGAAGAAATTGATGAAATTAATTAAATAATTAAATTATTCAATTAATGTTGATGCAAGCGATCTGTGAAGGGTCACTTTTAGGTGTCTACAGGACCCACACTAAGTGCAGGTGGAGCACAAGGGTTGCAACAGGTAGGGAGTTCAACTCATAGCTCACACTAGAGCATGATTGTATATATGTTGTACCAGATGTATTATGTACCATTTTGTATTAGCTATGTATTTTGATTACGATGCCTGCAAGCATCTGATGTATATTTTTGAGGGCTCATAATAGCCATGATGTATTATAGCACCATTTTTTATGTACATGATGTATATACAGACATTTGTATTCTTTTGATGACCTTGATGATGATATATGATATATGCGATGATCTATATGATGTATGATGATGTTTATGGATGTTCATGTTTGATTTCTACATGCTATGGATGTATATATGCTTATATTTGATATCCCGTTATGATTAATGTTCATGGATGTGATGACATGTACTATGATTATGGATTCATGTGATGATGTTAATGCTTATAGATATATGGATGAGATGACATTATAATATGATTATGGACTCATGTGATGATGTTTATGTTTAGAGATGTATGGATGTGATGTCTAACACATGGTTTTGCAGGTATGCAGAAGACTTTGATGATAGATAGAAGAAAATGAGATAGAATAGAACATGATAGATAGAAAATAATAGATTATTGATCAATCTTGGCATGAAAACTATATTGTGATTTTGGATGTATGGATGGGTAAATAAATAACTTGTTGCAACGGTTACACAAATATTCATAAAGAACAATCCTAGATTTTAATATAGTACATGGATAGTTATGCAACCAAGGTATATAAGACCAAGGTGCCAAGATATCCAGTGCATGGATGTTGACTCTACAAATAGATGGTGTGAACTTAGATCTACTTAGACATAATATAACCTTGTTGGATATGTGAATGAGCCATATTATTGAACATATAATAAACTTAATACATAAATGCAAAAGTATATTAATATATAAGATGCTAGGTTGTAGCACATGCACAAGATAAATATTAGCCATAGTAAGATGATAAGAACATCCCACAAACACATCATACGAAAGCAATGACTATGCCCCAATCCATACTGCATCACAACATAACAAGATATAGATAAATCAAGGTAGTCTTGAATAGGTAATCAGAAAGGAACAAAAGATAAACCAAAAAGAAAAATGATTGACTAATAAAGTAAACACATAGCCATCATATTCTCTTGCCAAAGAGGTTTCTTAGGGTAGATAGATAAATGAAGCCTTATTGTAGGAAAGATATATCCATTAAAGGCTATTGGTCTAATTAATGATAGATAGATTGATGTAGCAGATGTGGAAAGCAGATATGAAGGACATCATATGAATTTAGGAGTAGTCTTTTTGCTTTAGGTTTGGACAAGTACTTTAGCTTTCAAAGGATGCATAGTTCATTTTTTGCTTGAGTTAGTCAAGTCTAGGTGGTAGGATCAATTGTGATAAATGGAGGACAAGAAAGATGGAAGTGTTAATGGATTGGGATGAAGAATGATGAGTCGTATGTGTTTGAGTACTAGATACTTCCTTTGTATTCTAGACTACCTACATACCATGTATCCATAGGATCAAGGCACATTACGATGAAAGATGATTTATGATAATATGTAGTTCTGGGTAGAGTGATGAGATGGGTGAAATGTGATGAGAGTGCTAAGTGAAATGATGATATCTTATGTACTTGAGTACTGGATACTTCCTTCGTATTCCAGACTGCCAACATACTCGTATCCACAAGATCAAGGTACTTTAAGACTAATATGAGATGATGTAGGATAAGATGAAGTGATGATTGATGATGTGGTCATACCTTTAATAAGGATCCATTCCTATACGTAGGTTAAGGAAAAAGTTGCCCCCATTTAGGTTGAGGTTTTATTATGGATGATGATGGATAAACTAACTATGGATGAACTGACATATAGATGAATTGACATATAGATGAACTGACATATGGATGAACTGACTTATGGATAACTGGCACATGGATGAACTAACTTATGGATAACTAACACATGGATGAATTGACTATGATATAGGAACTAACTAAGGATGATGCTAATGGATAACTGACACTGATGATTTCCAAGCCATGATAGATGGGAAAAATGGAAACAATATGGATGGATGGATGAAGGCTTTATTATGAAGTGGGATGAAATGAGATGGGTGTACGACTTAATAGATGGTGGATGTTGACACTACACATAGCACCTGTTTTCCAAGTTTTCACTATGGTACTTATCCAAGGCACCTGTTTACTAGGTTTTCACCATAGGATGAATTATTTGTGGAGTTTTCTATTTTATTTATTTATTATTATTTTTTTGGATTTTTCTAAGGATACTCTAAAGATAAAGCATAAAACCTCTTGAGATGAACACTATTAATGGGTTCATCCAAGGGAATTCCTTCAAGTGTTGACAAAGTGTAATCTCCTGATCCATAGACCGTAGTGATAACAAAAGTTCCCAACCAATTTGGTTCAAACTTGCCCTTCTTGTCTCTATCTTATTGGTTGCATTGATTTTCTTTAAGGACAAGATCACCTATTTGAAACCTTCTCTCCTTGATATTCTTATTGTAGTTACGACGAAGGTGATTTTGATAGACATGAAGATGGTTTAGTGCTATTTGATGCCTCTTGTCAATTAACTCAAGCTCAACTAAGCTAAAAATTTGGTACTCCTCTCTATCAATCAGGTGCTTCATAGATACTCTAAGAGATGGGATCTTGACCTCGATGGGTAAAATGGCTTCAATGCCATAGACTAAGGCAAAAGGTGTAGCACTAGTTGGTGTTCAAATACTAGTGTGATAGGCCCATAAGATGGGGTTTAGTTGTAGATGCCAATCATGACCAGCTTCTTTGACCATTTTCTTTAGGATTTTAAGTATGGTTGTGTTTGAAGCCCTAGCTTGGTCATTTGACTAAGGATAGTATGGAGTAGAAAAGTGATGTTGGATATTGTATTGTGTGCATAAGGCATAAACATCTTGATTCTTGAATGGTCTACCATTATTAGTGACAATGGATTGGGGAATACCATACTGGTAAATGAGGTAATTTAGGATAAACTTGGCTATTTTATTACCAGTGATATAGGTCATGGGAATAGCTTCTACCCACTTAGTAAAATACTCAGTGGTGGTAATGATAAACTTATGGCCATTAGATGAGGATGGATGGATTTTAGCAACAAGGTCAAGTCCCCACTCTGAAAAGGGCCATGGAGTTGTAACAGGTTGTAGCTTGTGTGTCGGTGTATGTATCAAGTCCCCATGTTGTTGGAATTGTAGACACTTCTTAGCAAATTGGACTGCATCTTGCTCTATGGTAGGCCAATAATATAAACCTATTTAGCGTATCTTCTTAGCTAGAGTTTGACTGGTGGAATGTGATTCACAGATACCTTCGTGTTTATCTCTTAAGGTAGCATTAGCTTCTTCTGAGTTAAGACATCTAAGTAGGATACCATCAAGACTTTGGTGGTAAAGGGTGTCACCTAAAATAGTGAAACAAGAGGCTCAAAGGATAAAGGTTTTACGTTGGGTTTTGGATAGTTCAAAGGGAAAGGTACCATTTCAAAGGTATTCATAGATATCTTCATACCAAGGGGAATTTGGGACGAACAAGTTCATAGATAAATGCAGTTGTAAGAACATCAACGATAGGTATCAACAGTTGCTCGATTAAGAATTCACATTTTTGAGTGTTTGTAGGCATATCTATGAGTGATCCACTAGGAGCCATAGAATCTACAACTTTATTATGTACCCTTGGCATTTGCTCAAAAGAGATACTAGACAAGTGAGGCTTGTAAGTATCAACCAACTACTTGTAGGGTATCAACTTGTCTAATAACTAGTTGAGATTGTTGGGATAAGGAGCCATTAACCTTGTAAATCCTAATATTGTATTTATTCCATTTATTATTTGTAATTTGTAATTACCCATAAGGGATGTACAAGTTTCACTGATAGTGGTAAAATTATTTATTATCCACGATAATTACGGAGTTACTGCATGGTAAGTCCCAAAGTTACCAACGGTAGTTACGGGATGTCATTTAGTATGGTAAATGGTAATTGGTCAAAGTGGGGTGCACATGTGGAGGAATAATCTATTTTTAGTGTTATGGCGCACGCCATATATGTTGTAAGGTGTAAGAGATTCTATGACAACTATAAGTTGTCATAAGAATCTATGACACTAATAATAGCATATGACACATCATAAGATGTTGTAAGTGGCTATTTTTGGCCCCAAGGCATTCAAGCTTGCATGGGCACTTTTTCCCAAGTGTAGGGTGCATGTATGACAGCATTTATGACCTCGTAAGGGCCTATTCTTGGCCATGGACGCCCAAGGTTGTGTTGTTGACTCTTGACAAGTGTTATGGGCTTGTAAGAAGTCATTTAGTGCCTTGAGGTTGTGTAAATTCTATATAAACCATAGCATAGTAGATGAGATGAATATAATAGTTTATAGGTACCCGGGTTCTGCCGGAGTGAAGGTTGAAGGACAGAGGAAGTGAATGTATTTGTAATCTCCTTTTGTGAAGATAATACAACTTGGCCTCTTTTCTTGGTGGAGTTTTTTATCCGAAAGGGTTTTATCCATGTTAAACACTTGTGTTATGTGCTTCATTCTGTTTCTGATATATTTTCGTATTGTGGGTTTATGTTTTGATTACAATCTCCATTGTTAATGCACACTTAAAAGATTGCTGAATTTTATTCGAATCAGTTTTCCATTGAATTAGTGTTGCTTCCATTTCTAACATTTGGTATCAGAGCCTGGCCAACTTTGACTCTTGGGTGGTAGTGTGGAAGTTGTAGTTGCAGTGGGAGATTTGGTTGTGTTTGTTTTGTAGATCTTGTGTTGTTATTATGGCTGCATCCACTGTTGCATCAACCTCTCAAATGGACATTGAGAAGTTCAATGGAACAGGGTATGAGTTGTGGAAGCTAAAAATGGAAGATTTGTTGGAAGAAAGAAACCAATGGTTGGCTGTCCAAAAAGAGAAGAAACCTGACGATGTCTCTCAAGATGAGTGGGATAGACTGGATAAGAAGGCATGGGAAACCATCCAGTTGTGTCTTTCAGACTCTGT
The DNA here is from genome assembly GCA_027924645.1 of Cunninghamia lanceolata. Classification (NCBI taxonomy): domain Eukaryota; kingdom Viridiplantae; phylum Streptophyta; class Pinopsida; order Cupressales; family Cupressaceae; genus Cunninghamia; species Cunninghamia lanceolata. The sequence continues at coordinate 4,626,089 of BSBN01000794.1, forward strand.
CATGTTGAATGTCACAAAGGAAGAGACTGCATACAAGTTGTGGAAACGGTTGGGTGAGATCTATCAAGCCAAGAGTATGGTAAATAAATGTCAGCAATAGCAGTCTTAGCATGTCCAATTTGAAGTAGCAGTCTTATCATGTCTACAGTACCAACCCTATAAAGTGAAAAGATTTCAAAATGGATATTGGTCTTTAATTAATTGAATTAATTATATTGCAAGATTATATAGTAACCTCCACTGCACTTAACCTTCACTTCCACATTGCCAGATTATATAGTAACCTCCACTGGCCTTAACCTTCACTTCCACATTTCCAGATTACATACGTAATATGAATAGGCCTACTTCTTTCTTTAGAATTAATTGAATTAATTGCAGAAAAAATGAAACTATTTTTTGGAGAAATGGATAATCTTTTAGGACTCCATTTTGAGGGGTAAAACTACCCGGTTTTCGGCAATCATGCAGAAATTTTCCCAAATTCGCAATTCCACCAATTTTGCACCCTGAAACTTTCTACCTATCCATCCAATTGAATTCCTGCTTAGGGCATATAAGATTTTGACTGTACATAGGTAGCTTCTTTTGAGTTGCTCTTTTCAAAATGATGATCCCTTCTCTCTTTCTTGAAGTGGTGGTCCCTTCTCTTTTTTTCAAAGTGGTGGTCCTTTCTCTCAGACAAGATTTGTTCGACAGATTGTATGATTATCCTCCCTCTTTGGTGGACAAGATTTTTTCAGACATCGTATGATTAGATTTGAAATCTTTTGACTTGCTTGACCGATTTGTATTGATAATAAGACTCATAAAATCTTTTGACCTAGTGGACACACGAAATCTTTTTAGTATTAGAATTGTTTGGTCCTCCCTCTCGACTTGGAAAATCTTTTTAGCATTAATTTAACCTGATAATTATGTCAGGGCTTGAATCTGAGGGTTTGCTTGTGTGTGGGGATGGGTGGGGGGTTATGCCTCCTCCCGATATCGCGAGAGCCATATTTAGGTGGGATCCATGTAACGTAGGTAAGAGATTTATCCCACCATTGATGTTGTAATTAATCTACCTCGACTATAACTATTTTGTAAATGGCATCTAACCCGACCTCTAGTCAATTCTCTAGATAAAGAAGAAACCTTTTTCTCCACCGGCAACTTTTGATCAATTCATTGATGGTCTATTTTACCTTCCTCCCACCCACCAATTAATCTACCCCCTCCGGGAGGGGCCTCCCCCTTTATTATTGTCGGGTCACTTTTTGCCTTCACTTCATATGGAAGAGTTCACGACTGACTACGATCCTTCACTCCCAACCAGAATAGTACACGACCAACGACCATCCTTCGCTAAACACGGAATCCTAAATGGGTACTCTTCAGCCTTCCTCCTTCACTTCATCTTGAATCCTTCCTCTGTCACCTCAGACTTTCAAGCCAGTGACCAATCTTCATAGCCACATACAAAGGCTCTGAATCGCCACTTCTATTCTATATGCAATGCAACTGATAGCCATTGACCAAACTGAACCAACCACTTTAGCCTTCCTCTGACACTTCATCCAGAAAATTATTTTCCATGAAAATGAAAGAGGGTGAGTCAGTTGTAGAGCATTTAAATTCTTTTTATTTGTTAGTGAGTCAGCTTGATTTAGTAGATGTTGAGGTTAGTGAGGAATATAAATGTATCTTACTTCTTTGTTCTTTACCTGAGTCTTGGGAGAATGTTATCCTTGCTATCACTGCTAACCTTGTGGATCCGAAGTCGGATGCTCTTGTTTTAGTGCTATTGTCACAGGAATTGAGGAAGAAGAGTTTAGATAGTTCAGGGGATGCTCTCAGTGTCAGGGGAAGGTCTAAGGAAAGAGGACCTAAGGGAGATCACAAAGGGGCTAAGGATAAGTCCAAGGGCTGGTCTAAGACTCCTGGTAAAAAGAACAGAGTTAAGTGTTGGAAATGTGGTAAAAGGGGACATGTGAAGGAGTGCAAAAATCCCAAGAAACAGTGGGAGAGTGCTTCGGATAAGTCCTCGAATGTAGGCGAAGAAGTTTTACTTTCTGCATGTAATCTTGTTTCTAATGATCACTAGTTGATTGACTTAGGATGCTAATTTTATATGACCACACATAAGGAATGGTTCTCCTCATATGAAGAATATGATGGAGGTAATATCTACCTTGGTGACAACTCTACATATCTGATTGTCAGGAAAAGAAAGGTATTGTTGTGTTTCAGTGATGGGAGGATTAAAACCCTCCCTGGTGTTTTGCATGTTCCTAGATTAGCTAGAAATCTGATTTCAGTTTTGAAGTTGAATGATTTGGGAATGCATGTGACATTTGACAAGCATGGCCACAGATTAGTGAGAGGGAACTTGGTGGTAACGAAGGGGAAGAGATTCAGAAGCCTGTTCAAGCATGAAGCCACTATAGTTTATAAAGTCTCCTATGTATCTAAGGCTTCTGAAAACACTTGTATGTTGTGGCACCATAGATTGGGCCACACAAGAAATAATGTATTGAAAACTATTAAGAATAAAGAATTGTTGGATGTTTTCTCTTATTCTGATGAGCATTTTGATTTTTGTGAGCATTGTGTGTTTGGTAAACAAAACAAAAAATCATTTCCTTTAGGAAGCATAGAGCAAAAGAGAAGTTAGAAATTATTCATACGGATGTGTTTGGACCTGTGGATAATTAATCTATCAAAAAATCTCATTATTTTGTAACCTTCATTGATGATGTATCCAGATTTACATGGATTTATTTTATGAAGCATAAATTTAAATTTTTCACTAAGTTTAAGGAATTCAAAGTCTTAGTAGAGAACCAATCAGGTTTAAAGATAAAAATATTAAGATCTGACAATGGAGGGGAATATTGTTCTAAGGAATTTGATGAGTTTTGCAAGCATGCAGGTATAATCAGACAAAAGACAACTCCGTATACACCACAACAGAATGGTGTTACAGAAAGGATGAACCGAACAATTATGGAAAGGGCCAGAAGTATGCTTAGTGATGCACAGTTGGATAAATGCTTTTGGGAAGAGGCTGTGTGTACTGCTTGCTACTTGATAAACAAATCTCCTTGTAAGGCTCTTGGTTCGACACCTTATGAAGTGTGGACAAGTAAGAAACCTTCTGTTTCACATTTAAGGGTTTTTAGCTATGAGGCTTTTGTTCATGTGCCTAGGAAAAAGTGATCTAAGTTGGATCCAAAGGCTAAAAAGTGTACATTCATTAGATATGGTGATAATGTCAAAGGTTATAAGCTTTGGAATCCACTAACCCGCAGGATTATCTTTTCTAGAGATGTTATTTTTAGGGAACTTAGAGCTATTTCTAACCCTGAGCAGCCAAAAGAGAAAGAAGAAAAGGTAAAGAAGGTGCACTTTGATTTAGAGCAGCAAGATGCACCTCAAGAAGAACATAATGATGGATTGGGGGGTGAAGAAGAAGAAGAAGATTCAAGTAGTTCTAATGAAGAGGAATATGTTGTGACAGAAGAAGTTGGTATAGATGATCATGTAGAAGAACGAGTAGATTCTCTTACTTCACCTTTGAGGAGATCCACAAGACAATGAAATCTAGTTGACACGTATAGCCCACTAGATTTCCATTGTGTATATGCTTTATTAAGTACTAACGATGAACCTAGATCCTACAGGGAAGCTATTTCTATAGATGATAGTGAGTCTTGGCAGCTAGCCATGCAGGAGGAGATGATGGTTTTAGATTCTTGTAACACCTGAGATCTTATTCATTTTCCCAAAGGAAGAAAGGCCATAGGATGTAAGTGGGTCTTCAAGAAGAAGTTTGGAGCAGATGGGTCATTGGAGAAGTACAATGCTAGATTGGTAGCCAAGGGCTACTCCCAGAGAGAGGGAGTTGATTTTGGTGAGATATTCTCTCCTGTTGCTAAATTAATTTCTATTAGATTTCTCTTATCCATTGCTACAACTTATGATTGGGAGATTGAGCAAATGGATGTTAAGACTACATTCTTGCATGGATATCTTGAAGAAGAAATTTATATGCAACAACCTACAAGTTTTGAGGTAAAAGGAAAAGAACATTGGGTTTGTAGGTTAAAGAGGTCTCTCTATGGTTTGAAACAGTCCCCCAGAATGTGGTATCAAAAGTTTGATTCATTTATTTTGAAATTGGGTTTTGTTAGAAGCGAGGAGGATCATTGTGTTTACATTCATTGTATTGATGATTCTATACTGGTTATTTCTTTGTATGTTGATGACATGTTTTCCAACAATACTAAGGGTATGGTCAGTGACCTTAAAGCCCAACTTTCAGGTGCATTTGAGATGAAGGATCTTGGTGCTGCAAGGTATATTTTGGGAATGGAGATTAGGAGGGACAGAGTTAACAGAAAGCTTTGGTTATCACAAAGTAAGTATGTGAATACTATTGTGCAGAGGTTTAGTTTGCAGGACTATAACCTAGTTAGAGTTCCTTTACCCATTGGTACTAAGCTTTCATTAGATATGTGTCCAAAGACTGAGGATGATCTTGAGGATATGTCTAATGTGTCATATGCTAGTGTTGTAGGGAGTTTGATGTATGCAATAGTTTGCACTAGACCAGATATTGCCGAAGCAGTGGGAGTTTTGAGCAGATTTATGTCTAACCCTAGTAGATAGCATTGGAATTATGTGAAGAGGGTGTTTAAATATCTTGCAGTTACTCCTCATCATTGTTTGGTTTATTCTGTTATTGATAGTGCTGATAAATCTTTGGACATATAGGGTTTTGTTGATGCAGATTGGGCAGGTGACTTAGATAGTCGAAGGTTCACTAGTGGCTATGTGTTTACTCTGTTTGGAGGTGCAGTGAGTTGGATGAGTAAGAGGCAGCCCACAGTTGCTTTGTCCACCACAGAAGTAGAGTATATGGTTGCAACTCATGTCTCTAAGGAGGCAGTTTGGTTGAGGAGACTATGTACAGTATCACTTTGTTCGAGAGTTGGTTGCAAATGGAGAGATTGAGTTGAAGAAGATAGATACTTAGGAGAATGTTGTAGATTCATTGACCAAGCCTATGTGCATAGAGAAGTTCATGTGGTGCAGAGAGGCCATGGGCCTTGTTTCTAGTGCCTCATTATTTTTCATTTGATTTCCTATGGGTTGATTTACAATGTATAACGTCAAGTGGGAGAATGTTGGGATAAGGTTCTATTAACCTTGTAAATCCCAATATTGTATTTATTCCATTCATTATTTGTAATTTGTAATTACCCATAAGGGATGTACAAGTTTCACTGGTAGTGGTAAAAATTATTTACTGCCCATGGTAATTACGGAGTTACTCTATGGTAAGTCCCAGAGTTATTGACGGTAGTTATGGGATGTCATTTACTATGTAAATGTTAATTAGTCAAAGTGGGGTGCACATGTGGAGGAATAATCTATTTTTAGTGTTATGACACACGTCATAGATGTTGTAAGAAGGTGTAAGAGATTCTATGACAACTGTAAGTTGTCATAAGAATTTATGACACTAATAATAGCATATGACGCGTCATAAGATGTTGTAAATGGCTATTTTTGGCCCCAAGGCGTGCAAGCTTGCATTGGCACTTTTTCCCAAGTGTAGGATGCATATATGACAACATTTATGACCCCGTAAGAGCCTATTCTTGGCCATGGATGCCCAAGGTTGTGTTGTTGACTCTTGACAAGTGTTATGAGCTTGTAAGAAGTCATGTAGTGCCTTGAGGTTGTGTAAATTCTATATAAACCATAGCATAGTAGATGAGATGAATATAACAGTTTACAGGTACCCAGGTTCTACCGGAGTGAAGGTTGAAGGACAGAGGAAGTGAATGTATTTGTAATCTCCTTTTGTGAAGATAATACAACTTGGCCTCTTTTCTTGGTGGAGTTTTTTACCCTAAAGGGTTTTCTCCACGTTAAACACTTGTGTTATGTGCTTCATTCTGTTTCTGGTATATTTCTGTATTATGGGTTTATGTTTTGATTACAATCTCCATTGTTAATGTACACTTAAAAGATTGCTGAAATTTATTCAAATCAGTTTTCCATTGAAGTAGTGTTGCTTCCATTTCTAACAGAGACTCCCCATAGACTTGGAGTTCCTTGATATTCCATTCTACCGCTATACGGAGAACTATAAGAAGTGCTTCATATTCAACAATATTGTTGGTACATGAAAATGCTAGCCTATGTGATTTTGAGATATAGTCATTTTGAGGTGTGATGAATAGGATGTCAACCCCTAAACCATGTTGTGTATAGGAACCATCAAAGTATAACTGTTAGATCTAGGGCACACAACTAAGAGGGGGTGAATTAGTTGTACAAAACTTGCTTCTATTTCGAACACTTAAATCCTCTTTGTTATTTGATAGCATATCAATTAATCATTCATGAAAGAATAAAGCATAAACACCAAAGCAGATATACATCAACACATGAGACACCAAGATTTTGACGTGGAAAACTCAGGTAAGGGAAAAACCATGGGCTGATTAACCCAAGGATTATTCTCTGTTAGAAGAATAAGAAAAATAGATGGCACATGCCAATTAGGGCTCATTGCTTGAGCACACTGCTCACAAGAGGCACACTGCCTACAAGAGACACACTGTCTACAAAGTAACAAGTATTACAAACTTGAACTAGAGATTGACATCTTTACCATGCCTGGATCAGTTCCATGTAAGCCCAAAACTCCTGCTCTACCTTTTGTACTTCTCTTTGCTATATCACTCTCACCGCAAGACACACTTCAAAATGAATTCACAATCCCTTATTTATACAAGGCATCAACTTAGGAACAATCATCTAAGTCAGCAAACACCTATAAGATCATTCGCAAGACGTGTAATACATCCGGTCGGCTAGTCTCAAGAACACCAATATCTGTGGTTATTCTTCATGTGCAAACTCTAACTTCAATGCGGACCACCAATAAGAATTGTACATGATCCAAAGATCACCAAAACCTTTCCTGAGTCATCAAGAACATCCGCACTTTATTAGCTTACTAGAATTCTTCTGTTCTTCATCCAGAACTTCAAGAACATAGTTTATCATCACTGTCATAATGTTAAAGGTGCTTCCAGACCTCCAAACCATGAACAAATCTAGTTGTCACTTCACACAAACTTCTTCAACACTCTCTCCAATCCACAAAATGAGATAATTCAATTCCAGAGCTCACCAGACCAATCTGTGACACTCTGTCACCATTGAACACCTGCCAGAATCAGTTCTACTAGAGTGATCATAACTTCTTCAGATCTTCATGCGGACCTCTGAAATCTTGACTGGAACATCTCAAGACTCATATCTACAAACCCTTTAAATTGTATCCTCTGATCCTCAACCTATTAAGGAATTTTGCCTTCTTCTCATCATTGTTCTTCACTATTCCTGATTGAGATTGATTTCCTCAATAACCTCAGTACACAACACATCCAATCCTTCTCATTAATGTAATATGAGTATGTTGACATCAATGACAACATTGGTTATCCTCATACTTGCAACAATCTCCCCCTTTGTCATTGATGGCAACATATGATGTGAAAAACCATCAAGACAAGAGCTTCTCCTTTTTGTCACAGCTCCCCCTATCAGCAACAACTCTTCACATGTCTTCTCTTTCTTTACTGCTCCCCCTTTGATCATCAACCACTTGTTTTTCACATGTCTTCTCTCCCCCTTTGACATCAATGGCAAAGGGCTTATACTTGCAACTCTAACACATCAGAATCATGCCAGCTACTCCCCCTGAGTAGCAGCTCCCCATCACCAATCTGGATCACAAGATATGACTATGATATCCACTGGACTGATGCACATCAGTGCATCCTAGTTCATCATCAGAGGGGCAATGACCCCTAACTTCTCCCTGAGATACTCAAAAGATTCCTTGGGAAGAGGTTTAGTAAAAATATCTGTAAGCTGATCCTTGGAGGGCACATACTCCAATCTGACTTCACCCTTGTTCACTTGCTCTCTCAGAAAGTGAAATTTGATAGATATATGCTTGGTCTTAGAATGCAACACCGAATTCTTAGAAATATTTATTGCACTTGAATTATCACAGAAAATTGTGATAGGCTCCTTATATTCTACTTGAATATCTCTTAGCATCTGCTTCATCCACAAAAGTTGAGTGCAACTACTTGCTATTGCAATGTATTCTGCTTCTGTTGTAGACATGGATATTGCCTCTTGTTTCTTGCTTAGCCAAGAAACCAACCTTTTTCCTAAAAAGAATGCTACTCCACTTGTACTCTTCCTATCATCCACATCTCCTGCCCAATCTGCATCTGTATATGCATGAAGAGAAAAGTCATGATCTCTGGGATACCGTAGGCCATACTCAGGTGTTCCTTTTAAGTACCTAAAAATTCTTTTGATTGCCATGACATGAGATTCTCTGGGATCAGCCTGGAATCTCGCCACAAGACCAACAGCTTGCATTATATCTGGTCTAGTCTGAGTGAGATACAATAATCCTCTAATCATTGATCTGTACTTGGTTTGATCTATCTTAGGAGAGTCATCATCTTTGCTCAACTTACATCTAGCTGCCATGGGAGTGTTCATTGGCTTTGAATCTTCCATTCCAAATTTCCTCAACAATTCTTTCACATATTTGGTTTGAGAGATAAAGATTCCTTTCTTTGTCTGAGTAATTTGCAGACCCAAGAAGAAATTCATTTCATCGAGCATTGACATTTCAAACTCACTTTTCATTTGATTTGCAAAGGTTTTACACATACTTTCTCTTCCTCCAAAGATGATATCATCAACAAATACTTCAACAATCAAGATGTTTTCATGATCAATTTTGAAATATAGGTTACTATCAGTAGTACCTTTATTGAAACCAATCTTCAAAAGATGTTTGTCCAGCCTCTCATACCATGCTCTTGGGGCTTGCTTTAGACCATACAGTGCCTTCTTTAATTTGCAGACCATATCACCATGCTCAGATAACTGAAATCCATCTAGTTGTTCAATGTACACTTCTTCTTCTAAGTCACCATCTAGGAAAGCAGATTTGACATCCATCTGATACACTTTGAAATCCTTGAAGGTAGCAAATGCAAGAAATAGTCTGACTGCTTCAATTCTTACCACCGAAGCAAAGTTTTCCTCAAAATCAATCCCTTCTATTTGAGAGTAGCCTTTGCACATTAATCTGGCTTTATTTCTGATTACTTCACCAACTTCATTTAGTTCGTTCCAGAAGACCCATTTGGTTCCAATCACATTCTTGTTTCTAGGTCTAGAAACAAGATCCCAAGTGTGATTCTTCTCAATTTGCATTAATTCTTCTTCCATTGCTTTGGTCCAATTTTCATCATTGCAGGCTTCATTTATTGTCTTAGGTTCAATCTTTGAAATCAGACAACATTCATCTGAATATTGAGCAACATTCCTTCTAGTTTGCACATCTTTGCTTTTGTCACCTATGATCTGATCTTCAGAGTGGTTCAGCCTTACATACCTTGAACTTTGGGAGTTTCTTGTACTTTTTCTTCTTGATCAGGCTCATTCAGACCTGTCTCTTCTTCCTGATTTACCGGATTAGTCTGAATTTGACTTTCAGGAGAGGATTGAGTTCCTTGAACTAGAACACCATTCTGATCATCTTCATCATACTCATAAAATCTTGAGGGCTTCTCAATACCTTCATCAACCTTCACATTTGTACTTTCTATCATCTTTCTCAGTCTCTTATTGTAACACCGGTATGCTTTGCTTTAAGTAGAGTAACCCAAGAAAATTCCTTCATCACTTCTAGCATCAAAGTTTCCTAGATCTTCATCTCTTTTAATGTAACATTTGCTACCAAATACTCTGAAATATCTCACAGTAGGAGTGATGCCAAACCAAAGTTCATAAGGAGTCTTACCGGTATTGCTTCTGATTTGAACTCGATTGAGAGTATAGACTGTAGTGCTCATAGCTTCTCTCCAAAACATCTGGGGAACATTTGCTTCCATCATTATTGTCCTGGATGCTTCCTGGATGGTTTGGTTCTTTCTCTCTACTACTCCATTCTGTTGTGGAGTCCTAGGAGCAGATAACTATCTCTTTATACCATGCTTCTCATAGAAGTTTATGAATTCACCAGATGTGAATTCACCACCTCTATCAGACCTCAGACATTTCAGTCTTAATCTAGTTTGATTCTCTACCATAGCCTTGAAGATTTTGAACTTCTCAAATGCTTCTAATTTCTCTTTCAGAAAGGTAACCCACATCATCCGAGAATGGTCATCAATCAGTAACATGAAGTATCTATCACCTTGTATACTCTTGATTCTTGTCGGACCACATAGATCAGTATAAACTAATTCCAATAATCCGGTAGAGGACTGATCCTTGCTTTTGAATGAGACTCTGCTCTGTTTACCCAGTTGACATTCTTTGCACAAACTATTTGTAGGTTTTACCAATTTTGGAAGATCTCTTACAGCCTGAGTATTGCTTATCTTGATGATGTTATCAAAATTTACATGACACATCCTTCTGTGCCACAACCAACTCTGATCAACTTGAACAAACAGACAACTTTTATTAGTACCAACCAAGTGGAAGATATTACCTTTAGTTTGAGTACCAGATGCAATCTTTGTTCCAGATCTTTCAAGGATTTTGCATTTTCCATCCTTGAATCAGAGATCATAGCCTTTGTCCACCAACTATCCAACACTAAGAAGATTGTGCTTCAAACCTTCAACATACAGCAAATTACTAGTTTTGTTTCTTCCATTAAAAGAAATAGTTCTTCTTCCTCTGATTCTACTAGCAGAATTATCACCAAACTTTACCACTCCTCTTTCATACCTTTACAAATCCAAGAATTTGTTCTTGTCACCTATCATATGGTGAGAGCATCCACTGTCAATAACCCAATCATCCTTTTCTTCAACTTGGGCAGCCAAAGCTCTTTCTACAACCTTATGTTTAACAAATACAGAGGATATTAGATCTTCTTCCTTGATGGCAATAAACACCCATTCACTTCTGGATTTGTCTCCTGTCTCTGATTCATCATCTGTTACTCCTTCATTATCAGCTTCTTCATGAACATAATAACAATTCTTTTGGAACCTTTGTCTGTTAGAATTTGACCTTGTAGATCTTTTCAGACATCTTGAGGCAAAGTGACCAATCTTATTGCAGTTGAAACACTTAAAGGGTAATTTTCCTTCATACTTACCGGATCCTCTTGGCAGTCTTTTTGCAAAGAGGGCTTCAAGTTGAGCTATTTCTGCTTCTTCCTCTTCCATGTCTCTTCTTGCTTGATCATACCATGACAGCTTCCTTGAAGAGTTTTCTCCCAGATCAAATCTTTGTTTGCCTTTCACAGAGGCACTAGCTTTGAATGTAGATTAAGTCTTGGGGGGATCATCTCCAAACTTGGTCATTTCAAATGCAGCCAGTTTGCTAGCCAATTGGTCTCTTGTGACAGTTGTATGGGCTCTGAATTCATCAATGGTAGCAACCTTGATTTTGTAGATAGCAGGAAGGGATCTGAGAATTTTGCCAACAATCTCATTTTCATCCAAAACTCCACTAGCATTCCTAATTCCACACACCAGCTCATTTACTCTTGGCATAAAGGTAGTAATATTTTCATCATCTCTCATCTTCAGTCTTTCAAATTTCCCTTTGAGACTTTGCAACCTTGCACTCTTAACATACTCATCTCCTTCATGCAGAAGTTCCAGTTTAATCTAGATCTCATAGGCAGTTGGTAGGTCAATGACATTTGAGAGCTCTGAGTCAGTTAATGCACTTAGAAGAGCCTCTTTGGTCTGCAGATTGTTTTCAGCATTAGTGATTTCATTTAGAGTTGTCAGACCACCCTGTGGATGTGTATAAGCTTTTGTGACCATGGACAAGTACACCTTTCCCATGCACTCCAAGTGACATTTCATGCGGCTATTCCAAAGAGAGAAGTTGGTTCCATCAAACTTCGGACTATCCTTCTTGTATGACTACATCTTGGATCTCCTCAAGCGGTTAAGCTCCTTTTAGAGGAACTTGGCTCTGATACCAATTGTTAGATCTAGGACACACAACTGAGAGGGGGGGTGAATTAGTTGTACAAAACTTGCTTCTATTTCGAACACTTAAATCCTCTTTGTTATTTGATAGCATATCAATTAATCATTCATGAAAGCATAAAGCATAAACACCAGAGCAGATATACATCAACACATGAGACACCAAGATTTTGACGTGGAAAACCCGGTTAAGGGAAAAACCATGGGGTGATTAACCCAAGGATTATTCTCTGTTAGAAGAATAAGAAAAATAGATGGCACATGCCAATTAGGGCTCACTACCCAAGCACACTACTCACAAGAGGTACACTGCCTACAAGAGACACACTGTCTACAAAGTAACAAGTATTACAAACTTGAACTGGAGATTGACATCTTTACCATGCCTGGATCAGTTCCATGTAAGCCTAAAACTCCTGCTCTACCTTTCACACTTCTCTTTGCTATATCACTCTCATCACCACAAGACACACTTCAAAATGAATTCACAATCCCTTATTTATACAGGGCATCGACTTAGGAACAATCATCTAAGTCGGCAAACACCTATAAGATCATTCTCAAGATGTGTAATACATCCGGTCAGCCAGTCTCAAGAAGAACACCAATATCTATGGTTATTCTTCAAGTGCAAACTCTAACTTCAATGCGGACCACCAATAAGAGTTGTACATGATCCAAAGATCACCAAAACCTTTCCTGAGTCATCCAGAACATCCGCACTTTATCATCTTACTGGAATTCTTCTGTTCTTCATCCGAAACTTCAAGAACACAGTTTGTCATCACTGTCATAATGTAAAAGGTGCTTTCGGACCTCCAAACCATGAAAAAATCTAGTTGTCACTTCACACAAACTTCTTCAACACTCTCTCCAATCTGAAGAATGAGATAATGCAATTTCGGAGCTCATTGGACCAATCTGTGACACTCTGTCACCACTGAACACCTACTGGAACCGGTTCTACTAGAGTGATCATAACTTCTTCAGATCTTCATGCGGACCTCTAAACTCTTGATTGGAACATCTCAAGACTCATATCTACAAACCCTTTAAACCGCATCCTTTGATCCTCAACCTATTGAGGACTTTTGCCTTCTTCTCATCACTGTTCTTCACTGTTCCTGATTAAGACTGATTTCCTCAATAACCTCAGCACACAGCACATCCAATTCTTCTCATTAATGCAATATGAGTATGTTGACATCAATGATAACATTGGTTATCCTCATGCTTGCAACAATAACTTCCACTATACTGAGGTAGCGAGAGTGAATAGACCTTCATCGGGAAAGTCAGAGATCATAGGATTTACATCTGTTATTGGAGCATCAACTAGTTGGTCTACAAGAACTTGTCCCTTGATAGCTTTTAAATCAATATACTCTATGGTAAATTCACTTAGGATCATGACCCATTTAGCTAGTCAGCCTATGAGGGCTACCTTGGATAACAGATACTTCAATGGATCAATCTTAGAGATAAGTTAGGTATGTTGGTTTAACATGTAATGTCACAACTTTTGGGATGCAAACACTACTGCTAAACATGCTCTTTCCATAGGAGTGTAGTTGAGTTCATAACCAACCAAGGTGTGAATAATATGGTAGATAGCATGTTCTTTACCTGACTCATCATGTTGGGCAAGAAGAGCTCCATATGTTGTAGATGTAGTAGAGATGTAGAGGGTCAAAGGTCTATCAGGTAATGGTGGTACCAAAACTAGAGGATTAGCGAGATATTCCTTAAGTTGATCAAATTCTTGACACTTTCTATCCCATCAAAATGAGACATCCTTGTGAAGCAAGTGTTGGAATGGTTGACATTTATTGGCTAGCTGTGAAATAAAGCGTCTGATGGACTACAACCTCTGTTGAAGGCTCCTTAATGCTTTGATGGTATCCTCTCTAGAGATCGAATCTGCGAGCCAAGATTTCTCTACCTCGTTGAGAATAAAATCAATGTCTGAGGCTTGTGGTACCTCCTTACCATATCCTAACCCTTGCTGGTTGTATTTTTTAGTCACAGTAATTGGTTCCATTTGACCTTGACTATGCTTTCCTAGGCCACCTTTGCCTTTATAGCCTATGTTTTTGACAATTCTAAGACCATTACCATACTTTTTGACAGGTAGTGTGACCAGTTCTTTCTCTTTGTAGATCGAAGAGGAGATATCTTCATTGGTTTCTTCTTCTAACAAGCGTTCAGGTCTAAACTGTGTGAGAGAAGCAGGTATCTTTAATTTCTTGGTAACTTTAGTAATGGGAGGTTTGTCGTAAGATTTTGGTGAAAGAGGCATCCTCCCCACACAACAAGATTTTGAGATATCATACTCACTAAATCCTATGTCCTTGATATGGACTTTGATTTTTGGAAGGGGATTGGATGTAGCTACAGAGGCTTTTTACAAATTATCTGGATCAATGTATAGCAAGGATGAATGGGCTTCAACATTATTGGGTATTTGGTTTCTATTCTTGTAACGCCCTTGCATGGCGTAACAAAATTCAAATGGGTTAGGATCTACTGGGATGGTGATTTCTGTTGGGAATTAAGTTGTCTCAACCTTGGTAATTCCTTGTATTATTTCATTGTATTTATTTATTTATTGCCTATTATATAATTAGGATGCAAATCCTATGTTGTCATCTTGTGGGAGTTGGCACAGTGATGTGTCATCCTACATGGCATATGACCACATGTAAATTTGTCTTCACATGAGGAGATAGGAGTCCCACTTAGTGGTAGGAATATTTTGCCATGTGTCAACATCTTAGAATGTGTGGAAGGGAATATTGACCGAAACGGTCATGATAGATTTCTATGACAAAGTTATGACATGTAAGAGTTGGAAATAAAAGATCCTATGATAGGTATGGACATGTGTCAAGAAGCATCTTTGAAAAAGGCATCTTTGGGTGCCCTAAGGTGGGATATGACATGTTGTAAGAGAATATGCTATTTATAGCCTGTGTATGACAAATTCTCTTACAGCTGTAAGTTATGACAGCTATGATAGATTCTATGATGGTTGTAAGAGTTGTAAGAGAATCTGTCATAGCCCATTTTGGGAATAGGCGACCTTTTTGGGATGGGGTGAATTGACAAGTGTGAAGAACATCCTATAGTTTGGACAAGTGTCCATAGGTGTGGGTTTTGGGCCATGAGGCCATGTTGGATGCCCATCTCAATGTGGAGCCATTTTTGCCTTGTATAATCTATATAAACAGGTGCTTTGGAGAGGTGATGCATTATGTGATTGACAGGTACTGTTATGCTGCCAGATCATCTCCAGATATGAGTGTCGAAGACTCCTGCAAGAGAATTGGCTCTATGACTATATTGTAACCTTCATTGTTTACAGAATACATTTGAGCTATGTTTTAGAGTGTGGGGTTTTTCACCTGTAAGGGTTTTCCCCACGTATAACTTGTCTCTCTCTTCTTCTGTCTTACATTCTGGTGTATGTGTTTGCTGCAATATCTCTATTAGTGGGTTGACATTGTTGTAACTGTAAAGAATAAATTGAATTTGCACTCTCCTCCTCTCATTAGATTAGTGTAGGAAGTGATTTCTACACACCTAGCTTCCTTTCAGTTGGTATCAGAGCCTAGCCAGTTTTGGTTCTAACTGCTGGGTAGGGGTTTTTTGAGCTAATCTTAGGTGAGTGGGAGTTTGTGCAGAGCATTTTGTATCTTGTTCCAAGAAGGAGATGGAAACCACATCCAAAAGATTAGAGGTGGAGAAATTTAATGGCACTAATTTCGAGTTGTGGAAAATTAAGATGGAAGACCTACTTGTTGATCATGACCTATGGGAAATTGTATCCAGTGTAAAACCTACAGCAATGTCACAAGCTAATTGGGACCTGAAAGATCAGAAGGCTAAGGGTCTCATAAGACTCTGTCTAGTTGACTCTGTCTTGTTGAATGTCCATGACGAGAAGAGCACAAAAGGCCTTTGGAAGAAGCTGGGTGATGTTTATCAAGCCAAGTCCTTGGTGAACAAGCTTTTTCTGAAAAAGAAGTTGTTTTATCTAAAGATGGAAGATAGAGGATCTGTTGCGAACCATATGAATGCTTTCAACATGATCATTGCACATTTGACATCTGTGGGTGTGAAAATTGAGGAGGAGGATTGGTGTATGACTCTGCTTTGTTCTTTGCTAGATTCATGGGATCATCTTGTCATGGCCATTGGAAGCACCACTACCACCTTCAAGATGGAAGATGTGGTGTCTTCGTTGTTATCTAAAGAAATGTAGAGAAAGACATCTGAGTCACCCAAAGAGGCTCTCATGGTTCATGGAAGACCCAAAGAGAAAGGGAAGAAGAAGGACAAGAAAGGTACAAAGGGCAAATACAAATCCCATGGGAGATCCAAATCTCCTGGAAAGTCCAAGGCTCTCTGTTGGAATTGTGGGAAAATGGGGCATTTTCAAAAGGAATGCAAAGAAGAAAAGAAAAAGAAAAAGAAGACTACCCCTAATTTAGATTCTAACAAGTCACAAGATGATGGTGATGCCTTCATCGTAGCCCTAGCCACCCATGTATCTAATGATGTGTGGTTTATTGATTTTGGTGCATCATTCCACATGACCTCACATCAAAGCTGGTTTATGAAGTATGAAGAGTTTGATGGTGGAAGAGTGTACCTGGGTGATGATTCTCATTTGAAGATTGTTGGTTGTGGAAGAGTCTCAATCTAATTCCTTGATGGATGAGTGAAGGGGATCGCTAGGGTTATGTACATCCTAGGCCTAGTATGAAACCTACTTTCTGTAAGTATGTTGAATGATGTAGGTGTGCAGGTTGTCTTTTCGAAGGATGGATGCAAGATGACTAGAGGATCTATGGTGCTTGCGAAGGGTACTCAAAGAGGTACTTTGTTTCAGCTAGAGGCATGCACTTCATAGTGCAATAGTTCTTCTGACTCAAAGAAAAGAGATGCAGTCACTTCATCCCCACCATCTGAATGAGTAGTGAAGAAATCTATTGTAACTAGTTCTGATGGTAGTGCACATGCTATGGAAGCTAAGCTTCCTACTGAACAGACTATGTTATGGAATTTGAGATATGGACACATTCGTGAGAACGGTCTTAGGACCCTAAAAAATAAAAACCTCATTGAGGGGTTAAATGATTGTAATCTCGAGTTCAACTTTTGCGAACATTGTGTATATGGAAAGCAAAACCATGTTCAGTTCTACTCTAGTTCTCACAAGTCTTCTGGTGTATTGGATCTTATTCATTCTGATGTGTTTGGTCCTATTAATGTTCCTTCGATTTCCAAATCTATATATTTTGTATCTTTCATAGATGATTACAGTAGAAGGACATGGGTTTATTTTATTAGAAGCAAGACTGAAGTCTTTAGTCAGTTAAAAGAGTTTAAAGCCTTTGCTGAAAATTAGACTAGTAAAAAGATTAAGTGTTTGAGAACTGACAATGGTGGTGAGTTTTGTTCGACATAATATGATAAGTTCTATAAAGAGAAAGGGATTGAAAGACATAATACAACTCCATACACCCCATAGCAAAATGGAGTTGTAGAGAGGATGAACATGACACTGATGGAGAAGGCTAGGAGTATGCTTAGTGGAGCAAGCCTTGAACAAAAGTTTTGGGCTGAAGTTGTTGCCACTGCTTGCTACCTGGTAAATAGGTCTCCTACATCAGCTCTTGTTGGTAAGACACCTATGGAGGTGTGGTCTGGTAAGAAGCCTTCAGTTAGACATCTTCATGTTTTTGGTTGTGAGGCATATGCATATGTGCCTAGGGAGAAACAGTCTAAATTGGAGAACAAGGCTGTTAAATGTATTTTCATTGGCTATGGTGTCAGTGTGAAAGGATACAAGCTTTGGGATCCTACAGCTGAAAAAATGTTGTATAGTAGAAGTGTTATCTTTAGAGCACTAACACCTTCTTCTGTTGTTCTATAGCTAGAACAGATAGAAAAGAAAGAGGATGCGGTTCAGTTTCCTTCTACCCCTGAGAAGACTGAATAGATAGAACCTGTGAGACTTGATGATGAGGAGAGCTCTAGCAGCTCTGAAAGCTCAGAAGAAGAAGCATAACCTCAACCTCAGCCCTTGAGGAGGTCTACATGAATAAGAAAGCAACCTGATAGGTTTGGTTATTCATTACTTGATTCTAGTTGTGCTTTTGCTTTACTTACTAACACTGATGAGCCTAGAACTGTGAAAGAGGCTATGGGCATGAAAGATGTAGGTTCCTAGAAGGAGGCCATGGAAGATGAGATGGCTTCTTGGAGAAGAATAAAACATGGAAGTTGGTGCCTTTGCCTGAAGGACGGAAACCCGTTGGATGCAAATGGGTGTTCAAGAAGAAATTCGGTGCAGATGGCAGTGTTGAAAAGTATAAGGCTAGATTGGTTGCAAAGGGGTATTCACAAGTGGAGGGAATTGATTATGGTGAAATTTTCTCTTGTTGCAAAGCTAACATCCATTCAATTCTTGTTATCTCTTACAACTACTTATGATTTAGAGGTAGAACAGATGGATGTGAAGACAACTTTCCTTCATGGTGATTTGGAGGAAGAGATTTACATGTCACAACTAGAGCATTACATAGAGAAAGGTAAAGAAAATTTGGTTTGCAAGTTAAAGAAGTCTTTGTATGGTTTGAAGCAGTCTCCTAAGATGTGGTACTTGAAGTTTGATTCCTTTGTGTTGTCCATTGGATTTCTAAGATTGAAATCTAATCATTGTGTGTATTACAAGTTTGACAATGATCACATTCTCATTATTGCATTGTATGTTGATGATATGCTATTGATTGGGAATGGTAAGAATATGATTTCTAATTTGATGTCTCAATTGTCAGCACAGTTTGAGATGAAAAATCTAGGGGTAGCGAGGTACATTCCATGAATGGAAATTAGAAGAGACAGAGCTAATAGAAAACTTTGGTTAAGCCAAAGTAAGTATGTGAAGACTGTGTTAGACAGGTTCCACATGGCAGATTGTAGACCATTGTGTGTTCTTGTTTCTTTGGGGACAAAGTTGTCTGTTAGTGATTGTCCAAAATCTCCTAGTGAGGTGGAGGATATGAGCAGAGTACCTCATGCTAGTGTTGTTGGCAGTTTAATGTATGCTATGGTCTACACAAGACCATACATTGCCCAAGCAGTGGGAGTCCTTAGTCGATTTACGGCTAATCTTGGATGGGTACATTGGGATGTAGTTAAGCGAGTGTTTAGATATTTGAGGGTTACTTCTGAATATTCCATATGCTATCATGGTAATGCTACAGGACCTCCACATTTAGTTTGTATGCATGGATTCATGGATTCTGATTGGGCAGGTGACATTGACAGCAAGAGATCCACCAGTGCCTATGTGTTCACTATGTTTGGTGGTGCAATTAGTTAGATGAGTAAGCGACAACCTATGGTTGCTTTGTCCACGACAGAAGCTGAGTACATGGCAGCAACTCATGCTTGGAAGGAAGCCATTTGGATTAAGAGATTGTGTTCAGATATTGGTGTTGATGCAGGACAGATTACGATTTTTTGTGATAGTCAGAGTGTGATTTGCCTTGCAAAGAATCCAACTTTCCATGCCAGAACAAAGCATATTGATGTATAGTTTCACTTCATGTGAGACATGGTAGATGATGGGAAGGTAAATTTGGATAAGGTAGATACTTTGAAGAATGTTGAAGATGCATTGACAAAGCCAGTGGGCACAGAGAAGTTCAGATGGTGTTCAGAATCTATGGGCCTCTCGGCCTATAGAAGTTAAATCATGTTAATTCTATTGGTTCTTACAAGGTTTTTGACAAGTGGGAGAATGTTGGGAATTATGGTGTCTCAACCTTGGTAATTCCTTGTATTATTTCATTGTATTTATTTGTTTATTTATTGCTTATTGTATAATTAGGATGCAAATCCTATGTTGTCATCTTGTGGGAGCTGGCATAGTGATGTGTCATCCTACATGGCATATGACCACATGTAAATTTGTCCTCACATGAGGATATAGGCATCCCACTTAGTGGTAGGAATATTTTGCCATGTGTTGGCATTTTGGAATGTGTGTAAGGGAATATTGACCAAAACGGTCATGACAGATTCCTATGACAAAGTTATGACATGTATGAATCGGAGAACAAGGTTGTTAAATGTATTTTCATTAGCTAAGGTGTCGGTGTGAAAGGATACAAGCTTTGGGATCCTGTAACTGAAAAAATGTTGTATAGAAGAAGTGTTATCTTCAGAGCACTAACACCTTCTTCCATTGCTCTACAACTAGAATAGATAGAAAAGAAAGAGGATGCGGTTCAGTTTCCTTCTACCCCTGAGAAGACTAAATAGATAGAACCTGTGAGACTTGATGATGAGGAGAGCTCTAGCAGCTCTGAAAGCTCAGAAGAAGAAGCATAACCTCAACCTCAGCCCTTGAGGAGGTCTACATGAACAAGAAAGCAACTTGATAGGTTTGGTTATTCATTACTTGATTCTAGTTGTGCTTTTGCTTTACTTACTAACACTGATGAGCCTAGAACTGTGAAAGAGGCTATGGGCATGAAAGATGTAGGTTCCTAGAAGGAGGCCATGGAAGATGAGATGGCTTATTGGAGAAGAATAAAACATGGAAGTTGGTGCCTTTGCCTGAGGGACAAAAACTCGTTGGATGCAAATGGGTGTTCAAGAAGAAATTCGGTGCAGATGGCAGTGTTGATAAGTATAAGGCTAGATTGGTTGCAAAGGGGTATTCACAAGTGGAGGGAATTGATTATGGTGAAATTTTCTCTTTGCAAAGCTAACGTCCATTCAATTCTTGTTATCTCTTACAACTACTTATGACTTAGAGGTAGAACAGATGGATGTGAAGACAACTTTCCTTCATGGTGATTTGGAGGAAGAGATTTACATGTCATAGCTAGAGCATTACATAGAGAAAGGTAAAGAAAATTTGGTTTGCAAGTTAAAGAAGTCTTTGTATGGTTTGAAGCAGTCTCCTAGGATGTGGTACTTGAAGTTTGATGCCTTTGTGTTGTCCATTGGATTTCTAAGATTGAAATCTAATCATTGTGTGTATTACAAGTTTGACAATGATCGCATTCTCATTATTGCATTATATGTTGATGATATGCTATTGATTGGGAATGGTAAGAATATGATTTCTAATTTGATGTCTCAGTTGTCAGCACAGTTTGAGATGAAAAATCTAGGGGCAGCGAGGTACATTCCATGAATGGAAATTATAAGAGATAGAGCTAATATAAAACTTTGGTTAAGTGAGACTAAGTATGTGAAGACTATGTTAGACAGGTTCCACATGGCAGATTGTAGACCATTGTGTGTTCTTGTTTCTTTGGGGACAAAGTTGTCTATTAGTGATTGTCCAAAATCTCCTAGTGAGGTGGAGGACATGAGCAGAGTACCTCATGCTAGTGTTGTTGGCAGTTTAATGTATGCTATGGTCTACACAAGACCATACATTGCCCAAGCAGTGGGAGTCCTTAGTCGATTTATGGCTAATCCTGGATGGGTACATTGGGATGTAGTTAAGCGAGTGTTCAGATATTTGAGGGGTACCTCCAAATATTCCATATGCTATCATGGTAATGCTACAGGACCTCCACATTTAGTTTGTATTCATGGATTCTGATTGGGCAGGTGACATTGACAGCAAGAGATCCACCAGTGCCTATGTGTTCACTATGTTTGGTGGTGTAATTAGTTGGATGAGTAAGCGACAACCTGTGGTTACTTTGTCCATGACAGAAGCTGAGTACATGGCAGCAACTCATGCTTGCAAGGAAGCCATTTGGATTAAGAGATTGTGTTCAGTTATTGGTGTTGATGTAGGATAGATTACGATTTGGTGTGACAATCAGAGTGCAATTTGCCTTGCAAAGAATCCAACTTTCCATGCCAGAACAAAGCATATTGATGTATAGTTTCACTTCATGCGAGACATGGTAGATGATGGGAAGGTAAATTTGGATAAGGTAGATACTTTGAAGAATGTTGAAGATGCATTGACAAAGCTAGTGGGCATAGAGAAGTTCAGATGGTGTTCGGAGTCTATGGGCCTCTCGGCCTATAGAAGTTAAATCTTGTTAATTCTATTGGTTATTACAAGGTTTTTGACAAGTGGGAGAATGTTGGGAATTAAGGTGTCTCAACCTTGGTAATTCCTTGTATTATTTCATTGTATTTATTTATTTATTGTCTATTGTATAATTAGGATGCAAATCCTATGTTGTCATCTTTTGGGAGTTGGCATAGTGATGTGTCATCCTACATGGCATATGACCACATATAAATTTGTACTCACATGAGGATATAGGCATCCCACTTAGTGGTAGGAATATTTTGCCATGTGTTGGCATCTTGGAATGTGTGTAAGGGAATATTGACTAAAATGGTCATGACAGATTCCTATGACAAAGTTATGACATGTAAGAGTCAAAAATGGAAGATCCTATGACAGGTATGGACATGTGTCCAGAAGCATATTTGAAAAAGGCATCTTTGGGTGCCCCAAGGTGGGATATGACATGTTGTAAGAGAATATGCTATTTATAGCCTATGTATGAGAGATTCTCTTACAACTATAAGTTATGACAACTATGATAGATTCTATGACGGTTGTAAGAGTCGTAAGAGCATCTGTCATAGCCCATTTTGGGAATAGGTGACCTTTTTGGGATGGGGTGACTTGACAAGTGTCAGGAACATCCTACAGTGTTGGACAAGTGTCCATAGGCATGGGTTTTGGGCCATGAGGCCATGTTGGACACCCATTTCAATGTGGAGCCATTTTTGCCTTGTATATTCTATATAAATAGGTGCTTTGGAGAGGTGATGCATTCTATGATTGACAGGTACTGTTATGTTGCTGGATCATCTCTGGATATGAGTGTTGAAGACTCCTACAAGAGCATTGGCTCTTTGACTGTATTGTAACCTTCATTGTTTATGGAATACATTTGAGCTTTGTTTTGGAGTGTGGGGTTTTTCACCCACAAGGGTTTTCCCCACATATATCTTGTCTCTCTCTTCTTTTGTCTTACATTCTTGTGTATGTGTTTGCTGCAATATCTCTGTTAGTGGGTTAACATTGTTGTAACTGTAAAGATTAAATTGAATTTGCACTCTCCTCCCCTCATTAGATTGGGGTAGGAAGTGATTTTCACACACCTAGCTTCCTTTCAATTTTGGTACCATTAAATCGAAACTTGAGGGATTGATGGTATGTAGAGGGAACATCTTGCATGGCATGGATCCATAGGCACCCTAGGATAATATTTTATGGTAGCTCAATGTCTAAGACTTGGCATCTTGTTTCTAGCATGACAAGGCCCACTTGGATAGGCAAATGTATGATACCATTTGTCCAGCGCTCTACATCATCATATGCTTTGACAGTAATAGCCTGCTCAGTGTTTATATGATCCTTAGAGTATCCTTATTGTTTTAACAACTTTAGAGAACATATGTTCAAACCAACACCACCATCTATAAGTATACATTTGATTTTACGTTGGTGGATGAAAACTTTGATGTGGAGGGTATGGTTATGACATGGATCATGAAATGGGAGGTCTTTTTCAAAAAAGACCACATTGTAGGGTGATGCAATGTTACCTATCATGGATTGAAAGTTTGTGACAATGATATTGTGGGGAACCGATGACTCTTGTAGGGCTCTTTCAAGAACAACTTTATGGGCTGGTGACAACTTTAGAAGGTTTAAGATTGAGATTTGTGTGGGAGTCTTCCCTAGATGTTCAACAAGATTATAATAAGAATTGACTGTAAGATTAGGTGTTGAACCATAAAGGGTAACACAACCACGATGAGTGGTGATGACATAATCTGAGGCTTTTCCTTTAATGGTAAGGGTTGAGACTCAACTTTCTTTAAAATAACCCACAATGGAGTCATAAGAAGATGAAGCTTTGTTAACGCTCTTTCCTTCATTGGGATTTTGACCTTTACCATGTTGAGAGAATAGATCCTTATATACATTGAGATCTTGGTTTGTGGTATGTTGAGGAGGTCTGTCAAAATTAGCCTCACCTTTGTCTATGAGATTTTAGATCACGTGTTTCAATTTCATGTAGGATAAGGTTCTGTGTCCTTTTGTTCTATGGTGCTCACAATAATCATTATCTTTGTACCATGTAGGTTTGAAAGTGGAATCATCATATTGTCATGCTTCAGGTAGCATGATGAGTCCTTTTTGTATTAGTTTCTTGAGCATAGATTCAATAGGTTTTCCTAAAGGAGTGAATTGACGTCTTGGAGGATAGTCTTGTTGTTGTTGGTGGTGTCACTGTTGTTGCTGTTATTGTGGTTGTTGTTGTTGTTCTGTAGGAGTAGATGGGGTTGCTTTTGAGAGATTGAGTGGTGTTTGGAGAGTTTGGACATGTTTAGAATCCACAATTCCATCATTGAAAACATTTTTATTTTTGGACCAAAATTTAGGCTTGTCATTTGATTGTTGTTGAGGAGGGTTGTCTTTGGTCTCCTTAAAGATTTTGACTACACCTTGGTGTAGGAGCACCCCTTCAACAAGCCAACTATACATCGGAGGGAGAAGACTAAGGTCTTAATATGTTATGTCTTATGCATTTCTATATTTCAATGTAATAAGGTCTGTTTGACCGATCCATGTTATTGTAATTTGCATCTAGGTTTCTATGCAAGTCCCTAGGACACTTGTCAATCTGGAATGACAAGGTTGTTAGTTTGTTAAGAGTTTGTTAGTTGGTTGTTATCTACTAGCCGCTAGGAACCAAGTCAGTACTACTCATAGTGAGTAGATAAATAGCCTAGATCAAATTGATTTCATAGATAGAATAGAGGAGAATAGACAGAGCTGTAGTTGTGAGATTGAGTTGTGCAACTATGAAATCAAATATCTATATGCATCTCTAAAAGTAATAAGAAGATCCTGTTTGTGTTATCTTTTTGGTTTTCAAATTCATTGTGTAATCAGTTTTCTATTTTGGAATTGAAATGGGTTCTTAGCCCATTCCACCAGTTGGATTACTTCGTAATCGGTGGAATGGTTAAATATATTAGTTTGTGTTCTTGTTTTGTACTTTTTGTTTGTTCATTCCATGGTTGCAAGATCATTTGTAGCATGCTTCGATAAACCCTAGCATCCTCATGTGCTAGGTTGGCAAAGTACAAAAGTCTGTATGTTTGCAGGAGGAATAGTTATGTGAAATTGCAAGGGTTTTAACAGGGCAGATCGGCGAAATTCTGCATTGTTCCATCGGATATACAATTCATGTGTATATCACATTTGTATGTTGGGTATATCTTTTGTGTATATGCCGTGGTCGCATGTTCACATATCTCTTGTAGATGTTCATCATAGTATTGTTAATGTGCAGAAGGTGACCATTATGATGGGTAGGGGAACAGCAATGAAGGGTTAAGTGATGTTCATTTGAAATTGAAGTGTTGTTGATAGTTTAAGTTTCCCAGTGGTTGAACCGATTTCAAAGGTTCAAGGGTTCAATTGGTTCAATAGAGGCAGAATGGAGTGGTCAGCTAGTTAGGGTGAGATTTAATATTAGGTTATGCCAATAGTCTAAGTATCAGGCAAGGGAAGCATGTTGAACCAAAAGTTGAAGGTTCATGAGTTCAGCGAGTTCAACGAAACTGATAGCTACCAACAGCGTTAAGTCTGGTGATGAAAGCATGTGGAGCCAATAGTGAAGGTTCAATGGTTCAGGTAGTTCAATGGTTCAATAACCACAGGTTCAACAAGTGCATTTAGTTCAAGTGGTTCAAAGGTTCAATCATAGTAGAAATAGTCCCGCAGTTTTAATCTATTTTCCACCACCCCTACTGCGCACTTTGCACCATAGTGGTATTAGAGAGAAGGATCATCCTTTGGGTAAAAGAAGACAAGATGTCAGATGGAGAGGGGTCACATGAGTTCCCAGCAAGGATGACCAATGCTAAGTTGGCCGTCATAGTAAAGAAGCAAATTGCAGAGAGCAAAGTAGTTAAAGCTCAAAATCAGGCTTTAAAAAATGAGTTAGAGAAATTAAGGGATAAAGTAGGTTCTGGTAAAGAAGAAGACAAGGATGAAGAGGAGATCCCTAGGTAGGAAGAGATAGAGGTTCCTATAGACCAGAGACCCTTACTTAATGCCCTCAAATCCATGGAGCAAAAGACCATGGATATGAAAATAGACCTGCCAGTGTTTGTAGGCAAAATGGATCCTAATTCAATGATGGAGTGGATAGACTCCTTGAATAATTTCTTTGAAACAAAGGAAATGCTAGAACATTAAAGGGTAAAAATGGCCCAATCCAAAATGAAAGAAGCTGCACTAACTTGGTGGAATTTCATCCAAGATGACAGAGTGAAAGAAGGAAAGAGCAGAGTTGCTACTTGGAAGAAGATGATGGCTTTAGTGAAGGAAGCCTATGTTCCATTGGATTACAACATCCAACTACATAAGAGGAGGCAAAATTTGAAGCAGAAGGAGTTAGATGTCAGTTCATACATTGAAGAGTTCATGAAACTATGTGTCAAGACCAAGGTGAAGGAGAATGAGGAAGAGAGGGTAGCAAGGTATCTCAATGGGTTGAGATTTGCCATCCAAGAAGATTTAAATCTGCATAACCCAGATATAGTTCAGAAGTGCTACTAACTGGCACTCAAAGTGGAAGAGAAATTAAAGAGAAGACAAGAGCAGAACAGTAGAGGAAGAGGAAGACAACAAAGAGGGGGAAGAAGTCCTTTCAGAGGTAGAGGAAATGGATTTGGATATCAAGGTGAATCCAATCAAGAGAGCAACAAAGGAGACAACAATCAAACTCAAGGGGGAAATTACAATCAAAAAGGAAACTTCAGGGGTAGAAGACCACCATTTAGAGGGAGATCTCAGGGCAGAGGACCTGTCAGATGTTATAATTGCAATCAGGAAGGCCATATAGCCAGCAGATGTCCAGAAAAAGCAACAAGTTCAATGGGAGAAAGGAGGACAAATCTGATCCAAGAATCTGATTGTCAAAGTGTGACAAGCTCAAACACTTATCAAAGTGTGAATGCTCCTGATGGTTATGGGTATCCTGAGAAAGGAGAATCTCTAATGATTAGAAGAGCAATGACCACCATGAAGGTGCCTGACAGAGAACCTCCACAAAGAAAGTCTCTTTTCAAAACTACTTGCAAGGCAGGAGGAAAGGTATGTAAATTTCTGATTGACTCTAGATCTACTAAAAATTTTGTGTCCGTTGAAATGGTAGAAAATCTTAAGCTTAGAAGACTGCCACATCCTTGCCCACATAAGATCTCATGGCTCACTCAAGGTCAGCAAACAGTTGTGGAAGAGTAGGCTTGGGTAGAGTTTCAAATTGGACCATACAAGGACAGATTATTGTTTGACATAGCTCAGATGGATGCTTTCCATCTCCTATTTGGAAGACCATGGCAATATGACTTGAGAGCACAACATGATGGAGTTAGAAACACATATTCAATCACCAAGGATGGTAAGATGATAGAGTTACTACCATTGATGGAGGAGGTAGAATCAAAGGGGAAAGAGGTCAAGGTCATGATGGTAGAAGGCAAACAACTTATGAAGGAGATAGTAGAAGAAGGTGCAATTGTATATGCCCTAATTCCATGCCTGAAGGTGAACAAGGAGCAGCAACAAGAAGTCAAGGGAGATAAGAGGCAAAGGTTCATAGACCCTATTGTCCAAGAGCTATTGGACAAGTACAAAGGCATCATCTCTGATGGAATGCCAAGGTCCCTACCACCTATGAGGGACATCAGCCATTGCAAAGACCTGATCCCAGGATCTACACTTCCAAACAAGGCAGCATACAAACTTACACCAGAGTAGAATGCAAAGGTAGCAAGGTAGATTGAGGAATTGTTGGAGACAGGACTAATTGGCAAGAGTTTAAGCCCATGTGCAGTACCGACTGTACTAGCACCAAAGAAGGAAGGCACTTGGAGACTTTGTATTGATTTAAGGGCTATCAACAAAATAACAATTAGTTATAGGTTCCCAATCCCTAGGATAGAAGATTTGCTTGATTGTTTGGGAGGTGCCAAATATTTCACAAAAATAGATTTAAAAAGTGGCTATCATCAGATCAGGATTAGGCCAGGAGATGAATGGAAGACTGGATTTAAGAGCAATGAGGGGTTATATGAGTGGAAGGCCATGCCTTTTAGGTTGTCCAATGCCCCTAGCACCTTTATGAGGCTGATGAATGAGGTCTTGAGAGAATTCATAGGCAAATTTGTCATAGTATATCTAGATGACATTCTGATTTTTAGTAATACAAGGGAAGAACACCTCAAACATATAGACCTAGTTCTCAAAAGGTTACATGAAGAGCAGCTAATGGTCAATTTGGAGAAGTGTTTGTTCATGCAGGAGGAGATCATCTACTTGGGTTTTGTCATCTCACATGGCAAACTGAAAATGGATCAAGAGAAGGTAAGTGCCATATTGTCTTGGCCAACTCCTAGAACCATGAATGATGTCAAAAGTTTCCATGGGTTGGCAACCTTCTATAGGAAGTTTATAAAAGGGTTTAGTCATGTTTGTGCACCCATGCTTGACACCATAAAAGGAGGATAGAAGTGTAGATTCACTTGGACAAAGGAAGTAGATGATTCATTTAAAACATTGAAGAAGAAGGTGGCACAACAGCCAGTCCTTGCACTTCCTGATTTCAACAAGATTTTTCAAGTAGAATGTGATGCAGGCCATATGAAAATTTGAACAGTACTCAATCAAGAAGGTAGGCCTATTGCATTTTTTAGCGAGAAACTAAATGATGCTAAGAAGAGATACTCATCCTATGATTTGGAGATCTATGCTCTAGTCCAGTCACTCAAAAAGTGGAGGCATTACTTGATGCCAAAAGAGTTCATAGTGTTTACGGATAATTAGGCCCTTAGTTTCATAAACAGTCAAGAGAAGCTAAACCATAGGCACATGAAGTGGGTGGAGACTTTACAAGCTTTCACCTTCACACTCAAGCACAAGAAAGGGGTCAAGAACAAGGTAGCAGATGCTTTGAGCAAGAGGGTTCTAACCATAAATCAGATTCAATTGGAGAGTGTTGGCATTGATTCCTTAAAGACTATGTATGATGTTGATGAAGACTTTGGAGAGATCTACAAAGTATGTACTTCCTTTGGAGACAAATATCATGCTGAATACTCTAAATTTCTGATACAAGATGGATTACTTTTCAAAGGTGGACAGTTGTGCATTCCACGGTGTTCTATGAGACTGAACATTATTAGGGAGAAGCATTGTGGGGCCATGGCAGGACATTTTGGTTTGGATAAGACTCTTGATCTTGTAAAGAGACATTACTATTGGCCTAAGTTACAGTCAGATGTGAGGAGATTTGTGGAGACATGTGTGATATGTCAAAAAGCAAAGGGGAGATCCACTAATGTAGGATTATATCAGCCACTGCTCATTCCTTCTAGGCCATGGGAGAGCATAAGCATGGACTTTGTGTTGGGTTTACCTAGAATGAGGAAGGGATATGATAGTGTTTTTGTTGTAGTAGACAGATTCAATAAAATGGCACATTTCTTGCCATGCAAAACCACTTGTGATGCTTCATATGTTGCATACCTATTTTTCAAGGAAATAGTGTGAATACATGGATTGCCATTCAACATAGTGTCAGATAGAGATGTGAAATTTATTGGTCATTTTTGGAGGACTCTTTGGAAGAAGCTTGGTACCAATTTGTCCTTCTCATCAGCTTATCATCCTCAAACAGATGGACAGATTGAAGTGGTTAACCATTCATTGGGAAATCTACTCAAGTGTTTGACAAGACAGCATGGAGAGAAGTGGGATAATATCCTACCACAAGTAGAATTCTCCTATAATGACACCATCAATAGGAGTACAGGGAAGTCACCTTTCCAGGTAGTATATGGAATTCATCTAAGAGGTATTTTGGAGCTAAGAGATCTACCTGTAGGAGAATCTATTAGTGCAGATGGAGAAGCTTTTGCATCAGCCATCAAAGAGGTACATGATCAAGTCAAGAACCAACTCCAACAAACTACATTGAAGTACAAAGCTTATGTTGATAAGAAGAAGAGAGATGTATAGTTTGATGTTGGAGATTTGGTGTGGGTTAATCTGAAGAAAGAGAGGCTCCCAAAAGGTAAATATACCAAACTCATGCAGAGGAAGATTGGACCATGTCAAATTTTGAAGAAATGTGGACAGAATGCTTATGAGATCCAACTTCCTTCTGATCTTGGATTGTCACCTATTTTCAATGTATGTGATTTAATTCCATACAAAAATAATCCAGATATAGACCAGGAACCATTACAGGGTACAACAGATGATGATATTCCTAAGCATGATCCACCATAATTGCAGAAGATTTTTGACTCAAGAGTGGCAAACAAGACAAGGAACAAAGAGTATATGGAATACTTGGTGTCTTGGCAAGGGAAACCTAATTCAAAGGTAGTTTGGATGACTGAAGAGTAGATCAGAAAACATGGTGCAGACCTTCAAACTCTCATCTCAAGTGGACTTGAGATTTCTTCTCTTGGGGAGTATGGTGCAGGAGC
This sequence comes from Cunninghamia lanceolata, assembly GCA_027924645.1. Lineage (NCBI taxonomy): Eukaryota > Viridiplantae > Streptophyta > Pinopsida > Cupressales > Cupressaceae > Cunninghamia > Cunninghamia lanceolata. The sequence goes on from BSBN01000794.1 coordinate 4,656,754, forward strand.
ACCCCTTCAACAAGCCAACTATACATCGGAGGGAGAAGACTAAGGTCTTAATATGTTATGTCTTATGTATTTATATATTTCAATGTAATAAGGTCTATTTGACCAATCCATGTTATTGTAGTTTGCATCTAGGTTTCTGTGCAAGTCCCTAGGACACTTGTTGATCTGGAATGACAAGGTTGTTAGTTTGTTAAGAGTTTGTTAGCTGGTTATTGTCTCCCAGCCGCTGGGAATTGTCTCCTAGCCATTGGGAACCAAGTCAGTACTACTCATAGTGAGTAGATAAATATCCTAGATCAGATCGATTTCATAGATGGAATAGAGGAGAATAGACAGAGCTGTAGTTGTGAGATTGAGTTGTGCAACTGTGAAATTAGATATCTGTATGCATCTCTGAAAGTAATAAGAAGATCCTATTTGTGTTATCTTTCTGGTTTTTGAATTCACTGTGTAATCAGTTTTCTATTTTAGAATCGAAATGGGTTCTTAGCCCATTCCATCGGTTGGATTACTTCGTAATCGGTGGAATGGTTATATATATTAGTTTAAGTTCTTGTTTTATACTTTCTATTTGTTCATTCCATGGTTGCAGGATCATTTGTAGCATGCTTCGATAAACCCTAGCATCCTCATGTGCTAGGTTGGCAAAGTGCAAAAGTTTGTATGTTTATAGGAGGAATAGTTATGTGAAATCGCAATGGTTTTAGCAGGGCAGATCGGCAAAATTCTGCATTGTTCCATCGGATATACAATTCGTGTGTGTATCACATTTGTATGTTGGGTATATCTTCTATGTATATGCCGCAGTCGCATGTTCGTGTATATCCTGTAGATGTTCATTGTAGCATTGTTAATGTGCAGAAGATGACCGGTATGATGGGTAGGGGAACCGATAATGAAGGGTTAAGTGATGTTCATTTGAAATTGAAGTGTTGTTGATAGTTTAAGTTTCTTGGTGGTTGAACCAATTTCAAAGGTTCAAGGGTTCAATTGGTTCAACGGAGGCAGAACAGAGTGGTCGGCTAGTCGGGGTGAGATTTAATATCAGGTTACACCGATAGTCTAAGTATCAGGCAAGGGAAGCATGTTGAACCAAAAGTTGAAGGTTCAACGGTTCAACGGTTCACAAGTTCAGCGAAACTGATAGATACCAACAACATTAAGTCTGGCGATGGAAGTATGTGGAGCTGATAGTGAAGGTTCAATGGTTCAGGTGGTTCAATAGTTCAATAACCGTAGGTTCAACAAGTGCATTTAGTTCAAGTGGTTCAAAGGTTCAACCACAGCAGAAATAGTCCCGTAGTTTTAATCTGTTTTCCACCACCCCTGCTGCGCGCTCTGCACCACACCTTTTGCAATGAGGTCTTTCTTGATATTAGTTCCTTTGTAAATGATCTCATCAAATGAGGTAGCACTTTGGATTTGGATATGAAACCCAAGATTTGAATTAAGATTTTGTACAAAGATGCTAACAATTTGCTTTCCAGGTATTTGAAATAGGAATTTGCTAGCCATATTTCACCATCTTTGTATGAAGGAGGTAAAGGTTTCACCATTTCACTATTTTTTGTTACACAAGTTCATCATTGAAATCTCATGTTCATTATTGTAAGAGAAATGGGTAGCAAATTTTTTAGCTAGTTCGTTGAAAGTTTTAGTACCCATGGGTAGGTGTGAGAACCATTCTATTGCTTGTCCTCCAAGACTATGAGGAAAGAGGCACATGAGATACATGTCGTTATGAGAAACCTCGAGGCAAGTAATGTAGAACTCTCTAAGATGGTCTTTAGGATTGCCTTTTCCTTTGTACTTGTCAAATTTAGGTATGTCAAAGTTAGGTGGAAAAGGGATCATTGATAAAGATCAATCAAATGGATATGGACAAACCTCCTCCAACCATAAGGTTTTCTTGATGTGACCAAATGAAAGACTAGCTAGTTGTTTTTGCATATCAGTAAACTTAAACTCAAGAGCTGATGGGGGTGTTGATAAAGCCAAATTTTGTTGATTTTGGGGTGGTTTTTGTTGCCCATAAGAGAGATTGGAATTTAATCCATCAGCATTAAGATTGTATGGGTCATACAAAGTTTGGGGGTTGTTTTGGGTAGGATCAATGAAGAAAGTTGGAGATTGTTGATGTTGTGGGGGTGCTAGATATGAATGTTGAGGGGTGTTGGTGAAAGAAGTTTGGGTTTGATATTGTTGTTGTGGAATGATGTATGATTTTTGGTTTTGAGGTGATTGAGATAGATTGACATAAGTAGTGTTGGGATTTTCAGAATGTTGGGGTTGATTGACATGAGTAGCGTTTATAGTTGAAGAATGTTGTGGTGGATTGACATGAGTAATATTGATGCTTGAAGAATGTTGGGCTGGAGTGACATGAGTATTATTGATGTTTGAAGAATCTCAGAGTGGATTGGCATGAGTAATATTGTTGTTTGAGGAATGTTGGGGTGGAGTGACATGATTAGCATTGATGTTTGAAGAATGGTGTGGTGGTGTGATGTGGATATTGTTGAGAGTTTGATTGGGTGATGGTTGGAGTGTTTGAACTTGTGACACTTGTGGCAAAGTGACATAAGCATCCATAGGTGTATAGTTAGAAGGTAAAGATGATCGTGATGGGGTAGCAAATGCAAGATTAGATATGGTCATATGAATTTGTGATGTGCATGGAGGATTTTAGGAATTGGTAGGTGTGGATGTGTCTAAGAAGGGGTTTGTTTGTTTGGCTTGTTTTGCTAATTTGGCTTGTCTTGCGAGTTCGGCTAGATTAGCTACTTGATGTAGGGCCCTTTGTTGGGCATTGTAAATTTCCATGTGAGTGAGGAGAGGTTCCATTGATGTTTCTCCCATGAGGTTTTGATAAAGAGGATTTACATATTCTAATGTGAAAGGATTAGATACTTCCTCTTGTAAAGATGCTTCAGGAATTGGTGTAGATATAGCAGACATGGTTTGGACAAAGTTTACTTGTGGTCTACCCATAGTATTAATGACATCTTGGAAGGGATATTTCTCTTTAATATTAGATGTATCAAAGTTTGAAGGAAATTTGGCTCCATTTTGAGAAAGCAAATGAAAGTAGTGATCTTGATTAGAGCTTATGAGTTTATCAATAGCGGCCATAGTTTTAGGATCTTGCATGATTTCATCTAGATCTTGAGACCCTTCTTCTTGAGAGGGTTGACCTCCTAGAAAGTTTTGTTCTTCTTGAGAGGGGTTTTGACCAAACATGCCCATGTCAAAGTGAGATGAATCTATCAAAGAGGTATTACCCTCTTTAGGATTGTTTTGGACAATGTTTTGACTTTCAAGTTGGGGATTATAAAATGGGATGTTTTGATGATCTTGTTGAAGAGTGTGTGGAAGATTTTTCTGTGGGGTGTTTTTCTTAGCCTCCATGGCTTGACGATACTGTAGTCTAGTGGTAACCTTAAGATTGTTCAAATGCACTAAAATAGAGATTGGGGGATAGATTTTGGATTGATTTGACTGAGTTGAGATTACTAGTTGATGGATTTGATGTGGGTTGCTTGTGGAAGATTATAGACCTAGATTAATAGTTGATTTGGATAAATGGTTACCTAACACAGAGGTAGACTAATGACCTCAAATGAAGGTGGATAGGGTTAATGGCATATAACCAACTCAAGAGAAGTTTATTCTCTAAGCTAATAAAAGACCAATAGCAGATACTAATTTACCTCCAAAGGAAAAGATAGACAAAGCTTTCTAAAACCAGAGATAAACTAGGGGATGTTTGATGTGATCTAGACTCTATGGTAGAAGCCAAATTACACAGCTCTACTAGCTAGGTAAAGATTTAGGCTTGTTTGGTGAAGGTGGATTAATAGATAATAATCTCAAGAGGATAAATGGTTTGAAAGGTCCAAGTTTTGGGTATGATAATTGATGGAATGGTCTAATGGTTGATGGAAGAGGTCTGACAGTACTATAGGATGTTAGCTCATAGATGTATTTGATCAAAACTTGAAGTTTACTGTGTTCTGGGCTAAATGGATGATGGATAGTTTAACAGAGACCAAAGGCGCTTAACTATGGTTCAAAGACACTTTACTGCTTGCTAGAGGCACTGGGATGTGGTTCAAAGGCACCTTACTACTTTTTAGAGGCACTTGACTATGTTTCAAAGGTGCCTTACTATAATGCAAAGGTGCTTCAGGACTGTGCAAAGGTGTTGTTTTGGTGATAGTGATGTTTCAAGGCAAATTTTGATAGGTTTTGCTGAAATTTCTTGGCAAGAGAACAAACACAGCAAATAATATGGCTGAGGACAATGTATGTTCAAGGCTCATAAAAAGCCCAAATTTCCATAGGTAGAACACAATTGAAGACAAATCAAGCACCATTTATACCTAAGGACAAAATCTTAAAATTAGCTCACAACTTGGAATCTCTGTCGACTTAAGTGTTATCACACCTAATGTGGGTGTGTACACTATTTTATCTTTGCAAGAGAGGATAGATAGGGACCTCCAAGACTTAAAGGATGACCCAATCACCCTTTCCCCAGAAAGATACAAGTAGCTTATGCTAAGATGGGGATTTCTATCTCATCTCAAGGGAGCCTTATGGTGAGTAATCTTGGGGGCATCGTACCCTTGCACTAAAATTTATCACAATGTTTGGAGGTAGATCGGGTAGTCACTAGCTATGGGGTTTTTAGTTGCTTTGGGGGACTTGTAGACACCCTAAAATGACCAAGCCATCGCATCACTTGCATTTTTGTCTAATCACTTGCATTTCAAATGTTAATTAAATAATCTAATTACTTAATTAATTTCATCAAAATCATCAATTCTTCTAGAACTCCTGCATTTTAATATCAATTAAATAAATCCTCTTTATTTAATTAATTTCATTAAATTCCTCTATATTCTTCCAAAATTAAATAATTTTTATTATTTAATTAAATTATTATCCTCTTTCAAATTTCAAGTCTACATTAATTAAATAAATCCCATTACTTAATTAATTCATCACAAATTCTCTCTTATCTACAATTAAATAATTTACATTATTTAATTAAATCAATTACTCTTCTAAATTTAAATAAATCATGCAAATTTATTTAAATTATCTCAATCCTCTAAAAATAAATAAAATCGGGTATTTTATTTATAATCTTCATATTCCTCTAATCTTGCACAAACAATTAACTAAATTTATTTGTTTAATTTATTTAAATCTTCATATTCCTCTATCATGCACAATCAATTAAATAAATTTATTTATTTAATTTCAATTATCTTGCAATTCCTCTAAAAATATCATGTTAACTCATGTGCACAATCAGCCTTATTTTTAGAAACTCTAAAAAAGACAAATCTCAAGTTTAGTTAATTGGCTTTAATTTATCTTTTTTTCATCAACTCATGAATTAGAAAAAAAAGCATTCTAATTTATGAAATCAAATTCTATCTTTATCAAAAAAAGCAATTATCTTAATAAAAATATGTTTTTGGAGTGACACATGTCGTGTGCACATTCAACATGAGTTATTTGATTTATCTCAACCATTCATTCTATGGATTTATTTCATCCGTTGATCGATCATGTTTGAAACCTATATAAACCCCCCTCATCTCCTTCACAAATCCTCTTCGATCACTTATTCTCATGCATCCTTTACAGCGCTTTGAGCATACATTGCATTGTTGAGCACCTACGATCTTTTGACATTGATCTTTGAGCATTTTGAGCACATATAATTGCTTGTTGCAAACATGGTTTCACAACATTATTGAGCAATCCACATTCAACAAAAGAGAACAGTACAATCTGGTAAAAGCTTTCTTGTGTTATTTGATTTATTCATTGATCATGGCTTTTTATTTAGATAGATCTCTTTATGTTATGGGTTATTGATTTGGTTATTATCATAGTTTTAATTTTATCATTAGACATTTCGATTTTCCTCATACACATTCTGGCACGCCTGGTGGGACCCACTAATCGCTCTTTTTCTTTTAGAAATTGATTTTTTTAAGTATAGTATGGAACAACGCAAACAACACAAAAAAGTGCTATTGGTAGTACAATAAAGCGCTTTTGGAAGCATAGTATAGCACCTTTGGGTGATACTGTAGTGCCACTGGAAGAACAGTAGCGTGCTATTGGTAACACAGTCCAGCACGACTGACATAGTAGTAAAGCATTATTGGCATATTAGGGTTTATGATCTTATTTTGTGACGTACAAGATTTTTACTCACCATATCTATCATTGATTGACTGGCAAGCTGATTTATTTGTCTTTTAATTATCTTTTATACTTCCTAAGCTGATGTATTTAGGAGTATTTTCACTTTTGAGTTAACCTATCTTTTTGCGGCATCATTGAATTGTTCTTGATCCCAAGTTATAGATCCTATCAACCATACATCCCAAATCTACAAATCAAACATGAAATCAACTCTTGACCAAGCTTTTTTGACAAAATATAACTTTTTTTAGGTCTAGGATAGTAAAGCACTTTTGGTAGCACTGTACCACACTTTTGGTAGCACAATATAGTGCTTATGGCAGCACAGTAAATTGCCTTTGGTCCTGCAGCAACTTGCCTCTGGTAACATAGTACAACACTTTTGGTAATACAATACATCACCTTTGGTAATACAGTCAAGTGCTTTTGGTTAAATTGATTTATTTTTGCTAACTTTTTAGTTTGTGTGGAACTAATTGACTTGTTACAGCTTCTTATCACTTAATCAGAGAAAATGGGTTTTTCTAACATGTTTATGTAGGACGAGCGTTGAAGAAATCTCAATCTATCACACTAAGTCTTAGAAATATATTGCCTTCTTAAGGGACAATTGAACAAATCACTTTGGCAATCTAAGTCTTAGAAACATATTACTTTCTTAAGGGACAATGGACATGAATGCTAAACACTTAAATTTCATAAAGGACAATTGACAACTACAATCATGTGTGTACCTAATCTAGTTGCACCTTATTTTTCTTATAACAGGACCATTGAACCTTTGTTTGACGTGCTTGCTCTTACATTTCAATTATTTCTTTAGAAGGGTCTACTTTTGGATTGCACTTAATCCAAAAGGGATGACCCTAAGCGGAGTTTTTCTTTAAACTGCTATATAAGAGGGATAAGGCGAAAGCCAAGTCATAATCGACGTCAGCCTTACCTTGTGGTGCCAAACTGAAAAGAGCTGTACTAGCTCTTTGTGGAAACAATTTTCACATTGAGTGAAGTGATTGATACTCTTAGTAGGATTGATTAAATCTTTTAGTAGCTTGTCACATTGCTCATAAGGCATTGGTCCCTCAAAGTTACTAAGAACCAATCTAGATAGTGACTACTCGATCCACCTCTAAATGTTGCGGTAATCATCAGTGCAAGGGGAATCGATTTAAGCCCTCAAGATACTCACCATTGGCTCCCTTGAGAAGAGATAGTATTCCCTCAGCCATAAAGCTCTTGTGACCTACTTGAGCTTTCCGAGGGGAGGGTGAGATATCCCTACCTATCGTCTCTTGTAAAGATACAAATGTCTGACACTTTTATGGAATGACATTTGGTCGACAAAATATTAAGTTGTGAGCTAATCTACTGCAATGAAACCTTGTCTCTAGGGATAAAAAGTGCTTGATATTGTTTACAATTGTCTTATACCCATGGAAACATTGGGCTTTTTGTGAGCCTCGAACATACACTATCTATTGTGTCAGTCCTTTTTCCAAACTTTGTTTGATGTGTTTTCTCTTGCCAAAGCAAATCTAATCAAAATCAAAACCAAAACTATCAAAATTTTCCTTATAAAACATCACAAACACTACTTCAGTGCCTTTGGTATAACAGCAACTCACCTTTGGTATTACAGTAGCTCACCTTTGGTATAACAGTACCTTGCCTCTAGAAAACCTACTTTAGCACCCTTGGTATCACAGTAGCTCACTTTTGGTCTAACAGTAGCTCACCTTTGGTATAACAGTACCTCACTTCTGGTAGCTTAGTCAAACACCTTTGGTAGCATAGTAGCTCACTTTTGGTAACATAGTCCTGCACCTTTGGTCAAATAGTACAATGCCTTTGGTCCAGTAAATTGTTCATCAAAATTGTCTTTTCCAAAACACAAATAGAACCCTAGAAAACATCTCAAACAAAGCATATTGTCTTAGTGTATCCCATGGTAACCACTAGACTCCAGCAAACTATGAAGGCAAAGCAAGTTGCCCCAAGGAAGTGCAAATCGCCTCCTCATACACCTCAACCAAGCATAAAGGGTACTCCAAGGACACTAACGGAAAGATCAACCAACTCTCAAAACATGCCACAACATGACCAAACAAACAATCCTCAAGAAGGTAATATTCCTTTGGTAAATGCACCTTAATATACAACCGACATGCCTCCAGATTTTGTTCCACAAGGTTATACCACGGTCGAAGTCCCATCTCAAGAGGAGTGACACTTTGAAATAGGTCAATCCTCTCAAGAAGATAGACAAGACCTTGATGAAATCATACAAGATCCTAGAGCCATGGCCGCCTTTGAAAAAATCCTTAGTGAGAACCAAGATCATTTCTTTCACTTGCTAGCAGAACAAGGAGCCAAATTACCTCAAGATTTTGATCTATCCAATCTCAAGTACACAAACAAAACCTATGATGCCATACCTATGGTCCAAACCATGTCAACTGTGACCACACCCATACCCGAACAAAGCTCACAAGGGAGAAAAATTGCACAATATGAGAATCCTCTCTATCAAAATCTAGCAGTTGAGATACCCATATCACCACTCCTGACTCCTATGGAGATCTACAAACAACAAAAAGAGACTCTACATCATCAAGCAGAACTAGCAAGATAGGTCACTCTAGCTCAATCAATCATACACCAAACTCCTAAAATGCCCACACCAATCACAAGTGGAACATTGGCTACCCCATCACGAGAAGGTTTCCACCAAATTACAACCTGAGGAACACTTATGTAGCCATGCAACAAGGGTCTCAACAAATACCACCTACACCATCATCAACCCTTTGTGTACTTAATCCAAACAATGTCATACAACCCCAACCTTCACAGAATGTCAACATAGCCTATGTCTCTCCCCCACAACATTCTTCTACACTCAATCTTAATCAACCTCCACCATCACAAAACACATCTACTTATGTCCCTCTGCCACAATGCTCATCAACACTAACCTTTTTCAAGACATTTCCTAACCACCCTCAACATTCCCAAAACCAAACTTCCCAAAGCTATGTTCCACCACCGTAACCAAACCCAACAAACTTTAGCTTTCCTCCACCAAATTCTTATCAACAACCATCACAAAGGCTACATTCTTATCTAGTGCCACCCCCACCTCCCCAAAATCACAATGCCTAATTGTAACCCAATCTACACCCAACATACAACACATATGACCCCAACCAATCATATGACTTTTATAACACCAATGCCCATGGCATCCACTATAATCTTCCATATGGGAAACAACAACCACTTCTAGGACAACAAGAGATGTTTCCAACCCCTCCCACAACTATGGAGCTAAAACTTGCGGAGGTTCAACAACAACTATCTGATCTAACATTTGACCACACCAAGAAAATGTTCTCTTTGGAAGAAGTTTGTCCTTATCTATTTGATCGGTCATTACCCATGATCCCTTTTCCTCACAATTTCACTATTCCCAAATTTGATAAATACAAAGGAAAAAGAGACCCAAAAGACCATCTTAGAGAATTCTATCTTGCTTTCTTCAAGGTCTCACATAACAACATGTATCTTATGCATCTTTTTCCTCATAGTCTTGGAGGTCAAGCTATAGAATGGTTCTCGCACCTCCCCACGGATATTAAATCTTTTAATGAGATTGTAGAGAAATTTGTGACCCATTTTTCTTACAACACAGAACATGAGATCTCCATGACGGACCTATGCAACAATAAATAGAAAAATGGGGAAACTTTCATTTCCTTCTTTCAAAGATGGAGACAAATGGCTAGCAAATTCCTATTCGAGATACCTGAAAAGTAGCTTGTTAGCATATTTGTGTAGAACCTTAACCAAGAATTGAGTTTCCATTTGCAAATTCTTAGTGCAACAACCTTCGACAAAATTACCTACAAAGGAATCAACATAAAAAAGGCCCTCATCACTAAGGGTGTGGTCAAAATTTTTAAAGATAACAAAGACAGTGCTCCCCACCAACAATCAAACGACAAACCAAAATTTTAGAACAAAAATAAAAATGTTGTCAAATGATGGTGTGGTCGATTCTAAACATGTCTAAACAATACAACAACCCCTTCAGCTTTCCAAACCAAGTCAACCTTCACCTCAACAAAACCAACAAAGGAAACCATACCAAAACCAATGACAACAAGAGCAACCTCAACAAAATTACCCTCCATCATGTCAATTTACTCCCTTGGGAGAGCCTATTGAGAATGTTTTACAGAAACTTATACACAATAAACTTGTCACCTTACCAGACGCTCCCCCATATAGTGAACCTATTTACAAATCCTCGCAATACAGAGAAAATGAATATTGGGAATTCCATAGGAGCAAAGGACACATAACCGCATTGTGCATGAAACTCAACCACATCATTCAAAACCTCATCGACAGAAACAAAATCACTTTTGAGGATGAACCACCAACTTAACACACCAACAAGGATCTCAACATGTACAATGAACCATTCCCTAACCATGATCAAGGTCCTCCTCCAGATAAAGGTAAAGGTGTTAACAAAGCTTCCACTTCCTATGACTCCATTATGGGTCATTTTGAAGAGAGTCATGTATCTACCCTCACTATCAAAGGCAAATCTATGGATTGCGCAGTTACAACTCGTTGTGGTCGTGTCACCATTCGTGGTCCAACACCAAGTCTCCCAACCCAATCGGATTACAATCTTGTCGAACTTCTAGGGAAAACCCCTACATAGATCTCTATCTTGGACCTTCTACAGTCGTCACTTGCACATAAAACTATGCTAGAAAAAGCCCTACAAGATTCTTCGGTTCCTAACAACATAGTGGTCATGGATTTCCAAGCTATAATAGGTAAAATTGCCTCATCCTACAATGTGGTCTTTTTGGAAAAGGACCTCCCATCCCATGATCCATGTCACAACGATGCACTTCATATTAAAGTTCTCATTCATAATCACAAGATCAAATGCATACTTATAGATGGTGGAGGTGGTATTTGTTGAGACCCTTGTTGCATGGCTACATAAGTGTCAAGACTCTATGGCCTCTATGGGGTCACTTATAGACATGCCTGCAAACACACAGAAATGTGAGTTCTTGATTGAGTAATTGTTGATACCAGCCGTCGATGTTCCAACTACTGAAATCATCTGCGAACTTGTTGGTCCCAATTCCCCATGGTATGAAGATATCTATGAATACCTTAAACATGGTACCTTTCCCTTTGAACTATAATCAACCCAATGCAAAACTTTTATCCACCAATCCTCCTGTTACACCATTCTGGGTGATACACTTTATCGCTGGAGTCTCAATGGTATCCTCTTACGATGTCTTAATGTGGAAGAAGCCGAAGCTACCTTACGAGACATACACAAAGGTGTCTATGGCACACATTCTACCAGTCCTAATCTTGCTAAGAAGATACTCTACACAGGGTATTACTGGCCTACAATAGAGCAAGATGCTTTACAGTTTGCTAAGAAGTGTCTACAATGCCAGCAACATGGAGATTTGATTCACGCACCAGCTCATGAATTACAATCTATGATAAATCCATAGCCCTTTTCTCAATGGGGTCTTGACCTCATAGGACAAATCCACCCATCCTCATCCATTGGTCACAAATTCATCATTACCGCCACTAAGTACTCCACGAAGTGGGTCGAAGCCATTCCCATGACCTACATCACCGGTAACCAAATAGCCAAGTTTATCCTAAACTACCCCATTTGCCGGTATGGTATCCCCCAAGCCATTGTCACTGATGATGGGAGACCATTCAAGAATCAAGATGTCCGTGCCTTATGCACATAATACAATATCCAGCATCACTTTTCAACTCCCTACTATCTGCAAAGTAACGGCCAAGCTGAGGCTTCCAACAAAACCATTCTCAAAATCCTTAAGAAAATGATCAATGAAGCTGGTTGTGATTGGCATCTACAACTCAATCTCGCCCAAAGGGCCTATCACACTAGTATCAGAACACCAATTGGTGCCACACCCTATGCCTTGGTCTATGGCTCTACAGCCATTCTACCTGTAGAGGTCGAGATCCCATCCCTCAGAGTATCCATGTAGAACTTGATTGATGGAGAGGAGTATCACACTTCTAGATTAGCTGAGCTAGAATTACTATATGAGAGGTGCCTTGCCGCACTTAATCATCTCCATGTCTATCAAAACTACCTCCAGCATAATTACAAAAAAAAAGATCAAAGAAAGATAGTTTCAAGTTGGTGATCTTGTCTTAAAAGAAAATCAGATAAATCAAGCAGATCGAGAAAAGAAGGGCAAGTTTGAGCCTAATTGGTTAGGACCCTTTATTGTCATAGTAGCTTATGAATCAGGAGCTTATACTTTAGCTACACCTGACGGGATTCCTCTAGATGAGCCACTTAATAGTGTTCATCTGAAGAAGTTTTATGCCTAATCCTTAGAGTATCCAAAAAAATAAAAAAAAATAAAAAATAATCCATCCTATGGTGAAAATCTGGCAAACAGGTGCCTTGGATAAGTACCATAGTGAAAACTTGGCAAATAGGCACTATTTGTAGAGTCAGCATCCATCATCTATCGAGTCCTATTCATTCCATGGCCATTTCACAACACACTTCTTCCATCCACCCATAATAAAACCATTGACCTTGTTTGCATTTCCATCTCCCTATCTAGAATAGCTTGGAAATTTGTCAATGTCCATTGTCATCATCCCACATCTTGACCTATGTCAATAGTTATCATTGTCTTGTCCTAGGTCAACCTTTCTATGTCTTCTCCATCAGTCACCCATGCAAATACCTCTACCAGAATGGGGGCAACTCTTTCCTTAACCTAGGTCTCAGAATGGATCATTATTCATGGTTCACAAACACTTCACAAAAACACAAGCACTTCAACCATCTCCCCATAGTGACAACACTTTTCCTACATCATCAAACCAACCAGAACTACATATCATCTCATTTGAATCTTAAGGTACCTTGACCCCATGGATATGGGTATGTAGTCAGTTTGGAATATGAAGGAAGTTTCCAATACTTAGGTACATAAGATCTCATCATTTCACCTACCCAAGCTCAAATACCTTGACCCATCTCATCACTCTACCCAGAACTACATATTATCATCTTTCATCTTTCCTCATAAGGTGCGTTGATCCCATGAACACAGGGTATGTAGGTAGTCTGGAATACGAAGGATGTATCCAGTACTCAGGTACATATGATTCATCATTCTTCACCCATTTCAATCCATTGACATGTCATCTTTCTAGTCTTCTGTTTATCAAAATCTATTCACCTCAACTTGACTAACTCAAGCAGCAAAATAACAAACAAATGGATCCTTTCAAAGCAAAATTTCTTTACAAACCTGAAGCAAAGAAACTTACTTACAGAGTCATATACTATCCTGCGCATCGATTGCCAATATCAGCTAAATCAATCTCAACTAAGCAACAGATCAACAAACTTGTCTTATATAGAATATTCCATGATCAAGACCAACACACGCATCTTATACAACATGTGGCATTTCCTGAAACTAGACATTGTCTTTTCAACAAATAACACCCTTTAACAGACACATCATTCCTACGATAAGGTTGTTATCTTTCCTGTCCAATCTATCATGAGCAACCTCTTTGGCAAGAGAATATGTCGGTTGTATGTGTACTTTGTAAGTCAGTCAATTTGCTTGTTGGTTTATCTTTTGTTCCTTTTCCAATACCTATTCAAGACTACCTTGATTTATCTATAATCTTGGTATGTTGCCATGCAGTACGAATTGGGGGTATAGTCATTGATTTTGTGTGCTATGTTTGAGGAATGATCTTTAGCATCTTTCTTAGCAGCATATTTATCTTGTGTGTGTTATGACCTAGCATCTTACATATTAATATTCTTCTTGAATTTATGTATTGAAGTTTATTTTATGTTCAAGACTATGGCGCATTCACATGTACAACAAGGTTATATTATGTCTAAGGGATCTAAGTTCAAACCGCTTGCTTGCAGACTCAATGTCCACGCACTCGGATATCACAACACCTTGTTCATTTATACCTTGGTGGAAAACTATCCATGTGCTATATCAAAAATAAGGATTGCTCTTTATAAACATTTGTGAAACCATTGCAACAAGATCATCCATTTAACTATCCATTTATCCATGGCATTATATAGTTTCTCAAGTGAGGATCGATCAATTGTCTTTTTCTTATGTTCTATTCTATCTCTAATTTCTTCTACCTAACTTTGTCTGTCTCCAACACAATCTTCTAGTCGAGCGTCAACCCAGTCCTTCTATCGCTTCCCTTTCTTTCCTCTTGAGGGGCATCCTACGCCAACTACACAGGGGCAACTAGCTACACTAGGGCATCAAAATTGTATCATGTCTTCAACAATCATTTTCTTTAAAGTAACGCTATAAACCGCATTGCATCAAAGAGGGGCAAAATATAGACACCCAAAAATGACCAAGTCATCACATCACTTGCATTTTTGTCTAATCACTTGCATTTCAAACGTTAATTAAATAATCTAATTATTTAATTAATTTCATCAAAATCATCAATTCTTCCAGAACTCCTGCATTTTAACATTAATTAAATAAATCCTCTTTATTTAATTAATTTCATTAAATTCCTCTATATTCTTCCAAAATTAAATAATTTTTATTATTTAATTAAATTATTATTCTCTTTCAAATTTCAAGTCTACATTAATTAAATAAATCCCATTATTTAATTAATTCATCACAAATTCTCTCTTATCTACAATTAAATAATTTACATTATTTAATTAAATCAATTATTCTTCTAAATTTAAATAAATTATGCAAATTTATTTAAATTATCTCAATCCTCTAAAAATAAATAAAATCAAGTATTTTATTTATAATCTTCATATTCCTCTAATCTTGCACAAACAATTAACTAAATTTATTTATTTAATTTGCTTTTTCCTCTAAAAATAAAATATAATCACATATTTTATTTATCCTTCATCATGCAAAATAAATTAAATCAATTTATTTGTTTAATTTATTTAAATCTTCATATTCCTCTATCATGCACAATCAATTAAATAAATTTATTTATTTAATTTCAATTATCTTGCAATTCCTCTAAAAATATCATGTTAACTCGTGCACAATCAGTCTTATTTTTAGAAACTCTAAAGAAGGCAAATCTCAAGTTAAGTTAATTGGCTTTAATTTATCTTGTTTTCATCAACTCATGAATTAGAAAAAAAAGCATTCTAATTTATGAAATCAAATTCTATCTTTATCAAAAAAAGCAATTATCTTAATAAAAATACTTTTTAGAGTGACACATGTCATGTGCACATTTAGCATGAGTTATTTGATTTATCTCAACCATTCATTCTATGGATTTATTTCATCCATTGATCAATCATGTTTGAAACCTATATAAACCCCCCTCATCTCCTTCACAAATCCTCTTCGATCACTTATTCTTAGGCATCCTTTACAACGCTTTGAGCATACATCGCATCGTTGAGCACCTATGATCTTTTGACATTGATCTTTAAGCATTTTGAGCACTTTGAGCACATATAATCGCTTGTTGCAAACATGGTTTCACAACATTATTGAGCAATCTACATTCGACAAAAGAGAACAATACAATCTGGTAAAAGCTTTCTTGTGTTATTTGATTTATTCATTGATCATGGCTTTTTATTTAGATAGATCTCTTTATGTTATGGGTTATTGATTTGGTTATTATCATAGTTTTAATTTTACCATTAGACATTTCAATTTTCCTCATACACAGGACCAATGCCTTGCAAGAATCTGGCAAGCTACTAAAAGCTTTAACCAACCTTACTAGGAGTCTAATATACCTAACACAAAAGTCTTGGTACGTCTCCTTTCAAATTGGCACCATATGGCAAAGGCTAATGCTAGTTAGGACTTGGCTTTCACCTTGACCAATTTATATAGCAGTCCAAAGGAAAAATCCTCTTAGGGTTGGATGAAATGTAATCCAAAAGTAGGCCCTTCTAAAGGATGAACAAAAAGTAAAAAGAGATGGGTCTAGTTTTTGATCACCCAAGTTTTTACACAAGGGTAGAGCATACACCTATCACCTCACAAGCACAAAAAAACACTTGTTCATTTACCCTCTAGATTAAGCTAAGTGGAATTATGCTAATCACACAATATACAATATAACATGATTGTTAATTCCCTTAAGAAAATTGAAGTGTTTCTAAGACTTAGTAGAAAATGTTGATGTCTTCAACAATCATCCTGCAAAAAGTATGTTAGAAACCTTCTTTGCCCTATGATAAGATGCTACAACAAGTGATATTAGCTCCACAAAAACCAAGTAGTTAGCAAAAATCAATTAAACCAAAAGTGCTTAACTATTGTGCAAAGGCGCTTCAGAATTTACTAGAAGTGCTTCACTGTTGTGCAAGTGCGCTTTGCTTCAGACCAAAAGTGCTTAGATATTGTGTAGATGCACGCCCCTTTAGACCAAAAGCACTTGACTATCATGCAAATGCATAGCACTTAGACCAAAAGTGTCTGACTGTCGTACAAATGTGCTTTATAATAATAGACCTACAAAAACAAGATTTTTGTCAAAAAATATAGATCAATAGATGATTGAATGATTGTATGATGATCCAGTATGTTGACGAATGATGAGATCTGTAGTCTACAACAAGAATGAATCACAACAAACCATGAAATGATGGATTAGCTCAAAATGATAATACCCCTAAATAAATCAGCTTAGGGAGTATGTAAGATGATTGAAATACAAATAAATTATCTTGTCTTAACAATGAATGATTAGTATGAGATAAAAGGAACACTATAAATTAGAAAAACCAGTCAGAAAACCCTAACAACCAAAAGCACTTCACTGTTGCGCAAAGGTGCTTGATTGTCAACTACATGTGCTTTACTGCACGCCAAAGGTGCTTCACTGTTGCCTGAAGGTGCTTCAAAGTAGGCCAAAGGTGCCTTTATGTAGCTCAATTGTGCTTTTCTGTGTTGTTTTGTGCTTTTTCATACCTGTACTTAAAAAAATCAAATTTTCCTAAATGCAAAGGTTAGTGGGTCCCACTGGGCATGCCTGAATGTGTATAGGTAAAATTGAGATTGAATAAAGATCAAAACAATGGTATCAACTCAATCCTATAACATTAAAAGATCCATCTAAATGATAGCAATATCAATGAATATGCAATTTAAACAATCGAAAGCTATCACCTAGACTGTATTGATCTCTTGGATTTATGTGGATTGCTCAATACATCGCGTACCCATGGTTGCAACAAGAGGATGTAGATAATTGCTCAAAGTGCTCAAAGATATGACATGTGCTTAATGATGCTATGAATGCTCAAGTGTTTTAGGAATGCAAAAGCTTGAATGATCGAAGAGGATTTATGATGAAGTGAAGGGGGTATATATAGGTTTCAAGGTTCGATCGATCAATGGTTGAGATAAATCAATGAAATCAATGGTCAAGATGAGTTGAGATAAATCAAGAGCTCTATTGCAAGTATGTGCTAACTAGTGTTGTCATTGATGTCAACATGTTTTTGTTGTCATTGATGCCAACTGTGTCTTCTGAGATTGATGTTTGCTGATTGATTAAAGAATACTGTCTGAGTATTTTGCTCTGCATTTTCTCTTATTAAAGACCAGAGTATGAGCTTTAGATATGATTTAGTGAGGTGTTTAAAGATGCTAAATCCATAATTTGGTGGTCTAGATCACTGTGCAGAAAAAGTTTCATTCACCAATGTGAAGACTGTGCCTAGCAAGGTTTGCAGAGAGACAGGGAGAAAGTGTTTTGCTCTGCATTTCTCCACAGATGGGATTTTGGTTTTGTAGTTCTTGACTTAAGTTTATAAGGTCCTTATTCATCTTCATTCTAAAGGATATGTGATTTGAAGCTCCAGAAAGCAAGTTTCTAATTAACAGACTTTGACAGTGTCTGATTGAGAGCAGTCTATGATCCCTCTTCAAGTGAAGTAAGTCAAGATCTATTGCGGTTGGATTTGCTGATTTCCAAATGATTCTATGATTTTTTTGGATGTGCCTTGAAAGAATTGAAGGTGTGTGCTTGATCTACAAGTTGTAATGAAGATCTAGTAAGCATGTGTTCAAGTGTTCTGAATGATTGCACCAGTCTGGCTGACCTGGATGATTAACACTCTTTGTGGACAAAGTTCTAGAACTTTAGAAGCATGTGGTAGCATGTGAAGATGTAATTGAGTCCGAGAAAAGGTGTGAAGTGTTCCTCCTTCATTCATTTAGTCTACAATGTTGTTTAGGTCTAGTCCTAATTTTATATATGTATGTATGCGGACCTTGGAGATTATTTTGATGGTTGATGATTGTAATGCCGACCTTGATATATATTCCAAGGTTGATGTATTGTATAAATACATGTAATGAATTCATGTTTGAGTGGTGTGATTGTGAAGATGTGAAGATAAGTGTGAAGTGTAAAAGTAGAGTAGGGCAGAAGAGATATATTGTGCCTCAATGGAACTGAACTCAAGCATGGTGTAGATGCTACTAAATCAATTCACCCTAGTAGTGAACCACCCCCGGTAGTGAGCCAGCCCTTGGCAGTGAGTTATCCTCTTGGGCAGTGAGCCCTTTGGCAGTGAGCCACCATTGATATTTGGTATTGTTACTACGTTATATTGTGAGCTAACACTCACCATGGTTTTTCCTTGTTTAGGGTTTTCCACCTAAAAATCTGGGGTTCATGTGTTGATGTGTTCATGTTCTGCTATTCATGTTTTAATGTTCATAACAGAATAAGGAAATAAGTTAAGTGATTGTGAAATTGTTTGTGGTTTAAGAAGTTAAAGTTTTGACACAACTGATTCACCCCCCCCTCAGTTGTCTTGTGCCATTCAACAAGCTCATGATGAATGTGCACACAACATGTGTTATGCTTTAAAGTTGTTTTATTGAGTTAACTAATTGATTTGATAAAGATAGGATTTGATTTCATAAATTTAGAATGTTTTTTTCTAATTTATTAGTTCATGATTAAAAAAATAATGATTAAAGCCTATTAACTCAACTTTAGATTTTCTTTTTAAAGTTCTAAAAATAAGACTGATTGTGCACATAGAAGAAAATGATAGTTTTAGAAGATTTGGAGATAACTGAGAAATTAAATAAATAAATTTATTTAATTTATTGTGCATGATTGAAGAAATAGATTAGATATGAAGATTAGAATAAATTAAACAAATAAATTCATTTAATTTATTTTGCATGATAGAGGAATATAAATAAAATATTAATTTTGTAGACACCCAAAATTGACCTAGTTATCATTAGTATTAAATATTGCATTAGCTATCATCTGCATTTATCTAACACACTTGAGCAATTTCCCTATTTTATCTAAATCACCTATTTCTTCTATTAATTAAATAAATTTATATTTACTTAATTAATTCATTATCTATTTCTTCTATTTTCTCTAATCTATAATTAAATAATCTTTAATTATTTAATTATCTCTATTTCTATCTAGTTTAATTAAATAAAACTTATTTATTTAATTAAAATCCCTTCATAATCCCACTTTCCAATTAATTAAATAAATTTTATTTATTTAATTAATTTCTCTTATCACTTACCTTTATCTTTTATCATGAGCCGACATGTGTGTATCTTTTATTTAAAAACATGTGTGGTACTACATCTTTTATTTAATATCTTTCACATGTAGTACTTTTTATGTACACGGTCACACATGAGCCTTATCTTCCTTCCACTTGTCATCTACACATTCACCTATGATTATCAATTCATCCCAACCATTCACATAGCCAACAAATCTCCACCATTGATTGATTTTAGTTGAGGTCTATAGAAACACCCTCTCATTCAATACTACATGGATCCATCATTTTTCATATAGCATCTACACTATCATCTTGAGCATATTGAGCATTTTAGCATCCATCTAGCATATTATCATTATCATCTATCCATCATGGTAGCTTTTATATTCATAATTTTTCATTATTGAGAAACAATCCACATCATAAACAAGGAATCATACAATCTAGGTGATCTTGTTCTTGAATTGCATGCTTTTGGTTTCACTTAGATTCGATTCTTTGATGGTGGTAGGATTAGGTTTTCAATTACATGCTTGATTTTATTAACCTGATTTTTACCTATCACATTTTGGCACACCTGGTGGACCTCACATCCTTGATTAACTTTGTTGTTTGAAGTTGTTTTCGTGAAGTTTAGATTTTTGGAGCACTTACAGCAAATTGCAGTTGCTTTTAAGTGAAAACTAATCACCTTCAGAATTTACGCATTGCTTTTAAGCTACTAGCCACCGCTTTCAGCATTTTCTGGATCACTTTTAAACCAACAATCACCATTTCTAGCTAATTCGCATCACTTTTAACCTAAAACTGATCACTTCCAACTGTTTAGGTCACTTCCTACAATTTAGGGTTTTTTGCTAACATCTAATTTTTTGTAGGGAATTTTACGCATCTGGCAGAAACAGTTCACTTTTGAGCATTAACAGTTCACCTCCAGATTATCTGCATCACTTCTGAGCAATAACAGTTCACATCTGATAGAATATAGATTGCTTTTGAGCAACAGTTAGTTGCCTCTGGTAACTATGTGCCGAGCTTTCAGTTTTATCATTCACAATTGGGTTTTCTTGGTTATTAATCATCTCTTTATGCAGCATCTTATCAATTGTCCAAGAAAAGGAGGTTGTTAAACTACTAACATATTTGTTGCAGCTTCGATCAGTCCAAGAAACTTCATTTTTATCACTAATTTAGGAATATTTTGGCTTGGTGCCTAAAAAGAATCATTGCTTACTCCGTGCTTGTCTTATCTTTTTTTGATTGCTTGTTGTGCATGTGTGTAACCCAAATTTAATAGCAAAAGTATCCTCTCCCCTTGCTTATCAAATGGATCTTGGGTGCATGAGAACTTGTTATTATCTTTAGAGGGCCTGCCTTCCCAGTGTGAGAAGGGATATGACCCAAGCAGTAATGGGATAAAGCCAAGTCCTTCTAAACCACTATATAAGAAAAGTGTTTGTGTCAAAAGCCACAAACAACAGGTGTCACTGTGTTATACCGATGAATGCCCCAAAACCCCTTAGAGAGTAACCTCTTTGGGTTGGGAAGCCTCCATTAATGGAGTGAATCACCACACGTGTAGCCACTCGAATGGATGCCATTACTAGTAACCTTCTGTAGTCACCAAAATCCCTCTATTTGTTGATGCAAAAGGTGGGACCTTTGAAGCCGCCTTGATTCTCGTGGTTCTTAGTAGAGATAGCAGGGACAATCCTAAGGTTTGGTGGGGGACAAGCCTTAGGAAACCTACATCTTGGTATGCGTGAGAAGTGAGTGCCATGGAGGGGAGTCAGTGCTACCAAGATCCTGAAGCTATCCGCTTTGAATAGGCATGGCAAGGGGACTCAACAAATATAGTCCTTTCCTAGCCTAGGTTGTAAAAGCTTGTGATTGTTGTGAGTGAGTGACTGAAATCACTATTTTCTTGTCAAAAACATCATTCAAACACATCCTCTGACAAACATAGATCACCTCTAAACAATAACTGCTCGCTTTCAGAAATCCAAATCACTTTTAAAAAATAGTTTCTCGCCTTTTGCAAAAACTAGATTGCTTTTAACTAATAGCTGCTCGCTTCTGGAAAACATTGTGTCACTTTACACAGTTGTAGCTCACTTTTGAACTGTAACTGATCACCTCTGGTAAAACTACTTGCCTCTGGTTCATATTGCAATCTATCATCTGAAACAAACCCAGATCACTTTTGATCTATTAGTAATCACTTTTGGCATTTTCTGAGTCACTTCTAAGCTATTATCTATCGCTTCTAGTCAAACATTAGCAATCCATATCAACCCAACCCAATCAATTACACTTTCAGACTTCTTAGCTCTGTCACTAGCTTTCAGACATTCCCCTGATCATTTGCAGTCACCTGAACATCACTTCTTATTTTGAGCATATCAAAACCATTGGACTTTTGAGCTTTCCATCCTTTGAGACCCCAAATAGCAACCAAACATCAAAAAAATCAACTCAGCAATAGCAAATATCATCCCTTTGGCTTTACTTATCCCTAACAACACCAGCAAATAGCATCAACAACTAGCTTTTCCCTTGAGTTTGTGAGCTATTCTCTAGGGAGTTTACCCAACACCAACAACCAACAAAGCAACCCAACACCAACAACCAACAAAGAAACCCAACAACAACAACCAACAACCTCTTAGAAAACCAAGCAACCAGCCAACTAGCAAAACAAACCATTAATAAACAAACAACAACCTATCACCTTTTGGGTCTTAACCTTGACGAGCTAGTCCAATCCAAAACATCAAACACCATGCCTCAAACTAGGAGCCAATATAGAGATGAAATGGAAGCAAAATTGTGAACTGAGATGGAAGCCAAAATGCAACAATCCCAATCAACTCCCCTTAGAGATGCAACTAAATTCACAACTGGTATGCCTTCTTACATGTTTGTGCCTAAAGGATACACCGCTGGACCATCAACTTCACAACAAGTGCAACCTCAAACATTTTCAGAGACCTATGAAGAGCAATCCCAAGATGACTTATCAGAATTTAGAGACACACACCTATGGGACCAAGTTAAGAAGCTTGTTTTATCTGATCCTAATCACTATTTCTTGCAATTAGCCCTTATGGGTGCCAAATTACCAAGTGACTTTGACATATCTGCTATTCGAGAACACAATCCAAACACTCCCGCTGTTGTCGCAAAGGGACCATCCACTATAGCCACACCATCTCATACCATTTCCATGCTACAAAATCCACCTTTCAACCCATCTCCTTCATTGCCTATTACTACACCATCAAACCCACCACATTTGGAGTACACTCTAGAACCTTTGATAACTCCAACCGAGGTACTTCCCTACCTTTCACAAAATTTGAGCTTTCCACCTTTTCATGTTTCACAACACACCTCGCTCCTACGATGATTGTATCCATGCATCAAGTATCACAAGCTGTCCATGTTTCACAAGTACAAATTCCACAAGTTTCACAAGCTATCCCAATACCACAAACTTCGCAAGTTTCACAAGCTATCCCAATAACACAAACTCTTCAAGTTTCACAAGCTATCCAAACACCACAATCCATACATGTCCCCCAACCATTACAAGTCTCTACTCCTATTGCATCACATGTGGAAATCACACCCCAAACTAATGTTCCAATCACTTCTAATATGGTCTCCATGATTTCCATGAATCCATCCAACACACCATATAACCCCAATGTTAGTCTCATCGACATGACTGACCCATCTATTGTCTCACAAGCCAATCCTAGTGTTGCTTCTCTTATGTTGATCAACTTACATCACTCACTCCAGCTCCATATAATCCTTTGTAAAACGTTATTCCATCTTATGCCACCCAAGGATTACCTATTGTCACCCAACATATGCCATATACCAATCCATCTCAAGCTACTCATGTTGTCCAAAACATAAACCCAAATGTCCATCCTTCTTCATCCACCAATCCTTCCATTGCTTACCATATTGCAAATCCAACTCCTAATCCACAACCATTGACCAACATCAATCCATCCTCTACCTCCCATGTGATGCAAAATCTTACAGTTAATCCATCACAATATACCCAACCACCACTTGTGCCTCAAGGACAACAATCCTCAAACACGTGTTGCATACCAATCCTTCGACATATAATGTGAGCATGCAACCTCAACAAATGATCATACCCTCATACATTCCACAATAGTAACCACAATATACACCATATTACATTCAACCTCCAAGCCATCAACCCCCTTTGCAACAACAACAATTATCTCAAGCGAATGTTGAACAAATGATTAACAAGGTAGTAGGACAAAACAAGAAGACATTTTCCTTTGGAGATATCTACTCTTATCCATTTGACAAGTCACTTCACATGACACATTTTTTGCCACATTTCAAAATCCCACAATTTGACAAATACAAAGGGAAAGGTAATCTGGATGACCATCTTAGAGCATTCTATGTTGCATGTCTCGTTGTCACTCAGGATGATACATATCTTTTGAGACTATTCCCCCGAAGCTTAGCGGGACAAGCTCTTGAATGGTTCTCTCACTTACCTCCGGGAATCAAGACTTTTTCAGAATTAGCAAACAAATTTTGATCCCATTTTTCTTTCAACATTGAACATGAGGTGAATATGAATGACCTTGTCAATAATAAACAATGCAATGGTGAAACTTTCTCCTCATTTACCCAATGATGGCGTAATATGGCTAGCAAACTATCATGGCAAATACCTGAGAAAAAGCAAATTGACATTTTTGTCCAAAATCTTCATCTAGAGCTTTCCTTCCAACTACAATTGAAAAGTGCTAGCACCTTTGATGAACTTATCTCCAAAGGAACCACCATTGAGCGTGCTTTAATAGCTAAGGGCACTATCAAGATTTTCAGAGACAACAAAGACAATCCTCAACCCTCCAATGAAAAATCCTGCTTTTGGAACAAGAACAAAAATGTCATTAATGATGGCATTGTGGATGCAAAGAACATACAAACATTGAAAGATCCCATTAACATCCAAGCTGCATCTACAGCTAATCAACCTTTTTAACGAAATCGACCAAGAACAAACCCAACACCTAGACGACAATTTACTCCTTTAGCGGAACCCATGGAGGTAATCTTTCAAAAACTTGTCCAAGCAGGAGATATCAAATTACCTGAAGCTCCACCCAATGTAGAACCTATCTTCAAAGCTCCTTGGTACAAAGAGAATGAATATTGTGAGTACCATAGAGTTAAAGGACATAAAACAAATGGTTGCATGCATTTAAAACATGTCATTCAAGACTGCATTGATCAAGGTCTAATTAAAATCACACCACCAACATCACAACCAGTACAACAACCAACTTCAAACTATGACCTAGATGCTTTCAAGAATCCACTTCCATCTCATGAAAAGACAAGTAACCCTCATACTGGGAATGCTATCCATTACAACTATGAGTCATCAAAAATTGGCTGCATTGACCAAGCTCGCATTTCTACCATCACTATCCAAGGAAAAGCACCCGATTGCACTATAACTACTAGAAGAGGCCGTGTTACTATTCAAGGAGTACCTATCAACCCTCCTCATCTGCCTTCTAGTTATAATATCCTTGATCACCTTGGCAAACCTCCCACACACATCTCCATCCTAGAATTGCTTCGCATATCCCCCACCCATAAAGCTATCCTTGAAAAAGCATTGCAAGAGTCTTCGGTGCCTAATGATATCGATACCACACAACTTCAATCTATGGTAGCTAGCATTGCAGCCCCTTGCCATCTCACCTTCTCTAAAAAAGATCTTCGACCATCCATCTACCCATCACATAACGAAGCCCTCCACATAGAAATATTTGTAAACCAATGTCGTATCAAATGAATACTAGTGGATGGTGGAGCTGGTCTCAATATATGCTCTTTAAAACTAATAAAACAATTAGGATATTCTAAGAAAGACATTGACACTTCCAAGGTCATTACTATCAAAGCATATGATGATGCTGAGAGAGATACTGAAGGAGTCATCTATTTGCCTATCCAAGTTGGTCTAGTCACTACTGACACCCGCTGTCAAGTTCTTGATATTGAGCTTCCCTATAACATCATCCTTGGCCATCCATGGATCCATGCCCTTAAAGCCATTCCTTTCACATATCGTCAATGTCTCAAGTTTCCATATAACAGTGTTGAAGTTACTATCCATGTCGATCCCAATCCATTTGAGTTTTGTCGTGCCTTTCAAGACAAATATCAAAATCCTAACCATATTCCTATCAACATCGAAGCTTATCCATCTTCATCCTATGTTGACCCATCCGCCTTACTCAAGCCATCATCTAGCAAAGCCACTCCAAATCTTTGTATCAAGTACACTGAATAAGGTTAGGGTGAATACACACTGCAAGAATCTTCATCCGCATCCGCTTCTGATATGGAAGCTGGACCTTCTTCAGTAGGAGAGGTTTCTAAGTCAGATACCACCGATGATTCCTCCCTTCATATCACCAACCTTTTTTAGGGAACCTTCATTTTCATGATTTCTGCCACCCCTTCTTCTCCATCTAATGATGAACTCGAGTCTAGTTCTCAAGATACCCCTAGTTCCATTGTCAATCACATGCTCCCATAAGTTAAAGATGTTGGTAATTCCTCCATCCCTCCTAAGTCCACCATTTCCCATCAAAAGCCACATCACGTTCCCAAAACATATGTTGCCATCCCTCCTCCATCAAACTCTAAAAGTCACAAGCATGTGACCGTACACCTTCCACCATCTGATTTACCTCCACTTCTTCCAACTCCTAACCTCCCACCAGCCACGTTATCTCCACTTCTTCCACTGCTATTATCCTACAAATTGTAAAAGCATGTCACCTTCCACCATCTGATTTACCTCCACTACTTCCAACTCCTAACATCCCTCTATTTTCCTTATCTCCATTACTACCAACACCTAATTATCCCCCTATCAATAAGTGCCCTTATAATCCCAATCATGGCCAACAAATGCACATGTTGTCTAAACATAAAGCTTCCACTCATTCTGCCAACCCCGCTTCCATAAAACCCATGGGATTCAAAAATAAAAATTTGGATGCCTCTACCTCTAAAGCTAAAAAGCTTACCAATAATCCTAAAGATTCTCATGCCTTAGGGCAACAATGCAAAGAATCAGAGCCAAGTACATCTAAAATGCTATCTGAGCCCATAACTCTACAAGAAGAGCCCACGACCAAAAAGGTTTGGGTTCCTATGCAAACAAGAAAACAAGCTGAATGAGGCATCCTTATCTACCTTTCAAAAATCCCAACCATCTCCTTCCATCCAAATCACCATTCCATTCAAAAATCCACAAATCCCACAAGCAAAGCCAAAATCATAAAAAATACTAAGTCTATGTGGGTTCCTAAATCACTCCATCACCCATCTCCTAAGCAAACATCCCCATTGCTTCCTACACCACCTTCCCATCAAAAGATTCAATGTTTATCATGGTGTGTACAACTGTTGGTCATGATTTCCTTCCATTCCGCAATATTTCCATATATCTCCATCTCCCCATCTTTCATCCATTATCCTACATATTTTCCCTCACCATTCTATATCTATGGTCCATGCTTTTGCATAAGCCTTCTCTTCATACATCCTTCCATGAAACTTTCATAATCCATATCATAATCCATTAGCCTTTCATGCACTATCCACCTAATCCATCTCCCTTTCATGCAATCATCACCCTTACTAACATCTCTGAGCATAATGACATAGTCCATGCGACAACATCCATCTCTAACGGGACTACCAACATTCATAGAACTAGACACTTGAATCCTTCCTATTCATTACCATGGTGAAAACCTGGCAAATAGGCACCATGTGTAATTGTCATTCCAAAAAAAGAAAAGAAAAAAAATAATAGTACAAGATAAATAATTCTTCCTCTAGTGAAAACCTGGTAAACAGGCGCCTTGGATAAGTACCATAGTGAAAACCTGGCAAACAAGCGCTATGTGTAGAGACCAGCCTCCATCATTTACTTCATTTGTTTGATCACAACTTTCTATAACCTCACAATCTACTATCTTGGCTCCATAATCCATATCATAATCCATTATCTTTCCTATCTTGACATCGCAAGCCATTCTTATCCATCCATAATAAAAGCCTTTTCGCCCTTACCTTTGTCATGCTAGTTGTCGTCATTTGGACTTTGTTGAGGTTAAGATATCATTGGGCACCTTGGCATACTATCCACATAAACACATCCATTGTAGCCTCTCCCTAACAAACTTCATCCCACACTGGGGGCACTTGTTGAGCCTTATTTGGAAGTGGATATCCTTAGTTCTAGCTCATCTCTGCCAAATCCAAAAACATCCAAACATAGCAAAAATCCAAAAAAAATAAAACATCACAAAATCCAAGCAATAAAGTTGATCCTTTGACATCAACCATCAATACAATAAACAAGAACTACATCACATCTCTATCGTTCAAAGCCTTGATCCCATGGATACAAGGTATGTAGGCAATCTGAGATGCAAAGGAAGCACTCTGATTTAGGTATAGGCAATAGCCTCTCTCTCATCATCCATCTTTCATCTTTCTTCTAATCATCCTCCAATATTTCATCTCACTTTCTTCTATCTTTCATCACTTACATCATCAATAAGCCCAAAACTACATATTCATCATGTCTCATCATCATCATAAATGTGCTTTGATCCCATGGATACAAGGTATGTAGGTAGTCTGGAATATGAAGGAAGTATCCAGTATGCAAGCACAGATGATCCACCCCACCTTCATCTTCTTTCATCTTCTATCTTCTTCTCTTTGACTAGCTCAAGAAAGAAGCAGACTATCCACATTAGCAAAAGCTCAAGCACTTTAACCAATCAGGGATAAGCCGGAAGCTACTTGTCCGCATGCCTTAAGCCAACATTTGCTATAGCATTTTATCAACATCTTTAGCCTTCAATAGGATACAACTTTCCTCTCAACAAGGTGCCATCTTAATCCATCTAAGAGCACTTAATTTTGGCAAGAGAACATGATGAGAATTTTTTTTTTTAATCTTTTGTCCCTTTCTTATGCCTAATCAAGACTACCTTGATCTATCTATATCTTGATACGTTGCGATGAAGAACGGAATGAGGCATTGTCATATTGCTTTCATATGCTGTGATTGTGGGATGATCTTATTCTTTTCCTATGCGTATTGGTATTTTGTACATATTGGGATTACCATCTTGCATATCAATATCTTTTGCATCTGAGAAGCTAAACAGTCTCTTATGCATTGAGACTATTCTATGCTAAGACTATTTCCATACATATAACCAGCAAGGTGTCATTATGTGTAGTGGAGATAAGCTCAAACCTTTGCTTGTAGCGTCAAAGTCCATCTTAGAACACTAGCTACTATTCATATCTTGTGCATGTTGGTTCAACATTTTGACTTCATATGTTTAGACAAGATTGTAGTATGCTAGTTATGCATTGGATACCTCGACACCTTGGTCTTCTATACCCTGGTGCATAACATCCATAAGCTATATCAAACATAAGGATTGTATTTCTTTACTTTTGACCAATTACTTTAAAATTTGTCATATCATTTATCCATTTCATTATCATCCTATATAGTCCTCAACCAAGATCAATCATCCTCCCTTCATCATCCACCCTCATTTCTCTTTCTTCATTTCCCTCATCTTCACCCTGCAAAACAAGTTTGTTAGGCATATATAGGTCCATATCATTATCATTTGTCATCTATATATTTGCATTATCATAACCTTAGTATCATGCATTACCATTATGTGTATTTCCATTATCATAATACCATTAGCATAACACATTTCCATTATTACCATTTGCATACTCATATCATTTGCATAAACATCCATATAAACCATGAAAATACAAAAATGCATAACATCATAACATAAGTGCATCCATCATCATTAAAGCATCACATAGATAACAAAAATCACCATCATATACATATCATCGAACAAGTCAATATACAAGTGTCTACATATACAAAATGGGCTATCCGTGAGCCATCAAAATTATATGTACAATCAGCTCATCGGCCTCATCATGATACAAAATATACTTAAACAAGGTAACCCTAGTGACTACTAGAAACTCCCTCACCGTGTCCACCACCACTAGATCATGTCCCTAGTCTACCATCTCTAGGAGGCCCCATCACCGAAGCTATAGACCTTGATCCTCTTGTCCTTCGTGAACTTGAAGCCCCTGATCTACTCCTAAAGATAGGCTGCCTCTGCTCTGTAGGCACTGCGCCATAATACAAGCCTCTATAATACTTGGTCGCACCCTGTGCTCTCCTTAGCTCCCCTTGTGTCTATGTCAACTGAGTAGCTAGATACATGATGGCTCCATCTATCCCCAATGTAGCTACTGCTCTATCCCTCTCCCTTGTCATAGCCTATACCTGTTGCACTGTTGAATCCCTCTCAGTCCTCAGGGCATCCCTCTCAGCTCTCATAGCCTGCATCTGCTGCAAAGTAGTATCTCTCTCTAGCCTCATAGCCTACTCACTCTGCCTAGCTGCATCTCTCTCTCCCATCACCCTCGCAAGAGTACCATCATCCTGCCCATCACCTCCCTGCACTCTAGCCTGCAGCTGTGCCTAGTAAGCCTAAGCCTGTGCTCTAGCATGCTTCAATCCCAAGACCACCTGATGTCTATCTATCTCCACCCTCCTCAACCTGAACTTAGCCTGCTGCCTCTATCTCCTCTCCTCTCTAATCCTCTACCTAAGCTGCTGAATCCCAACATCATCATCTCCTAGCACCTATGCATGTGGTTGTGCAAGTACCTGTGGCTGAGCCTGTCCTTGTCCCTGAATCCCTGGAGCTGCTAGTACTACTTCCTATACTGGTGGAGCTCATCATCGCCTCCTCCTCACCAGCCTCTCCATCCCAATCTCCTCTATCTCCCCAAGCCTCGTCAACTAAGTCAGCGTAGCTGTGGCCTAGTATGCATCATAATATGGTAAAGTCCCTGGATCTACAGGACCCTATCCCCACTACCATACAACTGGCTATAATCCCTCTCTCTCTACCCAAGCCATATCAACCACTATCTCTGGCCCCCAATCAAACACCTCCTGCTGAGTCCTCCCAAAAATGGCATCACCTACTGGTACTGCCTATGGTATCCTGAACTGCCTCAACACCCTCTCAAGAAAATAGTACTCTATAATGTATATGCCATGACCAAAAATATATTTAGCCTACTTAGCATAGACAAGCTCCATATCCTTCTTCTCCCATCTCTCACATCCTAGCCATGGCCTCCATATAAACATATCAGCATCATCTAATGTCCACCTCCAGTAAACTATACCCCTACACTACCGATAGGTAAGAGCTCCCCAATACATCCTTGCATACAACTCTCTTGCTACCCTAGCCACCCATCCATCTGGCCTCGTCACTAGAATGTGCTCGTATGCCCATACGTGCAACACTGTGACCCCCGCAGACATACTAGCTCCAAACATATATGCATAATCATGCAAATAATGATACAGCTATCCCAATACACACTCCACCCATGCATTTCTAGTCCCATATGAGAACATCCCCTCCATAATTGTCCCCCATCCAACTGGAAATCCTCTCGTTTGTCTGTCTCCAACCATCCATCTGATAATAGCTACCACCACCCACTTTAACGTATCGCAAAGCTCCTCCATCCTAGCCATCGGCATCTCTAAGCCCTCAGCCCCAATGTCTGGAGTCCTGAACAATCGTCAGAATGTAGCTGGACCCAAGTCAGGATCATAATCTACTCTATCTCCATCAATCAGGATGCACAGAATCTGGAACACATTCTCCAGTGTAATCATCGCCTCTCCCGTCGGCAACAAGAATGAACTGTGCTCACTCCTCCATCACTCAACCATTGCTATCATAAGTCCTCGATGTGCCTGTACTGGATCTAATCTTGACATATGCTCTAAACCAATGATATCTAAGAAAAACTACTCCTCTGTATCCAACAATTTGACCAATCACAAATCCCTAGGGTGTGGCTCCCGTGATAATAACGGTGGTAGTATATCCTGCATCATTCTGCTCACCGTATCAGTCTCTTGTGCACAAATTTGACTTTTGATTGCTAAACACTATCTTTACTAAAAGCGACCCACTTTTCTACATGCGCTAGCCTTTTGATCATAAGTGAACCATTTCCCTATAAGTGAACAGTTTTTTCTTACAAGCGACTTGTCTACTATAAGCATGCTACTGCTAATCAAAAGCGACTTGAATAACTATAAGCATTCACTTTTTGTCTAAAAGCAATCAGGTTTTCTCATATGCACATTTCACTTCTTTCCCTGACCTAGTCGACTAGAAGTGACCTCATTTTGCCCTAAGCGATCAGTCTGTGCCTATAAGCGACCTACATTAACATAAGCTACCACTTTTCATCTAAACACAACTTGAATTTCCTATCCTAAAACTAATCGCTTCTGGTGACGTGTGTGCATTTATTATACTTTTACCCTTAAAAAATCACACATTTAGCAAAAGTTTTGGTACATACCAGTGTGCCTACTCCTGCTGGTCGCCCATGTGTCCTCACTCGCTCGACATGATGATCATTGTGTGGAATCACCATCCTGATAGCTCTTTGACACCCTAAGCACTATCACACTCTAGAGCTCTAGATTTCTCCAAGACAACAAGCACAAATGAGCCTATTTGCCCTTGAGGGACCTACTTATCCCCCTTTCCAAAACCTAATTCTTCTATTCCAAAGCCTATTTTCTTCTGAACCATCCCATTTATCCCTCCCAACCCCATTTTCTTCATGTCAACCTTGTTTTTAGCCTTTCATCTTATCGTGAACCAACCCAGCCCTTCCTGGTTAGCCTGGCTTACCTCTCAAGGGGGCATCACTTGCCAGTTACACTGGGGCATAACTTTGTTTATCGAGTGAATTATCCTATCTTCTTTGACACAATGTTCTAACGAACATTGTATCAAATAGGGGCAAAATGAAGACACCCAAAATTAACCTAGTTATCATTAGTATCAAATATTGCATTAGCTATCATCTGCATTTGTCTACCACACTTGAGTAATTTCCCTATTTTATCTAAATCACCTATTTCTTCTATTAATTAAATAAATTTATATTTATTTAATTAATTCATTATCTATTTCTTCTATTTTCTCTAATCTATAATTAAATAATCTTTAATTATTTAATTATCTCTATTTCTATCTAGTTTAATTAAATAAATCTTATTTATTTAATTAAAATCCCTTCATAATCCCACTTTCCAATTAATTAAGTAAATTTTATTTAATTAATTAATTTCTCTTATCACTTACCTTTATCTTTTATCATGAGCTGACAGGTGCGTATCTTTTATTTAAAAACATGTGTGGTACTACATCTTTTATTTAATATCTTTCACATGTAGTACTTTTTATGTACACGGTCACACATGAGCCTTATCTTCCTTCCACTTGTCATCTACACATTCACCTATGATTATCAATTCATCCCAACCATTCACATAGCCACCAAATCTCCACCGTTGATTGATTTTGGTTGAGGTCTAAATAAACACCCTCTCATTCGATACTACATGGATCCATCATTTTTCATATAGCATCTACACTATCATCTTGAGCATACTGAGCATTTTAGCATCTATCTAGCATATTATCATTATCATCCGTCCATCATGGCAGCTTTTATATTCATAATTGTTCATTGTTGAGAAGAAATCCACATCATAAACAAGGAATCATACAATCTAGGTGATCTTGTTCTTGAATTGCATGCTTTTGGTTTCACTTAGATTTGATTCTTTGATGGTGGTAGGATTAGGTTTTCAATTACATGCTTGATCTTATTAACCTGATTTTTACCTATCACAAATTTAACTTATTTTTAGAAGATAATAGTATTTAATTATGGATAAGAGGAAATTGAATGGGAAATGATTTAATTAAATAATTAAAATTATTTAATTTGGAGGAATAAAGAGGAAATTAATTAAATTAATTAAATAAATAGAATTTATTCAATTAATTTTGTAATTAGGGAAAATAGAGGAAATTGATGAATTTGATGAAATTAATTAAATAATTAGATTATTTAATTAATGTTGGATGCAAGCGATTTTAGGAGAATTTGATGTATGCAAGTAATGCAATGCGAAGAGTCAATTCTAGGTGTCTACACTCCTCATGGCTGCAAATTGACACAAGGGATCTTGTCTACCCACATTAGGATCGGATTAGTTTAAAAATAAACATTCCAGTTCAGACCATGAACAAATAGAGTTAGGCAAGAAACTCATATACCATTGAAGTGATTTGCCTTGCAATGTCATGACAAATAACCTACAAACAACATCCTCATGCTCAATATTAAGAAAAGTCATTAAATCCTTGCAAATCATGTATCCCTGCAAATCCTTACATGATTTGAAGCATTCTGTCCATTGTTGGGAAAAATACAGGAAGCCTATTGTGTGCATAAAAAGGAATCTCATGGAGACCCCCTCGTATACACAAAGGGCTACCCATTGAAGCTAGATTCTTCAAGACCTAACTCACCAAAAATGTGCAAGTAACCATGGATACTCTCTATCCAACCCTCCTTCTAGTGCCATTTCTGTTGAGGGGTGTTTTGACACACTCAACAAAAAGTAGGTAGAACAACAAATGAACCACCTCTCTTGAAAGGAAACTAAACTCAAGAGGTTTATAACCCCAAGGTTTCTGTTAACTGGGTCTCAATTGTGATGGATGGATCAGTGGTCTATGTAGCTGTGCCTATTCAAGGGGCTACTGGTAATCAAGTAAACACAAGTTTTTTGCAACAAGGAGATCATCAAGTAAGATAAACAATGCTTGAACAGGCTACTCCAATCACCTATTACTAAGAAATGTTGTACCAACAATAGGACAACTTGCAATTATGATAAATCTAATTTATAACATAAAGTAATGAGTGATAAGATTCTATTCTAACCCTAACCTACTCCTAATCTAAGCCCTATCTTAATCTATTTCTAAACTAGGTTAGATCTATCTATTTCTAGATTAGCTAGTTATATATAAAAAAATAGCAAAAGAGATAAGGGTTTAGAGAAATGAAAAGAAGAGAAAACAAATGTAATGGATAGCTTATGTATCTGACCTTCTACATCACACAAAGCCAATGATATAAAATTAACCAAGCAATGGATGACCAATACTTCACACAATCATTGACATTGTTGGTGCAAGACTCTAAGGAAAGAAAGGCATCAATATATATATGTTTATATATATATATATATATATATATATATATATATATATATATATTATAAACATGAAGACACCATATTACATGCGCATAATCTAAACTATATTCATCAACCAAATTTAAAGATAAGCATTAATCAAGTACTAGATCTCGCCAACATAATCATATGAAAGAAAAGGAAATTGCAGACATATTACCACCAATACGAAGAAACACAAAATTTTGATCAAATATATTTCATCAATTGGCAACAAGTTGGCAGATTATAGATGGGTAGGATTCCCACACTCCAAATATATATTCGTTCACCCTTTACATGACTTTAGAATATAAAATTGCTTGCCTTAGCTGTGAATCTTCTATGTTCCCCCTTTCCCTTTTTGAAATAAAATTCCTCCTTTTATAGAGGTCTCCTTACATTACAATTTTACATTTTGATTCAAGTTAGCTCATGCCTCAAATTTAGACACACCCTTATAGGTAGGACCTATTTTAGAATACACATATTACCAGTTTCATGTGTACCATAGGTTGGCTAGATCTATTTGGACATCAAATAGATGTTTTGCATCAAAGATTAAAATCATCTCTCCATTTGTCCATCACCAAGGTAGGATGCTCCAAATGTAACATCATCATGTTCATGTCTTAGCACACCTCCTTAGTGTCTTTAGCCTCTTGGACCTGCAATCACATATAAAAGTATCAATTTTAGGTCAAAAACACAAAAAAGTATCATATCAATCGTTAACTCCATCAATCTAGGAATCTAGGAAAATTGGTTGCCATTGGAAACTTCACAAATTTTTGATCTCCTATGGATTCCTATCCCCGAATTTGCATCGTACACTGGGTTTCTTCCCAGATAGAAGAACCTCTATCCATAAACTTCAAGTTTTTGATCTATCATTCTCTAAGATTTCTATGAAGGTCAAGGAAACAACTCTTTTTCTTTCTATGTTATGCCAAAGATAGGCTCAGATTAGAGATCTTTGAAATTGTGTACCCTTAGTGTATTTTCCACACACATGAAAATCATAACCTAGACATGGAAATAGGCCCTCTAGACAATTGTTTCTGAAAGAGGGTTAGTCATGAGAACCATAAATCAATTAGTTAACACATGTATTCAAACTCCCACCCATGCAAAATAGCAAGGGAACCTATCATAAGGATGGAAAAATCAATTACTCATCTGTTACAATCATAAGTTGTCTTTAAGAACTTCAAATTATTTACAAAGGTGAGCATACAATTAAACTAGGATTTTAGTCATTGCAAATAAACTGCCAAATACATAAGTGAGAAATCTTTGAGATTTAGAGATCGGGAGAAACCTCTACCACCTTCCAAAATGGAAGGATGAAATGAGAAAGCCTGGTGACATGGCTCTGAAAACACATAAGTGAGAAATTGTTGAGAGTTAGGGATTTGGAGAAGCCTCTACCACCTTCCAAAATGGAAGGGTGAAATGAGAAGGCCTGACGACACGGCTCTAAAAAATACATAAGTGAGAAATTGTCAGAAGTTAGGGATCAAAGAAACCTCTACCACCTTCCAAAATGGAAGGGTGAAATGAGAAGGCCTGACGTCACGTCTCCAAAAACAAATAAGTGAGAAATCATCAAAAATTAGGGATCAGGAGAAACCTCTACCACCTTTCAAAATGGAAGGGTGAATTGAGAAGGCTCAATGCCATGGCTTCAAAAAATACATAAGTGAGAAATCGTCAGAATTCAGGGATCCAGAGAAACCTCTACCACCTTCCAAAATGGAAGGGTGAAATAAGAAGGCCTGACACCGCGGTTCTGAAAACAGCTAAATGAGAAATCATCAAGATTCAGGGGGTTCAGGGATACTGTTTCACCTATGCCCAAATGGTAATTGAACCTGATATGATACAAGGGTAAAGTATGGGGGTTTAGGCCCACCCCTTCCAGCATGCAAAAATATCATAGTCTGAAAACCCAAAAAACATAAAATCACTACAAAGACTAAGGACAAAGTCAACAATCAAACAGATCAAGTCTAAAACACATTAAATTTAGGTAAATCACATCAAAGCACATGAAGGCACCAAATCATACATGTGAAATTAGATCCAAGGAGACCAAATCAACTCACCAACCAAGAACTAGGAGGTCATCAAATTAATCCAATGAAGCATAAAATCCTAGAATACACGAAGTGAGAAAAAAAGGGAGTTGACATTTTGAGGCAAAATGGGGTGTTTTGTGTAGGGAACTGTGTATATGGAAAAATGGATTAAATCTAAACTAAATAAAACCAAAGAACCCAATAACATAAAGGAAACGAATCTAAGTAAAAGCCATAAATCACAAATCCAAGACAAATGAAAGCTCTTACCAAAACCTGTATTGTTCCCTTTTGGAGATATGTGGATTGCTCAATGTAGTTGCAAAGCCATGGCTGCAACAAGCAAGTATGTGCTCAAGAGATCAATGTCAAAAGATTGTTATAGTGCTCAATTGACGCGTTGTGTATGCTCAAAGCTCTGTTAAGTATGCCTGAGAATACGATCGAAGAGAGAGGCTCAATGAAGGAGATGAGGGGGGTTTATATAGATTTCAAGGAAGATCGATCAACGGTCTAGATAATTTAGAAGAATCAACGGAGGAGATAAGTTGAGGAATGTGCAACGAATGAGAAGAAGACATGTGTCTTGCTTGCTTTTGCATGAGAGGAGTTATCAAGAATAGAAGAATGAGTTAACTGAAGAGATAAATCAAGTAAAAGAATAAATCAATCAGTTAAGTGATTTAAAACAAGAAGAAGGGATTTGCATGAGAATTAGAAGATATTTTGCTTTATTAAATATAGAAATATTTAATTGATGAGCAAGAAAGCTTGAGTTATTTTAGAGATAACTCAAATTAGAAGAAAAAGCAATTTAAATAAATAATTGATTTATTTAAATTTAGAGAAGATATTTTGGAAGAAATAATTAAATAATTGGAATTATTTAATTTAGAAGATTTAAAAGCAAATTAAATAAATAAATTTATTTAATTGTTGTGCATGATTTTGGAAGAATGTTTTGATTTAATTAAATAATTAAGAATTATTTAATTTTAGATAAGAGGGAATTTGTTGAATTAATTAAATAATTAGATTTATTTAATTAATGTGGAATTGAAATTTGGAAACAGAATAATGATTTAATCAAATAATTAAAATTATTTAATTGTGGAAGAATATAGAGGAATTTAATTTAATTAATTAAATAAAGGGAATTTATTTAATTAATGTTGAATTTAGGAGATTTAGAAGAAATTTGATGAAATTAATTAAATAATTAGATTATTTAATTAACGCTTGCAATGCAAGTGATTAGATAGATAACGGAATGCAAGTGATTTGACGACACGGTCATTTTAGGGTGTCTATAGGAACAACAAGACCAATTTGCAGATGCCTTCTGGGAAGCCTCAAAAATGAAGATTTGTTCTTGGAATATAAGAGGACTTAACAGTCCTCATAAACAATTTTTGGTAAAAAACTGTATTTTTGAGAATAAGATGTCAAAGGAAAACTTTAAGAGCATTGTTAATAATGCATGGCCTAATGCTAATTATTGTATTAGTGAAGCTCAGGGGCATCTAGAGGTATTGTCACCATGTGGGGACAAAATGTAAAAGGTTCCTATGTTGCCCATACCAAACACTATCTTGAGGTCTCCTTCTCTTCTTGGAATAGAGAATGCATCATTACAACATCTATTCTCCCAATACTAGAGTTTGTAGAAAGGAGGTTTAGGCCTATGTGTCTTCTAGAATCAAGGATACCAAGGAGATACATTGGATGCTTGCTAGGGATTTTAACACCCCAGTTTTCCCCTCAAAAAAGTTGGGAGGTATTATGGATTACTCTGATAGTATGGTAGATTTTGCTAAATTTCTAAATGATGTTGGTTTAATGGATATTGAGCTTTCAGGTCAGTCTTTCACTTGGACTAACATATGCCAAGGAGAAAATCTTATCCAAATCAAGCCAGACAGCTTTCTTGTCTCTTCACTTGGGATATTATTAATCACACCATGCTGGCTGCTTTCCCAAGGATACAATCTAATCATAACCCCTTGTTGTTGAATTGGTTGGAAATAATGCATAGAGGACCATACTCTTTCAAGTATGAGGTAATGTGGGCTTCTCATCTGGACTTCAAAGACTATATTTCTAACTAGTGGAGGATCTCCATCCAAGGATTGATAATGTTTAGATTGGTCTAGAAGCTTCTTAATGTCAAAAATTGTGTTAAGGGATGGAATCATTTCTCCTTTGGCAATGTATTGGAGTAGAAAAAAAGTTTTAGCTAGCAGACTTTCTGAAGTGCAAACTAAAATGGCTAAGGGAGAAATCTCAAAGGGAGTCTTTACTCTTGAAATATCCTTGACTCAGGAATGGTACTCTATTTTAAAAAAGGAGGATCTCTTTTGGAAGAAAAAATCTTGAATCTAGTGGTTAAAAGAGGGTGATAGGAACACTTCCTTCTTTCACCAATCCACCTTGTGACATAGAAAAATAAATACTATAACTAGGTCATTGGATGAGAGAGGAATGGAAGTCACAGTAGATGTGCAGATTAGGCAATTGGCCTCTAGGTACTTTCAATCCCTTATTGTTGTTCAGCCTACCAATTTCTCCACTTCAGAAGAAGAATCCCTACTGTATTCTATTCATTTTCTCTTGTCTAATGAGGATAACTGCCTCTTCACTAAGTTGGTTACTAAGGAAGAAGTTTGAGTTGCGATGTGCTCTATGGGAGATTTTGAGACACCAGAACCAGATGGGTTCCCTCCTAAGCTTTTTCAAGAATCCTGGGAGATTGTGGGAAAGGATGTTATTGATCTTGCAAGAGATTTCTTTAGGACAAGGAATTTATTAAGACAACTAAACAAAACTTCCATTACTTTGGTCCCTAAGAAGTCTGAACCTATATCCATGGCTGATTTCAGACCTATAAGTCTATGCAACACTGTTTACAAGATCTTCACTAAGATCCTAGTCTTTAGACTCCAACCTCTACTAGATAAGCTTATTGTTGTTAATTAGAAAGATTTTGTTCTAGGGAGACAAATTCTAGATGTTGCCATATCTACTCATGAAATCATCCACTCCATGGACATGAGTAACATTCTAGGTATGACTTTTAAGCTTGATATTTCCAAGGCATATGATAGAGTTAGCTAGGATTTCTTAATAAAAGTCCTTAGGAAGTTTGGCTTTCAAGATAGAGTCATAAACCTAATAAAAGAATGCATTTCTACTGCTAAATTTTCTATCCTGGTTAATGGAATCCTGAGAGGATTTTTTCAAACTAGAAGAGGCATTAGACAAGGGGATCCTCTATCCACTTATCTTTTTATTATTATGGCTGAGGTCTTGGGGAGATATGTTGTTAACATGCTGACACTGGGCTCTCTCCAAGGTATTGAACTAGCTTCATCATTACAACATTCAACTATCCTATAGTTTGTGGATGATACCATCCTCTTTGGTATTACTTCTATTGTCGAGGCTAGAAGATGGAAGAAGCCGTTGAATGATTATGAGGCTATTTCAAGTCAGAATAAAATTTTTGACAAAAGACAAATATATTTCTTTAATACTTTTGGGGATCTATAGTAGAAAATTAAGGTCATTTTTGGTTGGTCCAGTGCTCAACTCCTAGCCTCTTGTCTCAAGCTTCCTCTTACTATCACAAAAGTTAGCCTAGCCTATTAGAACTCTGTTTTGGAAAGAGATCAAAGAAAATTGGCTGACTAGAAGGACAAATTACTTAGCCAAGCTAGGAAATTCAAGCTCCTTAAATCTTCTCTTTAGGGTATCCCCATTTACTTCCTCGGTCTTTTTAAAATCCCCAAGTATCTGGCTGAGAAGTTTGAACATATTTAGAAAAAATTCCTATGGTCAAGGGTGGAGGATAAAAAGAGAATTGCTTTGGTTAGTTGGGACAAGGTGTGTTTTCCTAAAACCTAAGGGGGTTGGGAATTAGGAAAAATCAACTGATTAATAAAGCTCTAATGGCTAAAATTGGATGGAATTTGGTTAATGACAATAAGGACTAGAGTTTAATCATGAAGACCAAGTACCTCAGAGGTATATTTTCATGCCCACATTTCCCATGTGGTCACAACACACAACACACATGTCATGTCCACATTTTTCATGTGGTCATGACACAAAATAACAAAAACTTTTCTACACATCCATAAAAACCCCCTCGCATGCATCAAGCATGCTCAATGGCATGTGCACAAAGGTGCAAATGCCAATCAATCGTCAGAGTAATGCAAACACCTTTTGTAACCCCTGCGAGATGGAAGCCTACTAAGGGGGTTGTGTGACGCGGGAAGCATCGCTAAGAGGGTAGAATTCCCAAATAGGAACTAACCCTAGTTTTAACTTAGATGAGGTGATGTGATTTCAACAAGTATCAAAATCCAACCCTAAGAACTATAACATAAAGAGATTAATAAAATTCATCTAAGTCATAAATCAAATGCTCAAAAACAATAAAGTGATAACTTAAACGCATAAATTAACCACTTAAATAATGCTTCTTAACCCAGGGAAAATCTGGCAGCATAACACCACCTCGTTAGGAGTGGGAAAATTAATTCAAAATTAACATCCCTTACTAAAACCATTTTAAAAAGAAATAAAATTTAATTCTAAAATATACCCATAAACTTAATTTTCTCCAACTATCCTTAATAGACCAAGGTGATAAAATTAAAACTAATTTAATCGCAAACTCTAAGGTCAACAAATAATTAAAATTCACCTATAAGTTAAGTATTGGCCAAATTAAATTTAAAAGGGTTCAAAATAAATAATTTCTCTAACATTAATTCCCACACTAAAACCCCTTTGAAATTATCCTACTAAAAATAATCTAAAAGGCTAGGGTAAAATTAAACCCACTAACATAATTAAATCAAAAGTAATGAAAAAGGCATTTAAATGGCTTTAAGGGGAAAGGCAAAAATCTAGGTTTAAAAAAAAAAA
Source organism: Cunninghamia lanceolata (assembly GCA_027924645.1). Classification (NCBI taxonomy): domain Eukaryota; kingdom Viridiplantae; phylum Streptophyta; class Pinopsida; order Cupressales; family Cupressaceae; genus Cunninghamia; species Cunninghamia lanceolata. The sequence goes on from BSBN01000794.1 coordinate 4,698,995, forward strand.
ATACAAAAGTCATTTAACCCACTAATGTTTTTCTTTAATATTAAAAGAAGCAAAAGAGGGATGGGAAAAAGGAATTATAAAAATAAATTCACGTGTTGAACAATATTCCCCAAATATATTAATTCCTTTTTGACTCCACAACCCTAATATTATAAGTTTTATATTTCCCTCTCTTTTTCCTAACCCTAATCTCACTTTGCATTTTGTTTTCAAAGATATTTTCTACAACCTTAACTCTATTGTTCTTCTTTTGCTCTTATTGCTTTTTTTTTTTATGCAGGTCTCCCAGGCTGCCATGGAGATTCATAGGTCTCTAGTAATATTTGTGTAGGGTTTTTAAGATACAAGTTTATATATATATATATATATATATATATACAAAAAGTATTCCATCATGCATGGTCAAACGACCTAAGGGACGATATTTTCAACACATAAGGGTGTGAACAACGAATGTAGGTCCGAATAAGGCGCTGGGTGCTACAAGGAATACAAGGGAGTGGGGGAGGGGTGGCCTCCCTACCCACCCTCCATAGTTATGTGGAGGGTGGATGGGGGGTCCGTCCCCCATCCATAGCACAACAGATAATGGCAGTGGATATGGCTGCCACCCCATTTCTCGAATTGTATTTTGTTTTTAACTTTCTTCTACCCTTTCAAGGGTGTTCAACCCTAGTGTAATAAGTGAAATCAAACTGAAGTCTAAATACTAATCAAATGCAAAAATACACAATTATACCTTCATAATGACTCACAAATCCAAGAGGGAAGGAGTTGCACCGATAGTCTCCTTCGATTTTACCCAAGACTAGTGTGTAGATGTGGATTGCTCAAATGCTTCAGCACAAATGTAGATGAGAGACAAGTGGATTCAGATGGATTATGATGGGATTGAGACAAGATTGTGACATTAGGATGGTAGGATGAGGAGATTGTGGAGTGATTTTGGCAGAGGTTTGATGCATGAAGAAGTCTCTCTCAAATGGCTTGGAGAGGGTCTCATTTATAGAGTTTTGGAAATGAGGATGGAGGGTGAGGGTTGAAAGTTGAGATCAAGGGCTAGGAATAAAAGTAAATCTTTTATTCATTTTGGGGAAAGGGGTGATTAAATGAGGTATGGGTGTCAAAGAATGTGAAATGAATTAAAAATTCATTTGGGGAATGGGAAATGAATTAAGAATTCATTTGGGGATAAGAGGTAATGAATGAGGATGGGTGAGGTAAGGGGTGTGTAAGAGAAGTAAATGTGATGTGTGATTTATTTCAATTTTTAAATTGGGGGATGTGGGGAAGGGTGTTAAACTAGGTTTGACCACCCAAATGAGAGGTTAGGACTAATCAAACAGAGGTTTTTCTTAATTGATCCTAGGGCTAGGATGAGATAGGCTAGGGTAGGTTAGGGTAGGTCAATTAGTAGGCTAGATCAATTAGATAACCATGGTTTATCTAATTGATGAGGATTAGGGAAAAGGAGAATTGAATCAAATAAATATTGGGAATATTTATTTGATTAATGAGGGATAGTGTTGTAAGGTCCAAGTGATAAATTAAATGAATTAATTGATCACAAGGGATAGATAGATGATTAGGGAAGATACAGGAAATTGATTTGTAGAGCAAGTCAATTTTAGGTGTCTACATTTGCCCCTCTTTGAGATGATGTTGCGGCTAAGTAACATTATTTCAAAGAAGTTAAAACATAGAGTTGGATTGCATAGAAAAAAGATTTTGGCTTAGAAGAATAGGGTAAGGTTTGGAGATAATTGGTAAGGTGGATGCCCCCTCGAGAGGACATGCAGGTTGCAAGAACATGGGTGTGCTCTCGAAATGGATGAAACAAATTGGTAGAAGTGGTTGGAGGATAAGTGGTGAGATGAAAGAATGATGATGGTGGGATTGATTGGTGGATGATCATTGTGCTGAAAATGATTTAGAGCAATCCTAGGTTTGATATAGCAAAGTGGATATTTTCACCAAGGTATAGAAGACTAGGGTGATGATGTTTATCCAACACTTGCATGGACTAGACACGCAAACAAAGGGATGATCCCATGCATGCCCAAGATAGTACAACCTTGTCCTAACAAGTGAAGGGGACTCATAGCATAAGTCCTTAGTACACAAAAGGTATGATGAATCTTAGATGCATAAGGGGATCAATATGCTAGAACCGACCCTATGATCAACAAGATATGAATACTAGCTTGGAGTAATGAAACCAACCCACAAGCACAGCATACAAAAGCAAGACTATGCCCCATTCTAGATGTTTTTGCCACATACCATGATATAGTGAAATCAAGGTAGCTTTGATGTGATCTTCGAATAGGACAAAAGATAAAAATCAAAAACAAAAAGATCAACGAACCAAAACAAATAGCCATTGTCTCTCTTGCCAAGATGGATGATGATTTGATAGATTCTGCCTATTGTAGGAAAGACATATCCTAAGGCAGGAATCGATTGATGATTGGATCATGTTTTGTTGATGTTATAAGATTGGCTCAAGATATGATGGTGACAAGTTGTGATTGATGTTGATTTGATAGTTGATGATTTTTTATTAAGGGATGATGCTTTGATAGGTGATGTGATGCTTGGATCTAGTGTAAGCTCAACGGGTTGGATGGGTACATCTTATGCACCTGAGTACTGGAAACATCCTTCGTATCCCAGGCTGCCTACATACCCTATATCCACGGGATCAAGGCACATTAAGATGCGGGTGGTGATGATATGTAGTTATGATTTGTGATGATGATGTGGGATGAGGATAGATGTGATGATGTTGGATGATGAGATGTTGATGGAGCAATGTTGATTTTGTGATGGATATATATATATATATATATATATATATATATATATTTGGGATTTTATGGATTTTATGGATTTTTTTGGATTTTTGTGATTTTGTGATGTTTTTGGATTTTTTGATTTTGTGATGTTTTTGGATTTTTTCTAATTTTGTATTGTTTTTGAATTTTTTCTAATTTTGGAAAAGGAATGGTTTATTATGAGATGGTTGCATTGGATTTCATGTGGATAACCTTTATACTAGATACCAATGACAAGGGAACACCAAGTCTAGAGGTGAAAGTGATGGTGTTGGATAGGGGGGTTGGTGATGAAAGGATGATGGATAACTAATTCATGATAGATGAATGGACAAGTGATAGGGATGTATGTTGGATAGTTGGAAGATAGGGATGAGGATTTTCTCCAAGGGCTAGGTTGCAAGGAATCATATGGCCCTAATGCTTAAAGAATTTTGCATAATGGGCTCATGTTTGAATGGATGGACTTTGCAGTAGATGGATGGAGGATGTACTTATAAAGGGAGTATGCCAAGAGGTGTCTAAAGCATGTTGTTGATATTTTTCCCCTTGTCTTCATCAAGATCTAAGGTGGGAGATGGTAAAAGAAATATATAATGGATAGGATGGATGGGAAATGATAGGATAAATAGGGGGTAGTGGATAGGAATATGATAGGATAAGGATATATGGATAGGATATGCAAAAGGATGTTATGGATGTGGATGATTAGATGGTTTTGCTCCCAAGTGTAGGGATACAAAATGGATGGAGAAGGGATTATGCATGAAGCCCACAAGGGGTTTTCATCAAGGTACTTGCCCAAGGCGCCACAAGGAGTGGTTTTCACCATTGGACAGATTTTTTCTCTTTACTATTTTCTTGATTTTTTTATTTTTTTGCTTTTTTACTTTTTTTATGGAATGGGGACTCTAGCGTCTATTTCCATAGCATGAAGAAGATGGTCCCATGTTGGATAGCATTATGGATTATGATTGCATGGATTGTTGGAAGATAGGAGAAGAAAGAATGGATGGTGGATAATGGATTATGATGTGGATTATGCAAAAGCATGGACCATAGGAATGTGATGGGGAAGATATGTAGGATAGTGAACGAAAGATGGAGAGATGGGGGTATGTGGGAATGTTAAGTGGTGGAGGGGAACCAAGACCAATGGTCGCACACACCGTGATGTATTTGGAAGCTTGTATTTTGGTTATGGAGTTGGGAGTAATGGGGATCAGGATGGGGGATTTTGTATGATCGATTTGGGGTTTTAGGGACCCAAATAAACTTAGGATTTATGGGATTTTTAGATGTGGAGAAAGATGTTTAGGAGTTTGGAGTGGATTGGGATGTAGATGCCTCATTTGTTTTGATTGATCTTTTCTTAGGGACCCACACCATTTTTGCTTTTGCTTTTTCTTGTGAGGGTGTGGGCTTTGATAGCCTTTTGGATTTTTCATTTTGATTGGAAGGGATAATATCTTTAAGATTTTGTGCTTTATGAATTGAGGCATTCAAATTATTACTTTTGAATCCCATGGATTTGGGGGAAGCTTCATATTTGAAAGATGTGTGCTTTTGTTGGTCTTGATTGGGAATTTTAGGGGATTTATGGGTGGAGGGGTTAAAAGTGGATTTATGGATAAATGGATAAGGGGATTTGAGGATGGGGATATTAGGAGTTGGGAGGATGAGAGGATAAGAGGATTTGTGGATAGGGATGTTTGGTGTTGGTAGGATAGGAGGTAGAGCGGATTTGATAAGAATATTTGGAGTTGGAAGTAGTGGAGGTAAATTTGATGGAGGAAGATGGATGGTCACATGCTTTTGCAAATGATAGGATGATGGAGGAGGGATGGCGACATATGTTTTTGGAGTGCGATGAGATGCACCATGTTTGGGATTAGATGAATGGATTTTGGAAGGTGTGTGGGTTGTACCAACATGTTCATTTTGTTTGTCTTGGGATGTATAACTGAGGCCATGCGAGGATGGATGGAATGTGGTGTGGATGGGCTCCAAGATGCCTTGTTTGTGAAGGCCTAAGCCTTTGCCTTGATAGTTCATGTGTTGGAGTATGTGACATGCGATGGGATGTTTAGTGCTTTGGAAACAAGACGCGAGTCCATTATTTGTTGGAGAAAGATAGGTGGTGGATGGAAGTTGTTCACCTCTTACAAGAGAGTCACCATGGATGAAAGTGCTTTTTCCAAGTAGATAAGAGGATGGATTTGGGATGGGATTGGTTAATGGAGGTAAAGAATTAATGGAGGATGGTGAAGGGGTGGTGGAAGATGGTGTGAGATCAATAAGCTGATCAATAGATGGGAGGGGATTGGGGGAGGGATTAGATGGGATGGTGGGATCCTGATTAGGAGAAGGGGTTGATGTTTCAACATGCTTTGGATTTGATTCTTGACATATCTCATGTGCTTGGATTGAAGTGGGAGTGACTTGGATATATGTGATGGGTGCTTGGATGGATGTGATAGGTGTTTGACTTATGTGTTCTTGAACATGGCTGCATGATGGTTCTTGAGTTATGATAGGAGATTGTTCAAGAGGTTTGGTGGATGTTGGATTGCATGAGGGTGTTTGATTCCTTGCTAATAGCCAATGGATGGCATCCTTCATGAGTGTATGGGTTGAAGAGCAATATAATGGATGGATAATGATGGTGGTTGGTGTAGGATTAGGATGGGGATTGGATAGGTGGGTGATAGGATTAGGTAATGATGGTTCTTGGATGGGTTCAAGGATAGGTGTTGGACTAGATGGTGGTGTTGGAGGGGTGTAGGATTTGGGGGATTCCTTTGCTTTGTTAGTGATGTTCTTTGGAGGAAATCCCTCAAGGATTCATTGGATGTCATGGTGTTAGGATTTGGAAGATTTGATGTTGGATCAGATGGTGGATGGGTGATAGGGATTGGTGGATTGGGAGATACATAAGGTGATGGATTAAGGTTGATAAGGTTGGAGGGATATTGTGATGGGGGGATTGGAGGATGGGGATTAGGAGATGGGGGATTTGGTTGTTGATATGAGGTTTGGATTTTGGATATAAGGTGTGCTAGATTGGTGTTCCCTTGATCAAAGTTAGCATGACAAAGGTTGGGGAATGGATAAGTTGGAGGTATTGATTGGTTGGATAAGTATGATGGCATGGATGTGTAAGGGGATGGTGAATGATATGAGGGTAAAGGTTGATATGATGGAAGTTGGTATGAGGTTGAAGGTTGATATGAGGATGATGGAGGTTGATATGATGGAAGTTGATATGATGAAGGTTGATGGGAGGTTGATGGTGTGGATATGTAAGATGTAGGTTGGTATGAAGGTTGAAAGAATGACGATTGATATGATGTGGATGGGGATGATGTGTAGGGTGTTTGTTGATATGATGGAGGTTGGTATGAGGTCCATGGTGTGGATATGTAAGATGTTGAAGGTTGATATGATGAGGGTTGATATGATGAAGATGGGGTAGGGGTTTGGGATTCTCCAATGATGAGGTGTGCTAAGGGTATATCTTTAATGTCATTTTTGAATTGTTCCTTAGCATTAGGATCCATGTGCTCATAGACTTTTCTAAGTCTTTGTACTTGTTGTATTACTTCATAAAGATCTATTATGTGGGAGATAGTATGGGATGATGGGGGATAATGGATGATTGTGATGTTAGGAATCAAAATTTCAAGACCTTAAGATGATTTGATTTGATTTTTTTTTTTGTTGGATGGTTCTCTATGCTTTTGATAGACTAATGATCTTAAGCAAGAGGATTGATGTGTTTGACTAAAGTCTTGATTTTTTTGATTGGGTTGATTTGGCTTTTGGATTGGGATGATAATGATGTTGGGGGACTTGGTTGTTGATTGGGATCAATGTTGATATGATGTGATGATGGCTTGGATATGATTAGGGTTTGATATGTAATGATTAGGGATGATTAGGATAATGGTTAGGATGATGTTGATAGGATGAGGATAAAGGATGAAGATGTGACTAGGATGTGCTTAGGGATCAATGGGATTGAAGTTGATTTGACAAGAATGGAGATAATGATGATGTGTAATGATTAGAATGATGTTATTTGGATAATGATTTGGATAGGAGGATGATGATTTGATGATGTAGAGTGACAAAGATGTGATTAGGATTGATTTAGGATGACTTGGATGTGATTAGGAATGAAGTGGTTAAGAATGGGTGATTCAGATGAGTGTGATTGGATTTGGATGTGTTTGAAGAATGAGGTGAATGACTTGTCTTATGTGTTTGATGTTTATCTTGATTTGGCAATGTTCAATGAAATGATCACACTTGTACAAACATGAATCACTCACACAAGACACAAGCAATTTTGAATTTTGAATCTGAAGAATATGATAATGATTAGACAAGCACACATGCAAGACACATTAACATGCCCTAATGTCTAGTTTGATGGGGTATGGCCAATTAGGTTTGGGCAATGTTTATACGAAGTTGACTAAGAATTGAAAGTGAAATACTGTCACACAATCGGGAGAAGGGGGTAACCCACCCTTCACCTTCACTTCCCAAAGGTAGAAAGTTCTTTGGGGATTAGCCAAGAGTGCCAAGATTCTAATTTCAAAGAGGGTGTCTTTCGATTCAGCCTTGAATGAGGTCATCCCTATGGGTGATGAAATCCCTTAGTAGGCCTCCTAGGAAAGGGTAAACAAAAGTGAATCAAGTGAGGTGTTTTTGATCTCCAAGGTCACCTTGCGGTGCGAGGAGAGAGCATACACACACACACTTGACTCACACTCGCACTTGGTTAATTGACCTTTAGAAATTGAAATGTGAGAAAGACACATCAAGCAGTGATTCTTTTTAAGCCCAATTTGAAGATGTGATTGAAGACACTGGTTGATTTTAAGCCCAATTTCAATGATGTGTGATCAAATAATGATTCATTTTATGAGCCCAAATTGAAGTGTGTTTGCAACCAAGATTATGATGAAAGATTAGAATTGATGTACCTAGATTGTTTTTTCTGTCCAAATTGTTGTGTTTTCTGATCCTGATGTTGTTCCAACCCTGAATGATCACCTGCAAGTCACAAAAATGAAAAACAGAGCAAGTAGACTAGCCAAGATGATAGTTATGTGAAAATTGATAATCTACTAAAAATCTAATGAAGATGAATAGATACATGAAAAAATAAGTGTATAAACATATTCTATACAAAATTCTATGTGATTTCAAAAAACATTTCGCGAAAATTCGATAAAAAATGCAAAAGATATGAGCATTTGAAGATTGCAAGTAGGTTTGACTTTGACTACAAAAAAAAAGCTACAAAATGGTATAGTCACCTAAAAATTTCTCACAACTGCGTAGTTCACTAAGTGCTCTTTCCGATGAGTGTTCGTTTGCTCGATTTCACCTCCGTATGCAAAAGTTGTGTAAGTTTGAAAAAAATAGCCTATTTTGGCTTATGGGAGGCAAGGTAGACCCTGGCAATTTAAACTAACCATTGACAATTTGCAAATTCTGCTCACAAGCTGAGAGTTAACTCCTAGCAGCTATCTCTGGCGGTCAATGTTTAAGGTTGATGAAATAAGCCCCTAGTCGCTGATATGACCAGGGGCTCGAAATTTTTTTAAAAATATGAAAAAAGGCTTTTAAAGTCCCCCAACCCCCGATTGTTAATGAGTTAGGGATTTTGAGGTTTGGCATGAAGAATTTAGGGCTTCTTGAGCGGCAGTTTGGGGTTAGGTTTAGGGTTTACATTAGGCAGGGATACAAATTTGGGAGCGGCGCGTGGTGAGCGGCGATGTGCAGAGGAATGGGCTTTGGGCGGCCGAACGGGGAGTGGTGTGAGAGGGGGGTAGGGTGGAGTGCTGCAGGGGTGGCAGGAGGATGGAGGGTACTGCGGGGAGTGAAGTGGGGAAGTGGGTGGCGGTGGGGGGGAAGCAGGGAGGTGGCCGCGGGGATCGGGCGGGGGAAGGGGCGATTGGGGGGTCTGTAGGGGATGGAGCTCAGGTGGTGCTAGGGCAAACAGTGGAGGATGAAGTCGGTGGTGGTCGGGCGGCACGGGGGTGTTAGGGTAGAGCGGCCGTGGTAGAAAGGGTATCCCCGGTGGTGGTTTGGATTTGCAAAGGCGGCGAGAGTAGGGGGAAGGTGGTGGTTGGGGTTTAGAAGGTGGTGACCTGGTGGGGGATGGGTGATGAAGCGGTGGTGACCTGGAGGTGAAGCGGTAGTGGGATAAATAAATGACCTTCAAATACAAACGATTAACCCTACAAAATGAAAAACCTGACCCTGCAAACCAATGATGGCAGAAAACAGAGAATGCACCAATTAGCACAGCAGGGGGTACGGTTCCGTACCCTAAAAAATTTTCAAATTTTTTCAAAAAATTTCATCACAGAACCTAGGAAAGTTTACTATCAAAATTGACAGAAACAGTGACCTGATCGCAATAATGTAGTCCGTTTCTGCTCAGGTAGTAACCTGCAACACTTTACCTCCAAAAATTGACAAAAACTGTTAGAAAATGAAGATTTTGACAACAAAACCTTCACAAAACAATGATTAGATCCAAGATCGGGCGTGTCAATGTAATAAGTGAAATCAAACTGAAGTCTAAATACTAATCAAATGCAAAAAAACATGATTATACCTTCATAATGACTCACAAATCCAAGAGGGAAGGAGTTGCACCCGATAGTCTCCTCCAATTTTACCCAAGACTAGTGTGTAGATGTAGATTGCTCAAATGCTTCAACACAAACGTAGATGAGAGACAAGTGGATTCAGATGGATTATGATGGGATTGAGACAAGATTGTGACATTAGGATGGTAGGATGAGGAGATTATGGAGTGATTTTGGCAGAGGTTTAATGCATGAAGAAGTCTCTGTCAAATGGCTTGGAGAGGGTCTCATTTATAGAGTTTTGGAAATGAGGATGGATGGTGAGGATTGAAAGATGAGATCAAGGGCTAGGAATAAAAGTAAATCTTTTATTCATTTTGGGGAAAGGGGTGATTAAATGAGGTATGGGTGTGAAAGAATGTGAAATGAATTAAAAATTCATTTGGGGAATGGGAAATGAATTAAAAATTTATTTGGGGATAAGAGGTAATGAATGAGGATGGGTGAGGTAAGGGGTGTGTAAGAGAAGTAAATGTGATGTGTGATTTATTTCAATTTTTAAATTTGGGGATGTGGGGAAGGGTGTTAAACCAGGTTTGACCACCCAAATGAGAGGTTAGGACTAATCAAATAGAGGTTTTGCTTAATTGATCCTAGGGCTAGGATGAGGTAGGCTAGGGTAGGTTAGGGTAGGTCAATTAGTAGGCTAGATCAATTAGATAACCATGGTTTATCTAATTTATGAGGATTAGGGAAAAGGAGAATTGAACCAAATAAATATTGGGAATATTTATTTGATTAATGAGGGATAGTGTTGTAAGGTCCAAGTGATAAATTAAATGAATTAATTGATCACAAGGGATAGACAGATGGTTAGGGAAGATACGGGAAATTGATTTGCAGAGCAAGTCAATTTTAGGTGTCTACACCTAGCTCGAAAGATATTTAATTTCCATTTTTTTATCTGATGATTTCTATTAATAGAAAATCCAAAATATATATGTCTTGAACCCATTTTTTTTCTTTTCTTAAAAGAGCAACTACACTATGCATATTTTTTTTTCTTTTTGTAACTGCAGAAAACATATGTTCTCTTTTACTTTTTCAACAACAATAAATACATTTTCTGTATACAAAAAGTAGACCATATTTCACACAGCAAGTTTATTAACTCATTTTCTTTTCTCATATACACACACATTTAAATGAGCAAAATAAATAACAAGTATTAACACAAAATAGATTCCTTCTACTTAATAATGTAATATCATTTTCCTATTATTTCACTTCTAAGGTAAGTTGAAATAAACCTTGCATTTATTTTTCTATCAAACTAAGCAATACATTCATTTCAAGGATAGATAGAGAGGGTAGGAGAAATAATACAGCAACCTTTCATAAACAAATATTGAATACAAAAATATATTTTTCTATTTACAACATATACAAAAGAGAGCTCGCCCTCTTACAAAATTTATTACAAGGCCTCAAAGGCCATGGCTCCCAAATAGCCATACATTACAAAAACAATAGAAATTACAACTCCCTTCAAAGCTCCAAAACTCCAATGTCCTCAAACCTATCACAAAAACAACAAAGGCTTTCCCATGCCCATGGGAATGCTCACCTCCCTTCCATAGACTTGAGAAGAGTCACCCCTGAGCTTGGAGGTCGCTCACAAACCGGTTTCACACCACAACATGATTTACACAAAAACACACATACAAATAATTTAACACCCTCCTAAGGCTTGCACACAGCTAATCCATTTTCATGGATTTAGGGGGTAGGAGAGTGGACTTCTCTCAACTCTAGAGGTGCACCCAAAATCTCAAATAACTCATATTTCTCATAACACAAGGCCTCTAGCCTTAACATTTCTCAAATATCACACTTCCAAGGCACTCATGCCTTCACAAAAATTCTCAATGCTTCTCAAAATACTCCATGGCCATCAATACCTTAATAAACATAGTGAGGGTGACCTCGAGGAGGTTCACTCCTCTCCCACCCCAAACAAGATGAGCTCTCCTAAATGGAGAGACTCATCCAAACACCCAACAACACAAATCCCACACAACAAAACACCAAGACTCAAAAGAACACACAAGCAAGATTTCCAACACATTGAAAAGAAAAAACAAAAGGAAAGACATATAGCTTTGAAGCTTACCTTTAAAGCCCAAAATGGTAAGAGTTGGTGGAGATCTTTCCAAATCTCCCTCCAAGATTCTTGCTTTCAAACTTCTCCAAATCTAGCTAACTCTCCCCAAAAACAATAATAAAAGAAAAACAAGCCAAAAGAAGAACCCTCTCCCTCTCTCAAAGAGGGAGTTTATTAGGCTACACACAAGAGCCTTGAGGAATGAGAAGGTGACACATGTCACCTTCTCCTTCCTCCTCACAATCCCACTCACCATCTCCAAGGGATGAGGAGGTGACACATGTCACACTCCTATCCCTCAAAACCTTAAACTCTCTCACAAGTACTCTCACACATGTGTGAGAGCATAGTGGAGAGGTGAGTACCACTTAGAGACTCCATGAGGATAGGAATGAGACACATGTCCTCATCTTGTCCATCAAGGAAATCCCATTTCTTCCAAGATGCTCTCACACATGTGTGAGAGTATGGGGAATGGGCCTCTCACACTTGAAGGCTTTGGGAGCTTCCCAAGCCTTCAAGATAAGGTAGACCAAAACCAAGGTTAGTGGGAATGACCAAGGTGGACCCTTGACTTGTTTACCCCACAACCAAATTCAAAAATTTGTTACTTAACTTCGGGGTAAAGTTAGAGTGACTCAATGAAGGTTATACTATGGGTTAACATGTCCAAATTGGCCCTAGGGGTATGACCTAGGGTCATTATTTGGCTAAAATAAACATCATAGAGTACATAAAATCACAAGAAAAGGCCCAAATAAAATAAATGACACCAAATGGTGCAATTTAAACAATACACATTTACAACATATTAATAAAATAAAGAGAAAGGGTGAAACCTAATTAGAATTAAACATAAATGCAGACATCACAAAATCATCATGCACCAACACATGTGACCTTGGTCCCTCCTGGGACTAGATCAATTTAAACACAGATTTCACATAGGGTATGGGATGATCTCTAATTTTCCATAGGCATGGAAAATCGTCTACACACTTACGCAAACGGATTAATAGCACATGTTCATCATAGCCGAATCAAAAGGAAATGCACACACACACGATGTCACATAATCATCTAAATCCTCAATAGTATCACATAGCATCATTGACAAGATTCATAATTTACTGCATTTCTAAACATCAATTCAGGATCAAAATCACATAATAATTCCATTCATTAACTTCATAACTAATATCTCAAATGGCATCAAAATGAATGTCACATATCATATAATCACCAATGAAATATGACAAGTAAGATATAACCACATCACAACATACTAAATCTAACAAATCAAAACATAGGGATAGAGTCAAGAAAGTCTACATAATGGGATCAACAGTCCCAATGCCCATATGTCATCAAAATATAAATACTATGTAAGCAAAAATAGGAGGTGAGATAAGTAGGACTCACATATATCTGGTCTCAAATTTTTCTTAGAACCTGGTCTCCCTAAAGGGTCAATCATTTGGAACATAACTCTTAAGATTAGAGGTCTGCTGTAGAAGGGCATTAAATGGAAGATTGGTAATGGAAGATGTATCAGTTTTTGGGAAGATAGGTGGTTTGGGGACCAGCCCCTTAAAGATCTCCCTTTTGGTAAAATGGCCGACAGAGCTAGCAATTTCTTTGGCTCCTCTATTTCTGACTATGTTTTCCATAATGGACCTGAGAGTAATTGGAAATGTCTTTTGGACTGTTGTCTAGTCCATAATGACTTGAGTTAGCTAGCTTTAGAGATCCAAAGGAATCTTAATAGCTACATACTTCTTTTTTTCTTGAAGGAGGATAGTTTTATCTGGGAAAGAGATAACAGAGGCATAATCACTATCAGAACAACTTACAGTCTACTATTAGACCCTATTGTGGATAGATTTTGGAATAGGATCCGAAATCATAAGTTGCTCCCTAAAGTCAATTTCTTTTGGTGAGCTACTCATCGTAACAAAATTATCACTCTAGACAATCTCCAAAAAAGAGGACTTCAACTCCCCAATAGGTATGTTTTATGCCAAAAAGAAAAGGAGTCAGTCTCTCACCTGCTCTTTCTTTGTGATTTTTCTAGGGAAATCTGGTGTCTGAATATGTAGAAATTGGGAATTGTGTGCTTTTCAATGATAATTTGAATGCTTTGATCAAGGATTGGTCCCCCACATTTTTTTTTTGGTGGTGAAGGAGATTTGGAAACAAATTCCTCCTCATCTTGGGTGAAGCCTCTGGAAGGAAAGAAATAATAGAATCTTTAGGGATATTGTCAGGACCTCTTTGGAGGTCTCCCAATTTTTCTCTAAGCTCCCTCTCGACAATATATCCACTTGTAAAATGGACTCCATCAAAGTTCCCCCTAGTCTCATCAAGGTTGGGATTTTGAACAATTGGGGTATTTATAAAGACCTCTCTAAGGTGGATAATTCAAAAAATCTTGTGAGGGTTAATACTTGTTGGAGATCCTCCAAAGTGGGGTAGTGTAAGCTAAACTTTGATGGGGATTCTAAGGGAAACTGAGGTTAGGATAGTGGTGGAGGAATTATTAGGTCTAACAAGGGAGATTTCATGGTTGCCTTTACTGGTGGGGTTGGAATAAGGAAGTTAATAATGAAGTGAAGACTTTGGCTATGCTTTGGGGTGTTAAGCTGACACACTCTTTAAGAATTAATAAACTTCATATGGAGGGAGATTCTAAACTAATGATGGATACAGTGTTGGGCATAGAAAATCTTGGATAATAGTTGTTGGATCTTACTAGTGATATCAAAAGTCTTCTAAGTGGATTTGAAGAATATGAAGTTTACCATATCTTCAGAGACGACAATAAGGTTGTTGATGCCAAGGCCAATTTAGGCATTAACAACACATCCTAGAGGTGTTGGAGGCAATTAAGGAATATCCCAAGTAACATTCAAATTCTCATAACTAAAGATGTTGATGGTCTGTGTGAATAATATGTATGTCCTTTTAAGGGCTTACAACTAGTCTTTATTTCCCTGGACGTATTGGTTTGGGGTGATCCTAGTCAAGACTTCCTCCTTTAACTTTGATGTTATTGGGAATTTTTTTAATAAACATAAGGCGACATGTTATTTGAACTTTGGTTTTGGCAAGAGGGATTTTGGGCACAAGGAATTTCAAATTCACCACTTGATTACGAGGAGCAATCTTATGATTGATGACTAGGATGGTGTGAGTCAGGAAGTTAATGTTGACTAGACTAGAAGTTTCCATATCGATACTGATGGAAAGACAAGCTAGATGAGTAATGATTACCAGGCTGCTTAAAGGATTTGTATTAATGGTGAGTTATAGTGGTGGGTGTACTACTTGTACTTGTCAGTGGATAGATGGGCATAATCTATTGATTGAACTTCATGGTGTTAATTTGCATGAACTCCAGCTGAGCAATCATTTCTTAGCCATGAAAAGATGAGAAGGATCAAGAACCCAACATCATGAGAAGAACTTTAATATTTTCATAAATATTTCTAGAAAGGGTGAAGAGTTGGTTGCGGGTTTATTATGAACATATACGTCACAGTGACAGAATTTGAATTTACAGCTTATTGTTGAGAATAATCTAGCGACCATGCGGGTGACAAGGTAAGAATGGAGCCCTTATCATGTGAATAATTTAAACAAGACCCTACTTTGCAGTATATCTATGAGGAAGGTGCTATTTCATCTTTTCTAGAAGTGTTGAATGGTCATGATGAGAACCTCTCTCGTCAATTTGCTGACTCCTAGAAAAATCACCATGTTCATCTGGGTGGCATTGGTTTTGAAGTAATAGAGGAGGTGATTGGTTAAGCAACTAGACTGTCATGCAAAGGGAAGAAGCTCCATTATCAAAGCAAGGTCCCTGACCTTGACAATATGATGACCTTTTTCAAAGAAGGAGAATCTATTGTTTGATGGAAAAGAGAGACTTATCCTACAAGGTTAAACTAAGTCAAACCCTCTTCCATTAACATTGAGACACAAATTGAGCTTGAATTCTACACATGAAGGAGAGCCAAACTACATGGGTTTTGTCCCTTTGTTGTAGAGAGGAGTATCAACCAAATCTAACCAATCAAACTAGGGCAAGAGAGGAAACCCTAGTTAAGCAAGATCTGTGAATATAAGACTATCAGAAAGAGATACTAAGAATCTAACACTACAACAGGGATTAGAGGATAGAGGAGAACCTGGATCTAAGTTCAAAATCTAGGAGGAACTAGGGTGCTAGGTTCCCTAGACCAAATTTAGGGTTTTACAAAATGTCAAGGTTCCAGTGTCTTCTCCTTCTTGTATTCCTATCTCTTGTCACTTGGTATCTTTAGAATCTTCTGGATGCGACTTGCACACACACAAGAGGAAAAAGGGTTGGTTCCATTTAGGAGATTTCCTAAGTCAAGCTCTGTGAATGGTGTTTTTCCCTCCACAATAGCAATAATGAGATATCAAAGAGTGCGTGCCTTTGGAGGGCAAAGGAAAATCTGAAGTAGAATGGAATGTTGTAATAAAACATGAAGAAAATAACTCACCATGAGCATGGAAACCCTAGCTTTCTTTAAGTGGCATCACAAATCAACTCAAGAAGTTGATGTGAACTCAAAGAAGTAGAGAGATCTTCACAAGACCTGCAAGAAGTTAGTCCAACAGCAATAATCCACCATAGAGAGCTTTAGGGAAGAATAGAGAGCATGAGAGAGAAGAAGAGAGAGTGCAAGTGTGCCTAGATTGCTTAGATAGCTTAGAGATGTTCAAATGAACAAAATAACTTTCTTATATATACATTCCCACTAATTTTTGGGGAATTAAACCAAATGAGGCCGACATGAGGAAGCATTAGAGATGTCCTAAGCCAACATTACATTAAATTAGCCTCATGCTAAAAGAAGGCCCTGGGTGCTAGGTGCTCTAGTCCTTTAGCCCCAAAAACTCCAGGATAAGCCACTTTAAGTGTGTTTAGGTCAGCCCTATATTTATCTTCTAGGTTTTGTTCATCAAGATCAAGAATTAATTATTTTTAGGTCCACCCAGGTGCTAAACTAGGTGTAAAATGCTAGTGTACACATTTTACTCCATAACATTTATCCCCCATTTTAGCGTGGATACGATCTTACATTTGAACTCACACTAAATTAAGAAGAAGAAAAATCTCAATCACAACAAAATGGAAGCCAATAGAATGTCACCAAAATCGAGGGGTGATCAAGTCCCCAAGTTTAGGATTCTAGGAGTCTATGATGATTTGCATACACATAATACATATGACATAATTTATACATACATGAAGCACTTATAAAACATGAAATAAGTCATACAAAGAATACATTTAAGAAATCAAAATGTATACACAGAATACACAAAGTATACATGCTTGACACAAAGCATACACGCAAGGTACAAAGTATTCATGGAATATACATGAAACAAATATTTATTACATGCAAAGCACTCAAGAGGCATATATAAAGATTACGTACAGATTACGCGTGAAGCACACATGAGACATGAAGAATATATAGAGAACAAGAACATACAAGGAGAATACATGCATAATACAACAACTACAAGAAGCACACAACGAAAGACCCTCAGTCAGTATGATAAAAGAGACCTCAATCTAAAAGGTTGTCTCAATTACCATGCATCATTCCCTAAGATGCATTAAGAAGAATGCTAAGTGTTGGAAGCTTGTTGGTGTTGTCATTGATGTTAACCCTTAGCATTGGAGTTGTTGAAAGATTGAGTATAGTTGGAGCTTGCTAATATTGTTAGATGTATTATGGTCAACCTCTAGTGTAGTCATGATGAAAAGGTGTTTGAGGATGCTGATAAGGTGTTCTTCGTGTTGCTGATATAGATGGTTCATTTGGTTTCCAAGTGCTTTTAAGAAAATTTGAATAAAAGAATGTGTAGTGTGAGAGAGATGTGTTTAGTGTTGTGGTGGTTCTTCATGATTGAAGATATGATTGTATGGTATATATATGATGGTCTGAGGTGCTATATCTAGAGTTTTAGGTTCTGGATTGTGCAGAAGTGGAAGATATGTTCTAACAGTGTGTCTACGTATGAAGAAGGTTGTCTGGGAGAAATGAGATTGCTCCACATTTCTCTGCATTGTGGTTTTTGGTCTTGTAGATTTGGGAACATGTTGATATTGTCTGTATCTATCTTTCCTTGGAGTGGTTCATTTTTAGATGCTCCACAAGGTTGGATTCAAGAGTTGTTGTTTGTGGTAGTTTGACTAGTTACACAAGATGGTTGTGCTCTTCAGTTGTATGTGGTTGCAGCAGTGTTGTTGGATATTATGTTGATGCTGGAATATTTAGGAATATTTTATGATGTCATTATGTGCTCTGCAAAATGTTTCTGAACCTGGTGAAGTGTGAACTTAAGTGCTTAAGGGCGTTAATGCAATTTTGGCCAACCTGGAATGCTAGCGCTAATTGTGGATGTGCTTCGTTTCTTGTGGAAGCATGGTGTAACGTGTTGATGAAGATTTGTGTCCTGAGTAACCCTTGATGTGGTCCGCATTCACTTCTTTCCACCATGGAGGTGTTTGGTGCTGACCTATTTGTTATTTACACGTTTGAAGTGCATATGTCTCTTCGTGGTTGACTTCAAGATATTTTTCAAATTAGGAATGATATAAATGTAAGGTGAAGTTTGAGTAGAGTGGGTGAAGAAAGAAAAAGATGTGAATGTGATCAAGTGTGGTGAATTAAGTGTGAGCTTAAAAGATTATGACTTCCAGATGCAGTGAGTAGGTGTCTACATTTCAGTACGCTTGAAGTTACTGGAGGTAGTGAGCCAAAGGTTAGGGATGGCATGAGGTTACGGTGGTGGATTTCTCCTATTGCCATGAGATAGTGGATCTCTCTATAATAGTCTTCTTCTATTCTTCTTTCTTCCAGACAGTGATTCCTTTTGGCAGTGAGCCCTTGGTAGTGAGCCTACTTGTATTCAGTGTTGCTATTCATATATATGTGAGATAATCCTCACTGTGGTTTTTCCCTTCTTGGGTTTTCCATGTAAATTTGGTGTTCTTATGTGTCTAGATGTGTTTGCATTGTTGTTTCATATGTTTACATTTTGCTAATGCATAATAAGGGTTTAAAGATTAAAAAGGATTTGATAGTCAATGAGGGTTTGAATGTTTTAATGTACAACTGATTCATCCCCCCTCTTAGTTGTCCTATTCATCTAACACTAAGAAGGGATCAGTTAGAAGTAAGAAGAACAAGAGGATAAAACACATCAAATAATCTCTTAAAAGAAGTGTTTCCACTCAAGGGAATAAACCAAGACTTGTAGAATAAGAAGGTGTTGTAACCATACCCAAAGGTACACTAGCCAAACTCAAGTTGGTGGTTCCAATCCTTCTCCTAAACATGAAAGGAGATTCCACTTAGGAGAACAAGGTAGACTTAAGATCTTGCTTCCAAGCTTGCCACAATCCTTTCCAAGAGAGTGGAGTAACAAAAATAATCAACATGTTTTGATAGAAAGATGAGAGTAAGGCTCATAGCATGATATATGCCCCCACCTTAAAGCGATTACTAACTCCATCAAGGAGAAATTACCTTTAAGGTAGAATAAGGAAGACATAAAAACATGCATGAGAGATTTCTAAAAGCACATGCCCAATTGATATGTGTTTTCAAAAGTGACATCGCAGCAAGGGGTTGCCCCCATGATGAGAAAACCAAGGAGATGATTACAAGCATGATACACAATCGCTTGTGGACTAGTCATGGTATGATGTCAAGCATAGGAACAAGGTGTCACATAAATATGAAGATGACAGAAGAAAGATCTGAAAGAAACAATTGAATAATGAAATAATGTAAATCATCCAATAAAAAATAGTGAAATTGTACATCACGACATATAGAAGAATAAAGATACATATAGAGGAATGACACAACACGTTCTTTCTCCTTGTGATTTTATTCTGAAAAGGGTACCAGGGGAGAACTAACCATCAAAAATACATCACAATATGGGGATAATAGTATGTCCAAGCATAACACAAATGAGAAGGAGGGACCACACTTGTGAGTCGGCCCATAACAAATCATCCTCCCCAAATTGCTTATTATGAAATGGATGGAGGAAAAGGTGCTCTAGGGACTACATAAAGCATGGTGAAGAGTGATAGAGCCATACCATGTTTGAAGTTGTTGAATTTTGTCACCCAAGTCTCAACATTCCTTAGTGGAATGGCCAAGCACTCAATGATATGCACAATAATTAGGTGTTGAATGATTATTATGTTGGATCTCTTTGTGTGTTGGAGGACGAAGAGTGATTAAGTGGTCTTTGAGTAGACTTAGTAACATACACTCTTGTTAAGTTAATAGAGAAGATATAGGTGGAATAGGAAGTAATCCTTTTTTTGTGAACATGGTGGAGAGAACGTCAGAGCAGGATGAAAACCTAAACCTACGTTAGGCAATTGTGGTGTTGGTTCCACAGGTTCCTTAATTCCTTGTTCTTTGCATCCTAACCCATTTCCATTATATCCTTGTTTAGAAAGAATTTTGAATCCAAGCCCATAATGCATCTCTAATATTTAAGGAAGAGGAGAGATCATATGACTATTTTTTTAAGATGAGAAGTGTCATCATGTGTTGAAGAAGTAGACATATCATAGTTTTTACAATGGTGAAGAGGGTCAATCTTTGTTTCAACAAACCCATGGGGGTTAAAATATAAAGTGACCTCATCATTACCAAGACATGCATTAGAACTAGATGATTCTTTAGATTGAGATGATGCTTTATCACAAATGGCCTCCATTTCTATACAAGAAGGTAGATCATCATCAACATCAAAAGTTCCATTGTCATTACTCTTGAGTTTAAGTTTTTTAGGAGTAGGAGATTGTGTTAAAGAAATTTCATTTACCTTTGAGGTTTTTACGTGTGATGGTGAGATTTTATACTCACCTGTAAAGGTGGGTGTAAAATCTAACGAACCGCAATCATCAACAAAAAATGCATTCGAAGGGCCAATACTATCCAAACCATTACTGTTGTTAGCAGTAGAGGGTAGTGGTTTGGCTTTTGTTAAAGAAGGGATAAGAAATTTTAGAGGAATTTGATATCTTGCTTCTATTTGTAAGAAACTTACCATAGACAAATCGTATTCAATTGTATGGAGTTTGTTTTAAAAAATTAACTTTATTGAAAGATGAAGGGTAGACAGGACTGGCCCCATGGCATGAATCCATGGTCTACCAAGAAGAAGATTGTATGAAAGAGAATTAGGCATGAAATGGGTAAGGATAGGCAATGTCACAGGTCTTGCCTTAACATTTAAGGTGATTGTACCTAGTGATTTCCTACCAACATTATCAAAGCCACAAATATTGAGTGTATCTGGTTTGATGAGAGATGTATCGACATTTAACTTATGTAACAAGTCTATGCCACAAACATTAAGACCTAATCCACCATCAATCACAGTTCATCTTACCCTCATTTTATTAATAATGATAGATATCATAAGAGGTTCATATTAGTTTTTCACCTCTATGGAAGGTAATTCATGTTGCTAAAATAAGATATTTGATGATGTCACTTGCATACAACTAAATAGAGATGCTACATCATTCAGTCTAATAGAAGGTGGAACAATGAGATTTTGTAAAGCCTCTTGGAGCATTTTGTGGTATATAGGTGATGTTTGTATTAAATCCCATAGAAAGATCTTAGCTGGAGTAGCATGGAGATGCTTGACAAGATTGTATTCTCTACCAACATGTTGAGAAAGATAAGGAGGTGGGGGAAGAAAAGGTTGAGAAGGTGGAAGAGAAGGAGGCACACTCGGTGCTTGCTTTCTTTTCTTATAATTGCAAGTGTTGTATGTGTGAGCAACCACATTATAATGAGATTTCTATGACACATTTTAAACATCTTGATTCCTTTGAGTAATTTTCTTTGCAATATTGAGAAAGCAACTAGGAGTTCTAGATGGTTTTGGAACACCTCAAACTGTAAAAGGAGGTGGATTAGGTGACTCATGGATAATGGTTTTAGGAATATTTTGAACATTAATGTACTTGTTCACTATCCCCTTAGTGGGTGGAATAAGTCTATTAATGATGATGGCATTTGCATTGATATCTTTTTGAGATGAATGCCCAATGTCTTCCCATGGGGGATCTTCATCCAATAATGCTTCATCTTTTGAAGGGAGAGCATTAGAATGAAGATAAGGTAGAGTTATGTTAAGAAATATATCAATGATCTCATCCTCTTGTGCCAAAATGTCTTCACTTTTTGGAGAGGGATCCAAAGCATAGGGTGATGTAGGCAAAGTTAGGTCACCATCATATGATTTACAGGGGAGATAAATGGGAACAGACATGGAATTATCATGGCTTGTAGTAGCAGTAGAAGAAGAACTATCACCATCATCTTTCTAATGACAATTCATGGAGATGAATTTAGTAAGGGCTTCTAATATCGAAGGATATATACCCATGAGAGTCATGAAGCTAGAAAAATCAGATAAATAACAAAGGGTATAATGTATGGAACATATAGAAATATGAATATCATACATGAATGCTATATGATCTAAAACATAAGGATGGATAGTAATGAATTTAGAAAAAAATTCAAAATCTATAATATATGCATGCAAAGATTCCAAAGAGGAACAACAAGAAGAGGCCATAATAAAATGTCTTGTCTATTATATGCAAATATGATATGGAATAAAAATGTACAATCAAATATATTCATTAATCAAGTACCACCAATATCAAAATAAGATTGCAATCAATGACCTACTAGTGCAAGAGAAGCGGGGTTTTCCAAAAATGTGATATTCTTGGTAACCAAAACAACTAAGTCTTGCAAATGTAAGATGTGTAGTATGTGCAAAAGGAGTGCCTAAATTATTTATCCACTTAAATTATTAAACTCATGAGGTAAAAATTTGCACGCGCTCTACAATGGTTTTCTGGCTCTTTTGCTTTTTTGAATTTGGCCATGGATGCAGGGGACTCGGGGGGACCCCCTATCCACCCCTCCACTCCCCTTGAGTACGGGTCTACCTAGGGGATGCTTCGGGTGATCCTGGACCCGTGACTCAAGATAAGGGATCTATTTCCAAGGCATGGAAAAATGCACTCGTGGGGGAAAGTGATAGTGATTTGAGGGTTGTCCCTCTTTTTTTGGATATGGAGGAAGGCTCTGTGATTCGTCTTCCAGACATGATCATGGAGAGAATCGTCTCCTCTATGGAACATGCTCTTGTGGGAAATTTTTTCTCTTTCAGACCCAACATTGATCTGGTCCAGAGATGGGCTTCTACCAAATGGATGGTGAAGGGCAGTGTCTATGTTAGTGCTATGGATGAAGTGATGTTTCTCTTCATGTTCATAACAAGAGATGACCTGTTAGTTGTGTATAAGCCTAAAAATGGCATGACTCGGTCTAAATAAATATTCTTAATATTTATTCCATTCTAATTCCTCTATCAATAAATAAATCAATTTATTTATTTGATTCATATTCCTCTAAGTTAATTAAATATCAAAATATTTAATTACCTCTTCTAAAAGTCAAAATTAAATAAAATCCTTTATTTAATTTAATTCTTCCAAACAATTAAATAATTCTTAATTATTTAATTAAATCAAATTCTTCCTCTAAATTTAAGTAAATCAATCAAATTTATTTAAATTCTCTTAATCTCTAAAAATAAAATATAATCAAATATTTTATTTATTCTTCCAAATCATGCACAAACAATTAAATAAATTTATTTATTTAATTTTCTTTCTTATCCTCAAAAATCTTCCAAATCTTCTAAAAATAAATCTTCTTCTTCATGCACACAAAATTAAATAATTTATTATTTAATCTCTCTCAAATCATGCAAAATCAAATCACAAGTTGAGTTAACTGATTCAATCAACCTTGTTTTTATCAATAACTCTTAAATTAGAAAAAAACTTTCTAATTTATGAAATCAAATCTTATCTCTATAAAAGAAAGCAGTTAACTCAAACAAAATAGCTTTTGTGTGACACTTGTCTTCTTTCTATTCATGCACATTCTCTCAAGTCTTCTATACCATTGATCCTCTCATTCTTTCTATATCGTTGATCTTCTCTATCACAAGTCTATAAATTGAACCCAATTCCTCCATTTCTATCATCCAAGCTTTTAGTATTGTTACTCTGCAGGAATTACAGCATGCATTGGGCACCCAAGTCATTCCATTTGCTTGCGATCAACTTTTTACCATATCGTTACCATTGTTGTGAAGCTCATCTTCATTGCAATAAACTATCACAACCATTCCCACTTGACATCTTGGAATAGCAAGGAAGTGCACCTTTTGAGGGTCATATTCATAGACAAGATCTTTTGTGATAGGCAATCAATGGAAGCCACGAAGTGAAGAGGTTTGCAAAGGTTTGAAGTTCTTTGTTTGATTGATTTCTTTATTTCTTATTTTCATTGAGTTATGGGCATTATTGATATTCTTGATATTTATGCATAATTTCCCTTAACATTTTTGGCACCCAAGTTCCTCCATTGCTTGCGATCACCCTTTTTATTGTATTGAAGCTCCTCTTCATTACAAAAAGTATCATAGCCATCTCTCCATCGTCATCTTGAAAAACAAAGCAAGGAAGTGCTCTTTCTGAGGGCTTCAATTCACATACAAAGATCGATTGAGACTAGGTGAACAATGGAAGTAGCAAAGTAACAAGGTTTGCATGGTTTGTTCTTTATTATTTGATCTTTGTTACTTGCAATTTCTATTGAGATTATTGGTTTATTGATTGAGATTAATACTTTGACAATATTTTTGGTAACATTTTTGGTGCTCACCATGTGGCCTTGCCCCGATTTAACCTAAAAACTAAGTTTTTTTGTGCTAAGGTTCCGTACATAGGAGGATTCTATGCATATGATCAATTATAATGTGCATCTGAGTGTTGTTTCCATGCATTTGATAGAACAGTGCATCCATACTCTATTCTGATGCATTTGACCTCTGATATGGCACATTTACTTAAACTGCGAATATGCTCTCTATTTCTGCACTTTTGACCTCTGTCTCAGTGCTTTTGTAATAGTTGCACATACGACCTCTATCTCTGTGCATCTAATCTCTGTACCTATGCATTTGATTCTGACAGTGACTTTTTGGGTTCTCTTGTGATTTTATTAACATTGACACTTCTCACAAGAATTTTCTCTGATCTACTTGCAGGTTAGGGGCTAGTTTAGACATTCTAGTTGCATTATTAACACACATCATAGATTTAATTAGCAAGGATAGTAATCAGATGTTCATGCAAAATCACATCTAGATCTAACTAGGAAGGATTGTAATTTGATATTGTTGCATCAACAAATTGAATATAGTCCCAATGCTAGGAGGATAAAATTGAACCATTGCTATCTTTCTTTCAAAGTTAACAACTCATGTGTGTGCCCAAGTAGCTTAACACATTTAGTCTTTTTCATTTTAATTAGGGGAAAAGAACCACTGTATTTCATGTTTTTGGGAATGATACTAGGCCTATGCTCTCCCCTATCTTGGGTGACCAAAATGCTAGACATATCATTTTCACATGTGTTAAACCTTTAGAGAGGCCTACCCTTGGATATCCTTCCATTCAAGTGGGAATGACCTTAAGTGGTAACAAGCTAAAGCCAAGCTCTGCCAAGCCACTATAAATAAATTGTGCTTGGAGTGAAAGCTTCAAACAATGAGTGTTGTTGTGTTATACCAATAGCCAACTTCCCCCAAAACCCTCCAAGGTGCAACCCTTGAAGGCTGGGAGACTTCATAATGGAGAGTAGCGCTGCCGCACGCATAACTACTCAAACAGTTGCACTTACTAATCATCCTTTGTTTTTAGTAGCCAAAAACCCCTATAAGCCGGTGCAAGGAAGGGCAATTATCACCTCCCAAAGATGCCTCATCTAGAAATAGTGAGAATTTAGTTTATATTGTCCCAGCCAGCCTAGGATTTGTACTTGTTTTTGAGTCAAAAGAGTCCAAAAAATTACCAAAAAAAAGATCTAAAAAATCATGAAAACTTGTTTGTGTTTGCTGTGTTTTACTTGCCATAATTGAGAAAATTAGATCAAAAAGACTAGCTTGCAAACGAGAAACCAAAAACACCAAAAAACATGCCAAGAAAATTGCAAAAATAAATTAGAAAACCAGAGCTACACATATACCCTCTGAAATTGTGCATCCATTTCAACTTGCTGCATATTTACTGCGACTTCTTGTGTATTTGTCATCTGTTACTGTGCTTTTATCCTTCACCAAAGCTGCACATTTATCTCAACTTGATGCACATATACCTTCTATTTTAGTGCTTCTGTTGTTGTACATCCAAGACAGTGAGCATTTCTAGGTCTCTTGAGAGAAAATCTTCAACCTTTTTGGGTACCCATTTCGGTCTTGTGTCAATTTTTGTGGAGATGACAACCCAATTAGAAGCAATTGAACAAGAACTCCAAGCAATACAACAACAAATGGCAATCTTACAAGCTAAACATGCCAGTACTAGCTATGCCTCGCACCAAGATCATACATTCTTTTCCCATCTTAATGACACTCTTGACAAGGTAAGCATCACCTCCAATTCAGAATCGTATACCACTCCTTCTACTACTCCTCCTTCACCATCTCCTAGAATGCATAGCCCAAAGCATGCTAATTCTACTCCAAGCTCAAATGTACCCAAAGAATCCATGAATGATTGGCTCCAAAGACTATTCTACAAACCTAAAAGTGAAAGAAAAGATATGGAGAACTCCAAATCCACCCATCCATTACCTCATTCATGTACCCATACACCTACAAAGGATGTGATCCAAGGGCTACTAGCAGAGAGTCAACCATGTCCCCAAATTTTGGTCCTTGACCTTACCAAAGATTCTTCCAATAACATGTCAAATCCTACAACCCCTTGAGCTTATTAAAGACCATCCTACTATGAACCAAAGTCAAGGTCCATCATACCTTCATGTTGTTGACCAAGGGCCTATCCAAGAGTCTTCTACCTCAACTTCAATTCAAGCACATAAAGATTTATATCAAGAGTACACTTTAGAGCATGTGGAAACACCAACCCTTTATCTAAATCAAGATCAAAGCACCCCCATCCAACCCATCCATAACCTTTATCTTTTCCATGATCCTATACATAAGAAAGAGATCCAATTCCAATCCATCCATAACCTATATCTTTTCCATGATCAAGATATTATCTTTGATGAAGAAGCTATCCATGACCAACTTGATCTTATACCCATACATGAAGAAGAAATCCAAATCCAACCTCTCCATAACCTATATCTTTTCTATGATCAAGATATCATCTTTGATGAAGAAGCTATCCATGAGCAAGAAACCTCCATTACTCCTATCATTGATCCAACAACTTCCACTTTCCTTGATGAGACATTTGCCTCCCAAGTGCACATAGATGATCAAACCAATAACTTGGATCCTAGTGAACATAATGATAATCAAGATCCTAATGATCCTTCACTGTCTATTATCGAACATGTTGCAAATCCGATATCACACCTATTGGTCTTACCACCTTCATGCATGAATGTTCCTCCTTATAACACCATCAACCATTATCCTCTATCTCACCTTCTCTATCCAATAAGGAACTCATGTCTAGTGCTCCACCTATACATAATCCCACTATCCACTGCATACTCCAACATATAAACTATCAAGGTAAAGGCTTAGGCCTTCATGAACAAGGTATTTTGGAGCCCGTCCATGTCAATGTTCCTCCTCGCTCATACAGCCTTGGGTACATACCCCAAGGTGAACAATCTCAAGATGTTGGTACCTCCTCCACTCCTCCTAAGTCCACCACTTTCTATCATACATCGTATCATATCCCCAAAACATATGTCACCATTCGACCTCCCTTATCATATACATCCCAAAAGCGTGTGACCATACACCTTCCGCCATCCAATCTACCTCTACTACTTTCAACTCCTAACATCCCTCCATGCATTTTACCACTGCTTCTTCCAACACCTTATCCATCCATTTATACATCCTCTAAAAATCCTAATCGTGGCCAACAAATGCACATGTTGTCTAAACAAAGAGCTTCCACCAACTCCACTTCCACCATCTCAAGGAAATTCCATAGCAAATATCTGGATGCCTCTACCTATAAAGTCAAAAATCATAAAGGTCCTCATTCCTGTGGATACAAAATCCAAGAATAAAAGAAAAACCCATCTCAAAAGTTGCATACACCCACACATCTCAATGCCAAACTGAAAAAGATGTGGGTCCCCAAGCAACAAGTAATTATCTTAGAAGATGCACACAAGTTGAATACACCCAAACCCATACCTTTATAGGTAGCATCTACAAACAAAATAGTTTGGGTACCTAAGAAGAAATCCGTCAAGTCAAATGAGGCATCCACCTCTCAAGAATCCCAACCATCCACTTTCTCCTCTTCCATCCAAGAGTCTCAAATCTTTCCATCCCACATGACAAGCTAAACTCAGAAATATACTAAGTCTATGTGGGTCCCTAAATGCCTAGATCATTCATCCACCAAGAAAAACTCTCCATTGCTTCCTACAACACTTTCCCATCATATGCTTCAATGTTTATCATGGTATGTGCAACCATTGGTCATGATTCCCTTCCATTCCACAACATTTCCATATACTTCAATCTCCCCTTCCTTCCACTATTATCCTATGTATCTTCCCCATCCTACTCCTATGGTCAAAGCTTTTGCATAAGCCTTCCTTCTATCCATATTTGTTGTCATCATCCACTATCGTACCTTCCATAATCTGCAATCTACCTACTCTGTCTTCCTTTCATGCGATCCTTGCCAACATCTATGAGCATAGCGACATTTGGCATGATTTGTGTGGTGACATGCATTTCTAGTGGGACACTATCACCTTCATGGAGCCAGGCACTTGAGTCTCTCTCATTCGTATTCCACCTTTTCCTATCCAAATATTCAAAAAAAAAAAGTAAAGAGAAATCCCTTCGTCCAACAGTGAAAATCTGGCAAACAGGTGCCTTGGATAAGTACCATGATGAAAACTTGGCAAACAAGCGTTGTGTGTAAGCTGATCTTCTACGTTACCTACACTTGGGGGCACCTTGTCTCATTAGCATATCACTCTTCTCCTATTAGTTTCCTTCCGTACCATTTCCTATCCTATCCTTCTATCCATTACTCACCTATCATTTTGAGTCCATCCATCCTCCCTTTCTCTTTTGATCTTGACAAATATTGGGGTCAAAATGTCAAAATGTGCTTTGAAAAAACTCTTGGCATAACTTATCCCTCCACAAACATGCAAGTCCTTCATTACCCTCTCATCCTCCTATCGTCATAAGCATTGCCCTAAAAAATCCTAAGTATCCTACCTACAATGGGGCATGTGATTCCTATGTGACTTAGTCCTTGGCGATCAAATCCTTCCCCTTTTCCACATGCGTTCCTTCTATCTACTATTTCCCATCCATATGCCTATCCATGGTGTTTTCCTTGTCATCAGTATCTAGCATTAAGGCTATCCAAAATTGTTGTTCAATCATCCTATCTACAGTGTCAGCCTGGCATAGCGTCTGTCGTCAGTATCATAGGGTCAACCCCTGAACTACGTTGCCTCTATGTCATCACGTAGGCAAGGCCATTATCAATGCATCCCTGAGGCTCCACTTCCCATCCATCCCATATCTTGTTGTCTATCCTCTAGTCCATCCATGGGGTCCAAGTCCCTGAACTACGTTGCCTATACATCGTCATGTAGGCAAGGCCATTTAGCAATGTGCCCCCGAGGCACTAGGTCAGTCCCTTAGGGTATGTTTCATCGAGCATGCATGCAAGCACAAGCAAACCCGCTTTCAAACAAAAGTTTTGATGTAAGCCATCAACCTATCCAAAGAAAAGAAAACACATACCTATGCACTCCAAAATGATTCTATCTTAATTATGGCAAGAAAAACACATCTAAATGCAAGAATGTTTTGTGGTTGTGATCAGGTTAGGTTACAATGTCTTGATTTTTGTTATCATGTCTTTCTATGCTACTCAAGGATGCCAAAAGCTAGAGATGCTATGATGGGGGCATGATTATTTTCTTTGTTTGTTGTTTTTGGATCAGTCTTTAGTAATGTGAAGCCTTGTCTAATGACATGATTAGCAAAAGATCATCGAGGACATCACAGGTCTAACATGAAAGGGGGCAATCCTTGTCTGTTGATATGCAAGAAATACTCAGGTCATCTCAGTTCAATTATACCTAGATGATTGTATTAACTTGCTAAATCAAAATCCATGTAAGCAATACTCAGGTCATCTCAGTTCAATTATACCTAGATGCTTGTATCAACTTACAACATTTAGAAAAAGTACCCAAAAAAATCACCCAATGATGAAATAAGCACTTCAAAATACTTACAATATCAAGATGACTAAATCCATATCCATAATGTATCCAATTGCATATCCATAACGTATCCAATTGCATTCCATATACCATCCATGCAATAAAGATTCTGTAGAGTATCAATGTTTACAAACAAAAGCTTGTGAGTCCTTCAGTCAAGTCATTCTTCTATCAGTCAACTTTCTATCTATCATCATATCTTCTGAGTAATGATCCAAATGCAAGTCCATCCTTAATCCATACCAGTCGAGTCAAGTCAATCTTGTCAAATGATCCAATCACACTCAGTGGTCTTGATCCTTGTCTGGTCGTAAACAAACTCAATCAATCATAATTATTAGTGGGAGATACATTTCTTGCACCTATCGTGTTGCTCTAGGGACCTATCATTCCTCGCCATGACAACACTATCCTTTGTGTTGCTCTAGGGATCTATCGTTCCCTACCATGACAAAACTGTGGTATATCGTTATCGGTTAATCATTGGTTTACCACTTGACAGGGGCAATACCTTGTTTGTTCTTGTATCATTTGTGCATACTTGCTTGCTTTCTTGTGTGTGTTATCATTCTATCTTGCATCGCGTATCATTCGGCTCTTTCTTCAACCATTTTCTTCACCCTAACCTTGTCCTTCCACCTTCTTCATTGTGAGATTGTCTATCTCGTGCCCTCAAAATTCTCTCTCGGTCTAATCTCCCGAGAGGGCATCTTCATCATATCTTTCCATTACCATCTTTTTCTTCTATCCATACCTTAGCTTCTTTGAAATGATGTTACTCGACACAAATCTCATCATTTTGAACACACATCAAAGAGGGGCAAAATGTATACGCCTAAAAATGACATGACTTAGTCTAAATAAATATTCTTAATATTTATTCCATTCTAATTCCTCTATCAATAAATAAATCAATTTATTTATTCGATTCATATTCCTCTAAGTTAATTAAATATCAAAATATTTAATTACCTCTTCTAAAAGTCAAAATTAAATAAAATCCTTTATTTAATTTAATTCTTCCAAATAATTAAATAATTCTTAATTATTTAATTAAATCAAATTCTTCCTCTAAATTTAAATAAATCAATCAAATTTATTTAAATTCTCTTAATCTCTAAAAATAAAATATAATCAAATATTTTATTTGTTCTTCCAAATCATGCACAAACAATTAAATAAATTTATTTATTTAATTTGCTCTCATATCCTCAAAAATCTTCCAAATCTTCTAAAAATAAATCTTCTTCATGCACACAAAATTAAATAATTTATTATTTAATCTCTCTCAACTCATGCAAAAGCAAATCACAAGTTGAGTTAACTGACTCAATCAACCTTGTTTTATCAATAACTCTTAAATTAGAAAAAAGCTTTCTAATTTATGAAATCAAATCTTACCTCTATAAAAGAAAGCAATTAACTCAAACAAAACAACTTTTGTGTGACACTTGTCTTCTTTCTATTTGCGCACATTCTCTCAAGTCTTCTATATCGTTGATCCTCTCATTCTTTCTATACTGTTGATCTTCTCTCTCACAAGTCTATAAATTGAACCCAATTCCTCCATTTCTATCATCCAAGCTTTTAGTATTGTTACTCTGCAGGAATTATAGCACACCTTTTGCACCCAAGTCATTCTATTTGCTTGTGATCAACTTGTTACCATACCGTTACCATTGTTGTGAAGCTCATCTTCATTACAATAAACTATCACAGCCATTCCCACTTGACATCTTGGAATAGCAAGGAAGTGCACCTTCTGAGGGCCATATTCATAGACAAGATCATTTGTGATAGGCAATCAAAGGAAGCCACGAAGTGAAGAGGTTTGCAAACGTTTGAATTTCTTTGTTTGATTGATTTCTTTGTTTCTTATTTTCATTGAGTTATGGGCATTATTGATATTCTTGATATTTATGCATAATTTCCCTTAACAGGTTGTTCTAGCTAGTGGACCATGGATGTATGGGAAGCATAGCCTCTCTCTGTAAATGGAAGCTAGGCTTTGATGCTGTTGTTGATCTCAATAGGACTACTCCAGTCTAGGTCAAACTACCGAGTCTCCCTCTGGAGTACTAGGATGAGGAAATATTCATCTGGATTGCCAACTCCTTTGGCAATTTCATTGCTCTCGACAACACCACCAAGAATAAATCTAGGTTAGTATTTGCTCAATTCTGTGTTAGTGTTGATATTAAGAAAACCCTCCCCAACTCCATTACTTTGGAATCCAAATTTGGTTAATGGATCCAATTGATTCAATATGAAAACTCCATTAGCTTCTACCAAAACTATAACAAAAAGGGGCATCTAATAACTCAATGCAAAGCCAAAAAAGCAACTTCAGCCTCAGATAATCAAACCAATAAGGATGTGGAGGATTATCCCTTTAAGGAGGACTTACTAAATATTATCATCTCCCCCCAAAGTAAGAAGGGAGAAGATAGGGAGATGGCTAACAACATCCCTCAGGCTAATGAGTGTTCCACCCCT
This sequence comes from Cunninghamia lanceolata, assembly GCA_027924645.1. Classification (NCBI taxonomy): domain Eukaryota; kingdom Viridiplantae; phylum Streptophyta; class Pinopsida; order Cupressales; family Cupressaceae; genus Cunninghamia; species Cunninghamia lanceolata. The sequence continues at coordinate 4,731,567 of BSBN01000794.1, forward strand.
AGTCATGATGCTCCAGTGTTTGCCTCACTGGAGTCTTCTCAGAAGGAGCATGAGGCTCACATATTAGGGTTGTAACCCCCATACAAAACCAAGAAATGGAAGAGGGTGAGATCCATCAAGAGACAAACTCCAACTCAGAAGCTTTGGATGAGAGTGAGGTGAACAATGAGAACAATGACAGGGTTTCCATTTTCAAAAGGATTAGTAGCCCTCTCAAAGTTGAAGCAACAAACAACAAACTATGGTGGTACCCTTCCCCTAATAACAAGGCTCTCATCTTAACCCCTGGGGTGGGTTCAAACAAAAACAATAAGGACACAGACTCTGAAGGTTGGACCACTGCAAAGAAGAGGGGTAAGGGCTAAGGAAAGAAGACTGCTAATGTGGGGGTAGACCCCAAAACAAGGAGACCATCCTAGAGGGAAACTAGATAGAAAGTTGTCAATAAGGATATAACCATGTGAACACAGAGGACCTTGGAGCTTGGCTCCAAGAAAGCCCCTAATAAATGAGAATCCTATCTTGGAATATAAGGAGGCTTAATAACCCCTACAAGTAGTTCCTAGTTAAGAGCTACATTTAGGACAACAAAATTGATATTCTGCTGCTTCAGGAAGTCAAAATGAAGTCTGAAGGATTCTTGACCATTGCTAAGAATATTTAGACCAATGCTAACTATTGTATAAGTGATGCCTCAGAAGCTTCTGGTGGGATTGTTACTATGTGGAACAACAAGATTGTCAAAGGGAGTCTAATTGATAAATGTAAAAACAAACTTAGTGTCAGAATGGAAGCTCACAATAGTTCTTGGATTCTTGTCAATATCTATGCTCCCAATTAGAGAAATACTAGGAGGGAAGTGTGGGACCACATCTCTACTCTTATAGAAACTAATAAGAAAGATTGTTAGATGTTAGATGGGGACGTCAATACTCCCCTCTACCCCTCAGAGAAAGTTGGGGGGATCATGGATTACATTGACAGCATGGTGGATCTAGTTGACTTCCTTAATAAAGAAGGGCTTATGGATCTTGACATTCAAGGACAATGCTTCACTTGGTCCAACCAAAGAAAAGGAGGGAACTTGATTCAAGTTAGGTTGTACTATGTCCTTGTTTCCTTTAGCTGGGACTACATCAATACTTACACTCTTGAGGCCCTTCCAAGAACTACCTCAGATCATAACCTTCTCCTACTATCTTGGAAAGTTGAAGAAGTTAAGGGACCATATCCCTTCAGATTTGAGATCATGTGGACCTAGCACCCTGACTTCAGGAATCTCTTGGATAACTGGTGAAGCTGTCTTGTCTAAGGGACGCCCATGTTTAGGCTAGCCCAGAAACTGATAATGGTAAAAAAAAAGTTAAAGGATGGAATAGATTCACCTTTGGTAACATCTTTGATAGCAAAAGGAAGATCTCTGCTAAATTGAATGATATTCAGAAACAAATGGCTGATGGTGACCTCACTGAGGAAATGACTCAAATTAAGGAATCATTGAGAAGAGATTGGAAAGAAATTCTTAAGAAAGAAGAAATCTATTGGAAACAAAAATCTAGGGTTTAGTGGCTTTAGGAGGGGAACAGAAATACTACTTTATTTCACAGTCAGCCATGAGACACATGAAAAGGAATAATATTGCAAAACTAATGGATGATAATGGTGCAATGGTGGAGTTGCATTTCCAAGTGGGTCAGGTGGCTATTACTTATTTTCAACATTTATTGGCTGCTCAAGACTATAGGGTCAACCAAGAGCTGATTAATATCATCCCTAATTCTCTAAATGATGAGGACAATGCTCAGCTAGTTAAACCAGTGACTGAGGAGGAAGTTCACACTAGTCTTTTCTCTATGGGAGCCTATAAAGCCCTAGGACCTGATGGTTTCCCCCCTTCTTTTTTTAGGAATACTGGGACATTGTGGGGAAATACGTCATTGAGGTTGCTAAGGACTTTTTTAGGACTAGAAAACTTCTCAAGCAACTGAATCTCACCTTCACAGCTCTTGTGCCAAAGAAACCTGACCCCGTTAGCATGGGAGACTTTAGACCCATTAGTCTCTGCAATACAATGTACAAGATATTTTCCAAGATCTTGTTTTTTAGACTATAGCCTATCCTTGACAGGTTAATCAGAAACAACTAGAAAGGATTTGTTCCGGGTAGACAAATTCTTGATGCTGCCATTTCCACACATGAATTTACTCACTCAATGGATAGAAACAAATTACCTGGGATGGTTTTTAAGCCTGACATTTCCAAGGCTTATGATAGGGTGGCATGGGACTTCCTTTTCAAAGTCTTGGTGAAGATGGGAATACAAGAAAAAACTATGCAGTTGATTAAAATGTGTGTAATGTTTGTCAGATATTATGTCCTCGTTAATGGGATTCCAAGAGGATTCTTTAGTGCTGGCAGGGGTTTAAGGTAAGGTGACCCTCATTCCCCCTACCTCTTCATTCTTATGACTAAAGTTCTTAGCCAAAGTTTCCATAAATTACTGAGTATCCAAGAGATTAAGGGTATCAAATCTGCTTCAACAACTGATTTGGATGCCATACAACAGTTTGTGGATGATACTATCCTTTTTGGGGCTGCCTCAGTGGTTGAGGCCAGAAAGTGGGAAAAAGTGTTAAAGGATTCTGTTGAGTCATTTGGTCAATGCATAAACTATGACAAAAGCATGGTCTACTTCTTCAATACTCCCTTGGATATTTAGCAAAAAATTCTGGGGGTTCTTGGATGTGCCAGTGGGGAGCTCCCAGGAACCTATTTGGGCATCCCCTTAATGGTGAAGGATGTCACTCCTACCTATTGGAATTCGATATTGGAAAGGATTTAAAATAAACTAGCTAGATGGAAAGGTAAATTATTAAGCCAAGACAAAAAGTATCAACTCTTAAAGGCTTCTCTTCAAGGTCTCCCGGTCTACTTTTTGTCCCTTTTTAAAATCCTCAAATATGTTGCAGAGAAATTTGAGAGAATATAGAGGAACTTCTTATGGATTGGTATGGAGGAAAAAAAGGATGGCCTTGGTCAGTTGGGACAAAGTGTGCAGACCCAAACTCCTTGGGGGCTTGAGAATTAGAAAGATAAACCTGATCAATAAAGCTCTCCTTGCCAAAATTGGGTGGAATTTGCTAAGTGGGTGCAAGGAATGGGGAAATGTTTGAGACCCAAATACTTAACCAATCTAATATTAGAAGACTTTCTGAATTTCATAGGATTACCCAGAGGTTCTATTATTTGGAACAGTGTGTTAAAAAGAAGGACCTTGCTACCGAAGGGCATAAAATGGAGATTGGGAGATGGAAGAACTATTAGATTCTAGGAGGACAATTGGCTTCATGGGACCCCATTACGCAAGATCTAGAATATTCAAGGATTGGTTCACAAGGCTGTCACTATCTTTGGGAAACTCACTACCGATTATCTCCTTCCTGACATAAGTAGATGGAAACAACTATCAGACTACTGTCAAGACCAGAACGAGCTCAAACAAATTGCTGATGAGGTGCAACTCTCCCTTAGAGATTATAGAATCCCCATCTTCCCCCATAAAGACAAGTTGTTGTGGACTATTGATAAGACTGGGATCTTTTTAATCAAATCTACCTATAACCTCCTTATGGATCAAAATGGGGACAAGGACTTGTGGAGGAAAGTTTGGAACCACAATCTCATTCCTAAAGTTAATCATTTATGGTGGCTTGCTATTCAAAACAAAATATTAACTATGGATAACCTCCAATTGAGAGGATTTCAAATCCCCAATCGATGTGCTATTTGCATGAAGGATGAGGAAATTGTACCCCACATGTTGCTACATTGTGACTACTTTGGGGAGGTTTGGAGTCTTGCCATGCTAAACCTGGGTGCTTCTTGGTGCAGGAATGATGACCTTCCTACGTTTATAAAATATTGGAAGTCTCCCTTCATCCACCCTATTTGCAAAGAAATTTGGGACCAGGTTCCCTCTATTTTGGCTTGGGGTCTTTGGAAAGAATGGAATAATAGATTGTTCAGGGATAAGTACAAATCTCCCTAGGAGGTTTTTTGTATGATTGTCAAACTTCTGTAGGAGAACATCTCCAACAACACTTTGAAAGCTACTAAACTTTCTCCCACTAATGTTGAGTTAATATTATAAGCCAATGGAGTATTCTGGATAACATTTGTAAATTGGATGATTCTAAAAGAAGAGATAGGGCCAACACTAAGAGGGCCAGAACTAAGTGGGCCCCTCCTACTCCTAGTTGGACCAAGCTCAACTTTGATGGAGCTACTAAAGGGAACCCTAGTTTGGCTAGTGGAGGGAGAATTCTCAGATTAGCTAAGGGAGATTTTGTGGTGGTTTATGCTGGTGGTCTTGGTGAAAGCACCAATAATGTTGCCGAAGCTATGACACTCTTATGGGGTCTTAAAGTGGCCCTAGCAATTGGTGTCAAAAAATTGGTTATTGAAGGGGATTCCAAGCTTATTATGGATGTTGTCAATGGTAGAGCTAGGGTTGGATGATAGGTGGAGGATATAATCTAGGACATCAAATCTCTTCTTCTTAGTTTCGAAGGATGGGAGGCCAATCATGTCTATAGAGAGGGCAATCAAATTGTGGATGCCTTAGCCAATATAGGGAACAATATTTATCCCATTAGATGTTGGAGGAGTATTTTAAATATTCCTAGCAACATTAGAAGCAATATCTAAAGGAGGCCCATCTTTGTGTTTAATTCATGGCCAAGACTTACAATCACCTTAGCCTTTCTTGTGATTTCATCTTATACATTCAAATTATGGGGTGGTATGAAAAGGTCCTTGTAATCATTGTGACGATGACGTATACCCGCTCCACTTAGATATGGAAGTGCCACACAAGCAAGCTACAACTAAGAAAAGCTCTTGTGCAGTTGTCTAGTTGGCACAAAGAGTCATTTCACATATCGATGGCTTGGCTGATTTTTTAAAGTTTGCACGAGTTGTATGACGCTGGCAATTATGTTTCAAATGCGGAAGGGGATTTGAAGGACAATTCTGGGAGTTTGAGCAACTTTGAATGTAGTAACAATAATGATAGGCAAATAATTAATTCTAGACAGTCCGGAGAGGATACTCATTCCTACAAGCCACCTTTTACCTGCATTTTCTATTGCTAGCTTGAGAAGTACAGAGCCATGGGAGGTGATAAAGTTAGAATGAAGCCAACCTCCTCTGTTGAGTTCAAAGCTAATTCTATGGTGTGGATTATCTACTACGAAGGGGGTATAACACCCTTTCTAGAATGTTTGAATGGTTTCAATGAGAAGCTCTTGATATAGTTTGCCATGTCCTGGGATGAAGATCGCAAGGTACATGTGGGTGGGGTTCAATTTGAAGTCTCAAAAGATTCCATAGCTAAAGCCACATGGCTAAGATGCGAAGGAAAGTGTCTAAAAAAGCAAACTAAGGTGTAGAATGCAAGGCAGATTTGAATGTGAAAGCTTGGTCAATCCTTGGGATCATGTTTGTTATCTCTTAATGAAGTTGTTCACTCTTGAAGGTCTCTACAGGTGCTTTTACCATTACCACTTTGCCCTCCTTAATCATTTTCATCATAAGGTTTTAGTGAACTTCTCTTTCTATTTGCTCTCTTCTTTGGAGTCTTCTATCATGCTTACCAAGAAAACCTGTGATAACAATCTTGAGATGGTAGTGGTCCCTTTGTATCAAGGATTAATCCTATGACTTTATCACTTTCACCTTTCTTTATGCCTTGCTAAGTCGATTAGAGCTTGCCTTATAGAGGACAGTAAGGAAGAGGACCCCGAGGATCATATCCCGCTTAGTGTTAAATTCTACAGCCCTAGCAAAATCAAAGCTTCCAGCCTTATTGATAAAGACCCTCTTTTTTCCCTTGGCCCTCCCAGAATCCCATTGAGACCCCTAATCCCGGTCCCTCCATAAATAAAACTCTCAAGTCCACTCCTCTAGGTGGGTCCCAGCTGATTCAACTTCAAGGGGTACTATTGGGTCCCATGGAAAGCCCAGAAGGTTACAGTTGAGGGCCTTTGTGGTTTGAAAAATATCCCTCCTCCGATAGGAGGTAAAAAGCGTAAAGGCAACCAGGTTGATCAGCACTCCACTGGGAAGGGAAGAAAAAAGAAGGCCAAGAAAGGTGACGGGGGTGTGAAGAATGTTGAGCAGATTGTGGAAGAGGGGACAGATAAATCCCATGAGCAAAGTGAAGCTATTATGGCCAAGGTTAAGGAGGTTGCTGAGGGAAAAGGTAATACTACCAGGAGACGTAGTATTCACAGATCTAGTAGACTTGCTGGGGGAAGACCCCTATTTTAAAAATTGTTGACTATTCCTCTAATTCTGACCCTCAAGATCCTGAGGGGGAAATGGAGATTAAGGTTGTGAAGTCGACCCCTGACCAAGAAGGTGCAAGTTATTTTGACTCGATGAAAAACTCATACTATGATACTTACTAGGAGGATGTGGAGAACCTTGAAACCCTGGAGAAAGAGGTTGATAGTGCCAGGGAAGGAGATACTAATTATCATCTTAAGCTAGATTTATGTGAAGTTAAAACTAAGCTAATTGATGTGGAGAACAAAGTCAAGGTGTTGGCATCCATGTGCCTGAAGGTAATTCATAGGGCAGCGATTACCATGCTACAGGATGACCACCAGGACTAGGTTGTCAAAGATACGAAGGCTATGAACAAGGAGGAGCTGATGGAGTTCTTGAAAGAAGATTGGAATGTGTTGTTTAACTAGTTCTTGTTTTTTGTTATGTTACTGGACTTGGTTCTATATTGTCTTTATTGTTATGTTTTTCAGCTGATTAGTTAGTTATTTTTGTGTTGTTTGTGGCTGCTGTCCTATTTTGCTACCCGTGGGGCTATTGTTATAGGGATTTGAACCCTTGTTTGTAGCTTATTTATATTAAAAACAAAGATTTTGAGAACTTTTCTTTGATGAAGATGCACTAAATTCTAGACTAGCTAGGGTTTACCATCAAAACTCTAGATCTTAAATGCTTATTCCCTAAACCAAAATTCTTTGATGAATGAATTATTTTTGAACACAAATGATATTTATGAAATGCTACATAAATGAAAAATAAGATTTGACCACCAATTATCATCAGCAAAATTTGGAACACGAGTTTAATTAACACACCCTAGGTGCAAGACTAGCTAGGTTTTCCAAAAATGCAATTTTTTTTTTAAAATCCTAATAAAATATAAGTGAAAATGGAAAATATACTACTATGAAATGATTAATTTATGTGATAGCAATAATTTCTAATGTAAAAATAAAAAATTTATATCATGCTATGATGATCTAAACTTATGAAATATAGACAATGTGACAATTTTTTTTCTAAACCTACATCAAATGCATAATTTTCTAATTTAAAATGAAAAGATGAAAGAATGTTCTAAATACCAAGAATGATAAGGTACATAAAATGAAATCACTTTAATCAACCTAAAAATGCTACTAAGATCTGAAACAACTCACTAATCTACAAACCCTAGGTTCTAGACTAGCTAGATTTTCTAGGAATGCAAGGTTTTTGTAAACCCTAACACTGAAATAATGTTAAAATAAGCTATGTAGCTATAAAAAATGATGAATGAATGTAACTTAATTAGATCTATGGTAGAAAATAACTCAGATCTGAAGCAAGAAGGATGCAAAAGTGCAAAATATGTTGGGTTCACCAAAATGTTTGATGGAAAAGAGAGACTTAGCCTACAAGGTTAAACTAGCTCAAACCCCCTTCCATTAACATTGAGACACAAACTAAGATTGAATTCTACCCATGAAGGAGAGGCAAACTATAGTGGTTTTGTCCCTTTTTTTTAGAGGGGAGTATCAACCAAATCCAACCAATCAATCTGGGGCAAGAGAGGAAACCCTAGTTAAGCAAGATTTGTGAATATATGATTGTTAGAAATAGATATAGAGAATCTAACATCACAATAGGGATCAAAGAATAGAGGATAACTTGGATTTGAGTTTAGGATCTACGAGGAACTAGGGTGAACCTAGACCCATTTTAGGGTTTTGTAGAATGTCAAGGTTCTAGTGCCTTCACCTTCCTATATTCCTATCTCCTATCACTTGGTATCTTCAAATTCTTCCAGATGTGACCAATACACACACAAGAGGAAAAAGGGTTTGTTCTATTTAGGAGATTTCCTAAGTCAAGCTCCATGAATGGTGTTTCCACCTCCACAATAAAAATTATGATAAATCAAAGAGTGAGTGCCCTAGGAGGGAAAAGGAAAATTTGAAGTATAATAGAATGTGGTTATAAAGCATGAAGAAAAGAAGCCACCATGAGCATGGAAACCCTAGCTTGCTTGAAGTGGCATCACAACTTGACTCAAGAAGTCGATGTGGCCTCAAATAAGTAGAGAGATCTTCACAAGAGCTACAATAATTTAGTGCAATAACAACAATCTACCATAGAGAGCTTTAGAGAAGAATAGAGAGCATGAGAGAGAAAAAGAGAGAGTGCAAGTGTGCCTAGATTGCTTAGATAGATTAGAGATGTTCAAATGAATAAACTAACTTTCTTATTTATGCATTCCCACTAATTTTTGGGCATTTAAACTGAATGCGGCCTGCATGAGGAAGCATTAGAGATGTCCTAAGATGACATTACATTAAATTAACCCTAGGCTAAAGGAGGGACCAAGGCACTAGGCACCCTGATCCTTTAGCCCAAAAAACTCTGGGATAATCCACTTTAAGTGTGTTTAGTTCATCCCTATAGTTGTCTTCTGGATTTTGTTCATTAGGATCATGAATTAATTATTTTTAGGTCCACCCATGTGCTAAACTAGATGTAAAATGCTAGTGTACACATTTTACTCCATAACAACTATAGGGGGATTCGAAAGGGAGAAAGTCCGCAAACCCTGGGACCACATTTGTCTTGTCATCATGAAATATATAACTCTTGAAGGTCATTTTAGGGTTTAATTTTAGTACCAATTTGCCTTATTAAATCATTTTAGGCACTAGGCTTTGATCAACTTTCCTTTTTATCTTCTGTCATCCATTGAAAGCTCTATTTGTGTTGCTAGAGAGGCTCATGATAAAAATCCTGATACCCTAGTTATTCCCCTTCACTAGGGGTTGATTCTCTATCTTTACCACTTTCAATTAGATATTTTCCCCCACAAGTTATCAAGGTTAATGTGTTAGAAGAAACCCCCATGGTTATGTTGTAACTACTCCCTCAAGTGCTAAGAAAAAAACTAAGATGTCTATGTCCATTCAAAAGATGGCAGACCCCCTTGCCTAATGATCCCTCTAATTTACCTAGGATTAAAGAAATTGAACCTGTGGATACTCTTGGTGCAGTCACGGTAGGAGGGTTCACAAAATGAATTGTCTGGACCATGCAGCAAGAGTAAACACAATGGAAACAACTCAAAGAAATAAAGCAAATGCAGATTTAGTCATTTAGTATATCATACTTGTCATTTGTATTTAAATTATAAAGTAAGAACATTCATGCAACTATCTTTTCTTTGAGATGTAAAAGCAAAAACATAAACAAAACTATCTAAATGAAAACATGGATTTTCTTTCATCATTTTCCAACTTTAGTCAAAAGGTTTGTGAAATTAATGTTCCATTTCTTAAATATGGTAAAAACAAAGCATTTCTCATGTCCTTATATTCCTCTTATCCCTATCCTAAGATTCCTCCTATCTTGGTGCAAGAGGATGAAATCATTGACACATTCCTTAATATTACTTTACCTTTTCTTCATTTCGATGATTTCTCTTCTAAATATGAGGCATTAGTGGATGTTGAGCATACTACTTCTACTTCTACCACATCTTCCATAGTACATGATGATTCCATGACTCATCCTATTGAGCTCCTCCTTTGTTTGCATGTTCAAGTACCTTGAATTTCACTAAGGATGTGAAGACCTCTTTTCTTCCTCCTTTGGTTGCATGTTCAAGTAGCTTGGATATCACTAAGGATGTGGAGACCTCTTTTATTTCTCCTTTGGTTGCATGTTCAAGTCCCTTGGACATCACTAAGGATGCAATTATTCACAACTTTATTAACATCACTCTACCCTTCCTTCATTCCAATGTGCTTCCTTTGAAAGATGAAGTATTAGTGAATGAAGAGCCTTCCCTCACTTTGAATCCCTCAGGGATGGATGTTGAACATAATAAAAAAGACAATAATATAAATTCCAACATCATCAATAGACTTATCCGACCCACTAAGGGGATGTTGGATAAGTGCAATAATGTTCAAGACATTCCTAAAATCATTGTGCATAAGGCACCTAATCTACCTCCTATTGCTAGACCTATGCTTATAGTTTGAGGTGTTCCAAACCCATCTCAACCTCCTAGTTACATTTGATCATTTTTGTAGCACCTCTAATATTGTTGATGCGGTACTCACCTAGTAATACGACGATCCTTACTAGCCTGTGATGTTTCCTTTTGTTGTTTATCCATGAGCCACCTAACATAACACAACTTGCTATCCTCTATGCTCCATGCGACCTATCATTTTTACACTCATGGTCACCTAGTAATTCAGCGGTCCTTACTAGCCCATGATCCATGAGAACATTGTTAATGTTATCTTCTTCTTTGATTTCTCCTTATCTCTCTGCATGTCTTCTTTACATTCTTCTATCTCCTCCTTATAATTCCTCTATTTTAGTTACATCTTGGGGATGACGCATGGTAATTGAGACAAGCTTTTAAACTGAGGTCTTTTTTACCTTGCTAGCTTGGATCTTGCTTTGTGTGCTCAGGTATTTGTGATGATTTCATTATTGTATGCTTTTGTCTTCTATTAAATTCTTCATGTATGCTTCATGTGTGCTTTATGTGTATACTCTGTGTGCCTTTTGTGTGTATTTTGTGTGTGTTTTGTATAAACTCCACGTGCCTTTTATGTGTATTCTACATGTCCTTCACATGTGTTCACTATGTTTACTTCATTTATTACATGTTTACTTCATGTATTACATGTTTACTTCATGTATCATGTGTTTGCTTCATGTATTGTGTGTTTTTCATGTATTCTCTATGTATGCTTTGTCTTATCTCATGATTACCAAATTCTCAAATGTATGTGTATGTGTATGTGTGTATGATTTATGTCATGTGTTTTGTGACTCATAGAATCCTAAGAATGGGGGCTAGTGCATCTCTCAAAATTAGCATCATTCTATGAGAATTGTTTAGTTTCTCCGTACTTTAGCCCAAGCAGGATCGTAAGTTCCTACTCCTGCTAAAGTGGGGGCTAAATGTTATGTCATAAATTTTTGACACTAGACAATTTCACACAAGGTTTATCTCTCTCTTGAATGTTGTATCAATTTTAGGACTTGATTAAGGATCTTGGATAGGTCCCCTAGCAACACACCCTTTCGGGAGCTAATTGCCTAGGAAACTAGCACCCAAGTGCTAGTGTCCTACCAATTAGGCCCTAAAAAGGTTCTGAATTAAAGTTTCACGACCTTATGTGCTTTGTGTATTGAATCTTGTCAGCCTCAATTCATTTGGGCCCCTAACAAGTAATTGTGATGCATATATATACATGTCTCTCTCACTCATTTACTCCTAATGACCGAATGATCGAATGACCTCATGAATCTCTATGCAATTGCTTTCTAACAAGCTTCTATCTACAAGCTCTCCATTTGTGAAATATATTGTTGTGTGTACTAATCCTTGTTGTAGATCTTTGTGGAAGCTCCTTCCTCCTTCATTCACTCATGGCGACTTGATTGTGACATCATCTCATCAAGGATTCCATGTTCATGGTAACATCTTTCCTTTCTACTTGCTTACATTTATCTTCTATTATTCAGATCCACCTCTACCTTCCTAGGGCACAAACTCTTGATCTAATCCTTGTTCTTGTGGAGGTGGGAACACCATTCATGGGGTTTGACTTAGGTAAGCCCCTAAATAGAACCAACATTTTCCCTCTTTTATGTGTGCAGGTTGAAGACGGAAGATCTGACAGAAACGAGAAATAGGAAGACAAAGGTACAAATGTCAGAAGTGTTAGAATTCTGATAGGTAGAAACCCTTAGACACTAGAGCTTGATCAACTTTATGCTCCCAGATCTGCCCTAATTTTTGGTAGTAACATATGACAGCTCTACTCTGCTCAATCCGGCTCTCAATTTCTGGGTTTTTAGCCCTAATAGGTCATAAAGCTCCGTTTTATCATATTTCAACATAGAAACCCTAGATCTAGCCTCATTAATTCAATCTTCTCAATTAAAACAAAGGGACAGAACCCTTGTAGCTTGACTCTCCTTCAAGATTGTAGCCAAGCTCAGTTTGTGTTCCAATGTTTGATTGAAAGGATTGACCTAATTAATTGACTAGTGAGTTGGTCTCTCTTTTCCATTAAACAAGAAGTAAGGTTGATTTTAGTAGCTTGCCAAAATCCAAGGCCATTATAAAGGATTTGATAATATGGTCCAAGTTTCTCTATATTATATCACATTACCCATCACTTTAGGCCTTGTCACACTTGAACTACAATGTTCCATGTGATGCCTTGCACTTTGGTATATAGTATCCTCTTAAGTTATCCATGGATACATGCTATCATGGGTGTTGTATTCACAACACTCCATCAAAATTTAAAGTTCATTAGCAATAATAAGTGAAATGACATGTCATGAAAGTTGATGGTAACTCCTATCAATTATTCCATGTCATATAAAAGTCTTAGATATATTGTAGTATCCCCTAATTGATTGACCACACCTTCTTCATTCAAAGAAGACACTCCTAGCTCTCATTCACATCGCATGCTAATCTTGAGGATGATTAGGGATCCTTAAATTTTGTGACACCATGTAAAGAAGAATATGACAAAGTTGATGGACATTCTACTATTGCTCCTTTACACATGGTATTTGCTACACATGAACAATCACCTTTCACTTTTATCAAGATATTTCTCACAATGAAGGTGTCTCTACTCATGGTTCCCAAACTAGTGTTGACTTGATTCCTGATTTATCATCTTCTACACTAAATAGTAAATATGCTAAAGCATTTTCTATCTTATATAAATTGGGATATAATGGAATAGGCTTAGCTTTGAAATAAGGAATAGTAGAACCCATTCAATCAACACAAAAACAAGACACCAAGGGTATAGGTAATTTTCCTAAGTTAAAGATAAAGATTCCAGCAAATCACTAAAAATAATCTTTCAACTGACATGCATAGTTAATCATAGTAAAAATCTAAAACTAATGCATCCAAAATTGATTTATAATGCATTGTTTTAAGATAATTTTACTAATAATGAGGCATTGGTTGATTATTTAGAGTATTTTGTGTTCAACTATTTGGTCATTTGTGTTGGATAAAAAGGTTAGAGATAACAAGATTCATGGTTATCAAAATGTATTGAGATCATTAAGGTTGCATATAGGTTAAATATTTTAAACAATAATATCATGTTGTTCTAACAACATGTGATATTTTTCTATTCAACTACTAGGGATTTCATGATGAAGTTTTGGTTGAACATTTAAAATTTTATTTTAAGGACACTTCTCACTAGACACGCTAATGTGGCGAGTTGGGTGATGAGTCACACCTTCAAACCTTAGTTTTAGATATATAAAGGTCCATACTAAATTTCTAAAAAAATAGAGGTCCTATGATATTCTATGTAACTTCTACATGGTTGGAAAGTTAGTTGTACTATAGACATTTATAATTTAGAAATTAGGGTTTCAAATATATTTTTTAGGGTTTAAAATTTAGAACTTAGGGTTTCACAATTGTGCATTTTAGGGTTTCAAACTAGATGATTTAGGATTTAATTTTTAGAGATTTTAGGGTACCATAATATAATTTTTCAATTGAACTATAAATGAAGTTAAAAGACATTGAAGCAAAGTTGTCTAGTTTTTAGAAATACCTAGTAAAAACTAGGAAAATGATCATTTTCTTGGCTTTCTACCTATCCACATCAGCAACAAATCCTTGAAGACCTCCATTCAAAGCCACATGGTACAATGAGGAGAGAAATGTGTTGGTTTCACTGAGCAAGTCATCCTCAAAGGGTCCTATAGGTTTGTTTCCTACCTAGAATGTTGGAAACAAATGGTTGAAAGTGAAATGACAGATGAAAAAGTCATTTCTCTTGGATATAATGTTTTAAAAATAATAAAATAATGCATTTGTTCGAAGGCATTATTTATTGTTTTGAAATCAATAAAAAATACCTTCGAATGAAGGTTATCTTGCTTCAAAGTTAACCTTCATTTGAAGAAATATCTTCAAACAAAGGTGTTTGCTAAGATTATGCCACATTTGATTAGAAAAATCTAATGTCCCAAGTTTGGGACTCACTATTATGTGTTTACCCTAGGATTACATTCATATAAAAACTACAAGGTGAACAAAGACAAGATAAATGATACCCAAATACTTTCTTATTATTAAGTTCACTAATCATATAGTAGTTACATAAGTAGTAAACATACATAGAGGCTCCCCTATTAGAAGTAAAGAGAGATTAGATTCAAATGTTATAGCAAACTCTTCAACTTAGTTATGACAAGTATTCTCCTTGGAGAAACAATCAACGCATTAGGCTCTTTAGCTTAGTTGCTTAAAATTCCTCTCATGTAAAAGGAACACATGCCAATATTTATAAACCTACTCTACCTAGCCCACAATAGTTTTCCTCCCAAATTTATATTTGAATTTCAAATTTGTAGAATAAAAACAATTTTGAATCTTTTAGTGTGTTAACTATTCCTGTCAGTGGTTGTGCATAGTTGTGTGGCCTTAATTTTTTTGTAAAATTCACTATAATTTAGTTGTTGATAAAATTCTAAAATAAGGTTAAGTGGGACATAGCTCTTTATATAGTAAATTTTATTTTTTACCTTCAATTTTTTTTGGTTATTATAACTTGAAACTTTAGTGCATGGATTAATTTTCCCCATTTTGATAAATATATATTTTTTAAATAAATCTTAGGAGTTGGATGTAATAAAAACATAACTATTTTAATGGGCTTAACTATTTATCCAAAATAGGAAAAAAAATATCATCTCAACATGGAATCTCTCCTCTAGTGCACCATATTTTTTAAAAAAATTTAATAAGATTTAGCATTTTTCTTGAGAGGATAATCAACATTATATTTTGGTGTTGATGACCTATTTTTAGAAAAAATAAAAAAACAAAATATAAACACTAATTGAAATATTAAAAAAATATTTTTACAAACTGCACTTATAGATCTACAAAAGGGTATTTTTAGATTTTTTTTAAATATTATTTACATGAGTAGGAGTTGTTAGAACATCAAGATTTCTAACAACACACTACACAACAATTATACGAATGTGCTCTGCAACTTCTTACTCTTGCAATTTTTAATTCTTAGGGCATGGGCTCAGGCAATCTAAGGGCTGTCCCCACCCCTCTCCCCCTTGGTACGGGTTGATCCTAGTGCAGCCTTGGGTTGTTCCTTAGAATCTCTGACTCCAACTTTGGAATCAGTTCCTAAATCTTGGAAAAATGTTCTCTTGGGTTCAGACAATGGAGAACACGTGAATACATCTACTATCCCTAAGCAGTTGGAGACAGTGGATGGGACAACTATCAAAATCCATAACTACACCATGGGAATACTTGTCTCTTCAATGGAGCACACTCTGGTGGGAAAAATTTTCTCCTTCCAGCCCAATATTGACATGGTCAGGAGGTGGTTTTCAACTAAATGGTGACCGAAGCGTAGTGTGTCTGTAAGAGGTATGGCAAGAGGTCTTTTTCTCTTCAAGTTCACCTCTAAGGAAGATCTTACCTCTATTCTTGTTGGTGGTCCTTGGATCTATGGTAGCTACAATCTGTCTCTTTGTACGTGGAAGCTAGGTTTTAATACTACTGCTGACCTTAATAAGAGATCCCCTGTATGGGTCAGATTGTCGGGCCTCCCTTTAGAGTCTTGGGATGAAGAATTTTTCACTTGGATTGTAAATTCCTTTAGGCATTTCATTGCTCTTGACAACACCAATAAAGCTAAATCTAGGTTAGTGTTGATATTAACAAAACTCTCCCCAACTCTATAACTTAGGCTTCTAAGTTTGGTAGTTGGACTCAACCCATTCTATATGAAAATGCTACTGTGTTTTGCCAAAAATATTCTAAAAAGGGGCATTTAATGACTCAATGTAAAGTTCCCAGTAAACAACCCCTTGAAGGACATCCTTAACATCATAATCTCACCTATGAAAATTTATGCTATTTATGAAGGGTTAGAGGAAAAGGGAAACAACACCCTTGAGGGGCACTCTTTAGAAGAATCTGGGACCCAGGTTGGGATCAACAACTTTGTAACACTTGCTGGTCAGCAGAGTCATATATAGATAGAACTACAACTGGAGGAGAACCTATGATCGGTGAAATCAAAATGAAGATTAAAACTAATCAAATGCATAAACAAAATGATTATACCTTCATGAAGACCTCACAAATCCATGCGGGAAGGAGATGCACCCATAGAGCTCCTCAGATTGTTCCCATGATTAGTGTGACTAATGTGGATTGCTCAATGCATACAACACAATGTAAGATGAGAGACAAGGTGGATGGATAGATTAGATGGGATTGAGGCAAGATTTTGACATTATGATAGTGGGATGAAGGAGATTGTGGAGTGATTTTGGCAGAGGTTTGGTGCATGAAGGAGTCTCTCCCAAATGGCTTGGAGAGGGTTTCATTTATAGAGTTTTGGGAATGAGGATGGAGGGTCAGGATTAGAAGGTGAGATCAAGGGCTAAGAATCAATGAGAGTTAGGGTTAGGATTGGGTTCATAGCCTTGTGACAAGTGTCACAAGGAGAGTGGATGAGGGAGATCAACGGTTGAATCTTGGTCAATGGGATTGGAGGGCTCTCATTAAAAGTGAATTTTAAATTCACATGGGGAAAGGTGTGGAGGATTAAAATGAATAAAAGATTCATTTTGGGAAGAGGGGACATGACAAGTGAATTTTTAATTCACTTTTATGTGGAGATGTGAAGATGGTACTCTTACATGTGTAAGAGAGTGATAAATGAGGGTTAAGGGGGATTTGACCCATTGAATAAAAGATTGATTTTTATTCAAAAGGTGCATGGAAGAAGGGGATAAGCAAGGTTAATTGAGTGTTTAGCATAATTAAACTAGGTCTAGGGGATAGGTAGGCTAGGGTAGCTTAGGGTAGGTCAATTAGTAGGCTAGATCAATTAGATAACCATGATTTATCTAATTAATGAGGATTAGGAAAAAGGACAATTTAACTAAATAAATATTGTGAATATTTATTTAATCAAATAAGGATAATGTTGTAAGGTAAAAGAGATAAATTAAATGAATTAATTTATCACAAGGAGTGGGTAAATGGTCAAGGTAGACAATGAGGGATAAATTAATTAAATAAAATGAATTTATTTAATTAATAGGAGGAATAATGAGGGTGTAGAGATATGGAAAATTAGTTTGCGAAGCAAGCCAATTTTAGGTATCTACATTTGCCCCTCTTTGAGATGGTGTTGTGGCTAAGTAACATCATTTCAAAAAAGTAAAAACATAGAGTTAGATTGGATAGAAAAAGATTTTGGCTTAGAAGAATAGGGTAAGGTTTGGGGATAATTGGTGAGGATGATGCCCCTCGAGAGGATAGGCGGGTTGTAAGAACATGGTTGTGCTCTCGAAATGGATGGAGGAGATTGGTCAAAGTGGTTGGAGGATAAGGGGCGAGATGAAAGGATGATGATGTTGGGAGATTGATTGGTGGATGATCATTGTGCTGAAAAATGATTTAGAGCAATCCTAGGTTTGATATAGCAAAGTGGATATGTTCACCAAGGTATAGAAGACCAGGGTGATGATGTGTATCCAACATTTGCATGGACTAGACACACAAACAAAGGGATGATCTCATGCATGCCCAAGATAGTACAACCTTGTCTTGACGAGGGAAGGGGACTCATAGCATAAGTCCTTAGTACACAAAAGGTATGATGAACCTTAGATGCATAAGGGGACCAATATGCTAGAACCAACCCTATGATCAACAAGATATGAATACTAGCTTGGAGTAATGAAACCAACCCACAAGCACAGCATACAAAAGCAAGACTATGCCCCATTCTAGATGTTTTCTCCACATACCATGATATAGTGAGATCAAGGTAGCTTTGATGTGATCTTCGAATAGGACAAAAGATAAAAAATCAAAAATAAAAAGACTAACGAACCAAATAAGTAACCATTGTATCTCTTGCCAAGATGGATAATGATTGGACAGATTCTGCCTATTGTAGGAAAGATATATCCTAAGGCAGGAATCGATGGATGATTGGATCATGATTAGTTGATGTTGTAAGATTGGCTCAAGATATGATGGTGACAAGTTATGATTGATATTGATTTGATAGTTGATGATTTTTGATAAGGGATGATGCTTTGATAAGTAATGCGATGCTTGGATCTAGTGTAAGCTCATTGAGGATAGATGGGTGCATCTTAGGTACCTGAGTACTGGAAACTTCCTTCGTATTCCAGACTGCCTACATACCCTGTATCCACGGGATCAAGGCACATTAAGATGCGGGTGATGATGATATGTAGTTCTGATTTGTGATGAATGATTGAATGATGTGTTGGATGATGAGATGTTGATGGAGCAATGTTGATTTCATGATGGATATTTTTGGGATTTTATGGATTTTTTGATTTTTTTGGATTTTCTAATTGTGGAAAAGGAATGGTTTATTATGAGATGGTTGCATTGGCTTTCATGTGGATGAACTTTATGCTAGATATTAATGACAAGGGAACACCAAGTCTAGAGGTGAGGGTGATGGGGTTGGATAGGGGGGTTGGCGATGAAAAAATGATGGATAACTGATTTGTGGTAGATGAATGGACAAGTGATAGGGATGCATGTTAGATAGATGGAAGATAGGGATGAGGATTTTCTCCAAGGGATAGGTTGCAAGGAATCATATGCCCCAATGCTTAGAATTTTGCATGATGGGTTCATGTTTGAGTGGATGGACTTTGTAGTAGATGGATAGACGATATACTTACAAAGGGAGTATGCCAAGAGGTGTCCAAAGCATGTTGTTGATATTTTGCCCCTTGTCTTCATCAAGATCTAAGGAGGAGGATATAGTGGATAGAATGGATGGGGAATGATAGGGTGAATACGGGATGGTAGATAGGAATATGATAAGATAAATAGGGGATAGTGGATAGGATATGGATTTGGATGATTAGATGGTTTTGCCCCCAAGTGTAGGGATACAAAATGGATGGAGAAGGGATTACGCATGACGCCCACAAGGGGTTTTCATCAAGGTACTTGCCCAAGGTGCCACAAGGAGTGGTTTTCACCATTGGACGGATTTTTCTCTTTACCATTTTCTTGATTTTTTGATTTTTTTGATTTTTTTGCTTTTTTGATGGGATGGGGACTCTAGCATCTGTTTCCATAGCAAGGAGAAAATGGTACCATGTTGGATAACATTATGGATGATGATTGCATGGATTGTTGGTAGATAGGAGAAGATGGAATGGATGGTGGATAAGGGATTATGATGTGAATTATGCAAAAGCATGGACCATCGAAATGTGATGGGGAAGATATGTAGGATAGTGAACGAAAGATGGAGATATGGGGGTATGTGGGAATGTTAAGTGGTGGAGGGGAACCAAGACTAATGGCTGCACACATCATGATGTATTTGGAAGCTTGTATGTTGGATGTGGAGTTGGGAGTAATGGGGATCGGGATGGAGGATTTTTGGATGGTCGATTTGGGGTTTTAGGGACCCAAATAAATTTAGGATTTATGGGATTTTTAGCTAGGGAGGGGGATGTTTGGGATTTTGGGGTAGATTGGGATGTGGATGCCTCATTTGTTTTGATTGATCTTTTTTTAGGGACCCACACCATTTTTGTTTTTGCTTTTTCTTGTGATGGTGTGGGCTTTGATAGCCTTTTAGATTTTGGATTTTGCTTGGAAGGGGTAACATCTTTAGGATTTTGTGCTTTATGCATTAAGGCATTCAAATTTTTGAATCCCATGGATTTGGGGGAAGCTTCATGTTTGAAAGGTGTGTGCTTTTGTTGGTCTTGATTGGGGATTTTAGGGGATTTATGGGTGAAGGAGTAAAAAGTGGATTTATGGATAAATGGATGAGGAGATTTGAGGATGGGGATATTAAGAGTTGGTAGGATGGGAGGTAAAGTGGATTTAATAGGAATGTTTGGAGTTGGAAGTAGTGGTGGTAATTTTGATGGAGGGAGATGGATGGTCACATGCTTTTGTAAATGATAGGATGATGGAGGAGGGATGGCAACATATGTTTTGGGGGTGCGATGAGATGCACCATGTTTGGGATTGGATGAATGGATTTTGGAAGGCGGGTGGATGGTATCAACATGTTTAGATTGTTTGCCTTGGGATGTATAGCCAAGGCCATGAGAGGATGGATGGAATGTGGTGTGGATGGGCTCCAAGATACCTTGTTCATGAAGGCCTAAGCCTTTGCCTTGATAGTTCATATGTTGGAGTATGCGACATGCAATGGGATGTTTGTTGCTTCGGAAACAAGATGCGAATCCATTATTTGTTGGAGATAGATAGGTGGTGGGAGGAAGTTGTTCGCCTCCTACAAGGGAGTCACCACGGATGAAAGTGCTTGTGCCAAGTGGATAAGGGGATGGATGTTGGATGGGATTGGTAGATGGAGGTGAAGGATTCATGGGGGATGGTGAAGGGGTGGTAGAAGATGGGGTGAGATCAATAAGTTGATCAATAGATGGGAGGGGATCGGGGTGGGATTAGATGGGATGGTTAGATCTTGATTAGGAGAAGGGGTTGATGTTTCCACATGCTTTGGATTTGATTCTTGACATGACTCATGTGTTTGGATAGAAGTGGGAGTGACTTGGATAGATGTGATAGGTGCTTGGATGGATGCAATAGGTGTTTGACTTATGTGTTCTTGAACATGGCTGCATGATGGTTCTTGAGTTATGATAGGAGATTGTTCAAGATATTGGGTGGATGTAGGATTGCATGAGGGTATTTGATTCCTTGCTAATAGCCAATGGATGACACCCTTCATGAGTGTATGGGTGGAAGAACAATATAATGGATGGATAATGATGGTGGATGGTGTAGAAATGGGATTGGGATTGGATAGGTGGGTGATAGGATTAGGTAGTGATGGTTCGTGGGTAAGTTCAAGGATAGGTGTTGGATTTGATGGTGGATTAGGAGATACATAAGGTGATGGATTAAGGTTGATAAGGTTGGAGGGATATTGTGATGGGAGGGTTGGAGGATGGGGATTAGGAGATGGGGGATTTGGTTGTTGATATGAGGTTTGGATTTCGGATATAAGGTGTGTGAGATTGGTGTTCCCTTGATCAATGTTAGCATGACAAAGGTTGGGGGATAGATAAGGTGGAGGTATTGATTGATTGGATAAGTATGATGGCATGGATGGATAAGGGGATGGTGAATGATATGAGGGTAAAGGTTGATATGATGGAGGTTGATATGATGGAAGTTGGTATGAGGTTGAAGGTTGATATGAGGTTGATGGTGTGGATATGTAGGATGTAGGTTGGTATGAAGGTTGAAAGAATGACAATTGATATGATGTGGATGGGGATGATGTGTAAGATGTTTGTTGATATGATGAAGGTTGGATAGGGGATTGGGATTCTCTAATGATGAGGTACACTAAGGGCATATCTTTAATTGCATTTTTGAATTGTTCCTTAGCATTAGGATCCATGTTCTCATAGACTTTTCTACGTCTTTGTAATTGTTGTATTGTTTCATAAAGATTCAGTATGGGATGATGGGGGATAATGGATGATTGTGATGGTGGGATCAAAATTTCAAGTCCTTAAGATTATTTGATTTGATTTGTTTTTGTTGGATGATTCTCTATGCTTAAGATAGACTAATGATCTTAAGCAAGAGGGTTGATTGGGTTGATTTGATTAGGTGATCAATTAAGGTCTTGACTTTTGATTGGGTTGATTTGGATTTGGAGTTTGATAATGATGTGGGGGATTTGGATAATGATTGGGATTGATGTTGATTTTGGATTGGATTTGGAATATGGTTTGGAAGATTATGGATTGATATTGGTTGGTTTTTAGATTTGATATGGATGAGATGGGTTTAGAATGATGTTGATGAATTGGATTAGGGATGATGAGGTTGATTTGTATGATGATGTGGATAAGATAGGTGGTTAGGATGATTAGGATAGATGGGTGATTGGATTAAGATGAAGTGGATAAGAATGATTAGGATGATGAAGATAGATTATGACTCGAGAGGAAGTGGATTAGAATTTGATCAAGCTCAAATAAAGGGATTTGGATAAGCTCAACTTATGGGGTTTGATAAATGGGGTGGGTGGTTTAGAGGTGTTGGGAGGAAAACCTGGCTCGATGTGAGGGGGGGTGCGGGGGGATGGACGCGACCCCCCACTGCAGGGGTTCGGGGGCGCAGCCTCCCGATCGGAATTTTTTGAAAATGGGCTTATAAAATTGATGTTTTTGATAGGAAAATTTGATTTTTTGACATGGATGAAGAAGGCACTAAAACAGGTGGAAAATGGCACTGAAATAGAGAGGAAATGGCGCTGAAATAGAGAGGAAATGGCGCTAAAAGATGTGAATGGTTGGATTGATGGATGAATTTGATTTTTCTTGGCAAGTAGACAAACGATCAAGCACAAAGACACAATGGTTAATGGTTTGATTTATGAAAAATGTGACAATCAAGCATGTACAACCTTAAGGATTTGGGCCACTAAAACAAAGGTTCGTAGTGGGGGAACATCTGGGGGATCGGCACCTTACGAGCATTCGATAAACCACATAAGGTCTTGACTAGCTCTACTAGGAGTTTAATATACCTCAAGGGTACTACTTCCTTTCAAGCTAGCACCGAATGGTAAGCGCTCATACCGATTAGACTTGGCTTTCGCCTTATCCTCAATTTACATATAGAAGATCAGATGAAAGTACCGCTTGGGGTCGCCAATGAGTTCTCCGAATGGATGTGTCTCAAGGGTAGGCCCTGTTGGAACTGGAAATTTCAAATCAATTTTTTCAAAACTTTTTAAAGATCCCATGATAATTAACTTGAGTGAAGCACCTAAAAATTTCATAAATCTGGTGCACTAGTACTAAAGCTGATCTTTATCATGTAATGATATACATGTTTTTAAGTCCTACTGATGATCTTGGTAAAAACCAACTCTTTTGGGGCCAGAGACCCATATAGATCCTGTTGCTACTGTTGGCTTTTGTTGCAGTGCCTTGGATGCTTCTTCCAAAACCTTTGCTTTTGAGGAAGCAACATCTTCTGAGGCGTCAAGGTCATCCATACGGCATTCTTGACAACTTGGATACTGATTCATTTGATATGGAACGTGATTTTGATGTTGTACATGAAGATTTCAACTTCAGTGAGCTTTGTGTCCACCAAATGATACATATAATTGAATTCGTGTTAGGTGCTATCTCAAACACTGCATCTTATCTTCGGCTCTGGGCCCTCAGCTTGGCACACTCAGAGTTGTCGGCTGTTTTCTATGAGAAAGTGCTTCAGTCTGCATAGGGCTATGATAACATCTTTATTCATATAGCTAGATTTGCTGTGTTTGCTTGTGCAACAATTGTTGTGTTACTTCTTATGGAAACTCTTAGTGTACTTCTGCATTCATTGCATCTTCACTGGGTTGAGTTTCAAAATAAATTTTACGAAGGAGATGGATACAAGTTCAATCCATTCTCTTTCACTTCCCTTCGTGGAGAGAATGAGTAATGTATCAGCTGTATTATAACCAGCACTTTCAGTGTTCTTCGAAGCTTTCTCTATTTTTGTAATTTTGGCACAAGAAAGTAGTTCTTTACTAGAAGAAAGTGAAAGGCACACAGCGTCGATGTTACGGTTCTCTTATACTTGATCCAGCATTTGATGAGATTCTGCCTGGAATTGTAAGAATTAGGGTTTTGTGAGAAACTTCGAATTTCTTTCGAGGAAAGAATTTATGCGAATGTATAATTTGTCAGATTAAATTTCGCCGAGGAAGCATTAAACATTTTTTTAAAATTGAATTTTTTCCAGAATAGATTTTAAGTTATAATCTCAGAATTAGGTTTTTTGTGAAAATCTGCCGTTACAAAATAAGCAAAAAAAGCCAGACATTGAAGAGAGAGGCCGAATTGTGACATACTAAATTTGGCCACGCCAAGAAGAAAGGGAACAGATGACGCGAAAAAAGAAAGCATTGAAACTATTTCAGCAAGCGCTAAGGAAAGGCATAAAATTAGATGAGATAACATTTAACATTATTCTTAGTGTATCTGCTAACATAGCAGCTTTGGAACAGGGCAAGCAGGTCCACACATAGACTATTAAAATGGATTCGAACCATGGGTGGTTGTTGGAAATGCTCTTGTTGGCATGTATGCCAAGTGTGGAAACATTGATGATGCATTCAAAATCTTTAAAATAATGCCTCTGCGAGATGCATGCTCATGGACAACGCTGATTTTAAGCCATGCAGGCTTAGTGGAGGAAGGCTATTACTACTTTGATTCCATGAGTAGAGATCATGACATCCCACCAAGAGTTGATCATTGTGCTTGCATTGTTGACCTTCTTGGCCGTGCCGGACGCCTGAATGAGGCAGAGCTCTTCATCAAGAAAATGAAATTGAAATCTGATACTGTGGCATGGCGTGCCTTGCTCAGTGCATGCAAAATTCATGGTAATCTTGTTATCGGTAAAAGTGCTGCAGAACATATTCTTGAGTTGGAGCCAAATGATGCCTCAGCATATGTGCTGCTTTCAAAGATATATTTATTGGATGGTAATTCGCGTGAGGCAACAACATAAAGAGATATAATGCTAAGCTAAATCAAGTCAATATTTGAATTTGGAAGACAATCGCTTGGCTTAGACCAGGATTTCATGAAGAGATACTACAGATACCAGTGACAAAAATTGGTTATCCTAAAGAACAAGGGAATGAAATTTTTATAAAGGATAGTAACAAGGAGAAGGAATATTATAATTCAGTTGTCCATGCTAAAAGAGGAGAATTTTGAGATTAGTATCGTCATAATACTGATTAGTTTGATTGGAGGTAAACACCATTACTTTACTTTCAGACGTTGGATGTATTCATTTATAAAAAGGGTTCGTGAGAAAAAATTGAGATTCATGTTGGCCAGAATTACCGCCAATATAATCTTATGCTCCGTTACTAAATGTATGTGACACCCACAAACACCTGGTGACTTCATATCCAATCTTATGCCTTTCTACAGCAGAAAAATGGGCCTTGAGTAACAGGTAATGTGAGGAATATAAATTGAGGAACATTGACACATATATAATATATGCTATCCCAAATTATACAGTGGAAAATCAAAATGATTAATGATGGATTCATCTATAAATTAATATGGGAACTGAACAGTATCTCAGACTTGACTTTTTGACTTTCTGAAGTAGGTGCGAAAATAATTAAACATTGGTATGTATAAAACAAACTATTCTTACATTAGGGCTTCTGGTTTTGAAGGGCAGCTGTAACATTTGATCCAAGCCTCCATGATGTCCATGACTATATATTCTTGTTGGAATATTCCAGATTTTTTTTTTCCAATTCATAAGAAACTAAATGAAAGGGACAAGAAGAAATCAACTATTGACTTCACTTTGTTATTTGTTTCTATACTTAGAAGGACGAGGCTACTGCAGCTGATTTAGCTGTTGAACTAGAGTATGAATTGTCCACAACGGAAAGTGGCCATGTTATGATGGAAGAGGAAAACTAAGCATCTCATATCCTGTGAGAATCAAATGGCTAATAGTTGCAATAACACACATGTCAGAACAAAAGGAAAGGAATAGCAAACTCTGAATGTTCTAAGAAGACACAAATAGTGATGAGAACAGAAAGCCAGAACCCCATGAAACAAATGATGAATGGGATGGGGGATATTTTAGCCAGGAAAAGAAAATTTAGTCTTCAAAAAGTTGATCCTACAGAAAAGTTGAAGATACTAGAGAACCAAGTATCATTTACTACTGTCAGAAATTTGAGAGAAGATTTTAGTATGTCTGCAACCAAGATGTCACATGAAGAGGCCAGAATAAAAAGAGGAATGTTAAAGTATTGAGAAATATTTTTGTGACGGAAAAAGATTTGAAATTATTGCAGCCTTAAACAAGATATTGAAAAAATTTATTATTAAAACATTTGGGTATAATAAAGTGATAATCTGCGACAGAAAACCCTAAATACTCGTCAATGATAAAATATACAACAATTCCCTCTATGCGTGAAGCCACAGAGAGGTTGCATTTAGTGCAAGAAAGATTAAGACAGAAATGTACTCAGGATGAAACCATATTAATCTAGGATAAAAATTATTAAAATAATCCCAGTATTGGATTATTGCTTTAGAGACATACATCTTACCGATGATATAAGAGATTTTCACCGAGATATGAAGTATTTCTATGGGGTAGATAATTATTTTGTTCGGGGAAAGATTTTAAATACTTTCATTGCAAAACAATTTATCCGATAAGTATGGAGAACATTCTATGCCAATAAAAATATTTCATAATATCCCGGATGAAATTGGCTAAGTGAAAAAGATGAAGAAGATTTTTCCTAAACTATATAAGAATGTATATAATCAAGGGCAGAATATTTCGAACAAAGATAAAATAAGTATGGATGCTATTATCTTTTGAAGATTAATATTAATTAAGAATCAAACACATGCAGGATGAAGGTTATTGTCAAACCCTAATTGAGGGTAATTATTTTTCACAAACAAATATGAAAAACATAACTAGCAAATGTGAAAATAAAGATTAATAGCCAAAGAAGAAATAAAATAATTATTTTATTTTCTTCGCGATGATACTATAATGAAGGTCAATATGGAATATTTTATTTTTGCCAAAAGCATTCAATATAAAGGAAAAGACATTAAGGACTTATATGTGAAGGGCTGCAACCCTAAAAAATGTGAGAAAATATATGGAAACAAGGAAACGTTACCGCACGACACAGGTCCTAAGGTCCACTTCAATGCAAATTATATGTTATATATTGCTTATCTAATGAATATTTTGTTTTCTATGCAGGATTTTGGTCATGTTGAAGCAGTTTTCGATCGACGGTTAAATGAAGCGGCTCAGGAAGATTAAAGATTAATTTTCAACCTGAGATGATCATTAAGTCTTTTAAATCAAATTATTTAAATTTATGTAATCAACAATGTCGGTTTTCATGGTTGGTTCAACCAATTATTAACCGTCATGAATGTTGTAACGGGTCTGAGGCTTGTTGCATCTCTTTAAATAGAGATCCCAGGACCCGGAATTAGGTTAGAAATTAGGTTAGAATAAGGTTAGAAATAGGGATTTTCACAAAAAGACAATTGAAATACTTTAGGATTAAATTAGGTTAGATTTTATTCAATCTGATGCAAATTTTATCCTTCTGTGCAATGTCGATCTGAGAAAGATTATGGTGCGTGATATGTTTTGAGGCAGCGTTGTTGAGGATTCAAATTCGAAATACACTGTGACGGTATCATCTGTTTGTTGTTTTTCATTCAATCAATTTAATTATCTCCATGTCATTCATTTTCTGATTATTCAATTCGAATGTGTTAAGGATATGTTCAAATTGTCTGATTACAGTTACTAATTCAGTATATTTGATTTGATTGGTTTCTCAAGTAGAATTAAATCCTTTCTCATCAATTATAGTAATCTTAGAATGTTGAATGGATTATTAAGTACGATTAATTGATTAGGGTTATTAATTTGTCTCCAGAGTTGATCTAATTTGTTAATTTGTAAATTTAAATTGGTTCTTTCCGGAAAGATTAAAATCCTTTTTAATATTTTGCATTTAATTCAATTATGTCCTTTGGATTAATAAGAATAAATTAATGATTTCTTCCTTGCACGTTTGTACAAGTTGCAAACAGTTATATGTGCCAATCAGATCGAGTTATTACCTGATACAAGTTGTTTGTTTTTGATATCCTGACTCCGTTGCCCAAACAGACAAAGCACCAGTCTAATTATTGATTTATTTTACTTTTAAAATCTTTGCTATGTTGTAGATTCATTTCATGTTATTTGTTATTTCTGTTAAAATTTAGATTAAATCATTTACTTTTCCTTAGAAATAGTTTATAGTATTTCATCTGATTTACAAGTATGCCAGTGTAATCAGATAAATTAGCAGCAAACCAACATCGATTTAATCATACAACCTGCTTTGAAAATTAAAGGTTCACCCGCCTAGGTTGTAGCAGGACCTAAAGTGTAGGGAGAAGTTGGTCGTTAAGGTCAAACTCCAGTCATTGGCTCAAAAACGTTGTAGATTTGACCATAGGGCTTGGCATCCCCTTAGAATCCACAACCTGCATTTTTGAGACCCAACAGGCCCATGTCCTAAAAAAGATAGAATAGAACCATTTCTCTTCACCCAAGATCCTTGTGAAGGCAAGGGGAGAGGATACTTTGATTCTACCCTATGGAATAACACAAACGTGCAAGCGCACAAGACACGACAAAGAAGAGCTAATGTTCGTTTTAAGCCCAAATTGAAAATGTGCCTAAAGTTGTTTGTTGCAAGCAATGATTAATTTTAGTTGCACCAAAATCAAATGTTCTTTACACTAAGGCACTCAAAGATTCTTTTTAGGTTCACCAAAATGAAATGTTTGATTTGTAGATAACATGCAAGGGTTCATTTTAAGTTGCAAATGAAATGTTTTAAACAAAGATGAAAGAGCCCTGCAAAAAGACTTGTTAGTATCCTCAAGATGATATTGGTGACCTACAAGCAAACTGTCAGTCCCTGCATAGAACCCAAAAAAAGTCTCAGAAAATAGCACTAATACAGAGGTAAGATAGCGCTAATACAGACGATAGCGCTAATACATAATATAGCGCTAATACAGAAGATAGCGCTAATACATAAAATAGCGCTAATATAGACAATAGCGCTAATACAATAGAAATAAAGTGCTAATACAGATAATAGCACTAAAATAGGTCATGGAAGGCGCCACTGCGTACTGTAAAGTGGTCTGATCCCAGTTTGAAGATAGCGTCGTTCTGGGTAGATAGCGTCGATACGGGCTAAAACATGTCCGGCCTGTAAAAAATGTTTTTTTTTCTTCTAAAGAAATTTTGGCATAACCTCCCCTTGTTTAATCAACATTCCTACAAAAACCGAGAGCATTTTGACACAAAAATACCAGAAAAATGCTTTAAAAGAGACATGTGAGTAGAGGTTAGGAAAAAAAATTCTCTGCAGAAATGGCGCTAAAACAGAGGATAGCGCTAATATGTGGTAGTGATAGCACTATTGCGAGGGGTGGATGGCGTCGCACCTGTAAAAACATGTCTATACACACAAAAACTCACACATCAAGTTAGATTCAGACATTGTGGGTCCCACCAGGCGTGCTAATGTGATTAGTGAAATCAAAATGAAGATTAAAACTAATCAAATGCATAAACAAAATGATTATACCTTCATGAAGACCTCACAAATCCATGCGGGAAGGAGATGCACCCATAGAGCTCCTCATATTGTTCCCATGATTAGTGTGACTAATGTGGATTGCTCAATGCATACAACACAATGTAAGATGAGAGACAAGGTGGATGGATAGATTAGATGGGATTGAGGCAAGATTTTGACATTATGATAGTGGGATGAAGGAGATTGTGGAGTGATTTTGGCAGAGGTTTGGTGCATGAAGGAGTCTCTCCCAAATGGCTTGGAGAGGGTTTCATTTATAGAGTTTTGGGAATGAGGATGGAGGGTCAGGATTAGAAGGTGAGATCAAGGGCTAAGAATCAATGAGAGTTAGGGTTAGGATTGGGTTCATAGCCTTGTGACAAGTGTCACAAGGAGAGTGGATGAGGGAGATCAACGGTTGAATCTTGGTCAATGGGATTGGAGGGCTCTCATTAAAAGTGAATTTTAAATTCACATGGGGAAAGGTGTGGAGGATTAAAATGAATAAAAGATTCATTTTGGGAAGAGGGGACATGACAAGTGAATTTTTAATTCACTTTTATGTGGAGATGTGAAGATGGTACTCTTACATGTGTAAGAGAGTGATAAATGAGGGTTAAGGGGGATTTGACCCTTTGAATAAAAGATTGATTTTTATTCAAAAGGTGCATGGAAGAAGGGGATAAGCAAGGTTAATTGAGTGTTTAGCTTAATTAACCTAGGTCTAGGGGATAGGTAGGCTAGGGTAGCTTAGGGTAGGTCAATTAGTAGGCTAGATCAATTAGATAACCATGATTTATCTAATTAATGAGGATTAGGAAAAAGGACAATTTAACTAAATAAATATTATGAATATTTATTTAATCAAATGAGGATAATGTTGTAAGGTAAAAGTGATAAATTAAATGAATTAATTTATCACAAGGAGTGGGTAAATGGTCAAGGTAGACAATGAGGGATAAATTAATTAAATAAAATGAATTTATTTAATTAATAGGAGGAATAATGAGGGTGTAGAGATATGGAAAATTAGTTTGCGAAGCAAGCCAATTTTAGGTGTCTATAGAACCCTAATCCTATTCTCAAGGAGGAGGAAGGGGAAATCCTTAGCACTAAGGAAATCAATATTAGCCAGAGGGAGAGTTTGGTTGTTGAAGAGATGGTGTTGACTGAGACCTAGGTGATGGGACCGGATACTACTTCTCAGTAGAACAATAGCCTAGTGATCAAGGCAGGTGTAGATGGTAAGATGAAAGGGATCTCTTCATCAAGGGATAGTCCCTTTAACTTAACCACTAGGGTAAGAAATAACAAGTCAAGTATTGACCAAAATCTAGATCTTGATGGTTGGTCTACCCCTAAAAGGAAAGGGAAGAATCAAGGTAAAAAGCAGCAGATGTGGGGGTTTAGGCAAAGTTAGGTAGGCCTTCTTAGAGAGAGAGACAAGATAGAGGGAAGTGGCTAGGGAAATAGCCATTGGAAGACAAAGGATGCTGGAGATCACCTCCAAAAAGGTCCATAAATGAGAATCCTTTCATGGAATATCTAAGGACTGAATAGTCCTAAAAAAGAATTCTTTGTAAAGAACTATATTCTAGATTATAAAGTGGATATTCTTTTTTTACAGGAGGTTAAGATGAAGGTTGGTAGCTTTTAGGCGATGGCCAAAAGTATATGGCCTAATGCTGAATTTTACATTAGTGATGTTATTGGAGTTTTAGGGGGAATAGTCACCATTTGGAATAAGAACATTGTTAGGCGGGATTACCTCTCTCATTCTCGAAGCAACCTGGGAGTGAAATTTTATTCTCACAACAAAATCTAGAACCTTGTCAATATTTATGCTCCTAAGAAGAGAAATACTAGGAAAGAGGTTTGGGATGAATTGAAATCTCATATATTGGATAAAAAGGATGATCTTTGAATGCTTGTTGGAGACTTAAACTCTCCTTTGTACCCCTCAGAGAAACTAGGGGTATCACTGACTACTCTGACAACATGGCTGGCCTTGCTGATTTCCTCAACAATACTGGTCTTATGGACATAGATTTACATGAGCAACTATTTGTTGGCAAGAGACACTATATGGATTCATGAATGTTGTCATTGATGGCAACAAAGGTTATCTCACACATCCGCAAGACATGATGAGTCTCTACCGGAAGTCAGATTGAAGAAGTGTTATGATCCGGTAAGCAAGAATAGAGCAGTCAACAAGGTTCGACAATCAGGTCCGGATCTCTCAGAGCAAGTATTTCAGTAATGTGCAGATTTGGTGAAGTCAAGAGGAGTACCTTGACAAATAGATTCCAAGGATTTAGCCTCCGGTGATGGAAGGGTGAAGAGATATGAACACTTGAGTGTTGGGTTCCTGTTTGACAGAGTAGACAGAGGAAGAACTGTACCGACAGAGTGTCAGACTAAAATCCAGAAGAGATATTGCTAATGAATAAGTTTCTTGAGGTATCATTCATGATTGGCTGACATGATTGAATATTTCTACAAGCATATTCTTGATCTGCATTTACTTAGTATGCAAGGATTCAGCCGACAGACCAGAGTTTGAGATAATATTGACTATTCTGGATGCCGACTAGAAAAGTGTTGAAATCACTTGTGCAGATATAAATACAAGATGGATTTAGATGTGAAGGAGTGTTGTGTAAGTATTGAAGTGCGAATAAAAGAAGAATAGTATAAAAGGTAGAAAAATAGGTTCAGAATGTAAGAGGACATCAACACTTAAGGAGAGCAAGAATGAAGTGCAGCAGATCAGTCTATTGAGCTTAACCGGAACTTAACTTCAGCATGTGTGGATGCTTTTCATTAGTTCAAGTTTTCTTCGTGTATACAGTAAGTCTTTTGTAGGTAGTGAGCCTCTTGTGAGCAGTGTGCTCAGGCAGTGAGCCCTAATTGGCAAGTGCCATTTTGTATCTTCTATTCTTCTAACAGAGAATAATATCTTGGGTTAATCACCCCGTGGTTTTTCCCTTAATAGGGTTTCCACATCAAAATCATTGCGTCATGTGTATTGGTGTTATTTCCATTTCATGATTATGCTTGCTTATTTGATCTGATGTTGCATTAACTATTAAGAAAGCATAGAAAGTTGAAATATTAGGATAATTGATTCACCCCCCTCTCAGTTATCAACAATTGGTATCAGAGCCAAGTTCCTCCTAACAGAGCCTAACAGCTTGAGGAAGATCTGGGAATTCAAATGGATGTATATGGTATAAGGGAGCAACTCAAGTTTGCCTTTGATGATCTTGAGTAGTCAAACTCTGAAGTTAATGAATTGAAGGAAAGACTCAAACAGGCTAATGATTTCATAAAAGAACTAAAAGAGAAACTAAGTCTCTCTATGAAAAAGAGAAAGGAGCTACTTTAGCAATTGGCAAGTCAAGGTGAAGCCAACGATACAAATGGAGATCTGAAAGAGAAAACCAAGTTATGTGAAAAGTTATCAAAAGAAATCATCATGGTAAGACATGAAATGGAATCAGGAGTTATGAAGTTCACCCAAGAAATTGAAGAAAGAAGAAAATATGAAGATGATCTAAGACAATCTCTCAAGGAAAAATTAGAAGACTGCCACAAGATGGATAGAATAATTAGACATCTTGAATCTAATCTTGAAGATGCTAAAGATAATGAAGAAAAACTTCAGGATCAAATTGTCTCTCTTAAAAGGGATCTTCAAACAGCAAACGAATACGAAGAGAAATTCAAGATAAGCTCTACTCAACTTGAAGTTCTTCTTGAAAGCCAAAAGAGGGTAGATGACAAGTGTGGCTTGGCATATGAAAAAGGTGAAAACTCTGGATCTGGTTAGAAGAATTTTGGATTAGAAAATCCAAGGAACAGGCCTAGGAGATCTCCGGTAAGGCAGCCTAATGCTCAAAGATATCCATCCTTCAATACTGCCACAACTACAATAACTTTGGTCATAAAGCTAATCAGTGCAGAAAGAGAATGAATCAGACTAATATATCCTTCTCCAGATAGTGTTTCAACTGCGAAAGGTATGGTCACAAATCTCATGAATGTAGAAATATGCAAATGAACAATTCATTCAATGGTAGATGCTTTGCATGCAATAGAATGGGTCATATGGCTAATCAATGTAGATCAAGAGGATATCAATCAAATATGCAAAGAAATGTTTTTTGCCAAATTTGCAATAGATCTGGTCATATTGCAAAATTCTGTAGAAGCAAGAATCAGGACAAAAGAGGTTCGATATATCATAATCAGAATCAAGATAAGGGAAAACAAAAAGTGAATGCGGATGAAGTTCAAAATGAGATGAACAAGATTTGGGTGAAGAAAAGTATAGAGAATGTAGGGGATGGATCTGCACCAGACTCTGGTGCTGATATCCCTTCCAGAAATTAAAAAGTGAGCTCTAGCTCAGGGGGAGACACAAAGAAAACCTTTTTCCCCCAGCCAGCCAAGTGGTGCCAGAACTGGTACAAGGAGAGTTGCGGATTAAAGGGTTCATAAGAGAAACATCTAAATAAACTATGGTTAAGATTTGGAAGATCCGCAAGATGTTTAGATCAAGATTGATCTGACTCTTCAAGTCATCTGAATAAGGCAAACTGGAATAACTTAGGTCAAGCATTTATTGAAACTTGATATTAGGGTTTGCGGAGCAATATAAGGGTTTTCTCATTAAGCATTTGTTCATTCTACATTCAATAAGAAACAAAAAGAAGCTTTGCAACAGAAATTCCTCAAGCCCATCAAAGATCATCTGCAAAATCTGATTCATCCAGCAATTGATTAGGCTCACTTCGTGTAACCTAGAAGTGTAAAAGGTATTTTCCATTCTTAATATCGCTCTGCAAATCTTTGAAAGATGGCTACTCCAAATGTAGTGAAGATTTCTGATAGGCCTCACCCTAAATTTAACAAGCATCCATATAAATCCCTAGAAGTTGATCCCCTAGGCACTTTGTCAAGCATTCTGCATGGGGTTTTGCATGTAGAAGATGTTAGGGCATATATTCATGCAAGTATTGAAGAATTTGGGGAATCTAAGTTGGTCGATGTCTATCACAAGCAATTGACAGATGACTCATTCAAACTCAAAACCCAGTATAAAGCTATCCAGGACAAACATTTTGCACAGTGCATTCATTTCCCCTATTTTCTGGAAGATGAATGGGTCCGTTATATTCTAAGCCGAATGCATGACAACTTCATGTGGTTGAATAGGTCATTTAAGATGACTAAGGATGCCATTAAGGCTATAACCAGATTACACTCAACTGGTGAGATGCCCATTCTCAAATCTATCAAAAACCAAATTGTAAGTGAGGCTACCGGATCAAAGTTTGATAAAAGAGCTATGACTATTGAGGATATCACAGATCCAGATATCAAGTTTGCATCAATGATAATTGGATATAAGATATATCAATCCAGTAGGGAGAATTTAGTTTCTGGAACT
Source organism: Cunninghamia lanceolata (assembly GCA_027924645.1). Taxonomy (NCBI): domain Eukaryota; kingdom Viridiplantae; phylum Streptophyta; class Pinopsida; order Cupressales; family Cupressaceae; genus Cunninghamia; species Cunninghamia lanceolata. The sequence continues at coordinate 4,766,688 of BSBN01000794.1, forward strand.
GCTATATATACTGCTTATGAAATGTTGAGGAAGAATGTAGACTATGATCTTTGTGAGCTCCTTCTGAACCAACTATTGGAGAATCTACAAAAGATAAAGAAGGATAAGAAGAACTCCTTTAAATATGGTGGTTTGATACTCTATCTTTTCTTTTATTACATGAATGAGCTTCTTGGATCCAGTGGCTGGGTATGGAAGAATGATAGGCTAGTAGCCATTTAGATTAGAGATTATATACATGGGCTTGGTGATGCCAAGGCACAAAATACAGCTCTGTAGGGATATTTCAAGAATTTTCAGAGCGTGATGCAAGAAAGAGAGAGAATCCCCCAATCTATAGTTGAAAAATATAAAGATACAATATGCTTTATGGTAGAAATTGATCAGTGCCTAATGGAGGCAGTGGAACCAAGAACAATATGGATCATGCCTATGGGGTATGAAGTGGATGAGAAAATTGTGGAGCTGCATGTTTAGCACATGCTAAGTCAGCCCAAGGATCCCAAAGTTGAAAGGTTTGGAACCTTTGAAGAATTAAGTGTGAAGATCCATGTGGAGTTAAGACAACCAGAGATAAAGAGAAAAGTGAGAAAAGAAGTTGAGAATGTTGCCAAAAGATTTGGCATATCAAAAGAAACACTTGATGCAAATAGGGAGAAGATGGAAAGAGTAGAGAAAGAGAAGGAAGGTGCTGAAAAGGAAAGTGGTCCGGTAGAAGCCCCCACCTGGACAAGATCCTCTAAGAGGTTTGCTCCTACCACTGACAAGAGCTCAAAGGCATCAAAATTGGAAGCAAAATCATCTGGTAAAGCAGAGAAAAGAACTAAGACAAAGGCCACAAGGTCTTATATCAGTCATAAAGATGAAGAAGAGACAAAATCTGATGAAGAAATCAAGAAGATGATGAAGAAGAAGAAAGTTTCCAGTGCAAATAAGGTGGCAGAGGTAGAAGAGTTTGTTGAAAAACCCACTCTATCCCTAGATGATGTAGTCAAAGCTATTACTATGGATGGGAACCTGCAACCAATAACAAAATTCTATGATGCATATAATGATGCAGATAGAAAAATCTTGGAGGAAGCCATAGTTAAGCACTTGAACATATACAATAAAGCCTTGATTGAAATAATTTCTCTAATTCCTAAAAGTTTGGAAAAGGAACTTGAAATGAGAAAAGAAAATGCTAAGGCTAAGGACTTAGGAATTAGAGAATAAATAGCTATTCAGCTCTACCCTTCAATTACTCCAAAACAAATGGATATAATCTTCAAAGATTACAAGGATGAGTTCCAGAGTAAGACTAGAATGAATCAGCTCATGCTTGGAGAAATTGATAAAGTGGCAAAAGAAACAGAAGAAATCCTGTAGAATGCATACTCAAGATTCAACATTCCTATTATAGAGGACTTGGGTGTTGATCCCTCAGCTACAAGTGTTGAAAAAGAATCTACTGAGGCAATGATAGAAGAAGAAATGGACATCGGTGAAGAAAAAGATAAGGACTTGGAATCCTCTACTCTGAAAGAGGTGGCCCATGAACAAACAAACATCTCTCCTCTGGTTTCCCCTGTTGACTCTAGATCCAAAGGAGAAGAAAGAATAGAGGATAAAGAAAAACAAGTGAAGGGAAAACAAGATGACAGCTCTAAGACTGCAGAAGAAAAGAAAACTCTATCTCCGGCAAGAGACACTGCAGAAATTGTCAAGGAATTCTTAAACAAAGAGACACTAGAGATTGATGAACCGGAACTTCTACTAGGACCATTTGATTTTGATTCTCTTTCCCCGGTACAAACAATGAAGATAGCTTCATTTGCTAATGCAAAGGCAAAAGAAAAACTCCTGAAGTCTCACATGGAAGACTGTGAGCTAATAGATGTTGCATCCAGTGTGCTTGAAAAGATCATGCCATCCTTTCTGAAGGATTCATCAGCTTCCTCATCAGGTAATCTTAAGTCTCTTGTTAGTTTAGTCAGCACTCATTTTGAGTCCTTAGAGAAATCAGCTAAGGAAAATGTCCGGAAAGAGTTTTTGGATAAAAGATTCTCTGAAGTACTAAGTCTAATATCAAATGATAGAAGAAATATAGATATAGGGATAAAGAGCTTAGAAAATGCTCTTAAAGATGGCGGGGAAATATATAAATTTTGTCTATCATGGTCCAAAGCAACAATGGAGATTGAGAAGAAAATGGAAGAACAGGAGATCAAACTAACAAAACTTTCTCAAAATTTTGATCCATTTACCTCATCCATAGTAAATCAAGAATGTCAGACTATTGCAGTCTTGGATGAAATTAAGAAGCTAGAGAAAGAAAAGAAAAATAGAATTAGTAGGTTAAATGAACTTAGAAGAATAGTCATTCCTAAGTTGGAGGCCATGCATGAGGCCCTAAGTGATGCTCAAACCACAGCCAAGACAAATGATCTGATAGATCTGAAGAAGGCAAAAACTTATGCATTCCTGTTGAGTGGTCACATATCAATTTTGGATAGGATGAAGTTGAGTTGGGCAACCAAAGTTGTACTATTGAAAAACACTTTTGCAGACATACTAAAGTATATATAGAGTGCAACTGGATGATATACTTATGTGACTAAGTATAGATTAATTTTTGAAAATTTTGGTGTGCAGACCCCACCCTTTGCCATTGATGTGAAAGGGGGAGTAATGAGCAGTGAAAATGAGGAATCTAGCTAAGGGGGAGCTCCAAAAAATATACATAGAGACAGAGCATCAGCCAAGGGGGAGTATAGTGTGACACTTAGTCATTTTTCACTAAGTGTTGCCATCAATGCCAAAGGGGGAGATTGTTGGCAAGAGATACTATATGGATTCATGAATGTTGTCATTGATGGCAACAAAGGTTATCTCACACATCCACAAGACATGATGAGTCTCTACCGGAAGTCAGATTGAAGAAGTGTTATGATTCGGTAAGTAAGAACAGAGCAGTTAGCAAGGTCTGACAGTTAGGTCCGGATCTCTCAGAGAAAGTATTTCAGTAAAGTGCAGATTTGGTGAAGTCAAGAGGAGTACCTTGACAAATAGATTCCAAGGATTTAGCCTTCGGTGATTGAAGGGTGAAGAGATATGAACACTTGAGTGTTGGGTTCCTGTTTGACAGAGTAGACAGAGGAAGAATTGTACCGGCAGAGTGTCAGACTAAAATCCAGAAGAGATATTGCTAATGACTAAGTTTCTTGAGGTATCATTCATGATTGGCCGACATGATTGAAGACTTCTACAAGCATATTCTTGATCCGCATTTACTTAGTATGCAAGGATTCAGTTGATAGACCAGAGTTTGAGATAATATTGACTATTCCGAATGCCGACTAGAAAAGTGTTGAAATCACTTGTGCGGATATAAATACAAGATGGATTTAGATGTGAAGGAGTGTTGTGTAAGTATTGAAGTGTGAATAAAAGTAGAATAGTATAAAAAGTAGAAAAATAGGTTCAGAATGTAAGAGGACAACAGCACTAAAGGAGAGAAAGAATGAAGTGCAGCAGATCAGTCTATTGAGCTTAACCAGAACTGAACTTCAGCATGTGTGGATGCTTCTCATCAGTTCAAGTTTTCTTCATGTATACAGTAAGTCTTTTGTAGGTAGTGAGCCTCTTGTGAGCAGTGTGCTCAAGCAGTGAGCCCTAATTGGCAAGTGCCATTTTGTATCTTTTAAATTCTTCTAACAGAGAATAATATCTTGGGTTAATCACCCTGTGGTTTTTCCCTTAATAGGGTTTCCACATCAAAATCATTGTGTCATGTGTATTGGTGTTATTTCCATTTCATGATTATGATTGCTTATTTGATCTGATGTTGCATTAACTGTTAAGAAAGCACATAAAGTTAAAATATTAGGATAACTGATTCACCCCCCCTCTCAGTTATCAACACTATTTAATTAGACTAATAGGAATGGTGAACATTTTATTCAAGTTATGCTGGTTAGATTCCTTATTGGGACTATATCAATTCTTCTCATTATATACAACTCTAATATTCTTCAGGGTTTGCTTCATCCACAATACCTGTGTGTAGCAAGATGCTGCTACAAAGTATTCTACCTCTGCAATATATAGACACTGGATCTTTCTTCTTACTTAGCCATGACACCACTCTACCTCTAAGAAAGAATGCACCACCACTTGTACTTTTCCTATCATCTACACACCCAACCCAATCTGCATCTCTATAAGCACTTAAAGTAAAGTCGGTATCCTTTGGATACCACAAGCAATGATCCAGAGTGCCCTTTAAATATCTGAATATCCTCTTCACTACTGCAACATGTGACTCTCTAGGATCTTCTTGAAATCTAGCCACAAGACAAACTACATGCATAATATTCAGCCTAGTAGCAGTTAAATATAGCAGTCCTCCAATGATTGATCTATACTTGCTCTAATTAGCCTTAGGAGATTCAACATTCTTTCTCAACTTGTAACCACTAACCATAGGGGTACATACTGGTTTAGAATCTTCCATTCCAAATTTCTTTAACATTTCCTTGAAATACTTTGATCGTGAAATGAAAATACCTTTATCTGTCTGATTGATCTGTAGCCCAAGTGTTGGAGTATAGGACTACTATGAGGGGGGGTGAATCAGTGGTCTAGAAACCTTGACATTTCAAAAATTAACTCACGAGATTTATACAAAGAACCCTATTGAAAATATAGTCACAAAGATGTGCAATATAGGATATAAAACTTGAACAAGGATGATCAAACAAGTACAACGTAGTCAACCATCAAGAGGAGACATAACACTAATTTTGATGAGTGGAAAACCCTCATAGGGATGAAAAACCACTCAAAAAATGCCTCACTGTCTTAATCAAAAACATGCCTCATTAGGTACACAAAATGCCTCATTGGCTACACAAAATGCCTCACTAGCTATACAAAATGCCTCATTGGTAAGAGAACCTCACTGGTTATAACCTCACTAGCAAATACAAATGCCTCACGGGAAAAATGTCTCACTGACAAAAATGTACCTCACTGGCAAAATGTCTCACTGACAAGAATGTGCCTCACTGGCAATCAGGTGCCTCACTGGCTATCAAGTGCCTCATTGGTTATCAGGTGCCTCATTGGCAAAATGTGAACATTAGAAAGAAAAGATAATTTAGGGGGTTTCCTTGATTCACTACATTACATTAAATGATTTGACCTCCTTCACCTTGCACACAAAACCACTTATCATTAATTACATAATAACAAGAATAATTCAATGTCTCATGTATAACATGTCATTATTCTCTACATCACTTCAACACCTTATGTCTCAAATATAGTGACAGTATGAACTTAAATTAGGATTCATTTAACCTCTTCATCATGGTATGAAAGTTGCTCAATGCCCTACAACTTAATGTGCAATGATCCTTCACATCTATGAGGATATCATCTTTCTTTAAATAATAGTCATATACAAAAATACACTCAAAGATAGCATGATCTTTACAATATTTTCTTGATCAATATCACAACAAACTACTCATGATAAAAACCAAAACATAATCAACTTGATGTAGACATCACCTATATTCACTCAAGGATAAACAATCACCATAGTCTCTATGTCCTCTGCTTCACAGACATATCTTCTAACAGTCAGTTATCAAATACTATTCACAAACCTCACCAAATCAGATAATCCGTACATGGATATGCAAGTATATCTCTGTACATCACATCCATACAAGCCTCATCTCATTATCTATCACACAGAGCTAGAAAATCATTTTACTGGCCCTTTGTCTTGGTTGGAATAACTCATTTCAAGGCAGTTGAACTACCACACAAGGAGGAAACCATCAAACTTAATCAAACTAAGATTCTATTGGAATTTAAAATCACTTTGAACATGGTTCATTGATTATCATTTACCACCTTCGAGATCAATGATTACCTTTTAACTTCACATAAGTTAAAAAACCAACTTGTTGTTACCAGTTCCCCTAGGTGACGAGGTTGGTCACCTCATGAGAGTTATTGACTTAAGTTTATAACTTAAGTTCTTTTCACCTGCTAGCCTGGTCAACTTAAAAAAAAACTTTAGAGAATGACGGGTAGCAAAGGGTAGACTTAAGGTTTACCTTAGGGTTTTGAACATAGTGTGTTTTAGGAACTTTGCTTAGGGTTTTTCTCCCTTGAACCATCAAACCCTAAATCACAAAATAAAATCTTGAAACATACATATATCTGCTAACATATAGTTAGAACTTCAAACCAACCAAAAAGATCTCAGAACAAATTGGATGCACTTCTTAATATAAAGAGTAAAGATGTCATTAGAGAGCACTAAAAATATGTTATTGTCTACTAACATAGTAAGCAATATCTGCATTGAAAATCACCATGACCCCTAAGGTCATTTCCACAAGGGCCCTCATTATGAAATCAAAACACCATTGAGGATCAATATTGGAATGATATCAACCATATGAAGTGCCATCAAACATCTTAAACCATAAATACCTTATCATAGTATCAAACCCTTGACCATCAATATAAGTGATTCCTCTACATGAGTCAACAACTTCCTATGATCCAAATTCCTATAGTGACTAATACACTTGAAGTATCAACAATAACATGGAATCAACATGTCCTACATCACATCTCATGACAAACACTAAACACACTCCAATCCATCTTTTGACATCAATGATAAACATCTTGCCAAAGTCAACAAGAAGAAGTTCATTTCTCCACACATTGACATTTCAAATTCTTTCTGCATTTCATCTGCAAAACTCTTACACATACCTTCATTTCCTCCAAAGATTATGTCATCCATATATACTTCCACAATTAGAATTTGATCTTCTCCTATTTTCATGTCTAACCTTGCATACCAAGCTCTGAGGACTTGCTTCAATCCATACAGATGCTTCTTCAATCTGTAAACCATATCCAGTTTATCTTTCAATTGAAATCCATCCAGTTATTCTATGTATACTTCTTCTTTCAATTCACCATTTAAGAAAGCAGACTTCACATCCATTTGATATACTTTGAAATCTTTGTGTGCTACAAAAGCCAAAAACATTCTAATAGCCTCCATTCTTGCCACCAGAGCATATGTTTCCTCATAGTCTAATCCTTCTACTTGTGAGTAGCCTTTACACACAAATCTTGTCTTGTTTCTTACTACTTCTCCATTCTCGTTCAATTTATTACAGAAGACCCACTTAGTTCCAATCACATTTTTGTTTGTTGGTCTTGGGCCAAGTTCCCAAGTCTAATTCTTTTCAATCTGCATTAGTTCTTCTTCCATAGCCTTGATCCAATACTCATCCTTGCATGTTTTAGTGACTGTTTTAGGTTCAACTTTAGAGAGTAAACATAGAATTACCTGTTCTTCAGCAATTCTCCTTCTTTTTAGCACTCCTTTTCTCTTATCACCAATGATCTGTTCTTCAAAATGATTCTTCTGTACATACTTGGGAGTTTTAGGAATCTTTTCTGAAGCTCCTTCTTCTTCAACCTCCACTTCCTTTTCATTAGCATTTTCTTCTTCTTTGTAAGAAGACTCATCTGATTCATATCCATTTACTTCTAAATTCTTCTATAGATCTTCATCAACTTTGACATTTGCACTCTCAACAATCCTTCTTAGTCTCTTGCTGTAGCTATTATCACCCAGTTTTGCACCCTTGCATGAAGCTGTTAAAGCTCTACAATCTGGAATAACATGGGATTGATCTCTAAGTGTGAGACTTTGCTAAATGAGATCAAACCTCCAGAGAAGGCTGGCTTCCTTGTCTAGCTATCACTTGAAACTACTAAATTTTGGGGAGAAAAGGGAGAGAGAATGCTTGTAATGAAAATGAATAAAATCTTGAAAACATAAAAAGGGTGATACAACAGATAGATTTAAAGGAACTTCCTCAGAACTGAAGGATGCACAACACAATCAGAATATGGCAAGTAGGCATACACAGGTTAGATGACTCTAGCAGAGGCGAGAAGCAATATTATTGAGAGGAATACAAAATTCACAAACAAACCATATGCAGATTCACACAGAACCAGAAAAATTAGTAAAAAGGTAAAAATAACTTGCATATATTTGACAGAGAGGCAAGGTTACAGTATATGAAAACTCTATTTGGAAATAGAAAGACCAGAATGCCAAAAAATTTCCAACCTTATTTACAACATTCGAATGCATACTTATAGCATTCCAAAAATTCCTAAGTTGGTTACAAAAATGCTCCAAAGAGCTGTCATAGCAAAAAACTCATAAAGATTGTCCAACTGCATCAGTTATGGCGTTGAAAAATCTGGGACAAGTGTGCAGAGAAATTCTCCAATCTTTAATGCAGCGGCCACATTGTCAAATTGAAGATAACATGGTGGGAAGATATTTTTGTCATCAATGCGAGCTACCTGATCTTGGTGCAGCAATGAATGCCCCAAGAATATCTTCATCTACTGAAAGTCATCGCTGAAATATGTATTTCCAAATCTAAAAATTGAAAAGTGACAAAAGCTCCTGAAAACCCTGCCAAAAGAAAGAGGGGACAAAAACATGCATCTTTGCCTCTTGAAGCATGTTGAAATTTGCCAAAATGGAGGAGATACAGGTGGTCAAATATCTAGTCAACTGCCTGTATATAGTGCATTGCATCTCTATGTATATCACTGCATCTTGGTGCCTGAATCAGCATTCAAAAATTCATTCCACAACTCCTTTGCACATACATGGCGCTTTGCATATCGGCCCCTGTATATCCTTTGTATTTTCAAAATTGCATATACATACAAGCTCCCTTGTATATGCGGGCCCTACCACTTTTATGTTAGCTTGTATCTGGCCTTGCATCTTTGAAATGTGCAAGCGAACATACAAGCAAAAAAATATATACAAAGTGCCTGCCTTGGTGGACCCCACCATTTGTATCTCCTTTTTTGCATATGCAAAATACAATCTGCGGACCTCAAAACACCATTAGCTGCATTTCATTGTTTTGCCAGGTCCATCTTGTAGCACCTTCTCATGTATATTCTGACTTGTATATTGCAATATACAAGCACCACATACATGCAAGCCACGAATTCCAAACCTTTTATGAAGCAGATTAGAAGCATTTTTGAAATCTGGCTTGCATATGTCTTTGTATCTGTTCCTTTGTCTGTCAAAACATACAAACACCTTTCAAACATGGCAGACCCAAAAACAACATAGAACAGATTGAAACTTATATCGGGTCTGGACTATATATGTTAGCCTTGTATATTAGCTTGTATGTGCGAACATACAAACACAACATACAAACCCCCTATATACAAATAAGGAATCTTTGAAGGAATATTCCCTGAATGCATACCTTTGATTGTATCTTTTAGTTTGTATGTGTGAACATACAAAGCAATATACATTCCTCTATGCACTGCATTTGTATGTTAAACCTTGCAAAACTCTTTGTATATCGGAGATATACAAACACATTTGTATGTTTGGCCGTTGTATATCGGCTTGTATATTTGAATATACAAGTAGAACATACAAACGCCAAATATACAAGCGGGAATACTTTATAGAATATTCCAAGAATGTATAACCAATATGCAAACCTTATCTTGCATGCAATCTCATTTGAACCTATGGGTCCCACCTCTTGCATGTCCCGTCGGCACTCTAGCAAATGTATATCTGCACCCTTGTATTTGCAAATATACAAACTCAAATATATAAACCCTTTATATGCAAGTAGGGAATCTTAATGGAATATTCCCGCAATGCATATGATTGATTGTATCTTTCCGCTCGTACAAGCGAATGTACAAGCCAAAAATACATCTTACCTTGTATATCCCCATGCAACTCTATATACAAACTAGGAATATTCTAAGAATCTGTGAAAGATTCCCTATTCATATATGCACTTTCAAAGCCTGATATACAAAGGAAATGTACATAACTTAGCCTTTTTTCATTATTTTCTAAGGCTGATAGGGATTTGCAAGCCCGCCAAATGTATATTTGAACTGTATGTTGACCAAAACTTTGACCATCAATAACTTCTTTATTTGGCCAAATTTCAGGGTGATGTAAAAAGCAAACCTGCCTATTTTTTCAAGCTCTTTCCAATGGTAAGGTTTTTTAGGCAAGACTTCTAGGAAATTTGGCACTTTAAGCTTTATAGGAACATTTTCCAAAGGATTTTCAAGGAAAATACCAGGTTGACTGTTTGGCTCTAGTCAGAGGAAAAAATGGGTCAACAATTTGGCGACTTCTATGGGATGTTTGTCTGCTAAACAATTAGATCAATGGCCTTATATATCTATTGGGCATAGAGTCATATTGAGACTAGAAATATACAAAGGCTCTCTGACTTTAACAATTTATTACAGCAGAGGGGAACAGAGAGACCAAGACAAGACAAAATGTTGCAAGCAACCACTCAATTGTGCTAGACAACACTTAGGGAAAGCAAAAAGAAGATCTAAACTAATGTGCAGCAGCACTTATTGAAAGCATAGAGACCTAATTTATTGATTTACAAGGCACTCATACCTCAAATCACCTCTTTAGTTGTATCCCATTGATTGGGATAGGCAGATTTTGTCTATCCATATTTGATAACTAAAATGCATTATGCTCCTTGCATTCAGTAATGAGAAATGGACCACTCCACATGTCAAATTTGGAGTGCTTTCTAGGCTTGCTCTTCAATTTGTCCCATTTGAGCACCATATCACCTTCTCTAAAGATTCTGGGAGTGACCTTCTGATCAAAACTTCTTTTGATATGTAGCTGATGATATTCCATAGTCTTCATAGCCTTGTCTCTAATTTCTTCAAGCTCCATAAGCTGAGCATATCTGACAGCCATGGGATCCTCTTCTTCAAACATCTCTAGCTGATTCATGATGTCCAGTGCTGGCAGTTCTATAGAGATAGGCAATCTTGCTTCCTTCCCATATACTAATGTGTATGGAGAATTTCCAATGGACCTCTTAAGAGTTATTCTGTCTGCCCATAAGGCATACTTCAAATTAGTGTGCCAGGTCCTCTGGTTATCCTCCATTGATCTTTTAATAATTCTTATGAGATTTTTGTTCATAGACTCAACCAAACCATTACCCTGTGGGTAATAATTGGAAGAAGTATTCAAATAAATCCCATTCTTAACAGCCCAATCAATTATCTTTAGGCCAACAAAGGCTAAAGCATTATCAGAATTATTGACTCAGGAACTCCAAATCTGGAAATCAAATCATGATAAAATTTTAAAACAACATTTTCATTTGATTCCTTTAGAGCCACTGCTTCAGTCCATCTTGTGAAAAAATCTGTAGCTGTAAGAATCCATTTGTGGCCTACACTTGATGGTGGATTAATGGGTCCTATGAAGTCAATACCCCATCTCATGAAGGGTTGCTCTATTTGAATTAGCCGTAGAGGTAAGGCTGGTAGCCTCTCTTTTCCTGCAAAAATGGCACACTTTATAAATTTCCTCACCCATGCATGGGCATCCTTAAATAGGCTAGGCCAATAATATCTAGCTCTCATTATCTTCCAAGTAGTAGTCTTTGGGGTGAAATGACCCCTACTGTTCCATCATGAAATTCATGCAGTACCTTATCAGTCTGATCTTCAGCAATGCATCTCAGCAATACACCATTAAAATCTTTCTTGAAAAGAGTGTCATTAATCAAAACGTATGGAACAAACTGCAGTCTATAATATCTTCTCCTGGTTTTATCTAGACCTATTGGACATTTGTCAGTTTGCAAAAATTAAGTCATATCAGTAACCCAACTTGTTCCCACTACCTCTAAATTATCTTGAGGTGCATCCTCAATGGTCAAAAACATCTCATCCCCCTTGTTGGAACTGGTAGCGAGCTACTCACTGAGTCCCTTACCTCTGACAAGCTTGGTTACCTAGATATCCACGTCATATTCCATGACCTTGGTGATCCAGCCAGCTCTTTTCTCATTTATATCTTTGCTCAATAGGAACTCCTTCATGCTGGGATGAGCCACCATCAAATGTATCTTGTTATTAGAAACAAGATGCGAAAATTTCTTGAGGTTCCTTATCACTGCAAGGATGTGCTTCTCAACAAAGCTATACCTTTGCTCATATTCTTCCAGCCCCTGACTGAAAAAAGCGATTGGCTGCTCAAAGCCGCTACTCTGCTGCTGTACCAAAATCGTAGAGATTGTATCTAGGCCGCCATAAGCATATAGGATAAAATCTTTGGAAAAGTCAGGGTTTACCAGAGTTGGCGCAGTTGACAATGCTTCTTTTATAGACTCAAAGCTTAGCCTGGCCTCCTTCATCCAGCTGAAAATCATATTCTTCTTCAACATGGCTGTCAAGGGTTTCAAATGGTTTGCAATATCAGGGATGAATCTTCGCAGAAAATTAATTCTGCCATTAAAACTTTGCAATCCCTTCTTATGATTGGGTAAGGGCAGCTCCAAAATGGCCCTTACTCTTTCAGCATCAATGGTAATGCCTTCCTTTGAAACAACATGTCGTAACAGCTTGCCCTCATGGACAACGAAAATGCATTTGTTTGGATTAAGGGATATCCCAAACTCTTGGCATCTCTCAAAAACTTGCCTTAAGTGGGATAAATGCTCAGATGCATTCTTGGAAAAAATTGTTATATCATCTAAGTACACCAGCACCAGTTTCTACAGCAAACCCTTGAATGCCATATCCATGGCTCTTTGAAAAGTCGAGCCAGCATTAGAGAGACCAAAAGGCATTCTCCTGTAGGCCATGGTCCCCCATTTGGTAGTGAATGCGGTTTTAAATTGATCCTCCTCCTTGACCAACACTTGATTGTAGCCAGAAAATCTATCAAGCAAGGAGAATCTCTCAGAGCTAGCCACTACTTGTAAAATCTGCTCCATTGATGGAAGTGGGTAGTGGTCTTTTAGGGAGGCTTTGTTTAGGTCCCTGAAATCAACGCATAGCCTGATTTCTCCATTCTTCTTCCTCATAGGGACAAGGTTTGAGACCCAAGAAGTATGCTTGATGGGAAAAATGATCTTTCCCTCAATTAGCTCAGTCAATTCTTTAATCATTAGGGGCTCTAGCTTTGGATTTAGGGGTCTCTGCTTTTGCCTTACAAGCTTTGTACTTGGTTCCAACTCTATGGTATGCTGGGCAATATGAGGATCAAATCCCTTCAGGTCTGAATAATCCCAAGCAAATACCTCCTTAAATTCCTAACAAAGAGCAATAAAAGCTCTCTTGTCCTTAGTTGAACAAATTTTACCTATTTTGAGGAGTTTTCCCTTAAAAATTTCTAACTCTTCATAATGTTCCTCTTTTATTTGCATACCGGTCTTAGTCTTCTTCATCCAATCATCGATGCCAAAAATAGACTCCAAAGTTACCAACCCCTTGGGCAGCTTGTTTGTCTTCAGCTGAATAATCTGATCATTGCCATACTGCTGTTTGAGTTTATCCTGATTCATCATGGAAAACTCATCTTCCTCTAACAGGAATCTCAGAATCTGTTCATCACTTTCAAAGACCTGCCAGTGAACACTATTGTCAGGGATAGAGGGTCTGTCAACTATTTTTACATGAGGCTGCATTTTTTCTCATTGGATATCACTAGGAATATCAAATTGTGCCCCAATTGCAGCCAATCTACCAGCATGGGAGTTCTGATTCCTTGGAATGGATATCAAGTTAAAAGCATCAAACTCCTTAATCATGTTGTAGACCCTATGCTTATAGCACTTCAAGGTATCATTTTTGGTAAGATGCAGTCCTCTTACTTGATTTACAATTAGTTCACTATCCACAAATACTTGCAAACAACCAATTTTCTTCTTTCTTGCCCATTGCAATCCCTGGATTAGCCCCTCATATTCAGCAGTGTTATTGGTGCATGAGAAGGCAAAATGGAAAGCAGCATAATATTTTTCACCCTGTGGGGACACAAGCATTGCTCCACCACTGGATCCATTTATGCTCCTAGAGCCATCAAAATACATTTTCCACACTTCATTTTGCTACCCTGTCTGTTGTTCTGCATCCTTTACCATACTTGGAATTGCTGCCTCAGGCTCATGTAGTATGTAAATCCCCATATTGGTTTCTTGAATGTATGCCTCAAGGTCATCTACAACATCTTTTGAGGCCCATTCCCTCAATAAGACCTCTGGTATACTTTCATTTTATAGCTCTTAGGCAGCCACAAGTTCAGGATCATCAGAAATAATGCAATTTGCATTAACAACACTAGGTGTGTAGGGCTCTATATGATGGTTTGAAAATAATTTAGACCTTAGGCTCACTTTAGTGCCATACCTGGTCCTAAAAAACATGTGGGACCAGTCAGAGGATATATATCCTCCTAGTTTGGCTGTGAATTCTCTTGATAGGCACATGGCAAAATAGGGAGGCAAATCAATAATGAAGACCTCTTGGAAGATGGAAACATTGGGATAGGGATGTAGAGTAAGACCTAAGTCTTTTATTACACCCATAGTATTAATAGCTGTGCCATCTAATTGGAGTACACCCTTCTCAAGAGGTTGGTATTTGAGCCCTAATTGGTCTACAATTTGTTTAGGCATCACAGAACTACTTGCTCCACTATCCACCATGCAATTATGAACTAATTTGTCTCCAATTATCAATATATAAAATGGGAGTGGCTTGGCACTTTTGTTAGGCTGTTTGTTGTTATCCTCAGAGGAATTGGTAAGGACAACCCTATTTGGGTCAATAGTTGTATCATTTGATACTTTCAAATCAGATAAAGCAAATTGCAACATTTTCTTTTGACCAAGGATGGCTAGGGAATGCCACATGGACATTGTCACATTCATCTTTTTCATATTTTCAATAATATTGAAAGGTGGAATGGCACTCACCTTCTGATTTGATCTCATAGCAGCAACCTCTACTTGTAAATGAGGCATCTCCCTTGCTTTCGCTGGGTCATTTCTTTGCAAAATATGGGGAATTTGGGGTGTAGGAACATCAGCAGATGCTTTTCCTTTATTTTCTGTTTGTTCTACCTCATAACCCCTCTTCTTGGCCCTTGTATTTGCTGCTACTGGAGTATTATCTCTATTCATGCCACAAAATTCACCATGTTGCCAGTTCATGAAAGCAAAATCACTCTAAGGTTGTTCCTATTGTTGCACAACCCCATCATTTGGTGTACTTGGCTGTGAGGCTGACACATTTTACACCATTAAAGTCTGATTTATGACTCCATTTGAACAGGCTGCTTGACTGTGTGGCTGATTGCATGGATAGCACCACTCATACTCAGCCGCAAGGTTGTTCTGAGTAGGGACTAAGTCTCTTACTGGATTAATAGGTGCCGGATTATAAGGCTGAAAAGGCCTTTGATTCACATTTTGCTTGGCACCTTGATAGTTGCTTTGATAAGTTGGCCTATTAGCTTGATACGGCTGATTTTGGCCTTGATATGGCTGCTGATTTTGCCCTTGAGGTTGTGGCTCATAAGGCTGAAAGGGCCTATGGGATTGTTGCTTCTTTATGTTTACCAGTTCATTTCCAAAAGTTTGAAGGATGCCCTCAATATTTTGTTGACTATTTTTGATCTCTTTCAACTCTTGAGATGAACTAGAGGCAGTAGGTTCAAAATTGGCAATATTAGGTAATGTTGCGATAGTAGGCACAGGGGGAAAACATGGAATTGGCAAAGGCATAGAAGCCTAAATCTCAGGAAAAATAGGCACTAGTGGTCTAGGTGCTATTTTTCTAGCCTAAATCAGATTATTCTCTGCCCAAATTGCTAACTCGTAAGCATCCGATAAACTAGTACCTCCTAGTGATTGAATCATTACTGAAATATCACTATTTAAGGCCTT
This sequence comes from Cunninghamia lanceolata, assembly GCA_027924645.1. NCBI lineage: Eukaryota > Viridiplantae > Streptophyta > Pinopsida > Cupressales > Cupressaceae > Cunninghamia > Cunninghamia lanceolata. The sequence goes on from BSBN01000794.1 coordinate 4,782,542, forward strand.
CAAAAAATATAAGAATGCATATTCAGCTAGAGGTCTTACCATGGCGGGGATTCTGTCCCATGTCTTCTAAAATCTGAAGTTAAAATCCATCATTTACTCCTGAGGAGCTCTCTTTATGGTGGTCATTTGTTCAACCAATGATAGATTGTCTGATTTGTCTTGGAATTGTTTATTCAATTTCTCTCCTAGATCATCCCAGGTTCCTATAGTCTACACTGGTAGACTCCTGAACCATTGCAATGCCTTCCCTTTGAAAGAGGCAGCCAGCAGCCTAATAGCTACATTCTCTTGAGTGACATGATGTACCCCGCATAGAGAAGCTATGTCTCTGATGTGCTCAATAGGAGTAGTCTGATTTTCCCCTGTAAAATAAGGTAGATTCTTCAAAGCTGTCATGGGTATAGCATCATGTATTGCTAGGTTTAAAGGGCTGCCCCCATCAAAAGTCACGAAGGGCTAATTCCTTGCCATTTGAACAGCTGGAGATGGATTTGCTTGAGTTGCTACAGGAACTACAGAAGTAACTGGTCTGAAACTTGGGGGAGTTGACTGTACTCTTTTGGAAACTGGAGTCATTACTGTAGCTCTACTCTGCCTCCTAGGTGGAGAAAGCTGTAGATAATCAAATGATATTGAAGTTGAACTCCTAGTTTGTATCTTTCTCATAAAATGTAAAAACATAACTAGTCTACTTATCCTTCCTTAGTGTGTCACCAGATATGCAGGTTTAACCTCTTATAGGTTTGAAATTACTGGCTGCATATCAACACCAGTAATAAGGGTTGCATTCTTGACTTCACAGTCCATCCCACCGGGCATGCCAAAGCTGTTATCACCTAGTTTTGCACCCTTGCATGAAGCTGTTAAAGCTCTGTAAACTGGAATAACATGGGATTGATCTCTAAGTGTGGGACTTTGCTAAATGAGATCAAACCTCCAGAGAAGGTTGACTTCCTTATCTAGCTATCACTTGAAACTATTGAATTTTGGGGGGAAAAGGGAGAGAGAATGCTTGTAATGAAAATGAATAAAAGCTTGAAAACATAAAAGGGTGATACACCAGACAGATTTAAAGGAACTTCCATAGAACTGAAGGATGCACAACACAATCAAAATATGGAAAGTAGGCATACATAGGTTAGATGACTCTAGCAGAGGCGAGAAGCAATATGATTGAGAGGAATACAACATTCACAGACAAACCATATGCAAATTCACATAGAACCAGAAAAATTAGTAAAGAGGTAAAAATAACTTGCATATATTTGATAGAGAGGCAAGGTTATAGTATATGAAAACTCTGTTTGGAAATAGAAAGACTAGAATGCCAAAAAATTTCCAACCTTATTTACAACATTTGAATGCATACTTATAGCATTCCAAAAATTCCTAAGTCAGTTACAAAAAATGCTTCAAAGAGCTGTCACAGCAAAAAACTCATAAAGACTGTCCAACTGCATCAGTTATGGCATTGAAAAATTTGGGACAGGTGTGTAGAGAAATTCTCCAATCTTTAATGCAGCGGCCACATTGTCAAACTGAAGATAAGATGATGGGAAGATATTTTTGTCATCAATGTGAGCTGCCTGATCTTGGGGCAGCAATGAATGCCCCAAGAATATCTTCATCTGCTGAAAGTCATCGCTGAAATATGCATTTCCAGATCTAAAAATTGAAAAGTAACAAAAGCTCCTAAAAACCCTGCCAAAAGAAAGAGGGGACAAAAACATGCATCTTTGCCTCTTGAAGCATGTCAAAATTCACCAAAATGGAGGAGATATAGGTGGTCAAATATCTGGTCAATTGTCTGTATATACTACATTGCATCTCTGTGTATATCGCTGCATCTTGGCGCCTGAATCGACATTCAAAAATTCATTCTACAACTCCTTTGCACATACATGGCGCTTTGCATATCGGCCCCTGTATATCCTTTGTATTTTCAAAATTGCATATACATACAAGCTCCCTTGTATATGCGGGCCCTACCACTTGTATGTTAGCTTGTATCTGGCCTTGCATCTTTGAAATGTGCAAGCGAACATACAAGCAAAAAAATATATACAAAGTGCCTGCCTTGGTGGACCCCACCATTTGTATCTCCTTTTCTGCATATGCAAAATACAAGCTGCGGACCTCAAAATACCATTAGCTACATTTCATTGTTTTGCTAGGTCTAGCTTGTATCACCTTCTCATGTATATTCTGACTTGTATATCGCAATATACAAGCACCACATACATGCAAGCCACGGATTCCAAACCTTTTATGAAGCAGATCGGAAGCATTTTTGAAATCCAGCTTGCATATGTCTTTGTATCTGTTCCTTTGTCTGTCAAAACATACAAACACATTTCAAACATGGCAGACTCGAAACAACATTGAACAGATTGAAACTTATATCGGGTCCGGACTGTATATGTTAGCTTTGTATATCAGCTTGTATGTGCGAACATACAAACACAACATACAAACCCCCTATATACAAATAGGGAATCTTTGAAGGAATATTCCCTAAATGCATACCTTTGATTATATCTTTCAGTTTGTATGTGTGAACATACAAAGCAATATACATTCCTCTATGTGCTATATTTGTATGTTAAACCTTGCAAAACTCTTTGTATATTGGAGATATACAAACACATTTGTATGTTTGGCCATTGTATATCGGTTTGTATATTTGAATATACAAGTAGAACATACAAAGGCCAAATGTACAAGCGGGAATACTTTACAGAATATTCCAGGAATGTATAACCGATATGCAAACCTTATCTTGCATGCAATCTCATTTGAACCTACGGGCCCCACCTCTTGCATGTCCCACCAGCACTCTAGCAAATGTATATCTGCACCCTTGTATTTGCAAATATACAAACTCAAATATACAAACCCTTTATATGCAAGTAGGGAATCTTAATGGAATATTCCTGCAATGCATATGATTGATTGTATCTTTCCACTTGTATAAGAAAATGTACAAGCCAAAAATACATCTTACCTTGTATATCCCCATGCAACCCTATATACAAATTGGGAATATTCTGAGAATCTATGAAAGATTCCTTGTTTGTATATGCACTTTCAAAGCCTGATATACAAAGGAAATGTACATAACTTAGCCTTTTTTCATTATTTTCTAAGGCCAATAGGGATTTGCAAGCTCGCCAAATGTATATTTGAACTGTATGTTAACCAAAACTTTGACCATCAATAACTTCTTTATTTGGCTGAATTTCAGGGTGATGTAAAAAGCAAACCTACCTATTTTTTCAAGCTCTTTCCAATGGTAAGGTTTTTTTAGGCAAGACTTCTAGAAAATTTGGCACTTTAAGCTTTATAGGAACATTTTCCAAAGGATTTTCAAGGAAAATACTAGGTTGACTGTTTGGCTCTGGTCAGAGGAAAAAATGGGTCAACAGTAGCATTGGAAAGCTTTTCTTTTAGAGCAATACCCAAGGAAGATACCTTGATCAGACCTTGAATCAAACTTTCCTAAATTCTCTTCATTCCTTTTGATATAGTATTTGCTTCCAAACACTCTGAAGTATTTGATATTAGGAATCCTTCCATACCATAGCTTATAAGGAGTCTTTGTATTATTTTCCCTTGCTTGCACTCTGTTCAGTATATAAATAACAGTATGAATTACTTCTCTCTTGTAGACCTCCGGTAGATTTGCTTCTTTTATCATTGTCCTTGCATCTTGTTGAACAATTCTATTCTTTCTTTCCACCACTCCATTCTACTGAGGAGTCCGAGGGGCAGATAAATGCCTCTTTATTCCATGATTCTCATAAAACATGTTGAACTCATTGGAGGTGAACTCTCCACCTCTATCAGACCACAAACATTTGATCCTTATATTCATTTCATTCTCAACCATTTCTTTGAATGCTTTAAACTTATCTAGGGCTTCTAATTTTTCTTTAAGAAAAGTAACCCATATCATTCTAGAATAATCATCAATCAGTAGCATGAAGTACCTATCACCTTGGAAAATTCTTACTTTGGTAGGACCACAAAGATTTGTATGCACTAATTCCAACAGTCTGGTAGAAGATTGATCCTTGATTTTGAAGCTACTTCTTGCTTGCTTCCCAACTTGAAATTCCTTGCAGATAACATTGATAGGATTTATAATCTTTGGTAGATCTCTCATAGCTTGAACTGAACTTATTCTTACTAGGCTATCAAAATTGATGTGACACAATCTTATATGCCATAGCCAACTCTCACTGATCTGAGTCATGAAGCAATAACCATCACCACCTTTGAGTTGATAAACATTTCCATCTATCCTCTTTCTAGCAGCTATCACAGTTCCAAAGTCTTTTCTGATCTCACAACCACCATCCTGAAACACAAGATTGTATCCCTTTCTACACATTTGTCCAACACTCAAGAGGTTATGTTTTAAGCCCTTGACATAAAGAAGATTATCAATATTATTCTTGCCATCAATGTTAATTGAACCCCTTCCACATATCTTAGTAGATGTATCATCACCAAATCTAACTAGTCCTCCATCATATTTTTTAAGTTTAACAAACTTACTCTTATCATTGGTCATATGATTTGAGCATCCACTGTCAATGACCCAGTAGTTCTTTTCCTGTCTAGTATGAAAATAAAACATCAAAGTGCTTTTAGAATTAATGCTTACTTTCGGAGCCTTTTCCTTCACACATTCCTCAGAGTTAGTGGCAACAATATCATCTTTTAAGGCTATGAATAGGCATTCACTATCCTCATCATTTTCATAATTAGATTCATCATTATATACTTGCATCTTCTCTAACATAATAGATTTTCTTAGGCACTCTACTTTTGTTCACCCTATTTTTTCTTCTCAAAATTCTTTCAATACATCTTGAAGCATAATGACCTATCTTGCCACAACTGAAACACTTGAAAGGAAACTTACAACTATACTTACCAGTACCCAATTTCATTTTTCTCACAGAATTAGCTTCCATATCATCAGAATTCTCCTGATATGATTCCACAGTCTTCTCTGATTTACCATCCTTAAAGGTAGTCTCAACCTTTGCACTACTTGTACCAAATTCTCTCATTTTAAAAGCATTTAAAGTTCCATATAACTGATCTCTGGTAAATTTATCCAAATATTGTAATTTTTCAATAGCAAAAACTTTATGACTGTAAGATTTGGGATGAGCTCTAAGTACCTTCAATACCACTTCTTTTTTTGCCAGTTCTCCACCAAGACCTCTGATGCTTATGACAACTTCATCCATCTCCTGCAAGTCGTTAGTGATGTTTTCATCTTCAGATATTCTCATGGTCTCAAACATGGCCTTTAGATTCTACATTTTAGCTTGCTTGACCTTAACATCTCCTTCATGAATACTTTTTAACTTTTCCCAAATTTCATTAACAGTGTTCAGATTCATAACCTTTACCAATTTAGAGTTAGTAAGTCCACTTAAAAGAGCATACCTTGCATTACCATTGGTTTCATAGTCCTTGATCTCATTTGCAGTACTCAGACCATTTTTAGGTATTGTATATGCAGTCACCGTAGACTTCTAGATATCATATCCAAGAGAGATCAGATAACCTTCCATCCTTATTTTCTAGAATGCATAGACATATCCATCAAATAGGGGAACATCCTTCTTATGCACCATCCCAGATCTACCTTAAGTGATTAAGCTCTCTTTCAAGGAACCTTGCTCTAATACCAATTGTTGAATGCACAAGACAACTAAGAGGGGGGGTGAATCAATTGTAACTTAAAATTCCAAAACCCTCACACACATTCAAATCCACAATGATTCAATTAACCATTAAATTGTTATGGTGATTAAACATGAAAGAAAATAATAGAAACTAAATCAAATCAACATCAAACACAAGAGAACACTAGATTTATGTGGAAAACCCAAGAAGAAGAAAACCATAGTGAGGATTAGCTCACAATATAATGTAATATCAACATTGAAATACAATAGGCTCACTGCGGGAAGGCTCACTACCAGAGGGCTCACTACCCAAAAGAAAGGCTCATTGCCAGAATAAAGAAGAAGATAGAAAAGGATTGTTACAAGGAGAAAACTATCTCAATGCAACAAATAAGTCCACCACACCACCATCATAACCTCCGCAGTCTCACTAAGGAATTGTAGACACCTTCTACTCACTACATCTAGTAATCTAACACATGAATGCTCACACTACACAAATTTGCACTCTATGAATGTAATTTTCATCTCATACATCATGCTCGTCTCTCTTATCATCCTTCATCGGCTTAACACTTATTTATACCATCTTCAAAGTTGAGAACATTCTCCAAGTTTGGCATAGTACCATGCTCATGTAAATTCAAATTAGGTCGACACCAAAAATTCCCACAGTGGAAAGGAATGAAGGCAGACCACAACACACCTTAGCTTGGACCTAAATCCATCCATACACTTCACACTTCCACAATCACCATAACAACTCCACAATTAGTGAAAACACCCAAGGTCGACCAAACCTATGTTAACACAATAAATTTGTAAGTACATGCTTCCTCAAAGCCAAATACTACTTTGTGGACCATACACCAAGCTTTAACACAATCTAGAGTATTCCACAAATATCCTGAAACATCCTAAAATCCAACCAACTCCTCCACATCAACTTTCACTTGAAGAACAAACTTATCATGTTTACCCAGAATGCTTAGATATCTCTATCATGCACTGTAACTCAAGAAACCAACTTTTAAACCACAAAATCACAAATAACTTCAATTGAAGATAGATATGGATCTTATAAGCACACTTCCAGAACTGCAACACCTCAAACCAATCTATGGAGAAATGTGGAGCAAAACACTTTCTCCTAGACCTTCTACAAAACACAATTCACACTAGTGAACACAACTTCCTCCACACAATGAACCAGCAAGCCAAATTCCAAATTAAGCATCTCTAAACACCTCTTAACAACATAACCAAATTGCATAAGCAAATGTTCAACATAGAAGAAATCCAGAGCAAAACCAGAACATTATTATGTAAGCCAGAACACCTCTACAACACATTGTTTCCTTTATTGATAAAAATTTCTCAAAAGACTTGGAAACCTAACATGAAAAACACATTAACTGCATCATCAGCACTTCCACAACCATTACCAACTACCCATACTTCACACTTTTGCAATATGCTCTTGCTCAACCAGTTGACACCAATAACAACATAAACTTGTTGACATCAATGACAACCCTAACTACACATACTTGCAACACATTCCTAGAGGGTTCTTCAATGTCGAGAGAGGGTTAAGATATGGTGACCCTTTATCCTTGCATCTCTTCATTATCCTAGCTAAGGTCATTGGGAGGAATATTATGAAGCTGTTGAGATCTAGAGAGCTCAAAGGTATTAAACCTGCTACTTTGATTGACCCAACTTCCATCCAGCAATTTGTGGATAACACCATCCTTTTTTTCTTTGCTTCTATGGTGGAGGCACAAAAAATGGAAGAGATTATTGAATGAGTATGCCACAATTTTAGGTCATTGTATCAATTATGAGAAAATTCAAATATACTTATTTAATACTAGGGATGATTTGTAAAAACAAATTATAGCTATTTTTGGGTGTGTTGGTGCTAAGCTCCCAGGTTCTTACCTTGGCCTACCATTAACTATTAAGGAAGTCTTCCCCATGTTTTGGAATTCTGTCTTTGAATGGATCCAGAAAAAGCTTGTTGGCTAGAAGGGTAAACTTATGATCCAAGCTGGTAAATTTTATCTCCTTGAAGCCTCATTGCAAGGAGTTCCCATCTTTTATCTATCTTTATTCAAGATTCCTAAGTATCTAGCTGAAAAACTTGAGAGAATATAGAGGAACTTCCTTTGGTCTAGGCTGGAGGAAAAGAAAAAAATAGCTCTCACCAACTAGGATAGGATTTGTCTACCTAAGCACCAAGGGGCGTTGGGCATAAGGAAAATCCATCTCATCAATAAAGTTCTTATGGCTAAGGTGGGTTGGAGTCAATTGAAATCTAGTAAGGATTGGAGTGTTATCATGAAGGCTAAGTATCTCTATGCTATGGACCTTAGCAAGTTTCTTGCTGAAATTGGTATACCTAGAGGTTGTGTCATTTGGAACAATGTTCTTAAAACTTGGGCCCTTCTTCAAAAATGAATCAAATAGAAGTTAGGCAATGGGAGGGTGATCAAATTCTAGAAAAAAATCTAGTTAAAGGAATAACCTATCTCTATTTATTATAATTTTAGAAGATTAGTTGACATTACCACTAATTTCTTTGGAGGTTTCACCTCTGAGTACATTCTTCAACATAGAGAGTCTATCAATGAAAATAACTTACAGACTATTGTTAGAGTTACAGTGATCTTATTCAAGCTACCAATGCCATGCAACAAGACCTCCAAAGGTGCAGAATATCTTTGTTTCCTAAGATGGATGAGCTCATATGGGCCAAGGATAAATTTGGTATTTTCTTGGTTAAGTATGCTTACAATCTATTGTTTGATCCTGCCAATGATAATAGTCTGTGGAGAAACATTTGGAACCACCATATTATCTCAAAGGTGAATTTCTTCTAGTGGTTAGCTTCTCATAACAAGATCCTCACCTAGGATAACCTAAAAATTTGAGGCTTTCAAATACCTAATAGATGTGTCCTATGTCTTAAGGATGAGGAGTTTGTCTCCCATCTCCTTCTTCATTGTGACTTTTCTAGAGAAGTATGGAGCATGGCTCTCCAAAAGCTTGGAATCACCTAGAGTATGAATGAAGATCTGACCTCTTTCATTGAGAATTAGATTTCCCCTTTCTCTCATTTGACCAACAAAGAAGTGTGGTGTCAAATTCCTCCTCTTCTCACATGGGGCTTGTGGAAGGAAGGAAATAACAAAATCTTCAGAGAGTGCACTAAGAATGCTAAGAAAGTATTTTGTATATTCTCTAAACTTCTATTTGAAAATATGTCTCATTGTATATTAAAATCTTTTGAATCTCTCCCTAACAATCAAGGAGCCACTATCCTTAGAGGGTGGAATATCTTTGCAAAATTGCAAGGTCAATAATGCTAAGAAGCTAGCTCATATGAACACTAAATGGACTCCCCCTACTTAAGGTTGGATCAAACTAAATTTTGATGGGGCTACTAAGGGAAACCTTGGAGCAACTAGTGGTGGGGGGTTTTGAGATCCTATAAAGGTGAACTAGTTGTTGCTTATGCTAGTGGGTTAGGGAAAAACTCTAACAATGTGGCTGAAGTTATGGCCTTATTATGGGGCATTAAAATTTCCCTCTCCATAGGTGTTAAAAACTTGCAGATAGAGGTAAACTTGAAGCTCATCATTGATGTTCACGTTCTTGGTAAAACTAGAGTGGGGTGGCAGACTGCTGATATCATACATGACATAAAATGCCTCCTCATGGGGCTGGACAAATTTGAACTAAGGCACATTTATAGAGAGGGTAATGGTGTTGCTAATTCTATGGCCAATTTTGGAATTAATCTTAATTCTAAAAGTTGTTGGAGGGACATAAATGTTGGTCATGATGTTAGTCATTCGCAAACATAGAATAAAAGTTACACAACAACCTTTACTCATCTTGAAAGATACGATGAATTCAAAGAATTCATGATCCCAAGTCTCCGTTGATTAGGTCTTAATCTACTGACGTTACTCAGTGGTTGATGTGCGTTGCTGTTTTCCATTCAGGGGCCTTACGTGTTTCCGCACTGTTCATCATCATCATCTTCAAATATCCTGCTCTGGATGTTCGCTCTGCATCAGTCTTCAATAATTTCTACCTCTGCACTGTAAATTTAGTCAAATAATGTGCATACAGGCTGATATTTGCATGATTTTTACCATTATTTATGATTCTTTGCATGATATTTTCAATACTACATGCATTTAACTCAAATATGCTAAGGATCTTCAGTTACCTACGGGATTTCAGCATATTTCACTATTTCTGCTTGTTATTTATCATGATTTGCAGTTATGGTGATGAATTAATGAAATTAAAAAAAAGGAAAAGGTTAGAGAGTGAGATTCCTAAAATTACTGGACTTAGATCACTAATCCACATACAAGCTCCCATACTTGCAATGAAAAGAAGGAAAACTAGAAATCATACTTCACCAGGACATTCCACAAATCCGCATGATCTAGTGCAAAGCTTCAAAGGAAAGTTGACAACAATATGTAATGAAATGAAAGCGCTTCCAGTTGAACACAGCATTCACCAGTACATATCCAGAAATCAACAGAAAGATTACGTAAAATTTACAATCAGGATGTAATCTGGAACTTCATATTCATTCAGTATGCTCAAGAACAGGTACATTTACAGTGATCTGAAGAAAGAACCTTGACATTTCAACAATTCTATCCTCATTAGTCTCAGTAATCCGATCTCCTAACTTATTCTACAGTAATTGACTCTTTGCGCCAGATGCGTCTGTGTATTCTAATGTATTCCTCCTCTTAAAATGACAAGCTCTGGATGCTATATAGAGCAACTGCCAGAAAACGGTTACAATGATCCAAGGATCAGGATCCTCTCATAACAAACAACGGCCCAGATGAAAAGCACATGCTTCGTCAGTTAGCAAATGTACAGCTGGCACAGAATATTCCAGCATCTTCAACTTGATTCGGCCTCCAGCTGGCGAACAGCATATTTGACAATATCCTCCTCATGTCCGGTCCATGTTGACTCCATGCGCAACTTTGTAATGCTCAGCTTCAGCAGCAGCATCATGACTTCAATATTCAGCTTCAGCAGCATCATGACTTCAAATATTCAGCCTCAGCAGCATCATGATAATTTCCTGCAAGTAAACAGACAAACATTAAGTTCATCATCATCATGTGGACAAACAACATGAAGTAAAACATTTTATTAAACATACCTCCCAATGTGCAGCTACAGGCAATCAGGTCTTACCTGTGAAAAAATGCACTAAATGCATAAACAGCATAAAAACAACCAGGTCAACCATCGTTGACCAAAATCAGGCAGTCGGGCCTTCAAATTTCTATCGCTTCATGTTTTTGCCCATTTTCTGTATATCGGGCTCGAAATATGATGATGATGATCTCAGATTACACAAAGAAATAATCGCCCTCCAACCACCCTTAGAAACCGGCTCTGCATCATCATCATATTTGCATCGGCGTGACTTCATATGATCAGGGTGACAATTTTACCTTAGGCCGACGGCAACAGTTACACCGACGCCAAAAAAAAATCATGATGATGACCAACTAATATACTTCAAAGTGGCCGCAGGATATCACAAAATATGATGATCCTCCTTTCCTAATGCCCTGATGAAAAGCACATCAGGATGTTCACTTCTTGCACATTCGGGAAAGAAAGACATCGTCATCATCATCGTGATGAAGACAAACAGGAGGACTTGGAAATGATCCTGCCGCTGAGAAAAAAAACATGATGACGTCATCGTCATCATCAGGCTTGGTTAAAATGCAAAGGGATGACGTCGTCGTCATGTTTCGTTAAGATCAGGAGGTAAATGGAATATCGGGTTCCCTCTAAGGAAGATGATCAGGTGGATGAAAGCAATATGACCCATTTCGGCTAAGGCGATCCTCGGAAGATCAAGATGATGATGATCATCATCATCATATTCGCACTGGGCGACCTAAAATATGATCCTGCTGAAAGTCCTGATGACGTCATCAGGATATCCGGGGCTTGTGTTAATCTTCGAAGATGACGTCATCGTCATCATCATATTGGCGAACAGGATCATACCCTGGAAAATATCCTGCCGAAGGAGAAGGTGATGATGACGTCATCGTCATCATCATATTCGCAAACGTTTATACTTGTCGGCAGGATGATATTACGAACTGTCGGGTAAGGAAAGATCATGATGATGATGTTCAACATGACTTAAGAAATGAAAATCACCCTCCGCTTCAAAAGATAAGGTGATCATCATGATCACGCAAAAGGGGGGCAGGAGGATATTAAGAAATGTCGGGTCACGAAATATCATGATGATGTTGATCACCAAGACTTGGTCGTGCGCACGCAAATTATGCAGATGGCAGATTTCTTAAGCAAGGTGACGATGATCATCAGCATGATATTATCACATCGGGTGATGTTGGAATATCATGATGATGCACGCAATGCGAAAAGGTTACTCGACGGGTAAAACACACTAGCACTTAAGATTGACGTCCGGATGTTTCGGGACTGCATGATTTTTATCAGGTGATAAAGTAAGATCATGATGATGACCTTTGGCGATATAAAAGACCGCCTGACGGGAAAGGATACTACGACTTAAACTTGGCGTCCAGATGTTTCAACCTCAGGATATTATCGGAGAGCTTTTCAAATATCATGATGATGATGTTCATCATACAGCAATTATCAGGTTTGACCAAAACTTTGACTGCTCATAACTCTCTCATATGGACGAATTTTCAAGTGATGTAAAAGGCAAACCTGCATGGAATTTCAAGCTCTCTCTAACCATGAAGTCATAGAAACAAAATATGAACTTTGACAAACTAACCTCATGATGATGACCTACCTCATCCTGACCTTCACGATGATGATGTACCTGACTTACTTTTACCAAACCGCCAGAAACAGACAACACAAACCAAAACAAAAGCCGGGTCCCCGTTTTGCCAAGTCAAAATGGGGCGTGTTGTGTAACCACACAACAATAAATAATCTCCATAGTAATAATAAAGACCACCTACATCTCAAGGCGCAAGCCCCCCTTTTAATGGCTTGGGTCTATTTGGATAATGCTAAGTTTGAATATATTTTACTGTATATTATTTATACTTAATTGAGAGTTTTATTTGCTAATCGGCTTCTTCAAGGAGATGGTTGTGTGGTTTTGACTAGATAGGGTGACAATAATATCTTCATGACCCAATTAACTATTGGCACTGTGTTATCATTGATGTCAACCTAATATGTGTCAACTTAAGTTCCTAATTTGTATAGAAGTTGAAGGAATAAATATAGCTGATGAACATGTGGAATATTTGAGAGAGATGGTTTGACACAGGGTCAGCATGCTTAAAGCATATCAATCCAGATGACTTAGCAGATGGAGAAAGCTATCTAAGTGTCATGCAATGATTAGTCTAGTGTCTAAGAATATTTCAGAGGTGAATACACTTGTTCTAACATGTTTCCTATATTCCTACATTGATATCATATCATTTTGGAGTATCGCACTTAGAGACAAGTTGCAGAAAGTTGGTTAAGGCCTTCACAGTGTATATCCTAAGGTAGTGTTATAGCATTTTGGTCTGCATTCCTCTGCAATGCAAGATTTAGTATTGTGGTTTAGAAGATAAGTTGATTAATATATGAACATGCTATATCCAAGAGTTCATCTCATTACACCTTCAATAGAGAAAATTATAAGTGGTAGTGTTCTAGACTGTGACTTGACAGTTTAAAGCAATGGTGGAGAACTGTTGGAATGTTTTGCATCCCTCCGGAAGAGAAGTTGTGCCCATGCAGATTTTAAAATATGTTTGGAGATGTGTAATGCACACTACCTTATAGTATCAAGTGTTCTTATGGTCCGCAAGGTCATATTTCAAGTGACTGAAGTAATACAATTAGTTCTGGATGTCTAAGTTGTTCTCAAAAGCACATATTTGAGCACTTGTGGAAGATGGAAAGTACACAGATCAGCTATAGGACCTTGTACAAAGATTCTACATGCCCTAATGTATCTCAGGTTTGAACTACATGCAAATCCTTCTTATTTCTTGTACCGCATAAGGGATTTAAGTTAGTTAGTGAAGTGTTGCATATGATTGTCCTTCATATTATTATATACCTAAGTTAAATCTTTGATTTTCTTTGGAAGACATAAATGAGGATGGGAGGATCTAGGAATATGTTTATAATGATGTATAAGTTTATTCTTAAGAACTTCAGATGTTTTGGTGTACTGCAATGCAATATCCTAAGTTTTGGAATGTCACAATTAGTTTGGGATGCCTTGCTCTCATTAGTTAAACATGTTTCATATCTTGCAGATGCATAGAATGATCTGATTCTTTAGGATAATGGTGTAAGGAAATTATTGATAAGGTACATTTCTTATGTCTTGGTCCGCATAATGATCTTGGCTTCTCCTCGATGGTGTGAATATTGATAGTTAGTAGTGGCATGTTGGTTGAGTTGACCGCTTGGTTTCCTTCATATGTGGTGGACCCTGATTGATTGTTTTGGTATTGAAGGATGTGTTGTGATATGTCTTTCACCCCATTGTAATGAGTGGTGATCCACAACCCATTTTTCTTTCATATTGAATATGTTTGATCCCTACTCATGGAGAATTACATGTTTCAACTAAAGGTCTTGTTAGTGCCGACTTGATCAATTTTTGAGATGTTGCAGAGGATATATATATATATATATATATATAGAAGAACAAATTCATTTGTAATGAATAAGTGAGTGAGAATGTGACAGTGTAACATGCGAAGGATGAAGTGTGCAAAGTCAATTTGAAAAAGTTATTTGAGCATAAAAAGAGGACAACAATATCAGCATGAGTCAGATGTTTTTCTCACAACAGTTCATGTTGTTGTTATCTTTGTAATTCTCATATCAGATAGTGAGTCTGTAGGGAGTTGTAGCTTCCTTGGGAGTGACCCTAAAAACTATTTTGAGGGAGTAGTAGTTTCCTTGAGTTGTAGTCCTAAAACACTCACTGTGGTTTTTCCCTTTTTGGGTTTTCCATGTAAAAATCCTAGTGTTCTTGTGTTGATGCATGATTTCCATTCTATTCACTAAGTAATTTGATTTAATCTGCAAATCAAGTAGTTAAGTTTTTATGTATGTTGATTCACCACCCCCTCTCAGCATTTATTTGTGTTCAACAATTGGTATTAGATCCAAGTACCTTTGAGAAGCCTAAAGGTAGGTCCTACACTTGAACACATGGGGCTAAAGCTATGTCTGATGATATATTTATTCTTGAACCTAATCTTGAATCAATGGAACCTAAAGGTTGGGACTTAAATCTAGATAAGGTTGACCTTGAAGGAGAATTTGGGTCAGCTCTTGATGATTTGGATGAAGAAAAATAATTGAATATGAAATATGAGACCATGCTTGAAATATTAGAAGAGAAAATTGACAAATTGAAGACACAAGATGGAAAATTAAAAGAAGAAATTAACAAACTAAAAGCTTAGATAGAAGAAGAAAAAGGATGTGGAATTAATCTCAAGAAGGAAGGAGAAGTAATCTTTGTCTTGAAAGTCAAAGTTGAGGAAGGCAAGAGGATTGAATATTGTTTAAATTCTAAGTTCAATGTGAAAGCAACTAAATGTTCAAAACTTGAGGAAAAAGTTGTCACTCTGAGAAAAGAACTGGAAAAAGCAAAAGAACAAATTGATAGAGGATTAAAATTGAAAGGAGGTTCTTATATTCTTGATGAATTGATCAACTCTCAAAATCCATTTAAAGAAAAATCTAGTCTTGGTTTTGAAAGGGTAAAAGTCCTATAACTAGTGCACCTGTAAACTTATATGATAACTTCAAAATAAAAGGAAAGTCTGAAACAAAGAAAGAAAAAGTCTGCACAAAAGACCCTAAGAAGAATGCCTCTGGAGATGCAAAAGAAGATGAATTCACTCATGTTTGGAGACAAAGAAAGAATAACAAGAAGAAGAACTTTAGACAACCTACCCCTACCAGATATTCTCAAGCTTTCAATGGTAATTTCTATGCTTGTAATAAGATTGGTCATAAAGTTGTTGAATGCAGAAGTAAGATGAATCAAAGTATTGTGAAGTGTTATGCTTGTAGTAAGTTTGGTCATAAAGATGTTGAATGTAGAAGCAAGATGAATCAGAATTTAGTTAGACCTCCATTAAGGCACAATGCTATGAACACTCTACCATTTCATGGTCAGTGTTATACCTGCAATAAGGTTGGTCATAAGGCTAATGAATGTAGAAGTATTTAGTGTTAAGGAATAATAGGAATAATGTTCAATCTTTCTATGGTTACTGTTACACATGTAACAAATTTGGCCACAAGACTACTGATTGCAAATCTAATGTGAGAAGAAGTGTTCATGCTCAGCAATCCAACATCACATGCTACAAGTGCAATAAAATAGGGCACATTACAAGATTCTACAAGGGAAAGAATGTAAGGCCCGTTCCTTAAAAGAAGAATGACATTGGTCAACAAAAGAAGGAAATGAACAAGATTTGGAGGGAGAAGGTGAAGTAAAGAATTAATCTAGATCTCTGCCTAGTGTAGATGGATCCTCTAAAAACTAAAAAGGAGGAAGTATTGGTTTAGGGGGAGTTGCAACAACAAACATTTTCAAAACCCTTGAATGCATGTGATGCTGAAATATTTAGCATAATGGATAAAAATTATATGGATATGTCTATCTAGTAATATCATGATGTTTTATCAAAATTCTGGAGTAAATGGTTTATTTGCAGAGGATTATTGAATGATCATAGGTTCCTCCATAATGAAAAGTTGATTAGGTCAAGAACAAAGAATGTAATTAATGTTGAGCAGTCATGGTTGGTAAGAAGACTATTTAGGTGATACTTGATCAATTTGATCTCACTTAAACAATTTTGAGAGTGAGAAAGAGCAAAGGAGAGATGAAGATTGTCAGTAGACTTTGTGTGCAAACCCTAGTGACAATATTATCAGGTATTTTTCAAATCTACTTGTCAAACCCTAGTTTTCTGAAATGGCAACACTGGTAGTGATTGATGTTGTGGAGAAGCTAAGACTAAAATTCAAGAAACACTCATTTAAGTCTACTGAGACTGACAAGGATGGTGCTTTCTCTATTGTTCCCATCTATGTACCACATATAGAGGATGTCCAGATGTACATACACTTACAACTAGATGAATATGATCACTTGAAGTTGGAACAATTTAGGGATGATCATCTTCTTAGTGATGATTTTCAACTTAAGCTAGAGTTTGCAAACATTGAGGCAAAGGGGCTAGACATTTGGAAGGGTTTCCCTAATTTATGCTATGAAGAAGATTGGATCAAAATTGTCCTAAGTTGGATTCATGAAGAATTCATCTGTCTTGATAAACCCTACATGATCATGAAGGAAGACATCAAAGCTATGACTGGATTGTGCTCCTCTGAACCTATACCTACACTCAAAGCTATAAAGAATGAAGAGGTGATGAGACTTACTGGAGAAAAATTTGAGAAGAGAACATTACATGTGAATGACATTGAAGACCTAGGGGTCTGGTATGCCACAATGAGTATACCATACAAAATGTATTACATAAACAGAGAGGGGTCTGCTACTGCAACTACCATTTACACTGCTTATCAAATGGTAAAGGAAGGGAAGAACTATGACCTATGTGAGCTCTTGTAGAAATAATTGTTGGAAAATTTGAAGAGCACCAAGGAAACTGATGTCACATAGATTTGCACCCAGTGTTGAAGGATTTTAGGGCTCCAACAATCTAGTGAAACATTGAGATGACCTCCAGGTGTGGGACCCTACATGGAGGTCAAATCTCTAGAGAGACGTTGGTTCCTTTGCTGAATATGAGATTCAACGATCCTAAGACTAAACCTAATATATCCACCTGATAGAAAAAGAGGAAGAGGGAGTAAAACTGAAAGTAAAGGGAGGTGATACACCAGGTTCGAATAAAGAACGTTCACAAAGCAGAGATGCACAAATAAAGAAATACAACTGATAAACTTACATAGATCATGAAGACTTTTAACTGAGGTAAACAATGGATTGCCAGGAATTAAACAATCACAAACAATGACCAATTCTAAGACTACATAGAGTTAAAAGTATGAAAAGTAAAACACAATATGTATTGATTGAGAGGCATAGTTACAACAGCGGAAAGTTTTGTTTGGAATACAGAAACATAAGACTAACTATTTTCCAACCTTTTTTACATCTTACATTCATGCATATATAGCATCTGATTCCAAATGACCTAATTACGTTACAATAAATTGCCCCATGGGCTCTATCAGAAAATATCTCTGCCAAAAGGAATGTCGGCCTGCAAGAATTCATTGCAGAAAATATCTAGAGCCTAGGCAGATGAGAGATATTTCTGGCCTTTAATGCGAGTTTCTGAATCGTTCACCTACAACAATCAATGTAACAAATATCTACACTTGAAAAGTCTTCGCAACACTTCAATTCAACCCCAGAGATGTCTTGTCAACTGAGTCTGCATATCCTTCTTTAGTTGGCAACCATCCTGATATCTGAATGCATATCTAGATCATGCAATTTAGATCATATTTTTAAAGTGGGAATATCTCCCCCAAAAAATCTCGCCAAATTGAAGAGGAGGAAATTATAAGCACTTTTGCCTTTTGGATCATGTAGAAATTCCTTAGGATGAGGGAGATATCCATGGTCAAAATTGCAGTCAACTGGTGTATGGATATCCATGTGTCATCATTTTGCAGCCCTACATAAGGAACATGACTTCAGGTTCAGCAGCCTACAGGCTATGCGATATCCAGATATGCACTCATCAAATTTACCTTCACAACATAGGGAAACTGTCACCCGCATGGATAGCTGTCCTCAAGATATTAACTTAATATATGGATACCTTATGAATCCTGATGATGTCATTAGCATGAAGGACTTTGTTGAAGAGGATATCTAGATGACATCATCGGGATATTAACACTGTAGGACAATATGCTAGAGGTAGAATGTCTGGATGATGTCATCATCATATGCACTTCTTTGGGAAGGGGATCTAAATGATGTCATCAGGACATTCACAAGGGTCATGGATATTAAGTTAGCATCTGAATATTAAGAAATATCTCGATGATGTCACCATCATATTCACAAGGGTCTATACATTCGGGAAGGACCCATAAATTAGTTAAGATCTGGATGTTTAGAAAACATCCAGATATTAACTAAGGTCCAAATATGAAGGGGATATCAGGACCTTAGCTAAGCTCCAAGATATTAAGATAATATTCATGATGTTAGTGAAGATCTAGATGACATCATCAGGATATCCATGCGAAAGAATTACTAAGTATGAAGATGGGAAATCCCTACAAAGGAAGGCATTTGAAGGCAAAAGATTTCTAGGTTTTTATAGGTTTCTTGCAAGGATTATCCAGAGGAGTTTTTAGGGATTTTTGCAAGGTAGAGCATGAGGATTTTGAGGGATAAGGCTTGTAGGGTCATATTCCAAAGGATGTCTAGAAGATCTTCAAGGTGAACTATTTGACTCTGGACATAGGAAAATAGGTCAACATTTTGGTGATCTCTCAAGGATGTTTTCCTTCTAAACAATTAGATCAATGGCCTTAGAATCCATTGGGAATAGAGTCCAAAAGAGGGGTGAAATAGGTCAAGACAACTGAAACCTGCCTCCCAAAACACACAAGAAAAGAGGCCTGTATTCTCCTAATGACAATGCAGCCTGTGCAAGAGCACTTAGGGAAAGGGGAACCTAAAACAGAAATAAACTAAAACAATATGTACAAGATCTCATACCAACCTTAATGGTAGGGACTAAGATGGATCCCATTAACTAAAATGGGTAGAACTTCACCATCCAACCTTGAGAGAATGAAGGCATTTGCTTGCTTGCAGTTGATGATGACATAAGGCCCACTCCAAAGTGCACCAAACTTGGTGTGGCCTCTAGGTTTGGCTCAGTCTACATCCAATTTCAGGACAAGATCACCTCTTTTGAAGGTCTAGACCTTGGCCTTCTTATCAAAATATTTTTTGTTCTACATCTGATGTTCTTCTAATGTGACCATGGATGACTGTCTTTTCTCTTCTAATTCAATTAACTCAGCCATCCTGATAGACCTCACATCTTCCCCCTTCCAACTCTAGTGCAGGAAGCTCTAAGGATATAGTAAATCTAGCCTCTCTTCCATACACCAAAACATAAGGAGAGTTCCCAATGGCTCTCTTGTATGTGATCCTATTAGCCCAAAGAGCTAATCTGATCTTATTGTGTCATTGCCTCTGGTTTGTCTCCATGGTCCTCTTCAAAATCTTGATTAGGTTCTTATTGGTAGATTCAGCTAGCCCATTACCTTGGGGGTAACAGTTAGATGAAGTCTTTAAAAACACATTGTACTTAAGAGCCCAATTAGTACTCCTAAAACTAGTGAATGATTTTGCATTATCAGAATTAATAGTATGAGGAGTTCCTAACCTTGTTATGATTTCTTCCAAGACATCCATAATAGATGATTCATTTGCCTCCTTGAGTGGGACTGCTTCAACCCAACTGGTGAAGTAATCTATTGTAGTCAAAACCCACTTGTGGCCAACACTAGAAGAGGGATTTATCATGCCAATAAAATCTAATGCCCACTGTGAGAAGGGTTGGTCAACCTGATTAGGGTGGAGTGGGAGTGCTTCCAATCTTTTCTTTCCTGCAAAGAGAGCACACTCTTTGCATCTTCTTAGCCATACATGGGCATCATTGAACAATGTGGGCTAAAAGTAACCTGCCCTCATTATTTTCATTATTACATCTCTAGCAGAGAAATGGCCACTCGCTGGGCCAACATGAAACTCACCAAGAAGTCTATCGACCTAATATGATTCTATGCACCTTAGTAAGACTCTATCCAAGTTTCTCTTGAAGAGAACACCATCTACCAAAGCATAAGGAATAGACTGCATCCTGAAATGTCTTCTTTTGGTTCTACCTAGTCCATAGGGATATTCACCAATGGATAGGAAACTAGCCATATCTGTCATCCAAGAACTCACAACCAATGGCTCAATTGTAGGTTCCTCCTCATTCAAATGGTAAGATGAATTCACTTCACCTACTAATATTTGAGCTAGCTATTCACACAATCCTCTACCTCTAATCAACTTAGTAGCCTTAATGACCACATCATATTCCAGGATCTTAGTGATGCAACTGGCTCACTTTTCACTAATCTTTATCCCCATTATGTAATCTCTCACACTAGGATGAGAAACTAAAACTTTAATATAATTATTTGTCAACATATATCTGAATTTCTTTAAAGCTCTAACAATGGAAAATATATGTTTATCCTTGGGGCTATATCTAACCTCATAATCCTTCAAGGTCTAACTGAAGAAGTCCAAGGGTTGATCTAGTCCATGTTCATTTTGCTGCATCAGGACAACAACAATATTGTTCTCTCCTCCATGTGCATAGAGGACAAAGTCTTTCTCATAATTTGGATTCATGAGAGTAGGTGCTTAAGAAATCTCTTCCTTGATCTTTTCAAAACCATCATTCCCCTCCTTAGTCCATCTAAAGATAGCATCTTTCTTGAGTATAAGGGTTAGAGGCTTCACTAAGCTAGCACAGTTAGGAATGAACTTCCTAACGAAGTTGATCTACCCCAGAAATGATTGTAAGGCCTTTTTGTGAGTAGGCAGATGAAGAGAAAGTAGGGAAGATGTTCTATCAGGGTTTATAGATATTCCATCCTTAGACACTATGTGACCCAAAAGCTTACCTTGGGCAACAACAAAAATACATTTCTTGGGGTTTAGAGATACCCCAAACTCTCTGCATCTCTGGAAAACTTTCTCCAGATGCTCCATTTGATTTTCTCCCTTCTTGGAGAAGATTGTGATGTCATCCAGATACATCAGGATGAACCTATTTATAAATCCTTTGAAGGCAATATCCATTGTCCTTTGAAATGTAGCACCAGCATTATGATGGAGGTTGATTATCATTGATGTCAAAAAGGATAATTATTATCAGGTTTTGAGATTTGCTTGTTAGATGTCTTTATCATTAGAGAATCTTCATCTTCATGATCTTACTTGCATGGTTGTTTATCATGGGTGTTGAAGTGGTTATGGTGTGTTACTTCAGGAGTTCATTCATATGACAGTCTTCATGTACTTCATATTAATAGGAAGTTCATACTTGGTTTATTCTTCTTCAATGTTGGTCATGGCAAAATATGTAGAGTATTGATCCTCATCATGTTGATGTTCTTCATGATTCACTTAATAAGGTTCATGTTCCAGGAGGTATGCTATCTCCATCTTATTTAATTCTTGGTTCTTCATGTCACTATGATACAAGAATTTATGTATACAGGATCAAGATGCTTGCTTATGACATATAGTGATAGGGGTTTGCTACAAAGGTGATGTTGTTGATATACAAAGGTGTTGATGTTGGTATTATGGATCATTATTTTGATTGTCTCCATAAGGTCTTTATGATAAAGTTCACATGCTTTGACATGCTTCTGTTCACAATCATGTTTGATTCATACTTGTCTTCATCAAGGGACCTTCATGGTATGATTTTAGTGATATGATGTTGTTGAGTTTCAGAAGTTAAGGATATCATCTTCATGATATGGTATAATGTAGTGTTTCATCTCAGATAGATGGATGTTGATGAGTTCATAAGAGGTATGAAGTTTGAAGAGTTTCAGTGAAGAGGTTTCATGTCAAGTGTTGTTCTTGAAGACCAAAATAGTAAACCCCAATGTTAATCAGTTCTCTACCATGCATTTAAGGTCTACATAATATGCAGTCATAGGGGAAATTTCTAGGTCCTAACACCTCCTTTCTAAATCCTAAATGACTCTCATTATAATCCTATGTATATGACTTTAAGTGCTTTTGGTTCCTGTCATATGTTCATGCACTTTATGTTTTATTTTAGTGTTGACATTAAGTCACAGGTCACAGTCACTTAAGTGACTTTCTAAAGGGGTTTTACATCATTTTCTAACTGGCCCCTTCATCCAATACAACCTACTCTCCCGATTCCTCTTATGAGTGGTGGGTGCCAAACGAATAATGGTCCTCTTTAAATTATGGTGAAAGAATGAATAAGAGATTAGTGGTTGCAATTTAAACTTGGTTCCTTTCCTTCTTGCTTGAAGTTTGACGGGCCTATAACTGTCATCTCCTTAAAACTATAGTTTAGTGGCTTTTTCAAAGGCTATATTTAATCATTTTAAAAGGCAGTCTATGGGTGTTCTTTTTAGGAGATTTTCATGAAGATTTTTTCTATTTTTGACTTCACTTGTAGCATGGAAGGCAAAAAGGTTATGAATTTAATTTTTGAAGGCTCCTAAAATATAAAAGACATAAAGCAATTTTTGGGGATATTGATGAGAGAAAGATATTATTATTTTTTTAAAAAGGCAAATTTTTGTGGATAACTTTTAGGAGATTTATTTCTATTTTAAACTCCTCTCTTGTGAAACAGAAGGCTATAGTGAAGGAGTTTTATAAGTGAAAAAATTGTTTTATGAAAACTTTGATTTTGGAGAGGTAATTATAAAAATTTATTGAGAAGATTAAGAGATGTATAAAGTTCTTTTTGGGAGAATCTTCTTTTGTCTTCATGTAGATGAATTGGTATAGATTTGAAGATAACAGGGCAGATTGATTAAATTCATTGAAGATTTTATTGAAGAGTTATATTATGGGAACAATTATTTTTGCAGATTTGAAGAATTTTTTTTGTAAGGTGATTGAAGAGAAGTAAGAAAATGAAAGGTCATTTTTTTTGTAGGTGAAAGGACTTCATGCAGATGAATAGAGAGATATTATTTTTGGGGTAGATTGATTAAAGATTTTTGCAAAAGATAAATGCCTTTTTATGATCTCTAACTTTTATTTTGTAGATAAAGGAAGATGAATGGTTATTCAAAGAAGAGGAATATGAAAGGCTTCTTTATTTCATTTATAATAATATTATAGGTGCATTGAGTTATTGATTTTTGAAGGTCTAAGATATGCAGAATTGAAGATAATTTTTGTGTGGTTTTTGAAGAAGAAAATGTAGATGAATCAGGTTATTCAGAAGGTGATTGAGAGAGATGAATGAGATGTATTTGCATGTGATTTGATGAGATGATTTAAGTGATTGTATTTGAATCTTTGAGTGATGAATCATAGGGTATGTAATGGTGCAAATCAGATTGACTTGTAATCATTTCTTGCACACTAGACTTTATGTTTTGATAATGGTGATTGTATTTGTCAATGAGATAGATTTACACCAGTGAGGCTTTGTATGCCAATGAGGCTTGGTTAATTGTCAGTGAGACAACCATTGTTGTAATCAGTGAGATTCAAATAAGCTAGTGAGACAAATTTTTAGAGTGGTTTTTATTCCCCTTGAGGGTTTTCCACTCATCAAAACTTGTTTCATGTGTTCTCTTTGTGATTGATTATGTTGCATCTATTTGATCATCTTTATTTAAGTTTTGCATATCATGATAACTATGTCTTTTAGTGAACTCTTTGCACAATATTTTTGAGTCAAGTTTTGAAATGTTAAAAATTAGACAACACTGATTCACCCCCCTCTCAGTGTTGTTCTGTACTCCAACACATTAGACAAACCAAATGGCATCTTTGCATATGCCATGGTTCCCCCATTTGGTTGTGAATGTCATCTTAAATCTGTCCTCCTCTCTGACAATAATCTGATTATAGCCAGAGAAGCCATCTAATAATGACAACCTCTCTGCCCCTGCAACTATTTGTAAAATTTGATCCATCGAGGGTAGAGGGTAATGATCCTTCAGAGAAGCCTGATTCAAGTCCCTAAAGTCTACACAGAGCCCAATATCTTCATTTTTCTTTCTCACAGGCACTAGATTAACTACCCAAGTAGAATACTTGACAGGGAAGATAATCCTTTCTTGTATGAGCTTAGTAAGCTCTTTCCTCATGAGTGGCTCAATTTTTGGATTTATAGGCCACTACCCCTAGCGAACTGGCTTGCAATTAGGATCTAGGTCAAAGGCGTGTTGAGTCATGTCTAGATTGAATCCTTTAAGATCCTCATATGTCCATGCTAAGACATCATTGTACCTTTGGGCAAGTTTCATGAACTCTTGCTCCTCTGCATCATCACATACCTTTCCTAGCAGCAACTCTTTGTCCTTAGCGACGGTTACCTTCTAGTAATCTTATTTCTTAAAGGTCATGTTATTTTTCTCACCCTTGAATTCATCATCACGGCTGAAGATGGCCTCAAGAGTAACTAGACCCTTGGGCAACTTGTTTGATTTGAGCTAGATAATTTGATCACCATAGGATTCCTATAATCTAGGTTGTGCCCTTAAAGAGAATTTGACTTCATTCTAGATGAAGCATGTGATCTACTCATCACTATAAAAAATTTGCCAATGAATATCATTGTCAAGAACAAAGGGTCTGACAACAACCCTCACATGTTGATCAGGACCTTGAAACAACTCTGTAGGTGGAGAAAATTGAGCTCCCACCATTGCTAATTGATCGACCTCTGAATTCAATTTTCTTGGGATCACCTACAGGTTGAGAGCATCAAAACTCTCAAACAAGTCCCAAACTCTATGTCTATAAGCTCTTAGAAGCTAGTTTTTTGTAGCACATCTCTTTTTGACTTGGTTAACCACCAATTTAGTATCACCAAGGATCTTCAAATGCTTGATTTTATTCTTTTTTTCTATCAATAGGCCATGGACCAATGCCTCATACTCTGCTATATTATTCGTACAAGAAAAATGCAACCTATGAGCAAATAGCGAACTACTTACCAGTCGTGGAGACTAGTAAAACACCTGCACCAACTCCATTTTTGCTCTTTGCACCATCGAAAAACATCTTCCATGGGCCATTGGAGTCATCATCTAGCTTGAGTAGAGAAGGGACTGAAGAATCCCCTTCATGGATCATGTAATTGCCCAAGTTAGTCACCTCAGTTGTGTCATAAGGATCAAAGTTTTCATGATCCTCGCCCACTCATCTAAAAATAGGTCAGGGATAGGAAGAGGTGAAGGTTCTGCCTCGATAGGTTCTGGATCATGCACTTCCTCACCCTAAATGATCACATGTGGGCTCACTAGGTTGTGATCGTAGTTCTCCACATGATAATCAAAAATTGGTTCAACCTTGATGGTGAACCGTGTACCATATCTGGTCCTTAGTAACATATGAGACTAGTCAGAAGAAAGGTAGCCACCTACCTTATTTATGAAACTCTTGATAGACAGACGGCAAAGAAAGTAGGAAGATCAATGACTGATATGTCCTACTTAAAAGTTAGGTTTGGACACGTATGCAAAGTCAAGTCTAGTCCCTTGATCACTCCTATAGTGTTCACAGAGGTTCCATCCAACTGTAATACTCCTAATGAAATAGAGGTATACTTGATGCCTAATGCATCTTCTATCTTCTTGGACATTACTGAAACACTAGCCCCAAAGTCTATCATGCAGTTGTGTACTAAAAATTTGCCAATGATCAAAGACAAGTAGAAAAGAGATGGTTTCTTGATTGTACTTACTTGTCCTTCACTTGGTTACACTAGGCTGATAGGGGCTTTCTCTTTCTATTTTGATGATGGATTTGATGTTGTTGACTCAGCTGATGGGAACTACCTCAAGGCTTCTTGTAATAGATCCCCCTAAGAGGGGATGGACATCACTTCCCATATAGAAACAATTATGTTTGTTTTCTTCATTTGTTCCATAATATTTAATGGAACAATGGTTTCCTTATGCATATAGGGAATCCATGTTCCCCTTTTTGGTTGATCTACAGTTTGTTTAGGCACTTTTAAGCCTGATGGAATTTATTTTGTAGCAGCTAATTTGCTGCTTTGAATTGGAATTGTGGCACTAGCCACTTTAGCCTTAGGAACAGGCTCCTTTTGCAATACATCAGGCATAGGACTAACCTCCAACTACCTCTTTTTTGACCTCATGTTGTTTGCAATGGGCATAACAACACTATCCATGTGCTGATTGACAGCACAAAAATCTTCTGAAGTCCATAGCATCATATTGGCATCAGAGGTAGCTTCCTTTGATACTTCAAGGTTCCTATTTGTTGGCTCTGATACTGATGCCTATTGGATGTAAAAATTCTGGACCATTAAAGTGCTTTCTTGAGCCCCAGAAACACAAGTGGACTAATTATGAGGCTGGTTGCAGGAATAGCACCAATCTGCCTCCTAGGCTAGATTATTCTATATAGGGACTAGAGCCCTAACTAGATTTACAACAGGTATTTATTGGATAGGTCTAACAGTTTGCAAAGGGTATGCAGGGTTAGGATTTTGGTATCTATTTGGTTGGTAACCCTGGTTCTAGTTCTAATTTCTATCAGGATTGTACCCTTGGTTCCAATTTTGGTTAGATGACTGCCCCTGATTGTAATCTTGATAGGTTTTTGGGGCATTTTGCTTAGCTATAGTAGTGATATTGCTAGCCATGTTGGACACTAGGGTCTTAAGGTCACTCTCTTCTTGAGAAGGAGAGGATATTGAAGCTTTAGGCTCTAGAATGGGAGCAATAATGGGCTGCTAGGATGATGAAGGTAACTCTAGAAAAAGTGGCATAGGAGGTCTAGGAGCAATCTTCCCAGCCTGTATTAAATAATTTTTAGCTTTCAGAGCTGTCTCATAACCATTTGGTAGAATCTCAGCCCCCATAACCTGCATCATCACTACACTATTGGGATTTAAAGTGCTCAAAAAGTATATAAAAGCACCCTATGAAGATGGCATGAGGGTGTCTAGAATTCTTCCCCACGCCTTCTGGAATCAAAAATTGAATTCTGCCAACATCTCACTTGGAGTCCTCTTGATAGTCATCAACTGTTCAAGAAATGAAATGGTATCTGCCCTCTCACTAAACTACTTGTAGAGGGCCTCCCCCAGCTCATCCCAAGTATGTATAGAAGTAGGGGTTAAGCTCCTGAACCATTCAAGAGCTCTCCCCTTAAAGGATGATACCAAGAGTCTGATAGCAACATCCTCATGCTAGATATGATGAACTAAGCATACACTGGATATATCTTTGATATGCTCAGAAGGGGTTACAGAACCATCACCCATGAAGGGTGAAACACTTTTCAAGGCAGTAGCAGGTATGTCATTGTATGCAGTCAAACCTAATGGACTTTTCCCATTGAAGGTCATAGAAGGAAAATTCCTTGCCATCATAGGAATGTTTAGATTCAGTCTATGGATATGCAAGCTTCTTCTATTATATTGAAACCTAATAGGAGGGGGTGTAGATTGAGCCCTTGAAAGAGGTAAAATAGAGGTGCTACCCCTTCTCACAAGAGATCTAGATAACCTAGACCTTCTCCTTGAAGCAGTAGCAGATAATTCAGTGAATTGGAAGTTACCTCTAGAAGACGCCCTAATTTGCACAGGCATAAAAGGTGGCACAGATCAGAACCAGTAGCTTGTAGAGTCACCATGTGCATGAAATTTCTACTAGAATGCAGAGTGCTGAGAAGATCACTAGATTCTCAGCTTGATTCTTTGATTGCTTATGCTTACTATCCCACTGAGCATGCCAAAAACTATTGTCACATAGATTTGCACCCAGTGTTGAAGGCTTTTAGGTCTTCAACAATCTAGTGAAACATTGAGATGACCTCCAAGTGTGGGACCCTACAGGGGTGTCAAATCTCCAGAGAGAGGTCGATTCCTTTACTGAATATGAGATTCAATGATCCTAAGATTAAACCTAATCTATCCACCTGATAGGAAAAGAGGAAGAGGAAGTAAAACTAAAAGTAAAGGGAGGTAATACACCAGGTTCAAATAAAGAACATTCACAAAGCAGAGATGCACAAATAAAGAGATACAACTGATAAACTTACATAGATCATGAAGGCTTTTAATAGAGGTAAAGAATGGATTGCCAGGAATTAAACATTCACAAACAATGACCAATTCTAAGACCACAAAGTTAAAAGTATGAAAAAGTAAAACACCATATGTATTGATTAAGAGGCATAGCTACAGTAGAGCAAAGTTCTATTTGGAATACAGAAGCATAAGACTAACTATTTTCCAACCTTTTTTACATCTTACATTCATGCATACAAATGACCTAATTGGGCTACAATAAATTGCCGCATGGGCTCTATCATAAAATATCTCCGCCAAAAGGAATGTTAGCCTACAAGAATTCATTGCAGAAAATATTTGGATCCTGGGCAAATGGGAGATATTTCTGCATTCAATGCGAGTTGCTGAATCATTCACCTGCAACAATCAATGTAACAAATATATGCACTTGAAAAGTCTTCGCAACACTTCAATTCAACCCCAGAGATATCTTGTCAGCTGAGTTTGCATATCCTTCTTTAGTCGGAAGCCATTCTGATATCTGGATGCATATCCAGATCATGCAATTTAGATCATATTTTCAAAGTGGGAATATCCCCCCCCAAAAAAAGCCCGTCAAATGAAAGAGGAGGAAATTCTAAGAACTTTGCCTTTTGGACCATGTAGAAATTCCTTAGGATGAGGGAGATATCCATAGTCAAAATTGTAGTCAACCGTGATATGGATATCCACGTGTCATCATTCGCAGCCCCGTAAAAGGAACATTATGTCAGCTTCAGCGGCCTACGGGCTATGCGATATCTAGATATGCACCCGTCAAATTTACCTTTGCAACATAGGGAAACTGTCACCTGCATGGATATCTATCCTCAGGATATTAACTTAATATCTGGATACCTTTTGAATATCCTAATGATGTCATTAGCATGAAGGACTTTGTCGAAGATGAGATCTAGATGACATCATTAAGATATTAACACTACAGGACGATATGCTGGAGGCGGAATGTCTCGATGATGTCATCATCATATGCACTTCTTTAGGAAGGGGATATGGATGACGTTATTAGGACATTCACAAGGGTCATGAATATTAAGTTAGCATCCAGATATTAAGAAATATCCAGATGATGTCACCATCATATTTACAAGGGTTTGCACATTCGGGAAGGAGCCAGATATTAGTTAAGATCTGGATGTTTAGAAAACATCTGGATATTAACTAAGGTCTAAATATGAAGGGGATATTGGGAGCTTAGCTAAGGTCTAGGATATTAAGATAATATCTAGGATGTTAGCGAAGATACAGATGACATCATCAGGATATCCATGCCAAAGAATGACTAAGTATGAAGATGGGAAATCCCTGCAAAGGAAGGCATTTGAAGGTAAAAGATTTCTAGGTTTTTTTGGGTTTTTTGCAAGGATGATCCAAATTAGTTTTTAGTGATTTTTGCAAAGTAGAGCATGAGGATTTGGAGGGATAAGGCTTGCAGGGTCATATTCCAAAGGATGTCCAGGAGATCTTCAAGGTGAACTATTTGACTCTAGATAGAGGAAAATAGGTCAACAGAAACAAAATACAAATTCTGGTATGGATCCTTAATCATTTGTCTTATGTTCTATTTCCTAAAGGATTTACCTGCTATGAAAGGTATGGTCTGGAAAGTTGATACCCTTGTTGTAAACCAAATTAAGGACTACATGCATAGTTTTTCGGATCATAAGCATTATGAAATTTATTTTGGGGATTTTTCAAGACTTTCCAAAAGGATATGCAAATGAGGGAGAGAATTCCTTCAAAAGTTGTAAACAAATACAAGAATGATATAACCTTCATGGTGGATAAAGATAATTTCTATATGGAGGTAGTAGAGCCAAGAACCTTCTGGATAACCACCTTGCCTTATGAGGTGTCTGAACATGATTTAACTGGATATGCTGATATGATACTTAGAAAACCTAAGGATCTTGCTACAGAAAGGTTTGGAACTTATGAGGAAGTCATCAACAAAACAATTAGAAAGAAGGTAGAATAAAAGATAGAGAAGATAAAATCTAAGGTAGAATAAAAGATAGAGAAGATGAAATCTAAGGTAGAATAAATGCTTAATACTCCTGAGGGTTCAACAAAACAACCTCAAATCTCCTCTACTACACAAGCTCCTAAAAGAATAAGTACGAATGCCCTTGCTGCAACTACTTCATCCAAATCCTTCAAACTTATTCCTAGTAGAAGAAGAATTGCTACCAAAATCCCAATACAAACCAAAACAACAGAAAAGAAACCAAGACCTAAGCAAAGGGATAAAAAAGAAAAGTTTGATTTGGTAAATGTAGAAGATGATGAAGAAGAAGAAGAAGAATCTATTATGATTGAGGGAAGAAAGAAAGGGACAAGAGAAGAATGAGAAAAGGAGGAAGAAGGAACTTCCAAGGGAAAATCCAAGAAAGAAAAGAAGGCTCCTCTAGAAGAGCCTAAACATAAGCCTCTACAACTTGAGGCCACTTTTAATGCAATTACACAATATGGAGCTCTGAATGAAGTTGCAGAGCTTTATAATGAAATGCCCTCTGATGACAAGGCTACAATTGAAGAAGCCATAATCAGGTACATGATGGCCTATAATATGGCCCTAATTGAATTCATTGATCAACTTCCTACAAGTCTTACAGACACTCTTACTAACAAGAGAAATGAAGCCATGAAAAAGAAGTTGAGATGAGGAAACAAGCAGTTGAAAAGGTTGGTCCATCCATCTTTGATGAAGACAAATTTAAAGTCTCTCAAAAGCAAGTAAAAGAATTTAGAACAAAAAGAAGAATAAATATCCTAATGGGAAAAGACAAGGAAGAAATAGAGAGATTGGAGAAGGAAACATTAGAGAAAACTGCAAAAATTCTTGAAGAAATGAAGAATGTTAAGGTGACAGTTGAGGAACAAGATATACTTCTTCAGAATACAAACATGTTTGCCTTTGAGGATAAAATGGATAGTGGTAATATGACTGAGAAGGATAAGGAGACTGCTTCTCTTGAAAACATTGAAACATAAAATGTTATGGAGAATACTGATGCACAAAATATAGAGGGTCAAGATAAAGTAAGTACACCTCCTCCAGAGAATACAAATATAGGTACAAAACATGATAGTTCTCCTCTAGAGAATACAAGGAAGGATGAAAAAAGGAAAGAGGATAACCCTGAGGAGAAGCAAGAAGAAAAGGTTCCAGAAAAGAGTGAGGGAAAACAAGATGAGAAGGCTCAAGATGAGATAAAGAAGGATAAGGAGAAACAAGAAGAGAAAGATCAAAGTGAAACAAAGAAGAAGCAAGATGAAGATATAGGTTAAAATTTTTAGAGTCAGACTCATTCAAAGACCTACTAGATATGCAATTGTAGTTTCAACTAGTGATCACACCTTAACTTTTGAAGATTCCTACCCATGAATGGCAAGTATACCTATCTAGTATTTCACCTCTTCATAAGCTTCAACTTGGTGATATACTGCATGCTTTTGCAAGAAAAGAGTTCTTGCAAGAAAACTTGAAAAAGACCAGCTTAGTTAAAGATGTTGTGAAGTTGATTTAGGAAGGATTACCAGAGGTAATCATTGACTTCTCTCTATCTCCAAAACAAAAGCTAAAGCTATTAATGGATTTTTTTAAGGATCATTCTTCTCATGTTGAGAAAAAAATAGAACAAGAGGCTTTAAGAAAGATGAATGATAAAAGGTTGGCTGAGATTGCTGATAGGTGTGCCAATGCACACATCAAATTACAAGGCAATATGAAGATGTTTAAAGGGTGTATTGATGAAGCCACTGCATTATACATGTTCTGTTTGAAATGCCCAAATGCCACAAAGAACATCAAAGCTCAGATTGACTCTATTGAGTCATGGATCTCAAAATTGGTCGAGGTTTATGACTTGACAAAAGACAAGGATGGGTCAACAAGAGCACAAATTGAAACTCTTCATTCATAGCTGTCACAACTTTAGGACCAGAGAGAATAGATAAAGAAACAATTTGGTCAGTTAAGGGAAGTAGTCAATTTGAGACTTGCTTCATTATCTGGGTCATTAGGTGAAGTTGAGAAAGTTGATCAGAAGATGAAGACCACAAGAAACATAGAAGAGGCTAAGGACTTGTGTATGCAATATAAATGTCAAAATCACATTCTTGCCTCAAAGAAAGCAAATTGGGTATCTATTCTTGCCCAAATCAAGGTAATATACAAATCCATTCTACCTGCTAAGTGAGTTTCAAGAGTTTTTGTAGATTAGAAAATTGTGGATGTATATAGACTTGCGGAGGCCAGTAGTGTCATACTATGTACATAGCAACAATTTTTTTTGGGCATCTCCATCTCAATGGGAGTACTATTTTTAGAAATCATATAGCAAGGGGGAGTTTATATGTAAGTTTTGGGATGATATAAGTAGAAGACATTAGACCCTTTGTCTTTGATGTCAAAGGGGGGAGAGAAATATACATCTAAGGGGGAGTTATGTTGCCATCAATGACAAAGGGGGAGATTGTTGGCAATATGTGTTGTCATTAATGTCAACCTAATATGTGTCAACTTAAGTTCCTGATCTATATAGAAGTTGAAGGAATGAATATAGATGATGAACATGTGGAATATTTAAGAGAGATGGTTTGACACAGGGTCAGCATGCTTAATGCATATCAGTCCAGATGACTTAGCAGATGGTAAAGTTGTCTAAGTGTAATGCAATGATCAGTATAGTGACTAAGCATGTTGTGGTGGTGAATGTGTATATGGAAAAATGGATTAAATCTAAACAAAATAAAACCAAAGAACCCAATAACATAAAGAAAACGAATTTAAATAAAAGCCATGACAAGTAATCAATGCAATAAAGACTTTTACCGAAATCTATGTTGTTTCCTTTGGATTGAATGTAGAATTGCTCAATGAAATTGCAAAACCATAGCTGCAACAAGCAAGTGTAGTGCTCAAGAGATCAATGTCAAATGATCGTAAGGTTGCTCAATCGACGCGTTGTGTATGCTCGAAGCTCTGTTAAGTATGCCTGAGAATACGATCGAAGAGAGAGAGGCTAAATGAAGGAGATGAGGGGGGTTTATATAGATTTCAAGGAAAATCGATCAACGGTCCAGATAATTCAGAAGAATCAATAGAGGAGATAAGTTGAGGAATGTGCAACGAATGAAAAGTAGACATGTGTCTTGCTTTCTTTTGCATGAGAGGAGTTATCAAGAATAGAAGAATGAGTTAACTGAAGAGATAAATCAATTAAAAGAATAAAGCAATCAGTTAAGTGATTTAAAACAAGAAGAAGGGATTTGCATGAGAAAAGAAGATATTTTGCTTTATTAAATATAGAAATATTTAATTGATGAGCAAGAAAGCTTGAGTTATTTAGAGATAACTCAAATTAGAAGAAAAAGCAACTTAAATAAATAATTGATTCATTTAAATTTAGAGAAGATATTTTGGAAGAAATAATTAAATAATTAGAATTATTTAATTTAGAAGATTTTAAAAGCTAATTAAATAAATAAATTTATTTAATTGTTGTGCATGATTTTGGGAGAATGATTTTTGATTTAATTAAATAATTTAAGAATTATTTAATTTTAGATAAGAGGGAATTTGTTGAATTAATTAAATAATTGGATATATTTAATTAATGTAGATTTGAATTTTGGAAGGTGACAATGATTTAATTAAATAATTAAAAATTATTTAATTGTGGAAGAATATAGAGGAATTTAATTTAATTAATTAAATAATGAGGATTTATTTAATTAATGTTGCAATTTTATGATTTAGAAGAATTTGATGAAATTAATTAAATAATTAGATTATTTAATTAATGTTGAAATGCAGGTGATTAGGAAGAAATGACGAAATGCAAGTGATGCGACGACTTGGTCATTTTAGGGTGTCTACATTTTGCCCCTCTTTGATGCAATGCAGCATGTAGTGTTGCGTCAAAGAAAATCGATTGTTGAAGATGTGATACAATGTGTGTTTTTTTGTTTTTATGCCCCAGTGTAGGTAATTGCCCCAGCATAGTTAGTGTAGGGTGCCCCCTCGAGAGGAAAGACAGGGAAGTGACAGAAGAACTATGTTGACGCTTGACTAGAAGATTTGTTGGAGATAGATAAGGTTGGGTTGATGATAGATAGAAGAAAGTGGAGATAGAAGAGAACATGATAGAAAAGACTGTTGATCGATTATTGTTGGAAAACTATATAAGGCCATGGATGAATGGATGGGTAGATGGATGAGCTTGTTGCAATGGTTTCACATTTGTTTATAAAGAGCAATCCTTATTTTTGATATAGCACGTGGATAGTTTGCCACCAAGGTATAAAAGACCAAGGTGCTGTAATATCTGAGTGCGTGGATGTTGACTCTGCAAGCAAGCGGTTTGAACTTAGATCCCCTTAGACATAATATAACCTTGTTGGAACATGTGAATGAGCCATAGTCTTGAACATAAAATAAACTTCAATACATGTAAATGCAAGAAGAATTATTAATATGTAAGATGCTAGGTCCTAACACACACAAGATAAATAGAATGCTAAGAAAGATACTGAAGATCATTCCTCAAACACGGCACACAAAAAGCAATGACTATGCCCCCAATCCGTACTGCATCGCAACATACCAAGATTATAGATAAATCAAGGTAGTCTTGAATAGGTATTGGAAAAGGAACAAAAGATAAACCATAACGCAAATTGACGGACTTACAAAGTAAACATACAGCCAACATATTCTCTTGCCAAAGAGGTTTGCTCAGGATAGATTGGATAGGAAAGATAACAGCCTTATCGTAGGAACTCTGTGTCCGTTAAAGGGTGCTATCTACCTAAAAAGACAATGTCTTGCTGCAGGAAATGCCACATGTCGTAGGAGACGCATGTGTTGGTCTCGACAATGGAACACTTCGTAGAAGACAAGCTTGTTGATCTAGGGCTTGGTTAAGCGGTACTTAGCTGATGTTGGCAATTGATATGCAGGACAGTAGAAGACTCTGGAAGGAAGCTTCTTTGCTTCAGGTTTGCAAAGGACTATTGCTTTGAAAGGATGCGCTAGCTTGCTGCTTGAGTTATTCAAGTCGAGGCGAATGGATTTTGACAAACGGAAGACTAGAAGGATGGAGTGCTAATGGATTGGGATGGGTGGAGAATGATGGATCGTGTGTGCCTGAGTACTGGATACATCCTTCGTATTCCAGACTGCCTACATGCCCTATATCCACGGGATCAACGCACACTTACGATGGAAGATGAACGTGATAAATATGTAGTTCTGGATAGAGTGATGAAGTGGGTCAAGGTGAAAGGAGGGAGATCTTATGTACCTGAGTACTGGAAATGTCCTTCGTATTCCAACCTGCCTACATACCCATATCCATGGGATCAAGGTACTTTAAGACTGAGAAGATGATAATATGTAGTTCTGGTTGATGTGATGCAGGGGGGAAAATGCGGAGAAGAGGTGATCTTATGTACCTAAGTACTGGATACTTCCTTCGTAATCCAGACCGCCTACATACCCATATCCATGGGATCAAGGTACCTTAAGACTGAGAAGAGATAATATGTAGTTCTGGTTAGTGTGATGATGGGGGAAAAGCGTTGAGAAGATAACAGCCTTATCGTAGGAGGGATGTGTCCGTTAAAGGGTGTTACCTATGGAAATGAGACAAGATTGAAGTATGCGCTGCGAACCACGAACTAGGAACCTATCCTAGACCGAAGCTAAGGAAAGAGTTGCCCCCATTCTGGTAGAGGAAACTATAGGGGTGACCGCCGAAGAAGACACAGAAAGACTTGACCTAGGACAAGACAGTGTTAACTGTAGACACAGATCAAGACGTGGGATGACGACGAGGGACATTGACAAATTTCCAAGCTATACTAGATAGGGAAATGGAAATGCAAACAAGGTCAATGGTTTTATTATGGATGGATGGATGAAGCAGGTTGCGAACTGGACAAGGAGTGGACAGGACTCGATAGACGATGGATGCTGACTCTACGCATAGCGCCTGTTTGCCAGGTTTTCACTATGGTACTTATCCAAGGCGCCTGTTTGCCAGGTTTTCACCAGAGGATGGATGTTTTTGTATTTTTGATTTTCGTATTTTTTTGATGATTTTTTTTTTGATTTTTTTTTGACTTTTTGATTTTTTGATTTTTTGTATTTTTTTGATTTTTTTGATTTTTTTGATTTTTTGTGGGAATACTCTGAGGATAAGGCATAGAACTTCTTGAGATGGACACTGTTAAGTGGCTCATCTAGAGGAATGCCGTCAGGTGTAGCTAAAGTATAAGCTCCCGATCCATATGCTGCTGTGACAATGAAGGGACCTAACCAGTTAGGCTCAAACTTGCCCTTCTTCTCTCGATCTGCTTGATTTCTCTGATTCTCCTTAAGTACAAGATCACCAACTTGAAACCGTCTTTCTTTGATCTTTTTGTTGTAATTACGTCGGAGGCGATTTTGATAGACATGGAGATGATTAAGCGCGGCAAGACGCCTCTCATCTAGTAGTTCAAGCTCAGCTAATCTGGAAGTGCGATACTCATCTCCGCCGATCAGGTCCTGCATGGATACTCTGAGGGATGGGATCTCGACCTCTATAGGTAGGATGGCTTCAGAGCCAAAGACCAAGGCATAGGGTGTGGCACCAGTTGGTGTTCTGATACTAGTGCGGTAGGCCCATAGGGCGGGATTGAGTTGCAAGTGCCAATCACAACCAGCTTCATTGACTGTTTTCTTGAGGATTTTGAGAATGGTCTTATTGGAAGCCTCAGCTTGGCCGTTACTCTACGGATAGTAGGGAGTTGAAAAGCGATGTTGGATATTGTATTGTATGCATAAGGCACGAACATCTCGGTTCTTGAATGGTCTCCCATTATCAGTGACAATAGCTTGGGGAATACCATACCGGCATATGAGGTAGTTTAGGATAAACTTGGCTATTTGCTTACCGGTGATATAGGTCATAGGAATGGCTTCCACCCACTTCGTGAAATACTCAGTGGCTGTAATGATAAACTTGTGACCATTGGAGGAAGAAGGGTGGATTTGTCCTACGAGGTCGAGACCCCATTGAGAAAAAGGCCATGGGGTTGTCACAGGTTGTAACTCATGAGCTGGTGCGTGAATCAAATCTCCATGCTGCTGACATTGTAGACACTTCTTAGCAAACTGTGCGGCATCTTGCTCTATTGTAGGCCAATAATAACCTGTTCTGAGTATCTTCTTAGCAAGATTAGGACCGGTAGAATGTGTGCCACAGACACCTTCGTGTATGTCTCGTAAGGTAGCTTCAGCTTCTTCCGCGTTAAGACATCGTAAGAGGATACCATCGAGACTCCGGCGATATAGTGTATCACCCAGAATGATGTAACGAGAGGATCAACGGATAAAGGTTTTGCATTGAGTGGATGATAGGTCAGGGGGAGAGGTTTTGTTCTTGAGGTATTCATAGATATCTTCGTACCATGGGGAATTGGGACCAACAAGTTCGCAGATGATTTCAGTAACAGGAACATCGACGGCTGGTATCAACAATTGCTCGATCAAGAATTCACATTTCTGTGTATTTGCAGGCATATCAATTAATGACCCTACAGAAGCCATAGAGTCTGCGGCTTTGTTATGCTCTCTTGGAATTTGCTCAAATGTGATGCTAGAAAAGTGTGGTTTGTAGGCATCCACTAGTTGTTTGTAGGGGACCAACTTTTCATCCTTGGTTTGGTATTCATCCGTGACTTGGCGAATGACTAGCTGTGAGTCTCCATATACTTGTAATTATGTGATGTCCCATTGAACTGCTGTATTGAGACCTATGAGGAGTGCTTCATACTCGGCTATGTTATTGGTGCAAGGGAATGCAAGCCGATATGACTTTGGAATGTAGTCATTCTGAGGTGTAACAAAT
This sequence comes from Cunninghamia lanceolata, assembly GCA_027924645.1. Lineage (NCBI taxonomy): Eukaryota > Viridiplantae > Streptophyta > Pinopsida > Cupressales > Cupressaceae > Cunninghamia > Cunninghamia lanceolata. The sequence goes on from BSBN01000794.1 coordinate 4,821,164, forward strand.
AAGATGCCAGCTCCTGAGCCATGCTGTGTGTAAGAACCGTCAAAGTACAACTTCCACATTATGGAGTTAGCAAGAGTGAATAGATTCTCATCAGGAAAGTCTGCGACCATAGGATGTGTATCTTTCATAGGTACTTCTGCTAGTTGATCCGCGAGGGCTTGTCCTTTAATTGCCTTACGATCTGTGTACTCAATGTCGAACTCACTAAGGATCATGACCCACTTAGCTAGTCTGCCTGTGAGAGCTGCTTTTGCTAGTAGATACTTCAAGGGATCAATCTTAGCTATCAGATTTATGTGTTGGTTCAGCATGTAATGTCACAATTTTTGGGAGGCGAACACTACTGCTAAACAAGCCCTTTCCATTGGTTAATAATTGAGCTCATATCCCACCAAGGTTCTACTAATATAATATATTGCATGCTCCTTTCCTGTGTCATCATTCTGTGCTAGCAGGGCCCCTAGGGCTGAATTTGTAGTGGAGATGTAGAATATCAAGGGTTTGTCCGCAACTGGTGGAACCAATACAGGAGGTGTAGCTAGATACTCTTTAAGTTGATCAAACGCTGCTTGACACTTGTTGTCCCATCGAAATGAAACATCCTTTCGGAGCAAGTGTTGAAAGGGTTGACATTTATCTGCTAGCTGTGAGATGAAACGTCGAATGGACTGCAACCTTCCTTGGAGGCTCCTTAATGCTTTTAGGTTCTTTGGTGGAGGCATCTCCACTATAGCCTTTACTTTTGTGGGATCTACTTCGATGCCTCTACGAGATACAATGTATCCCAATAGCTTCCCTGATGTTACGCCGAATACACACTTCTTTGGATTGAATCTTACTTGGTATTTTTCCAGCCTATCAAAGATCTGTCCTAGGACCTATATGTGATCCGCTCTAGAAGATTTAGCCAATATATCATCAACATAGTCTTCCATAATGTGATGAAAGAGGTCGTGGAAGATCACTGTCATAGCTCGCTGATAGGTTGCTCCTGCATTCTTCAGACCAAACGGCATAACACACCAACAGTAATTGCCCCAAGGACATGTAAAGGTTGTTTTGTGTTGATCCTCCTTAGCTATTCTAATCTGGTTGTAGCCTGAGAATCCATCCATAAGAGAAAGCATCTCGTGACCTGCTGTCAAGTCCACTATAATGTCAATGTTTAGTAGTGGAAAATCATCTTTGGGACATGCCTTGTTGAGATCTCTGAAATCATTACACATGCGGATGCGCCCATTAGGTTTAGACACAGGTACAATGTTTGAGACCCAATCTGAATAGTCAATGGGTCGTATAAACTTTACGTCTAACAGCTTCTGTATTTCTACTTTCACTAGGAGAGCGATCTGTGGGTGCATCTTTCTCAACTTCTGTTTGACTGGTTTCACTTTGGGATCAACTGTGAGATAATGAACTACCAGCTTAGGGTCTAGCCCTGGCATATCTGCATAGGTCCATGCAAATTTGATGGTTCGTTGCAAGAAGAAGTTGTTAAGATTTCTGTGCTCTGTATCAGATAATGATGCTGCTAGGAATGTCATCTTTGGATTCTGTTCTGTACCCAGGTTGATCTCTGTAGAATCTTCCACTAAGAGAGCAGATTTCTCTTGATACTTAGAAGGTAAGGGAAGGTCAAATCCTCCATCCTCAGGTGCCACAGTTGGGTTTTCACCTTTGGATACGTCCTTTATTTTTACTGTTTTATGATCAGGAGGTGCCACAGCGTGGTTTTCACCTAGAGATCTTTCTTTATTTGTACTTTTGCGACTAGAGGATTTGGCATTCTCACCAAAATAAGCCGTGGGCTCTAATTCCATTACAAAACCTGCCTTGTGATCGCCAAGAGGGATACCTTCCCGAAGTCCCATGAATTCAGCTAAAGCTTCGTCATTCTGAAATACATCTATAACGGGGGCCCCTTATTGGTCCCAATCGATAAGTTCAGGGTAGACAAGCGTGACATTCTGGGCGCTGGTGTTGGAAGTTAAGGATACGGAGGATAGTGTAAAAATGGAGGATTCTGCGAATAGATTGGTGATGTGGAGGGAAGAGTCATCGATGATATCCTCTGTAGATGTCAAATCGGCGAGAAACTTGTCAGCTACCTCGTCGAGGATATACTCGATGTCCGAGGCGCGTGGTACCTTCTTACCAAATCCTAATCCTTTCTTGTCTAGCTTCTTTGTTACCACAATGGGCTCCATAGTGCCTTGATTCTGTTTCCCAAGGCCACCTTTGCCTTTATAGCCCATGTTTTTCACTATCCTTAAGCCATTGCCATATTGCTTGACTGGTATCGTGACTAGTTCTTTCTCCTTGTAGAGCCAAGAAGAGATGTCCTCAATAGTTTCCTCTTCCAATAACCGTCCATGTTGGAATTGGGTTAGGAATGTTGGGGGAGGAATAGTTGCTTTTTTGGTAACTTTAGCAATGGGTGGTTTGCCATAAGATTTTGGAGATAAAGGCATCCGCCCTACACAACAAGATTCAGAGATATCATAAGAGCCAAAGCCTATATCCCGAAAGCGAGCTGTGATTTTGGGGAGGGGTGTAGGCTCACTTGTGGAGGCTTGCGTGAGAGTTTCAGGGTCAACATAGAGAGGGGACTCAAGGGCTTTGTCATTTTTAGGCACTTGGTTGCAATTCTTATAGCTTCCTTGCAAGACACGGCAAAATTCAAAAGGATTAGGATCTCCTGGGATGGTGATCTCTGTACCATTGTATGGGAACTTGAGGGACTGATGGTACGTGGAGGGAACCGCTTTCATTGCATGGATCCATGGGTGGCCAAGAATAATGTTGTAAGGCAGCTCAATATCAAGGACTTGACACCTAGTTTCAAGCATGACCGGGCCCAGTTGTATAGGTAAGTGAATAACACCTTCTGAACGGTGTTCTGCATCATCATATCCCTTGATTGTAATACTATGCTCAGTATTGACGTGATCCTCAGAGTATCCCAATTGCTTTAGTAACTTTAAAGAATAGATGTTGAGACCAGCACCACCATCTATGAGGATGCGTTTAATTTTGCGCTTATGGATGAGCACTTCAATATGGAGGGCATCATTGTGACAAGGATCATGGGAGGGAAGGTCTTTCTCAGAGAAGACCACATTGTAAGGCGAAGCAATATTACCCACTATAGCTTGGAAATCTGCGACTGCTATGTTGTTAGGAACGGATGACTCTTGGAGGGCTTTTTCTAGCACCACTCTATGTGCAGGTGATGACCGTAGAAGGTCCAAAATAGAGATCTGTGCTGGTGTTCTCCCTAGATGTTCGACAAGATTATAATCAGACTGAACTGGAAGCCTAGGTGTAGGTGCACGAATGGTGACATGACCTCGACGAGTAGTAACAGCACAATCCGTAGATTTGCCTTTAATGGTGAGGGTAGACACTCGACTCTCTTCAAAACGACCTACAATGGAATCGAAAGACGTGGACGCGTGATTGATACCTTTACCCCTATCCTGAGGATGAGGTGGACCATGATGAGGGAATGGTTCCTTGTACATATCGAGATCCTTGTTCGTGTGTTGTGCTGGTGATTCATTCTCAAAAGTGATTTGATTACCGTCGATGAGGTTTTGGATGAGGTGCTTAAGCTTCATGCAAGATGCAGTTCGATGACCTTTGCTCCTATGGAACTCACAATACTCATTGTCTCTGTAACGTGCAGTTTTGTAGACAGGTTCTCCATATGGGGGAGCATCAGGTAAGGTTATGAGCCCTTTCAACAAAGCTTGTTGTAAGACCGATTCGATGGGTACTCCCAAAGGAGTAAATTGACGTCGCGGAGGGTAATCTTGTTGGGGCCGCTCTTGTTGTCATTGTTGATTTTGATAAGGCTGCCTTTGTTGCTGCTGTTGTTGAGGTGGAGCTTGACTTGGTTTGGAGAGTTGCAGCGGTGTTTGCAACGTTTGGACATGCTTAGTATCGACCGCTCCATCATTGACCACGTTTTTGTTCTTGTTCCAATATTTGGGTTTATCGTTCGACTGTTGATGTGAATTGCTATCTTTCGTCTCCTTGAAGATTTTGACCACACCCTTAGCAATGAGGGCCTTCTCTATGTTGATACCCTTGTATGTGATTTCATCGAAGGTTGTAGCACTAAGGATTTGCAAATGGAAACCTAACTCTTGGTTGAGGTTCTGTACAAATATGCTAACAAGCTGTTTCTCCGGAATCTTGAAAGGGAATTTACTAGCCATTTGTCTCCATCACTGAAGGAAAGAAATGAAAGTCTCGCCATTTTTCTGTTTATTGTTGTATAGATCCGTCATGGAAATCTCATGCTCTGCATTCTAAGAAAAATGGGTAGCAAACTTTTCTGCTAGCTCGTTGAAAGACTTGATACCCGTAGGTAAGTGTGAGAACCATTCTATTGCTTGACCTCCAAGACTGCGAGGAAAAAGACGCATAAGATACGTATCGTTGTGAGAGACCTCGAAGCAAGCAAGATAGAATTCCCTAAGATGGTCTTTTGGGTCACCTTTTCCTTTGTACTTATCGAACTTTGGAATAGTGAAATTTTGAGGAAAAGGGATCATTGGTAACGACCGATCAAAAGGATAAGGGCACACTTCCTCTAAAGAGAAGGTCTTTTTGGTGTGGCCAAACGTAAGATCAGATAGCTGTTGTTGCACCTCCGCAATCTTTAGTTCCATAGTCATGGGAGGGGTTGGTAACGTCTCCTGTTGTCCAAAAAGCGGTTGGTGTTGCCCATATGGAAGATTATAATGTGAGCCATGCGCAGTGGTATTGTAAGGGTCATAAGATTGATTGGGATTGTATGGATTGTATGATTGGTTCAGATTGGGTTGGAATTGGAGACCTTGATTAGGCAGAGGCGGAGGTGGCGCTAGGTAAGAATGTTGGCTTTGCGATGGTTGAGGGAACGTATTGGGGGGAGGAAAGCTAAAGTGCGTTTGATTAGGTTGTGATGGTGGCACATAGCTTTGGGAAACCTGATGTTGGGAATGTTGAGAGTGGCTAGGTAATGTATGAAAGAAGTTGAGCGTGGATGAACGTTGTGGAGGAGGAACATAGGTAGAAGTGATTTGCGACGGTGGGGGTTGATTGAAGATGAGAGTAGAAGGATGTTGTGGTTGAGGGACATAGGTAGAAGTGATTTGCGATGGTTGGGGTTGCTTGAGGATGAGAGTAGAAGAATGTTGTGGTTGGGGCTATGTGACTCCAATTGGTTGAGAGACATGCAGGTGTGATGATATAGGAGGTGGCATATGTTGAGACCCTTGTTGCATGGCTACATACGTGTTCCCTGGATTGTAATTGGGTGGGAAACCTACGCGTGATGGGGTAACCAAGATTCCACTTGCACTTGGGATGGACACTTTAGGAGGTGGTTGCACATTGGATCGAGCTAAGGTGGCTTGCTTAGCTAACTCTGTTTGTCGTTGGAGAGTTTCTTGTTGGTTTTGATAGATCTCCATAGGAGTCAAAAGTGGTGATACGGACCTCTCCTCTGTTGGATTTTGAAAAAGGGGATTCCTATACTGCGAGCCTTGAGTAGGTAAGGGCGTAGTGACCGTGGACATGGTTTGCACCGCTTGTATGGTTTCTTGGGTGTTGTTGCTCTCCTTGAGAGTGGACACATCAAAATCTGGAGGTAACTTGGCACCTTGCTTTGCAAGCAAGCGAAAGAAATGATCCTGGTTCTCACTAAGGATTTTATCAAAGGCAGCTATAGCTCTAGGATCTTGTATAAATTCATCAAGATCTTGCCCATCTTCTTGAGAGGATTGACCTATTTCAAAGTGTCGCTCTTCTTGAGATGGGGGTTGATCTATGACATAACCTTGTGGGACAAAATCCGGAGGCAAGCCTGTGGTATACTGCGGTGCCTTTAGCAAAGGGGTTCTATCCTCATGAGGATTGCTTGGTTCATCTATGTGCGGCATGTTTGGAGAGCTGATTGGTTTTGCCGCGGGTGTATTAGGAGTCACCTTGGGAGTAATGTTGAGACGACCTGATTGTGGTGTGCGAGGGGGTGACTTGTGCTTTTTAGGGACAACTTGCCTAGACTTCATAGTTTGCTGTAGCCTAGTGGTGACCATGGGATTCACTTAGAACACAATGTAATGCTGGGAATCTGTGAGATGCTTTGAAGAAACGGACAAACTCTGATGCACAAAGTACTGAACCAAAGGCGCTATACTGTTTGACCAGAGGCGCAGGACTGTGCTACCAAAAGCTTGCTACTGTGGGCCAGAGGCGACGGACTGAGCTACCAATAGCAAGTTACTGCTATGCCAAAAGCGAGCTACAGTGACCAAAAGCGAGCTACTATTATACCAAGGGCGCTGAAGTAGATTTTTGCCAGAGGCGGGTTACTGCTGACCAAAGGTGATCTTCTGTATGGCCAAAAGCGAGCTGCTGTAATACTAGGGGCGCTGAAGTAGTGTCTGATGTTTTTCAAAGGCAAGATTTTTCTATTTTTGATTTGGATTGGTTTGGCAAGAGCAAACACAGCAAACAAGTGGTCAAAAAAGGCACAAGGACTGACACAACAGATAGTGTATGTTCAAGGCTCCAAACAAGCCCAATGTTTCCACAGGTCTAATACAGTTGCAATCAATAACAAGCACTTTTTATCCCTAGAGACAAGGTTTCATTGCAGCAGATCAGCTCACAGCTTAATACTCCGTCAATAAAAATATCATTCCATAAAGGTGTCAGATATTTAGTATCTTTGCGAGAGACGATAGGTAGGGATATCTCACCCTCCCCTTGGAAAGCTCAAGTAGGTCACAAGAGCTTTATGTCCGAGGGAATACTATCTCTTCTCAAGGGAGCCAATGGTGAGTGTCTTAAGGGTTTAAATCGATTTCCCTTGCACTGATGATTACCGCAATGTTCAGAGGTAGGTCGGGTAGTCTCTATCTAAATTGGTTCTTAGTGACTTTGAGGGACCAACGCCTTACGAGCAATGCGACAAGCTACTAAAAGCTTTAACCAATCCTACTAAGAGTTTCAAACACTTCGCTCAATGTGAAAATCGTTTCCACAAAGGGCTAGTACACCTCTTTTCAGTTTGGCATCACAAGGTAAGGCTGACGTCGGTTAGGACTTGGCTTTCGCCTTATCCCTTTTATATAGCGGTTCAAAGGAAAACTCTGCTTAGGGTCGTCCCTTTTGGATGAATCGCAATCCCAAAAGCAGGCCCTTCTAAAGGAAGTAAAAAAAATGTAAAATCAAGCATGTCAAACAATGGTTCAATTGTCCCGTTATAAGAAAAATAAGGTGCAACTAAGCTATGCACACACAGGATTGTAGTTGTAAATTGTCCCTTATGAAATGAAGTGTTTGGCATTCATGTCCATTGTCCTTTAGAAAATTGAGGTGTTTGTCCATACATGTCCATTGTCCCTTAAGAAAATCAGTATGTTCCTAAGACTTAGATTGCAAGGAAAGATTTGTTCAATTACTCCTTTTAAGCATGCAATGTGTTTCTAAGACTTAGTAAGGTAAAACAAAAGGGTCTTCAACGCTCGTCCTGCATAAATATGTTAAAAAAACACCTATTGGCTCTGTGTGAGTAATAAGAAGCTGCAGCAATTCCGTTAGTTCCACCAAAAATTCACAAGTTAGCAAAAATATATCAACCTTGACCAAAAGCGCTGAACAACATTACCAGAAGCAACCTACTGTGTTCCAGGAGCGCTGTAATGCAGACCAGAAGCGTCGGAGAATAGAGCCAGTAGCGTTGAACAATAACCAGAAGCGCTTCACTGTCGTTCCAAAAGCGCTGCGATAAATACCAAAGGCGTGTAACGATAATACCAAAAGCGCTGTAAAATGTCCAGGAACGCTTCACTGTATAACCGAAAGCGTGATAATATGTTGCCAAAAGCGCTGTTCTGTCTCAGATACAGAAAATATTAGTTTTGTTAAAAATAACCAGGTCAAAATAACTTTTCATGGTGGACCTATTATCTGAAGGATGATATCTGATAGATCTGGGTTGTGTAATCTGGAACCTCAGAGAAAAGGATCAGACCAATAGATTAGCACCCAACAACAAGGATATTCCTAAATAAATCAGCTTAGGAGATATCAAAAATCAGGTTCTGAAAGACAAATATAACAGCTTGTCCGACAAAACGACAGATTTGAAATGAAAAATCACTGCAAAAACCCCGAATGAAATCAAAAAACCTAATTTTAATCAAAAGCGCCTAATAACACCGCCAGTAGCGCTTCTCTGTGCTACCGATAGCGCTTCTCTATGCTACCAGAAGCGCGGCCGTTCCGCCAAGGGCGCTAAACTGTTCCTGCAAAAGCGCTGTAATATACTGCCAAAAGCGCTGTGAAGTGCCGTAAGCGCCGTGCCGTACTGTGTCTTCAAAAAAAACAAATTTCTCAAAGAAACCAAGGGATTAGTGGGTCCCACCGGGTGTGCCAGAATGTGTATATGGAAAAATGGATTAAATCTAAACAAAATAAAACCAAAGAACCCAATAACATAAAGAAAACGAATTTAAATAAAAGCCATGACAAGTAATCAATGCAATAAAGACTTTTACCGAAATCTGTGTTGTTTCCTTTGGATTGAATGTAGAATTGCTCAATGAAATTGCAAAACCATAGCTGCAACAAGCAAGTGTAGTGCTCAAGAGATCAATGTCAAATGATCGTAAGGTTGCTCAATCAACGCGTTGTGTATGCTCGAAGCTCTGTTAAGTATGCCTGAGAATACGATCGAAGAGAGAGAGGCTAAATGAAGGAGATGAGGGGGGTTTATATAGATTTCAAGGAAAATCGATCAACGGTCCAGATAATTCAGAAGAATCAATGGAGGAGATAAGTTGAGGAATGTGCAACGAATGAAAAGCAGACATGTGTCTTGCTTGCTTTTGCATGAGAGGAGTTATCAAGAATAGAAGAATGAGTTAACTGAAGAGATAAATCAATTAAAAGAATAAAGCAATTAGTTAAGTGATTTAAAACAAGAAGGGATTTGCATGAGAAAAGAAGATATTTTGCTTTATTAAATATAGAAATATTTAATTGATGAGCAAGAAAGCTTGAGTTATTTAGAGATAACTCAAATTAGAAGAAAAAGGAACTTAAATAAATAATTGATTCATTTAAATTTAGAGAAGATATTTTGGAAGAAATAATTAAATAATTAGAATTATTTAATTTAGAAGATTTTAAAAGCTAATTAAATAAATAAATTTATTTAATTGTTGTGCATGATTTTGGGAGAATGATTTTTGATTTAATTAAATAATTTAAGAATTATTTAATTTTAGATAAGAGGGAATTTGTTGAATTAATTAAATAATTGGATATATTTAATTAATGTAGATGTGAATTTTGGAAGGTGACAATGATTTAATTAAATAATTAAAAATTATTTAATTGTGGAAGAATATAGAGGAATTTAATTTAATTAATTAAATAATGAGGATTTATTTAATTAATGTTGCAATTTTATGATTTAGAAGAATTTGATGAAATTAATTAAATAATTAGATTATTTAATTAATGTTGAAATGCAGGTGATTAGGAAGAAATGACGAAATGCAAGTGATGGGACGACTTGGTCATTTTAGGGTGTCTACAGTGAATACACTTGTTCTAACATGTTTCCTATATTCCTACATTGATATCTTATCAGTTTTGAGTACTGCACTTAGAGACAAGTTGTAGAAAGTTGGTTAAGGACTTCACAGTGTATATCCTAAGGTAGTGTTACAACATTTTGGTCTACATTCATCCCTAGTGAAATATTTAGTCTTGTAGTTTAGAAGATAAGTTTATTAACATATGAACATGCTATTTCTAAGAGTTCAGTTCATTACACTTTCAACAAAGAAAGTTATAAGTAGTAATGTTCCAGACTGTGACTTGACAATGTAAAGCAATGGTGGAGAGTTGTTGGAATGCTCTGCATCCCTCTAAAAGAGAAATTGTACCCATGCGGCTTTGAAAATATGTTTGGAGATGTGTAATGCACACTACCTTATAGTATCAAGTGTTCTAATGGTCTACAAGCTCAGATTTCAAGTGACTGAAGTAATACTATTAGTTCCAGATGTCTAAGTTGTTCTTAGAAGCATATATTTGAGAACTTGCAGAAGATGGAAAGTCTACATATTAGATATAGGAGCTTGTGTGGAGATCTACATGCCCTAATGTATCTCAGGTTTGAACCGCATACAAATCCTTCTTTTTTCCTGTACCGCATAAGGGATTTAAGTCAGTTAGTGAAGTGTTGCATCTGACTGTCCTCCAGATTACTGTATACCTAGGTTAAATCTTTGATTTTCTCCATAAGAGATAAATGAGGATGGGTGGATCTGGGAATATATTTATAATGGTTTATAAGTTAATTCTTAAGAACTTTAGATGTTTTGGTGTGCCGCAGTGCAATATCCTAAGTTTTCAAATGTCATAGTTAGTCCGGAATGCCATGTTCTCATCAATTCAACATGTTTCATTTCTTGAAGATGCATAGAATGATCTAATTCTTTAGGAGAATGGTGTAAGGACATTACTAATAAGGTACATTTCTTATGTCCTAGTTTGCATAATGATCTTGGTTTCTCCCTAGTGGTGTGAAGATGGATAGTTAGTAGTGGTAGTACTGGTTGAGTTGACTGCTTGGTTTCCTTCATATGCGGTGGATCCTGTTTGATTGTTTTGGTATTAAAGGATGTGTTGTGATATGTCTTGGGCCCCATTATAATGAGTAGTTATCCACAACCCATTTTACTTTCATATTGAATGTGTTTGATGCTGACTCATGGAGAATTACATGTTTCATCTAAAGGACTTGTTAGTGTCGACTTAATTAATGTTTTGAGATGTTGCAGAGGATATATATAGAAGAAAAAATTCATTTTTGATAAATAAGTGAGTGAGAATGTGATAGTGTAGCATGTGAAGGATGAAGTGTGCAAAGTCAATTTGAAGAAGTTATTTGAGCAGAAAAAGAGGACTGCAATATTAGCATGAGTCAGATGTTTTTCTCACAATAATTAATGTTGTTGTTATCTATGTAATTCTCATATCAAATAGTGAGTCTATAGGGAGTTGTAGCTTCCTTTGGAGTGACCCTAAAAAATGCTTTTAGGGAGTAGTAGCTTCCTTACGTTGTAGCCCTAAAACAAAGTTGTAATCATTTGCATGAGCATTATATATTGTGAGCTAACACTCACCATGGTTTTTCCCTTTTTGGGTTTTCCACGTAAAAATCTTGGTGTTCTTGTGTTGATGCATACTTTCCTTTTTGTTCACTAAGTAATTTGATTTAATCTGCAAATGAAGTAGTTAAGTTTTTATGTATGCTAATTTACGCCCCTCCTCTCAGCATTTCTTTGTGTTCAACATTCATGGAGCCTATATGGAGTTGGATGGCATGGATGACCACATTCACTCCTACTAGCTCCTTGTGCTTACATGGTATTGGATGATGGAATCATCAGGATTTTTTCAAATCTCGACGGTGTTTCTTTCCAATGATCATGATCCAGACAAAAGTAGTAATTAGGGTAATTATTACATGGGATGTGAATGGGGTTGCGAGGATGGTTCTAGCAACTTCCCCCAATTTTGGTGTAGATTGCATAATTATAGGTTGCATCATTTGAAGAGAAGTGTTGGAAAAGAGAGAGGTTTATCTTTTTCCATTGTTTCATACTGCTACAGTTTGGCCACCTTTTGATTAGTATCCTCTGCTCAAGAAATTTAATCATGGGGGGAGACAACATTAGAATGAAACCCAACTCTTGTGATGAGTTTAGGGATGATGAAATACTGTGGAGTATTTGCTATGAGGGGGGTTACCCCTTTCTTGGAATTTTTAAATAGGTATGATGAAAATCTTTCAGTCTGGTTTGCGATATCATGGGAGAAATAAATGGTGCAAGTGGGAGGTGTTCAATTTGAAGATAGTGAGAAAATCATAGTTCAAGCTACCGGTATGTCATGCAAGGGTAAGAAATTGAGGAAACAAAGTAAGGTTCAAGATAATGATAGTATGGTGCTTTTCTTCAAGGAGGGTGAAACTCCAGTGTAGCTGCAGGGGGTTTTGAAAGGGACAAGCTAGTTTTTATTTGGGACAAGGTATATTCTATGTTGATGAAATATGTCACTCTAGAAGGGTGATATAAATGTTTTTACCATTATCACTTCACCCTTCTAAATCATTTTAGACATAAGGTGATTATCAGCTTTCCTTTTTATCTTCTGTCATCTTTGGAGTCCTTGGTCAAAGCTACTAAGGATGCTTATTCTAAAAATCCCAATGTTATAGTTGTTCCCCTACATCAAGGTTTAATCATCTGCCTTTATCAACTCCATTTGGCCCTCTACCCCCCAAAACCCATAAAATCCTACTTGGTCAAAGACTCTCTTGTGAAGGGTTTGGAGTGAAAGGTTCCAAATTTACCTACTAAGGGAGGGTCTTCCTCTAAATACAATCCCCTTGCTATTGTTGGGTCCCACTCAAGTAAAAAGTCCCCTGCTGTTGTTTGATATCCCATAGGTAAAAATTCCCCTATTGTTGGGTCCCCCTCTCTCCACCCTAAATAGAGAAAAAAAATGTCTATTGTGAAAGACTCCCCTACTGAGGATATCACCAAAGGAAAAATTGATAAAATTATTTAAATCCCTCCCCTCCCTCCAATTTTATTTCCTCTAGTTGTACCCCTAGATCCTCTTCTTAGAAAGCGGCAGTTGTGGGTCTCTGTAATCTAAAAAATAGCCCGACCCCTTCCTAGGAACATAAGAAGCCATTAGTGAAGCATAGCTTGGTAGATCCTATAAGTCAGTTCAAGGCTAAGAAGCTAAAGGGTGAACCGATTTAGGATAAGGAGGAGGAGTGCAAATTTATGGGAACTATGGTGCTTAGACCTAAAGGGAAACCGAAGTGTGATAAGGTGGCTTCTAAAGTTGACATGGAGGTTGAGGTTATGGAGAAGGAGACAGACAAAGACACTGGTGGTAAAATGGTGAAGGTTGGTGATGTTACTTCTAGGAAGCCAAGAATTAGAAGGTCAAATAGACTTGCTGATATTCAAACCCCTAAAACCAAAATTGTGGAGGAATCCAATGACTCTTTTCAAGAGGAAGAGATGGAGATTCAGAAGGTGGTACTCCTCCCAGAGGTAGAGGAGTGTCAAGATGGGGATAGTTTGTTTGAGGAACTGAATACTATTTTCTGAGTCAAATGATGCTGAGACTGAGAAGAATTTTGAAGAGACCGAGATGGAGAAGGAGATTGCTCTTGTGTAGAAGGAGTGCGTGAAATGTGATCAAGTCGCTGGTGAAATTGTTGAGCTGAGGTCAAGGGTGGTGTCCCTGGAAGGGAAGCTGAAGGTGATGGCTTCTTTGAGCTCAAAGGTGATGCATAGATCTGCAACAAAGTTGGCAGTGTTGCAGGAATTTGAAATTAAGAGACACAATCTTGATGCTAATACCTTTGTTAATTATGAGGAAATGTATGGATTCCTCAAAGATGACTAGAGTCAGTTGTTCTCTTAGATTTTCTTACTACTCTATAGCTAGTTTTTGGTTATGGTTTATGCATATAAATTTGGACTATAGTATGTATTACTACTATTAATTTGTTATTTTTCTAGTATTCGTGGCTTGTTAGTGTCCTATTTTTCCTACCATTTTGGCTTTTTGTTAAAGGGATCATCACCCTAGTTTGCTGCTTACCATAATAAAAAAACATCAAGTTTTCAAAAATAATTTTTTTTTGGTAAATTAGCCCCAAAGTGATGCTACATATGCATTTATTAGACACTTCTAGTTGGAAACATTATGGCCCAAATCTAATTTAGACAAAATGAATCTAGCTAGAACATATGTTTCAACAAAATTGACTTTTAGTCAGAAATGATTAAATTCATTTATGCTAATAAGTTGGCTTGAAGTGTGACAACTTTGAATGGTCACAAAGTACCTAGTATATGGAGTCCACCACCTAGATTCTACACTTATCAATACACTTGTAAGCGAAACTTTCTATCTAGGTACTATTCGAGCACATGCCATGAATGTTGGACCATACTATTCTAGAAATTTAAAAATTTTAAGGCAATTAATCCTACCTATGCTATAGACTTTCCTAGGATGACAAGGAAAAGTTGTGGCCATCATAATTGAAAAGATGTGGTGCAAGAAGAAGTTGTTGTATATTGTAATGGTTGCATGTCAAATAGGCCATCAAATGAGATCCTTGGTGGCCAATTGAACAACATGGGCTATTTTTGAGAATTCTCACTCTTTTCCTTTTCATAGAACCTCAAGAGTGCACCACATGTCTCCAAAAAAGAAATGCCTTAAATTATAATCAAAGATAGAGGTGGGGTCCAAGTAATATTATCTTTTACTTCTTTGCATCTTTTCCATGTGTCATCATGTTAGGGCTTCATAAGAAAACTAGTTCCACATTTTTTAAAAGTATCGTGACCCAGTAGATTGAATCTATCTTGGACAATTGGAAAGTGTGTTTGATTGCACTTATAACTTTTTTGAACTACAATAGAAGACCAAAACTACAAAAATGGATGGAGTGGGGAGGCCCATGGATGCCATGAGGTATTCTTAATCATAGATTGATGCAGAATGGATCCACTGAATATAGTGAAGTATTGTGCTATAGTTACCTAGTTCAAAATTAGGGGAAACTAAGTGGATCACCTTGTAGAGCTCAAAAGATCTTTTTGATGTCTATAAGAAGTCCAAAATTTGATGTCCAAGGTGAAAGTTGTGCAATTTTGAGAAAAAGGCCCTCTAAGGGCTAAGAAGAGGTGCTCCCTATCACTGTTTGGGTGACACATATGTGGAGGAGCACTCAAGAAAGAGAAAAGGTGATCAAAGTGCTCATACTTAAGTGGAGTGGTGAGTGGAGCATTGGAGGGTGGAGATCTAAGTGGGAGTAAAGGTTTGTAGTAGCACTCCAAAAATATTTAGTGCTTAAGAACTAAGTACTAAGAGTTTTGACATGAGTTGTGGTGGTGATAGGCAAACAAACCCTACCATAATTGTCAGTCTTGCATTGCGGTACCATTCTGAGCACCTATGACCTATGGTTGGTGCAGTCACGGTAGGAGGGTTCACAGAATGAACTATCCAGACTGTGCAACAAGAGTAAACACAATGGAAACAAGTCAAAGAAATAAAGAAAATGCATATTCAGTTATTTAGTATATCATAGAATTCAAATAGAGATCGGCTAGCAACATGCGAGCTTATAATTAGGGCTCACAAGCCTGATTACATACATGTGCAAGATAAGGCTTTGAAGCTCCCTTTGCACAAGATCAAAACTAAGAACTATGATTCAATTTCTAACTGCTTTCCTAAGGATCTATTACATCTTTATATATCATTTTCAGACCAATAGATTCCTCCGCGTTGGCCAAGGAAGGTCACAAACTCTAATGAAGAGCTATAACATGTTCACAGATAGGTCAGATCTAAATGCATAGAACACTTCCTCAAATGAATGGAACAATGTGTGGACCCTTGGGGAAGGTTGGGCATGAACCACAGGACATTGAATGATGTGTCATTGAGATCCACAAGTCAAGGAATGATTTGCAAGCCTTCTCCTTTAGCTGATTATTAGGAACTGTTAGAATGCTCTACTCTGGGAAAATAGTTGATCTTCTGATAGCGATATCTTTCTAGTAACTGATCCAAATTCTCTGAATTCTTGATATGATGTAGATGATTGAATGTAGATGCTAAGTCCAGATCCGCAAGATGTGAATTGCCAAAATTGGACCATAAGCTGAAATTGCTTCTGACTAAACTGCCTGAACTGAACTGGAAAATGAAAGAACTGAAATGCAAACAAATTGAAATGCAAATGTTTTTAGGTGATGCAAGATTACTCTTGAACCAAGGATGCTCCTGCATCAGACATCCAGGGTTATTGAAAAAGTGAGTCCCTCACTTTGCTGGGGCTAGGGGAGAACCAAGACGGTCCACCTCAGCCTAAGAAATCCATGATAAATCTTCTTCCAGTCTGCCTTTCCACTTCACAAGATATTCTTTGTATTGTCTTCATCTAGTGTTGCGCCCAACTCTGTTATCCAAAATGTCTTCAATCTGTTCCAGTGCTTTGTATGGTAATTGCTTCTTCAAGTCTTCTTCCATGCTATCACTGAACTCTACTTCATGATACTGATATAGGTCTGCAATGTTGAAAATAGGTGGTATACCCACTATCTCTGGTAACTCCACTTCATATGAATTTCCTGAATCAAATTTCCTGAGTATCCTACAAGGTCCAAACTTCTTCATCTTTAACATGTTATATGTCCCAACTAGAAATTTTTCTTTTCTCAAGTACACCATCACTTCATCTCCAACTTCAAATTCCTTATATCTTATCTTCTCATCAGCCTTCTCTTTGTACTTACTGTTCATATTCTCCAAATGCTTCTTAATCTAATTATGCACTGTCTTCATGTGATCTACAAATTCTTCTACTTCTGCACTTCACTTTTCCTCTGTACTGATTTCTCTTAGTTCTGTTACTCCTCTAGGATTCACTCTGGTTACAATCTCAAAAGGTGTTCTTCTGGTACTCCTGTTTAGTGAATTATTATACGCAAACTCTACTTGTGAAAGAATCAAGTCCCAACTTCTAGTTTTCTCTCCAACCAAACATCTCAACAAGTTTCCCAAACTCCTATTCACTGCCTTTGTACGTCCATCTATCTATGGATAAAAAGCTGAACTAAACTTCAAATCTATCTTCATCTTCTTCCAAAGTGTCCTCCAAAAGTATCTGACAAACTTTGTGTCTCTGTTTGAAACTATATTTTTAGGTAATCCATGCAATCTTACAATCTCCTTGAATAATAGGTCAACTACATGCACTACATCAGTTCTCTTCTTGCAAGGTATGAAATGAGCCATCTTTGAAAATCTATCAACCACTACAAATATTGAATCATGTCCTCTCTATGTCTTAGGCAATCCCATTACAAAATCCATTCTTATGTCTTCCCAAGGTCTCTCCAGTATTGTCAAAGGTTTATACAATCCAGTGTTCTGACTACTCCCTTTTGCAACTTGACAAACTCTACAACTCTGCACAAATCTCCAAACATCCTTATGTATCTGAGGCCAAAAGTAATTTTCACTTACCAAAGCCATTGTCTTATCAATGCCAAAATGTCCTGCCAATCCACCACTATGCTTCTCCTTGATCAAATTATCTCTCATTGAACTTCTAGATATGCACAACTAACTTCCTTTGAATAACATATCCTCTTGAATGAAATAGTCCAACCACTTCTATCTGTTATAGCAGGTTCCTTATAGGCTTTCCAAGGTTGTACAAAATCAGTGTCTTCCTCATACATGTTCTTCAATTCATCAAAACCTAACACTTCAACTCTCATCTTTGTCAACAAGTTTCTTCTTCTACTCAAGGCATCAACAACTTTGTTTGATTTACCACTCCTATGCTTCAACACAAAAGTATAACTCTGCATAAACTCTACCCACCTGATATGTCTCTGATTCAACTTACCTTGACTGTTCAAATATTGCAAAGCTTGATGATCTATATACAACACAAACTCCTTAGGCAACAAGTAATGTCCACTTCTTCAAGGCTTGAATTATGGCATAGAACTATTGATCATAAACTGAATATCTTCTCTTTGCATCATTTAACTTCTCACTGAAATATGTTACAAGTCTACCTTCTTGACTTAACATTGCTCCTATTACATTTCCATTGGCATCACAATCAACTTGAAATACCTTATTGAAATCTGGTAATGCCAAAACAGGTTGCTCTGTCACTTTCTGCTTCACCAACTTAAAACTTTTATCTACTCCAGATGTCCACTTAAAATCTTTTCTATCACCTCTCATTGTCTCTGTCATAGGGTTACAGATTGAATTGAAATTTCTGATGAACTTCTAGTAGAAACTAGCCAATCCATGAAATGATCTAACCTCTCCAATGCTCTTCAGTGTAGGCCATTCAATAATTGCTCACTTTCTCTAGGTCCATCTTTAATCCTTCTGCAGAAATCACAAATCCCAAATATACCAACTCTTCCTTCATGAAACGACACTTCTTGATGTTTATCAGCAATTTATCTTCTCTCAATCTCTACAAAACATGTCTAACATAACACAAATGTTCTTTCGTCTTACTAAAAATTAGAATATCATCCAAGTATACAATCACAAACTTACCCAATAATTTCTTCAGAACTTAAAGTACTCGGTGCATTTGTCAGTCCAAAAGGCATCACTAACCACTCATACAATCCTTCATTTGTCTTAAAAGTAGTCTTCCATTCATCACCTTCTCTGATTTTGATATGATGGTATCCACTTTTCAAATCTATCTTTGTGAAATATTTTGCTCCACTCAAACAATCCATAATATCATCCATCCTAGGTAAAGGAAATCTATACTTAACTGTGATCTTGTTTATTGCTCTAGAGTTAGTGCACATTCTCCATTCTCCATCCTTCTTCGGTGCTAACACTGTAGGTACTGTACAAGGACTCAAGATTTCTCTGATCAAACCTTTTCTCAACAAATCTTGTATTTGTCTATTCAGTTCTTCATTCTCTGCCAGTGTCATTCGATGTGCTACTTTGTTAGGCAAACTTGCTCTTGGTATAAGATCCATGTGATGATTGATATTCCTTATAGGTGGTAATCCATCAGGCACATTATCTAATATGATGTCTTCATACTCTGTCAGTAACTCTCTTATCTCATCTGGTTCAGTCTCTTTCTTCAATGCTTCAGGCTTCTTAGGAATCAAGGCATAACACATACTTTCCTGTTTCAAACCATCCAAAAATTTCCTTCCATCTACCAAACAGATTCTAGCATTCCCACATACCACATCTTTAGAATCATCTTCTAAAGGAATTAAAGTAATTCTTTTCTCATTTGTTGTTATAGTGTAAGTATTCTTTCTCCCATCATGTATAGCTTTTCTATCATACTGCCAAGGTCTACCCAACAAGATATGACAAACATCCATAGGCATAATATCACACAAGACTTCATCATGATAAGATCCAATATGAAATTTCACCAAACATTGTTCACTCACTAGTAACTTATGATCATCATGAATCCATGCTATCTAATAGGGCTTAGGGTGTTTCAATCTTTCCAACTTCAGCTTAGTCACCATCTCCTCTAAAACTAGGTTATTAGAACTATCAATTACAACTTTACAACACTTACCTCTGGATTTGCATCTTGTTCTAAATAGACTTTTCCTTTGTGATGGTTCCTCATTTGTTTCTATTTGAAATAGTGCTCTCCTCATCACCAATGATTCTCCTTTCTCTTGTTTGCCAACAGAACTGGGTGATTCAACAGGTTCTTCTTCAACATAGGCTGCTCTTCCACTGTTCTCTGTCTTCTTTCTTGTACTACCCTGATTACATTCAAATGCTCTATGTCCTTCACCTCCACACTTGAAACAAGTACCTTTGAATGTCCTCTTATCAAATCCTCTTCCTTCTATTCTATATCCTTCATTCCGGTATGCACTAGGGTTTCCTCTCCGGTAAAAATTTATGTCATCTCTCCGGTAAGCATTGTTATCTCTATCATCCTTCCTAACTGGGTTGTCAAACTTGTTCTGCTCCACAAATGATCTATTACATCTGAAAAATGCTCTACCTCTCTAAAATTTACCTCCTCTACTTCTCTGTCTCTGATCATGCTTGTTATTTAACTTCTCTTCAAATTTCAGGGCAAACTGATATGCTTCCTCCAAAGATGTCATCCTTACCAAACTTAGTTCTTCTTGAATGTTTAATCTTAGTCTGTTGATGTATCTAGCCACTTTCTCCTTGCTTGCTTCACTATGTCCTATTCTTATGATCATCTTATGAAATTCTTCAGTATACTCTTTCACGGATTTCTCCTTTTGTCTCAAGTTTTGCAATCTTTTCAACAACTCCAACTCATAGTCAGCAGGTATAAACTAATTTTTCAACTTTGTCACCATCTGGTCCCACTTTGTAATCTTTTCTTTTCCTCTTCCATTTCTTTCTAACTGAACTTCTTTCCACCATATAGCAACATGTCCTTTCAACTTTATCTTTGCAAATTTCACCTTCTCCGGATCTTTAATTTCTTCATATTCAAAGTATTCTTCCATGTCATTTATCCAGTATAGTTTGGCACATCAACTCTAGGTCTCTTTCTGATATTTGAAATAGTTTGCAACATTTTTATCTGATATGATTCTTCTTCTTCATTGCCTTCTAGGGTTTCACCAGTTTGTTCAGCAAATTGAAATTCTTCCTCGTCATCACTTTCAACATTAGGTCTTGGTGTCAATCCTCTTCACCTATCTTCTTCAACAACATCCAAACAAATTCACATTGTTCTCATCAATTCCATCTTCTCATCCATTCTATTAGCCATTGTACCAACAGGAGGAACTCTTCATGGTGGCATCTTCCTAGGATCAAGTGCAAACTGCCTCAGTTCAGTGATCGGGCTAAAAGGGACAACTGCCTCTCAATCGGTGATCAGTTGCACACAAGTAACCTGCCTCAGATCGGTGATGTACTTATAACAAGATCTTATAGAATCCCCTTCGCCAATTCGATCCAAAGAATCAAACTTTCGCTCTGATACCACTTGGTGTAGTCACGGTAGGAGGGTTCACAGAATGAACTATCTAGACCGTGCAGCAAGATTAAACATAACGAAAACAACTCAAAGAAATAAAGAAAATGCAAATTCAATCATTCAATATATCATAGAATTGAAATAGAGATCGGCTGGCAACATGCGAGCTTATAATTAGGGCTCATAGGCTTGATTACATACATGTGCAAGATAAGGCTTTGAAGCTCCCTTCGCACAAGATCGAAACTAAGAACTATGAATCAATTTATAACTGCTTTCTTAAGGATCTATTACATCTTTATATATCATTTCCGGACCAATAGATTCCTCTGCGTCAACCAAGGAAGGTCACAAACTCCAATGAAGAGTTGTAACATGTTCACAGATAGGTCAGACCTAAATGCATAGAACACTTCCTCAAATGAATGGAACAACATACAAACCCTTGGGGAAGGTCGGCCATGAACCACATGACATTGAATGATGTGTCATTAAGATCCACAAGTCAAGGAATGATCTGCAAGCCTTCTCCTTTAGCTGATTATTAGGAACTATTAGAATGCTCTACTTTGAGAAAATAATTGATCTTCTGATAGCGATATCTTTCCGGTAATTGATCCAAATGCTTTGAATTCTTGATATGATGTATATGAATGAATGGAGATGCTAAGTCTAGATCCACAAGATGTGAATTGCCAAAACTAGACCACAAGCTGAAACTGCTTCTGACTGAACTGCTTGAACTAAACTAGAAAATGAAAGAATTGAAATGCAAACAAACTGAAATGCAAATGTTTTTAGGTGATGCAAGATTACTCTTGAACCAGGGATGCTCCTACATCAATGGTTGATCTTCCATATAATACAACCTAAAGTCTACCAATGTATTATGAACAAGACCGATTTTGTTGAATGTACCCTACATAAAAGGTGAATTAATGAGGAACTCATTGTATGGGCTCCTCATGTACAATATGTCAAATTTAAAAATAAATATGATTTAAACACAAAACCTTAATTTATGTGAACATTGCATACCTTGGACACTAAATACACCATCCCACAGAATATGTCATTAACACTAGATAGATGACATTAGTACCCACATAGATATAACAACTACACAAGGAATCTTCCATGCTACGAATGATATAGCCAAGGGTAGATAGCCCAAAAATGTAATTTCAAGTATAGATCTAAACCCTATCAAGTTTACAGTTGATCCATACAAATTTGGACCTTTTGGACTCAACTGTGAGATCAAATTTAGGCTATAATGCACCAATAAAAAGATTAACAATATCTTTCAAAAAGGAGAAGGGGCTTGTTTATTCAAAAATCTAATATCATGTTGAAGTTGACAAAATAATTTCATAGGAGCAAGAATCTTTTGCAACACTAAAGTGCATAGCACAAGAGAGAAGAAAAAAGAAATGTTACATTAGCAATACTAATACAATACAAATTTGCATAGAGAACATTGTACATATAGGCAAGGGTGAGAAAAGAAGGTAGTTGGGATAGGTGAGAACCCTCATGTGCATATGACAAGTGACCTAATAAGTGTCATATGCATATGACTTGAGACAACTAGAAGCTATCACTAAGTAAACTTAACTAACTAGATGTGAATAGGCCACAAAAGTAGACTACTCTAGTAAAAAATGTGTTTACACTAACACCACCAAATAGCATAAATAATGACATCCATTTTTTCTTTGAAAACCTTCTTGATGTGAGTTTCTATGATGCTTCCTAGTTAGACAATTTGTTGCTTCTCAAAGATTAGATGTACATTGGTATCCATGAAATCTTGGTGAATACAAACTTCTTTAACACTTTAAAGAAAGAGAGAGTTCTTTTCATGTGTTTTTTTAGGCTGTATATCGATTCACTCATGTCTCTAAGAACTTCAAATCTTGGTTATTTTTATATTTCCACTTGTCTACGGGTTTCAAATAATGTCATCAATGTAATTTTAATTATTATCATCCTTGAATCTGTTGGGAATTAAGGTGTCTCAACCTTGATAATTCCTTGTATTTTTACATTATATTTATTTATTTAATGCCTATTGTATTAATTGAATGCAAATCCTATGTTGTCATATTGTGGGAATTGGCACGGTGATGTGTCATCCTACATGGCATATGACCACATGTAATTTTGTCCTCACATGAGGAGATAGGCATCCCACTTAGTGGTAGGAATATTTTTCCATGTGTTGGCATCTTCGATTTTGTGTAAGGGAATATTGACTGAAATGGTCATGACAGATTCTTATGATAGTTTTATGACATGTTAGAGTCAGAAATAGAAGGTTCTATGACAGGTGAAGACATGTGTCACAAGGCATCTTGGAAGAAGGCATATTTGGGTGCCCCAAGGAGGGTTATGACATGTTGTAAGAGAATATTCTATTTATAGCTTGCTTATGATAGATTCTCTTACAGCTGTAAGTTATGACAACTATGACAGATTCTATGACAACCAGTTGGTGCGTAAGAGCATTTGTTATTGCCCAAACTGGAAATAGGAGACCATATTGGGATGGGGTGATATGACAAGTGTCATGACCATGCTGAAGTGTTGGACAAGTGTTTCTAGGTGTGGGTTTTGGGCCATGAGGCCAAGTTGGACACCCATTCCAAGATAGGTTCAGTTTTGCCTTGAAAACTTCAATATAAGCAAGTGCTTAGAGAGGAGAAAGAGAAGGTGATTAACAGGTGTTGTTATGCTACTAGTTTGTCTCTAGATATGAGTGTCAAAGACTCCTGAGAGCTTGCATTGCAAGTGTATTGTAAACCATTACAGTTTTGATAATACATTGTGCATGTTTGGAGTGTGGGGTTTTTCACCCGATAAGGGTTTTCCCCACATTATTCTTGTGTCTCTCTTCTTTTATCTTACATTCTTATGTGGTGCATTGTTGCAATATCTTTGTTGTTGTGTTAAACATTCTATAATTGTAAAGGTTAAAAATAATTTGCACTCTTCTCTCTTCATTAGATTAGTGTAGGAAGTGATTTCCGTACACCTAGCTTCCTTTCAGTTGGTATCAGAGCTAAGTTCTCTTTGGTCCTAGTTGTTGGATAGGGGTTTTTTGTGTACTAATCTTAGGCTGAGTGGGAGTCTGTGTAGAGTATTCTGAAATCTTGTTACAGGAATGAGATGGCAGGCACATCTGGAAGAATAGAGATGGGGATGTTTAACGGCACAAATTTTGAGTTATGGAAACTTAAGATGGAGTGTTGTAGAGTTGATAATGTGGTTACATTTAGTATGTTATTGATCTGGAGCTCCTATTTGATAGTATACAATAACCCTCATGCATGGTGGTTATGGTCTATCATTCTATGGTCATTTGCAACAAAGTATTCATGTTGGGTGTTCATTCTTGGCTCCCTGATCACATGGAGAAACTTGGGTTGCCATGGCTATGGTTTGATGTGCTTATGTTGGGTGCTTGATTTTAGTCCCTAGCATTGGAAGACATTATATTGTTAACCCTGAATGCATGTAGGCTGTGGAGTTAATCTTTGGATGGTTTGAAAGCTTTTGGAATAGCCTAGTTCCTCTGTATGCTTGGACCTCTATTTCATTTAGTTGGTTGTACTTACATGTCTCAGTTTCATATTGATTTGATCTGAGGGTTTTTTGTAGATATTCCATTCAAAAATCTATGGTTATGCTTATCTATGTTATTCCATTATTCTGGTTTAACTATATTGGTGTTTTTCAGACTGGTGTGTTTTTCAGATGATAAGTGGATATGGATCTGCATGTATGTCAATGACATGGTGGTTTTGCAAGTTCTACATGGTTAATCAAAACTTGTGGTTTTGTAAATCTGCAGACAAACTATTTTTTAGATTATGATTCCTTGAGAGTGTTTCTGAATATAAGATAGTTGCAGATTTGTATGTATGCTTCGTGCATAATGTGAGGAGGTTTGTATCTTTCTCAGTGTGGAGATGTTGGTATGTGATTTATCACTCATCATTTCTACAGCATAAGCTTAATTAGTTCCTTGACTACGATCACTCGTTTGTGGACTTGTTAGCAAACTGAATCTAGAATTGATTTGATGGTTGAGTCTTGAAGTCTACAAATTGTCTTCTTTGGTATCTCAGTTTGCAAGTTACTAATGTGATGATGAGTTTGCATGTTTCATGTTTGGGATCTACGAGTTATGCAGTTTTGTGGGCTGATCACCTATTTGATTGCAGTGGGATGACTCGGATGTGGACTGTCTTTATCCATGAGATTGATTCAGTGTTTATGCAAACTTTGTTAGTTGACCTTGTCTATGGTCATTTGTGTTTTGGAATGTTGCTTTGGGATAAGAGGATGGATAATTAGAGTGCATGGATAGTCAGTTATTGGGACTTATAGCACGTTTATCATAATGTCATGGATAGCTTGGTTACATAGTTTAGTGTAATCTTTTGATAGTAATGACTTTATCTTCTTGACTTGGAGATCTTGGTTCTACTTTTATTCTTTTGTGTTGTTGATATTGCTCAGGACAATTATTAGATTGTGTTAGAGCCATAGATGATCTTTATTGAGAGGATGGTTATCATGATGCCCTAATAAGCTTGGTATCATAGTTTCAGTGGGAGCTTCGGCAGTGATGTTGGATTCATCATAAGTAATGGATGATCTTCTGCAGTGGATATTGGTGTCATGGAGGAGCTCTTGGTTTTGAGAGTTCTTTGACATTTTTAGTTTTGTTGTCAGGAGATGGTTATCTTCATATGTTTGAGATGTTGACATCTTGATTGAGGTGTCAGGTTTATGATTTTTCGGTATGACATGTTTATTCTTTGTTTAGAGATGTTGTTAATGCTAGCTTAAAGTTTTGGCATGATACATGTTCTCTTGAGACAAGATGTATGCATCATTGTACGCTTTGTTGTATGTGATCTTCTTATGAGGAGATGGTTAGATCATGATGTCATGATGGGATTCTTGATCATGCAAATGTGCAGTGGGAGTTCTGACAGTGATCTTGTTTATTTTTTTTGGTTTTGAGTATTAATCATTTTCTTGAAGCTTCATGATTTTGCAGGTTGCATTTGAAGTTGGCATGTATTGGTTGATGGATGCTCATGGATACTAGAGAGAATTGAGGTGAGGCTTCAGATCTCTTATTGTATGGATCATGTGTTGGAATGGTTAAATTTCAGCAGAAAGTCTGAGAAGCCTTCAATTGTTATGGACGTGAGTTCATATTTGAACTTGAGAGGAGATTGTTCTTGGAGAGAGTATATGATACTCGGTGTATCTCAGTGGATCATTCTCATTCCCCACTCTCAGTTCACTAGGAAGAAAATGTTCTAATAGGTATTGCCCAGGTTATTTCAAATTCATTTTGTTTTATGCTTTGATTTCTCATGGATATGAATCTTGAGCTATATTTATTGGCTCTGGAGGTTTCATTTGAGGGATGTTAGCATGGTTATCTTCTTGATTCGTATGTTTTGTTTTATGATGTTCATTTATGAGGAGTTTAGGAGATGTGATTGGGCTTATTCCTTGTTATGGAATGGTTATGAGTTTGACCTACCTTGATTAGAGAGGCTTACATCGACATTGATGTTTATTTGATCTTATGAGATTGAATGGTTGGGTGTTGTTAAGGCTTTTCAGTTGGGGTTTTGTGAAGGAGATCATACTTGGCACAGCTTAGCACTTGGTGGTGTTGGCAGAAGGACATGCTATGCTTTGCAGTTTCTCTTTATGGTCTCATATTTCTTCCTAGAGGTTCTTATTCATCTAGTACGATCACTGGGTTTGTGGTCATCTACTATTGTTGTACTTTATTATTTTTTGGCAACAGTATGTGTTCTTTTTGATGTGGACTTGGGAGAAGTGGAGGAGATCAGAGGTGAGAGAGTGAGCAAAAAAATGTTTGTGGAAGTATGCTCTATTTTGCAGTAGTTGGTTGTAGTTTGTAGATCATTGTGATAGTTCTTTGTATTATATGTTTGTATTATAAGCCACTTTTTATGTAAGTGTTGATTGGTAGACTTTGAGTTGCTTTGGTTGGCATTCCTCATGCATTTTGATTCCTAGGATGTATGTATATCTTTGGTAGATTGTTTTTCATTGGACTGCAGTATCAAAGGTCTTTAGATTTTTTGCACATCAATGGTTATTGGTATGTTTGTTATCATGGGAGATGGTAACTTTGAATAGTACAGTGGATTATACAGGGATGAGAGTTGCCGTATGGGCTGAATATGTCATGTGCAAAAGTTCTATCAATGGTGGTTTTTTAGTTGGATGTAAACAACTAGTTGTGGTTGTTGTTCTAACTGTTTTGGAACATACGTGCTTGATCTTGTTTGAAGATGTTTGGACTTCAAAGTTATGTTCTTTTAACGAGGTTTGAAGTTGGATACATTGATTTGTCTATGTGGAATTTAGTGTTTCATCATATTTTTGGCATTCTAATTTTTTGTCATGTTGGTGATCACTTGGAAGATGTTACAGGTGCTTCTGTAAAGCTCGTGAGCATAACCTATGGTCATTTTGTCTATGACAAAAGCTGAGTATTTGGAAGTTGCTCATGCTTGCAGGGAAGCCATTTGGCTTAAGATATTGTGTTCAGATATTGGTGTTGATGTAGGACAGGTTACTATCTGTTGTAATAGTCAGAATGTGATGTTGTACATGCATTAATGAAACCAGTGGGCACAGAGAAGTTTAGATGGTGTTCAGAGTCTATGGGCCTTTCAGCCTATATCAGTTAAATCCTATTAGTTCTATTGGCTCTTACAAGGTGTTTGACAAGTGGGAGAATGTTGGGAATTAAGGTGTCTCAACCTTGATAATTCCTTGTATTTTTACATTATATTTATTTATTTAATGCCTATTGTATTAATTGAATGCAAATCCTATGTTGTCATATTGTGGGAGTTGGCACGGTGATGTGTCATCCTACATGGCATATGACCACATGTAATTTTGTCCTCACATGAGGAGATAGGAATCCCACTTAGTGGTAGGAATATTTTGCCATGTGTCATCATCTTGGATGTTGTGTAAGAGAATATTGACTGAAACAGTCATGACAGATTCCTATGACAGTTTTATGACATGTAAGAGTTAGAAATAGAAGGTTCTATGACAGGTGAAGACATGTGTCACAAGGCATCTTGGAAGAAGGCATCTTTGGGTGCCCCAAGGAGGGTTATGACATGTTGTAAGAGACTATTCTATTTATAGCTTGTTTATGATAGATTCTCTTACAGCTGTAAGTTATGACAACTATGACAGATTCTATGATAGCCGGTTGGTGTGTAAGAGCATCTGTTATTGCCCAAATTGGAAATAGGCGACCATATTGTGATGGGGTGATATGACAAGTGTCATGACCATGCTGCAGTGTTAGACAAGTGTCCCTAGGCATGGGTTTTGGGCCATGAGGCCAAGTTGGATGCCCATTCCAAGATATGTTTAGTTTTGCCTTGAAAACTTCAATATAAGTAGGTGCTTGGAGAGGAGAAAGAGAAGGTGATTAATAGGTGTTGTTATGCTACCAGTTTATCTCTAGATACAAGTGTCAAAGACTCTTGAGAGCTTGCATTACAAGTGTATTGTAAACCATTACAGTTTTGATAATACATTGTGTAGGTTTTGGAGTGTGGGGTTTTTCACCTGATAAGGGTTTTCCCCACGTATATCTTGTGTCTCTCTTCTTCTGTCTTACATTCTTATGTGGTGCATTGCTGCAATATCTCTGTTGTTGTGTTAAACATTCTGTAATTGTAAAGGTTAAAAAGAATTTTCACTCTTTTCTCCTCATTAGATTAGTGTAGGAAGTGATTTCTGTACACCTAGCTTCCTTTCAAAATGTGGATCCAACATGATGAATGCAATCCTTAATAGTTATAGAGGATTCTTATTTCACCACCTTAGTTATAACTCACGATTACAAGGAAATTTTGACAATTATTCACCCCTTTAATTATTAATCGTTATAGGAAATTTATGTCCTCATTTGCCACCTCAATTATAACTTCATGGGATTTTAAGGTTTTGGTTCACCACATCAGTTACAACTTCATGGGAATTTTAGGTTTTAATTCAACATGATAATTACAAATTTATATTAATTTAGATTTAATTCACCACTTCAGCTACAAAGTTATCAAAAATTTAGGCTTAATTTGCCACCTCAATTAAAAACTTATGAAAGTTTTAGGTTCTACTTCACCAAATTGATTAAAAAGGGTTCTAGCATGACTTTTGGTTTTTCAATTGCCAAACTTTTATTTTAAATTTATATTTAATATAAAATACCCAACAACTCTATCACTTTAAGTCAATTAAAAAAAAACTCCAAGATGATTATATCTCTACATTAGGGATTTGTTGAGGTTTCTATAAAATTTTCTAGGGGCTAATTCTTAAAATATATTGTACTTAAACC
This sequence comes from Cunninghamia lanceolata, assembly GCA_027924645.1. Classification (NCBI taxonomy): domain Eukaryota; kingdom Viridiplantae; phylum Streptophyta; class Pinopsida; order Cupressales; family Cupressaceae; genus Cunninghamia; species Cunninghamia lanceolata. The sequence goes on from BSBN01000794.1 coordinate 4,850,257, forward strand.
ATCCTTGAAACCATAATGAGTTTGACCACTCCCAATAGACTTGTTACGAGTTCTAGCACTCAAGATTCTTATACAAGTAGACAGTTGAACAACTCCAAGTTGTAATTTTGATCTACAATAGGTCTTCCACATTGATTACTTATATTTAAACTTAAAAAATATTAGTACTATACTTGAATAGTTGTAATCACTTGAAACAGTCACCATATTACCTCAAGACCCCTTCTCCCACATCCTCATCTTTAGCAAGCCTCAGACCATCACATGACTGTCACACATTACTCTAAAAATCATTTAAGAACAATCATATAAACAAGAAAATAGAGTATCAATCCTTAGACAAAATCATGTAATTGAATCTCATATCATTCAATTTATGATCAAGTCAACATAAAGACAACTTATATTCAGTATTCATAAGACCAATTTAATTTAAAAAATACATCATTGTCCCTTTATAGAAATAATGTTATTATGTTATAGAATCAAAGAGTTCATGAAAACAATACAAGAACACATGACAAATCTATTATATACTATTCAAACATGCCAACACATGAATTATTTTAAGATGAAACCATCAACTTCAGTTACTCCCAGAATTATGCATAGTTTTAGGCTCAATATGGTGGTCTTAGATCTAATAGACCAATGTAGACTACTCTGGATGATGGTTGCTATATCATTCCTTTTATTTCATAACTTATTTTATGAGTTCTAGGTTTGCTATAACAAAAGTATTGATATGCAAATAGTTTAAGAAAATTAATTGTAATATCATAGATAAGCATAGGAAAATATTTATATGAGGTTAAATGTATAGGTGTCTTTGTGATAGCACAATTCTAATTCTGCTTTAATGTGGATGTAGGGAAAAATGTTTAAATGAATGATTAAGTAATAAATATAGTTAGACTTAGTTAAATTAGAGTTCGGATAGTAAATTTAAATATTAAATTTAAAGGAGTTAGAAGGGTTTAGTTCTTTTGTCTATTTGTGATAGTTGATGACAAAGATTTTGTTGTAGATTGCAATGACAATCAAAATTGGGATTGGATCTGTATTGGTAAGATTGATAAATCTCTAATGTGGATTTGGATTGATATAGGACCAGGTTGTGCCTACTGTTTGACCTAAAGACACTTTGTTTGCATGTGGTAAGATAATATGTTGATGTGATCTTTGGCATTTCACCCTTTATCTAAAAAAAAGGGTTGTGTTGAAAAACAGTGGGGCCTGCTATTTGTAGTTGGAAGGTTTATGACTTCCTTGATAATGAGTCAATTTCCTTTGTTGATGATACAATATTGAAAACATGCCAAGCAAGAGATGGAATGTTTATGACTTCTTCAATAGTGAGTCAAATCCCTTTACCAATTAATATCAAAGACAAGCCAAACAAGTCAACATTGATGTATGTGCTTATGTAATGTTGATGCTAGAGTACAAATGCTTTGTAATGACATGTTCTTGTTTTTTGATGAGATATTTCAGTATGATTTTTTTATGATAACTAATGAATTAGGATTATCTATAAATACAAGATCCTAGATTATCCTAGATTATCCTAGATTCTCAACTCAAAGTGTTTTGACATGCAAGCTGGCAGACAACTATCAAATTTTGAGAAGGTCAATCTATAACTATCCATTTTTTCCATGTCCACACATGAATCAATATTTTAAGTTCAATGATGACCAATACCATTTGAAGTGCCATATGATATGAAAATGATGATTAGATGATATGCCTGATGTCTCCCTACAGTCCCATTTGCCCTAATTTCATGGTTATTACATGCCTCTTTTGTTTAGTTTCCTCTTTCTAGTTTAGCTTTCAAAATCTATCGTTCCTCTGTCATGCCCAGTTTTACAAAAGTATAAATTTTAAACATTTTGCATCCCCATCTCTTCATTTTTTCGTCTCCTAGCTTTTTCTTCTTTTGTCTTTAGAAAGTGTTAGAACATGTCTTTGAAAGGAGATTGAATTCCACACATTGAATTGATTTCCTAGTCAGTTTTCTTTAACAGAGCTCTATACTCTCTACCCCTTCCTAGTGCAACCTGTACTTTGCAAACTTTGTAGGCAACCCCATCTAGTTACTCTTCATTATAGTAGTCGATTCCCTAAATCAATCAACATAATTGAATTCCCTTTTACTCACAATTCAAACCTCTACGCATTACATCAACAATATTACGACCAATGTACTATTTGTTTATCTACTCAATTATCATCCAAGGTATCTCTAGCACACCACTTAGGTAGGTATTCCCCTGAAAGGCATAAGTATTAGTTAAATCCATTGGAAGAATAGTAGGGTGGCATTCTTTTGAGGACAATTGTGGTCCCGATTCTAGTTTACATTTCTTCAATTAGCTCTTGGCTATTAATGTTTAGTCAAAGGTCTTGAGATTAGGTGGTTTTCATTTTAGTATTAGTTAGGTTTCAATTTAGTAGGCAGCTTAATTTGTTGGATTGTTAGTAGTTAGAGCAGTTTGTATGTTAGAATAGTTTCTTTTCCTTTCTTTTACTTCTATATTTTCTTTTACACAAATTAAATTATGGCAACAAACTAACACTTTTTTTGCATACACATACATATTCAAATTAGTCAAACATTCAAACTCAATCAAGTGTTGTAAACCAATTCATTTGTAAAATTTAAAACAAGCACTCATCCAATTCAAAACAATAATTAAACTAATCCTCTACCCCTTTTTTGGGTACTCCTACAAAACCAAAACTTACATAAACTAAACATTGCAAACAATTGACAAACATTCAACAATTCTACAACTTTTAAAATGAATCATTATTTACAATGATATACATAGAAAAAACTTGTGAAACAATAAAATATAAAAAAATGACTCTTGATAAACAACATCGACAAATTTACAACATTTCACAATCTATCAAACTAATGTCCAAATGTGTCAAAACAAGCCAAAATTTCACCAAGTGAACTCTCTTTAGCAATTGGAGCTTTCATTGAGAGCTCTCTTAGGAATCTTTCTTTTATGTACCCTTAGAGGCTTCATCTTGAATCTCTTATTTGATATTTCAAGTAAACCTCTATGACTTACTTTGGCATGACTCCAAGAAGTTATGTATGCTCACTTTGGTGTACAATGTCCTGTTATATGGTAAAAGGGGGAAGGATGGAATGTGTGTGTACACTAGATCAAACCATCCTTTCATTACAACATTCAAGGACAAAACCAAACTTAAGTCACTACAAGATGGAAGAGGACTCAACTACAGATTTTGTGCTCTTGTTTTCCAAGGAAAGATGAGATTCAACCAAGATTTTTATCAAACCCTAGGTTAAGTATGAGTAAAACCCTAGTTATGAGATAATCAACTTAAAATTGATGATCAACAACAGAAATCCAGAAACCAAAAGTACAGATATGATCATTGAGATGTCAGACCCTGTCTCCCGAAAGTAGAGGTGTTAGAGGATAAATTCGGCAACTGCCAAAGTCTAGAAATGAGATTTTGTCAGAGGTTAGAACTGAGAAAATGTTGCAAATGATGGTCAAAAACTAGATCTAGAACCTAGAAGCCCTATAGACTAGGGCACCAACCTCCCAAGTCTCTTCGGAGAGATAATCTGAAACTGTTTTCGGATCCCAAAACTCTAATTCCTGCACTACCTTCCTATAGCTCCACTTTTCCCAAAACCTGCACCTGTAACCTACACACAAGATGACAAAATAGGGGTTTGGGGGTTGTGGTGTTTAGGGATTTGCCTCAGTCAAATCTCGGGTTAGCATTTAAGTTTTCCCAACACCGTTGTTAGATAGAGAGCATGTCCTAGCAGGGCAAAGGCTAAAGATAATCCAAATGATGAAATGATTCAAATAGTAATGATGTCATCTCAGAGGTGAAGTCCTTAGGAGGATGAAAGCTCTTCAACTCATAAGAAGTTGGATGATGAAGCCATATCTGCAACAAACACACAAATCTACAACAATAACACAATGAATGCCTTGAATGCTCTTTGCTCCAATATCACAAGTTTGCATTATCCATCTAGGTTTAAAATGAAGTCATAAACTCACTTATATATGCTTTCCTGCTAACATTTACGAATTTAAATCACAATTTAAGCTGACAAGGAGAAACATTTTGTAAGGGCCCAAGTCGACGTGCCATTAATTAGCCCCAACCAATCAGGGGAGACTCGATTGGCACCCAAGTCCAGGGGCCCAAATTAGGTCAAGGATAAGTTAAAGGAGGTCTGAAGGGTCCAAAATGTCATGGGTGTCAGGCAATTTTCTTCGGGATGATCAATTAGAGTGTATAATGAAGCAAATAGGACCTAGGAGCTAAAATAGGAGGTAAAAAGGCATGTGGCCACTTTTTACTCTATAACATTTAGCCCTCATTTTAATGTGTGTATGATCTTATGATCCATACATGTATTAAAGTACGGTCAAAGCACATCAAACAGACCAAATACACCCTAAGTTTGAAAGACTATTTCCAGCCCCCAAGCTTAGGCAAACATAAGAAAACACTTAACAGTCACATAAGACACAATGAATACAGTAAAGAAGCATGCAATATGTTGGGTGAATATTTTGTCGTTAACTAATGGCAAAATGGTTATATCGCCACAGCTATGATGAGAAATTTTTCTCCTCTCAGCAAGGGGAGGTTCCCTTTTCTAATTACTTTGAACTTATTTACAATAAAACTAACTTTAGGGTGATTTCATATCATCCATTTCTCTTTTTTCAGAAATGATGTTTACAATGCTCAATACAAAACTCAAAACAATTTACTATCTGAAAAGTACCTACTTGTGTTGATAACTAAGAAACCCATGAAAACACAAAGTTTCTTGTTGCTTCTTATGCCAATTGAAAATGAAAGATTTCAGAATAGAGTGCAGCTCAAAGTCTTCACTATATGCTTAGGTAAAATGTCACGATCACGAACAATAATTTGCAGCCCAAAGTCTTCAAATTACTTTTCATTTACAAACTTAAACTCTAATCTCAAATATGAAATAGCAGCACAAAGTCTACAAATTTTGATTTGAATCACCTCCCAAACACTTGATATTCACGCTCACAATTCAAACATTCATATAAGATCATGTGATAGAAAGGACATAAGAACAATTCTATAACAATCACAAACTTGCTCCAAGACAAAGATTGGATGCCAACTTGCTTCTTAATATTGCTTGAAAATTGATTTACAAAATAAGCTCAAAGTCTCAAATTGCTCTTCAAAATGGCAGCGCTTTGCTTCAATAGTCAAAAGATAAATATTACAATAGGGGCCCTCTTTATTTATAGGGAGAGGCCTTGAGAAAATTTAGGAAAAACCTAACTACTTTGACTTATTCAAAAATAAGAGTCCTTATTGACTTGGGACTTCCTATATTTTTACATGTAATTACATATGAGAAAATTACATGTAAATATGTCCATAACTACAAACAAAAGACATACGAAAACATAAAATATACTAACTTATAAAAAGTTGCATCAACTTGTATTGCCATCTTTCTTCAAATGAGCATCATACATAGTAAATGATGCTTGCATCCCCAAACTATCTGGACTAATAGTGTTCCTGAAGATCATCCGAGCCCTAATCACTACATCCTTCACTATTGTGGTCGCCTTTGCATGACTAGTTAACTTAGACTTCAGGTTATCTAATGTTAACTAATTATCTAGAATGTTGTCCAAAGAAGAAGTTGAGAAAACTTTATCTTCAAACTCTTTTTGGAATATATTTTTGAATTCTTGAATCATCTCGCCTACAGGGAGGAAGTGATGATCCTCTTATATCAAATTACATGGAAGCTCCTCCAATTTATGCATGAGACTAACATTACTTTGTTCACTTAGCTCCTTGGCGCTTTCCAAATCTTTGATCAAGTCTTTCAAAACAGTACTTCGATACACCAATGCTTCTTTAGTCTACACATAAGAATCACGATTTGGAATAACACCAATTGATATTAGAGTATTTACCTTCAACTTCTTCATTTCGATCCACTTCTCATAGCTTCCATCCAAATATTCAATATCCTGAGAAATAGTATCAACCCAGTCATCAAGTTTTGTTTTGATCTTTTCCATCTTGCTTGTCTTTTCAATTGTCTCTGTGAGAAGAGACAATCCTTGCGCTTGCATCTTTTCCAAATAATCTTCAACCACTTTTCATGTCAGGTGAGTCTTCTCAGCCTTCTGAATAATAGGATCTTCTAAAGAAATAGCTTCAGGAGTTATTGACTCAGATGTTAGGGTAATTTTCCTCACCACTGCTACTAGCTATTTTGCCATTGCCTTGTATTGGTCCATTTCTTTTTCCTAATCAAACTTCTGAATTAAAGAATCCAGTGCATATTGCATATCAGCTTCACTTTCATGCGTGATCTTTCCAAGTTCAATTCTAGAAATGGTGTAGTCATTCATAAGAAAATTGATGCAGAGGCATCCACACTAAAACCTTGACATACAGCATGTATGTCTACAACCCATCATCATCATCATATTTGTTGTTAACATTGTTAGCATCATCATATTTTCTCTTGCCGACCGATATCCTCCTGCAGACAAACCTTCGACCCTTCGTCTGTCAGCAGCATCATCATATTCGGCTATCGGCAGCATCATCACATTCGACAAGCGCAAACATCCTCCTGACGTTCACTGTTCATCTTACCACCAAACGCTATCTTCAGCATCATGATGTTCAACATCATGTTCATTAGCAGGATATAAAATATCCGGTTCCTCTCATATATCCTGATGACGACTCTCTTCACGCACCTTTCCTTCGATGCTTACGTCACCCCGATATCCTGATGATGATTATCCTGATGACGATGACGTCACATGCAGCTCCTTCAATATCCTGCTGCTCTGATATCCTGATGACGATTATCCTGATGACGATGACGTCACATGCAGTTCCTTCAATATCCTGCTGTCGGCCAAACTTAACATTATCGGCCCGCGATGGTTTTATCAACCCGATCTTCTACCTTATGCCGATACGCTCCTCCTCGGCAACACCTGATGATGATCACCCTAATGCACATTCACCTTATGCAAACGATTGCATCATGCTCATCTCCACCTACTCGGATGACACCCGAAGTAACTGCAGGATATACACAGAAATATCCTGATGATGCCGTTGTGACGGATTTCCAACCTTAGCGAATTTCGATCCACCGAACCTCCTGAGGTGACCCGATCTGCTTCCTGGACAACTTTCCAGACTCAAACTACCAGCACGACCTAGCACATGCCCATGCTAGGGTTCTCAACACCTCTTGACTGCGATCCTGCAAACATGCATGCGAACAAACAGAAAATGCAAACTAAATCCTAAACTATCGTACATAGCCATTCCACCGATTCAACGAATCAACCGGTGGAATGGATCAGTGAATCCATGAAACCACCAAAACAACCACACGATTAAACAATGGAATTCAACAGAGAATGAACACAAACATGATCTCTTTATTGATTTCAAAAGATGCAAGTACAATATTCTGTCTCTCTCTCTGTCTCACTCTCAGCAAAGTCTGATCGATGATCTATTATATCCAATACCAACCGATCCTACTGCATAAATAGGATCTACTTGCGAGTACTACCACTCGATTCCCAGCGGCTGGGAGCTTCCAAGCGGCTGGGAGGATCCAACCGAACATACAGCATAACAGCTGTCATAACAAACTACCTAAAAATAGAAAAGTATGGTCAACATGACCTTATTACATGCATTGGTCTTATAAGACCTTCTTGGAAACATTAACAAGACTCAAAACAAACTAACTGCCTCATGGAGGCTAGCTGTCAGGTAGGTGCTCCTGCACCATACTCCCCAACAGAAAAGAACTCATGTCCCATGAGTTAGGTTGTGGAAGTCCTCCACCTTTACACTTTGTCATGTCAGTGTTCTGACCTGTTCCAGCTTTATCCTTTGCTGTCTCTTGGCTGCTCCAAGACTTCTGAACTGTAACTTGCTTTCTTGCAAGTAAATCCTCATGCCTGTCAATGTAGGCCCTTCTCTCACATACCTTGTGTTTGTTAGGTTGTCTGACCAGAACCTCTGTCTAAACTACCTCTTGAACTTCTGTAATGTTCAACTCTGTCTTTCTTTCAACCTTTATAGGACAAACAATAGTCCCAACTATGACAATATCCTTGTCATTCCTCTCAACTGGTTGCTGTTTGCAAACCTGTTGCCGAACCTGCTGCTGACCTCTGTCAGTCAAAACTAAAACTTTCTTCAAACTGTTGTCCTTAACAACTTCTTTCCCTGCAATGTCCTCAACTGCCTTTATGCCTGCTCCTATAGGCTTCTGCACAAATTCCTTCTTTCCCACTAAAATGATTTTTGCTGCCTTCTGTACTACAGCTGCTTCCTGTAATGGCATCAACATAATAGTTTTCCCATCTTTCTTGATGGTGTAGGTATTAGCATACCCATCATATAGTACCCTCCTATCAAATTGCCATGGCCTACCCAACAGTAGGTGACAACATTCCATGGGCAAAATGTCACACAAAACTCTATCATGATATGCTCCAATCTGAAAATCCACATATGCCTGTTCATAGACAAAAAGTGATTGACTATCACTCACCCAAGATGCCTTGTAAGGGTGTTGGTGTGGAATCCTTTCCAAATTTAGTTTATCCACCATTTCCTGAGATACCATGTTATCTGTTGAACCAGTATCAATGACAACCTTACATACTTTACCTTTGCTCTTGCATGTGGTCTTGAAAAGGGCTCTTCTTTGCATCATATCCTTTGATGCCTGCAAACTAATTCTCCTTAGCATCAATGCTTCTCCCTCCTCAGGATATCCATAACTGTCAGGAACTCTATCTTGATAAGTGTTTAAACTTTGCACACTTTCCTCTACTTTCTCTTCTTGCACAAGTTGTACTTTCTTGTCATTCGTTCTATCATTTCTGGATGATGAACCTTTTCTTTCTGGACATTTGAAAAATGGATGACCAAACTCACCACAGGTGTAACACTTTCCTGAAAATGTAGTAGAACCTCTACCACTTCCAAATCTGCCTCTATTACCTTTCCATCCACCCCTGAAATCAGACTGTCCCTGTCCTTTACCAGTGTCTTCTTGACCCTCATTGGTTTGCCTTGTTGTAGGGACTAATCCTCTTCCCCTCATATTGCTGCCTCTTCCTCTCATGGACTTATCTTGTCTCCTATTCATCTTTTCTTCAATCCTGATTGCCATTTGGTAACAATCCTCCACACTCTTAGGGTTAGCTAAAACTAACTCATCCTGTATGTTCAATCTCAAACCAGCCAAGTACCTAGCCACCTTTTCTACCTCATTCTCATGATGACCAGATCTCATACTCAACTTATAAAACTCCTCAGTATATGGCTTCACATCCATTTCCTTCTGCCTTAAAAATTGCAGCTTCTTAAACATCTGAATCTCATAATCCTTGGGCAAGAATTTACCTTTGATCCTTGCTACCATTTTATCCCATGAAGTGATCTTTGACTTCCCTTGTTTCCTTCTCTCGGATTGTACATAATCCCACCATACCAAAGCATGACCTCTTAACTTGGTCTTTGCAATCTTTACCTTCTGATCCTCAGCAACATCTTCACATTCAAAGTGATTATCAAGTGCAGCAATCCAATCCAGTAACTCATCTTCATTCAAACTTCCATTATACTTGGAAACATCAACCTTTACCTTAGGTTTATCACTCTGTACTGCCTTTAATAGTTTTGCAAATCTCTGGTCTTCAGCGTCCAGATCTTCAGCTACCTCTTCATACTCTTCAACAGCATCTTCATCTTCTTCTGATTCACTGTCGTCCACTTCCCTCTTTTTGTTCTTCTCCAAGGCTACAAGCCTGGCTTGAAGTGCTTCAGCAAGCTCCTTCATCTTCCTCATCTCTCTGGCATGTTTTTCCTTCATCTCTTGCAATTCCCTTGCAGTACCATTACCTTTCAGAGGCATTTTGTCAACCTCTCACTCCTCTACCTCTGTCCTTTCAGTGACAGAATCAACTCTACCTCTGCCCTTTCGATGACAGAATCAACACACAACAGCCCAGACCTTTTGCTGAGCTCTGATACCACTATGATGCAGAGGCATCCACACTAAAACCTTGACATACAGCATGTATGTCTACAACCCATCATCATCATCATATTTGCTGTTAACATTGTCAGCATCATCATATTTTCTCTTGCCGACTGATATCCTCCTGCAGACAAACCTTCGACCCTTCGTCTGTCAGCAGCATCGTCATATTCGGCTATCGGCAGCATCATCACATTTGACAAGCGCAAACATCCTCCTGACGTTCACTGTTCATCTTACCGCCAAACGCTATCTTCAGCATCATGATGTTCAACATCATGTTCATCAGCAGGATATAAAATATCCGGTTCCTCTCATATATCCTGATGATGACTCTCTTCACGCACCTTTCCTTCGATGCTTACGTCACCCCGATATCCTGATGACGATAATCCTGATGACGATGACGTCACATGCAGCTCCTTCAATATCCTGCTGCTCCGATATCCTGATGACGATTATCCTGATGACGATGACGTCACATGCAGTTCCTTCAATATCCTGCTGTCGGCCAAACTTAACATTATCGGCCCGCGATGGTTTTATCAACCCGATCTTCTACCTTATGCCAATACGCTCCTCCTCGGCAACACCTGATGATGATCACCCCAATGCACATTCACCTTATGCAAACGATTGCATCATGCTCATCTCCACCTACTCAGATGACGCCTGAAGTAACTGCAGGATATACACAGAAATATCCTGATGATGCTGTTGTGACGGATTTCCAACCTTAGCGAATTTCGATCCGCCGAACCTCCTGAGGTGACCCGATCTGCTTCCTGGACAACTTTCTAGACTCGAACTACCAGCACGACCTAGCACATGCCCATGCTAGGGTTCTCAACACCTCTCGACTGCGATCCTGCAAACATGCATGCGAACAAACAGAAAATGCAAACTAAATCCTAAACTATTGTACATAGCCATTCCACCGATTCGACGAATCAACCGGTGGAATGGATCAGTGAATCCATGAAACCACCAAAACAACCACACGATTAAACAATGGAATTCAATAGAGAATGAACACAAACATGATCTCTTTATTGATTTCAAAAGATGCAAGTACAATATTCTGTCTCTCTCTCTGTCTCACTCTCAGCAAAGTCTGATCGATGATCTATGATATCCAATACCAACCGATCCTATTGCATAAATAGGATCTGCTTGCGAGTACTACCACTCGATTCCCAGCGGCTGGGAGCTTCCAAGCAGCTGGGAGGATCCAACCAAACATACAGCATAATAGCTGTCATAACAAACTACCTAAAAATAGAAAAGTATGGTCAACATGACCTTATTACATGCATTGGTCTTATAAGACCTTCTTGGAAACATTAACAAGACTCAAAACAAACTAACTGCCTCATGGAGGCCAGCTGTCAGGTAGGTGCTCCTGCACCAAAAATCTTCAACAGTTACATCCTATGTTGGTCGAGCAATCTCCACATATTTATGGTCTTTATCTTCTAGTAGCTGAGAAAGAGTTTTGGGCTTCTTTTGAGTTTTAGCCTCTACTAGTACCAACTTACCAAAATCAAAGTCATATGGAGAGATGGCTTGTTTCTTCCTCTTAGGTGTATACGTTGAAAGCCATGGAGGAAGTACTGATGTACTAACATTTGGATCAGAACCCATTGTTGGTGTAGGAGGAACTGTACTCACACTTGTGGTAGTAATGATAGGAGTATTTGTAAACACTACACCTGGTACATCCACATTAGCAACTTGCTTAGTACCCAAAATAAACTGATCAAAAATAGTTGAGTCACCTATGTCATAAGAGGGTGAAGACAAACTAGGAATTGATCCCGAGGAAAGAAGAACATTATCAAAGGTAGCTTGAGGATTATCAAAAATTATTCTTGAAGATGATGGTGACTCAGAAGATGGAATATTGATGGGTAAAACTGGGGTAGTAGGAAGAACAGACAAAGGAGTTTAAAGAGATACATTAGGTAGGGGAGAAGGGTTTTCAGTTCCTTGTGGCACATCCCTTTGTGGAGACATAGTTGTATCCTGTAGATTCTCCTAACCATCTCCTTCTTATTTCTCATGTTCATTCTCTTTCTCTACTGAAGACTTATCCTCAATATGCATTTCCTCTGTAGTTGGTTCTTCAACCCCCTGTTCTTCAACTTACATTTCATTAGTAGCAGGTTCATTTTCTATCACTTTAGCCTTATTTCCTTTAGACACAAATTTAATCTTAGGCTTGGAAGCCTTAGATGTGCTCGGAGTATCACTTTTATTCTTTGTCCTTAACTCAACCTTTTTCCTTGTTTGCTCTAAGACATCTTCCTCAGATCCAGTTATGAAATCCTTCAAAGGAATACCTTTGCTCTAAATCCATAGGTTCGTATTAGCTAGAATTGGCTCAAACCTTTTCCTCAAAGAAGTTACCTCCTTCTTTGACCATTTTACAGCAGGCAAGGGAGAATTAGCAATATTTTCATTGGCATAGCTTGAACTGACAACTTCTTCATCATCCATCATATCCTCTAGAATATCGGCCAAACCTAGATAATCAATTTGATTCATGGTCAACCTATTGTAGTCCAACTTTATGATCTCCTCTTCTTTTCTTAAATCAGCCCAGATATCTTCGACCATTGGCTCATGAAATTGAGTCTTTCTCTTTATTCTGTCTTTCACTCCCCTATAATCAAACCAAAGTCTCTTTTTGAACATCTTCATAGTAACCATTTGCATTTATGTTTCCATTGCCTTGGCCTTAGTAGCAGTTGCCATAGAATACCTACCAATCTCAATAGGAAACCTAAATCTAGGATTTTTCAACTCCATCTGTTTGTTATGAACAACAATCATCTGTTGACATAACTCCATCAGGACAAGTTTCTTAGAGGGGAATTTTGGAAGAATATAAGGATAAGCCTAATAAAAGCTAACTCTCAAATATGTGAAAGTGGAGAATTGAAGAAACAAGCAACCATAACCATTCACCACTACCCAAGCTTCATTTGAGACTCTTCTCTGTTCCAACTGAGGATCAAAAAGACACAAGAAAACATCAAACAATGCATCATTCACCCTTCTGAAATGATGAATTGAACCTTTCAAAGTGAGCTGGGGTTAGTACTGATAAACCAGTACAACCCTCCTATCTCCATCAGATGTTAAGCCTCAAAAATGTCTCATAGAAGCTGCTATATACACCAGATATGAAGTCATGTAGAACTTTGAAGTAGTTGACACATTAGTTAGCTACTCATGAAGAGCATTACTAACTTGTTCTCCGCAAAAGATAGTTTGCTTACCCTGAAGTATGACCTTGATGTATGGGTACATACATTCATGGAAAGTTGAATATGAAGATAGACATCTAACTCTACTGAGGAGAGTTATTAGATCACTTACTTCTTCCACAAAGTCGCTCCTAGGAAAACTCATGGACCATCTAGACAAATTTGGTCTAGCAGTCTTGAGCCACTTATTATTTATCACCCTTTTCACCTTTTCTATATCTTTATCATACTCACACTGAGCAATACCAAAATCTAGTTCTACAACATTTTTAGCTTCTAGACACATGAACACCTTATCTATGAATTCTAGATCAAGCCTCATGATGACATTGCCATGTGCATCTACCACTGCCCTGATATCTCTATTGTAGAAATGAGCAACTTGGAGAACAAACTCTGTATTGTGTGTAACAACTGGGAATGAATATACCAGATGAATGTTGCTTTTAACAATCTTCTACATATATGGACTGGGTTTATCTGATTTCGTTCTCTCAACAAATTCAGCCATATCCACATGGCTGATCTCTGTATCCCATATTTCAGCAATATTTGATGTCACTAAAGTTATGGGAAAGACACCTTGATATTTGTATTTCATTGCTTTAGCTTTCTTTGGAGATGGATCAGTCATCTGGAAAGAAGACTCCTTTGGATGAGTTGAATACCTCGGCAACTTGCAAGAGAACTGTAACAAAAAGTCATGATCTTACAATTAGGGGAAATATAGGCAATTTTGGGAAACTACATATTGGCGATCATGACCACAGGAGTGAGATTGAAAGGGCTAAAGAGCAAGTGGGTCGAAAAAATGGATGAAAGCGGGCTCAGGATAGATTTTTAGAAAATTCGCTAGAGTTAGAAAAATTCTGAAGAGTGATGCACGGGCAGCGATTTTTGCCACCCTTGCATGCATAGGGGAAAATGTTGATGTTAGGGTGGCAAATATTGTCGCTCCTGCATGTAAATTACAAATTTTGCAAGGCAAATTACATAAACAGTAAATTTTGCCGCTTTTACATTTTGAGGCTAAGAAAATCTTGTGTTGGAGCGGTGATTTCCACCATTATTGCATGAAACTCCAAACTCATCAAACTTGTGTAGGAGTGGCAAATTTTGCCGCCCTTACACAAGTTGTAGATCTCACAAAAACAAAGACATGAGCAGCAATTTTTGCCACTTTTACATTTTGATGTAGTTAAACGAGTTTTATGTAGGGGCAGAAAAAATTGCCGCCCTTACATCAGATATGACAAAAAAGGCAAAAACATGTTTGAACAGTAAAATCTACCACTTACGTATATTAGGGAAACTTGTTTCATGTAGGGGCGACGAATTTCACCGCCCTTACACTTGGATATCTGCTAAGGGAAAGTCATATACATTGGTGTTAAAAAAGACCGCCGATACATCTTGTTAAAGCAGGCAAAAACCTAATTTTTTCAAACATCAATTGAAATCCACAGTTTACAAGAACTTAGGGTTTCAAAATAGTCCACAAAGAAATACAAACAATAATCGATTCATACAAAAAGATGTTTTAACAAAAATGTTTACAACAAAGCACTTATATTACCACCAAACCCTAACAAAAGAAAAATAAAAACAAAAATAGGAGAAACTTCATCTTACCTTGTAAAAATGATAGAAACCCTAGGCACAAAATCTGCTCAATCCATGAGTTCCGTAGTTTAATTGACTTCACAGAGGGTTTAGATGGTTTATCTCAAGAGGTTTAGAATGAAAACTAAATAAAAATAATGACTAAAATGCTTTTAAAAGGTTTTTAAAGATTGCATTAATCCCTAGTACGAGTGCCATTAATGCACTCTTTTTTAACTTGACATGCCCGAGATATGCTCGAGTGGTAAATTCACCACCTTCGCATATCACAATGACGACATGAATGGGCAGCAAAATTTGTCGCCCCTGCACATAAAAGTGTGAGAAGACAAATATGTTACAGCAGTGATTTTTACCACCCTGACATAAAAGATAATTGACAAGAACAAAATGCATGGGCAGAAAAAATTGCCACCCCTGCACATAACTCAAAAACAAAAATATGCAATGGCAATAAAATCTACCGACCTTGCATGTTAACAAAATTCCTCTAACTCTTCAAAATTGCAAAAATAATTCAACAACTTGCGCAAATTTTGAGAAATCAAAATGAGAAGGTACTCAAATAGATACTCAGGAGCGAGAGGACTACGCACGAGGATAAGATGACTCACCTCGATTTGCAAGCTTAGAGTGTAGGCTACAAAATAAACAAGTTTCGTAGGGGTCATCCTAGAAAATGAGCACAGCTGATTTTGAGGACAACAACTAGCTCTAACTAGGGAACTTCCTTCGATCGTTCTTTGAAACAATCAAAGGGAGAATAATCCGGTCTCTAAGTTCCTTCATCCATGCCATTGGGCCATAGAGTCAAGCAAACAAAACTAAAAGACACAAAAAGACCAAACAAAAATGAAAAAGAATAACACAAACTATACAAATATACTGATGAACTTATCTGATACTTCATGGATTGAAATGCTTCATATGTTGTCCACTATGGGGCAGCAAGAACGGTGTCCCATCTTGATACTCTAGTAAGAAACTATTCTCACCACAAAGTTGGTGAATGATGAATGGACCTCTCCATAGGGAATAAAATTTCCCTTGCATTCCTTTTGGCTTTCTTCTCTTACTCCATAACAAGACTTGATCCCCAACTTGAAATTCTTTGGCCTTTGCCTTTTTGTCAAAAAGTTTCTTGACTTGTCTTTGATGCTCAGCTATACGGTCTACTACCATAACCCTCTGCTCTTCAAGTTTAGAAAGGTACATTATTCTTTTGTCAATAGAACTTTCAAAAGTTCTATCTTCCACTACTTTTACCAACTTCAAAGCCAGCAATTCCAAGGTAATAGGTATTTCTGCATTCAAACCATATAGAAGCTAGAATGGTGACATACCAATTACCCTTTTAGGGGTAATTTTGTTAGCCCATAAAGCATCAAACAAAGCTTTATGCCATGTTCTCTTATTGTCTTCTACCAGTTTCCTGATAATTGTAACCAAATTCTTATTGCTAGATTTTGCTTGACCATTCCCTTGCGGATAATAGTCAGATGAATGTGAAAGAATAATCCCATACTCAGAAAAAACTAGTGATCTCATTTAAAGAAAAACATGTAGCATTATCTTCTAAAATTTTGTTTGGAACTCCAAAGCGGGAAATTATATTCTCCTTGAGGAACTTGCACACTACCTCAGAAGTAGCATGCTTAACTGGAATAACCTCCACCCACTTGGTAAAGTAATATGTTGTAGTAAGAACAAAAATGTGTCCAGTACTCAATGGTGGATTCACAACACGAATGAAGTCAATGCCTCATTGCTGAAAAGGTTCTTCAATCACAACTGGTTTTAGTTGTAATGCAGCTAACTTAGGCTTCCCCACAAACTGTTGGCAGAGTTCACATCTACGTACCAAGTTGTATAAATCTTAAAATAATGTAGGCCAATAGTACCTAGCCCACAAAATTTTATGAGCTGTTATAGGTGTAGAAAAATATCCTCCACATGCCAAATTGTGAAAAGACTCCAAAAGGTTGCTTTGTTGTGCTTTATCCACACAACGAAGAAAAACTCCATCAAGACTTCTTTTATACAAATTGTTATCCCATAGGACATAGTTTGCAACCTTTAGCTTGATAGTTTGCTTCTCTTTGTAAGATAAATGAGAAGGGCACTCACCATATGTGAGAAAATAAGTGATATTAGAATACCACTCATCTGTTGTAGTAACAAAGAGAACAGTTGGAACATCTTCAACCTCTACCTCTTCATCACCTATTTCGTTTGGGACATTATCAGCAACTAGCTGACACAAATCTCTCCCATGCAGAAGCTTGGTGGGTTTGATATCAAGATCAAATTCTTGAATTTGGCAATCCAATTGCCTCTTTTAGTCCCAAATTCTTGTTGTGTCAGGATAGATTTCACTGTTGTATCTGGCACCAAAACAACAGTATGTGAATTCAGAATGTAAAACCTGAAATGCTTCACCACTTTGACTATAGTGTAAGCATGTCTCTCCATATTTGAGTACTTAAGTTCATGAGCTTTCAGTGGAAAACTCATAAACGAAAACAAATATTCCACACTCTCTTCATTTTGCTGAACTAGAATTGCTGAAAGTGTATGCTCTGAAGCATAACTATACATTATGAAATCTTTAGTGTAGTTGGGACAAACCAAAATTAGAGCCTAGGCTATGGCTCTTTTAATGGCCTCAAAAGTTGCTTTACCCTCCGCGCTCCAACGGAAAGTGGTCTTACCCTTCATCATACTAACAATATGACGAGTTTTCTTTGCGAATTCCAGAATGAACCTCTGCATAAAATTCACCTTCCTGAAGAAAGAATGAACATTTGTCTTACTAGAAGACAAAGTAAGATTTTGGATAGATTTAACTCTCTCAGAGTCAATTTTAGTACCTTCTTTGGACACAATGTGACCAAGAAGCTTACCTTCTATAACCCCAAAACTTGACTTCTTAGGATTAAGAGAAATACCATATTGATGACACTATTCCAAGACTTGTCGCAAATGGTAGGCATGATCTTGACATTTCTTAGAGAAAAAAGTCAAATCATCAAGATACACCACAATGAACTTATCCATTTCATCTCTAAAAGCGAGGTCCATTGCTCTTTGGAAAGTAGTGCCAACATTAATCAAACCAAACGGCATCCTGCAGTATGCAAATGTGCCCCATGGTGTCATGAAAGCAGTCTTGTATTGATCCGCTTCATTGACTTCTACTTGATTGTAACATTGATTAGGGTAGTTATCTTTTAAATAACATTGATTAAGATTTCTAAAATCTACACAAATACAGATTTCTCCATTCTTCTTTCTTACAAGAACAATATTGGTGATCCAAGTAGAATGGTGAATTGGAAGATAATCCTAGCATTCAGTTTTTTTTGGATTTCAGCAAGAATAGTACTTGATATCTTGGGATTATACTGCCTCTACTTTTGTTTGAGGCAACGATCCTACCTTGAGAGGAATCTCGTGTTGGATCTCCTTGGGTTTGAAAGAATTCAGATCATCATATGAATACGCCAACACATCAATGTAGTGGCGAAGAAGTGTAATGAACTTGAATTTCTCATCAGCAATGCAACATTTCCTGATGATAACCATCTTGGGATCTGATTATGAACTCAGGTTCACTTGTTCAAATTCCATTGATGAATTTGAATCAAGTTGCTATTGTTGTTTGATATATCGGTCATGATTGCCAAATAACTTTTCTAGAGAAACCAAACCTTTCAGAATTTTATTTCCTTTTAATTGGAGAATCTCCTCGCCAGTCTATGAATCAACTTCAAAAACATATTCCCGAGGTGGAGAATCACTCCCTTCAAAGTAGAGTTCATCAAAGCTATTTATCTTCTCTAAGAAAGCTATGATCTGATTATCACCATTGAAGACTTGCCAATGGTCAGCATTATCTGGTACACTTGGTCAGAAGACCAACTCAATTATGTACTTATTACCTTTAAAATCCTTGTGAGGGACCATAAGGGTGGCAGATATGGCTAATGAATCAGCATGATCATTAAACTCTCTTGGTACTGTGGAAATGTCGAAAGCATCAAAACCTTCAATGCAATCCCAGACACGATTGCGGTAATGTCTTAACCTTTCATTCTTGGTTTGGTAAAGATTACTTACTTGACAAACAACAAGCTCCACATCACCTCGTGCATGAAGGTTTTTAATACCTTTAACACAAGTAGCTTCCATTCTGAGTAACAATGACTCGTACTTAGCGGTGTTGTTAGTATTGTCAAACTGTAGCTTATAGGAGAAAGGAAAAATATCATCTTGTTGAGATATTAGAACTATTCTAGTCCTAGATCTAGTGGAAGAACAACTACCATCAAATTCTAAAATCCAAATATCATTTAAATTTCCCACTTTGATATTTCTATGACCAGTAGACTCTTCATCGGAGGAGTAAGAATCTGGTATCACCATACTCTTGTCTAAAATTTCATCTAAATTTTCTTCTAAGTATTCATCTGAATTATCTGAATTTTCATCTAATGAACTAGAAGTGTTTTCAGTGGTCAAGAAATAATTACCCATCCCTGAAGACTCAAATAAAATTTGAGCTTTTGGATCTTCAGTTTGAGTAACAATGTATTTTGCCTCCCTTTTAGGAAGCAATTTCTACATGACACCTTTGACAGGTATTCTTGCCTTAGACAAATCCATATTTAGTTCTCCTCCTATATCCTTACAAAAAATACATCCAAGAAAAATACCATAAGAAGCTGGAACATCAGCAACCAGGACGGTCATCTTTATTCTTTTCTCTAGAAAAGTTGTGAATGCAAATTGTGCATCCTTAATTTGGACTAACAAAGGCACTTGATTATTTTCCATTGAAAAGCATCCCTTGAAGGTCTTGGCCAAAGTGAGTCTGAGAGCATCTTCCACCTTGGTAGGCATGACATTGTCAGATGCTCCCGAGTCTATGATACAATTGCTTAATTTGTGGCCATTGACTAACAGAGAAACATAGAAGGGTTCTATTTTCCCTAGAGAAACAAGAGGAGTAGTAACTAGGTTATTTTGGGTGGACCTATTCTTTGAGGAGTCATGAACAGTCTTAGGAGAATCTTGCCCTGTAGGGGCAACATTATTTTTAACAAATTTGGCTAACCTTTCAAATTGATCAAGGTTAGCTTGTAAATATTCTACCTCAGACATCTGGATTTTGGTTTTCCTAGCATGGTCAATTATGTCAAAGAGCTGAAATGAATTAGACATAGAGGTAGGAAATCCTTCATTCTGGGGTTTAATTGGGGTAGTACTAGTCTAAGGAATAGCAGTAGAAGAAGTAGGATTGTTAGAAGAACTTGTTTATTGATAGCCAGATCCCTTGATTGAAAAGGCAATGGAGTTCCTCATTTGGCAATTGAAATCACATGTTGAGGCTCTTCTCTTGATTTTCCTTTATCATCCACTTGCTAATTTGATTGATTTTGAGACCTGGTGAAAATAGCATATGCTCCACCATATACATCTTCTTCTCTTTCTGTTTCATCTCGATAGTTTAGGAACCCAATATTAGAGTCGCCAGCCAATTCCTCTCCTCCTTCCATAAAGAGGTTGGCAGTGTTTTCCTGATCCAAGCCAGGTTGGAGAAAATTTTCATGTTCACCTTCACAATAGCCAACTGCTGAGTTGATCGGTGGTGCTTCAATAGCAAGCTTCCCTTGTGTTGGTGGAAGCCTATTCTGCCCTTGATTTCTCGCATAATTGCCTTGATATGAAGTATTAGGAAATGTCCTTCTTGGTATGTCTCAATAAGAAGGAATGGACATATTCTAGGACATTTGCTTTTTCAAAGCCAGTAACTCATTTGCTAACTTTTACACCATAGGATCTGTAGTGCTTGTGCATGATAAATCAATAGAGGATTGACCTCTATTTCTATTTGAATCATTTCTTATCTTACCCACAAGGATAAGATCATCTTCAACCTCCATAGCCAAACTTTGTGCTAGAGGAAGATCAGCAGGATTAGCCCTCCTTAATAGAAAGCTTACCTCAGGAAGATGAGTATTAATGAAGAAACATTTCAGATTTTCCACCATTGGTTGGGCGGTTGCTGGAATCCTATTTGTCAATTTATTGAACTTACCAATGAAATTCTGCATGGGCTCATGTGGTTCTTTCTTCATCTATGTTAGCTGGGCTAACAAAGCATGTGTGTCTTCTGCAGGCTTAAACCTAGCTTCAAACTTGGTTTTAAGAGTATTCCAATTAGTTATGGTTTGGGCTTGAAGGTGGTAGAACCAATTCGCAGCAGCACCTTGAAGTGTTTCTACAAAAAGTCTCATAGACACATCTTTGTGCTCCACCCCTAACACACCACAAGCTATACAAAAGCTGCAATGTGTTCATCAGGATGGACTTTCCCATCACCCTAGAATTTTGGAAAATTCTTCCTTGAACTACAGGGTAGTTCATGTAGTGGTGGTGTCAAATTCAAAGGTCTAAAAGAATTATCCCACAGGCCTTGAGCTGCCATTGTACATTGATTGAAAGGTGGGCTAACAAATCTTTGTGGAACTTGAACAGATAAAACTCTGTTAGTATTTCAGCTGGAAGCTTCACTTGGTATAGGAGACCTGGTGTTGGTAGGAGGAAAACTCCTTGTTCGTTGAAGCTGAGGTTTTGGAGGCAAAAGACCAAAATTATTTTGCTGCATTAACTCAAACACAGGATCAATAAGTCCTTGAGCTCTCTTACTTCTTATATACCTTGAGTCTGCTAGAATGCAATGTACTTCACAAAGATTTAGAAACAACTTAAAACAATGAATGAGGATGAAATGCTTCAACTCAAAGCGTGAGGCTCCAAGTTGCGCGTTCTTCCCCGATAGAGTTGCCAAAAAACTGTTGGGTGAATATTTTGTCGTTAACTACTAACAGCAAAATGGTTATATCGCCATAGCTATGATGAGAAATTTCTCTCCTCTCAACAAGGGGAGGTTCCCTTTTCTAACTACTTCAAACCTATTTATAATAAAACTAAATTTGGGGTGATTTCATATCATCCATTTCTCTTTTTTCAGAAATGATCTTTACAATGCTCAATACAAAGCTCAAAACAATTTACTATCTTAAAAGTACCTACTTGTGTTGATAACTAAGAAACCCACGAAAACACAAAGTTTCTCGTTGCTTCTTATGCCAATTTACAATGAAAGATTTCATAATAGAGTGCAGCTCAAAGTCTTCACTATATGCTGAGGTAAAATGTCACGATCACGAACAATAATTTGCAGCCCAAAGTCTTCAAATTACTTTTCATTCACAAACTTACACTCTAATCTCAAATATGAAATAGCAACACAAAGTCTACAAATTTTGATTTGAATCACCTGTCAAACACTTGATATTCATGCTCACAATTAAAACATTCATATAAGATCATGTGATAGAAAGGACATAAGAACAATTCTATAACATTCACAAACTTGCTCCAAGACAAAGATTGGATGCCAACTTGCTTCTTAATATTGCTTGAAAACTAATTTACAAAATAAGCTCAAATTCTCAAATTGCTCTTCAAAATGGTAGTGCTTCGCTTCAATAGTCAAAAGATAAATATTACAATAGGGGCCCTCTTTATTTATACGGAGAGGCCTTGAGAAAATTTAGGAAAAACCTAACTAATTTAACTTATTCAAAAATACGAGTCCTTATTGACTTGGGACTTCCTATATTTTTACATGTAATTACATATGAGAAAAGTACATCTAAATATGTCCATAACTATAAACAAAAGACATATGAAAACATAAAATATACAAAGCTATAAAAAGTTACATCAACCTGTATTGCCATCTTTCTTCAAATGAGCATCATACATAGTAAATGTTGCTTGCATCCCCAAACTATCTGGACTAACAGTGTTCCTGAAGATCATCCGAGCCTTGATCACTACATCCTTCACTATTGTGGTCGCCTTTGCATGACTAGTTAACTTAGACTTCAGGTTATCTAATGTTAACTAATTATCTAGAATGTTGTCCAAAGAAGAAGTTGAGAAAACTTTATCTTCAAACTCTTTTTGGAATATATTTTTGAATTCTTGAATCATCTCGTCTACAGGGAGGAAGTGATGATCCTCTAATATCAAATTACATGGAAGCTTCTCCAATTTATGCATGAGACTAACATTACTTTGTTCACTTAGCTCCTTGGCACTTTCCAAATCTTTGATCAAGTCTTTGAAAACATTACTTCGATAGACCAATGCTTCTTTAGTCTCCACATAAGAATCATGATTTGGAACAACACCAATTGATATCAGAGTATTTACCTTTAGCTTCTTCATTTCAATCCACTTCTCATAGCTTCCATCCAGATATTCAATAACCTGAGAAATAGTATCAACTAGGTCATCAAGTTCTATTCTGACCTTTTCCATCTTGCTTGTCTTTTTAGTTGTCTCTGTGAGAAGAGACACCCCTTGTGCCTGCATCTTTTCCAAATAATCTTAAACCACTTTTCCTTTTAGGTGAGTCTTCTCAGCCTTCTAAATAACAAGATCTTCTAGAGAAATAGCTTCAGGAGTTATTGACTTAGATGTCAGAGTAATTTTCCTCACCACCATAGCCAGTTGTTTTGACATCGCCTTGTAGTGGTCCATTTCTTTTTCTCAATCAAACTTCTGAATTAAAGAATCCATTGCAGATTGCATATCAAATTTTGCACTTTCATGCGTGATCTTTCCAAGTTTAACTCTAGAAATGGTGTAGTCATTCATACTGAAATCTTCAACAGTTACATCCTATGGTGGTCGAGCAATCTCCACATATTTATGGCCTTTATCTTTTAGTAGCCGAGAAAGAGTTTTGGGTTTCTTTTGATTTTTAGCCTCTATTGGTACCAACTTGCCAAAATCAAAGTCATATGGAGAGATGGCTTGTTTCTTCCTCTTAGATGTATACGTTGAAAGCCATGGAGGAAGTACTGATGTACTAACATTTGGATCAGAACCCATTGTTGGTGTAGGAGGAACTGTACTCACACTTGTGGTAGTAATGATAGGAGGAGTATTTGTAAACACTGCACCTGGTACATCCACATTAGCAACTTGCTCAATACCCAAAACAAACTGATTAAAAATAGTTGAGTCACCTATGTCATAAGAGGGTGAAGACAAACTAGGAATTGATCCCGAGGAAAGAAGAACATTATCAAAGGTAGCTTGAGGATTATCAAAAATTGTTCTTGAAGATGATGGTGGCTCAAAAGATGGAATATTGATGGATGAACTGGGGTAGTAGGAAGAATAGACAAAGGAGTTGAAAGAGATACATTAGGTAGGGGAGAAGGGTTTTCAGTTCCTTGTGGCACATCCCTTTGTGGAGACATAGTTGTATCCTGTAGATTCTCCTGACCATCTCCTTCTTCTTTCTCATGTTCATTCTCTTTCTCTGTTGAAGACTTATCCTCAATATGCATTTCCTTTGTAGCTAGTTCTTCAACCCCCTATTCTTCAACTCCCATTTCATTAGTAGCAGGTTCATCCTCTATCACTTTAGCCTTATTTCCTTTAGACATAAATTTAATCTTAGGCTTGGAAGCCTTAGATGTGATCAGAGTATCACTTTTATTCTTTGTCCTTAACTCAACCTTTTTCCCTATTTGCTCTAAGACATCTTCCTCAGATCCAGTTATGAAATCCTTCAAAGGAATACCTTTGCTCTGAAGCCATGGGTTTGTATTAGCTAGAATTGGCTCAAACCTTTTCCTCAAAGAAGTTACCTCCTTCTTTGACCATTGTATAGCAGGCAAGGGAGAATTAGCAATATTTTCATTGACATAGCTTGAACTAACAACTTCTTCATCATCCACCATATCCTTTGGAATATCAGCCAATGATAATCAATTTGATTCAGGGTCAACCTGATGTAGTCCAACTTTCTGATCTCCTCTTTTGTTCTTAAATCTGCACAGATATCTTCGACCATTAACTCATGAAATTGAGTCTTTCTCTTTATTCTGTCTTTCACTACCCTATAATCAAACCAGAGTCTCTTTTTGAACATCTTCTTAGTAACCATCTACATTTCTATTTCCATTGCCTTGGCCTTAGCAGTAGTTGCCACATAATACCTACCAATCTCAATAGGAAACCTAAATCTAGGCTTTTTTAACTCCATCTATTTGTTATGAACAACAATCATCTGTCAACATAACTCCATCAAGACAAGTTTATCAGAGGGGAGTTTTGGAAGAATATAAGCATAACCCTGATAAAAGACAACTCTCAAATATGTGAAACTGAAGAATTGAAGAAACAAGCAACCATAACCATTCACCACTGCCCAAGCTTCATCTGAGACTCTTCTCTATTCCAACTAAGGATCAAAAAGACACAAGAAAACAACAAAGAATGCATCATTCACCCTTCTAAAATGATGAATTGAACCTTTCAAAGTGAGCTAGGGATAGTACTGATAAATCGGTACAACCCTCCTATCTCCATCAGATGTTAAGCCTCAAAAACATCTCATAGAAGCTGCTATATACACCAGATATGAAGTCATGTAGAACTTTAAAGTAGTTGAAACCTTAGTTAGTTGCTCATGAAGAGTATTACTAACTTGTTCTCCCTAGAAGATAGTTTGCTTACCCTGAAGTATGACCTTGATGTATGGGTACATCCATTCATGGAAAGTTGAAGATGAATACAGACCTCTAACTCTACTGAGAAGAGTTATTAGATCACTTACTTCTTCCACAAAGTCACTCCTGGAAAAAATTCTAGTCCATCTAGACAAATTTAGTCTAGCAGTCTTGAGCCACTTAGTGTTTATCACCCTTTTGACCTTTTCTATATCTTTATCATACTCACGCTGAGAAATACCAAAATCTAATTCTGTAACATTTTCAGCTCCTTGACACATGAACACCTTATCTATGAATTCTGGATCAAGCCTCATGATGACATTGTTGTGTGCATCTACCACTACCCTAGTATCTCTATTGTAGAAATGAGCAACTTGGAGAACAAACTCTGTATTGTGTGCAACAACTAGGAATGAAGATACCAGATGAATGTTGCTTTTAACAATCTTCTACATATAGGGACTGGGTTTATCTGACTTCATTCTCTCAACAAATTCAGCCATATCCACATGGTTGATCTCTGTATCCCGTATTTCATCAACATTTGATGTCACCAAAGTTACGGGAAAGACACCTTGATATTTGTATTTCATTGCTTTGGCTTTCTTTGGAGAGGGATCAATCATCTGGAAATACCTCGGCAACTTGCAAGAGAAACTATAACAAAAAGTCATGATCTTGCAGTTAGGGGAAATATAGGCAATTTTGGGAAACTACATAGTGGCGATCATGACCACAAGAGTGAGCTTGAGAGGGCTAAAGAGCAAGTGGGTCAAAAAAATGGATGAAAGCAGGCTCAGGATAGCTTTTTAGAAAATTCTCTAGAGTTAGAAAAATTTTGAAGAGTGATGCACGGCGCTGCGATTTTTTCCACCCTTGCATGTCAGGGCGGCAAATATTGCCACTCCTGTATGTAGGGTAGAAATTTTGCAAGGCATATTGCATAAACAGTAAATTTTTCCACTTTTACATTTTGAGGCTAAGCAAAGTTTGTGTTGGAGTGGTGATTTCCACCGCTATTGCATGAAACTCCAAACTCATCAAACTTGTGTAGGAGCGGTGAATTTTGCCACCCTTACGCAGGTTGTAGATCTCACAAAAAGGAATACATGAGCGACAATTTTTGCCGCTTTTATATTTTGATGTAGTTAAACAAGTTTTATGTAGGGGCGGAAAAAATCACCGCCCTTACATCAGATATGACAACAAAGGCAAAAACATGTTTGAACGGTAAAATCAACCACTTACGTATGTTAGGTAAACATGTTTCGTGTAGGGATGGTGAATTTCACCGCCCTTACACTTAGATATCTGCTAAGGGAAATTCATATGTATCGTCGGTAAAAAAGACCGCTGATACATCTTGTTAAAACAGGCAAAAACCTAAGTTTTTCAAACATCAATCGAAATCCACTATTTACAAGAACTTAGGGTTTCAAAATAGTCCACAAAGAGATACAAACAAGAATCGATTCATACAAAAAGTCATTTTAACAAAAATGTTTACAACAAAAGACTTATATTACCACCAAACCCTAACAAAAGAAAAATAAAATTGAAAATAGGAGAAATATCATCTTACCTTGTAAAAATGACAGAAACCCTAGTCATGAAATCTGCTTAATCCACAAGTTCCGCAATTCAATTGACTTCACAGAGGGTTTAGATGGTTTATCTTGACAGGTTTAGAATGAAAACTAAATTAAAAAAAATGACTAAAATGCTTTTAAAAGGTTTTTATAGATTGCATTAATCCCTAGCACGAGTTCCATTAATGCACTCTGTTAGCTTGACATGCCTGAGATATGCTCGAGCGGTAAATCCCACTGCCTTCACATATCACAAGGATGACATGCATGGGCGGTAAAATTTATTGCCCCTGCACATAAAAGTGTGAGAAGACAAATATGTTACAGCGGTGATTTTTATTGCCCTGACATAAAAGATAATCGACAAGAAAAAAATGCATGGGTGGCAAAAATTGTCGCCCCTGCACATAACTCAAAAACAAAAATATGCAATGGCGGTAAAATCTGCTGACCTTGCATGTTAACAAAATTCATCTAACTCTTCAAAATTGTGAAAACCAATTCAACAACTTGCATAAATTTTGAGAAATAAAAATGAGAAGGTACTCGAATAGATACTCAGGAGCGAGAGGACTATGCATGAGAACGAGATGATTCACCTTAATTTGCGATTTTAGAGTGTAGGCTATGAAACAGACAAGTTTCGTAGGGGTCGTCCTACAAAATGAGCGCAGTTGATTTTGAGGACAACACAATACATGAAGAAGATAGTGAAAGCATGCAATACGTAGAGAGGACATGAATACAGTCACACAATACACAAAGAAGACATGATTAAGAAATCACATATCCATATATATAAAATGGTAATTAAAAACACACAACATAGGGACGGACTCATCGCCGCACAACTTTAGACCATGCACAAGCACACAAAACACATACAACGTGGGGAGGGACTCATTTCCACACAACTTTAGACCATGCCACAAATATAGAAGACACGCAAGGAAGACACATAAAACACATGGAAGACACATGGAATACACGAGTGTCGCATAGCATGTCATCAACACACTATGTCTTATACACGACAAATATGAGCAATAGGGAAGAGCTCATTACTACTCCACTATCTAAGACACATCAAATACACCTGACGGTTGAGCTACGCTACCACAACTACCAAAGACATGCTTAAGGGTGAGTGACTCAAGATCCAACCCCACCTCACGATGAGGACTTTGTATAAAAGGATGTGCACTAGCTCAAGAGATACACCATCTCACCTCGTGATGAGGACTTTGTATAAAAGGATGCACACTAGCTCAAGAGATATGCCATCCCGCCTCGTGATGAGGGTTTTTTGCTTTAAAATGATGTGCACTAGCTTAAGAGATACACCATCCCACCTCATGATGAGGGCTTTCAAACATGCTTTTTCAATGTTAAAATAATCAAGTAGATACCATTATCTATGCCCCCACCTTAAAGTGGTTGATCATGCTTGCCAGTATCAAGCACATTAAGGTAAAGTGAAAACATGCAAGAGAACAAGAGCTTTCGCAAAGCCTATGCCCTAAAGTGATATGTGCCATGATCACTGAATGTTCCCACAAACATGTTGATGATCAATTGCTAAGATAATCAACAAGATATAAGCTTTGGTTAGAAAATATTACTCTAAGATAATAACCAAATCCATTCATAGAAGTTATTCATAAATATTGTATTAGATCACATCAAAGACCAAGACTACACTTGCGGGTTTGGAACTAGTATAGCCATTGGGCTATACTACAGGTATCTCAGAACCGAGTGTAGCAACAAGGTGAGATACAAAACCATCCAAAGTGCGTTCAAGCAGATTGAGAGTATTATAAAAGTTTGTTACAAGAAATGTTCACAACATGAATCACAACACGGAGTGATTCTACTAGTCAAGCATCAGATTTACATATCAACCCCATCTTCATATATGGACTAGGTCCATTTTTGCTTTCTTGCTGAAGGGACGCATAGTCCTTATCAGTATTTGTTTATTTTCATCATCCGCTGACTAGGTAGAGTCACTGATGAATGTAAACAATAAAGATGAGAGAGCAGACAAGAGTGACTTGGGTTTACAACACGGGAAGATTCCCCCAAGACATCCTCCACAATGTTATTCCCCCAAGGCACAACACAACAATAAAATAGATGAGAGGAAAGTAGAAGAATGGAGAAACAAATAGAAGAATGATCACAACAGAGGCAGTCTCCTTGTATCCTTGACCTTACAAGAGTATCAAGGGTCATCCAAAGAGACCTAAACAATACTTAACACATCACGAGGGAACACAACACATAGGAGGAGGCCACGTAAGCAAGCAACTCAAAGAGATGCTACATCAAAGGTGGCCAAAAAGGGTTAGAAATACTTACCTATTACACAACCACACTAGTGGTTGTTGTCAAGCAAATCATCATCCTCCCAATCTTGAATGCAAGAGGAAATTGGCACATAATGTACAATTGCCCATCTTTTATCATTGTCCTTAATCTCTTCAACCTTTAGCACTTCCTTGTTTGATTCTATAGTAGTTGGTGGGATGTTTTCTTATTGAGCTAAGGCTTGTCTCTTCCTCCTTTCTATTGCTTGTCTATTCCTTAGTGTTTTATTAGTGATGTTTGCAAAAGGATTGTCATGATTTTCCACAGTGTTCTATATCTCAGAGGAGGAAGCTGGCACAAAGTTTATTTTCTGTGATGAAATGCTTTGTTCTTTATAGGCATCTCTCGATCCTTGTAAGGATGGCAGAGGAGGAACCTAGGCAAAGAATCCCTTACCTCATGGGTGAGGGGGTTCATTCAATTTAGGTTGTTTTTCACTTTCTACTTCTTCAATAGGAGGTCCAGCCAATCTTGTTATTAACATTTCTTTGTATCTTTGATATCCCAGGAAGAATTGATCTTCTCTTGGCTAAGGAGGCTCAGTAGGTTGTGTCCAAAAGTAGTCTAGGCTGAAACTTCCATGAGTAACCATAGGCTTGTATTTACTATGGTGGACAACATACACTCTCCCTTGGTGAAGAAATTTTAGACATTTATGAATTGTAGAGGGGACCGCTTTCATGGTCTTGAGCAATGGATGACCTAGTTTCACGTGAAATAGGTCAGATGTAGGAATGATGTCAAATGATTGTTCCAAAGCTTTATTTGCTACTCTAATCAATTTAGTGTAATCTTCCCTATAGCTAAGAAGAAAGATATAGTATGTGTCTTAATCATCATATGTGTGGTCTCATAATATTCTTGTATCAAATCATGCGCATAGAGGAACTCTTCAGTAATCACATTCATCATATAGTTAGGATCAATAAGGACCCCTCTTGTAGGATTTCCACTTATACGTGTAGTGATGTAAAGAGGTCCCTCAATGTCTCCAATTGTTCTATCATGCGGTGTAAATGTTATTTCAGGTTTAGGAGTCTTCCTCTTCCTATAAACTTGAGGAGGGAACATAGCATTATTGTTGTGATGAGAAGCCATGTATATGAGACTATTTCACACCAAAGCACTTGTTTGAGGAAATTGGGTTTTTAAGGAGAAAAAACACACAAACTTCACAAAAAAACAAGTAAGTATGATGGAAATAGTGCTACACAACAAGGCAAGATGAATGATGTAAAATTTTTCTTAAATAAGTTTGAAGAAAGTGTGTAAAACCCTTAATGTTGAAATACACACTGTTTAATTGTAAAATTTGAAATTTGAATGCAATAACACACGATGAAGGAACACAACTCAAAATAAAATTTGAATGAGTGTTTAAAGGAGAAGAAAAATCTGAAATAAGATTTTGACTACAAACCCTAGCTTTTTGTAAAAACTAGGTTATATGAAAAATGCCAAATTTCAACAAAACCCTAACAAATGAGATATGAAAATGCAAGGTGTGAGATCATGAAATGATTAATTATTGTAATTTTTTTCAGATCTAATGTAAAATTTAGAAAATCAAATGTTTCCAATGATATGCAATGAGAATAATGCAAAACTATGCTTTTATACAAGCCTAGAATGCTTATTTTTTCAAATTTGTCAAATGTATGCAAGATTTTTCATTGAAGAATGGCAAGTATGATATGATGTAATGCAAAATCTGATTTCAACACTCAACAAGATGCAAGTTCATTAAAAACATGGGTTCACCAAAATGTTATATGGTAAAAGGGGGAAGGATGGAATGCGTGTGTACACTAGATCAAGCCCTCCTTTCACTACAACATTCAAGGACAAAACCAAGCTTAAGTCACTGCAAGATGGAAGAGGACTCAACTATAGATTTTGTGCTCTTGTTTGCCAAGGAAAGATGAGATTCAACCAAGATTTTTATCAAACCCTAGGTTAAGTATGAGTAAAACCCTAGTTATGAGATAATCAACTTGAAACAGATGACTGACAATAGAAATCCAAAAACCAAAAGTATAGATATGATCAATGAGATGTCAGAACCTGTCTCCTAAAAGTAGAGGTGTCAGAGGACAAATTTGACAACCTCCCAAGTCCAAAAATATGATTCTGCTAGAGGTCAGAACTAATAAAATGTTGCAAATGATGCTCAGAAACCAAATCCGAACCTTGAATCCCTATAGACTAGGGCACCAACCACCCAAGTCTCTTCAGAGAGATAATCTAGAACTATTTTTGGATCTTGAAACTCTAATTCACTAGTAGAATTTGGCAAATAAATGACTACATGACTAATACTTTTAGTCACGACAACTAAAAATGACTAAATTCTACTAATTTTATGCAAGACAGCTTATAAATGACTAAATAAATGACTAATTTGATCGTCAGGTAAAAAACACAACTAAATAATTAGTCACACAAATAAAAATTAGATTTTGAATTGGGAAGTTATTGGCAAGAGTGGGTTGTATTGAGCGTAGGGTTAATAGCAAGTTTTTCGTGTCCACGAGCAGGTAACTATTTTCTAAGATTTTCTAGGCATTATTGTTAAGAATTATCTGAATCTTGAAAACCACTTTGAGAATTTGGTCTATACTGGGCAAGATCAATCGGAGAGTGTGGGTTCTCTTAATGAAGGAGAATATAAAAGACTAGTAACCCATAAAATGAATCATGTGCATTGTGTAGAAGATGAGAGTCTGTTGGTGTGTGAAAGCATGCCTGAGAATCTGATGGATGACTACTCCAGTTTAGAAATTGGGGCAAAAGGAATGGCTCTGGTTTGTACTGAGAGAGGTTGCAGACTTGCCCATGTATGTGAAACAAAGAGCATAACCAAAGGCATTGACAATGGAGATGTCAGCATCAAAATTGCTTGTATTGGAGGTGAAGGAAGCAGTTCTTCAACATATTCCATCAACACAGATGTGTATTACTAGAAGATGCTAGAAACAAATTTTTAGAATCCACTTCTACTAAAAAACTATGCCAAATTTTTACATGAGGTAAACATTAATTCCATGCTTTGTGAGTTTGTGATGAAGCTTAGTTTTGGTGGGGATTGTTGTTGTTTTTATGTTTCAAAAACTAGAGGATTAAAGAGTTTAGGAAATTGGCCATAGAATATGGGCATATACAGCTTCATATATGTACCTATATTTGTTGCTAACCAGATGCTGTAAATACAAACACTGAAATCTAATTCAATCTGTTGATTGTTAATAATCAAACAATACCCCACTCTTATTAGGGATGCATAAAGTTCAAAGCTTAGTTGTGAAGGATCAGAGTTTCACCTAATTCTAGAAGAACTGCCTCAACCTTGCAAACTTTTTAAAAAGAAAACAACAAATAATCTTATATCAATGTTTGATACCCATTTCAGTTTCTGCCAGCCCTATCACAGTTTAGTCCCCTGAATAGTCATTATTGTGTTGAAGTATTGGTTATTAATACTAGTGTTGGTGTGTTCTGAAGAGCATTCAATATGCTCTGTTGTTAAAATGGGGTTTGATTTTTCTTAATTGGGATCATCTTAGGTGGTTCAGCTTGGCTTAAAATGCCCAAGTGACAAACTTGCAGATCAATCTGGGGTTTCTAGCTTTTTTTCTATGATATGGAAGTCACCCTTTTGTATGTTTCTCTCCCTGATGATCGTCTAACTAAAATGTCCTTTTAGCATGATGATTTTCCACTCATGGGCAAATTCATGGGAAGAAGACTAGATGACGTAAAACTCTATGGATGGATATGGAATCTATGAGGTTGGATATAGAGTTAAATTCTTCCTTTTAAGGATTTCTTTCTTCTTCAAGTCTGCCAAGGATAGAGAGTTTTCTCAAACAAGGGTTGTGATATTTTGGCAATTCTAGGTTGTTTTTATATCCTCTGACAACCATTTTTAGACATAGATCATCTCTTTTTCAAAGGTTCCCTTTTGGATCCCACTTTTACAACCTCCCTCTGGTTTGTAGAGTAGTGAAGATAGTTCAATTGCTTGCAAAGATCTATACCTCTAGACCAATGCTAGTCACAAGTTGCATAGTACATCATAATGATTGCCTTACACCCTATGCAATTGTTAGTAGCTAGATGGCACAACCAATTTTAATCATCAATATCAACACTATAAAATTATATGCTTCTGTGCACCATGCAAATGATACTCATCCTTCCTAGCACTCGAAAGCACTCATTGCCACATGTTTACTTGCATTCAGTACATCTAAAAAAATTAACAAAAAATAAAGGGCACTTGATAGCAAGGTTTCCCTTCAAATTTAACTCCAAAACCCAACATACAATTCAGTAAAATTACCCCTCAGATTTCAACTCTATTATCCAATTAATTTACCCTCAAAATTATCAAGCCTAACAATTCAGCAATATGACCTCTCAAATTTCAACTCTAAAATCCATCAATTTATTGTGCAAGATAACAATTCTTTGGGTTCTCAAGTCTTTATCTTTCTACTTCCTTTCATTCAGAATCATATGGTCATTGGCTTCTTCAGTCTTTATCTTTCTACTTCATCACATACTTGCATTATCATGTAATAAGATCTCTAACACAATACCATGGAAGCCTTAATGCATCTCGTATAAAGCCAAATAGTTAAAAAACAACAACAAAGTAAGAAACATACTCAACAAAAGTGATGACAAATTGGCACATTATCTTCTCATTTTTTTGTATAGTTGAGAACAGTCCAAATGTTTTCAAATGTCAAATTCTTTGATACATCAAATGATAACTCCAAATTATTACTTTTTTTTAAAATAGAAAGTTCATAGTTTATAATACTAATAAATCATCAATCTTTTTGCCATTTCTATGATCTGAAAGCAAATAACAAGTACTCAAGAAAGAATCAAAAATAAAAAAGTCAATTAATATGGCAGCCTAAAATAAGCCTCAAACAATACAAGGAAACAAGGATTACAACCTAGTTTGAAGTCTTTCCCAAAATTTTGAATCAAGAGTAAACCACTAATGATAAGAAACAATAATAGGAAACATGGTTTACAACTTGGTCCCCATAAATTGTTGACACAAAGCAACCTAAATAAAAAAGAAACTAAAAGATGACATTTTTAAATAATCAGAGCTCTATAATTGTTTAATTATGATTAAGTACACGTGCATGCTAAGCCTTCTCTATCTTTGCAGCTGCTATTGCAACCTATCCACATAGACAACCAGTTCTCCTAGTAGCAATGAGACCAACTTTTTGCCCTGGGGGAACCTCATGATGCACAGTACTGGCATGCCCAATGTGTTGATGATTACCACCACCATGAGAATGCTCAATAGGATTCATTACCACACCACGAACCTTGGGCCAACAATTTCTTTTGACCCTATATTTTTGATATGCATTGCTAGCTTTGAGCATTGGCTTTTATGTCCTCCCACCACTGGTAACTTGACCAATCATGGCTCTGCAACTACTTGGCACAATCTTCTTAGCTCCAGATGGAAGCTTTACCCTGTAAATTGAAACCAATTTCCAAGACTCGTCAAACAAGGCTATTAAAAATATGCAAAATCAAAAATTACACAAATCTAAACATTAAGAGAGAGGTTAGATAATTGTTCCAAAATTATTTCCACTACCTTTGGAATAATTCAATTTATCAGCTCACTATAACCTTGGAAAAAAAATAAGCATAGAAATATGCTATAAGTCTCCACAAGGTGTACACCAAGAACTCAAAATAGTTTGAAAATAATTTGGAAAAAGCCACCATCCATAGGACATCACAACAGATGCATCACATGTTTTTTGCTAGCCAAAAAGCAAGATGATAAACAAAAATGATAATGAGTCAAGGGGAACATCAAGAAGTAGTACATTCAAATTAAATTTCAACCAGCTGCTAAACGTGCACAACCACTTTGACTTGTCATAAGTTCAAAATATTAGAACAGGTACATTGTTATGTCTATAAAGGTGACAACAATCCAATAATGGATCAAACGTTTCATATTGAAATGCAATAGAAATACATTGCAAATGACAACAATCAAATTTGAAATTACTCAGCTCATAAAAGAACCATGGAGAAAAGGCAGAAAAAGTGTTCTTTGATTTGATCGGGCCAATGAGAAATATTATCTCAAAAATTCAACTATATCACCATGACTTGTTCCTTGCTGCAATACTGCAAATTGTTTCTTTGACCATCACGGGACTGCAGTATACTAAACATCACTTGAAGCCTTTCATTGTACTACCGCACTCCTTCATCGAAACTGTCATAGCGCCACAGTATTCAACACTTACATAACTTAAACTCCTTATACCACCATATCACAAGCCTCACTTGAGGCCACCGCATGAGCACAGTGTATTTTTTCCTCTGCTCCTTGTTACTGCCAGTTATTCTCTTGACTGTCGCGGGACCGCAGTGAAGTATCATATGCCACTTAAATTTGTACCGCCAACCTGCCACTTCATTTTGAGACCGCTGCGGGGCTGCGACAATCAATCTCTACATACCGTGATGCTACAAGTGCAATCTCTTCATGTTGTGAGATAGTGATAACTGTTCCCTTGTTATCCTTGGTTCCCGTACACCTACTAAGACCTTTTGAGTGACCTGCGGGACTGTGGTGAGAGACAAAAACACATCAATGGTCAAAAATACAAATATCTTTCACATGGACTTCATACGGGGTGCTTATGAATGACTCCTGGAATAATTTTAAAATAAATATGGATCCCTAAGTTGGATTTATGGAAGGAAATTTGCATGAAACTAAGTGGGACTATGAGAATTTTGAATGGTCCTAATGAATGACTACAAACCTTTCTATTCTTGTCTTGGCTGGGCCATGTATAGGCTTGTTATGGGTTCCATAGGGTTTCTAAAAGTCTATCTATATAGACCTTACAAATATCTCATAAACCCTTAGAAAACTTCACAGACCCTTAAAAAGCTTGTGCATACCTTTAATGACTTGATAGAGTTCCTAATGATCATGCATAATTTCTCATGGTTTATGCAAGGTCCTCCACTAGCAGGACCTAGTCCTTCTTTAGGACCTCTTAATGGCCAATGGACATCACCTTCACAATCACCAGTTCCTTATCCAGTTGCTGCTCCAAGTAAATAATCTCCTTGTTGATGGTGAAATTTTAGTTGTATTTCACCTATTATGAAACCATACATACTTAAGTTTGTCATGCTATTCAAAGGTAAAGCTTTAAATCCTAAATGAAACATTATGGGCTGATCTGTAACTTATATAATTATTGAAAGATTGGAGTTATATATAATGCCTTAGTTGCTTTTGGTCTTTGTCTTTTGGTTGAATCAATACCCAACAAAAGCAGTGCATGCTTGCCGAAGTAATGAAGTATTTTTTGAAAATTTAGGCCATTTCTTTTGGGTTGAGTGCTTTTGTAGAGTTTGCAGCCCAGGGCCCAGGCTAAAAGCTTGAGTTTGGGAAAATCAAATCAAAATCTTATGGAATTGATTATCAGGTTGGGGGTTGTATATATGTAGCTGAATCTAAGTGTTAGTGACAATTTTTGATGTCTACAGCTGGAACTCTGTGAGGTATCAGTCCCTAAATGTTCTTTTATCAAATGTATGTATAGATGTGTATCACCTGTAGAACATTGTAGGAGAATCATTGTAGAAGATGAATTGACTCCACATGCTTCTTAACTAACCTTGTTTCATTTCATGAATACCTGAACCTTCTCAAATGGATAAGCCATCTTTCCATAAGAAATATATTTTTCTTGTTTCCAAGAAACATAGTTGAGACTCTTTTAGGTGACAACTTCAAATGGATGTGAGTTGATCTATCAAGCACCCATATTCAGATCTGGTAGTCTTTTTTATTTTAATTTAAATCTTTATTGTAGGTTATTTTTCGTATATCATTTATTCTTGGTTTGAACTCCTTGGTTTTGTGGTTTTTTGTTAGGACTTAGAGCTTTCATATGCAAGACCACCTACAAGGCACCAAAGGAGTCATTTGGATCATGACTTAGGAGTTGGTTAGTATTCATTGAGTGGTATAATGGTTGTTGAACTGTCCTGGTCTATACAACTAAGAGATGTACTTGTGTGCTTTGTAGTTTGTTTAATTTTTTGATGCTTAGAAAAACATCATAAATAGATAAGATATTAAGAAAGTTGCTAAACAATTAATATATATCATTTGTTGTTTGTGAAGGAGAATCCTATGAGATCCAATATGGTAGTGGATCAATATTTGGTTTCTTAAGTAAAGATGATTTCATTGGAAAACTTGTTGTGAAACATCAGGTTAGTAATTTTTGGATGTTAAGGCTTCCCATTTGGATATCATAGATCTTTTCTCATTAACTTAATTTGGAATTTATGTACAAATGGATTCTTTCATGGTGCAGGTCTTTACTGAGACAACACATGAACCAAGGTTGACATTTTTGTTGTCTAAGTCTGATGCCACTCTTGGGCTTGGTTTCTAGGAAATTTCTATTGATAATGTTGTTCCAGTCTAGTTAGTGTTGATAGCCTTCATTCTATAATATGAGTGTATCACCTTTCTTAAACTTTAAATAAGTTTCTGAAATCAAGGGTTCAATATACATATTTTAGGCCTATGTTGAACACTTTGTTTAAGGCATTTGTTGACAAGGCTACAATTTTTTAATTGATTTATCTTTCTGTTGTGTTTGGACTTACTTTTGTAAACTTGCAATATACAGTGCACTTTTATTCTTTTTGAATTGAGACTAATAGTAATTTTGTTGGTTGTATTGAGGTACAACTTCATTCATGGTGGAAAAGCCAGCACCCTATTGCTCATATCAAATGGCACATTGCATATAAAGTAGGAAAGATTCTAGGGTTATTGTTGGCTGCATTGAAGGAGAGAGCTTCATATATGGGACACAATAACCACTCTCCTTCTTGGATTCTACATGTTACAGCTTGCTCCAAGAAGATTGCCCACGTTGCAGAAGTTTTAGGAGATGAAAGGGGCATGTGCTTGCATTGAAGGGCTCCAAGCATACGTTTCCACACTAGTAACAATCTAGCAGATGACATAGAGTGTATACCTAGGTAACAATAATAGTGATGAACTATTTTCAACGAATTTGAAAAAGATATAGTGATGCCAAAGGTAGTCAAGGCATTTAATAGAGGGGCTGTGTTCTACATTGATGGGAGGTAGAGTACAAGTGAAAGCATGCTAGAATAATGAGCTAGGTAGTGGCAATCATGAGGCATTATTATTTTATAAAGGGAAAATGCATAATAGTAGGTTGACAAGTGATTGGACAATGCATTTCAAGAAGTTACAAGTTTGATTAGGACAATGCACACCCTAGTCATAAGGCAATGTTGAATAATAGTCCATGACAATTGGGGCATCCTACAAAAGATGGAAGTCATTAGAGATAAGGACAGTTTATTGCTATAGGTAACAATTCACAGTGGTAGCTTACAAACTAGAGCAAGTTGGGTGCATGAGAGAGGATCTCTATAGAGATGACAGTGTGATCTTGAACTAGGATAGTGAGCTTCATGGGACAGTCATGGATTTGTGAAGAAGACATCTATGAAT
Organism: Cunninghamia lanceolata; assembly: GCA_027924645.1. Taxonomy (NCBI): domain Eukaryota; kingdom Viridiplantae; phylum Streptophyta; class Pinopsida; order Cupressales; family Cupressaceae; genus Cunninghamia; species Cunninghamia lanceolata. The sequence goes on from BSBN01000794.1 coordinate 4,889,457, forward strand.
GTCTTTGTGCTTCTATGCTCAGTGATACTCAAAAAATTAGTTTCTTGCTCATTCTTTGAGCTATGTATTGTAACCATGAAGGTTTTTTAGCAAAGAGAAAGCATTGTAACTTATTTTCAGATTTGTATGTTGTTTGTAAGCATTTTTTATCAATAAAACAAGTTGTTTTTACCTTCTCAAAGCTATTTCATCGTGCAAGCTTCAAAATGACTAAATATACTACTAATTGATGTCAATTAATAATCAAATCGACTAAATATACTACCAATTGACAGAAATCAGTGAACAATGAATAAATATAATTAAATATATGACTAGTGTTAAATCAGTGAATAAAAATGACTAAATATACAACCAAATTGATCAAAATGATGATTAAAATTAATGACTAAATACACTACCAATGGATAGAAATCAGTGAATAAAAATGATTGAATAAGTGACCAGTTAACAACAATCAATGACTAAGTTAATGACTAAATATATCAGTGAATAAAAAATGACTAAATAAGTGACCAAATTACAACAATCAATGACTAAATCAACGACTAAATATACTACCAAATCGATCAATTAAAACAACCAATAAATGACTAAAAATGGTTTAGTCATCAATTTGGTCGCATTATAAATGACTGACAATAAACTACTAATGGTCACGTGACCATGTTTGGTCATTTATAAGTAGTTTTTAGTAGTTTTTTTAGTCATATATTATTGTTTCTGTACTAGTGATTCTTGCACTATCTTCTTGTAGCTCCACTTTTCCTAAAACCTATACCTATAACCTGCACACAAGATAATAAGAGAGGGGTTTAGGGGTTGTGGTGCTTAGGGATTTGCCCCAATCAAATCCTGGGTTAGTATTCAAGCTTTCCCAACATTGTTGTTAGATAGAGAGTGTGCCCTAGCAGGGCAAAGGCTAAAGATAATCCAAATGATGAAATGATTTAGATGATTCAAATAGTAATGATGTCACCTTGGAGGTGAAGTCCTTAGGAGGATGAAATCTCTTCAACTCATAAGAAGATGGACAATGATGCCATATCTACAACAAACACACAAATACAACTCAAATCTGCAACAATAACATAATGAATGCCTTGAATGCTTTTTGATCCAATATCACAAGTTCGTGTTATCCATCTAGGTTTAAAATGAAGTCATAAACTCACTTATATATTCTTACCTGCTAATATTTATGAATTTAAATCATAAAATCCAACAAGGAGAAACATTTTGGAAGGGCCCAAGCTGACATGCCATTAATTAGTCCCGACCAATCAGGGGAGACTTGGGCAGTTGGCGCCCAAGTCCAGGGGCCCAAATTAGGTTAGGGATAAGTTAAAGGAGGTCCCAAGGGTCCAAAATGTCATGGGTGTTGGGCAATTTTCTTTGGGATGATCAATTAGAATGTATAATGAAGCAAATAGGACCTAGGAGCTAAACTAGGAGGTAAAAAGGCATGTGGCCACTTTTTACTCCATAATATGTCCTCAATTTTGGAGCATAAATAATTGGTGAATCTAATGTGAACACAACATTTTTTTGATCCTTTTTCCATGCTTGTGAATTGACATGATATCACCAATTGGGAAGAAATTCAAAAAAACTATCAACCTAAGCCTAGGGATATTAGCCCCACCAATTTGACAAACCACATTTTCATGATACCAATCCTAAACTTTGGTCTATCCCCTAAGGACCACATTGAACCTATGGAATAAACTAGCTTTCCATCATCTACTATTAACTCCACTCTTGGCATGCTTGGGTATACCACCCCTATTCAGCCTCCTTAGAATCCAAACCAAGAGGAGTTCATTAAAACTTGTCCTCCCCAATTCAAAAGCACCCTATCTCCTTCCAACTAGTTTGTGGTTTTTGACTTACCTCCTATTTCTATGGATACCAATTGTCCATAACTCACCTCATGATCACTTTGAACAAGTTGATTGTAGTTAATTTCTAGTTGATCTTAAGCAAATGATTAATAACTTTGAATATGAATGGGCTAAGTTACAACCTACCTAACAACAATCATGTCATAGTCAAATTGTAGATCAAATGACTATTAATGCCACTCGTACACATTGACTCCATGGCTATGCTCCTCTTGCTCATGACTTAGGCTTAGGAATTTACTAAGAATGCTTAGAGATCCTTTCAACCTTGCAAAGAGGAGTGCCAAATGCCTATGTCAAGGACTATGTAACCATTATTTGTGACCTCCTCTCTTGGGATGAGATAGTAACTAAGATCTTTCCCAAGACCTTGGAGGGCATCACTTTGGATTGGTATTATAGATTGTCCAAGGAATCCATTCATTCATTTTGACAATTGTTGTATGAATTTATCAAGGCCTTAACATGAACAAACTATTAAATATTTGAATTAGGGAGTTCCTCTATATTATACAAGAACTTGACGAATCAATAGCCCACTTCATTTCTTAATTGAAACATGCACTCTATTATTTAGTTGGTTCTCCTCATATGGAATCTAAAGAGCACTATGACTTGTTCCTCCATTTATTGAACACAAACATTCAAGAGGAGGTATATAAATTACCTTATCAAGATTATCATGTGGCCATGGAAAACACTTTACAAATTGACTAGGTATCTATTGATAGTAGAAGGAAAGCCTATGATTATTATAGTAAGCTGATACAAAAAAAGGTCAAAAGTCACACTTATCTTGTAAAACAAGGTTAAAAGTCACACCTATCTTGTAAAACAAGGATAACACTGGTAGGCTCTAAAACTAGCATTGTCATAACATATATGTAGATTCCATCAATCTCCTTTGACATCAACATAAATAGTACAAAAATATGCATACCCATCCACCCCCATAGCATAATCCTAACCTTTATTGTAAGTTTCACAAGCTTAGGGGGAATGGCACATCAACTTGTAGAGAGTATAATAGGCTCATTCAATGACTTATTCAAATTTAGCAATAGCTATTCACTAAAATATTCTTGCATTCACATGTAATAAAATATACTAGAGATCTCCTATACACTTTCAATGACTCCTCTGTTCATACTATGTTGGGTCTTGTAGAGCAAGATACAAACCATGAGGTTCATGTCACTTATGGGTCTAGAAAAATCAATCCCATGCTCACACCCATTGGACCTTACAATATGGTGGAGGAATTGATCAAGACCTTCACTCACAGATATTTTCTAGATCTTCTCAAGAACTATCTTTTTTGTAGGAACACTCTCGTGAACACCAAAGCCTAGCTTGTGTTTTCCTCTTAGGCTAACCATATTAACCTCTAACTTCACCCACCTATCTCTACTCTTAGGGATATTACATTCACTTTTGACATTAGATAATTACCTTTGGATGCTAACATTGCTAGAAGAGGTGATCCCACTATTAGATGGAAAAGGGAGACCTAGCCTAAAAGTTTAAACTAGGTCAAACCCTCTTCTATCAACATTGAGACACAAACTAAGCTTGGCTTCTACCCATGAATGAGATCCAAACTATAGGGGTTTTGTCCCTTTGTTGTATAGAGGAGTGTCAACCAAATCCAACCAACCAAGCTAGGGCAAAGTACACTAGTACAGAAACAACAATATATGACTAAAAAACTACTTATAAATGACTAAACATGGTCACATGACCATTAGTAGTTTATTGCCAGTCATTTATTGCATGACTGAATTGATGACTAAACCATTTTTAGTCATTTATTGGTTGTTTTGATTGATCGGTTTGGTAGTATATTTAGTCGTTAATTTAGTCATTTATTGTTGTAAACTGGTCACTTATTTAGTCACTTTTTATTCACTGATATATTTATTCATTAATTTAGTCATTGATTGTTGTTAACTGGTCACTTATTTAGTCATTTTTATTCACTGATTTCCTTCCATTGGTAGTATATTTAGTCATTAATTTTAATCATCATTTTGATCAATTTGGTAGTTTATTTAATTGTTTTTGTTCACTAATCTATGTCAACTAGTAGTATATTGATATATTTTTTATTAAACATCATATCACTAGTTGCAAAGAGAAACACAAGTCTTGAAAAAGGAATAATCTTGTCTTTATTAATTTGAAAAGAGTTGTTACATAAAATCTCTTGAAAAAGAGTTACAAGGCAACTATTGATGTTGCAAAAGAAGCAAGAAATAAAGAATAAAAGTCCTCTGAGAAGACCTTAAATAGATAAGCCTTCAAACATAAAACTTTCCATGAAGAGAAGGCTGCAATTCCTTGTAATCTGCTACAAACACCTTGTAATCTTTGACAACATATCATAACAAGTCCATATTTTGCCTTCTGCAATTTAGAATCAAAACTACTTCCCTCAAAGCCCTATGTCACCATGGTTTAAACCTCAATGAATCCTTAATGCAATCTTGACTATGCAGGGTTTGGATTTCACTGCCTTGCTATTTGCTACCATCTTTATACATTGCAAACTTTACCTTGAAAGGGTTTGAAACCTCTAATGTATACCTCAATTCAAAAATCCCATAATGAGATTAATACAAAGTAAGAAGTCACTATCTCAAAACCTTTAAGATTTCAAAATGTCAAGTGAAACAAGGAACACACTGGGCATATCCAACATTCCTCTCAAGGTCCAACAAAATAGATGAAAAGCCAAGAAACAAAACATAATTACTAAGAATATATTGTGCATTTGAGACTTGATTGCCACCTATGCAAAAATTGCACTTGAGACTGTCCTCCTTGATCATTGTCTTTACAACCCTACTGCTTTTGTGCTCTTTATTGTCACTGATAATTAGCTTCTACATCTCCCTCTCAGTTCTTTGAAGTGTATGTTCATAGCCAGTAGTTACATTCTCTTAGCACAGTCACTTTAAACTATTGTGACTTGTTAAAATGAATACTCTTGAATATGATTGCTCTTCTTTGTAAACTATCCCATGAAATGAAGCTACATTCACTGTAAGATCATTGTATTTTATCCATACTATCCCTCAAGATGAAAAATCCGTTGTTATTACAGGGATGTCCTAAATTTTCCCCAACTCACTGTCCTCTTTGGAATTGTATTCATTACCCTTTTCACTATGTTGTTCTTTCAACAGTGATCTTGACACCATATTTCTTGCATTTAATACCTCTGCCTCCCTATGCATAAGATCATGTTTGCATTGCATTTCACAGTAACCACTGTAACTGCCTATACATCCATGTATTCTGCTATCTCTAATTCTTTGCACATAGAAGTGCCTAAATGCATTGTCACTATTTCCTCTTTTTGTATACTGTCACTCTTTGAAAACACCATCTTATATTCATATGCACTCTAATATTGAAGCATACACAAAAGACAAAACCTTTAGCTTCTACTCCATACAAATATTAAATGCTTCATATTCAAATGAGCCAAAATACTGAAACATCCATTTGTTAACTCAAGGACCACTGGCACATCAAAAGTTCTAATATGCAGTGTATAGGTTATCCATCAAGTGACTAGAACTGGTTTAAAACTCTGTCAACATCTACATAGAAAACCTATACCATTTGATAACAAATAACACTTGCCATGCATTCATTAAAGGTGTCTCACTATCATGATCTAGATAAAAACACAAACCCATAAAAGGTAGCATAACACTTTTACACACACAAAGCCTGTCTTTGTCCATTTAACACAAAAATCTACCACATAAGACTGAGATCAAAAGTCTAAACCATGCAAGATTGAACTATGATTTGCCATGGATTTGACTATTTTTTCAATCATGCACCTGATATCCTTGTTCATAGACTTGCAGACTACCACTTGTCATGCCTTCCAACAACCTCAATGACTGTCCTGTTACAAGGTTTTGAATAAGGATTGAAACTATCCTCAACATCAACCATAAACTATCTGCCAATGCTATTTACAACCAATCACTTTATTCACCAAGACAAAGCCATGAAACCAGGTTACCAAAGCATTATACCTTCAATAGGAAATTAGAACTGCTCCTATTTATGCATTCAAAATGATGAAATTATGCCTCCAAGCATAAGGGCACACTTGAACTTGCGTTTGGCACTATCAACTCTATTTGACCAACTCTTGACAAGCTACTAACTGCCTCTCAAATAGTATGCTTGACAATGTTTATCTATCACAGCATTTGCTACAATTGATGACTGTGTAAAAATAGTCCTTCTGCCCTTTGGAATTTTTTGTTAGAATATATGGTTATTTGAATCATCACCCATCATCATATAGGTGACTATCATTTGGAGACAATATACACTAGTCACCACACTGTCTAGGGTTTAAATGAAGAGAAGTCTTCATATATTATGGTTGTAATTCCTCCTAACCACTGCCCCATTACAATATTGAACCCTTGATGGTACTGTCAACAACCTTGTCATGAATGGTGCAACCGTACCCATGACTGTTATCAAATATAAAAACCTTTCATAGGTCATTAGTATGTAACCCATCATAGATAGCTTCCACTATGCCCTTGGAACCTTGAAAACCCTCCCAAGTCATGAGATTGTCAACCACTCAAGTCACTACCCCATTATTCATTAATAGTGATCCTCTTATTCATATAACTATGAATTGTCTTGTTTACAAGATTTTGAGAGGACTCTTAGATAAAGCTTGGATAACCCTAGATGAAACTTTCAACATTTTGAACGTACCCTGCTAATATAGAAAGGAAACTTTTAATTCATGTAACAAGTAAACAAACACAACTTTTGAAATGAAGCCTAGTATAAGAATATTTTCTCAACAACATTGAACAAGTTAAATTGAGAAACATATAGAATTCAACTAACAAAAAGAACCATCTATTTATTCCATTACAACTAAATTTATTGAGCAGTAACATGGTGTGTTCTTAGTTATTCCTTCTCTGAAGGAACCTTCAAATAGCACAAAGAAGCTTTTTAGGATGCTGTTGCAACTTCCAATATAATTTTTTTGAAATAGAGAGCATTCAAACATAAGAAAGTTTTGTCTTTTCAGCATCGTAGAAGTTTTACTCTCTGGTTACACATTCCACCTCCTTGATTTGTCTAATTTTGGCTACTGCTTCAATGTATTTGAAGTGAATGTTGGGATCCTCATTGCCAATGACATTGAAAATACAGTTTACCATATAAGTACAAGGTTCCCAAGCTACTACAAAATTACCTCCTTAAATAGATCAATGAATATTAGTGAAAAAATGATACAAGTGACAATCCAAAGTCAAATCACCTAGAGCTCAAATATGCTTATAACATACAAGTAATTGATGCTTACTATTCCAAGATAACAAGGGTATAACATGTGGAATGGCTAACAATACCTCCATTAGAGCAGTTGGAGTTGACTATTCTTATATCGAGTAAAGAGTCAAATAGCTATCAAACAGCTTGGCAAATGAAGGCAATAGGGTATTTCTAGATTCAAGACTTTTACTTAATGTTGTGGAATAGAAGAAAAAAGAATCATTTATCTGCCACCATAGTGAAAATTTAGCAATTGTATTTGGTTTGTTAAACATGGCCCTTGGTACAACTATTAGAGTTGTTAAGAACCTTCGAGTATGTTCTGATTTTCACAACTCTAATGCAAAGACCACTGCATCATTGTTCTTGCCTATTGATTTTTATTGCATTAACTTTCCTTGCCTTGAATTGAGCAAAGAGATAAAGATGTCACAGTCATATGTCATGCAAAGGTAGCACTTTGAAGAAAGATCTGATTCTATACACCTAGGAGATCTGGTGCCTCTAAACTCAATGGAGACATGTCCTTCAAACGTGTCGTGACAATGCAAATTACAAAATACAATGATGTATCATTGAATAAGCTAGAGCTAGTTCATGTTACATGTTATGATATCATCTTAGACCTAGTACATATGATAGTTGGGGTTTGGTTATTGTGCATGTGTGACAAGTGAAGTAAGAAACCAATTGATTTAATAAAGGTACTCATGCCAGTTTATCTTGAAGACATGCTTCTTTCAGTGGTTGCCAGGGTTGCATTGAAGAACATTGTAATGAGGTGATTGCAGGGTTATGGGACTGTGCAAATTAAATGAATGATGCTGAGTGCAAGTTAGTGAATGTAGTGAGTATCATATCAAGCATATACATAATGAAAGTGCAATCTTGAATAGGTTTGGTGAATAAAGTTCTTGTAACAAAGCTATCCTTGAGAGAAGCATGTAGAATTATAACACTGCCACACAAATGATACTAAAGGGGCAGGGTTTTGATAGGAATCAATTAACTCTCTATAAAAGTAAGCAACTAAGGATTTTTTTGTGAGCTTCATGAGAGATTGAAAGACAGGGAGTTAGACCATCTTAGTTCATTGTCAGTATGAGGTCCACAAGCATGAAGATAAGGTAACTTTCTATGATGACAATCACAAAGATGACCATGGATCAACATAAGTTTTAAAGACACAGCCAACTGAGGAGGATTTTCATAAAGGTCATTGATGAAGGAAGGTAGAAAAGGATAGTCTTATCCATGAGTATTTGATACCTTGACACAGGTAGTGATGAAGATAATTGAGGATAGTCAAATTAGATAGTCAAGGTTTTAAAGAAAGATAGTCTTAATGAATGTCATGAGGAGTAAGGATAGTATTTGACTATAATAAATATAATCATAATTCACCAAAACCTAGGACATGTTAAATCAAGAAATGAGGGAAACCATATAAACAAAGGGTAAAGTCTTGAATGGACAGTTGAAAAGAGGAAATATAGTGATAGTCAAGGGTTCAATGGCTAGTGAATATGACTAAGGGACAATCAAGGTTAGGATATAAGAGATGACTGCCACCTAATCACTAATTCAAGGTCATGGAATCACCATAGTGTCAGTCACAATCCTAAAAAGGTTACTAAGGTGGGGTAGCTGTTAGCTCTCAGATTTGCACCATCGCCAAGTTGTGAAATTGGGCAATCTGGAGAAACATGGGATCTTTCCTAGGTCTGTGGGTGGCCTGTGTTGGAAAGAACCTTCAGAGAAGGCCGGCTTCCTACTAGTACTCCACCTAAGCTACCTAGACTAAGACTTTGCAGAGAAAAGGGTAAGAAGGGTTTGCATGAAAATGAAACCTACTATCTAAGGTGATGCACCAAACGATCATTAAAAATATACAGAAATGACACACTACAGAAACAATAATATTCAGGATCCTCTACACAACCTAGAAAATCACAATCTTTGCATCATTACTTTGTGAGGAGGCTAAATAACAATAGTCCTGTTAAGGAGAAATAGGTTTTCTCACTACCCACAACTGATTGTTATCCCTTGCATAGCTCACAACCTACAAAAATTATGTAACCCCTGCATAAAGGCACCAACATGCAATACAAATCCAAGGACAAAAAAATATCACAAAGACCTGTACTAACACAAGGACACACAATATCAGAAGAAAATGGGAAGGTCTAGACTGCTTATTACTGTCAAAGAGGTGTTACAATGTTGCATATCTCTGAAAATGGGTTACAAGACTCTTCACTTCTGCAAAAGAACTCATAAAATTACAATATGCAGAGCTGTGAACAGCCAGAACCCCCTAAAACTGATCAAGGAAGAAGATTAAATATAGCTCAAACAACTGTAAACAGCTCATGCTCCACTCAAAAAAGATGAACTTCCACCAACTCCACTAGCTCCATTCCCGTGCATCTTATGAATAATGAAAAAATATCCCCTTAAAATGCTCCAAAAAGGGGTCCCAATATAGAAATGGTGGAGGCATGTCATCCACTAGCATGAAGGCACTTAAAAATATTATAAAATATCTTTTAGTGTTCTCTAATGCTTCTGACATATGTTAGAGTTGTGTCATCATCCTCTGCAGCATTAAAAATATCATAAGGACACATTTTTTGCATCTAATTAACATTTAACTAAGAGGCTTATAATTGCACCACCTTAGTAAATGTTTTACAATTTATAATTACACAACCCTATGCAGAAAATAATGATATTTTTGATTTTTAATTCTAAATCCCTAATTTTGCATGATTTAGGGACTAATTAAATATCGTAAAAAGACGACAAAGTAATCAACAAGACTTACTTTGTCATTCGTGATAATCTGGCTAATTGCCTCTTTGCATTTTATTACAAATGATAAAGTAATTTATAATCATTACCTTGTCGTTTGTTTATGATTTTTAATCTATTCCTAGATTATGCAAAAATTGACAAAACTAGACCTTGGCTCCTAGACACAATGACATGATTCTACATATCTGCATTTTCACTCACATTTCAAAACCATGACAAAACACCTCACAATCCCCAGCCATCTTTATTTTTGCACACATCCTACCATCATGTCTCAAGGTTCAATGGAAAATGTTTCAAAAACAACCCTTATGACTCCCATATGCATCACCATGCCCTCACTTCACTTTCAAACCACCTCGTAACTATCACTTCATCTACCTTATATCTCCCAACATACATTTTATTCATCACCTTATGTCTCCTAACATACACCAAGTCTTAACATTCTATTCGACCTTGTATCCCTTCTAATACATTTTGACTTGGTTTCAAAACAATATACAAAGAAATAAAAGGCATAAACATGCCATGCCCCTTTATCATTTGTTAAGTTTTAACAAAATAAAAACTTCCCCCCATCGCCAAAAATGATAAGGATGATTTGCAAAGGATAAAAAAGAAAAAGAATAGGTCATTCGACCCCCTTGAAGAGAAGAAAAGAAAACCCAAAACAAATACTTTCATTTTTCATCGATCTTACTTTCCTCTTCTCACTGATGTGCCGCCATGAGGGTTTGAAAGTAGAAATGGCATGAAACTGGGTCGTTTTTAGTAGATCTTTCCTCCATTGTTTGGCAAAATGCAAGGTATATTGCATTTTTTTATGTTTTAACTCTAGTTTTGGTTGATTTTGGGCCAATTTTTTCTTCTCTGTGGCCATGTTTTGACTGTGAAATGATACATTTTCTGTTGTTTCTCTGGCTGACCTCCTTGTATCCGTCATTGGCTATGTTGATGCTATTGATCTTCTGCATATGTGTTGGCTATATGATGCCGCCATTGGAAGGTTGAAATGAAGAAGAATCTGTGGTTTTCCTTGCATAGCACTCAACAAAAACATAAGTATGTCATTTTTTAACACATATATCCTGTCGTTTTCTGGGATTTTCTTGCATAGCATGCCTTTGTTGATGGCCGACTCGAAGGTTTCCGTGAATCTGTGTCAAAAATGAGTGTCAAAAGCATGTATCTCATCCTATCTGCTGCTCAAACCTACTGTATGACTGACTTTCTTGAAAATCTAAGTATTTTATGGTAAATAGAAATGAACACCTTTGTATCTTCTTTTGTATACTGCTACTGTTCTTGCTGTAACTCAAAAACAAACTGTATTTTCTTCATAAATCTGCAATTCTTTGGCTGTGACAAGCCCCAGACTTTACTTCTTTTGCTGTCCCTAACAGATGACTGTGCCTCTCGTTGTATATTGCTGCTCCTGTTTTGCTTGGATTCCTCTGATTGTTTGCTGTCCTACTCAGTATGCTAGGTTTTGACAGCTGTGATCTGCCTTTCTGAATGTGCTACTAGAGTTGTGCTTTTGTATTTGTTCATTGTTACTGAGCTGGGCTCAACCCTTGTGGGAGCCACATTTCCTCCACTCATAACATAACTAAATGAATCAAACAGAAACATAATTGCATCTGTATCTGCACATGAAGCAAACTTGTTAGAAAATAAATGCATGCTTGCAACTGATATTGTGGAGTTATTTTTCTCAAAAGCTTTTGTGATGCTAACTGGTTTACTGCATCTGAAAACACAAATTGTATGTTTATAGATGATATCATATGATGTATGATGCCTCGTCATTGCTCTAACATCATTTTTTTTAAAAATTTATGCAGATGACAGGATAGCAAGGAGATAGCGGCTGGATATAGGACAATGCAAACAAGATAGGACAACACAGGGCATGGCAACAACATGAAGGCTCGTCATTCAGGCAATGATGAGTCACCCTATCTCATATGTATATTTAGTTTTTAGTTTATTTATAAATGTATAGTTTGTCTTTTCATTATGCAATGAAGCAGTTAGTCTCACGGCTTGTGTGAGAACTTATACACTTATTTTTTAATACATATTGCTAATCTTTTAAAAGATTTGTTCTATCTCTTAAGTCCTGAAAATACATCTGAATGCAACACTACAATTTCATCTCAATTTGTATAAAATGTGCTTGGGTTTAACACAACAGAAATATATGTACCTTTTTCTCTTTTAAAACTAGAAAGCTCTACCTAATTGAGCTAGTAGTGAAATATAGGTAAGAGTAACATGAAGACTTCATCAAATGAAAATGACCACCAAGAATGGTAGTCAAGAACAATCCTCTCATCTGAATGATAATAAAGAGGAGTCTAGAAAGCAGTGAGCCATGTCAAGATGTATAAAAGAAGCTTTCAAAGCATGGCATTACAAAGAGGGAGAGCGGTCCCAATTGGATACTTAAAAACCTTAACCATGGACATATGAATCTTTTTACTTTTGCTGGAAAGTCTTACTTAAATTGATTTTACTGCCTATGTGCTTTGTGCTAGAAGGTATAGATGTATTACAGTTGACAAACTATATGAACAAAACCTCAAGCAACAGTCTATTAAAGAGATTCTTTACACTAGAGGACAAAGTTTTGATCAAAGGTATAAATTAAAGACAAACAACAAGGTGAAGATAGTCTAGAGTTCTTGTAGATAAAGATAGTGGAAGTCACTATGAAGAAGATGGTGAGTTTTATCATGAAGTCCAAGGGAATAAATGAGAAGTGATAGTCACCATTAAGCTCATAACCTCTTGTAACCCTACCTTGTCATTGGTCAAGGTTGAAGGGATGTGTAACAAAGAAGACCAAGTTCTTTATGGCATGTAAGGACAACCATAACTTCATGTAAGTCATTTTCATTAATGACAATGATTTATCATTTATGATAGTGGCCTTGAGGTAGACATAGGGGCAATATCATGCATCATAAAGTATGATAGTCCATATTGAAGGTGATAGTCACCAAGAAGGAAAGTTCCAGTGATCTCATAAGAAGACATTCATAGCTTATGTTTTGGATCAAAACCATGAATGCAACAAATGACATTAATCTTGATGGATCAAAGGTAATAGAGTACAGTGAAAAGGTAGTCATAAGACATGAGGGTAGACCATGCAATATCAAGCATCAGATGGTAAAGGATAGTCTTTAGGACTGTAAGGAAGAACTTGATTGTTATTTGTGATAGTAAATGACCAATGAAGTGTAAGACAATGATCAAATTTAGAGGTAGGACAATCTTGAAGGTTCATGAAGAATTAGCAATCAAAGACAGTCCTCTAGGAGTCAATGCTTGATGATAGTGTCTTGAGGTTCACATGGCAGATTAGTGACTACAAATAAACAACACTATAAGGTGAAGTGATTAAGGATGAAAACATCTAAAAGGAAGAGGACCACAAAACATATTAATTTCACTCACTCTTTTAATTGCCTACATATTAACCACAAAACATGATGAAATTACCAAATGAAAAAGCTACTCACCAACCACCTGGGGGACTCTGGAATAAAGAGGAGACCCAAGACCAAAATAGAATAGGGGATAAGTCCTGCAAAGATCATTCATGCCAGATATAAGTGGACCAATGTTGAGTTTCCTCACATGCAAAAATACAATTTTGATGTATTTATGATACTAAGATTATATATATTGTGATTTTACTAGACTTCAACCTGAATGGAGAACATTCACTACCTATCATATAGATCAATGTTACAACAATGTAAGACAGTCCTCAAAATTTTCAATAAACTTTCAATCAAAATATAAAGTTACCATTATTTGGCAGTCCATGTTGAACTTGAGGCCTTTAAAACAGAGGCCATTATGTTCCTCGTAGTCACAAGCAGTTTTATGTAAAATAGAGGCCTTTAAAGGACCATAATATCCTATCAATATGTTGACAGAATGTAGCCAAACTGGTCAAGAAGCTCACCTTGGAGTAGCGCATCACCGAATTCTTCTCTAGTAACATTCAAGGCCCTCAAAAGTATAGTGATGTTCTGTGATTTCTTAGGATCAAGAATGGGCTGATTCTTTGTAGGTGGATGAACAACTAAGGATTTGGTTGCTTCAGTTGTCACAGTATTTGTGGTATTGCAGCCAAATAAAGACTTGATCATTTCATCATCCAATCTGTCCATTAGAGTCCACAGGATAATGTAACGATGCAGAATGATAATGAAATATCTAAATTCTAGAAAGCTTAAAAAATGTGAATGTGTTTCAGCTCAATGAAATGGCAATCCTTTACGTGAAATCCATACAGGTAATTAAAAGGTATTTCTTACTCAAAGGAACCCGATCTCAGCCTGTCCCACACAATTGTATGATCAGGAGGTGCACGGACCTTATCCCAATACATGGGCTTCAACTTGGGCAAATCTCACACCTCCCTACTACAACTTGACTCCCTCTCTTGCCGCCTTGTTCATTAACTGCTATAGAAATGGAAGATGACATTAAAATCCTCAATTCCGTCGACATGGGGTGCTGCTCTAGCAATACTCACAACCAACGACTTGCTCACAACACATTTTGGTAGAATAAAGATGCACTAAAATTGGATTAGATGTATTTTAGACCAAAATTAAGTGGCAAAGACAATCTAAAATCTACGAACAAACGGATCATCATTCTTGCATATCACATACAGATCAAAGAAGAGGAATAATGTAAGCCTTCACAACCACTGCACAACCACTGCAACACCACATGGTGGTTGTTGGGCCTTTGCGATGATGCAGGGAAAGCTTTCCCCACATCACCACAAAGGACCAACAACCACCATGTGGTGTTGTGGTGCCCCACATCACTGTGAAGGCCTAACAACTACCGTGCAGTGTTGCGATGGTCTTCTGCACAAAACCATTCTCTAGATTGGCACATGTTCAAGTGATGCCCTTGGTGATGAAGGAGAGGAAAAATCCATGTGAGTTTCAATGTTTGAAGGATGTTTCCATGTTTTCTTGAAGCAAGGAAAGGAAAGATTGAGTTCTTCAAGGAGAATCTATACACAGCCTCAAAACACTAGTGTGCTCATCACGTGCCATCCTAAATTAAGTCCTGCATCTAGAAGATTTGTTGTCTAGTTTGAGCATTTGATTTGGTTTTCAAGCTCTATTGTTTATTTAACTAGTTCTCTATTGTTGGCATAAGTGGAGTGTTTAGATAATGATTTCTGTCGCATCAATTGGTATGATTGTTCAACACAAATTTAAAACCATGGGTGTCTCTCTTGATTCGATGGAGTTTGCTTTCACTATATTTATGGTTATAACTGATAATACCTACTCAAGAATCATACTCACTTGACATGTGCTCACTGTCATGATCTTTCATCATCTTTTCATGAATGTGATTGTCACTTCAAAATGTTCAATCATTATTTTTTATTCTTGACATTTACCACATTTCGATTCTCCATTTTGGTCATATCATCATATCACCACACCTTAATCTTGATAGGACCACCTTGGAAAATTTTGAATCTTTCAAGAAAAAATGTCACTCAAACATTGTCTCCCTCTTCATTTGACTTTCATTCATTAAGATCACACTATCTACTCCTTTTTCAATTTGTTCTATCACTTTCCTTGAAGTATATCATTGGTTGTCTACACTATATATCATTGGTTGTCTACACTATTTTAATTGTGATGTTTAGACTTGTCATGATTCCCTTGGACACTGTCTTCATGGGGTTGCCTATTGACTGTCATATAAATACATATGCTGACTTACTACTTTATAATCTTGACCATTCTTCTTACCTAGCACTACTCCTTAGTTTCCCTCCATGTCTAGTTATTACTTCCTTACTCAAGCCTTATGTTTTGGAATGACTGTCCCTTTCATATAATCACTAGGATGTGCATGTTGCCGATTGGCATTCTTTGAAATGCAATGTGGATTGTCATTGTGCTTGGTGTATAGGTCTTGATCTTCATTAGGTTATCATATTTTACTCTTCCTTTGATCTTACCATTTGTATCCTTGTGATTGTCACTTCAAAAATTTTATTCACTGTCGCTTGAACTACCCTCTCAATAGTTTCCTTGAAGGAGACCTTTTCATCCATTTGAGCATTGAGAACTTTGAAGTGTTCACTAGATTTTGATCATTGCAGACTATCATTAAACCTTTTGAAAAGACATATGCACTATCATATTTTATGCTTCCTTGAGGATTATAACTTTGATGTAATCATGTCATTAAGAATTCATTATTAATGCTCTCGATCATAACTATCCTAATCTTCAGACTATCATCCTTTGCTAGTTTATGAATATTCAAACAATACCTTAACACCACCATTCAATAGATGTCTTTATTGTTCCTTGAATATGTACCTATGACTGATGTTGATTGTGGTAACACTTATCAATAATTTTATTAGCATTGTCATACATGATCCCTTATTGACTGTCACATGTGCTATCTTGAGGAGTAACAGTGCAAGTCATTTCGTTGATGTTTCTTCTTGGGATGCAGGCTATACTGAAACTAGTGCAAGTTAGGTGGATGCAGTGGAACAAAAGCAAGAAGTGGAAATGAGGAATACCCTGATGTGGCTAATACTATTGAATGTGAGTGTTGTTACATGGAATTTTTATTGTTCCTTGAATATGTACCTATGACTGATGTTGATTGTGGTATCACTTATCAATAATTTTATTATCATTGTCATACATGATCCCTTATTGGTTGTCACATGTGCTATCTTGAGGAGTAACAGTACAAGTCATTTTGTTGGTGTTTCTTCTTGGGATGCAGGCTATACTGAAACTAGTACAAATTAGATGGATGCAGTGGAACAAAAGCAAGAAGTGGAAATGAGGAATACCCTGATGTGGCTAATACTATTGAATGTGAGTGTTGTTACATGGAATTTTTATTGTTCCTTGAATATGTACCTGTGACTGATGTTGATTGTGGTATCACTTATCAATAATTTTATTATCATTGCCATACATGATCCCTTATTGGCTGTCACATGTGCTATCTTGAGGAGTAATAGTGTAAGTCATTTCATTGGTGTTTCTTCTTGGGATGCAGGCTATACTAAAACTAGTGCAAGTTAGATGGATGCAGTGGAACAAAAGCAAGAAGTGGAAATGAGGAATACCCTGATGTGGCTAATACTATTGAATGTGAGTGTTGTTAGATGGTACAATGTGCAGATGGGCACTTGTTTTGTTTTTTGTGTTTACAAAGAAAGGTAAAAGAGTCTACATTTAGAGGTTCTCAAGCTTGTCATTCCATACCATTGCATGGTTACTAACGAATGCAATGAGTTAATTACTATGGGAGATTTAAGGCAATAGTGGAAGGCTTGTAGAAAGGCTATTGTGTTGTGCCAAGTGCAAAGAGATACCTTCTTTTATTCACATTTTTTGAGAAAAAATAGGGCAAAAGATAAAGGTTTTCTATGTTACTTTTTTGTTTCTATCTTGTAACTCTGTGAAGTTCCACAGTGAGCTTTTGAGTTACATTGACATTCCATGCCTTGATATTCATGGGAAGAAGAAGCAATAGACTGCCACATCAAATCATTCAATACTAAGATGCCTTTTAGCATAGTACAAGTATGAATTGTAAAGAGACAACCCAGATAGTTACAAGATGTAGAAAAAGGTACAGTTAGCCAAAGAAATAAGACAATCATGACAAATCTTCAAAGGGTCATCATCAAATGAAAAGAGACAAGCAAGATCTTCCTCGAAACTTCAAACAAAACTAAAAACCCTATTGGCATAGAATATACCTGGAAAGATGTGAGGATGAAGGCTTCCAGGAAAACCTCAAATATTATCTCAACATGGGCATTATTGTCCTCAAAACCTTGGACAATCTCCTCATGCATGCAACGGGTCTTCAAACCCTTGTGAATCTCTGCAGTGTGGATGTAAAAGAAAACAAAGAAAGGTTTCTTTAGAGCAAACTCAAAGTGCCTTTATCCCAGATCTTGTCAACAACGTGGATAGATGATGGTGCAACCAACTGTTGGTTCTATGCCATGCCCAAAAAAAATCTTTGGACTTCTTCCAGCCAGCAAACTAAAAAGCCTGCTTAATAGACACGTCAACTAAAAATTCTCTTTTTCATTGTTTGGCCCCCAAGGAAATGAAAATTCTCTTTTAAAATTGTTTAGCTCTCTCAAAAAAACTAAGTCTTTCACTTTCTTTTTTGTTACTTTCCACTTAATTTTCCACTTACGATCAAATTAGTCACTTATGATGATCAAATTAGTCATTTATAGTTTTGTTGCAAAAAATGATTAGAATTTAGTCATTTTTAGTTGTCCTGACTAAAAGTTTTAGTCATGTAGTCATTTATTTGCCAAATTCTACTAGTGGTAGGAAACTCTAGTTAAGTAAGATCTATGAATATACGATTGTCAGAAATAGATACAGAGAATCTAACACCATAGTAGGGATCATAGGAAAGAGGATAACCTAGATTTGAGTTCAAGAGTAAAAAGGTACCAGGGTGCTAGGCACCTTAGACCCAATTTAGGGTTTTTCAGAATGTCAAGGTTTCAGTGTCTTCACCTTCTTGTATTCTTGTCTCTTGTCACTTGGTATCTTTAGATTCTTCTGGATGCGACCTATACACACATAAGAGAAAAAAGAGTTGGTGATATTTAGGAGCTTGCCTAAGTCAAGCTCCTTGAATGGTGCTTCCACCTCCACAATAGCAATGATGAGATATCAAAGAATGTGTGCCCTAGGAGGGCAGAGGAAAATATGAAGTAGAATGGAATGTTGTAATAAAGCATGAAGGAAAGGAGTCACCATGAGCATGGAAACCCTATCTTGCTTGATGTGGCATCACAAGTTGACTCAAGAAGTTGGTGTAGCCCAAAGAAGTAGAGAGATCTTCACAGGACCTGCAAGAAGTTAGTGCAACATCAATAATCCACCATAGATAGATTTAGTGAAGAATAGAGAGCATGAGAGATAGAGAGAAAGTACAAGTGTGCCTAGATTGCTTAGGTGTTCAAATGAATAAATGAACTTGCTTATATATGCATTCTCGCTCACCAACAATGAATAAAACCAAATGGGACCGACATGAGGAAGCAGTAGAGATGTCTTAAGCCAACATACCTTTAAATTAGGTCTGGGCTAAATGAGGGACCAAGTTGCTAGGTGCCCTTATCCTTTAGCCTGAAAAACTCTAGGATAAGTCACTTTAAGTGTGTTTAGGTCAGCCCTATAGTTATCTTTCAGGTTTTGTACATAGGGATTAAGAATTAATTGTTTTAGGTCCACTTGAGTGCTAAACTAGGTGTAAAATAGCAAGGGTACACATTTTACTCCACAACATTTAGCCCCCACTTTAGTGTGGGTATGATCTTATGCTCATACTCACACTATAGTACGAAGAGGACAGATTTCAATCACTACAAATATAGAAGTCATAGAATGTCACCAAAATTGAGAGGTGATCAAGCCCCCAAGCTTAGGATTCTATGAATCTAGAATAATTGCATACACATAAGACACAAGGCAAAATTTCTACATACATGAAGCACTTAGAAAACATGATACATGAAAAGACATACACAAGGCATACATCTGAGAAATCATAATGTATACATGCAATACACAACGTATACACGCTTGACATGAAGCATACACATAAGGCATGAAGTGTACATAGAATACACATGAAACACACATGTAATACACGTAAAGCACTCAAGGAGAATACATAAGGAATACATAGAGAAAATATGTGAAGCATGCATGAGGCATGAAGAATACATAGAGGAAAAGAATATATGAGGAGAATACATGCATCATACAACAACCATATGAAGAACATAACGGAAGACCTTAAATCAACATTATAGAAGAGACCTCAATCTAAAATCTTGTCTCAACCACCATGCATCATTCCCCAAGATGTAATAAGAAGAATTCTAAGAAGGGGTTATTTAGAAATGATAAAAACAAGAGGATACAAACACATCATATACATAATCCACATCAAGAAAAGTGTTTCTACTCAAGAGAACACACAACTCACCTCCCGCAAGAGGATTTATACAAAGTCTTTGCAGAATAAGAAGGCATTGCAACCATACCCAAAGGTACACTAGCCAAACTCAAGTTGGTGGCTCCAACCCTTCTCCCAAACATGCAAGGAGCTTTAACCTAGGAGAACAAGATAGACTCAAGATCTTGCTTCCAAGCTTGCCACAATCATTTCCAAGAGAGTGCAGCAACAAAGATAATCAACAAATGTTTTTATAGAAAAGATGTAAGGCTTATAGCATGATATATGCCCCCACCTTAAAGTGATTGCTGACTCCATCAAGGAGAAATTTCCTTTAAGGTAGAAATATAAAACAAGCATAAGAGTTTTCTAAAAGCACATGCCCAAATGCCATGTGTTCTCAAAATCTACATCATCACAAAGGGTTGCCCCTAGGATGAGAAAACCAAGGCCATTCTTACAAGCATGATACATAATGGCTTGTGTAGTCATGGTATGATGTCGAGCATTGCAACAAGGTGTCACATAAATAGGAAGACAATGAAAGAAAGATTTGAATAATGAAATGATGCTAAATCATCCAAGAAAAAATAATGAAATTGTACATCATGACATATAGAAGAATGAAGATACATATAGAGGAATGACACAACACGTTCTTTCTCCTTGTTTCCTTGTGCTAACAAGGGTGCCAAGGGAGAACTAATGATCAACAAAATATCACAATAAGAGGATAACAATACATACAAATGTAACACAAATGAGGAGGGACCACACTTGCTAGTCGGCCTATAACAAATCATCCTCCCCTAACTTGATTATTATAAAATGGATGGAGGAGAAGCTGCTCTAGGGGCTACATCAAGTGTGGTGAAAATTTCTAGAGAAATACCGTGTTTGAAGTTGTTGAATTTTGTCACCCAAGACTCGATGTAACATCACTTTCCATAATACTCAAGATTTAACTTAAACATGTAACTTAAATAAGTCATAATTAAGAATTGATAGAGATAATACAAAATTTGAACCAAAAGAAACATATTATTTTCCATCAATTAAGCATGTTAATCAAATCAAGACATAATAAAGCTTACAATCCAGTAAACCATTACAATCTTTAGTGAGTAACCATCACTAATCAAATACAATATATGCTCTAGGAATCTTAATCAAGTTTTTACATCACAATAGACCAATTGCTCATAAAATGCAAACACTATATCTAGAACCAATGACATTTGTCTTCATAAGCCTCGGCTTGTCTCATGCTTAGGAAGGAGAGCATCATCCTGGTGCTTTTCCTCCAACTGCGGATGTGTGGTCCCCCACTCATCTTCCTAACTGGAAGAGGTCCTACCCTTCACAGAAAGGTTAGACATTAGAAACCAATTGGATAGCCATCTGAGTATCTGGTGTTGTGTCCTTCCTAATGTCTCATGGTCACACACTATAGATCCACTCTAACTTGTATGACTCTACGAGAGACACTACGCTATCTAGAACACTGTGGACCGACAATGCATGCAGAGATGGATGCATTAATTTGGCCAAAGTTTTACATACATAGACGTTACACAATGAATGTCGTCGTATGTCCACCATCCTAACTCAACTTATAAGCTATCATGACCTATAGTAAGTTATTAACAACCTTATCTTCTAGGTCTAGTATGAGTGGGATCAATTCGAATCACTAACCATACTTGATTCTTCAAATCCCATCATAAGTCAGTTACAACTATATAGGTTACTTTTGTAATGTGGAACTAGTGACTCCTCGTCACCTTATTCCATTTTCAATTTATACCAAATTCAACCATTATGACCGCCTTGGTCTCACAGGGTTAACATTTATGATAGAAAATCATCACATATGATGAAGTCAATTTCATGGTACTCATGGCATACCATGCCTTAATGATGTTCATTAGCTTCTTTAGGTTCAATAGCTCTTATTATCCCAATGAGCTTAAGGTGTTAATCACCAAACCTAATAGTTTACATTTAAGTAAAAGGAATTATATCTCATAACATTAACCAATAAGTCATAATTCTGTCACATATAGAACTAGTCTATATTCTTCTATAAACTTATTTTATTGTCTCATGATGAGACCATGATCATAAAAGATCTCACCACCTTCATATTTGAAGGTCACATATGCATTCTTAATAGTTTAAACAACTCTTTATATAAAACATAGTTGGCTTCCCATACAAGTCTGACTTGGGTTAGTTTGGTGTCATAGTCACAACAATATATAATTGCCTTCCCAGCTATCATCTCAGTCTAAGGATTGTGTTAATGATATTAAAAACCTTCTTGGCTGTTATTATAGTCAAACGACTATATGAAAAGTATTAAATCATTCTCGAATGTCATTACAGTCAAATGATTGTGTTAAATCATTATCGACTATAATCATCTAGAGTTATTCATTACTCCATTTTGAGAGCTCTTAGGCTCTGCCTTTGTCATCATATGATGTGAGCTTAATATACATTTTGAATACATGCTCAACCATAATGGCTTCGAGCTCCAATCATCATAGAATGTAGTATAAAATACAAAACAGCCGGGTCGAAATACCCTGGGCTCAAACATAGAAAAGAGTCTGTCTTTATAGAGCTCAGCCTCAAGGCCTCAAGCTAGTCCCAAATAAACATAGTGCAGTTGCTACTTGGCTCTTTGAGCCTCGAGCTTAATCATGGACAAGATTACATAGTATTATGACTCGGTTGAGTGGTCTCAAGAAGAGTTTACAAAGTTTCATTGCTTGGCTCAACAGCCTAGAGAATGGTTTCAAAGAAAGTTTACTGTGTTTACTTTGCTCAGCCTTCAGAGCTTTGAGCCTATTCATTCTTCAAAGTTGACTTGCTAGGGTTCGGCCATATGGCTCTAAACCACTAAAAATAGAAGTTTCAAACAACAATAGCTTGGCCATTTTGGCCTTGAGTCACAACATAGAAAATAATATAAACATTATTCATGGCATGACCCTATAGGCCTTGTGCCTTAGCTCTTAACAAATAATAGGAACATCATGCTATACAGACTCAGGAAGAAGTCCTACTAAGTTTTAAACTCATCATACAAAAAGAAAATGAGATATTTGTTCCCCATATTACCTGTCCCAAGCTAATAGTCAAGATGCAGTTCCTGACCGTGACTTATCCAGTTGCTCATAGCTTCTTTCCTCCAATGTTCTCCCTTAACAATTTCACCACCTTTCTTCTAAACCCCAACAACAACGAATTCCCTCCAAAGTGACTACTCAAAAAATGGAAAACCCAACACATGAAAATTGGTCCCATGGAATGCTAATTTTGATTGATAACTACCTTTCCACTTGGTAGAGTCTCCACAAAAGGTGGCTCAATCCTTGCAATATAATGGAATGGTTGAGCTCGAAGCTCCCATCCATCCTCATGATCAACTTTAACAACTTAATAATATTTTAAACCATACAATTATTAAGAAAAGTAAATAATAACAATATTATAGGAAACAACCTATTAAGAGGTTTCATCCTTATCTAAGGATTATCACTTTGAGATTGCAATCAAAAAAATATCCACATTAATAACGTCGGTTATCAGGGTCAAGTAATACTCCCCCAAAATCAACTATTCTCATTAGTCAAATGACTAGGGAAAAAAAATAATGACCCCAAGAACAAAATGGTAAGAGAGACCTCCTCATCTCTTAAGTCTATTGTCTCTTGGCTAGGGATGATGTTCCAAGAACATCATTTGGTCATCACGACTTCGTGATAACTTCAACAACACAACAATATTATAAAGAACATGGAAACAAAAGAAAAGAGTCATGACACGTGACAACTTATGAAAGGATTGAGAAGGACATAGGAGTCGATTACTTAGATGGATAGTCAACTTATGTTTTCACAATGTCTAACCCTTCCTCTAGGATGATACTCTCCTTCCTTCTTTGAAGGACATTCATTTTCCTGTCACACTCAGGATCACAAGATTACGATTAGTGCATCATTATCAAATCTCGTAGCATAATTCATTTAATTTAGTAAACTATTTAACATCTATTTCTACTTCATAATCAAAAGTTAAATCAGATATTTCCACAATATCAAATCAATTAACTATGACTAATCCTCCTGATTATCATGCCAAGTTAATGATTAAGTATAATTGTAAGTTGGGGATGTAACATATCCCCTCCCATAAGAATCATCATCCCCGATGATTAATTGCCTTTAAAATAAACCAACATAACATGAAAATGTTTTTAAAAGCATAATATCAAATGTCACAGAAAAGATAAGGAAATTTAGCATAGAAGTCATTGTAATTTCCCAGGTGGCATTTTCCACCGAATATTGGTCCCACTAGACCTTGTACTGTGTTATTTCCTTGTTATGTAAGCGTAGCTTACGCATTTCAAGCACATTGATGGGCTCGATCACAACCACTCCTGGGTCTTTCACCTGTAGAAGGTTCCAATCAAGCATAGGAATTTGATTATCAACAAAATTAAACTTTTTCATATAAGAAACATGAAACACATTATGCATCTTGGCAAGTGCTAGTGGTACATCAATTCTGTATGCCACTGGGTTGAATTCTTCTAGAACTTCAAATGGGCCCACATATCTTGGTGCCAATTTGGAAATCTTTCCAAATTTGATGGAACTTTTCTGAGGTTTTACCCTTAGGAGAATTTTATCTCCCATAGTGAAATGTCTTTTCTACATGCTTAGCATCTACGTAACTCTTTTGTCTATCATTGGCTTCCACTAGCCTTTTTTTAATTAGATGGAATTGTTCATCCATTTTAGATAGCATTTCAGGACCAAGGCTAACCCTATCTTCAAACTTATACCAGTTTATAGGGGTTCGGCACTTCCATCCATATAATGCCTCAAACGGTACCATCTTAATAGCTGAATGATAAGAGTTATTGTAGGCAAATTCCACTAGAGGAAGATAATCCTCCCACTTCTATTACTGATCCATGGAATACATCTTTAATAAATTCTCCAACACTTGGTTCACCCTTTTAGTTTGACCATCCGTTTCAAGATAATAAGGAGAGCTTATGTTCAACTTTGTTCCAAGTGAAGAGAACAAGGTTTGCCAAAACCTAGATGTCATTCGTGCATCCCTATCTAAGATAATCTTCTCAAGAATGTCGTGAAGTATGAAAATCTCTTGAACAAATTTTTGAGCAATGATGGGTGCCCCATCCATCAAGTTTCCAGGTATAAAATGGGTTGCTTTGGTGAGTCTGTCCACCACAACCAAGATAGCATTGTACATGTTCCTTGACATAGGAAGCCCTTGCACAAAGTCCATGCTTATAATCTGCTATTTCCACTCAGGAATTTCATGAGGGTATAATAATCCTGCTAGGTGTTGGCATTTTGCCTTCACCCTTTGGCATTCAATACAAGTAGCTACAAAATTTGTAGCATCTCTCTTCATTCCTTTCCAAAAATATAAAGGGTTCACATCAGCGAGTAACTTGGTTACTCCAGGATGCCCAGAATATGGTGCAGAATGAACCTCTTTCCAAACCATATTCCTTAACTTTGTTGAGTTAGGTACATATATCCTTCCTTTGAACCTTAATAACCCATTTGGTTCAAGGTTGAATCTTCATATTTCAAATTCTGTGAATCTTTCTCAAGGGCCTATTTTACCTATTCGTAAAACTCATCTCCCTTAGATTTTTGTAACACCAAATTTCTAAAATTAGAATGTATAGATATCATAGTGGAGATGTGCCTTCTCCTACTCAAAGCATTTGCCACTCAATTTTCTTTTCCTTGAATATTTTTAATCTTGAAATCATAATCTGAGATAAATTCTAACCATCTTCTTTGACGAGCATTAAGATGGGGTTGAGTGAATAGATATTGAAGTCCCTGGTGATTTGTTTTCAACTCAAATGATTTTCCAAGAAGATAATGTCTCCACATTTGGAGAGTGTGAATGACTGCTGTCAGTTCTAAATCATGTGGGGCATAGTTTTGTTCATAGTTTTTTAGTTTGCGCGATTCATATGCAATGACATGTCCATCTTGGACTAGTACACCACCTAAGCCTTCCCCTGAGGCATCGGTAATGACCTCAAATTGACCTTCTAGGTTAGGTACTTTCAATATCGGGGCTGAAGTCAATTTTTCCTTCAATAGGTCAAAGGCCTCCTGGCACTTTTCTAACCATTCAAACTTCTTACCCTTTCTTTGCAAGGAAGTTATAGGATGTACAATTTTAGAGAAGTTTTTCACAAACTTTCTATAATAACCAGCAAGGCCCATAAAACTTTGGACCTCATGAATGTTTGTTGGTTTGGGCCATTCAGAAATAGCCTTAATCTTAGCTGGGTCCACAGCTATTCCCTTAGCTAAAATTATATGACCCAAATATTGTACTTCTTTATGAAAGAAGGTACACTTAGAGAGCTTTCCATATAGTTTATGCTCTCTTAATCTCTGAAGAACAATTCTCAAATGCAGCATATGTTCCTCTTTGTTATTAGAATAGATCAAAATGTCATCAAGAAATACTAAGACAAACATGTCTAAACAGTTTCTAAACACACTGTTCATAAGATTCATAAATGCTACTGGTACATTTGTCAACCCAAAAGGTAGGACAGTGAATTCATAGTGTCCATATCTGGTTCTAAAGGCTATCTTATGGATGTCTTCATCCTTCAACCTCAATTGGTGATATCCTGATCAAAGATCTATCTTGGAAAATACTCTTGCACCCCTCATCTGATAAAAAAGATCATCAATGTGAGGTAAAGGATATTTGTTCTTAATGGTTGCTTTATTTAACATGCGGTAATCTATGCACAACCACAAAGTACCATCTTTCTTTTTCACAAATATGACAGGCACTCCCCATGGTGACACACTGGGTCTAATCAAACCTTTATCTAGTAGCTCTTGTAGTTGAGCTTTCAACTCCATTAGTTTTGTTGTGGTCATCCTGTAGGGGGCTTTAGAAATAGGTTCTGACCCAGGTATAATTTCAATGGCAAAATCAAAAGCTCTCTTAGGGGGTAACCCTGGTAGTTCATCTGGAAATACATCCTCAAAATCTCTAAGGAGGGGATGCTTGTCCATAGTTGATCTTTCTTGACCTATGGACTCCTTCATCCCTACATCATTAACTTTTTGGGATTCATAAAATATCAAGTCATCTTGGAAGTAGGTTTCCTTTGTTTCGTCTATTTTGTCCATCTTGACAGCAAAAAGTTTGCATCCTTTTCTCAGTGCCCTTTTCATTTGTAAGGTGGAAATTTTCCTTAGTTTAATTTCCCTAGGTTTCCCTTGGAGAAGGACTTGGTTTCCTAGATCATCCAAACATTTTACTATCTTGGCATAATAGTCTACTTTGGCTCTCCATAACCAATTTATCCCTAGGATAACATCATAGGAGCCAAGTGGGGCTACATATAGATTTACTTCTGTGGAAAAGTGTAGAAGTTCAACCCGAGCTTCAAATAGGCATTGTTCTACCTGAGCCTTGGTGTGATTTGCATACTCTATAGACCAAGTATTTTCCATGAATCCTACTTTTCTAGTTATCTTATTTACAATTTTAGGAGAAATAAAACATTCTGTGGCACTTGTATCAATTAAAATTGAAATTGGAACTACAAATAAAATACATGTTGTCTCTGCTAGAGTTATTTGATACTTGGCTTGATGATTGTCTAAGGCCGCATGGATATGTTGCTAGAACGCCAGTTGTAGGGAAGGTAGAGAATTCCCTCTTGGTTGCACTCCCTATGATTTGTTGGGACACTGATTGGTGTAGTGATCTCCGACACAAGTGAAGCATCCTCCAATTGGTCCTCGCCTCTCCTGAGGTTTGCCAGAAGTGTTCCCATTTTTATTGGAGTGGTTGTTCCCCTTTTTCTCTCCCTTGGACTCATTTTGTTTATTTTTGGCCCCTTTATCACTCTTCTCAGTATAATCCTATTTCTTCCCATTTTTCTTTGAGGGTTGAGAATATTGAGACCAATTATATCTCTTTCTATTTATTTCCCTATAGGCCGACATAGCCTTTAGGTTTTGTTCTTGCTTAACGACCATCTCATAGACCTGTTCCATGGTAGTAGGACTATGAACATTAACCTCGCCCCCAATCTAGGCATTCAATCCCATGATAAACTTCCAGACACAAAATTTCTCATCATGCTGATACTGTGGCACATATTTCAACAGTTGGGTGAATTTTTCCCAATACTCATTAACAATCATATCAGCTTGTTTCAGGTTTTGAAAGTCTATAAGTTTTTGATCATAGAATAGTTGAGGCAACCATCTTTGCCTAAATAGTTCTAAGAACCTATCCCAAGGAAGACTGGTTGACCTCAAGCCTAATTCCATCTTTTTGTTCATCCATCACGTGGGTGCCTCACTCGCTAGCTGGAATGCTCCCCAGACAGCTTTGGTAACCTCATTATAATTTATAATTTCAAAATACTTCTCCATCTCTGTAATCCATGCCTTCACAACATCTCTGCTTACGGATCCATCAAATTTAGGTGGCATGACCTTTTTCATATCATGCGATAGTTCCATAGCCTTAAGGATCTTCTTATCCCCATCCTGTCTAGCCGCAGAGTTGTTTTCTTCATGCTGGCTTTGGGTGGTGTCATTATGGCATTCCTCGCCATCACCCCCATCATAATCATCTTAGCTACCTTCTGACTGGCCTCCTACTTTGTGTTCAAGAGTTTCAAATCCCGCCCTTATTTCTTTCAACAAAGTCAAATTTTGGTCTAATTTAGACTTGGATTGCCTTGAAGGTGCTCCTTCATCTTGGCTATCATCCATTCTAGTTCCAACTTGAACCTTTACTACAATCTACTTCTTCCTGAAGTTTGCAGATTAATCATGGATTAGTCTTCCATGCTATGAAATTTATTCATTTACAAATCTATTACATTCATGTAATCTTTAACAAGAAAGGAAAGATTGTCAAAATTTGCCATTGCATTATAGTTTCCATTGGATTACATATAATCCACAAAATTACAAAATTGTGTTTACACCTTGCTTCTGCAAGCCATTTACAATTTGGGATAACTTCGCATAATCATGTTTTCTTTTCAGTCTTAGGAGGTGAGGATACACACTGGTATTCCATAACATCCTTCATAAGTACATTACAGTTCTTAGGGATATTTCTCTCAGATGGTGCTTTAGGGGCAGAGGGTGTCATTGATGTTCTAAAAGAGTTAGGGACAACCAACCATTCAGCCTTCCTTAACTCCTCCTTGATGCATTTCACGGCATTAGCAAAAGTTTCCTCATCACATAACTATGCACCTACCAAAAATCTAGTATGTTCAAGTTTCTCCTTCATGGAGGCTCATGCCTTCAAGATCTTTTGTTCATGTAGGTAACGTCCATGTTTCGTTACCTTCTTGCGAGGTGTGGTTCTAATTTTTACCATTCTGTTATAGAACATCCAATCATTAGCATACTTAATGTTGAATATATTAATCATCAATAGTGAGCTCATTAGGTCCATGTGTTGAACTTGGTATCTTTGATACCATATGTAACATCACTTTCCATAATACCCAAGATTTAACTTAAACATGCAACTTAAACAAGTCATTAATTAAGATTTGATAGAGATAAACCAAAATTTGAACCAAAAGAAACATATTATTTTCCATCAATTAAGCATGGTAATCAAATCAAGATATAATAAATCTTATAATCCAGTAAACCATTACAATCTTTAGTTAGTAACCATCACTAATCAAATACAATATATGCTCTAGGTATCTTAATCAAGTTTTTACATCACAATAGATGAACTAGTCATAAAATACAAACACTGTATCTAGAACCAATGACATCTGTCTTCATAAGCCTTGACTTGTCTCATGCTTGGGAAGGAGAGCATCACCCTTGTGCTTTTCCTCCAACCACTGACCTACAGTCACCGGAACATCTTCCTAACTAGAAGAGGCCCTACCCTTCACAGAAAGGTTAGACATTAGAAACCAATTGGATAGCCATCTAAGTACCTGGTGTTGTGTCCTTCCTAATGTCTCATGGTCACACACTATAGATCCACTCTAACTTGTATGACTCTACTAGAGACACTAGGCCATTTGGAACACTGTGGACCGACAATGCATGTAGAGACAGATGCATTAATTTGGACAAAGTTTTACATACATATATGTTACACAATGAACGTCATCATATGTCCACCACCCTAACTCAACTTATAAGTTGTCATGACCTATAGTAAGTTCTTAATGACCTTGTCTTCTAGGTCTAGTATGAGTGGGATCAATTTGAATCACTGACCATACTCAATCCTTCAGCTTCCATCATAAGTTGGTTACAATTTTATATGTTACTTTTGTAATGTGGAACTAGTGACTTCTCGTCACCTTATTCCATTTTCAATTTATACCAAATTCAACCATTATGACCTCCTTGGTCTCCCAGGGTTAACATTTACGATAGAAAATCATCACATATGATGAAGTCAATTTCATGGTACTCATGGCATACCATGCCTTAATAAAGTTCATTAGCTTCTTTAGGTTCAATAGCTCTTATTATCCCAATGAGCTTAAGGTGTTAATCACCAAACCTAATAGTTTACATTTAAGTAAAACAAATTATATCTAATAACATTAACCAATAAGTCATAATTCAGTCACATATAGAACTAGTATATATTCTTCTATAAACTCATTTTACTATCTCATAATGAGACCATGATCATAAAATATCTCACCACCTTCATATTCGAAGGTCAATTATGCATTCTTAACAATTTAAACAACTCTTTATATAAAACATAGTTGGGTTCCCATACGAGTCTGACTTGGGGTTAGTTTGGTGTCATAGTCACTGTAATATATAATTGCCTTCCCAGCTATCATCTTAGTCTAAGGATCGTGTTAATGATATTAAATGCCTTCTTGGCTGCAGTTATTACAGTCGAACGACTGTATGAAAAGTATTAAAGCCTTCTCGACTGCCATTACAGTCAAATGACTATGTTAAATCATTATTGACTATAATCATCTGAAGTTATTCATTACTCCATTTCAAGATCTCTTAGGCTCTGCCTTTGTCATCATATGATGTGAGCTTAATATATATTTTGAATACATGCTCAGCCATAATGGCTTCGATCTCTAGTCATCATAGAATGTATTATACAATACAAAATAGTTGGGTCGAAAGACCTTGGGTTCAAACATAGAAAAGAGTCTATCTTTATAGAGCTTGGCCTCAAGGCCTCGAGCTAGTCCCAAATAAACATAGTGCGGTTGCTACTTGGCTCTTTAAGCCTTGAGCTTAATCATGGACAAGATTACATAGTATTACGACTCGACTAAGCGTAGTCTCAAGAAGAGTTAACAAAGTTTCATTGCTCGGCTCAACAACCTAGAGCATGGTTTCAAAGATAGTTTACTTTGTTTACTTTGTTCAGCCTTCATGGCTTTGAGTCTACTCATTCTTCAAAGTTGACTTGCTAGGGTTCAGCCATACAGCTCTAAACCACTAAAAATAGAAGTTTTAAAACAACAATAGCTCAGAGATTTCGTCCTTGAGTCACAACATAAAAAAGAATATAAAGATTATTCATTGCACGACCCTATATGCCTCGTGCCTTAAAGCTCTTAACAAATAACAGGAACATCATGCTATATGAACTCAAGCAGTAGTCCTATTGAGTTTTAAACTCATCATATAAAAAGAAAATTAGATATTTGTTCCCCATGTTACCTGTCCCAAGCTAATAGTCAAGATGCAGTTCCTGACCACGACTTATCCAGCTGCTCACAGCTTCTTTCCTCCAATGTTCTCCCTTAACAGTTTTGCCACCTTTCTTCTAAACCCCAACAACATTGAATTCCCTCCAAAGTGACTACTCAAAAAATGGAAAACCCAACACATGAAAATCGGTCCCATGGCATGCCGATTTTGATTGATAACTACCTTTCCACTGGTAGAGTCTCTACAAAAGGTGGCTCGATCCTTGCAATACAATGGAATGGTTGAGCTCGGAGCTCCCATCGATCCTCATGATCAACTTTAACAACTTAATAATATTCGAAAGCATACAATTATTAAGATAAGTAAATAATAACAATATTATAGGAAACAACCTATTAAGAGGTTTCATCCTTATCTAAGGATTATCACTATGAGATTTTAATCAAAAAAAGATTCACATTAATAATGTCGGTTATCAGGGTCGAGTAATACTCCAATGAAATTTACTATTCCCATTAGTCGAATGACTAGGGAAAAAAATAATTACCACGAGAACAAAAAGGCAAGAGAGACCTCCTCATCTCTTAACTCTATTGTCTCACATCTAGGGATGATGTTCCAAGAACATCATCTAGTCATCACGACTTGTTGTGATAACTTCAACGACACAACAATATTACCAAGAACATGGAAACAAAAGAAAAGAGTCATGACATGTGACAACTTACGAAAGGACTGAGGACATAGAAGTCGATTACTTAGATGGCTAGTCAACTTATGTTTTCACAACGTCTAACCCTTCCTCTAGAATGATACTCTCCTTCCTTCTTCGAAGGACATTCATTTTCCTATCACACCCCAAATCAAAAGATTACGATCAGTGCATCATTATCAAATCTCGTAGCATAAATCATTTAATTTACAAAACTATTTAACGTTTGTTTCTACTTCATAATCAAAAGTTAAATTAGACATTTCCACAATATCAAATCAATTAACGATGACTAATTCTTGTGATTATCATGCCAAGTTAATGATTAAGTATAATTGTAAGTTGGGGATGTAACATATCCCCCCATAAGAATCATCATCCCCGATGATTAATTGTCTTTAAAATAAGCCAACATAACATGAAAATGTTTTCAAAAGCATAATATCAAATGTCACAAAAAAGATAAGGAAATCTAGCATAGAAGTCATCATAATTTTCCAAGGTGGCATTTTCCACCGAATATTGGTCCCACTTGACCTTGCACTGTGTTATTTCCTTGTTACATAAGCATAGTTTACGCATTTCAAGCACTTTGATGGGCTCAATCATCACCGCTCCTGGGTCTTTCACTTGTAGAAGGTTCCAATCAAGCATAGGAATTTGATTATCAGCATAATTAAACTTTTTCAAATAAGAAACATGAAACACATTATGCATCTTGGCAAGTACTGGTGATAGAGCAATTTTGTATTCCATTGGGTTGACTTCTTCTAGAACTTAAAATGGGCCGACATATCTTGGTGCCAATTTGGAAATCTTTCCAAATTTGGTGGAACTTTTCTGAGATTTTACCCTTAGGAGAACTTTATCTCCCACAGTGAAATGCCTTTCTACATGGTTAGCATCTGCGTAACTCTTTTGTCTATCATTGGCTTCCACTAGCCTCTTTTTAATTAGATGGACTTGTTCATCCATTTTAGATAGCATTTTAGGACCAAGGCTAACCCTATCTTCAAATTTATAGGGGTTCGGCACTTCCGTTCATATAATGTCTCAAACGGTGCCATCTTAATAGATGACTGATAAGAGTTATTGTAGGCAAATTCCACTAGAGGAAGATAATCCTCCCACTTCTATTGCTGATCCATGCAATACATCCTTAATAAATCCTCTGACACTTGGTTCACCCTTTTAGTTTGTCCATCCATTTTAGGATGATAAGGAGAGCTTATGTTCAACTTTGTTCCAAGTGAAGAGAACAAGGTTTTCCAAAACCTAGATGTCATTCGTGCATCCCTATCCGAGACAATCTTCTCAGGAATGACGTGAAGTGTGAAAATTTCTTAAACAAAATTTTGAGCAATGATGGGTGCCCCATCCATCAAGTTTCCAAGTATAAAATGGGTTGCTTTAGTGAGTCTATCCACCACAACCAAGATGGCATTGTGCCTATTCCTTGACATAGGAAGCCCTTGCACAAAGTCCATGCTTATAATATGCCATTTCCACTTAGGAATTTCATGAGAGTATAATAATCTTGCTGGGTGTTGGTGTTTTGCCTTCATCCTTTGGCATTCAATACAAATAGCTACAAAATTTGCAGCATCCCTCTTCATTACTTTCCAAAAATATAAAGGTTTCACATCATCGAGTAACTTGGTTACTCCAGGATGCCCAGACTATGGTGCAGAATGAACCTCTTTCCAAACCATATTCCTTAACTCTGTTGAGTTAGGTACATACATCATTCCTTTGAACCTTAATAACCCATCTTGTTCAAGGTTGAATCCTTCATATTTCAGATTCTGTGAATCTTTCTCAAGGGCCTGCTTTACCTACTCATAAAACTCATCTCCCTTAGATTTTTGTAACACCAAATTTCTAAAATCAGAATGTATAAATATCATAGTGGAGATGTGCCTTCTCCTACTCAAAGCATCTTCCACCCTATTTTCTTTTCCCTGAATATATTTAATCTTGAAACCATAATCTGAGATAAATTCTAACCATCTTCTTTGAAGATCATTAAGATGGGGTTGAGTGAACAAATATTGAAGTCCTTGGTGATCTGTTTTCAACTCAAATGGTTTTCCAAGCAAATAATGTCTCCACATTTGGAGTGTGTGAATGACTGCTGCCAGTTCTAAATCATGTGGGGCATAGTTTTGTTCATAGTTTTTTAGTTTGTGTGATTCATACTCAATGACATGTCCATATTGGACTAGTACACCACCTAATCCTTCTCCTGAGGCATCGGTAATGACCTCAAATTGACCTTCGGGTTAGGCACTTTCAATATTGGGGTTGAAGTCAAATTTTCCTTCAACTGGTCAAAGGCCTCCTGGCACTTTTCTGACCATTCAAACTTCTTGCCTTTTCTTTGCAAGGAAGTTATAGGATGTGCAATTTTAGAGAAGTTTTTCACAAACTTTCTATAATAACCAACAAGGCCCATAAAACTTCAGACCTCATGAACATTTCTTCATTTAGGCCATTCAAAAATAGCCTTAATCTTAGCTAGGTCCACAACTATTCCCTTAGTTGAAATTATATGACCCGAATATTGTACTTCTTTTTGAAAGAAGGTACACTTAGAGAGCTTACCATATAGTTTATGTTCTCTTAATCTCTGAAAAACAATTCTCAAATGCAGCATATGTTCTTCTTCACTCTTATAATAGATCAAAATGTCATCAAGAAATACTAAGACAAACTTCTCTAGACAGTCTCTGAACACACTGTTCATAAGATTCATAAACACTATTGGAACATTTGTCAACCCAAAAGGTAGCACAATGAATTCATAGTGTCCATATCTGGTTCTAAAGGCTATCTTATGGATGTGTTCATCCTTCAACCTCAATTGGTGATATCTTGATTGAAGATCAATCTTGGAAAATATTGTTGCACCCCTCATTTGATCAAAATGATCATCGATGTGAGGCAAAGGATATTTGTTCTTAATGGTTGTTTATTTAACATGCGGTAATCTATGCACAACCGCAAAGTGCCATTTTCTTTTTCACAAATATGACAGGCACTCCCCATGATGACACACTGGGTCTAATCAACCCTTTATCCAGTAGCTCTTGCAATTGAGCTCTCAACTCCATTAGTTTTGTTGTGGTCATCCTGTAGGGGGCTTTAGAAATAGGTTCTGACCCAGGTATAATTTTAATGGCAAAATCAAAAGCTCTCTTAGGGGGTAACCCTAGTAGTTCATCTAGAAATACATCATCAAAATCTCTGAGGAGGGGATGCTTGTCCATGTCTGATCTTTCATGACCTATGGACTCCTTCATCCCTACATCATTAACTTTTTGGGATTCATAAAATATCAAGTCATCTTGGAAGTAGGTTTCCTTTGTTTCATCTATTTTTTCCATCTTGAAAACAAAAATTTGGCATCCTTTTCTCAGTGCCCTTTTCATTTGTAAGGCATAAATTTTCCTTAGTTTAATTTCCCTAGGTTTCCCTTGGAGAAGGACTTGGTTTCCTAGATCATCCAAACATTCTACTGTCTTGGCATAATAGTCTACTTTGGCTTGATGTCTCCATAACTAATTTATCCCTTGGATAACATCATATGAGCCAAGTGGGGCTACATATAGATTTACTTCTGTGGAAAAGTGTAGAAGTTCAACCCGAGCTTCAAATAGGCATTGCTCTACCTGAGCCTTGGTGTGATTTGCATACTCTACAAACCAAGTATTTTCCATGAATCCTACTTTTCTAGGTATCTTATTTACAATTTTGGGAAAAATAAAACATTATGTGGCACCTGTATCAATTAAAACTAAAATTGGAACTCCAAATAAAATACATGTTGTCTCTACTGGAGTTATTTGATACTCAGCTTGACGGTTGTCCAATGCTGCATGGATACATTGCTGGAACGCCAGTTGTAGAGAAGGTAGAGGATTCCCTCTTGGTTTCACTCCCTATGATTTGTTGGGACACTGATTGGCATAGTGATCTTCGTCACAAGTGAAGCATCCTCCAACTGGTCCTCACCTCTCCTGAGGTTTGCTAGAATTGTTCCCATTTTTCTTGGAGTGGCTGTTCCCTTTTTTCTCTCCCTTGGACTCATTTTGTTTATTTTTGGCCCCTTTATCACTCTTCCCAGTATAATCCTATTTCTTCCCCTTTTTCTTTGAGGGTTTAGAAGATTGAGACCAGTTATATGTCTTTCTATTTCTTTCCCTATAGGTCGATGTGTATGAGGAAAAATTGATTAAATCAAACTAATTAAATCAAAGAACCCAATAACATAAAGAAAACGAATTTAAATAAAAGCCATGACAAATAATCAATGAAATAAAGAATTTTACCGAAATCTGTATTGTTTCCTTTGGATTGAATGTGGATTGCTCAATGAAGTTGCAAAGCCATAGCTGCAACAAGCAAGTAGTGTGCTCAAGAGATCAATGTCAAAAGATCGTAAGAGTGCTCAATCGACGCGTTTTGTATGCTCAAAGCTCTGTTAAGTATGCCTGAGAATACGATCAAAGAGAGAGGTAATGAAGGAGATGAGGGGGGTTTATATAGATTTCAAGGAAGATCGATCAACGGTCCAGATAATTCAGAAGAATCAACGGAGGAGAATAGTTGAGGAACGTGCAACGAATAAGAAGAAGACATGTATCTTACTTTCTTTTGCATGAGAGGAGTTATCAAGAATAGAAGAATGAGTTAACTGAAGAGATAAATCAATTAAAAGAATGTAATGATCAGTTAAGTGATTTAAAACAAGAAGAAGAGATTTGCATGAGAGAAGAAGATATTTTGCTTTATTAAATATAGAAAGCTTGAGTTATATTAGAGATAACTCAAATTAGAAGAAAAAGCAACTTAAATAAATAAT
The DNA here is from genome assembly GCA_027924645.1 of Cunninghamia lanceolata. NCBI lineage: Eukaryota > Viridiplantae > Streptophyta > Pinopsida > Cupressales > Cupressaceae > Cunninghamia > Cunninghamia lanceolata. The sequence goes on from BSBN01000794.1 coordinate 4,926,924, forward strand.
TGATTTATTTAATTGTTGTGCATGACTTTGGAAGAATAAATTTTGATTTAATTAAATAATGTAAATTATTTAATTGTTTTTTTTTTATTCATGGGTAAACGCTTTTGACCGGAGCTATGAACCGGTTACAATTATCAGGTGGGCAGGGGGGAGACTGGACCTCGTGACCATCTTTACCGCAACGGAATTACTTAGCCAATCGAGCCAGGGCCCCTACCCTATAAATTATTTAATTGTAGATAAGATAGAATTTGTTGAATTAATTAAATAATTAGATTTATTTAATTAATGTGGATTTGATTCTTGGAAAGAGGATAATGATCTAATTAAATAATTAAAATTATTTAATTGTTGGAAGAATAACAGAGCAATTTGATTTAATTAATTAAATAAAGAGAATTTATTTAATTAATGTCGAAAGTATGTGATTTAGAAGAATTTGGTGACATTAATTAAATAATTAGATTATTTAATTAATGTGTGAAATGCAGGTGATTAGGAAGAAATGACGAGATGCGAGCAGTGTGACGACTTGGTCATTTTAGGGTGTCTACATTTTGCCCCTCTTTGATGCGATGCAGTTTATAGCATTCTGTCAAAGAAAATAATTGTTGAAGACGTGATACAAAATTGTTATTGATGCCCCAGTGTATGTAGTTGCCCCAGCGTATGCCCCCTCGAGCGGGAAGATGGGGAAGCGGTAGAAGAACGGGGTTGACGCACGACCAGAAAAGTACACGACCAAATAGGAGGAAAAGCAGCAAGGGGTGGGAAGAAAAACTAAGGGTGGGACACTATAAATAGGTCCCATGGGGACCACAATCCTCATTTGCACCCTAGGAGATTCTAAATTTAGAGAGGAGAGCTTCCAAACCTAGTTGAGAGAGAGTTGAGCAGACAGCGGGGAGAGATGCCAATTTCAGTGCACAGCCATCAAGCGGAGCTGGTGCGGACCTACAGGAGGTCAGCAGGAGCTCCAGCAGCAGTAAGTGGTCAAAAAACCCCTTTGCATTTGTCATTTGAGGGTAGATTAGGGCTAGGTGTAGGATGGGTTTGATATGTCAGCCAAAAGTGCTTTAGGAGTCGCGGCACGTATGGTAGTCAGTTTAGGCACTTTTGGTGCACCGCAGCGTCGCTGGTAGTCACTTGCAGCGCGGCTGGTAAAATCACATCACTTTTGGTTAATTTGTTAGTGCCGTAGCACATTTGGTAAAATCCCGCAGTGCGCTTGGTATAGAGGTGCAGCGCACTTGGTAGGGTAGGTTAGCGCGATTGCTAGGTGGGTGGGAAAATTGCGTCGCATCTGGTAGGATAGAGCGGTTGGTAGGCTGGTGCGGCGCACTTGGTAGAAAAAAAGGAGCGCGTCTGGATAAACAGTATAGCGCAGTTGGCATAGAAGGACAGCGCTGTTGTATAAAACAAGGTGCTTTTGGTTAAGCAGCAGAAAAGTTAGGTTTGAAGTAGAATAGGGGGGATAGAATAGGGATGGCCATCCTAGCTGACAAGGGGGGAAAGGGATGGTGGGGGGTTGCCTAGCATAGCCCATGGGTAGATAGGATTTGAGGGATTGAGTAATAAAAAACTGACAAGTGAGGTGCTATGGATGCAGAGGATCTTGCCACCACTGATGTCACGAGAGCAACACCACGCGATAGCACACGAGGTTGTTCAGCTGACATGGGAGGAGGACGCATTCTTGGAGCATGTGAGACTATGGCATGTGCCCCACCTGACACACATTAGGGCAAATCTTGCCCTAGTGACAGCAGTTGTGGAGCGATATCACAGTGAGACTTCGTTGTTCCACTTTCCGACGAGAGAGGCTACAGTGACACTGGAGGATGTATACCGCATCCTGAGGATTCAAATAGATGGAGAGATAGTGGACTTTAACCCAGCACGGGGTGAGGTAGGCTTGGAGGAGGTTTTCTGCACAGATGACTTGTGGATAGATGATGGGGAGATCTGATGGGCAGACGTCCCGAGACTCTGTGACAAGATCCGATGGATAGTTGCATCACTGATTGGTGGCTTCCTGTGTCTAGATAGGAGATCCAGAGGTTTATCAGTTGGCTGGGGGACTGTACTATCAGGGATGTTCACCCATGGTAGACAATATGCGTGGGGACCCTGTGTACTAGGACAGTTATATCACGACATGCACCATTGCATGTACAAGAGAGGCAGGAGCCTCTCAGCAGGGGTGACTTTATTACAGGTATGGGCGTGGGAGCATATTCCAGTGATCCGACCCATGGCACAGCGCCATGGAGACAGGGGTGAGCCATATGCATTCTTATATGACGGGGTGATGACACATCAGAGGATGGGGTCTGTTAGCTATTGGAGGTGACAGATTGACGAGATGGACCTGTTCATAAGGAGGCCCTGGTTACTATGTGAGGAGTGGGATGACGAGCACGAGCAGCTCATGTACTGTAGACAGGCACGATATCTGTTCGGGAGACGGACAGATATGATAGAGAGATATCTTCCAGAGTGAGTTCTCAGGCAGTTTGGATTACCGTAGGGACTACCCATGGGGGAGGCCACACATGCCAGGACATAGAGGGAGGTTGGAGACTGGGATGCAGAGATCCCAGTGGCTACAGCATTGGCAGAGGTACGAGGACTTGTCCCCGTGAGATGGGATTGGGACTTTGGGCTGGCAGACCCAGGGACGCTACTAGAGTATGATTAGTACTGGCAGACACACAGGCCGATGAGATTGACTACACCAGGTGTAGCAGGGGCAGTGGGAGAGGTACTAGTCCTTGGAGGGGAGGCTAGGATGAGACGGCAGGCCAGGGTAGCTAGGCAGTAGGTAGTGGGTCAGTAGGCAGGTGGAGAGGGTAGCAGCCAGCAGGTCGATGTAGAGATGGCGGAGGCAGTGGGCCCGGTCGTAGAGACCAATCTGCAGAGAGCTGAGTGACTGCTACAGGAGGAGATAGCCTGAAGGACTCGTTTAGAGCTTCGAATGGCATGACTGAGGAGGGATAGGGATGTAGCACGGGCGGATGCGAGGTAGGCAGAGGCCACAGCCCAGGTACAGACACAGGCAGCCTCAGCAGCACAGACAGCCCTGGCACAAGTACAGGCACAACTATAGGCCCAAGTGCAGGCATACAGATAGCTACAGGCCTAGGTACAGGCACAGGCACAGGTACAGGTACAGGTGCAGCTGCCAGCCGCACCAGTAGCAGACGCCGAGGAGCTAGCACAGGCTAGGAGAGAGAGAGACGCAGAGGTACAGCTGCGGTTGACTACAGAGGCCACACTCTTTAGAGTGAGGCGGGAGAGAGAGGAGGCATGCCATGCACTGGGTGCAGACCAGAGGACTTTATATAGTGAGCTCATCCGAGTGCAGGGTGAGCTAGTATCAGCTAGCCAAGAGGTAGAGTACTATAGGGGTCTATATGTGGGTGCGGTGCCAACAGCTCAGCAGGCACCGAGCTACAGAGATAGGAGCAGATCTGGGGCATTCGGATCCCGTAGGACAGGGCAATCAGTGTCCTCAGTTAGAGGGCCACTTTTACCACCAGGGGGAGGAGGAGGAGCAGCAGGGGGACCTCCACCGAGCACAGGGGGAGGACAGGGGCCACAATAGGAGGGCAGCTCTACCCACTAGGGCGTATACATTTGTATATTGTATCATATGTATCATTTTGGACAAATGCCTGCGTGCATTCTGATGTATACTTTGCGGGCTCTTGATAGCCTTGATGTACTACTTTGATGTATATTTGGATGTATACACATTTTGTATTATTGATGTAGACATAGACATTTTGTATTATGATGACCATTACATGATATATATGATGATCTATTCGGCTCCCTGTTTGTTCATGCTTTTGTGTATGCATTCCTTGATGTCATGGATGTGATGATATGTATGTATGATTATGGATTCATGTGATGACATATGTTGCTTATATGATGCTTATAGATGTATGATGATATAGATGTGATGACTAGCGATATCTGACATGTGGGTTTTGCAGATATGCACCAGAGAGAAGAACATGAGGAGATGGAGACAGAGATTGTTGATTGATTACCGCAATGAAAGCGATATAAAGGTTGTGGGAATGGATGAAAGGTGAGCTTGTTGCAATGGTTTCGAATTTGTATATAAAGAGCAATCCTTATTTTGATATAGCACGTGGATAGTTCGCCACCCAGGTATAAAAGACCAAGGTGTAGTAATATCCGAGTGCGTGGACGTTGACTCTGCAAGCAAACAGTTTGAACTTAGATCCTTTTAAATAAAATATAACCTTGTTGGAACATGTGAATAAGCCATAGTCTTGAACATAAAAATAAACTTCAATACATGTAAATGCAAGAAGAATGATTAATATGTAAGATGCTAGGGCGTAACACACAAGATAAATAGAATGCTAAGAAAGATGCTAAAGATCATTCCTCAAACATGGCACACAGAAAGCAATGACTATGCCCCCAATCCGTACTGCATCACAACATACCAAGATTATAGATAAATCAAGGTAGTCTTGAATAGGTATTGGAAAAGGAACAAAAGATAAACCAAAAATCAAATTGACTGACTTACAAAGTAAACATACAGCCAACATATTCTCTTGCCAAAGAGGTTTCTCAGGATAGATTGGATAGGAAAGATAATAGCCTCATCGTAGGAACTCTGTGTCCGTTAAAGGGTGCTATCTACCTAAAAAGACAATGTCTTGCTGCAGGAAATGCCACACGTCGTAGGAGACGCGTGTGTTGGTCTCGACAATGGAACACTTCGCAGAAGACAAGCTTGTGGATCTAGGGCTTGGTTAAGCGGTACTTAGCTGATGTTGGCAATCGGCATGCAGGACAGTAGGGGACTCTAGAAGTAGGCCTCTTTGCTTCAAGTTTGTTAAGGACTTTTGCTTTGAAAGGATGTGCTAGCTTGCTGCTTGAGTTAGTCAAGTTGAGGCGAATGGATTCTGACAAACAGAAGACCAGAAGGATGAAGTGCGACTAGATTGAGATGGGCGGAGAATGATGGATCATGTGTGCCTGAGTACTGGATACATCCTTCATATTCTAGACTGCCTACATACCCTGTATCCATGGGATCAAGGCACACGATGATGAAAGATGAGAAATGATAAATATGTAGTTCTGGTTAGAGTGATGAAATAGGTCAAGATGAAAAGGAGAGATCTTATGTACCTGAGTACTGGATACTTCATTCGTATTCCAAACTACCTACATACCCATATCCATGGGATCAAGGTACCTTAAGATTGAAAATGATGATAATATGTAGTTCTAGGTGATGTGATGATGTGGGAAAAGTGTTGAGAAGATAACAACCTTATCATAGGAACGATGTGTCCGTTAAAGGGTGTTACCTGTGGGAATGAGAAAAGATTGAAGTATGCTCTACGAACCACGAACAAGGAACCAATCCTAGACCTAAGTTAAGGAAAGGGTTGTCCCCATCCTGGTAGAGGAAACGGTGTGGGCGACTACCAAAGAAGACACAGAAAGCTTTGACCTAGGACAAGATAGTGTTAACTGTAGACACAGATCAAGACATGGGGAGACGATGACGGACATTGACAAATTTCCAAGCTATATTAGATAGGGAGATGGAAATGCAAACAAGGTCAATGGTTTTATTATGGATGGATGGAAAGTGCACTGCAAACTAGACAAGGAGTGGACAGGACTCGATAGATCACGGATGCTGACTCTACACATAGCGCCTGTTTGCCAGGTTTTCACTATGGTACTTATCCAAGGTGCCTGTTTGCTAGGTATTCACCAGAGGATGGATTATTTTTTGGAATTTTTTTATGTTTTTTGGTGTTTTTTTTTTTTTTTGGAATACTCTGAGGATCAGGCATAGAACTTCTTGAGATGGACACTGTTAAGTGGCTCATCCAGAGGAATGCCATCAGGTGTAGCTAAAGTATAAGCTCCTGATCCGTATACTGCTGTGACAATAAAGGGGCCTAACCAGTTAGGCTCAAACTTGCCCTTCTTTTCTCGATCTGCTTGATTTCTCTGATTCTCCTTAAGTACAAGATCACCAACTTGAAACCGTCTTTCTTTGATCTTTTTGTTGTAATTACGCCTGAGGTGGTTTTGATAGCCATGGAAATGATTAAGTGCGGCAAGGCGCCTCTCATCTAGTAGTTCAAGCTCAGCTAATCTGGAAGTACGATACTCCTCTCCATCGATCAGGTCCTGCATGGATACTCTGAGGGATGGGATCTCGACCTCTATAGGTAGGATGGCTTCAGAGCCAAAAACCAAGGCATATGGTGTGGCACCAGTTGGTGTTCTGATACTAGTGCAGTAGGCCCATAGGGCAGGATTGAGTTGTAAGTGCCAATCACGACCAGCTTCATTGATTGTTTTCTTGAGGATTTTGAGAATGGTTTTATTGGAAGCCTCAGCTTGGCCGTTACTCTGCGGATAGTAGGGAGTTGAAAAGTGATGTTGGATATTGTATTGTGTGCACAAGGCACGGACATCTTGGTTCTTGAATGGTCTCCCATTATCAGTGACAATGGCTTGGGGAATACCATACCGACATATGGGGTAGTTTAGGATAAACTTGGCTATTTGCTTACCAGTGATATAGGTCATAGGAATGGCTTCCACCCACTTCGTGAAATACTCAATGGCGGTAATGATAAATTTGTGGCCATTGGAGGAGGAAGGGTGGATTTGTCCTACGAGGTCAAGACCCCATTGAGAAAAAGGCCATGAAGTTGTCACAGGTTGTAACTCATGAGCTGGTGCGTGAATCAAATCTCCATGTTGCTGACATTGTAGACACTTCTTAGCAAACTGTGTAGCATCTTGCTCTATTGTAGGCTAGTAATAACCTGTTCTGAGTATCTTCTTAGCAAGATTAGGACCGGTAGAATGTGCGCCACAGATACCTTTGTGTATGTCTCGTAAGGTAGCTTCGACTTCTTCAGCGTTAAGACATTGTAAGAGGATACCATCGAGACTCCGACGATATAGTGTATCACCTAGAATGATGTAACGGGAGGATCGACAAATAAAGGTTTTGCATTGGGTGGATGATAGGTCAGGGGGAAAGGTTTTGTTCTTGAGGTATTCATAGATATCTTCATACCATGGGGAATTGGGACCAACAAGTTTGCAGATGATTTCAGTAACAGGAACATCGACGGCTGGTATCAACAATTGCTCGATCAAGAATTCACACTTCTGTGTATTAGCAGGCATGTCAATCAGTGACCCTACAGAAGCCATAGAATCCACAGCTTTGTTATGCTCTCTTAGAATTTGCTCAAATGTGATGCTAGAAAAGTGTGGTTTGTAGGCATCCACTAGTTTCTTGTAGGGGACCAACTTTTTATCCTTTGTTTGGTATTCATTTGTGACTTGGCGAATGACTAGCTGTGAGTCTCCATATACTTGTAATTCTGTGATGTCCCATTGAACTGCTGTATTGAGACTTATGAGGAGTGCTTCATACTCAACTATGTTGTTGGTGCAAGGGAATGCAAGTCGATATGACTTAGGAATATAGTCATTCTGAGGTGTAACAAATAAGATGCCGGCTCCTGATCCATGCTGTGTGTAAGAACCATCAAAATACAACTTCCACACTATGGAGGTAGCAAGAGTGAAGAGATTTTCATCAGGAAAGTCTGCTACCATAGGATGTGTATCTTTCATAGGTGCTTCTGCTAGTTGATCAGTGAGGGCTTGTCCTTTGATTGCTTTACGATCCGTGTACTCAATATCGAACTCACTAAGGATCATGACCCATTTAGCTAGTTTGCCTGTGAGAGCTGCTTTTGCTAGTAGATATTTCAAGGGATCAATCTTGGCTATCAGATTTGTATGTTGGTTCAGCATGTAATGTCACAACTTTTGGGAGGCGAACACTAGTGCTAAACAAGCCCTTTCCATTGGTGAATAATTGAGCTCATATCCCACCAAGGTTCTACTAATATAATAAATTGCATGCTCTTTTCCTATTTCATCATTTTGTGCTAGAAGGGCCCCCAGGGCTGAATTTGTAGTGGAGATATATAATATCAAAGGTTTGTCCATAACTGGTGGAACCAATACAGGAGGTGTAGCCAAATACTCTTTAAGTTGATCAAATGCTACTTGACACTTGTTGTCCCATCGAAATGAGACATCCTTTCGAAGCAAGTGTTGAAATGGTTGGCATTTATCTGCTAGCTGTGATATGAAACGCCGAATGGACTGCAACCTTCCCTGAAGGCTCCTTAGTGCTTTAAGGTTCTTGGGTGGAGGCATCTCCACTATAGCCTTTACTTTTGCTAGATCGACTTTGATGCCTCTACGAGATTCTATGTATCCCAACAGCTTCCCTGATGTTACACCGAATACACAGTTCTTTGGCTTGAGTCTTACTTGATATTTTTCAAGCCTGTCGAAGATCTATCCTAGAACCTGTATGTGATCCGCCCTAGAAGATTTAGCCAATATATCATCAACATAGTCTTCCATGATGTGATGAAAGAGATCATGGAAGATCACCATCATTGCTCTCTGATAGGTTGCTCCTGCATTCTTCAAACCAAACGCAATGACACACCAACAATAATTGCCCCAAGGACAAGTAAAGGTTGTTTTATGTTGGTCTTCTTTAGCTATCCTTATCTGATTGTAGCTAGAGAATCTGTCCATGAGAGAAAGCATCTCGTGGCCTGCTGTCAAGTCTACTATAATGTCAATGTTTGGTAGTGGAAAGTCATCTTTGGGACATGCCTTGTTGAGATCTCTAAAGTCATTACACATGCAGATGCGTCCATTGGGTTTAGACACAGGTATAATGTTTGAGACCCAATCTGAATAGTCAATGGGTCGTATGAACTTGGCATCCAATAATTTCTGTATTTCCACTTTCACCAAGAGAGCTATCTGTGGGTGCATCTTTCTCAACTTTTTCTTGATTGGTTTCACCTTGGGATCAATTGTGAGATAATGAACTACTAGCTTAGGGTCTAGCCTTGGCATACCAGCATAGGTCCATGCAAAGTTGATAGTTCGTTGCAAGAAGAAGTTGTTAAGGTTTCTGTGCTCTGTTTTAGATAATGATGCCACTAGGAATGTGGTCTTTGGATTTTGTTTTGTGCCCAGGTTTATCTCTGTAGAATCTTCCACTAGGAGAGCTAATTTCTCTTGATACTTAGATGGTAGGGGAAGGTCAAATCCTCCATCCTCAGGTGTCACAGTTGGGTTTTCACTTTGGATACATCCTTTGTTTTTACTATTTTTGTGATCAGGAGGTGCCACAGTGTGGTTTTCACCTAGAGATCTTTCTTTATTTGCACTTTTGCGACTGGAGGATTTGGCATTCTCACCAAAATAAGCCGTTGGCTCTAGTTCCATTACAAAACCTGCTTTATGATCGCCAAGAGGGATACCTTCCCAAAGTCCCATGAACTCAGCTAAAGCTTCGTCATTCTAAAATACATCTATAATGGGGGACCCTTGTTGGTCCCAATCAATAAGTTCAGGGTAAACAAGCGTTACATTCTGGGTGCTGGTGGTGGAAGTTAAGGATATGGAGGATAGCGTAAAAATGGAGGATTCTGCAAATAGGTTGGTCATATGGAGGGAAGAGTCATCGATGATATCCTCTGTAGACATCGAATTGGCAGGAAAAGTGTCAGCGACCTCGTCGAGGATATACTCGATGTCCAAGGCGTGCGGTACCTTCTTACCAAATCCTAATCCCTTCTTGTCTAGCTTCTTTGTTACAACAATGGGTTCCATAGTTCCTTGATTCTATTTCCCAAGGCCACCTTTGCCTTTATAGCCCATATTTTTTACTATTCTTAAGCCATTGCCATATTGCTTGACTGGTATTGTGACTAGTTCTTTCTCCTTATAGAGCCAAGAAGAAATATCCTCAATAGTTTCCTCTTCCAATAACTGTCCATGTTGGAATTGGGTTAGGAATGTTGGGGGAGGAATAGCTGCTTTTTTGGTTACTTTGGCAATGGGTGGTTTGCTGTAAGATTTTGGAGATAAAGGCATCCACCCTACACAACAAGATTTTGAGATATCATAAGTGCCAAAGCCTATATCCTGGATGTGAGCTGTGATTTTGGGGAGGGGTGTAGATTCACTTGTAGAGGCCTACGTCAGAGTTTCAGGATCAACATATAGTGGGGATTCAAGGGCTTTTTCATTTTTAGGCACTTGGATGCAATTTTTATAGCTGCCTTGCAAGACTCGACAGGATTCAAAAGGATTAGGGTCTCCTGGGATGGTGATCTCCGTACCATTGTATGGGAACTTTAGAGACTGATGGTACGTGGAGGGAACAGCTTTCATTGCATGGATCCATGGACGGCCTAGGATAATGTTGTAAGGTAGCTCAATATCAAGGACTTGGCACCTAGTTTCAAGCATGACAGGGCCCAGTTGTATAGGCAAGTGAATAACACCTTCTGAATGGCATTCTGCATCATCATATCCCTTGATTGTAATACTATGATCAGTGTTGACGTGATCCTCAGAGTATCCCAATTGCTTTAGTAACTTTAAAGAACAGATGTTGAGACCAGCACCACCATCTATGAGGATGTGTTTGATTTTGTGCTTATGGATGAGAACTTCAATATGAAGGGCATCATTGTGACTCAGATCATGGGAAGGGAGATCTTTCTTAGAGAAGACCACATTGTAGGGTGAAGCAATGTTGCCTACTATAGCTTGGAAATCCATGACCGCTATGTTGTTAGGAATGGAAGACTCTTGGAGGGCTTTTTCTAGCACCACTCTATGTGCAGGTGATGACCGTAGAAGGTCCAAAATAGAGATCTGTGCTGGTGTTCTCCCTAGATGTTCGACAAGATTATAATCAGATTGAACCGAAAGCCTAGGTGTAGGAGCACGAATGGTGACATGACCACGATGAGTAGTAACAACACAATCTGTAGATTTGCCTTTGATTGTGAGGGTAGACACTCGACTCTCTTCAAAATAACCTACAATGGAATCGAAGGATGTGGAAGCATGATTGATACCTTTACCTCTATCCTGAGGAGGAGGTGGACCATGATGAGGGAATGGTTCCTTGTACATATCTAGATCTTTATTTGTGTGTTGAGCCGCTTGTTCATCCTCAAAAGTGATTTGATTACCATCAATGAGGTTTTGGATAAGGTGCTTGAGTTTCATGCAAGATGCGGTTCGATGCCCCTTGCTCTTATGGAACTCACAATATTCATTGTCTCTGTAACGTGCAGTTTTGTAGATAGGTTCTCCATATGGGGGAGCATCAGGTAAGGTGATGAGCCCTTTTTGCAAAGCTTGCTGTAAGACTGATTTGATGGGCACTCCCAAGGGAGTGAATTGACATCGCGGAGGGTAATCTTGTTAGGGCCACTCTTGTTGTCGTTATTGTTGGTTTTGATAAGGCTGCCTTTGTTACTGCTGTTGTTGAGGTGGAGCTTGACTTGGTTTGGAGAGTTGCAGCGGTGTTTGCAACATTTGGACATGTTTAGTATCGACCACCCCATCGTTGACCACGTTTTTGTTTTTGTTCCAATATTTAGGTTTATCATTCGATTGTTGATGAGGAGCGCTATCTTTCGTTTCCTTAAAGATTTTGACCACACCCTTAGCAATGAGAGCTTTTTCAATATTGATTCCCTTGTATGTGATTTCATCGAAGGTTGTAGCACTAAGAATTTGCAAATGAAAACCTAACTCTTGGTTGAGGTTCTGCACAAATATGCTAACAAGTTGTTTCTCTGGAATCTTGAAAGGGAATTTACTAGCCATTTGTCTCCATCATTGAAGGAAAGAAATGAAAGTTTCACCATTTTTCTATTTATTGTTGCATAGATCAGTCATGGAAATCTCATGCTCTGCATTGTAAGAAAAATGGGTGGCAAACTTCTCTGCTAGCTCATTGAAAGACTTGATACCCATGGGTAAGTGTGAGAACCATTCTATTGCTTGATCCCCAAGGCTGTGAGGAAAGAGACACATAAGATATGTGTCATTGTGTGAGACCTCGAAGCAAGCAAGATAGAATTCCCTAAGATGGTCTTTTGGGTCACCTTTTCCTTTGTATTTATTGAACTTGGGAATAGTGAAATTTTGAGGAAAAGGGATCATTGGTAATGACCGATCAAAAGGGTAAGGACACACTTCCTCTAAGGAGAAGGTCTTTTTGGTGTGGCCAAATGTAAGATCAGATAGCTGTTGTTGCACCTCTGCAATCTTTAGCTCCATAGTCATGGGAGGAGTTGGTAACATCTCCTGTTGTCCAAAAAGTGGTTGGTGTTGCCCATATGGAAGATTATAATGTAAGCCATGCACACTTGGTGTTATAAGGGTCGTAAGATTGGTTGGGATCATACAGGTTGTATGTTTGGTTCAGATTGGGTTGGAATTGGAGGTTTTGATTTGGCAAAGGTGGAGGTGGTGCTAGGTAAGACTGTTGGCTTTGTGATGGTTGAAGAAAAGAATTGGGTGGAGGAAAGCTAAAGTGCGTTTGATTAGGTTGCGATGGCGGTACATATCTTTGGGAAGCTTGATGTTGGAAATGTTGAGAGTGGCTAGGCAATGTGTGAAAGAAGTTGAGCGAGGATGAACGTTGTGGAGGAGGGACATAGGTAGACATGATTTGCGACAGTTGGGGTTGATTGAGGATGCGAGTAGAAGAATGCTGTGGTTGGGGTTGCTTAAGGACGAGAGTAGAAGAATGTTGTGGTTGGGGTTGCATGACTCTAATTGTTTGAGAGACATGAAGGTGTGATGATATAGGAGGTGGCATTTGTTGAGACCCTTGGTGCATGGCTACATAATTGTTCCCCGGATTGTAATTTGGTGGGAAACCTTCGCATGATGGGGTAACCAAGATTCTACTTACGATTGGGGTGGACACTTTAGGAGGTGGTTGCACATTTGCTCGAGCTAAGGTGGCTTGCTTAGCTAACTCTGCTTGACGTTGGAGAGTTTCTTGTTAGTTTTTATAGATCTCCATAGAAGTCAGAAGCGGTGATATGGGTCTCTCCCCTGTTGGATTTTGAAAAAGGGGATTCCTATACTACGAGCCTTGTGTAGGTAAGGGCGTAGTCACCGTGGACATGGTTTGAACTGCTTGTATGGTATCTTGGGTGTTGTTGTTCTCCTTGAGAGTGGATAAATCAAAATTTTGAGGTAACTTGGCACCTTGCTCTGCAAGCAAGCGAAAGAAATGATCTTGGTTCTCACTAAGGATTTTGTCAAAGGCTACCACGACTCTAGGCTCTTATCTGATTTCATCAAGATCTTGCCCATCTACTTGAGAGGATTGACCTATTTCAAAGTGTCACTCTTCTTGAGATGGGGCAAAATCTACAGTATAACCTTGAGGGAAAAAATCCAGAGGCAAGACCGTGGTGTATTGGGAAATGCTTTCCAAAGGAACCCTACCTTCTTAAGGTGGGTTTTGCTCAATAGTATATCCTTGTGGCACAAAATCCAGAGGCAAGCCAATGGTATATTGAGGTGTTCTTACCAAAGGGACCCTACCCTCTTGGGGATTGCTTGGTTCATCAATGTGCAGCATGTTCGGAGAGCTGATTGGTCTTGCTGCGGGGGTACTAGGAGTAACCTTGGGAGTAATGTTGAGACGACCTGATTGTGGTGTGCGAGTAGGTGACTTGCGCTTCTTAGGGGCAACTTTCTTGGACTTCATAGTTTGCTGGAGCCTAGTGGTTACCATGGAATACACTAGGACAAGACAGGAAATGCTGGGTTTCTGTGAGATGCTTTGAGAAATGGACAAACTCTGATGCACAAAGTACTGGACCAAAAGCGCTATACTGTTTGACCAGAGGCGCAGGACTGTACAACCAAAAGCATGCTACTGTGATGCCAAAGGCGATGGACTGAGCTACCAAAAGTGAGTTACTGCTATGCCAAAGGTGAGCTATAGTGACCAAAAGCAAGCTACTGTTATACCAAGGGCGCTGAAGTAGAGTTTTACCAAAGGCGAATTACTGCTATGCCAAAGGTGATCTACTATACTACCAAAGGCAAGCTGCTGTAATACCAGGGGCGCTGGAGTAGTGTCTAATGTTTTTCAAAGGCAAAATTTTGATAGATTGTTTCCATTTCTGATTGGATTTGTTTGGCAAGAGAAAACATAGCAAACAATGTTGGCACAAACAAGGGACTGACACAACAGATAGTGTATGTTCAAGGCTCCAAACAAGCCCAATGTTTCCACAGGTATAAGACAATTGCAATCAATAACAAACATTTTTTATCCCTAGAGACAAGGTTTCATTGCAGTAGATTAGCTCACAACTTAATACTCCGTCAAAAAAAATATCATTCCATAAAGTTGTCGGATATTTAGTATCTTTGCGAGAGACGATAGGTAGGGATATCTCACCATCCCCTTGGAAAGCTCAAGTAGGTCACAAGAGCTTTATGTCCAAGGGAATACTATCTCTTCTCAAGGGAGCCAATGGTGAGTATCTTAAGGGTTTAAATCGATTTCCCTTGCACTGATAATTACCGCAATGTTCAGAGGTAGGTCAGGTAGTCTCTATCTAGAACGGTTCTTAGTGACTTTGAGGGACCAATGCCTTACGAGCAATGTGACAAGCTACTAAAAGCTTTAACCAATCCTACTAAGAGTATCAAACACTTCGCTCAATGTGAAAATCATTTCCACAAAGAGCTAGTACACCTCTTTTCAGTTTGGCACCACAAGGTAAGGCTGACGTCGGTTAGGACTTGGCTT